>CM057338.1:369556641-370884898 GCA_030015575.1 Agapanthus africanus | reverse complement strand
CTCGCTTGCCCTGGCCAGGGACTACTTGTGTAATGGCTCTCCTAGACACAGCGCGATGTCAACCCCCAATACCGGGAGAGACGAATCCTGTCTAACCGGCACTGCCTCCAAGTGCTTCGGGACTGCACCCAACTACTACCTGTTTGCACAACTCCTTTGAGTCGTGGTAGGGTAGTGATCAAAGTGCAGTGGGAACACACTCGAGGCGAAGTGCCAGTGTCAAGTCAGCGGACTAAGCTGTACTCATGTCACCTGGGAACTGATAACTGACGATAGGTATAATACCAACCTCTCAGTTCCCGACGAGTCCTGTCCAGTGTACTCGTAACCTAACGAGCACCCGTATACTATCTCCAGTACGACGTACTGATGGCTGTGGGACAGACCATCTCCCACACTGGGATGAGAAGCGCATACGCTAGTCTACTCCGGAGTATCGATGCCCTGTCTCGATAGTCCTGCGACTAGGGACCTGTATAAGGATGTGCTTATAGATTACCCAGCCCCCACTAGTGTGACTGCCATCACAACGCTGGTAATCAAGCAAAAATCCTAAGGGCTCCACTAATGCGTATAGGTGATATCGCAAAATAAGCACATGTACACATTGAAGTAGAAACAAACCAAGTAGCATACTACTATATTGAGCAAGATTGTTTATACAAGGTGAATATCCCAAGCTTCCATTAAGTAATATACAAACTAGTATGATACAGTAATGGCCTCTAGGGCATATACACTAACAATCTCCCACTTGCACTAAGGCCATGTACTGGCGTATCGAAGACCTATCATCTCGATCAGCCGCTCGAACTGAGTCTGGGGTAGGGCCTTGGTGAATGGATCTGCAGTGTTTTCTTCTGAAGCAACCCTCCGAACCTCGATCTCCTTGCGATCCACGATCTCCCTGATCAGGTGATACCACCTCAAGATGTGCCTGGATCTCTGATGGGACCTGGGTTCCTTCGCTAAAGCTATAGCCCCGTTGTTGTCGCAATACAGAGGTATTGGGTCAACAATGGACGGAACCACCTGAAGTTCTTTCAAGAACTTCCTCATCCAGACAGCTTCTTTTGCGGCATCAGATGCAGCGATGTATTCCGCTTCCATAGTCGAGTCTGCAACGGTTTCCTGTTTGGAACTCTTCCAACACACCGCCCCTCCATTGAGGGTAAAGACAAAACCCGACATGGACTTGGAATCATCCTTGTCACTCTGGAAGCTGGAGTCAGCAAAGGCCTCGATCTGGAGGTCTTTTCCGCCATACACCAAGAACATCTCCTTAGTCCTCCTCAGGTACTTGAGAATGTTCTTTACTGCTATCCAGTGTTTCTCCCCAGGGTTTGACTGATACCGGCTTACCACACTCAGTGCATAAGCTACATCCGGTCTGGTACACAACATCGCATACATTATAGAGCCTACCGCAGAAGCGTAGGGTATAATAGACATGCGATCCCTCTCCAAATCAGTCTTGGGAGACATCTCTTTAGAGAGGGTGATCCCGTGACAAGCCGGTAGGTTACCGCGCTTGGAATCTTCCATACTGAATCTTTTCAGTACGGTGTCGATGTACCTGGACTGTGAAAGTCCTAATATCCTCTTGGATCTATCACGATGGATCCAGATCCCCAGGATGTAAGAGGCATCACCCAGGTCTTTCATGGAGAACCTGTGTGACAAGAAACCCTTGACAGATTGTAGCATAGGAATGTCATTTCCTATTAAGAGAATGTCATCCACGTATAAAACAAGGAATACTACAGTTCTCGCTACAAATCTACTATAGATGCATGGTTCATCTGGATTTTTGATAAAGTCAAATTCCTTGACCGTCTCATCAAAACAGATGTTCCAACTCCGCGATGCCTGCTTTAGTCCATAGATGGACTTAAGCAACTTGCACACCTTTCCGCTGCTCCCACTCTGAATGAAACCCTCTGGCTGATCCATATAGACACACTCCTCTAAATTTCCATTTAGAAAAGCGGTCTTTACGTCCATCTGCCAAATCTCATAATCGTGGAAGGCAGCAATGGCAAGAAGGATCCGAATGGATTTCAGCATAGCCACTGGAGAAAAGGTTTCGTCATAGTCCAAACCAGGTCTTTGACGGAAACCCTTTGCTACAAGTCTAGCTTTATAGGTCTCAACCTGTCCATCTACACCAATCTTCCTTTTGAAGATCCACTTGCATCCTACGGGTTTTACCCCGTCTGGAGCAATGTCCAACGTCCATACTTTGTTGGTGTACATGGACTCCATTTCGGTCCGCATTGCATCCAGCCATTTTACCGAGTCAACGCTCTGAACGGCCTGCTGGAAGCTAGTAGGCTCATCATAGTCTATGATGCAATCCTCTCTATCCCCGTCTATGAGAAAACCGCAGTATCTCTCGGGCGGATGAGACTGCCTACTACTCCTGCGGAGCGGCATAGGAATGTCCTGTTCTTTTGAACTTACTGGCTCTTCCAAGTCTTCAGTAATAGCTTGTGGTTCTGGAATCTCTTCCAGTTCTATTGCGTTCCCACTTATCTGGGTTTCCAAAAACTTAGTTTCCAAGAAGCGGGCATGTTGAGAAACAAAAACTTTTTGTTCCTCAGCGGAATAGAACAGATACCCCCTGGAGATCTTTAGGTATCCCACAAACTTACATTGTACTGAACGTGCCTCGAGCTTGTCCGCATGCTGCTTTTTTACAAAAGCTGGACATCCCCATATCTTAAGGTACTTAAGACAGGGTTTCTTCCCACTCCACATCTGATATGGAGTGGTAGGCACAGTCTTGGTAGGAGCCTTGTTCAAGAGATATGCAGCTGCTTCTAGTGCATAGCCCTAGAAAGATCGCGGTAACTCAGCCTTACTCATCATGGAATGAACCATATCCAATAGGGTTCGATTCCTCCTTTCCGATACACCGTTATGTTGCGGAGTGTATGGAGGAGTACGCTGAGAGAGAATCCCATTCTCTTTTAAGTAATTCAGGAACTCGGCACTTAAGTATTCTCCACCTCGATTCGATCTTAGAATCTTGATACTTTTGCCGGTTTGTTTTTCAACTTCATTCTTGTAATCCCGAAATTTCTCAAAGGCCTCGGATTTGTGCTTCATTAAGAAGACATGTCCATACCTAGAGAAATCGTCTGTGAAAGTAATGAAGTATGAATAACCGCTTCGCGCATGTGTAGACATTGGACCACACACGTCACTGTGTATGAGTCCCAAGAGCTCGCTCGCTCTTTCTCCGTGTCCAGTGAACGGAGTCTTTGTCATCTTTCCCATGAGACAAGATTCACAAGTGGCATAAGACTGATACTCGAACGGATCCAAGTATCCTTCTTTATGTAACTTAGTCAACCGTGTCTCATTGATGTGACCCAGTCTACAATGCCATAAGAAAGTCTGATTAATATCTGGAGACTTTCTTTTGTGTGTATTCTGGACATTGAAAATCTGTGGTTGGTTTAATACGTATATACCATTGCTCAGTGTACCTGACCCAATCAGAACTTGATTAAGGTGAATGTTTACAACATTACTTACAAACGCAAATTCATAACCTTCTTTAGAAACCAAAGATACAGAAATGATATTACAAGTTGCGTTGGGTAAAAAAAAGCAATTACGCAAAACCAAAACATGCCCATCTGTCATTCCCAGGTGATAGTCCCCCACGGCTTTAGCATCCATGCTAGCTCCGTTCGCAACTCTGAGGGTCATGTCACCTGCCTTCAAAAACCTACGGTTTCTCAACGCCTGCAAAGAATTACAGATATGAGATCCTGATCCGGTATCCAATACCCAGGAAGTAGAGTTTATAGAAAGACAGTTTTCAATAACATACACACCTGAAGCTGAAGCCGCAACCTGCTTCAGTTCCTGTGTCCTGGCTTTCCAAGCCCTGCAATCTTTCTTCCAGTGTCCACTTTTGTGACAATAGAAGCATTCCTCTTTACCAACAAGCTTCCCCGCAATCATTGTTGCCTTTTCCTTTCCCTTCGTACCCACTTTACTAACACCGCCTCTTGGTTTGGCGGGGGCTTTCTTCCTCTTTCCCTTGGCTTTCGCCTTGGACCTAGAGGAAGAAGATCCTCCTACAAACAAAGCGGGTGTATCCCTACCCTTCTGTAGGGTGCCCTCTGCGCTCCTCAGCAGGTTGAGGAGTTCTGAAAGTTCAACTTCCTTTTCTTGTAAGTTGAAGTTCAGTATAAACTGGGCGTAAGTGGATGGAAGGGACTGGAGAATTAAATCTGTATAGAGTTCACTGTCCAACGTGGTCCCAAGTTCCGCGAGCTCCTCAGTGTAGCCAATCATCTTAAGCACGTGGTCCGCTACCGATGATCCGACGGCCAACTTTGTCGAAAATAACTTCTTCGACACTTCGTATCTTGCGATACGAGACTGCTCTCCATACAGTTCTTTTGTATGGAGAAATATGGACTCGAGGTCCATATTCTCATGCCTCCTCTGATGTTCGTTGTCCATAGAGGCAAGCACGAGGCACCTGGCCTTCGCGCAATCAATCTCCCAAGTCTTACGGATTTCCTTATCCGCGACGCTGGAGGTGGGACCTGGGACGGGGGGAGCTTTGGTGGTAAGAAGATACCCCAGCTTGTCGTAAGTGATTGCCAATTTGACATTCCTGAGCCAATCTTTGTAGTTTGGCCCTGTCAGTATGTTTTTATCTAGAAGTAACTTAAGTCCAGTCATTTCGATTTGGTCGCTGCAGGGGGAGAGAAGAAACACTTAGCACGATGCTCTTGCAAGTTTAGAATGGTTTTTAATTTGTCTAAACAGGATGGCTCCCACTGTCTCTCGAATCCCTCCTCAAACCACAAAGGAAGAATTAGTCGGGATCAATCCCACCGTACAATACTTGCTTAACCGTTCAGCCAGGCCAGTGTCGGTACTTCGAGGGAGGTTTTCCAACGCTTTCGCGAAGTTCCTTAATTTAAGAACCTCTTTTCCCTGGGGGCGTAGCCCCGCTAACACCTTTCTAGGCACCTACTAGGTTTATAGCATTGATCGTTTAGTGAGAAATTTCCCGAGGAGTAGCATATACTCACAGTAGGATCGGGATCCAAATATCATCGCGTGACGAAAATGAAGGAATCCTACCATAATCATCACACTCCAAATGGTATGCAAATCTAGCAAGTTTCAGTACTTATGAAACTCCCGATGTGGATTTTTGCCCCATGCTCTTATGACCTTGACGAAGGTCAACAAATCATAAGTCACATGTCAAGTTCTGCCCGTCATTATCCAGGTTAATTTGAACCCACCCGTATATACCCTTGACGAAGGTCAACAAGGCAATACGACTGTCCCAAACCAACGCATCTATCTATGCTACATATGAACACCCAACAGCTACCATTCTCTATGTCTTGACGAAAGTCAACAAACATAGATTGAATACTATTGAATGTTCATACGAAACGACGGAGGGCTACGAATGGTTTTGGCGAAACCGTGAACGTAGTGAACTTGATATAATCGATGGAACGAGATAGCTTTTAGAAGGAGTGGCTCAAGCTCCGCATTTAAAAGTTAGTTTTGAAAAGAACCGAGTGGTTTTTCGAAAGTGTTCCAACGACTTTAACTTGGTTTATTATCTTGCATTAGTTCTTTTAATGCGTGATATTCTTGCATTAGTTCTTTTAATGCGTCCCATCATTTAATCCTACCATTGCAGAAAACAACCAAAATATGACGTACGCTTATACCATTCGCATTCGCCACGGGGTCCCGTCATCACTCGTTAGGTTACTTAACTAACGACAGAGCGGGGGCTGGGCTAGCGCGGCTGTAAAACATAAGCAACGCCTAAATAGAAAGCAATGATAGACATTACAGATCACAGATGAATACATTGGATATACTAGCAATCCGCAATCCTTTCGAGCCTGCAACGAAAAGCGGATTACACGGTCGCGGTGAATAGCCAAATACCCCACCCAAGACCCCTACGGGTGCGGCAAAACTACCCGCCAAGTACCCGGTAGTTTGTGCACCCCTCCATGGGTCTATCCTAGGAGCAAAAACAGTAAAAAGAATTATACAATGACGGCTACAACCCCGACCCGGTTGTGCGGCCATACAAATAATATTATTACATCAATTTACATTTACAAATGAATGAAAGAAAAACAAAAGCTCATCTCACATCCACCCCGGCTATTCACCCGCGACAGTCCAACAGATTCATATACACAATCCAATATCAAACACAGATCATGTATAACCCCGACTAATCGACTTATAGCGATTAGCCGACGTTCAATACATGCAAGCAACACAGATATAACCAACATAGCCAAAGTGCAGTGAAGTTCGGAAAAAATACGGAATTATAGGACCCCAAAAGTGAATTTCTGTTCTGGAAAATCTGGGCACATATAATATATCTTAAAAATCCCAAAACCAATACAGAGACACACTGCATGAAAAACGATGCAGAGAGGATAACAAACGGCGGCGGTTCCGCGGCAAATGCCTACCTCATGCCGCGGAACCGCGGCGGTTTAGATGAATCAGTGGATCGTTTTTCATGGGTGTTCACACAAAACCCTGAGCCGAATTTAGAAGTATAAAGTTTTTCATTTAGAGAAGAAAAAATTTCAACAGAAACTTAGGGTTTTGGTTTTTCCGGTTTAGCGATTTTTCGGTTCCGAACTTCGTTACACTTCACTACCAAGCTAGTTTAAGTTTAGTTAGGCTCTGATACCACTGTAAGTCCACGTTGCGACCCCCGGTTCTTACGGGGAGGCGGAAACGGTATAAAAAACAAATTTTTATCGCAAGAGGCAACATGGACTAAAACAAGGTCGGGATCGTGTCTAAACTAAACTAGCAAACTTGCTAAAGAGAGTTAGCTACTATGGAAGATGGTTATACCTAAACTTGAACTCCTTCTTCTTTAAACCTTGTAGAGGTTGATGGTTCTCTTCTTGTCGCCTTCTTCCGTCGAAGATGGATCCACCTCGAGGGTTCGACCTATGGGCTCTTTCTCGAACTTGGAGTGAACTAGAATCTCCGGCTTGCTAAACCCTTGATCCTAGAGTGAGTAGAGAGTGTATAAGGGGTGCTTTTCTTTTTAAAGAGAGGGATTCTCAACACATGAGAAGGGTTCTCTTTTGCTAGAGGAAGAAGAAGATGAAGTGAGGAGAGAGAAGCTAAATGAGATAATGAGCTCTCTTTTTCTTTCTTGCAACCATAATGCCAAAAGAAAAAGAATTATCTAAATAATAATAATTCAAAATGAGAATAGTTGATGGTAGTTTTGGAATGACCACTATCATGCTTCATTAAATGAAATGTAAGCATGAATCAAGGAGTATCTTTCAAAGCATGATGGTGGTCAACATTCAACCATGGTCAACAAGTCAACCATGGTCAACAAGTCAACAAAATCAACCATAACATAATTCTCATTTAATTACTATTATTAATAGATAATCCATAAATCCATTAGGGTTTGGAAAATGATGACTGTCAACTGTGCATACGCACCCGTTCCGAAACCCTAATGAAAAACCTCATCCTCTGCCTCAAGCAACTGTGCATACACACCTGTATTCTCGTTCCGAGGAACAAGAATACCGAGATATAAAA
The DNA here is from genome assembly GCA_030015575.1 of Agapanthus africanus. Classification (NCBI taxonomy): domain Eukaryota; kingdom Viridiplantae; phylum Streptophyta; class Magnoliopsida; order Asparagales; family Amaryllidaceae; genus Agapanthus; species Agapanthus africanus. The sequence goes on along the minus strand of CM057338.1, from coordinate 370,877,281 downwards.
GCAACCCCAAAACATATACCAGTATCTGGCTCAAACCAGAGCCTGCCAGTATAATCCGTCCGGACTCCAAACGTGTACAAGTGCGCGGATGAGAACGAACCCTGTCGCAAAACCATGCGACCTCTACTCTGTTTTGCCCAGAGGCGAATACCCTCTGTGTGGGACTCTAAAGACTCGACACTACGCTGGCAGTGGGTTTAACCACAGACCGCAAGCGGCACTAGCTGTGCGTAACGGTCCCCAGGTAGATGCCGACAAGAAGGCTGACGAGGTGAAACCCCATCTGAACTCCTACTGAGTCTGAATGTGACATTCTCCGCACAGTCCGGTCTGTTCGTCTGATACATCGCATGTCGGGCCTAGGGGGCGGTAAAACGTCAGTCCCCCAATAGCGGTACAAGTCGTGTCGGAGTGAAGCCCAAAACACCCTGAGATAACACTGGAAGCCTACCAGTATATCTCGCTTGCCCTGGCTAGGGACTACTTGTGTAATGGCTCTCCTAGACACAGCGCGATGTCAACCCCCAATACCGGGAGAGACGAATCCTGTCTAACCGGCACTGCCTCCAAGTGCTTCGGGACTGCACCCAACCACTACCTGTTTGCACGACTCCTTTGAGTCGTGGTAGGGTAGTGATCAAAGTGCAGTAGGAACACACTCGAGGCGAAGTGCCAGTGTCAAGTCAGCGGACTAAGCTGTACTCATGTCACCTGGGAACTGATAACTGACGATAGGTATAATACCAACCTCTCAGTTCCCGACGAGTCCTGTCCAGTGTACTCGTAACCTAACGAGCACCCGTATACTATCTCCAGTACGACGTACTGATGGCTGTGGGACAGACCATCTCCCACACTGGGATGAGAAGCGCATACGCTAGTCTACTCCGGAGTATCGATGCCCTGTCTCGATAGTCCTGCGACTAGGGACCTGTATAAGGATGTGCTTATAGATTACCCAGCCCCCACTAGTGTGACTGCCATCACAACGCTGGTAATCAAGCAAAAATCCTAAGGGCTCCACTAATGCGTATAGGTGATATCGCAAAATAAGCACATGTACACATTGAAGTAGAAACAAACCAAGTAGCATACTACTATATTGAGCAAGATTGTTTATACAAGGTGAATATCCCAAGCTTCCATTAAGTAATATACAAACTAGTATGATACAGTAATGGCCTCTAGGGCATATACACTAACAGTTCGGAGTGCAAATGATAAATCCTCTTCAGGTAACATTTCTTTCAGAATCTTGTTGTAAGGATTATAAAGCCATCGGTTCTTATGTATTCTATCCTGCAGGGCCAAGTCCGACCGAGGGGGAGGCGGAGACCGTTGAACCCAGGGAAACAGAGGAGGCGGCACCTGCCGAACTCGAGCTGACGGTGGGCAACGTCGTTGGGGCTATGGAGCCTGAAACAGAGGTTGAGGGATCTGCAGCCGAGAAGGTCATTGATGCCGAGTCTGAAGTGGCGACAGATGAAATGATCGTTATAACCGAGCCGAGGGTAGTGGTGGGTGAGGTGCTTGAGGCTGGCGACCTCGTGGTGACGGTGGATGAGCCGATGGAGACGGCGGAGCCCGAAGAAGTAGCGGATGAGATGGGCACGACTCTTGGGGAAGAGTCAGCCGCTTCCTTCCAAGAATCCGGCAACGCTCCAATCATTGCCCTCCCCGCCTACGATCTCCTGCCGTCTCCTGGTCGCGCGAGCACGACGACGGCCCCCATTGAGTCGGGCGATGAGGCCACGGGCGGTGGTCTTATGTCGATGGAGGGGGGAGTCGTCTTCGTTTCAGCCGGAAGCTCATCAGGTAAATTTTGAGTTACTGTCATTCTTTTTTATATCTTGCAATCTTTTCTAACAAGTTTTTCTTTGTTTTCAACGCAGGTGCGACCAGCGCCGATGCCCCATTGCTCGAAGGAGCACCATCAACTACTACTTTGGCGGTGGTCACCTCCCAGCCTTCCCTTAAGCCATCGCAGATGTTGGAAGGTATGGATCTGCGATTCATTAGTTTATCTTTTAGCCGCATGATTCTTGTACTAACATCGTACCACTGTATCTTTTCAGGAGTGCTTTTTGATCATCTATATCAAGTGTTGCTCCCACACTTCTCCTTCCCATCTGAACTCGCTTCTCCCTCTGACGGTGCTGGTGAGTATAGTCCTCGAATGATACCTTTCTTCTTCTTTTTTTTTGTGATGGAATTATTTCTAACTCTCTCTTGTCCTGACTGCAGTGTTACAAATCGAAGGGGGAGAAGAAAGATCGGTCGCGCCACCGACCCTTCCGGCCTTGCCACCTGCTTCAACCGGTATAGTAAACTATCTTATGAATGACTTTTCCATATCTATTGAATCCTCATTTAATCGCATTTTGTCTTTTCAGCTATCGTTCCGGCTCCGGTCCCTCTTAAGTCTCGCGTCCTTTCACCGGCAGGCCCCTTCTTGAAACGTCCATCTTCAAAGGGTGCCGTGATGTGTTTGGACATGCTGAGCGGGTATATCGAAGAGCTTAATATGGACGCTCTCCCTTCTGCCACAGATTTCGCTGTGGAGGTTAACCCAATGTTGGCGGCGCTCGTAAACTTTCACAACGAAGGCGTCGTCGAATCTTGGGTTAACCACTGCAGGGAGATCGAGGCCTGCCTGCATCGGTTGGAGTCGACGCGTCCTTCCCCTGAAGTTTTGGCCATAAGCACCCAACGGACAGCCTGGCTTGAGCAAAGCACTTCTTATTTCCGCCATTTGGAGCAAGAAGCAGCTTTACAGTTGAAGGAACGTCAGGAGTCCTCAAGCGCAACTGCTCGCCTGCGCGCTGAACTTAGGACGAATGCTGCCGAGGTGAAAGTTGTCTTTGAAGGCCTCCTGGAGCGTATCTCTAATGGGCTAGCACTGAAGCGGAAGCTTGATGCCGCTGAGCGTGATGCCCGAGGCCGTGAAGCAGCTCAGCAGGTCGTTGGGGAATAGCTTGCATCCTTCATGCAGCAGCGGGCTTAAGTAGAGGATGAACTAGCGGTGGTAGCCGATCGGGAAAATGCATGGAAGGAAGTGTGCGAACAACTGATAAAGCTACTTAAGACGCTTCCTTCCCAGCAGCTGCCTTTGTATCAATGTATTTGTAAGATTTTCCTTTTAAATAATATGTATCCATTCTTTATTCTTTTGTGCGATTCATCTTGTATTTGATTGAAGTCCATGAATAAAGATACACATTTTCTTTTGCAATGTCTTGTATGTTTTTTTGCTTTCTGCCTTCTCTTATTATCAGCATGTTGTCATAATTAGCATATAATAGAGTATGCATCTTGATTTCTTCATAGGATAGCGATGGCTTAGGCTGCAGGTTCAGATCTGCCGCCTAAGACATTTCAACTCTATGAGCCGTGAGGGTCTCGTAAAGACTTTTCTCCCTACGGATCGAGAGGATCTCGTAAGTGGGTTTTTCTCCTTAGGAGTCGTGAGGATTCCTAAGTGTGCTTTCTCTTATAGGTCGTAAGGATCCTGTAAGAAAATTTTTCCCTCTTACGAGTCGAGAGGACTCATAAGCGGTTGTTTCCCTCCTCGTCGAGATTCGACTTTGGAGGGCGAGACCCGTGAATAGTATGCAAGAGACCGTTTAGATCGACTTGCAGGGTCCCATTGTTCACGAAGCAAGTTTTTTAGTCCATGCTGCCTGAGGCTTCATCTTGTAAGTTGAGACGAATCGGGAGGCTCTCGTCAAGGATTGTTTGTTTCCTTGAGTTGAGGTGTTTGCTAGGGATTATTTGTTTCCCTAGCGCCAAGGATTATTTGTTCTTTGGGGTTTGAAACGAGTCGAGAATTTCCCACGGAGGCACTGGTTTCTCTGCGAGTCGACGTGGATCAGGAGGCTCTCGTCAAGGAGTGTTTATATCCGTGAGTCGAGAAATTTGCTAAGGATTATTTGTTTCCCTAGCGCCAAGGATTATTTGTTTCCTTAGGGTTTGAAACGAGTCAAGAATTTCCCACGGAGGCACTGGTGGCTCTGCGAGTCGACGCGGATCAGGAGGCTCTCGTCAAGGAGTGTTTGTATCCGTGAGTCGAGGAATTTGCTAAGGATTATTTGTTTCTCTAGCGCCAAGGATTATTTGTTTCCTTAGGGTTTGAAACGAGTCGAGAATTTCCCACGGAGGCACTGGTGGCTCTGCGAGTCGACGCGGATCAGGAGGCTCTTGTCAAGGAGTGTTTGTATCCGTGAGTCGAGGAATTTGCTAAGGATTATTTGTTTCCCTAGCGCCAAGGATTATTTGTTTCCTTGGGGTTTGAAACGAGTCGAGAATTTCCCACGGAGGCACTGGTGGCTCTGCGAGTCGACGCGGATCAGGAGGCTCTCGTCAAGGAGTGTTTGTATCCGTGAGTCGAGGAATTTGCTAAGGATTATTTATTTCCCTAGCGCCAAGGATTATTTGTTTCCTTGGGGTTTGAAACGAGTCGAGAATTTCCCACGGAGGCACTGGTGGCTCTGCGAGTCGACGCGGATCAGGAGGCTCTTGTCAAGGAGTGTTTGTATCCGTGAGTCGAGGAATTTGCTAAGGATTATTTGTTTCCCTAGCGCCAAGGATTATTTGTTTCCTTGGGGTTTGAAACAAGTCGAGAATTTCCCACGGAGGCTCTCGTCAAGGAGTGTTTGTATCCGTGAGTCGAGGAATTTGCTAAGGATTATTTGTTTCTTCGGAGTTGGACTGAACCGTCAAGATTTGGCTTCGTCTTCTGGCGGAGCCTGTTGGGAAAGTATGGTTCCCTCTTTGTTTACGCCCTTGGATTGTATACAGGGATCGATGTGATCTTAATTGTAGGGCCAAAGTTTTATCATCATTTTTTTTTGTTTCATCTCCACGATGCTCTATCATTTCAGCTTTTATATCGCGAAGGTCGCGATTGCCCAATCATTTCGGCTATTTTTCGCGGTGCCCAATCATTTCGGCTATTTATTTTATTTTTACTCGCTTCTTTTTATTGCGAGTTGCCCTATCATTTCGGCTATTTCGTATGCATGTGCGGCCTATTGGCTTTTCGCTGTAAACCTGCAATTAGACATCGATTTTGGCATCAGCACCGCTACAACTGGGATATTGCCAGGAGCGAATCATCATTTGCCTCCGTCGGTGTCGAACAAAGGTGGCTTAGCGAACAGGGTTAAGGTCCCGCCGACTAAGGCTTTTGACTTCATGAGCCGTAAGGGTCCCACAAAGGTATTTCTTCTTACAAGTCGTGAGGATCTTGTAGGTGTATTTTCTCCTTAGGAATCGTGAGGATTCCTAAGTGTTTGTTTCCTCTGTAAGTCGTAAGGATCCTACAGGAGGGTTTTCTCCTCATAAATCGAGAGGATTTACAAGGGTTGTTCACCATGCGAACATATCCCCTGTCACGGATGGGACTTGGTCAGGGAAATGTTTATTCGCGCCCGTGGATTGTATACAAGGGCCAGTATTGAACCACTTGTAGGGCAATATCGGAAGTTGTGGGGGTTGCTTAAGCACAGGTTTAGGTCTTTGTAACTTAAGACTTTCAACTCTTATGAGCCGTGAGGGTCCCATAAGAGAGTTCTCCCTACGAGTCGTGAGGATCTCGCAAGTGTATTTTCTCTTTAGGAATCGTGGGGATCTCTAAGTGTGTTGCTCCCTTGTGAGTCGTAAGGATCTCACGCGGGTGGTTTCTCCTTACAAGGTCGAGAGGACCCTATAAGTGTCCTTTAATGAGGTTGCGCCCTTTCAGGTTTTCACAAACACTCGCCGGTAGCCCTGCTGTTTTTACTCACGGAGCCCTTTCGGGTTTTCATCTGTGCCCATATTGCTTATGGACGTACCGCTTTTTTTTTTATTCTTTTTATTTTTATATATTTTTTACGAGGTCGCGCCCTTTCGGGTTTTCACGAACACTCGCCGGTAGCCCTGCTGTTTTTACTCACGGAGCACTTTCGGGTTTTCATCCGTGCCCTTTTTGCTTATGGACATACCGTTTTTTATTTTATTTTATTTTTATATGTTTTTTTTTATATCTCGTCAGCCTAAAAGATGCTGCGGTAGTAGTTTAAAGACGTTTCGGTCTGCTATTAGTTTAAGGACATTTCGGTCCGACTTTGAGAAGACTGGCTACTGCTGATAGAGTTTGAGCTTAGGAAGATAGCGAGCGGACATAGTCATCGTCATATACCATTGACCTAGGCTGTGGCTCATTAAGCATAGTACTTCTTTAGGAAGCGACCGTTTATTGGCCTGAAAGGCCTTTCACCGTGCATGTCCATGAGTAGATAGGCCCCACCCTGGTAGACCTTATCTATGATGTATGGGCCTTCATAGTTTGGCTCGAATTTTCCTCGCTAGGCGCGATTGGGAATCATAGGCCTTTTGACCATTAGCACGAGTTCGCCTTGGTGGAACGTCCTTGGTCGGGTTAATCTTTCATATGAGTGCGTCATCTTTGCTTTATAAGCTTCCAGATTTTGTTGCGCTATGAGCCGTGTTTCTTCAAGGGCGTCAAGCTCCTCAAACCGAAGGTGAGCATTTTCTTCGTCCGTCAGCTCGTAGTGGACTGCCACTCGTAGAGAGGGTAACTCTATCTCGAGGGGGAGTACTGCTTCCGTCCTAAATACCAACGCATACGGAGTTGTGTTTGTGGCTGTCTTGAACGTAGTTCGATACGCCCAAAGAGCCTCTTGCAGTCTCTCGTGCCAGTCTTTCTTATTTCGGGACACCGTTTTCTTTATGATTTTCGTCAAGGTCTTGTTGAAGGCCTCGGCGAGACCGTTGGCTCGTGGATTATAAACCGAGGAATATCTCCAGTCTATGTTATGCTGTTGCGTGAAGCGGCTGATCTTGTGACTTCTGTAGGCTGGCCCGTTATCGGAGATGATCCGTCGCGGAGTTCCAAATCGATATATGACATGCGTCTTGAAGAAATGGAGGATATTCTCCGTCTTCACTTCCCTCAGTGGTATTGCTTCCGCCCACTTGGAGAAGTAGTCAGTTGTCGCCAGGATGAAACGATATCCCCTAGGCGATGCTGGTTCGATAGGGCCGACTATGTCAGTTCCCCACATTTCGAACGGCCAGCTAGCCATCGTTGGATGTAATGGATTTGGATGTCGGTGGATGAAGTCCCCATGGATTTGGCATGAGTGACATTGCTTCGCATATTCGAGGCAATCTTGAATCATCGTGGGCCAGTAGTAGCCCATCCGTTTGATCTTCAACTTCATCTTTGGGCCCGCTTAGTGGGAACCGCAGAGTCCGTCATGAACTTCCTGGACGACTCTTTTCGCTTCGTCAGGTCATAAGCATCTCAGCCACAGAGAAACAAACGACCTCTTGTATAGAGTATCATTGACGAAGGCGAAAGACAGAGCTCGTTTCATGAGCTGATGTCTTGTGGATGCTTCTTCAGGCAATCGGTGGGACTTAAAGTAGTCTACGAAGACTTCCCTCCAATCCTCAGCCTTTTCCCGGTCTTCTATTTGCAAGGTCGTCTGTTCAGTCACTCCCTTCTCTTCGGATGATTCCGGAGATATTTCTGCTGGGGCAAGCATCCGACAGCTTTATACCATGATTCTGACGTCATCGAGGTTCTCGTCGGCCAGTTCTTTAGCGAGCTTAGCTAACGCATCCGCTTTGCTATTTTCTGCGCATGGTATGCTTTCCAAAGTATAGGAGGGAATTTGGGTCAACAGTTGTTGGACCTTTTCACCGTACCTCACCAACTCCGGTTTACACGTTTGGTAGTCGCCGTTTACTTGACTAACGACCAGTTGAGAATCCCCGTATATGAGGAGGTTTTCAATTCCCATGTCAATGGCGATCTCGAGGCCTGCTATCAAAGCTTCGTATTCGGCTTCATTGTTCGTCCTCGGTTCTGTTAAGGAGAAAGCAAAGCGCATTATCCCTCCTTGTGGAGTTATGAAGATGAGGCCTACCCCTGATTTGATCATTGGGGCACTTTGTTTGCGTTTCTTTACGGAGGACGCTCCATCGAAATAAAGTTCCCATTGGGTATCACCACCGTCGATCGCGTCAAACGCATGTTCGTCCGGCAAGTCGCAGTTTAGAGGTGAACTGGCAGGTACCGGGTGCTCAGCAAGGAAGTCGGCGATGGCTTGGCCTTTCACTGCCTTGAGAGGCTGATAGGTTATTGAAAACTCTATCAAGAGCAAGGCCCATTTAGCGAGTCTCCCCGTCAATATGGCCTTCGACATCAAGTATTTAAGGGGGTCCACCTTTGAAATGAGACGGACCTCGGGCGCCAACGCATAGTGTCTGAGCTTTGTTATCGCGAAGATCAACGCCAGGCAGTATTTTTCAATGGGAGAGTAGTTGCTTTCTGCCCCCAGCAGAACTCGACTTAAGTAGTAGAGTGCTCTTTCTTTCCCTTGATCGTTCTCTTGTGCCCATAATGCGCCTAAGGAACCTTCGAGGGGGTTGTATACAGAATGAGGGGTTTTCCCTTGACCGGAGCAGCCAACATCGGCGGGTTCTGTAGGTATTGCTTGATCTCGTTTAGCGCGCTTTGGCATTTTTGATCCCAGACGAACGGGGTTCCCTTCTTCATCAGGTGACTGTAAGGACGGCACTTTCCTGAAAGGTTGGCTATAAATCGCCGTATATACGCGAGCTTCCTTTGGAGAGACCGCAGCTGTTTGAGAGTCCTTGGCGGAGGCATTTCCATGATCGCCTTGATCTTTGACGGATCTATTTCGATACCCCGGTGTCGGACGATGAATCCCAGGAATTTTCCAGAGGAAACTCCGAATGCACACTTGAGCGGGTTCATCTTCAAGTTGTACTGTCGAAGGCATTGAAACACGGTCTTCAAATGCTCGAGATGCTCCTCGTATGATTTTCTTTTAACCACAAGATCGTCGATATAGCATTCGACGATTTCGTGTATAAGGTCATCGAAGATCTTCGTCATGGCCCTTTGGTAGGTGGCACCGGCGTTCTTTAGACCAAAAGGCATCACCTTGTAACAGAATATACCTAGAGGAGTCCTGAAGGTGGTGTGCTTCTGATCTTCGGGATGCATCTTTATCTGGTTATACCCCGATGAGCCGTCCATGAAGGAGAAAACCTCATGAGTGGACGTATTGTCTATCATCAGTTCGGTGATTGGCACTGGGAAATCATCCTTCGGGCAGGCTTTATTGAGATCCTGAAAGTCCACGCATATGCGCACCGTCCCATTTTTCTTCATCACCGGGACGATGTTGGCGATCCATTCAGGGTATTGAACTTCCTGGATGAAGCCAGAGTCGATCAGCTCTTTGATTTCAGCATTGATACTCATTTCAAGCTCGAGCCGCATTCTTCTCGGCGCCTGTTTGACTGGCTTGATGTCCGGGGATATCGCCAATCTGTATACAGCAATTTCTGGATCTAGTCCCGACATTTCGGAATAGTTCCATGCGAAGCAATCTCTATGCTGTAGAAGCACGTCCTTTAACGCGGCCACCCTTGCTTCAGATAGTAGCTCGCTGATGAATGTCGGTCGCGGGTCATTCGCTGTTCCCAACTCAATTTTCTTAAGGTTATCTGCAGTGGTATGAATTCCATCTTCCAGCTCTTTTGGCGCTGGTGGAAATTCTGAGATTACCTCGTCGTTGCTGTTTTCGAAGCACCAGGGAAGGTCATCCATGTTCTCGGGCCCTTCTTTTGATAGCGTTATCACGAGACAAGTACGAATTCGCTTCCAATCCCAATGTGGAACTGGTTTTTCTTCTGTGGCCTTGGGCTCGTGCTTTTGTGGCGGCGCTACCCTCCAGTTGTCGGACAGAGCGAACTTGCCAAGCTGATACTGATCTTCGACCCAATTCTTGAAGGTGAAGCAATCTTCAAGAGGATGCCCTATTACTCGATGGTAAGAGCAATAGTGCGGGTGTGAGACTTCGCCCGCTTGTTCGGGGTGTTTAGACTCCGGCAGTGTAAGCATCTGATATTTTAGAGCGAGGTCAAGTATTTTCATCGTCTTGTCCCGCGGAAACGAGTATGCTCGACCCATTTTCTTCATGAGGGATAGATCAATAACGCTCGACTCCCGTTTGCGTGGCTTCTTAGCCCTGCTTTGTTGCTGTTAAGCGCCTTTTTGGCCTTTCGACTTATTTCTGCTTTTGCGTCGAGCCTTCTTTATAACAGGTTGACAAGGAGCAGCATTTTCATCCTTCACGGCCTGTTGGAGAAGGCGTTGCGTCTTGGCTTTCTCATAGATGACCATTTCGCGGTTATGGTCGTCTTGGACTTTTTGATCCGCTTCCCTTATGAGCTTGTCCATTTGTTCTTCGAACGTCGGACTGGGCTCTTTTGCATTTGGAACTTTTACTGTCTCAGGATTAGCGTCCTCCCATTGAGCATCCGCTTCTTCATCGAAGTCATACATGATATAGCAGCTGTTTAGTAGCTCTCGTTTCTTTAACAGGATGTATCCAAGTCCTTTTGTCTCCATTCTCCCATTAGGCAGTTTGCGTTGAGTCCCGGGAACGTTCCAGACTTTGTCATAGAACTTGGCTTTTCGAACGGTCTGCTTGAAGGATATCCCCTGGCGTTTCAGCAGCTTTTTCAAACCCTCCGTATAATATCTGGGAAGACGGATAGGCTGAAGCCTGTCGAGCGTAGGATCCGCGCCATGCCAGATTTCTTTCTCCACCTTGGTTTCTTCAGAGCGGTAGAACAGAATTGCTTTCTCGCTCTCTCGCCTGTGAGGGATATAGAACGTTTGCAGCTCTTCTACATTGTGAATATTAAGTGCGTCTAGTTCTTTATGGTGTTTAAGCGGCACCATGGCGACTTGTAGACTTTGTTCTTCGTCAGCGGACTTCCGTATTGAAGGTCGAGCAGAGAATACAGCATGGATCTCATCTTCCGAGTCGCTACCAAAGATCAACGTAGGAGCGGACGGTCCTGGCTTGTTGTGTTGGGGCGGACCCGAATACACTATCTCCTCTTCCTCCTCGGTATCACTGCCGAAGACAGGGATGGTGGCATTAGCTTTATTCTCCGGCTTGTGACACTTCTCCGTATCTTCGAAATCCGGTAAGAAGTATTTGGCATCTTCGTATTTGCGGACCTCGTTCACAGAGAACGGGTTCAGTTCTCCCATCACAGTATACTCGAAACCATCCTTAAAATACTTTACACACTGATGTTGTGTAGAAGGGATGATGTTGTATTCGTGTAACCATGGTCGGCCGAGCAAAGCGTTGTAGCATGTCTTGGCGTCTATGACGTGGAACTTAATGTCCATGACGAGTAGCCCGAAGCATAGCGTCAGTATCACAGACCCAAGAGTTCTTGATGACTGGGAGTCGAACCCGGAGATGGTGATCTTGTCACGAGCAAGGTGCTGGACGCTCATGCAGATTTCTTTTAAGACCCGTACATTGAGGAGATTAACGGAGGATCCATTGTCGATCAGGATTTTGCCTATCTTTATATCGTGACAGTATCCTGAGACATAGAGGGGGCGATTGTGTTCGCACGTCCCAAGGTGAAGGTCCTCGTCGCCGAAAGTGACATCGGCCGTGTGCACTTCCTCCAATTCATCCTTCATCTTTTCCTCGGCCAGGCATGCTTGGAATTGTTCCGGATCTTGGAGTGCCTTAATTAACGAATCTCTCGCCTCCTTTGATAGCAAAAGAGCATCAAGAATGCTGAGCTGTGAGGGTAGCTTCCTCAGATGCGCTAAGACGTTGTAATCCACCTTATTCTTCTTTGGCGGGTCCTTGGCGGCTAGCTCTTCCACCACTTGGTCATCTAAGACGATATCTTCAGAGACGTTTTCTTTCCCTTTATCTTTTCTGTTTAAGGGTCCGAGGTTCTTTTCAGGCAGCGTCCAATTCCGCAGCCGGATATTTTCGCAGATCTTCGGCTCTTCTTCTTTTCCCGAAGTGGATTCTTTAAAGAGAGGGGCAAGTTCCAGCTCCTCATCAGAATCGCTCCCGAATGTAGGCACTTGTGACCCGCCGGTGTTAACCACGCGACAATCGCCGGTAGTTCTTTTAAGCTCTCCGGTCGTATTTCTTTGTTCCCAACGAGTTTTACGCTTTTCCCGTTTAAAGTGTTGTCGATGAGCTACATACCCTTGCCACCATCTATCGAAAGCTTTGCACTCTTGAGTGGGGTGCGAAACCTTCTGATGATATAAGCAATAGGAGGGGTGCGTTTCCACTTCACCGGTGATGTTTCTTTCAGAGGATGGTAGCTTCATGCCCATTGATATGGCCTTAGCAAACTTTTTCCTCATCTTGAATTGGCTTTTGTCGGCAGCGGAGGTGTTTTGCTCCAGCGGGATCATCTCAGCTCTTTCATCAAGTCGCTGGCGCTTGGCCCTTTCCAATATGGCCTTCTCGCGTTCTTGATCAGTTTTACTTTTCAACCGAGCTTCACTAAGGAATGCGTCAATTACTTCATCTGATGGCCCCAGAAATTTTGATTCGGTATCTGCCCCCAGCGTTTCAGTACAAGAAGTCTCCTCATCGTTGACGAACGAATAGGAAATCACATGACAGCTCGCCACGCATTCTTCAGATTCATCTGACGAACTTTCTCCCTCACCTTCCTCTTGAAAGACGTGATTGAGGAACTCTTGGAATGTAATGGGAGTCCGTGCTTTCTGATTGTATTCTTCCAGGTCGTCAATTTGTTTTTGTAAGTTTGTGCGCTTGTCGCCAGGCTTCACAGACTTCTTAGATTTCTTTTTCTTCTTCTTCGAGGATTTTGACGGCTGGTTGCGAGTGCTTGAGCCACCACCATCGGTCTTTGGAGTTGGACGTGGCTGCAACATCCCTTCAATGACCTGCAGTTCCAACGGGTTCTTCCACTTGATCGCTGGGCATGTCTGAAGATCGTTCAGCATCCTCTTTGTCTTGGTTGATAATACAACTTCCCAAGGAGCTTCTTCAACGACGGAGCATGTTGCCCCCGGCGTATTCGTCCCTTTAGATGTGTGGGGCTGCGGGGGATTCACCTTCCATTTGTCAGATAACGTGAACTTGCCCTGTCGGTACTGGTTTTCAAGACAATTTTTGAAAACATAGCAATTCTCGATCGGATGACCCAGTACTCGATGATAAGGACAGTAGTTGGGCTCGTTGACGTCATTTGGTTGTAACGGACGTTTTAGATCTGGCAGATTTATGAGTCGGTTGCGCAACGCCAGTTCGAATAACCTCCTCGTTTTATCGCAGGGAAAGGAGTAAGAACGTCCTAGCCTCTCCTCAAGGGCTAAGTACGGACGCATATTATTTTGACGAGCAACCGGCTTCGAGTCGCTCGGTTGTTGTTGAGCATTAGCGACAACGATCGTTTTTCCCTTCCCCTTGTCATTTCGGGAGTCCGGCTTTAGAAGAGGAGTTTATGGCCCATCTGATCCATCTGTGCTAGCTTGTCAATCAAGGCCTGGAAGGTAGTCGGCTTGAAAAACATCATAAACTGCGAGATGGTTGCTTGTGGATCGAGGGTTCCCACAAACATACCCACTGCGGGAGCTTCTTCAATGCGCTGCTCGCACTTCGACCATAAGTTCTGCCATCGTATAGCGTACTGAACCCACGTCTCGCCTGGCTTTACCCTGGCGTTAATCAGTGCCGTCATCGGGGTACGTTCACTGGCGCTTGCAAAACGCTGAGTAAACAGTAGCTCCATCTCTGCGAAGGTCTTAATAGAGTCGTTCAGGAGCTCAGAGTACCACTCGAACGCCGTATCTAATAGGCTTCCAACAAACTGGCGAAGCAACATCTTGTCGTCACCGCCGGTGTTGCCGCAGAGTGCCCTGAACTGGGCAACGTGCTGGTGAGGATTGCCTGTCTCCTTGTAGACATGGAACTTAGGAATTGTGTAACCGGGTGGGTACTTGATTTGGTCGTACCAACTTGGATATGGCCGCCCCGTTTTTACGACCTGACCCGCTGCTTCTGTCGCTTGATGGACCCGGATCTGCTGAGCTTTGTATTCGTTCAGATCGGCTTTGGAGATTGTCTCTTCTTTAGCTGCTGACAGAGCTGGCGGAGGATTCGACGTCTCTCCCCTATCGTCTTCAAGGATGATCGGGGGATCTTCAGCAGGTGGATCTTGTTGAATCATCATACCCACCATATCCTGGAATAGGAGGGCCATTTTCTTTATGTTGGCTGCCTGTTCCGCAGCTTCTTTATCCTTCTTCTCCAGTACGCGACGAAGGAATTCAGCATCAATTTCTTGTTCTTGACACTCGTCCGAGGACATTTCAGGGTTTCTTTTGGCCCTGTAAGTGCGGCCATAGCGTTCATCATCTCTTGGAGCTTCTACTGCTGCTCCTGAGCCTTGGTCACTGACCTCGTGTGTGGTCTATGACCTGTTGATATGCGGCTGTACTCTTTACCAGACGCCATACAGACGGTATGAACTACAATGCCCCCAGACCTAGGGCGTTTGGGTTCATCTCCTTTGGTATTTACTGCAGGTGTAGGGACTTTCTTTGGCCTCCTTCTCTTATGGGCTGTAGAAGTTGAAGGGGCCGTTGCTTTGGGCACCCAAGCGGTTGTCACCTTTCGTTGCTTGACCGGGGGATTTTCTTCTTGCCGACCTTTCGACTTCTTCTGTTGGCGGGAGAAGTTAGGATCAATGACAGATTCTCGAACTCATCGCCATGTCTTATAGATCCTGGAGGACAGCGATTGAAGAGGCTGCTCCGGCTTTTCTGCTTCCACGGCGGTTTCTACCGGTAGAGGAGATCTTTTAAGGACCGCAGTTGGCGAGTTTCTGCGTACCCTATTCAACAGCTCAAAGCTGTTCCGGTTGGAATAGCAGCGTTAACTTCCACCGTCGGAGTTGGCGGAGTCATCCCAGAAGGGGAGTTTCCCCCGGCCCTCCTTATCCGGCGCCAGTGGCGTCGTCGGGCGCAACGAGTCGTCGGTATTGGCTCAGAGACAGAAACAGCTTCTTCTTGCCCCCTGTTTAGGTGTGGGGTGGTTGCCGGTGTCAACCTATTGAAAACTGATGTCTTTTGAGCAGTAAGAGTAGGAGTGGGAGTTGGGACGGTCAATCTTGTAAAGACCGATCTCTTAGCAGGAGAAGCCGCCTTGATGACTTCAAGAGCAAGTTTGGGTATAACCTTTTCTGAGACTGCACGCCTCATTGCGGGTCCACGAGAGTTTTGGTCCAATCTGGAGAAGACCGAGGCACCGGTGTTGGACGACCCGTTGAGAGGGGCCGCAGTAACTGAAAGTCGATCGAAGACCGACTTCTTAGAAGCTTCTTGTACGGGCACGGGGGTGCTGAAGCTTGTTGGCGGAAGCATAGTTCCGAAAAACAGCCCCGTAGTGGCTTGAGTAATCTGCTCCACGGGCATGGTGAACAAAGAGGCCGCTTGGGGCCCGTAGGTTATGCCCCCAGTTGAGGCCGGACGCGAGCTGCAGCTGCAGTTGGAGCACTTCGAACAAGTTGAGGCCATCGATGCTTGACTTCTCTTTTGCACCGAGCAAGAGACCAAATCTTAGTAAACTTGAAATCCAAAGGCAACCGTTAACAAACCGCGATTGGTTCGCGAAGACGACACACGAAGTGTGGAGTGGAAAGAGGAAAAGGTCCCACCGGGCGTGCCAGAATCTGTTCCCCTCCGAATGGCGGCCGAGACGACGCGAGGACGTCTAGCCTGAGATTCGGGGCAGATGCTATATGGTTTTATCCGTCTACCTCTCCGAAGATGCCAAATTGATTTATGGCACCGTGTATCGGAGGTTTAGGCGGATGCAGCCGATGTAGCAGACTTCGTCAGATTCCCCCTCGCTAGAGGGGTTTTTGATTGTGGGGACGCTCTTCCCTGCAGGCGCAAGCCCCTGCAGTTAATTACGCTACCGCGTCGCGGTAATCACTTTCTCCTTCTCCAGAATTTCACTTCGTGTCGTGTATGTTTGTTTTGTTTGTGGTTGCCCATGGATTGTATACGGAGACTGAGTAATGCCGTCGCCCGTAGGACGTGGATTAGTCCAAATCCGTATTTACTTAGATTTGGGTTTGGTGTTTTTAGTTTAAGAATACGTTAGCCGTGTTGAGGCTAAGATCGACTTAAACATTCGTTAAGGATACGTTAGTCTTGTTTGAGACTAAGATCAACTTAAGGTAGTGATTCATTTAATATATGGCCGTCAGGACCCGTTACCTCTCTGACGTCGTTGAAGGATTACAACGATAGGTGTCAGAGGAATTCAGAGATATACCCTTGAACCGAAGTTGATTTGGAGTTTTATAGTCTGTTTGAATGTTTAAGGATGCGTTAGCCGTGTTTGGGGCTAAGATCAACTTAAACGGGATCGTTTAGATCCGACAAAAGAGCAATTGGAGGCTCTATTGTTGCAGTTTAGGGACATAGTGGTCCATGTTCCAGTTTAGGGATATGGGGGTCCATCGCCAGTTTAGGGACGTGGTGGTCCGTATTCCAGTTTAGGGACGTGGTGGTCCGTCATTAGTTTAAGGACGTTTCGGTCCAACATTAGTTTAAGAACGTCTCGGTCCAACATTAGTTTAAGGACGTCTCGGTCCAATATTAGTTTAAAGACGTTTCGGTCCATATTCATGTGTGGTCGTTGGGACCCGTCGCCTCTCTGACGTCGTTGAAGGATTACAACGATAGATGTCAGAGGAGTTCGGAGATGTACCCTCGAACCGGAGATAAATTGATTTAAGAGAGAGCAATTTTGCTCAGTCAATTTAGTTTGAGGACTTACGGCCACGATTTGGCTAAATCTAATTGAAAAAATGTTCAACACTTTTATTTGTTTTTTCGGCCTGTACTAGGGCTTTACCCCTTTTTAGTAATACACTGCATTATTCTTGTTTTGGTTGGGCTCTGCCCTTTTATAAATGATGCAGAGCATCTATTCTTTGTTTGGGCTTTTGCCCCCCTTTTTTTAAAATGCATAGCATTTTTTTATTAGGCCTGTTAGGCCTTTTAATTGAGCTCTGTCCCTTTTCTTTAATAATGCAGAGCATTAAATACTCTGACAGTGCCCCACGTGGCTTGTCAGGCGCTTTGTGCCAAGTAATATGCGCAAACTCATATGGTGGTGACACGCGTCACGCTCTGGCGAGCGCAAGCGCAACAGCGCAGTGCACTTTGTCAGTGCGCTGCGCTGCTGCGCTACTGACACGTGGCGCTTCCTGGTGGCTTGCGCCAACACAGGAGCGCAACAGCGCTGTTCTTGCAAGTGCAGAGCACTGTTTTATCTTTTGATCGATTTTAAATCAAAGAAAACAAGTTTTTCTTGTTTTCAAGGAACCAATGGTTCATAAGCAAGTGCAAAGCACTATTATTAGTTAGTTTTCTTTCTTATTGAAGATCATTGATCTTGTTCTTAGATCAATGATCTGTTTTTAAGAGAATTTTCTCTTTTTCTGAAGGTTTTTACCTCTTTTTGTTCTTGAGGAATTCTTCAGAGTTCTCTTTTTTTTTCTCAGAAAATGTTGATGCCTTTGAATTGAGGCCTAGGGTCCTTTTTATAGTGCCCATAAATTAGTTAAATTTTTTAAAGAGATCTTTCTCTGAGTGATTTGGGGAATTTTCCCCACCGTTGGATCTTTGATCCAAGGGCTTCTGTTTTACAGAAGAAAATCTTCTTGTTTTAAAAAAAACAGAAAAGATTTCTTTAGAATTTTAATTCTGTTTTGCGCAAACGCTTCAGCGTGTGACACGCAGCGCTTGCGCAGCTGTGCCTGCGCAATTGCGCAGACACGTGCCGCGACAGCGCAGCGCTTGCGCAGCCGTGCCTGCGCAGCTGTGCCTGCGCACCTGCGCGGACACGTGCCGCGACAGCGCAGCGCTTGCGCAGCTGTGCCTGCGCAGCTGTGCAGACACATGCCGCGCAGCGCAGCGCTTGCACAACTGAAGCGTTGCTTCCTTTACTTTTATTTTTTTAGAGAGCCTTGCTCTGATTGGACGCACTGCCTCGGGCGCTGTGCTGACGCATCAACTTCTGACACGTGGCGCTTTGCGCGCAGCGCAGAGGATCTAAAGCGTTGCTTCAAAATTTGAATTTTTGAAATTCAAACAGTGCCTTGCTCTGATTAGGGGAAACAGTTACCCACCAAATCTGCGGAGTGGCTAATGGAACATCAAATCCAATTGAATTCTTAGATTCTATTAAATTTCCAGTAATCGTTTGTGGTTCTGGAATAACTTCCAGTTCTACCATACTCCCATTTTTGTTTTTCTGAAAAATTCCATTTTACTAAAACTGTGGCGAGTCAAGAACAATATAAATATTGATTTTCCTGATGGTAGAAAGTTAACCCTCGTCAAAGCCCGGGATAACCCACAAACAGCCATTACGGAAACGTGCCTGGAGTTTATCCGGATTCTGGTTTTAAGCATCTGCCGAACAACTCCCTATACCTTAACATTGTTAAGATATAAATTGATCTAATATAGAAACAAAAGCACTAATTTAATTGGAACCAGATTCAAAATCATGCAGCTGTCTCCAGTGCATATCAACCAAATGGAATGAGGTTAATCAACATTACTCATCTAGGAGTGCATCCATATATGAGTAACCTGAAAGAGAAACAAGTTCTCAAAACCATTACTATTAATAGAATACCAAACACAAGTATCTATATCTTCGACTTCCTCGAAGAATCCTGATACTTCTAACAAATTGTTCTATACTTTATTCTTATACCTTTAACTTCTCAAAATCTGAACCTTGCACTTCAACGAAATACATGTTTAGAATCAGAGAAGTTATGAGTAAACAGAATACAGTGTGAGTACCAACCCCATAGTCCTAATGGATACTGGACAACATACAATACTTTGTATAAGTCCCCTGAGTTCAATAACTCAAACCTTGTGCGTCGTATGTTGAAAAACTGTACCATGATTAAGAAGAATTACACCGCTGTTTAATACACCTTACCTAATCACCAACTGATATAGGTAAATGTCACAGACATAATATCAAAAAGTTATATCTCACTTTATAAAATAAATGTACAGATATATCTGTTTGAAATTGGTGCATAACAACGGATATTCAAAACCAAATATTTGCCATCCGGCAAAATCCAGATGATTTCCTCAAATATCACCAATTGCAACGAATTCCGATATAATGAGAATCTAATCACCTAATTACCAATATCTTACTCCCACTCACCATCCATAATAACATGCAGATGTGAGAAACTGATCTGGTAAATACATACCCTGGAGTTAGATTCCAATTGGGAAAACAGTTTTCAATTAACATCGCACAGTGAAACTGAAATATGAAAATGTTTCAAAAGGGGTTAACTGGTATTCCTAGTAACGCCTATTACACTATCCTGATTCATGATAGTAACCATATACTTATCTGCCCTCACTGCAATCCCTTTATTATGTCTTTACTTATTACCTTCTGTACACCTCCTTTACGCTAATTGGTTTTCTTCATTCCCTACCCTTCGGCACCAGCCTAAGGTTTTGAAGAAGACTATCCAATAAGCGCAATAGGTGTACACTCCTAATCATAGGAGCCCTCGCAACCTGAGAAAAGGTAAAGGGAAAAGACATCTGAATAATTCTATCCAATTTCTCTTGAACCGAAAACCATCCTCGAATCTGAAACGAATTCCTTCGAGTTCGTATGTAACTATACGATGGTATATCCAATGGAAGTGGATATCCGTACTGATACGGAGTGTTCTAGAGAAATGCAAAATGGATGTAGGAGTGGCAGGGGTATACCTGGTTTCGTCGTGAATGATAGCAGTCGCAATTTTCTTTGCCGTTATTCTAATCCCTTAATTTGTCTTTACTTATTACCTTCTGTATACCACACTTAGGTTTAATTGGTTTTCTTCCATCCCCACCTTTCGGCACCTGCCTATGGTCTGGAAGAAGACTATCTAATAAGCTCAATAGGTGTACCCTCTCCTAATCCTAGGAGCCCTCACAACCTGAGAGAAGGTAAATAGAAAAGACAACCAAATAATCCTATTCAATCTCTCCAGAACCAGAATCCATCCTCGAATCTGGAACAAGTTCATTCAAGTTTGTATGTAACTATACGATGAATTTATCCAATGGAAGTGGATGTTCATAGTGATACGAGGTGTTCTGGAGAAATGCAAAAGGTGATATAGAAGTGGCAATGATGTATGTGACACCGTGACATTCTAAAATCCAAAGTATTTTAAGAAGGTTTAGTTAACTTGGTCCATGAGTTTTAGTCAAGGGCGGGTCATAGTCGCAGCCAAAGAGAAAGAGAAAAGAAACACTCAGCGTGCACTCTAACCTAAATCAGAATGGTCAATCACTTTATCTAATATGGATGGCTCCCACTGTTTCCTCAAATTCTCCTCTAAACCCAAAAGGAGAATTAGTCGGAATCACCCGAGGAGTAATCCTACTCATCAGTGGGAATCGGGATCCAACTATCATCGCATGATAACTTGATGGAAGACACTCAAGTGACCACACTCCAGAAGGTATGCGCAGGTCTGGCAAGTTTCCTGTATGTTTGAAACTCCCGATGTGTGTTTTTACCCCCAAGCGGCTTATAACCTTGACAGAGGTCAACATATCATAAGTCGCAAGTTAAGTTCAACCCGTCATTGTCCTGGATTAACTTAGACCCACCCACATGAGCCCTTGACACAGGTCAACATGACCGTGTCCTAAATAATCGCATATCTATGTAACAAACAAGCATTACCCAGCTACCAAGCACTGTGCCTTGACAGAGGTCAACATACACAGCATGAATACTAAGTAATACCTGTAAGAAATGACGGAGGGCTACGACTGGTTTTTGGCGAAAAACCTTTAACGTAATGAACTTGATATCGATGAAGGAATCCAAGTGGTTTTATAAAGATATAGTGGCGAAAACTTTTTGCTAAAGAGGTCACTTCCGGTGAAGGGATCTCGGCTCTTTCCCCATCGAATAGGGTGCAGGATATCCCAAACTGAATACCACGATGCAAAGCAAAAGTAATCGACTATAGTGAAGTTATTACGTTGACGCAAACTCTTACTCAAGGGGTCACTCTCGATGAAGGGATCTCGTCCCTTGCTTCGTCGAATGAGGTGCAGGATATTCCCAATCGAACACCACTGTGCAAAGCAAAAGAGAACGTCTGTAATGTCAGTTTTAAGAACTTGGTTCCAACAACATCATATATAGGTTTGTTTTATCATTGTATTGATAAGAATCAATGCAGTCCCATCAATTAATCACACCAGAAAAGAATGAAAATAAAATGTACGTATATGCCATCCATATTCGCCACAGGGTCCCGTCATCACCCGTTAGGTTACTTAACTAACGACAGAGCGAGGACTGGGCTAGCGCGGGTGCAAAACATATACAACATCTACTAATACACACACACACACAACATCTATATCTATATATATATATATATACACACACAACATCTATTTATATATATATATATATATATATAACATTCGTCCCAGACATGATATAAAGTAACATCACAGAAACATCACAGAAGTAACACAGAATGGTGGATAATCCTGGAGCCCCGGGTTTCACTTGAGCCGCAAATGAGACCCGACGTTCCCTATCGTGTGGATAGCCTGTGCAATGAAAACCTAGACCCCTATGAGTGCGGCAAGTTACCCGCCAAAACCAGAAGCGAGGCAACCCCCTTCAACAACGTGAATGGTCCACCCAACACTTCACGGAATCCGGTACCTTGGGCACCCCTCCGTGGGTCAACCTATACCCCCTACAAGTGCGGCGAATAGCCCGCCAATTCCAGAGTAAGGTCCCCTCCGTCTCAACGCCATGAGATGCGAACCCGTTGCCCTCTAGAACCCGGCTATTCGTGCACTCCACCGTGAGGTAATCCTAGTACAGAAAATAAAATAATATACAAGAGAGACATCGACCTCAACCCGGTCGTGCCCCAAAAGAATAATATACAAACTGGCAGTAACGGCAGTCCACATGTCGGACGCTCGCCCCACAATATCAAATATACAAATGAATCTAAACTGTACTAACAGTGCACCCAAGCTATCCACCACGACCATCCAACCAACATCACATCACAATATAGAACATCAACGTGAATATCACGTTCGTAAACCCGTCTAAAGGAACATATAACAGTTATACGAGTTTACCGATCAAATGACATTCACGGTCGCAGATAGTAATGTAAGTACTGAAAATCACACGCATTTAAAATTTCGATCGATTAAACTTTCCCAAATTGACCCTAAGTGCATAACCAGTACTTAAATGAATCTGGGCCAAAACCATATATCACAAAATTCATTTTTCCACCAACTAGAGCTCCAGCAAAAATTTTGGTCACTGTAGCCCAAAAAGGGCCGCGGAAGTGCCGCCAAATGTGACATTTAGCGACGGTTCCGCGGTGGAATTTTGGAGTTAGGTCACCAAATCTTTTCTCTAGCTTTAGTTTTGCCTGCATGTATTTTTAAGATGTCTGAAAATATTTTTTGATCAATTTTAAAAATTGACAGCAAACACAAAAATGGAATCGTGATTTCGGAAATTTCCGTCGATCGATCTTTTAAGCATGTCAAAATAAGCAAGTAGGGTTAAATGGCCTGGCTATGATACCATGAAGGGTTACGGCAGCGACGCGGCCATCGAAACTCGGCCAAAATGCGGAACAAAAATTTCTAAACTGGCGCTACTATTACCCTAATCCCGGATCGACCTTAAACCCTAAACTAAGAGTTAGAATCATTATACCGAGTCGATCCGTGTCCTTCGGTTTTCATTTCAAGCTCCTAGTGGTTTGTTGATGTAGTTTGGTTGCCGGTCTTCCTCCATCTCCGATGATCCACCTGAGAGAAACGGTGCAAGTTCCAGCCTCGACAAATGAGGCAACCGACGCTTCAAAGTTGCTGGCGATGGAGAGTGAGGGTGTATGAAAGTGTCACTACAATTTTCTCTCAACTCATGTGCTCATGGAAGCAACCATAGAAGATGAATGGGGTGATGAAACTTTGGCATGAGGCAACAAAAATGGCTAAGTCTTTTTTTTTTTACTTTTTTTTGAGTGAATGAGAGAGTGGGAGTAATCCTCAACAAAATGAAATCAATCCCCACCAACAAAGTGGCCGGCCCCCCCTCTTTCATCCCTCCCAAAAAATATCATTTTCTTTTTCCAATTAAACAAAACAAACCATACCTCAAAGTCCATGCTTTGACCCATGCCCAAAGTCATGTCACCTTTTCCACCTCATTAATAAAAATAAATGAATTTCCATAAATGGAAAATCATATAAATGAGGTGGCATTTTCTAGAAGCTATTCCGTATAAAATACGGAATACTTCTCGGTACATGTATCGAGATACATATACGTGTATTCGTACAAAAATACGAATAGCCAAGAGAGAAAATAAGTAGCGAACAATAATACTAGAATACATATATATATAAATACATATGTAAATTATTAAATCAAAACCTCATTTAATAATCTGGCTTAATCCTAAGCCGCTAGTATTATCAACCGTCCGATTAAAGTCTGCGCAGCATGTGCACATATTTAATCGGACACCTGTATGTACCAACATACGCCATGTACACCATATCGCCTGAACCGTGAAAACCCTCTGTATGGGACTCTAAAGACTCGTCAATACTCTGGCAGTAGGTTTAACCATAAGCACGTCAGCGGCACTAGTTGTACGTAACGGCTACCCAGGTATTGAGCGAAAGGGAGGCCGACGAGCAAACTCATCCAGAAACCCTACTGAGCCTGACAGTGAAAATATCCGTACAGTCCGGTCTGTTCGTCTAAGAGTATCGCATATCGAGTCTAAGGGGGTGGATAAAGTCAGACCCCTAACAACGCGACATTTAGTGTCGATATGAAACCCCATCACCACCTGAGAAACTATCGATCCTGGATCGGTAATTCTTGTCCACCGTGGCCACGGATTTCGGGTGATGGTCATCCGTACACAACGCGACATCAACCCCCAATACCGGGAGAGACAAATCCCCGACGATCCGATCACTGCCTCCATGTGGCTCAGGACTGTACCCAACTAAAACCTGTTTGCACGACTCCTTTGAGCCGTGGTAGGGTAGTAATCAAAACACAGTGGGAACTCACACGAGACAAATGACGATCTCAGGTCGACAGACTAACCTGTACACATGTCACCTGGGAATTGCTATCTGACAATAGGTATAATACCAACTAGCAGGTTCCCGGCGAGTCTGTCCAGTATACTCATAACCCAATGAGCACCTGTATACTATCTTAGGTGAACATACTAACACTAATGGCTTGTGAGACCTGGCCACCGCCCCTCGTCGGGGTCTCGATCAGTATACACTAGTCTACACTAGAGTATCGATGCCCAGTCTCGATACTCCTACGACTAGGGATATTTAAGGATGTGCTTATAGACCCCAGCTCCCACATATATGATCGCCATCATAATGCTGGCAGTCAAGCAAAAATCCTAAGGGCTCAATCAACATGTACATGATGATAAAGACAAACCAGATAGTATACTATCATCTCAAGTAAGACTGTTCTATCGGTATAGGTCCTCACTCAATCATCATAATCACAAGTCTGCGACTATGATAATTGCCTTGAGGGCACTATAGCCAACAGCGGATATCTCGCCTTGGCGAGATACGCGGAACCGTTGCAGAGGCGCTTGGGTTCCGCGTTCTCGGTTGATCGGGAGAGCCGAGGAATGCCGGACTATCAGATGGCTCGGAGAGGAGCAGGGAGGCTGAGAAAGCTCGGCCTGTCAGATGGCTCGGAGACGAGCACGGAGGCTGAGGAAGCTCGGCCTGTCATATGGCTCAGAGACGAGAAGGGAGGCCGAGTAAGCACGACCTGTCAGATGGCTCGAAGACGAGCAGGGAGGCCGAGGAAGCTCGGCCTGTCAGATGGCTCGTAGGCGAGCAAAAGAGGCTGAGGAAGCTTGGGCCTGCAATAGCTCGGAGGCAAGCAAAGGAGGGCACAAGTTCGGCTGCTAGATTGCTCGAGGGCAAGAAGTGGGGTGTGAGCTTGGAGACCATCCGAGCAAAGTCACCAATGTTCTACACGGATCCTACCTCGGTAGTCCCCAGGAGTCTAGTAGGCTTACTCGGATGACACGTCATCTGCCACATGTCGTGATCTGAGAAATCCCCACTTATGAGCTTCATCACCTTAGAATCCAGAGATTTCTATCATTCTTTAACATGATAATTCTATGTTTTTCTCAAGCCCTAAAGTGTTATAGAGAAATTTGTATGTGTCTACATAAACTCCTAAAGAAATTATAGATCAAGATTTTGTCTTGAACTATTATTTACAAAGATTGGAAATTTGTTGATATTGATAATAACTTTATAAATTAATTATATATAGAGTTTGTAAAAGATAATGACTTCCTTTGCTATCATATATTCATGTTACAAGGAAGTTACTGTGTAATTTCATTATAAGAATATTTTTAGAATCTTCACATGAAGTGAAATGAGTATTTCTTTTAAGAAGTGGTATTTGACATATGAAACATCAAAAATAGATTTTGATCATATTCTAGAAGTAGGCCCAAGTATGGAATTGATTTGTATTTTAATAGTATACCAAGTACATGCATGCCTTTTATTATAAAATGTTTATCTTTACTATGACCAAATTGTTTACTCTACTGCATTATATGGATCTTTGACATGAAAATAAATGATGAGGTTATATGAACTGTTTCATATTTGTTCGGATGTGTTTAAGAATAATAGTGTTTAGAAAATCTAAATGTTTTCACCTATGGCTATGTTAGATGCCCGCATCTTATTAGAAGTATCACTACTACATACAGTCACTATTAGAGACCATATGGAACGGTCTACAAAAAATAATGAACGATTCCTAATGTATATTAGCGACCGTTTATATTTTAAACGGTCGCTGATATATCTATGAGCGACCGTTAATGAACGGTCTCTAATACGAACCGTCGCTAATAGATGTAGCAGGGACCGTTTCCACCGATCGCTAATAAGCAGACACGTGGACATTTCAACGAATTTACCTATTTTCTAATATCAGCGAACGGTCGCTGATGAGGTATGAGCGACCGTTAATGTAACTTATATGGTCGCTAATAACTATTTTTCCTAGAAAAAAAATTATAGAAAAATACTGTATTCAATACAATAATACACAATATCACAATATATTACACTATAATAGCGTTTCACATACAAATCAATATATATACACAATCCACAACATATCCAACAAGATTAATAACAAATACGAACACATAAGAATACAAACCAACATATAAATATTATCCATGATATATCCACCAATATCAACAACTCAATCAAACACATATGAACTAAATTTTTAATAAACAAGCATAAATAAACTAAATTTTTTTGAATACGAACAACACAATACATACGTTGTATATATGTCCAACAAAATGAAAAAAATCTCCAAATCACTTGCAATCGCAGCCCACTCAACCCTGTGAATCGAAATAAATAAATATATAAATATATGAACTCAAATTATAATTTTCGAAACAATATTAGCCATACTAACACATATATATGCTTACTTCACTAACTCTCGCTACTTCCATCGTCAAAACATAATCCTTTCGCCGTTAATTTATAAGAACCCTATGAATACACAACATGAATTTTAAATATCAAAACTCAATACAGTTTAATTGTATGCTTAAATTTCTGTAAATAATAACTATACATACCTCACTAACTCCTACCGTTACCATCGCCATCAGAAGCTTGCTTTGAATAGTATCAATTCACATCGTCGAATTCCTCCTGCGAAAAAAAGTTACCTAATAACCCTTCCTGTGAGGTTGGCTGATCAGGATTATACGGTTCCTGTGGCGGAGAGTTAGGGTATTAAGGATCTTGTGGCGGAGGCGGAGGCCGAGCTCTTTGTGATTGCAGAGGCGGTGGATAAGGATAGTACGACGTTCCGTGTGATGGTGGAGAGTAATACGGTCGCTGCGTCGGAGGAGGATAATATGCTGGTTACGACGGGAATGAACCCTGTGCTAACCACGATTGCAGACGTGGAACGTATTGTTGCGAGAATTGTTCCAACCGTGCCTCTAGTTGAGCTCTCCAAGCCGCTTTATCTTCTGCCCTCTTCTTATCTGCTTCATCCCTCCTCCTAAGCTGCTCCTCTAACTCATTGATCCGTTGTGCCTCAGCCAATTGTTGGTTGGAACGAGCGGTCGACGAAATTGAACTACGTCTTCTAGAATCGGACCGCGAAAGACTAAAATGATCTCTGCATAGGGGAATACGACCATGTCCTCTCGACTGAGGGAAAAGCTGCTCTATCCTCCGTAGAAATAAGATCATCGGCAAGATATTCAGGATTTGATTCCCGATAGCTCCTGTCCGCCTCCTCGAAATCCTCCTTCGATAAATAAAACAATAAGCAATTTTCTTTATGAAGTTAACAAATGTAATTAATTTACTTAAAAGAATTGAAAAATGCAAGCTTACCACATGTTGAGTGGCTATATTCATCTTTTCTTCTGACATGCCCTCTCATGTACAATGCCTTCCAAGTCTCAGGGAGGCTCAACTTTTTCCTAGCATTCTCCTGTAATGGATATTTGATTTATTTATACGTGAAGATATGTAATGATGAAATTGAAAAATCGAGCATTTATGTAATTAAAGATAAACTAACCAAAGTAGCCCTATACTGATCAGCAGGAACCGATCCACTATAATAGTCATCTGTGGCTCTCCCTCGGTTCTGCTTATTCTTTTCTGATACTTCCTGCTTATTCAGAAGATAATATCTCTAAATGTAATTTAATCTAAATTCGGTATTCAAATTATTTAAGTATATTTTTAATTACCTTTGCTTCGGGTGTATCCCATTGCAATAGGAGAAACGTAAACTGATCTCTAGGGATGATGGAGGGAAGAGCGGCAAAACGTTCCCAATCATCCATAAATTTCTCCGACGGTTTGAATTTTTTCTTCAATCTTTGACTTTATCTCTTGAATATTTATGGCATCTCATACTGGACATGCGTTCAATATCTGTCTATATCATCTTCTAAAACGAAATGTTTTTGTAATACAGATTAATAAATATATTATTTAATAAATTTATAATATATAACAGGTATGCATGTAATGTTGAAATATAGTTAAGTTATGCATTACCAAGAGTGAGCGCCAAGTCCATACGTATGCTTCCTAGGGGTTTTCTGCAAAT
This sequence comes from Agapanthus africanus, assembly GCA_030015575.1. NCBI lineage: Eukaryota > Viridiplantae > Streptophyta > Magnoliopsida > Asparagales > Amaryllidaceae > Agapanthus > Agapanthus africanus. The sequence goes on along the minus strand of CM057338.1, from coordinate 370,849,058 downwards.
GTTAAGCCTACGTTCCAGAAGTCGGTGTTGCGGACGAGAATACCGATATAACCGTGGAAATGTGTACCTTACATACCTGGATCTACGGGCTTCCCACCTACGCATTGCAGAATTGCCCTTTTTCAACACATATCGTATTTTGTAATTTCGTTTGCAACACCTCTTCCGTTGTATTCAAACCGGGCCAGATTATCCCCCGCGACCCGTGCCTCATCAATACTCATGTCTACTGGCTCTATCATCATATCGATATGAGATCGAGCAGCAGCCCACCGCGCCATTGCCTTCGCATTGTCTCTATCGCGATATAGTTTTTCATTTTGTAAATCGTGAGGAAGAGGCAATACATGAATCCACTCATCGGTGACGGGATCCGAGAATGCCCCGGCTTCCCTACTCAAGTCCGTGCATTGCTCGTCTAGATGTGCATACGGATCATGCTGCACTGATGGACCTGCATCCTCCTGATCAGATGTACCTACACATTTTAACTTATTATAATCAATGCAATAGTTATTTGAATAAAATAACGCGGTCGATGATTATTTAAAACTCGTAATATACACCTCTACTCTCAGTATCAGGCTGTGTCAAGAATTCAGTATCTCAATCTCTTTTCTTTGAAGAAAATACTTTAGCAAATTTTCCGAATATGCCTTTTGGTCCCATCAATTTCATGCAAGAGTAACGACGATACAAAATATATAATATACATAAATCATTAAGCTAACAAATCAATACATTATAAGTGATTAGAACCACTAGATTTTTCATATATCATTTATATGCAAGTGATTATAAATTTTTACAACTGCAAAGTTTATAACATATATCAATTGATTGCAATTTTTTACAACTGCAAAGTTTTTTATATGTCAACAGGATCTGCTTTATCAAGGTCAATCTTTTCGGTAGAACTATCGAAAAAAGATTTAGGAGGTGCCAACATTGCAATCTAAGTTTCTTCACGATCAGGATCTTTGACATAGAAACACTGCTAATCTTGTGAAGCTAACATGAACTTATCATCTCGATAAATTTCTTTATTGAGATTGATCAGCTCAAAGTCGTACTCATCAATCTGGATGCAAGCGCACCAACGAAGTTTGAACATAACAAATCTTTCTTGCTCATTATTCTCGTAAAATAACTCTATTATATCCTCCAGCTGACTGTAATATTCTTTTTTTCCTCCCTGCGGCCTTTGATCATGGAACTTTAGAAGCACGTTTGATCAAACAGATAATAAATCCTATTGTTTTGGATAGTCACTTTCTCAGTTGTAAGAAGTTTTAGGTTATTAATACAATATGAATCGTATCGATTCACTTTTGTACTAGGACCTTTAGATAGTCGCATGATTACATCCGGGAATTGCAACCTTTTTACTATGTTATCTTCAATCTACAATGCATTTACACGTAAAATGTATAAGCTATATGTAATATATGCATGTGAAACGTGAAATATACAAGTCATACATACGTGTTTACGGAACCACCATGAAAAGTGTTTCTTATGTTCTTCATTAATTTTCCAATTAGCACTCTTTCCTTAAATCGCATTCGTAAGTTTTTCAATATGTCGGCTAAAAGAATAACAATATTAATTATTTAGGCATATATAGATATAGGCACTCAAAATATTGATGCGATTAAATTTTTTAATTTATATATCTTCTGTGATCGGCAGTAATTTCAAGATTATTAAGAATATACGAATGCGCTTGATCGAGCCACTCCCTCCGGTAGGATCGATCCTCCCCTTGTGAATGGGATAGCTTATCATCGTTAATTCGAGAAGTATGGTTTAATCTTGTTTCAACTCCACGCAAGTAACAATAAGTGAAGTTAAGGCATTCGTTGGCGCAATAACTCTCGGCTATTGACCTTTCCAGTCGAGCTAGATTGCGCACTTACCATTTCAAGAATCCCAAGTATCTAAAACATGAACGAATACTTTAGAAAAAATTGAATATAATAATGAATTAAATAATATAATTGACTGAAAAAATATATTATCTTTCAACTGGATACATCCACCTATATGAGACAGGTCCAGCAATCATTGCCTCTGTAGCTAGATGCATAGAAAGATGAATCATGACGGTAAAGATAGTGGAAATACCATCTCCAACTTACAGAGCGTTTCAACAATACTCTTTTGCAGCTCCTTGAATTTGGCCACATCTATCACTTTAGAACAAAGTTTATTGAAAAAGTCACAACACTCTATCAAATCTTTGGTGACATTAGATGGCAAATTATGTCGAAGAGCCACTGGAAGCAATTGATGCAGAAGGATATGACAATCGTGGGTTTTAAGATTCAAGAGTTTTGGTGGCTCGACCTGCACATTCTTTGCAATGTTAGAGGAGTACCCATATGGGGTTTTGATACTCTTTAGCACCTCACAAAATTTTTTCATAGCCAATTTCAATATCGTCTCGAAACTGGTAATTCATAGACACCATTATCACGAATTACCGGATGCAATTCCTGTCGGATTCCAAACTCCTCCAAGCACTAGCGAGCACTCAACTTATTCTTGGACTTAGAATCGTCCTGTAATAATGTATCAGCAATCTGTAACGACTCCAATTTCACTGTACAAAATTTTTCAAATTAATGTACAGAATAGAGTTGTAAGCCTGAGCACAAGCTATAAATTTAATTTGTTTAAGAACAACAAGAAGCACTTGCAGCTCATTGGTAAAGCTTTACACTGCTGTGATATAGCCCATGTGTTCGAATCCCATTAGCCACATATATTTCTACTGATTTTTATTTTAAACTTTTTGGAAGCCCAAAAGTTTACACGTGCAATACATGTAAAGATGAAAAGTCACAGAAAATCAAATATGTGCTAAATGATATGTGAACCGACCTAAACACGTGGCAAGAATCCAAGACCCAAACCTATACAGGTGGCCGGCGAGATGGCCTATAAGGCCGACAATACCGGCCCCCCGTTGGGAATGCTCCCATGTTCTGAACCCCAGTCCTTTGGCCTACCCCCACTACTCCCATGCAGTTTGATTTCCCTGTAAATTAACAGAGAGATTAAAATCACCATTAATCCAAATTTAAATGCATTTTTAATTCTCTTTTCAATTCTCAAAACCCTAATTCTATCCTATAAATACAACCCCACCCCTAGCCCTCTTTATTCTGAAATCATTTGTTAAAATTCTCAAAATTTTCCAAGTCAAAAAAGAGTACAAGTGGAGTTAGCACTAGGTCAATTTCCAGCGACGATTCGAGACGATTCCATCGACCCCACGACTCCACGAAGCCATCAAATGTTCCCTCAACCTCCCCTATATTCTCTAAGCTAGTAAGTTCCCTCTCTTTTCTTCTTTTCACATCTCAAAACTTCTTCTTTTCAATGATGTCGGTAAGTGGAGTTATACCGACATTCATTTCTAAAACTTTTTAAAATAACGACTTTTCTTATGAATTAATTATCTAAATCATTATACTTTATTTGTTAAAAATTAAACAATAATTATAAACAAGTTTCATTTCAAAACTCCATATAAAACAACTTTTATTACACTTTTACGTTTAAATACCATAAAGTTACATATGACATCTTTTATCATTTTTTGCTTGTATTACCTTTAGAAAATCTCATGACGTAATGACCTACCTCTCATAAACACGCATCATGACATAGCACGATTTCCTTTTAACAATATTTTTGGGACAAATACGACTTTTACATTAAAATACCATAAACTATTAAAAACCGTATTCTTTAAATTTTATTATTTAAATTCCTTACGATTGTGTCTCTACAACCCACTTTTGGGGAATCCGATTCGGTTGGTGCGGGTTATCGAACATCCATCGGACTAGTAGGGCGAGATGCAGACCTCACCACAGAGCATACGATCTCGATGGAATTTTTAATGCAATTTTTAAGAAAAACGAGAATTTCTAATTAATAAATAATTTTTTTTAATAATTATATATAAATATTATTAAACTATCTATTTTAAATATATAATAAATTCCATGTTTTTTCTAAACAAAAGAATTACAAGTTTCATGAAAATACCATCAAGAATCCATACAAGTCAACCTTACACTAAAATACCCTATATTATTCAAGCTAGATGGTTATTCACTAGAATACCTCACATTTAAAAATTACATCCACAAAAATCCTAAATACGATAAATAAATACTTAAGGTTTAATTTGAAAGTATACTAAAAATATTTTTCATAAAACCCCCTCAAGTTATATTAATTTACATTAAGTACCGTAGTAAATATAGGTTTAAGCGGGACCAATTCTCTTGAACCTCAGGGAGCCGGAGAAAGTGGGTGCTTGCCTATTTAAGATAGAAAACTAAAATGGGGTTATCAATGGTAATTGTCTTGGAAAAAGTCATAAATCCTGTCGTCCATGTGCAGCAGTTACCGATAACTCCTAAACCTAATTCAGAATCCAATTCTGTTTAAGTGTATGACTCAATCTGAGTCTCAGTCTAAACCGAATATAATCTAAACATGAACACAATCCAATCTTAACTCCAATATAACATGAATCCAATCTATACTTGAACTTGAACATGAATACCAGAACTATACCAGAACAAAATCAACATGACTTGAATTGTCCGAACCATGGATATATCTTGACTACATGACTATCCGTTTACATCCTTATCCGTTTACATGAATAATTTATACCATAGTCTCGGCAAGTCTTGCATCTATAAAGCAATACAATATACATTTACGGGGTTTTTAAGGGGTAGATTGGTACTGAATGTATTAGAAGTGGAATGGGACGGTCACTATAATACACCTAACCTGAATATCCATTGCCGTTGTCCCGTGGGTTTTGATGGGGTCTTGTACTCCATATGCCTTAGTCCACGGTGCAAGTTGTACTCCTTTCATATACACTGATATATTTTGTACCAAGCTACAAATAACTATGTTAGCATAACTAACATTTACTTTGTCGGTTCTATTCACTCTATTTGTCTATTTCTATCATTTCTCTTGGGACTTACCGATCGCTAGTTCGCTGATGATATTCCTATTTCTTCTTTCTTTGAAATGTTGTCAGGAGGACCCGACTCTCAGGAGATCGAGCCCGGTTAGGACGATTTGGAGCACTTTACTGAGGATTCGGAGTTTTAGTTCACTTGTACTTACTTTACTTTCAGTTCACTTTCCATTGTTTAGGCATCGCTTTTCAGCATTGTATTTACTTTTTAGTTGTATGTAAAGAATGAATATAAATAAAAGGTTGTCGTTTATTTATATCTCTTGTCATTTCTTGTGTATATTTATTATATTTCTTATTTACGCTTAACGTGTTTACTTCTGAGTAAATACGTCGCGCGCCTCACCACGTCTACTTCCTCGTACACTGGGAAGCAGGGCGTGACAAGTTTTATTGGCGGCCCATGCAGATCAGTTCTGCATGGAACCCTACCATGCATGTCAGTTCTGCATGGAAAACTAAGCAATATATATCACAAGAATTATAAGAATCAGCAACTAAATATTCTTTACATTTCATATTCCTTGAATCTATCCTAACTCTATTTTTCTTTCAAAGGTTATGGATTCTCCCAACAATACGAGCACGAACGTCAACGGCAACACCCCACCATCACCTCTTCCACTTACACCTACCGTAGCAGCTCCTATCAACGAGTAGACGGTATTGCTCGAGGTGATCAAGAGCCTCTTAGAGGGACAACAGCAGCAGACTGCTGTCCTATTAAACCGCCCAGAAGCTGAGGCACCCGGTATGAAACAATTCCAGGCACTGCACCCTAAACAATTCTCTGGGAAAGCGAGCCCTTTGGAGGCAGAGGAATGTGCTCAGTCGATCGAGGACGATCTGGCAGCAGCATAAGTGTCAGATATTGCTTGGGTAAGAGTTGTGAAACTGCAACTAACTGACAACACCAGAGTATGGTGGAAGGCTGAAGAAATCCGATTTACCCAGCCAATCGAATGGAAGACTTTTCACGATATGTTCGACGCGAAATATTTTCCCGAGACTGCCCATTTGTTATGGAGCAGCAATTCATTCACCTGCAACAAGGCTCTATGCGGAGCAAATCTGTGGATGAGTATGATGCTGAATTCACCATGCTAAGCAGGTAAGAAATGTCTCAAATATTCAAGTTTTCTAATATCATATACTACACAGCTAACACAAGACCATAACAGGTTCGCGGCACATCTCATACCGACTGCTGAGATCAGGGCTAGGCGATTTCAGCAAGGGTTGGAGCAAGAGATCCAAGCTGCTTTAGCTACAGGGGATTTCCCAACTCACGACCTAGCTCTGAAGGCTGCCCATCAATATGAGGCAGTAGTGAAGAAGAAGGGCAGAGCTCAATCTACCGGTGTGAAGCGCTCTGCTACTCAGATAGCAGGAGGAGCCTCTTCCAGGCCACCGTTTGTACCCAGGAGACCGGGAGTACCTTTTAACCGGCCCAGTCCAGATTTCTGCTTCTATTGCAAAAGGAATAGACACCTGGCGAGGGATTGTAGGCGTGCTAATCACCTATGCTTAGTCTGTAGCTCATCCACACACAATATTGGATCTTGTCCTCATAGACTCAATCCAAATCTTACACCCCAACCAGCAATTACTTATCCGCAGCGGCCGGCTATCCAGGCACCTGCTCCTTGACTTGCTCTCCCAGCTCCACCTCCTCGTCGACCTACTGCACCTCCTCCTCGTCGGTTCCATCAAGCATAAAAGAATCTATCTCAGGGACAGAGAAACGGATAGAGGAATTCTCCCCCAGTAAGGAGGAACGTACCTAGACGTCAGGCTTTCACAATGACTGTGGAAGAAGCTGAAGCCACTGGCCAAGTCATCACTGGTAACTTCCCATCTTTCAAAGCTGTTCAATATTTGTTTACATCCATATATTCTTTTTCATACCTAAACATATTCCATACAACTTAGGTACAATCTTAGTAGCCTCACTTCCTGCACTAGCATGCTTCGATACTGGAGCATCACATTGCTTTATGTCGCAACGGTTCATCCGAACTCATGCGATTCTAGTCAAACCACTCGTATCCAGCTGGAATGTCAGTTCCGGGAATGGCGTTCTAAAGGCAACAATGGGATACGACCTGTGTCCAGTAGTCGTCTGCAGCAGAGAATTTTATGCAGACTTCAAGGTAGATATACCGAACTTCGACGTAGTCTTGGTTCTAGATTGGTTAGGAACTTTCTATGCTACCATCGAATGTCGTCAAAGGAGGGTAGTGTTCGAGATTCTAGATCATCCGGTCTTTTATTTCAAGAGTGGAGACCGTACACTAGAGCCCAGCACCTATAAAGCTAAACTGAAGAAGGTAGTAGTTGCTACACTATAAGCTGAAGAAGACAAGCCAGAGGTAGTTCGAGAGTTCGAAGACGTATTTCCTGAAGACATCTCAGCTTTTCCTCCCGATCGAGCTTTTGAATTCGGTATTGACTTAGTACCTGGTGCACAACCGATGATCAAAGCACCATATCGCTTAAGCCGTGAAGGATTGAAGGAGATCCGTACTCAATTGGATGAACTTTTGAAGAAAGGATGGATTCATCCCAATACCTCAAGTTGGGGATCTCCAGTTCTGCTTGTGAGAAAGAAGGAAGGTTCATATAGAATGTGCATAGACTACCGAGCTCTGAACGAAGTCACGATAAAGAACAAGTATCCATTACCGCGCATCGACTATCTATTCGATCAGCTAAGCGGGTCTTGCGTTTTCTTAAAACTAGATTTTCGTTCAGGTTACATCAGGTAAAGGTCAAAGAGTCTGATATTCCAAAGACGGCATTCAGGACTCGCTATAGTCATTATGAGTTTCTTGTGATGCTATTTGGAGTGACCAATGCACCAGCTATATTTATGAATCTGATGAACCAGGTTTTCCGAGAGTACCTAGACAGGTTCGTTGTCATATTTATCGACGACATCCTGGTGTATTCAAAGAATCGGAAAGAGAACGTTGAACATTTAAGAATTCTCCTGAAAACTTTGCGACAACATCAACTCTATGCCAAGTACAGTAAGTGCAAATTTTGGCTAGATCAAGTCGGATTTCTAGGACATATCATTTCAGGGGAAGGAATCTCTGTAGATCCAGCTAAAGTATCAACAGTAAGCGAATGGTCGACACCAAAGATAATGAAGGACATTCGAAGTTTCTTGGGATTAGCAGTATACTACCGAAGATTCATAGAAGGCTTTTCGAAGATTCCAACACCCCTAACCAAGCTCACACGTAAATATGAAGTATTCGTGTGGTCAGAAGCATATGAACAAGCTTTTGTAGAACTTAAGTCAAGATTGACATCAGCTCTTATCCTTGTAATACTGGACCAATCTGGAGGTTTCATTGTGCATTGCGATGCATCCGGTAAGGGATTAGGATGTGTTCTACACCAGCAGGAAAAAGTTGTAGCTTATGCATCAAGACAACTGAAGATTCATGAGCGCAATTATCCAACACATGATTTGGAGTTGGCGGCCGTTATATTTGCACTGAAGATTTGGCATCATTATCTGCTTGGAGAACGAGTAGATATATACACAGACCACAAAAGTCTGAAATATATGTTTACTCAGAAAGAGTTAAATATGCGGCAGAGAAGATGGCTAGAACTTATGGCGGACTTCGACATCAACCTACAATATCATCCAGGGAAGGTGGATGTAGTTCCTGATGCACTTAGTCTCCAGCCATTATCTATGAATCTTACCATACAGTGGAAGCTTCAACAAGAATTGCACAAGATGGAGATAGAAGTGGTTATACCAGGTAATACTTCAAAGTTGATAAACTTACAAGTTCAGTCTACTATTGTCAATCAGATCAAAGCAACTCAAGTAAGTGATGCCAATTTGCAAAAGATCAGAGAACAAGTACAAAGTGGACTTAGAACAGACTTCATTATTCACGAAGACGGATCTTTAAGATACGGAAGAAGATTGTGTGTACCACAAGGTCCTGTTCGGGAAGAGTTGATGAAAAAAACTCATAGCTCCCCATATTCAGTACACCCTGGTGGTACAAAGATGTACAAAGATCTACGTCAACATTACTGGTGGTATGGAATGAAGTATGAATTAGCCAAAAGCGTAGCCAAATGCTAAGTGTGCCAGCAAGTAAAAGCTGAACATCACAGGACTGCTGGTTTACTTTAACCGTTACCTATTCCAGAATGGAAATGGCAACACGTCACCATGGACTTCGTGACGGCACTTCCTCGCAGCACGAAAGGTGTAACACCCGAGCCCAATGCTACTAATGTCTGTTACTTTATGAGTGGAGTGTGACCTTTATTTCATTTATCTTGCTTGATTGTTATTTAATGTAAATTTTACCCGGCAAATTCATTTCTGCATATAACAATTTATGGTATCTAAAATAAAATTAAAAATATTCATCTTGGCCTACTTGACACCCCTAACCCTGTTGTAGCGTCCGTGCATCGTGTTCTCGTCTCGTTCAATGAAACGGGCGAGTTTGGACGGCTACGTGCACGTACGTGTGTCCGTTTTGGGGGTATGCCTTTTGATCATAAAATACTTCAATTTCACTTTTGGATCCCACTTAAAATTCTATTATTTCAATTTCAAATTTTTGGACCCGACCCGGGCGCGATTTGGAAATGTTTTATTTTGCGCCAAATCCTAAATTTTAATATTTTATAACCGTCATATATATTTTAACCTAACCATCTAATATTCTTTATATCGTATAAATCTTTATTTATATTTTATTTCCTAACCTAATCACTTTCCCTCAGCCAATCATCGCTTCCCCTTAAACCGAGGGCCCCACCTCCTTTCTCTCCCACCCGTATTCACTCTCTATCTCTCTCTCTCTCTCTCTCCTCATATCTCTCTCTCTCCCCATCTCTCTCTCATTTCTCCCTCTCTCTTCTATATATATTTCCCATCTTCCTTCATCCTTTTCTTTCGCTGAACCCACCATCGCAAACTCCAACTGCCGTGCCCCTCGCCGCTGCAACACCATCGCCGGCACCACCCTCGCCGGCCTCGTCGTCTCCTCGCCCTCAACCGAGCCTCCCTCTCCTCGCCACCTCCTCCTTCTTCCTCCGTTTTACCCTAAAACCCACGCGAACCATAGCCGCGGACCCCGTCGTCGCCGCAGCCCCGACGCCGACGCCACTACCACCGACCTCCTCGCCTCCTCAGCCTCATCTCACCCACATCCTCTTTCATCGACCCCCCGCACGCCCTGCACCCTCACCGCGGCCACCTGCACCCCCTGCACACTGTCGCACCGCCGTGAGTCGCCGCCGGCGGTCTCGCCTCCGTGCCCCGGCCTCGCAAGCACCCCCTCCGTAAGCTTCACATCCCCTCATCTTCTCCTTTCCTCTTCTTCCTTCTCCGATCCAGTTTCTTGATCTGCAGTTTTCTCGCCGTCGTCATAGGCTGGTCGCCGGAGTTTTTTCGACGCCGTCGATCCTCACGACCCCTCTACAGACCACTGTAAGCTTCCTTCTCCTCAGATCCTCTTCCTTCTTCTCTATTTTCTTTTCCCTCCTTGGTTGCAAGTCGTGATTGTTTACTGTTCATTCCTTGGTCGGAATCCGACGATGCCGACGATGTGACCCGACGTTCCAGCGTGGTACCCCGACCCGTGTGGCTTCACTGTTCGTCGTTTGGGTTCGTTCCGTGAACCGTGCGCCCGTCGCGGGTTTCCCCACCGACATTTATCGTTCCGTTTTTCCGATCCGCGACCCATTGAGGCAAGTACCCCTTGCTACATGCTATACAATATTTACATATATATTATGACACCCTAAACCTGTAAATTTAACTTTGGTACGATCATTTCTCATTTTCATGTACAATATTGTTATATATCATTTTATCTTTAAACTTGGAACCTACAGTTTGCAATTGAACCTAATAACCACATTTACTTGTCTAAACACATTTTTAATATTGACATAGCTTATGGCATTTATCTCTATAGTTTTGTTCCATTCGGACACTCGTATGCATTTTAACCTGTAATAGCTGTATTGAACCTTTATATAAATCATTGCACCTCTAAAGTTCTTAAACTTGTTAACATGATTAAAAGGCCATAATTGTCATACTGCATTCGCATAACATTGAAATCATCTCTGTGACACAACTGATAACTGTACTGCAAATTGAGTAAATCTGTCTATTGCTTAATTCATTGCTTATATCATGTTGATGATAACCATGCTTGCTTGTATAACTGATTGTGAGCACACCCATGATATCGTTTACACCTTGACCTGACTTGCTACATATATATTGATCTACTTGACATGGTACCGTATACTGCTTGACTCGACCTGATGTACCATGACCTAACCCGTTACCTGATCTTGTGTCTAATGCTAACAAACCTAACATGTAGTCCTCATGGACCGTTCCTGTTGTCTATCCAGACAAACCTGTTTACCTGATCCTGTGTTGGCATTAGTTTCTTGATTTCGGGATACCTGACTTGACATACACATATAACTTGGGGGTATGGGGAAATCAAAGGTGAAACCTGACTTGTAACTCAACAGTTCACTACCTGTACTGATCAGTTTTAGAGGCCAGGCCCGCCTCATGACGATGCTGCTGACATCGTTGGTCTTTATCCTTTCCCTGTTAGTGCCTAGCGGCACGTCTCGGTTTCAGCCCGAGAGTCTTAGACCGTGGTCCCGGGCATGCACGGGATACTATTGAGTTACATCGACGATTCATCAATTTGATTTCAAAGACTTTAGAACAGAAAACCCAATAGAACAGTTTAGTTTACCCACCGCACATTACCCTGCACTGCTCTAACTTATATTATTGTTACTCTTGCTTTATTCATGTTTATATTCGCATTGCCTGTTTATTATGTTATTACTTGATGACTTGACGCGCTGATGTCTGGGTTTTGCATGGCCCAGATTCTTCTACCCTGTTGCAGACTGATTAGGAGTTTTGCCGCTGTTAGACGAGCGGTGAGGTTCCTGTCGGTATGTAGTTTCACTCCAGGTGTTTCATTTATTGTATCTTTGGCTTCCGCATACTGTTATCTCTTGACTCTTTTATTCTGGCTTACGGACATGTACTAGATAGTTAGTTTACTTTTCTGTTCTTGATATCTCCACAGCCGTAATGTGACTGTGGAAGGATTTTTCCTATCCACAGGTAGCATGGTTGGCTATGTCACGTGCCCACTTTAGCGTACTTTGGGAAGCAGGGCGTGACAAAAGGTAACGATACGGTATGGGTTATTGTGGATCGACTCACAAAGCCGGCTCATTTCATCCCATTTCGAGTTGGCCAATCTATCGAGACACTAGCAAAGAAGTACATGGAAGTAAGTCTGAATCTATGTAAGATTTAACTCTTCATACTGTACTATTTCTGATACACATGAACTCATGCAGGAGATCATGAGATTATATGGAGTACCGGTTTGCATTATCTCCGATCGTAACACCAGATTCCGATCGCAGTTTTGGCAGAGTCTGCAAGCTAGCCTGGGAACAAGTCTGAACTTCAGCACATCTTATCATCCACAAATAGATGGTCGGTCTGAGCAAACGATTCATATCCTTGAAGATATGCTAAGAGCGTGTATGTTAGACTTCAGAGGATCATGGGAGATCACCTACATCTTGTGGAGTTTTCATACAACAATAGCCACCGGGCGAGTATTGGAATGGCACCCTTTACAGCTCTCTATGGAAGGAAGTGTCGTTCACCATTAAGTTGGGAAGACATCGGAGATAGGGAACTCCTTGGACTAGAGATGATCGTGGCGACTGTGGACGTAGTTCGCACGATCAGGGAAAGAATGCATATAGACCAAGACCGACAGAAGCACTGGGCTGATGCAATGCGCCGACATCTGGAGTTCCAGCCGGGAGATCATGTGTTCTTAAAGATCTCTCCAAACCATGGAGTAATTCACTTTGGCAAGAGAGGTAAGCTCAGTTCGAGATACATTAGACCGTTCGACATACTCGAACGAGTCGGAGAAGTGGCATATCGTTTGGCACTTCCACCCTCATTGGAAGGAGTGCATAACGTATTCTACATATCCCGGCTTCAAAGATATATGAGCGACCCTAGCCACATCCTTGATCACTCTGAGCTTACTGTACAGACAGATCTATCTTGTGAGCAGCAACCTGTTGAAATCCTGAACAGAAAAGTAAAGTCACTTAGGAACAAGAAAGTTAACATGGTCCGAGTGATGTGGAGAAAAGATTCACCAGGAGAATCAACGCGGGAACGCGAGGACGACATGCGTGCAAGATACCCTTACTTGTTTGTAAATTAATCTTCAAATAATTGTAAATTTCGAGAACGAAATTTTTGTAAGGAGGGTAGAATGTAACGACTCCAATTTCATTGTACAAAAATTTTCAAATTAATGTACAGAATAGAGTTGTAAGCCTGGGTACAAATTATAAATTTAATTTGTTTAAGAACATCAAGAAGCACTTGTAGCTCATTGGTAAAGCGTTGCACTGCTGTGACATAGCCCATGTGTTCGAATCCCATTAGTCACATATATTTTTACTGATTTTTATTTTAAACTTTTTGGAAGCCCGAATGTTTACACGTGCAATACACGTAAAAATGAAAAGTCACAGAAAATCAAACATGTGCTGAATGATATATGAACCGACCTAGACACGCGGCAAGAATCCAAGACTCAAACCCATACAGGTGGCCGTCGAGATGGCTTATAGGGCCGGCAGCGCCGTTCCCCCCTTTAGGAATGCTCCCATGTTCTGAACCCCGGTCCTTTGGCCTACCCCTATTACTTCCATACTGTTTGATTTCCCTGTAAATTAACAAAGAGATTAAAATCACCATTAGTCCAAGTTTAAATGCATTTTTAATTCTCTTTTCAATTCTCAAAACCCTAATTCTACCCTATAAATACAACCCCACACCCTAGCCCTCTTTATTCTGAAATCATTTGTTAAAATTCTCAAAATTTTCCAAGTCAAAGAAGAGTACAAGTGGAGTTAGCACTAGGTCAATTTCCGGCGACGATTCGAGACAATTCCGTCGACCCCGCGACTCCACAAAGACATCAAACGTTCCCTCAACCTCCTCTCTATTCTCTAAGATAGTAAGCCCCCTCTTTTTTTTTCTTTTCACATCTTAAAACTTCTTCTTTTCAATGATGTTGGTAAGTGGAGTTATACCGACATTCATTTCTAAAACTTTTTAAAATAACAAATTTTCTTAAGAACTAATTATCTAAATCATTATACTTTGTTTGTTAAACATTAAACAATAATTATAAACAAGTTTCATTTCAAAACTCCATATAAAACAACTTTTATTACACTTTTACGTTTAAATACCATAAAGTTACATATGACATCTTTTATCATTTTTTGCTTGTATTACCTTTAGAAAATTTCATGAGGTAATGACCTACCTCTCACAAACACGCATCATGACATAGCACGATTTCCTTTTAACAATATTTTTGGGACAAATACGACTTTTACATTAAAATACAATAAACTATTAAAAACCGTATTCTTTAAATTGTATTATTTAAATTCCTTACGATTGTGCCTCTACAACCCAATTTTGGGGAATCCGATTCGGTTGGTGCGAGTTATCGCACATCTATCGGACTAGTAGGATGAGATGCACACCTCCTCACGGAGCATACGATCTCGATGGAATTTTTAATGCAATTTTTAAGAAAAACGTGATTTTCTATTTAATAAATAAATTTTATTTTTAATAATTATATATAAATATTATCAAACTATCTATTTTAAATATATAATGAATTCCATATTTTTTCTAAACAAAAGAATTACAAGTTTCATGAAAATAGCATCAAGAATCCATACAACTCAACTTTACACTAAAATACCGTATATTATTCAAGCTAGGTATTTATTCACTAGAATACCTCACTTTTAAAAATTACATCCATGAAAATCCTAAATACGATAAATAAATACTTGAGCTTTAATTTGAAAGTATACTAAAAATATTTTTCATAAAACCCCCTCAAGTTATATTAATTTACATTAAGCACCCTAGCAACTATAGGTTTAAGCGGGATCAATTCTCTTGAGCCTCAGCGAGCCTGAAAAAGTAGGTACTTTTCTATTTAAGATAGAAAACTAAAACGAGGTTATCAATGGTAATTGGCTTGGAAAAAGTCATAAATCCTGCCGTCCATGTGCAGCAGTTACCGATAACTCCTAAACCTAATTCAAGATCCAATTCTGTTTAAATGTCTGACTCAATCTGAGTGCCAGTCTAAACCGAATATAATCTAAATATGAACACAATCCAATCTTAACTCCAATAGAACATGAATCCAATCTATACTTGTACTTGAACATGAATACCAGAACTATACCAGAACAAAATCACCATGACTTGAATTGACCAAACCATGGATATATCTTGACTTGACTACATGACTATCCGTTTACATCCTTATCCGTTTACATAAACAATTTATACCATGGTCTCGGCAAGTCTTACATCTATAAAACAATACAATATATATTTACGGGGTTTTTAAGGGGTAGATTGGTATGAAATGTATTAGAAGTGGAATGAGACGGTCACTATAATACACCTAACCTGAATATCCATTGTCGTTGTCCCATGGGTTTTGACGGGGCCTTATACTCTATATGCCTTAGTCCACGGAGCAAGTTGGACTCCTCTCATATACACTGATATATTCTGTACCAAGTTACAAACAACTACTTTAGCATAACTAACATTTTCTTTATCAGTTATATTCACTCTATTTGTCTATTTCTATCCTATCTCTTGGGACTTACAGAGCGCTAGTTCATTGGCGACATTCCTATTTCTTCTTTCTTTAGAATGTTGTCAGGAGGACCCGACTCTCAGGAGATCGAGCCCAGCCAGGACGCTTTGGAGCACTTTCTTGATGATTCGGAGTTTTAGCTCACTTGTACTTATTTTACTTTCAGTTCACTTGCCATTGTTTAGGCATCGCTTTCCAGCATTGTATTTACTTTTCAGTTGTATGGAAAGAATGAATATAAATAAAAAGTTGATGTTTATTTATATCTCTTGTCATTTCTTGTGTATATTTATTATATTGCTTATTCACACTTAACGTGTTTACTTCTGAGTAAATACGTCGCGGGCCTCGCCACGTCTACTTCACTGTACACTGGGAAGCGGGGCGTGACACAATATTATCACACACATTCTTCTCTACATGACATCAATATTGTGTCGAATCAACAAATGTTTCCAATAAGGAAGATTCCATAATATACTTTTCCTCTTCCACACACTCAACAATTCGTTATCTTCGTATCGCTTCCATTTTTTGTTTATTGAAGGAATCATCTGAGTTAAAACGATTAGAACTTTGCTAGAATTGACACAATGAAATCTGCTTAAAAATTTCTATGCCTGATAATTGTTTTGGTGCTTCACCCTTTTCCAATATTCTATCAAATTTATTTGCCATCTTCCTGTACGGATGATTCGCTGATAGCCATCTACGATGAAACTAATAGCAAAACTTACCACGTGTCTTAAGCTGGAGGGAACTGTAATCAAGACCATTGTAGGGTGTTTTTCGTCACCCCATTGAGATGGGAATATGCGCGCGCTTGTCAGGCGCATTACAGATTCCCCCAGCCTAGGGTAGGCCGGAGTTTATTGATTGTGGGGATCCGAATCTCCGGCAACCGCGGACTAAGCTGCCGTTAATTACCCCTCGCATTTGGAGCGAAGGAACCTCCGATTAACGGGTTAAACTGGTCATGCGAACTCAATATGCAGTATCGTATTTTGAAGGGGTTTTGGAAATATCGGGGGCCCCGCAGAGTTTTTACGGGGGTCCCGCTACCCGGATAGCGGGCTGGGGGTCAAGGGGGCTAGCAGCCCCCTTGCGGGGTGCGGGGCAGCGCCCCGTTAGAAATTTTTTCTAACGGAAGACAGTGTCGTGGAGTCTGTGTATGTTTTCCTTCCCCCCCTTTTTTTAAAAGTGGAGTTTAATTTCAAAAGGAATTTTATTGTGGAGTTAAACTCCAAAGAATTTTAAATGGAGTTAAACTCCTAAAAGAATTTTATGCGGAGTTAAACTCCTAAAATAGAGCTTTATTGTGGAGTTAAACTCCAAAGAATATATATATATATTTTTAAAAGGGTTTAAACTCCAGAAGGGATTTTGTTGGGGAGTGCACGTAAAACGAGGGGGAAAAGAAAACAAAATGGCGTCCAAAGGACGCTCGCACAGCAGGTGGGCGCCTTAATGCCCAGGGTCACGTGCGCACACGTGACCAATGGGCACTTTGGCACCCCCCATGGTCACGTGGGCACACGTGACCGAAGGGCACTATGACGCCCCGGGGTCACGTGCGCACACGTGACCGATGGGCACTTTGGCGCCCCCCGGGGTCACGTGGGCACACGTGACCGATGGGCGCCTTGGCGCCCCGGGGTCACGTGTGCACACGTGACCGATGGGCGCCTTGGCGCCCCCGGGGTCACGTGCGCACACGTGACCGATGGGCGCCTTAGCGTCCCGGGGTCACGTGTGCACACGTGACCGCGGGGAAAACCCACGGAAAGGGAAGCCTAGCCCTTAGGCTGGGGAGTTGAACTCCCAAGGGAATTTATGGAGTTAAACTCCAACAGAAACAAATTTATGGAGTTAAACTCCAACAGAAATTAATTTTATGGAGTTAAACTCCAGCAACTTTAGAAAGGAGTTAAACTCCTGGGGGATTTATTGCTCTTCTGTTGAGCCTTGGGTCTGTCCAAAGTTAGATTTTTGGAGATGGGTCTCCTTCTTCTTGCTCTTGACCGGCGGGATTTTGGAGAAAAGGGGATGAGCCTTAAAAGCCTTCCCTTTTCGAGATCTGATTGGAGATCCGAGCTCCCCTTCGTAAGTTTTGTGGTGGAAATCTACTTATTTTGAGAAAAGGAAGAGTTAAACTCTTGATTTAATTCAAAAGGAAAAAGAAGGATTTAGAACCTTGAGGAAGGAGGAAGAGATCTCAGATCTAGAAAATTTTTGGAGAGAGAAAAAGTTGTTGAGATATTTCACTATCTTTGCCTTTATAGGCCATACACTTTACACATAGCCCCTTGGGCTTCACAAAATGGCATTTTGCCCACCCCATGGCTCATGTGCCATTTCTTTTTGCACATAAGCCATGGGCTTTACAAAAATTTGGCTTTATGCCTATTTTTCTTACATTTATCCATAAAATAAAATAAAAGAAATACAACAAAATTGTTTATTACAAAATTTTTATCTTGGCGTGGGGGGAGGCCGCCCGCTTCATGTTCGGGCTCGACCCGGGCATGAGCCTACTGGATCTGGGCTTGGGCCCACTTGGCTTGGGGTTGACTTTGATTTTGACTTGGTCAACCGGGGTGTAAATTTTTACCCCAACAAATTGCCCCCCATCAATAAATGCACACCACATATGTGGGTAGTGTGCATGAAATTGATGGATCTTATCTCACGTGGAGGTGACTTAATTTGGTTCCCGCTTTTTGGGGAGCTGGCACTGCCCTTTTTACGACATAGACGGTCGTTGCTGCCATTTTAGCGACGTGGACGGTCGGTGCTGCCCTTTTTGCGACTTGGACGGTCGGTGCTGCCATTTTAACGACTTGGACGGTCGGTGCTGCCATTTTAGCGACTTGGACGGTCGGTGCTGCCATTTTAACGACTTGGACGGTCGGTTCTGCCCCTTTTACGACATGGACGGTCAGTGCTGCCCTTTTTGCGACGTGGACGGTCGGTTCTGCCCTTTTTGCGACTTGGACAGTCGGTTCTGCCCTTTTTGCGACTTGGACGGTCGGTGCTGCCATTTTAGCGACGTGGACGGTCGATGCTGCCCTTTTTGCGACTTGGACGGTCGGTTCTGCCCTTTTTGCAACTTGGACGGTCGGTTCTGCCCTTTTTGCAACTTGGACGGTCGGTGCTGCCATTTTAGCGACGTGGATGGTCGATGTTGCCCTTTTTGCGACTTGGACGGTCGGTTCTGCCCTTTTTGCGACTTGGACGGTCGGTCCTGCCCTTTTTGCGACTTGGACGGTCGGTGCTGCCATTTTAGCGACGTGGACGGTCGATGCTGCCCTTTTTGCGACTTGGACGGTCGGTTCTGCCCTTTTTGCGACTTGGACGGTCGGTTCTGCCCTTTTTGCGACTTGGACGGTCGGTGCTGCCATTTTAGTGACGTGGACGGTCGATGCTGCCCTTTTTGCGACTTGGACGGTCGGTTCTGCCCTTTTTGCGACTTGGACGGTCGGTTCTGCCCTTTTTGCGACTTGGACGGTCGGTGCTGCTATTTTAGCGACGTGGATGGTCGATGTTGCCCTTTTTGTGACTTGGACGGTCGGTTCTGCTCTTTTTGCGACTTGGACGGTCGGTCCTACCCTTTTTGCGACTTGGACGATCGGTGCTGCCATTTTAGCGACGTGGACGGTCGATGCTGCCCTTTTTGCGACTTGGACGGTCGGTTCTGCCCTTTTTGCGACTTGGACGGTCGGTTCTGCCCTTTTTGCGACTTGGACGGTCGGTGCTGCCATTTTAGCGACGTGGACGGTCAATGCTGCCCTTTTTGCGACTTGGACGGTCGGTTCTGCCCTTTTTGCGACTTGGACGGTCGGTTCTGCCCTTTTTGCGACTTGGACGGTCGGTGCTGCCATTTTAGCGACGTGGACGGTCGATGCTGCCCTTTTTGCGACTTGGACGGTCGGTTCTGCCCTTTTTGCGACTTGGACGGTCGGTTCTGCCCTTTTTGCGACTTGGACGGACGGTGCATGATTTGACTTGCTCTGCTTCTTGCAGTGTCAGGGGTAGACTTGACTTGCTCCGCTTCTCGCGGTGTCGAGATTGGATTCTGACTTACTCCGCTTTCTGCGGTGTCGGAGTGGAAGTTGACTTGTTGATTTTGATTTGGGTTGACATCAGCATCGCTATACTGGAATATGGTACCAGGAGTGAATCATCATCTGTCATTAAGAGGATTTTGGGATTTTGGTTTTTGTTTGGCATCTGCATTGCTGCATTGGAATAATGCCAGGAGCAACTCATCATTTGCCCCGGGAGGATATTTTTTTTTTTGGACTTTGAATGTGGTCTCACCGGTAGGACTTAGGAGAGGTTGGGATTGTTTTACGCCCGTGGATTGTATACGGTTTTGCAGGATGTATGATCCAGACCGTAGGGCCGGAAAAATTTCAGGCCTTTGTCGGCGTCTGCATTGCTGCATTGGAATATGGTACCAGGAGCGACTCATCATTCGCCGTTGGGGTATGGAATTTGGAATTTGGTTGGCGTCTGTATCGCTTCACTGGAATATACTACCAGGAGCGACTCATCATTCGCCATTGAGAGGATTTTGAATTTGGGTCTTGTTTGGCATCAGCATTGCTGCACTGGAATAATGCCAGGAGCAACTCATCACTTGCCTTGGGAGGACTTGGGATTTAGATTTTTGGTCGGCATCAGCACCGCTAACACTGAAGCGAAATGCCAGGAGCGACTCATCATTTGCCGTTGCCCGTCGGGGAAGGATGGCTTAAGAGACAGGTTTGGGTTCTTGTCACCTAAGGCTTTTCAATTTTATGGGCCGTGAGAGTCCCATAAAAGCATTTTCTCCCTACGAATCGTAAGGATCCCGCAGGTGTATTTTCTCCTTAAGAATCGTGAGGATTCCTAAGTGTTTTACTCCTTTGTGAGTCGTAAGGATCTCACGCAGGGTTTTCTCCTCACAAGGTCGAGGGGACTTTACGAGTGTATTTCATCTCTTTTCACGAGTTTGCGCCCTTTCGGGTTTTCACAGACCCGCCGGTAGTCCTGCTGTTTTTACTCACGGAGCCCTTTCGGGTTTTCATCCGTGCCCGTTTTGCTTGTGGACATACCGTTTATTATTATTTTTATTTATTATTTTTTTTATTTCTTTTATTTTTCTTTTCTTCTTCTTTTTTTTCTTTTTTTTGCCGCTGGTGGGACTTTAAAAGTAGTCACACCGGCAGGATTTGGGAGAGATAGGGGTCATTTACGCCCGTGGATTGTATACGGTTTTGCAGGATGTATGATCCAGACCGTAGGGCTGATGTGCTCAATTCGCCTGCGACTTGGAGCATTCACATGTAGTATTTCTTGAGATATCGGCCATTGATGGGTGGCATGGGCCTTTCTCCCTCGGCGCTTATTAGTTGGTAGGCTCCTCCGTCAAACACTCTCTCGATGACGTATGGTCCTTCCCAGTTTGGCTCGAATTTTCCCTTGGCATGTCGATTGGGGATGATCTATCTTTTGAGGACCAACACCAATTCACCTTTCTTGAAAGCGCGGAGACGGGTTATCTTGTCATAGGCCCGTGACATTTGGGCTCGGTATAGCTCCAGACTTTGCTGCACCGCGAGCCTCTTTTCTTCAAGGGCATCGAGTTCATCCAGTCGGAGGAGCACGTTTTCCTCCTCCGTCAACTCATGCTGAACGGCCATTCTTAAGCTTGGAACTTCGACTTCGAGGGGGAGGACCGCCTCCACTCCGAAGAGCAATGAGTATGGAGTGGACTGGGTTGGAGTACGGTGCGTGGTACGATATGCCCAAAGCGCCTCGTGAAGCTTGAGATTCCAGTCCCTCTTGTTGGCTGAAGCATTTTCCTCAGGAGCTTGCATAGAGTCTTATTGAAGGCTTCGGCGAGCCCATTGGCTCTTGGATTATAGATGGAGGAATATCTCCAGTCTATCTTGTGCTGAGTAGCGAACCTTGAGACATTGAAGCTCTTGAAAGAAGGCCCGTTGTCAGAAATGATTCTTCTTGGTGTACCGAAGCGGTATAGAATATTATGCTGGAAGAATGTCAGAATATCTTTTGTCTTGACTTCTTTTAGCGGGACAGCTTCAGCCCATCTGGAGAAGTAGTCCGTCGCGGCCAGTATGAACCGGTGGCCTTTGGATGACGGAGGATCAATTGGGCCAACAATGTCGGTGCCCCAGACTTCGAAGGGCCACGACGCCACCGTAGGATGCAACGGATTGGGATGCTTGTGAATGAAATCACCATGGATTTGGCAGATCTGACATTTCTTTGCATGCTCTCCGCAATCCCGTATCATGGTGGGCCAGTAATACCCAAGCCGTTTGATTTGAAGTCGCATCTTGGGGCCAGATTGGTGAGCACCGCAAACGCCCGAGTGAACATCTTTCATGACCTTTTGGGCTTCGGCCGATGACAGGCACCTGAGCCAGAGTTGGTCATATGACCTGCGGTATAACGTGTCATTTACAAACACGTATCGGAGAGCTCTTTTCTTCAGCTGAATCCTTGCAGATTTTTCTTCGGGCAGCTTGTCGTATCGGAGGTACTCTATGAAGGGTTCTCTCCAATCGAGCTCGTCTTGGATGATCGAAGCTTCTTCGGCAGGACTGCTCTTCTGTTCCGCACTTTCCTCTTCCCGTAGAGAGAATGGGGGTAGAATTTGTCGGCTCCTAACTGTGATCAGAATTTCGTCCATGTCAGGATCAGCCAGCTCCTTGGCTAGGCGAGCGAGTATGTCGGCTTTTCCGTTCAACGCTCTGGGGATTCTCATTAGTTCAATGTGAGTGAACCGTTTCATGAGTTCCACCGCTCGGCCTCTGTACCGAGCTAACTCGGGTTTGTATATCTTATAGTCGCCGCTTACTTGGTTGACAACAAGCTGGGAGTCACCGTAAACCCGTAGCCGAAGAATTTCCATTTCTATGGCGAGCTCCAAACCAGCTATCAGGGCTTCATACTCAGCTTCATTGTTTGTCCGAGGCTCGGTGAGAGCGAAAGAATGCCGTAGGGTTCCCATTGATGGCGTGATGAACACCAATCCTATCCCCGCTTTTACCTCCGGGATGCTTGATCGGCCGGAGCTTCTTATTGATGATGCCCCATCGAAGTAGAGCTTCCAACATGGCTCGTCATTCTCTAGGTGCAGCACTTGTTCGTCGGGCAACTCGCAATTGAGTGGTGACCCCTCTGGTATAGGATGAGCAGCGAGGAAGTCTGCAAGAGCTTGACCTTTTACTGCTTTTTGAGGAGTATATACTATGTCAAACTCAAGTAGCATGACGGCCCATCTTGCCATTCTGCCGGCTAGGCTTGCTTTGGTCATCAAGTGTTTGAGCGGATCGACCTTGGAGATCAGCATAACCCGATGAGCGAGCAAATAGTGCCTCAGCTTCTTCACAGCAAATATTAGAGCCATGCATTATTTTTCGATTGGGGAGTAGTTGTGTTCCGCCCCGACTAGAGTTCGACTGAGGTAGTAGAGGGCATTTTCTTTTCCCTCCTCGTTATTCTGGGCAAGGAGCGCACCGGTGACTCATCCAGCGCGGCAGTGTAGAGAATCAGCGGTTTATTTGGAATGGGAGCGGCCAGCACTGGAGGGTGCAACAAGTATTGTTTGATGCTTTCGAACACCGCTTGACATTCGGCATCCCAGATAAAAGGAGCTCCTTTCTTCATGAGCTTTGAGAAGGGCCTACATCTCCCCGACAAATTTGAGATAAACCTCCGTATATAAGCAAGCTTGCCTTGGAAAGATCTCAGCTGCGTCAGACTCTTTGGAGGGGGCATCTCCATGATGGCCTTTATCTTTGATGGGTCAATTTCGATCCCTCGATGCCGGACTATAAAGCCCAGGAATTTTCCTGATGACCGCCAAAAGCACACTTCAGAGGATTCATCTTCAGATCGTATTCCCTCAGTCTGGTAAGAACGGTCCTAAGATCTTGGATGTGGTCAGCCTTGGCTTTAGTTTTGAAGACCAGATCATCAACATAGCATTCGACGACTTTATGGATTAGGTCATCAAAGATATTAGTCATTGCCCTTTGATATGTAGCACCTGCGTTCTTCAGTCCGAACGGCATTACCTTGTAGCAATATATTCCGATCGGGGTTCGAAATGTTCTGTGCTTCTCATCCTCAGGCGACATCTTGATCTGATTGTATCCAGACGAGCCATCCATAAAGGTGAACAGCTCGTAATTTGAGGTGTCATCGACCATCATTTCCATGACCGGTAGCGGAAAGTCGTCTTTAGGACATGCCTTGTTGAGGTCCCTGAAATCGACACAAACTCGGATCTGCCCATTTTTTTTCTTCACTGGGACTATGCATGCGATCCAATCCGCATATTTCTCTTCCTTGATGAAGCCGGCATCGATGAGCTTCTTAGTTTCCTCAATGACCTTTTCTTCTAGTTCCCTTCTCATTCTTCGAGGAGCTTGTTTGACTGGCTTAGCATCAGGAGATATAGCCAACTTATGTACGGCCACTTCAGGATAAAGGCCAGGCATTTCTTTGTATGTCCACGCGAAGCAGTCAACGAACTCATGCAGCAGGGCAATTATCTGCGCTTTCATTTCCTCTGACAAGAGCGAGCTGATGTAGGTCGGCCTTGGATTATCGGGCGTTCCTAAGTCAATCTCGGTTAGCTCGTCAAAGGTTGCTTGTCCGCCATCTTCGAGCTCTTGAGGAGCTTCTTCTGGCTCGGCTATCTCGTCATCATCATTTGATCTTTCGCTAGCCTTACCAACATGGATCATGTAGCACGCCTTGGAATCAGGTTGAATGTAGCCTATGCCCCGTCTATCTGGAATTCGTCCATCGATGAGTGCTCGGACCTGGGGCGGATACCATAGCCCTTCGTAAAACTTTGCTTCGGAATCCGTTTGGTACAACCGGCATCCGCACTTCTTAAAGTATTCCCGCATCTCGGGCGCATAGTGTCTGGGATTGAGGACGGCTCTTATGCCTCTCTCATAGGGAAGGCACGTGACAGAAAGATCGTCCGGGTGCACAACGGGGTTTGACCGTTAAACAGGATGCCCTTCTGTCCATTTTTCCTCCCGGGCACGTAAAAAGTTTTCAGCTGGTCCACGGTAGAGACTGACAATGCATCGAGCTCTTTGCACATCCGTTCCGGCACCCTTGTGATGGCCAGGGACCCTTCTGCGACTTCGAAGGTCTCTCGTAGTTTCGCTTGCTGCATGGGGGTCCAATCTGCACAGCTGTTGCACGGCAGGTCCTCTTCTTCTGACTCTTCAGTGTCACTGCCGAGATGAGGGCGGACTTTGCTGCTAGATGGGCCTTCAGTAACAGATTCGTCCGTATCGCTGCCGAAACGAGGGCGGGTTTTACGGAAGGATGGGCTTCCAGCGTCGGACTCATCAGTGTCGCTACCGAAATGTGGGCGCACTTGGGCGTTTTTACTTTTGAAAGTGACAACCGGCGCAGATTTGCTTTTGGGTCTTAGGGCCGGTCTATCCTCAGTCAGTTGTGGCTTAGCATTTTGGTGGTTCATAAAGTACCGAGAATCTTCATAGCGGACTTCATGTACACCGAACGGCTGGATGTCTCCATCGATGCGTCTTTCTTCGCCATTTTTAGTATACTTCATGCATTGATGGAGAGTTGACAGAATGATGCCGTAATCGTGGAGCCACGGCCGCCCCAAGAGAATCTTATAAGACGTGTCGGCATCGATCACGTATATCTTAGCTTCAGTTTGCAGATCCCCGAATTTGATTGGCAGAGCTATGGACCCCAGAACTTGCTGGCAATTTTGGTTGAAGCCTTGAATGACAATCCTTTCCCTTGACAGGTGTCGGACGTCCATTGACAAACTCTTCAGCGTCCGCAAGTTCATGATGTTCACTGAGGACCCCGGATCAATCAATATGCGATTAATTCGATCTCCGTCGCTGTACCCGGTCACGTAAAGCGGCCGATTATGCTCAGACGTTCCCAATAGCAAGTCTTCGTCCTTAAATGTGACTGCGGCGGCATGCAAAGCGTGCTGGGCTTCTTTCATATTAATTTCCGCAAAGTGAGCCTGATACCGCTCAGGGTTTTGTAGAGCGTGAATGAGAACATCTCTAAGCTCCTTAGATCGGACAAGGCGTCGTAGATACTCAGGAGAGACGGAAGCCTTCGAAGGTGAGCCAAGACATTATAGTCTACTGGGGAAGGACTCGAGTTTTCATCAGCCGGTTCCCCGCCATCTTCATCATTAGCCACCTGTTTTCCCTTTCCTTTTGGGGCATTGCCTTGATTTGGCGGTAGAGCCCTGCCGCTTCTGAGCTGGATTTGGTTGGCCTTTGTGGCGAGCTCCTCGTCCTCTTCAGGAAAACAGAGCTCATCCTCAGAGTCGCTACCAAGATGGATGGCGTAGCAGGTCACTACTGGGATCTCTTCATTAGAGTCTTCTTCTAACTCCTCCAGAATTTCAGCCGCTTGTACAGGGAGGAACTCTTTTAATTGAACCAAAGTTCTTTCCTTCTGTTCATATTCTTCAAGGGAATCGATATATTTTTGAATGGCCGATCTCCCTGCAGACTCCTTATCGCGTCGAGCCGCACTTTTCTTCTTCTCGAGCTTCTTGGATGTTGAGCGTGATGGAACCGCCTCGGCAGCTGGACTGGTAGGCCTCTTCTGCCCTTCCCATTCTATCCTGGGCTCTTTCCGAAGTAGCATTATCATCTTCTTCGTCTTGTTAGATATGTGCGTACTCCACGGAGACCGCGATGGGTCCGTTTCGTTTGTCAGGGCAGCGGGTTCAGCCGTCTGCTCCCAGAAGGCTTCAACTTCTGTCTGTATAAAGTTGGCGGTTGCAACTTGATTGTTCACCAACACGCTTTTGGACAGCTCGATCTCTCCAGCCTTGTACTGCTTCTCGACCCAGTCCTTGAAGATATAGCAATCCTCGATCGCATGGCTCACTACTCGGTGGTACGGGCAATACAGGGGATTGTCGGTCATTTTTGCTTCTTGGGGTCTTTTCGACTCCAGCAATTGTAGGCCGTTGTTCAAGGCATCTTTAAATATCTTGCGGACCTTGTTCCTTCTGAAAGAGTAAACCTTGTTCTTTTTCTCCTCTAGGGAAGGCCCATCTCCTCCCAGCAATGGCTTTCGAGACCGGTTAGTTTTGGATTCGGCCGCCCTTCGCTTTTCTTCATTGTCGGACGCATTGAAGACATTGGTACTGCTGGAACTCCCGCTTCTACGGTTGTCGTCCCGCTTGCTTTTCCAAGTTTTGTCTCTCTGAGAATCCGGCGGGGACTCCTGCTTCGAGCGTTCCAGCATTTGGACTTTCTTGGTTAGCTCCTGAAATGTCTTGAGGCCTGCCGTACACAAGAATGGGACCATCCAATTGCTGAGGTTCCCAATGAGAAGGCTGACGAACTGGTCCTGCTCCAGCGGCGGCTCGCACTTGACTGTGAGATTACGCCATCGAGCGATAAAGTCGGTGTTGATTTCATTTTTCCCCGGCTTGGTCCTCACAAGGTCGGCAATGGAGATTTTATCACTGACACTCATGAACCTTTGCCGAAACAGGGACTCCATTTGGGCAAAGGTAATGACGGACCCGTCCGGTATACTCGCATACCAGTCGAAGGCGACGCCGGTCAGGCTGTTGACAAACTGACGAAGAAGGAGCGCGTCATTGCCCCCTGTATTTCTACACGATGCTTTGAAGTGGGCGACGTGCTGATTTGCATTCCCTGTTCCATCAAATCTTCCGAACTTAGGAATGACGTAGCCGCTTGGGAACTCAATCAGATCGTATTGCGCGGGATATGGCCGCCCACTACTGCCGATTTCTTTCTGAGCTTCAGCTTCGGCCACCAATGTTTTAACCTTGCTGGTGACCAAATCCATTATCCGATCCTGTGTTAGCGGGATAGTGCTATCTGGGGCCAAGGCGTCCCCAGAAGCGGAGTGTGGCCGGCTTTCATGCGGCTCGACCAGTCTTGGTCCCAAAGGAACAGGCATTGGCTGCCTCGGATTGTCATCACCCGGCTGATTAGTAGCGGCTTGTGCTTGATTGGGAGGCGCTCGAGCAATTTGAGCCGTAAGCTGCATCACCACGTTCGTTAAGTCGTCAATCTTCGAATAGAGCTTGGCCATCTCTTTATCTTTGCTCCTGAGCTGTTTTCGAAGCTCTTGAAGTAGCTCTTGCTCCGCAGTCCTGGGGCGGAAAGTAGGCTCTTCCTCGCTGTCCGAGCTTGACTCTGCATGGACCGAGGGGTCTTTCTGCCTATCATCCTCATCGAGAGGGTTTTCTTCATCCAGCGGGGGCGGCTGTTCTTGGGCGGCGGCAACCACATTCAGGCTAGATTGGGCTTGGGATGTGGTGGCCCCATCCTTGCTTTTGCTGCGGAGGTTGTCGCTGGGGCGCCCGCCCGCCATATAGACCGTATGGATGATATATCCGGCCGTCTTTCGGTCATTGGCGGCTGATTTCACGGATCGCTGTCTTGACCTCCTTGCTTCGGTAGCCGATAGTCGATTAAAGGCGGCTGGCCTAACCAGTTTCTTGAATGGTGATGGCGCTTCTTTTCTGGGTCTGCCCCACTGCTTTCGTGCGGCACAGAGTGCTTGATAGACTCTTGAAGAGACAGTATCATACTTCTTCTGTTGGGGCCGGGACATGTCTCTTTGTGGCACTGTTCGGACCGCTGTTTTCTTGATTCTGCTGTCATGGCATTTTTCTGAACCCACTTCAGAGGCTCGAAGGAATTGCTGATTCTTACGTCCGACTCAGCCGTCGTCACGGGGCAACCCTGCACTTGGAACTTCACATGATTCCATTTGGCCAAAGCCTTGGCCCTCTTGTTGGCTCGATATCTGAGCCGCTTCTGCCTTAACTTTTCTATTCTAAGCACCTGGCAGACTTCGGGATTTTGGGAAGACGCCGTAGACCGGGCGATGGAGGGCCTTGGAGATACACTCGATTTTGCATTTGTTGGAGTCATCGCCTGAGCTTGTCCGTAACATTTGATGTTGCTCTTTGTACCGAAGTTCTTGCCCCCCGCTGGAGCACCAGAGAATCGTTCAGATACTGTCTTAAGTTTCGGTTGTGGTGCCTTGGCGATCACGACATTCGGCCTCTTACCCCTTGAGACTGGCTTGGCCACCTGTTCCGCCGGGATCTCCACCAGATGAGCGCTTCCGGCAGGGTAGATGATGACGGAGCCAAACTGGCGGGGCGGTTCCTCCCACTGTCGACTGAGGCTCGCGAGGAGAACCACACGAGCGTTGATCTTGACCACGTACGGAATCGGGGTCATGTTGGAAGTTGAATTCGTCTGGGGAGACATTGTCGTCGAAGGTTGATTGCTGTGTGGAAAAAAGAACATCATTTCAGTATAGGCAATCGATATGTATATTGATTGAGTTCGCATGAACGTTTAACCCGAAATATGGGAGGAGAGATTGGTCCCACCGGGCGTGCCAGAACCTGTAGGGTGTTTTTTGTCACCCCATTGAGATGGGAATACGCGCGCGCTTGTCAGGTGCATTACAGATTCCCCCTGCTTAGGGTAGGCCGGGGTTTATTGATTGTGGGGATCCGAATCTCCGGCGACCGCGGACTAAGCTGCCGTTAATTACCCCTCGCATTTGGAGCGAAGGAACCTCCGATTAACGGGTTAAACTGGTCATGCGAACTCAATGTGCAGTATCGTATTTTGAAGGGGTTTTGGAAATATCGGGGGCCCCGCAGAGTTTTTATGGGGGTCCCGCTACCCGGATAGCGGGCTGGGGGTCAAGGGGGCTAGCAGCCCCCTTGCGGGGTGCGGGGCAGCGTCCCGTTAGAAATTTTTTCTAACGGAAGACAGTGTCGTGGAGTCTGTGTATGTTTTCCTTCCCCCCCTTTTTTTTAAAAGTGGAATTTAATTTCAAAAGGAATTTTATTGTGGAGTTAAACTCCAAAGAATTTTAAATGGAGTTAAACTCCTAAAAGAATTTTATGCGGAGTTAAACTCCTAAAATAGAGCTTTATTGTGGAGTTAAACTCCAAAGAATATATATATATATATATATATTTTTAAAAGGGTTTAAACTCCAGAAGGGATTTTGTTGGGGAGTGCACGTAAAACGAGGGGGAAAAGAAAACAAAATGGCGTCCAAAGGACGCTCGCACAGCAGGTGGGCGCCTTAATGCCCAGGGTCACGTGTGCGCACGTGACCAATGGGCACTTTGGCGCCCCCCCAGGGTCACATGGGCACACGTGACCGAAGGGCATTATGACGCCCCGGGGTCACGTGCGCACACGTGACCGATGGGCGCTTTGGCGCCCCCCGGGGTCACGTGGGCACACGTGACCGATGGGCGCCTTGGCGCCCCGGGGTCATGTGCGCATACGTGACCGATGGGCGCCTTAGCGCCCCCCGGGGTCACGTGGGCACACGTGACCGATGGGCGCCTTGGCGCCCCAGGGTCACGTGCGCACACGTGACCGATGGGCGCCTTGGCGCCCCCGGGGTCACGTGCGCACACGTGACCGATGGGCGCCTTAGCGTCCCGGGGTCACGTGTGCACACGTGACCGCGGGGAAAACCCGCGAAAAGGGAAGCCTAGCCCCTAGGCTGGGGAGTTGAACTCCCAAGGGAATTTATGGAGTTAAACTTCAACAGAAACAAATTTATGGAGTTAAACTCCAACAGAAATTAATTTTATGGAGTTAAACTCCAGCAACTTTAGAAAGGAGTTGAACTCCTGGGGGATTTATTGCTCTTCTGTTGAGCCTTGGGTCTGTCCAAAGTTAGATTTTTGGAGATGGGTCTCCTTCTTCTTGCTCTTGACCGGCGGGATCTTGGAGAAAAGGGGATGAGCCTTAAAAGCCTTCCCTTTTCGAGATCTGATTGGAGATCCGAGCTCCCCTTCGTAGGTTTTGTGGTGGAAATCTACTTATTTTGAGAAAAGGAAGAGTTAAACTCTTTATTTAATTCAAAAGGAAAAAGAAGGTTTTAGAACCTTGAGGAAGGAGGAAGAGATCTCAGATCTAGAAAATTTTTGGAGAGAGAAAAAGTTGTTGAGATATTTCACTATCTTTGCCTTTATAGGCCATACACTTTACACATAGCCCCTTGGGCTTCACAAAATGGCATTTTGCCCACTCCATGGCTCATGTGCCATTTCTTTTTGCACATAAGCCATGGGCTTTATAAAAATTTGGCTTTATGCCTATTTTTCTTACATTTATCCATAAAATAAAATAAAAGAAATACAACAAAATTGTTTATTACAAAATTTTTATCTTGGCGTGGGGGGAGGCCGCCCGCTTCATGTTCGGGCTCGACCCGGGCATGAGCCTACTGGATCTGGGCTTGGGCCCACTTGGCTTGGGGTTGACTTTGATTTTGACTTGGTCAACCGGGGTGTAAATTTTTACCCCAACAACCATATGATGGACATGCATGCTTCGTGTAGGTAGACCATCCAGATAACAAGCTGTATGCTGGAAAATCGTTGATTGTCCAAATAACAGCCGCTCGCATTCTAAACTTACCGATCTCAAATCGGAGCATCTGACGAACAACGTCCTATCTTGCTCGACTTACTCTAGATCTGAGTAAGATCCTTCAACTGGAATTCTTTAACTCAACTGAGCCTGCATCGGCACATCAAATCTGATGAATCATAACAGTCGCTCCACTCAAGATAGACTAGCTACCTCCTGTCACATCTCTGTCTGAAAGCTCCAGCGGTTTCAGCTCATAAACTCTGGAAACGATATCCCATAAATCTCAGCAACAGCTGGGTCATCTTTCTGCACAGTAGACAACATCACGATCTCTGAGGTAGGCTGTACATCAACGGTCCTCTCAATCTAGAAGCCTCTATCAATGGCCCGATCATCCGGTGCAAAACCGAACACTCGCCTCAAACGAGAGATCACAACACAACACTATACCTACACGTCCCTATGTCACCAGAAAACAACATGGTCAATCCTCGTTCATGACGAGCTCGCCCTGACCGCAACACCAGCAGCAGCTCAATCTGCGCTCAAACTATGGTGAAAGGAACCTCAAGCAGGTATCGAAGAAGATAAATCACATGAACGAAAGAAATCATCTTACCCCAAACGGATATATGATCATAGGAACGAATAGCATCAAAGATCTCAAGATATGTACATCCTAAGGTTTCTTAAGTGGAGTGTCGTATCGTAAATATGCCGCGGAACAAACGTATCGTACATCACTCTACTCAAGCTACCTACTCCATCAATCAAGGTCAACCTATGAAACGAAAGTTTGGGTCTAATACCCCCATTAAGTCTAAGTTCCGTAAGGTCAAGCTTAGGTTCCAAAATATACACGTTCTAGACTCCGCATAGTCAAACCCATACTCAAACCAAGGTTAAACCTAACGCTCTGATACTAACTTTGACACGACCCATAATTTAGCACGTGACCAATACTTAAATTACACAACGTCTAAAGGCGTGACGTAAATCAAGTAAGCCGAAGCCCATAAAATCTAAACCTTTTTGCGGAAAATAGTGGGGGTGCAGTTTTGAAATAAAGGTATAATGAATCATGTTTTTCTTGAAATGCATAGCAATGAAACATGAAAATGCAAGTGGATTATACTACAGTTGAAAACATGTTTCGTCTTTAAAAATTTGGGCAGTACCTCGCTCGTATATTTTGATCCAAACACATATACACAATAATATATAGGCATCCCTGAGCAGGAGCTAGCTCTTCGCCAATCGGCGGAATCACAACCACGCAATAATATATATATATATACAACACCCAACAGCAAAGAATCAACCCAGAAAGAACTAATAAAGAAGCAAGACATCAAACTCAAGAAAAGCGAGCATAAACCCATCGCTCTAAATCTTGCACAATACCCAAGTCTGACTAGGTCTACCAATATACAATTCTAGACTCTCATTTGATGTGATGTGATGGAGTTTATCTAGATACAATAGAATATAACAGTACGAGAGTGGGCACGATCTAACATGTGTCCCACCTACCAAAGTAAAGCACCCTGGAAGAAGCTGTGTGCCAACAATACCGCAACTGATCCCAAGCGATCAAACCTGCAAGAAACTGTGGCACAACGGGGGTGAGTTGCCAACTCGTGAGTAGAAAACATCAGCAAGTAGAAATCGAATAAAACAACGATTTCCTAGGTCACTATATCCTGAAGGTAATACTATGATATCACTATATCCTGAAGGTAATATTATGATATCTAGGGTGACCACATATGCCTAAATGTCAACAATCGATAAATGCAATGACATATATAAATAAACATCCGACATCATATGCATGTATGCATGTGGATATCATCCACGTGTCCATCAACAACACATCAAAATCATGGAACCTGCTAACACCGACACTCGAAACATCATGAAACCCGTGTCCAGCATCGATACGTAAATCCTCATATCTCAGGCGCCGCATCCTCAGATCGGTCCTCATATCTATCTCATATTATAACTCCAAAATGGTATCCTCTGGATATCCGCCGAGCTCTATACAATCACCGGTAGGTAGTATTCCTACTGCCAGGCTCATCGTCTACACCACAAAAATCATTTCTTGCCCCGGGGTATCATACCGGGTCCACCAGATACCCGCAAACGACATCTGCCAACTCCTCGAATCGGGTCTCGAAAACAAGCTCAGAACTGAGAAAACTCATGGTGGACGTCTCAAAATATCATATCAAGAGAAACCGCGTTTTTAAAACAATACACAATTTCCTTTGAAATTAAACCGCGTTTCTCAAATCTAGAGACCTCATAAAAACATCATCTCAATACATATAACCATAAAGTACAATGTATGCAATATAGAGTAGTAATATGAGCATATCGGTATATCATGCAAGCATGTCAAGTGATAATATTGAACAATGAATGTACTTTTACGGTTATGAGTAATATCATGATATGGCAGTTCTACTGTGCAAGTAGCATGGCAATTACCGATGATGAATGTGTGTTAACCGGAAAATCTATATAAGTGTAACATGCGCATTAACGGTAATTGTGCAGGTGTACTAGCAATAATATCATATAACATTAAATACTGGAAATATGATAGGTATCACACAAAGAATAATATCCTACACAATCTGAACAATAAATGGGTATATCTACCTACACAAGAATAACACGGTCACTTTTTACACGATACACATCGTCGTTTTAAAAAATAGGTATGGTTCAGGTAGCAATCTTTATATCGGCGATCCCGCCTAATAACATCCGATATGACAATAATCATCGATAATCATCCTCAAATCACTAGCGCGGATCAATCATCCGGTACATCTCATCGCGTACGGTAATCCATCGTACGGGGTCATCAAACAGAATAGGGAATCTATCGACCTATACAATAATGAGGGTACATATCTAAAGTCTAGTACGGCATATCGCTCATTATACTCATAAACACACACACACACATCTCAATTCACATTTATATAAACGTCATATCTTATCAAATCCACAACACCTTTATCTTAATCTCGTGTCATGCATATCGATCTCGATCTCACATCCTATCATTATCAACCCATACTTGTTATGATTCACTTCTCATTTCATATTCTCATATATCAATATATTCATTAGTGTCAACTTTAATCATATCATATCTTGCTAAATTCTATAATAAGGTTATCTTAAGCTCGTAGAATATCTTTTATTTGATTATAATTTATATCACAATCTTCTATATTAATGGTTGCGGGGGTGCTATATGCCATCCACCTAACTTCCCTCGTAGATATAAATCTACTTACCTGCTAAACTCCTTACTTAGCCGAAGTCGATATGCTTCGTCGTCTCGGAAGTCCACGCGAAAGTACCTACAATCAATACACAATCACAATTCTATTAAAACCAATATCCGAAAACCGATACAGCACACGGATTGCTTATAGGTTAGAACCTATAACTTACGCATGCAAAAACAACCAAACAACTCTCGTCCGTTGACGTACAAATGTCCAACGACGGAATCAAATCCAAATATAAAAATCACGCATTCCAAATCTAAAAACCAAGAATTCACATATCAGAAACATTAGCCCAAACATTCGTAAACAACTCCCAGATTTTGGTTCAGGTAAAAGGGGACTAAACAAGCAAGTACAGGGGATAGGTTATAGTGTAAGGGAGCTACAAGTAAAACCACATCACCATAGGGATTTGGGGGTCCGGCGACATTAAGCAGAAATCCGGCCTCGCCGGCCCTACTAGGGTGAAATGGGCTCGTATTTTGGTGGTGGTCTATCTAGCTTAATGGACTTGTTTGATTTTCTTAAAAATTCCCCAGATAGCTCCAGATACCCTGTAGGCCTTAAGGTTTCACAAAACCGATACGGAACAATTCTAATTTCATATTTGGGGTTCTAAACTCATTTCCAGGCCATGAAATCAATCCCTGAGGTCTTGTAAACACTCACTGAATCTCAATTGGCCACTTGACAGCAACTTGTA
The DNA here is from genome assembly GCA_030015575.1 of Agapanthus africanus. Classification (NCBI taxonomy): domain Eukaryota; kingdom Viridiplantae; phylum Streptophyta; class Magnoliopsida; order Asparagales; family Amaryllidaceae; genus Agapanthus; species Agapanthus africanus. The sequence continues at coordinate 370,813,728 of CM057338.1, read as the reverse complement.
ATTTTCTAAAATCACAAACCTATTTAACTCAAATTCTAACTAAAATACGATATTTAACAAAATTTATAAACTAAAGTGTATGGATTACCTCATTTGCAACTAAAGAACTTTCTTGAGTTGTCCAAAGTCTCCAAAATCCAAACTTGAATGGTTCAAAGGTCTTAGAATGAGGTTGTGCATGTTTTTAATGAAGGTTGCATAGGGTTTTGGCATAGGATTTGAGATTGAGCATGGGGGTAGTGAGATGAAGGAATGAAATGAAAAAATGTGAAGAGAATAATAGGGGAGATGAAGGAAGGGCAGCCAAGTCTCACTTCTCATCTCTCTTAGCCTCACTCTCTTTCTTACCCTCACTCTCCCACCAACAAATATCTCTTTTGTTTCATATCCATAACTCCTTTTCACACACAACACCTTCTTTCTTTCTTTGTTTTTCTTTTCCCTTTTTATATACCTTTCTTACACTCTTTATCTCACAAGTCACAACAAAATAACAATGTGCACAAACACAACATGCACATGCATGTTCACAAGTCGCGGATAAAAATACGGATTTTGCCAAAAATCCAATAAATATCATTATAATAAATAAATCATTTTAATCTCCGATAAATTTTCAAATATTGGTATATACTTATACCATTTTACGAAAAATCCCTATTCGCAAATCGAAAGTTTTCGCGAAATATATTATTTTAATATTAAATTTCCAAAAATAATATTTTTATATTTCTGAAATGTTACAGTCTTCCCCCCTTAAATAAATTCGGTCCCCGAATTTAAATTTAACTCTCCAAATACAAAAACATTTCAATAATCAGCTCAATCAACGGGGCTCCGAAATCACGGAAGATACTGAAATATCACAGCGCATCGTGTGCGCCTGAAAATGAGTACGAAACTCAAAATCAAACTCCGTCAAGCATTACGCAATCCCTGGAGTTACAAAGGGAATACGAATATCGAATTCCACTACTGGAATCAAAATACTATAGTCAAATCACAATACGTATATAGCACGCATCTTTGTAAAACCATTTTAAAAAACTGAATAACTCATGCCAAATCTTCCAAATCTCCATGCTATGCGTAGCTCACGGCACAAGTGGCGGACGATCATTTGTAAAGCAGTAAATATATACTTATATATGTTTTGCTCGAATTATACGTCCTTCCCTTTTGAAATATCCCAGAAGGTTCTTTTATAAAATTTCGTGTCACTCATGGACACGTAGGAAATAGCGAGACTATAGCTCCTTTTTGAAAACCTTGGTTAACTTTTTATGCATGCAAAAGTACTCAGGCACTGTCCTCAGTCCAGCCCTGCTCGGCTACTATATAATATAGTATCCATCATCAAAACACGACACTCATAAATAAAATCAGCCTCAAAAGGCGTATCCAACATCACATGTGTCTGGTGCGCATGGAAAACCAAATTCAATACAAGTGCCACAATATGCACAAAAGCAAAACTAAGTGCAACAGGTGTGCACGAAAGCATCTGTTCAGTGTAACGGATGTGCACGACAATCTCAACCCAGTGCAAATAACATCCATGAATGAAAATCCCAATCAAGTGCATTCAACATACATGAATAAAAATTTATATCGAGTGCGACTAACATGCATGAATAAAAATCTCAATCGATTGCACCCGGTGTGCACAAAATCTCATATCATGCGTCCAATGTGCCCAAAATTCCAAATCAAGTGCGTCAGGTCCGTATAAAACATCTAGTGCAATAGTATGCACGATAACGAACATCAAATGCAAACGAGCACGAAAACATAAATCTGGTGCAACCAATACACGAAATACAAATCCGGTGCAACTAATGCAAGAAATACAAATCCGGTGTAGCCAATGCACGAAATACGAATGGTGCAACTAATACAAGAAATACAAATCCGGTGCAGCCAATGCACGAAATACGAATCAGGTGCAATCAATGCACGAAAACTCATCAATATTTCAAATGCTCCCAAAAACAACACCAAGTATACTAAGGTGTATAGAATCATCAACGTATGCAACTGTATGCACAAAATCCATCCCAATGCACTGCAAGCACATATAAGCTATACCGAGTGCAAAAATCAAGTCAAGTGCGTATGACATGCACGAAATCGAAATAGACAGTATCGAATCCACAAAACCATAAATACGTGCCACGAAGGCACAAATCGATACCAAGTGCAATAGATATGCACAAATCATAAATCTCAATGTAGATGTGTATAAAACATAAATCAAGTGCCATAACTTGCACAAATATAAATATCCAGTAGGTACAGCCATTGTGCACAAAAACATAATCACGAAACCCAATTATCGAAACTCAAATCCAAGCGATAAGAGTGTGATACTCGTATCACAAAATGCAAATCGTAATAACTGACATTGAGGTACACCTCCTACAATGTCGAAAAATATGCCGGTGCGCCCAAAGCAGGCAGAGCAAGATCATCTACTTGCCTTCTGCTCACGGTTTGGCATTTTCGGTCTCTGGGTTCCTTGTTCCTCTCTAGATTACCAATCTTGCAATCCTTCTGCTCGTCGACCTGGTCAAGTGTACTAATGGAACAGCTCCGCTCTGGCACTCCTTTGATCATCGTTTGGCAAATCAACATGACCACTCTCAAACAGTACATTACTGACGGCGGCATCTGGCCCTCTAAATACGCATGCTATAACTAATCCTGGGTGCAAGTCTCTATCGTTGCGGTGCCCTGGAAAGAATCTGCTCATGGCTTCTTCCGATCTCACCTATGCCGAACTATACGAAGGTTGGCACTCTTGCGTAACTCTTTTCACAGCTGAGTCTTCAGAATGGCTTTCCTCTGAAATTTGGCTGTATCTTATGCCTCTGCACACATATCAATCCTCTGGCATCAACGGAGAGTAACAACCGCTCGCTAACATCTCGCACGAATCTCTTGTTCCACTTGTCTTTATTATCGTCCACTTCAACGTCATCTCTTGCTGTCTGCATATTGCAATTTATTCTCGGCTACGGTCAATCTGGAGTCTTTCACACGGACTCGAAATTTCGAACTCGGTACCTTCATCACTCTGTAGAAGATATCTAGCCGAACACGTCCTCGGGAACTCGTCCAAATCATCGGAGGAATACACTTTATTCATCCATTCTCGATCAACTCACAACGCATCAGGGTGAGGTCCTTCTATCTGAAACTGGTCAACTTACCGATCTCACATCGGAGTATCTGACGAACAACGTCCTTTCTTGCTCGATTTACTCTAGATCTGAGTAAGATCCTTCAATTGGAATTCTTCAACTCAACTGAGCCTGCATCGGCATATATAATCTGACGAATCATAACAGTCGCTCCACTCGAGATAGACTAGATACCTCCTGTCACATCTTTGTAAGAAAGCTCCAGCGGTTTCAGCTCATAAACTCTGGAAACAACATCCCATCAATCTCAGCAACAGCTGGGTCATCTGTCTGCACAGTAGACAACATCACGATCTCTGAGGTAGGCTGTACATCAACAGTCCTCTCAATCTGGCAGCCTCTATCAATGGCCCGATCATCCGGTGCAAAACCGAACACTCGCCTCAAACGAGAGATCACAACACAACACTATACCTACACGTCCCTATGTCACCAGAAAACAACATGGTCAGTCCTTGTCCATGACGAGCTCGCCCTGACCACAACACAAGCAGCAGCTCAATCTGCGCTCAAACCATGGTGACAGGAACCTCAAGCAGGCATCGAAGAAGATAAATCACATGAACGAAAGAAATCATCATACCCTAAATGGATATATGATCATAGGAACGAATAGTATCAAAGATCTCAAGATATGTACATCCGAAGGTTTCTTAAGTGGAGTATCGTATCGTAAATATGCCGCGGAACATACGTACGGTACGTCACTCTACTCAAGCTACCTACTCCATCAATCAAGGTCAACATATGAAACGAAAGTTTAGGTCTAATACCCCCCGTTAAGTCTAAGTTCTATTAGGTCAAGCTTAGGTTCCAAAATATATATGTCCTAGACTCCGCATAGTCAAACCCAGACTCAAACCAAGGTTAAACCTAACGCTCTGATACCAACATTGTCACGACCCGTAATTTAGCACGTGACCGACACTTAAATTACGCAACGTCCAATGGCGTGACGTAAATCAAGTAAGCCGAAGCCCATAAAATCTAAACCTTTTTGCAGAAAATAGTGAGGGTGCGGTTTTGAAATAAAGGTATAGTGAATCATGTTTTTCTTGATATGCATAGCTAATGAAACATGAAAATGCAAGTGGATTATACTAGAGTTGAAAACAAGTTTCGTCTTTAAAAATTTGGGCAGTACCTCCCTCGTATATTTTGATCCAAACACATATACACAATAATATATAGGCATCCCCAAGCGGGAGCTAGCTCTTCGCCAATCGGCGAAATCACAACCACCCAATAACATATATACGACGCCCAACAGCGAAGAATCAACCCAGAAAGAACTAATAAAGAAGCAAGACATCAAACTCAAGAAAAGCGAGCATAAACCCATCGCTCTAAGTCTTGCACAATACCCAAGTCTGACTAGGTCTACCAATATACAATTCTAGTCTCTAATTTGATGTGATGTGATGGAGTTTATCTAGATACAATAGAATATAACAGTACGAGAGTGGGAACGATCCAACATGTGTCCCACCTACTAAAGCAAAGCACCCTGGAAGAAGCCGTGTGCCAACAATACCGCAACTGATCCCAAGCGATCAAACGTGCAAGAAACTGCGGCACAACGGGGACGAGTTGCCAACTCATGAGTAGAAAACATCAGCAAGTAGAAATCGAATAAAACAAAGATTTCATAGGTCTATATATTCTGAAGGTAATACTATGATATCACTATATCCTGAAGGTAAATACTATGATATCTAAGGTGACCACATATGCCTAAATGTCAACAATCGATAAATGCAATGACATATATAAATAAACATCCGACATCATATGCCTGTATGCATGTGGATATCATCCACGTGTCCATCAACAACACATCGAAATTATAGAATCTGAGTGTCTAACACCGACACTCAAAATATCATGAAAGCCTTGTCCAGTATCGACACATAAATCCTCATATCTCAAGCGCCGCATCCTCAGATCGGTCCTCATATCCATCTCATATCATAACTCCAAAATGGTATCCTTCGGATATCCGCCGAGCTCTATACAATCACCGGTAAGTAGTGTTCCCACTGCCAGGCTCATCGTCTACACCACAAAAATCATTTCTTGCCCCGGGGTATCATACCGGGTCCACCATGTACCCGCAAACGGCATCTGCCAACTCCTCGAATCGGGTCTCGAAAACAAGCTCAGAACTGAGAAAACTCATGGTGGACGTCTCGCAATATCATATCAAGAGAAACCGCATTTTTAAAACAATACACAATTTCCTTTGAAATTAAACTGCGGTTTTCAAATCCAGAGACCTGATAAAAATAGCATCTCAATGCATATAACCATAAAGTACAATGTACGCAACATAGAGTAGTAATATGAGCATATAGGTATATCATGCAAGCATGTCAAGTGATAATATTTAACAATGAATGTACTTTTACGGTTACGAGTAATATCATGATATGGCAGTTCTACTGTGTAAGTAGCATGATAATTACCGATGATGAATGTGTGTGAGCCATAAAATCTGTATAAGTGTAACATGCGCATTAACGGTAATTGTGTTAGTGTACTAGCAATGATATCATATAACATTAAATACTGGAAATATAATAGGTATCACACGATGAATAATATTCTACACAACCTAAACAATAAATGGGTATATCTACCTACACAAGATTCATATGGTCACTTTTTACACGATATACATCGTCGTTTTGAAAATAGGTATGGTTCAGGTGGCAATTTTTTTATCGGCGATCCCGCCTAATAACATCCGATATGAGAATAATCATCCTCATATCACTAGCACAGATCAATCATCCGGTACATCTCATCGCGTACGGTAATCCATCGTACGGGGTCATCAAACAGAATAGGAAATCTTTCGACCTATACAATAATGAGGGTATGGATCTAAAATCTCGTATGGCATATCACTAATTATACTCATACACACACACACACATATCTCAATTCACATTTATATAAACGTCATATCTTATCAAATCCACAACACTTCTATCTCAATCTCGTGTAGTGCATATCGATCTCGATCTCACATCCTATCATTATCAACCCATACTTGTCATGATTCACTTCTTATTTCATATTCTCATATATCAATATATTCATTAGTGTCAACTTTAATCATATCATATCTTCCTAAATTCTATAATAAGGTTATCTTAAGCTCGTAGCATATCTTTTATTTGATTATAATTTATATCACAATCTTCCATATTAATGGTTGCGGGGGTGCTATATGCCATCCACCCGAGTTCCCCCGTAGATATAAATCTACTCACCTGCTAAACTCCTCGCTTAGCCGAAGTCGATATGCTTCGTCATCTCGGAAGTCCACGCAAAAGTACCTACAATCAATACACAATCGCAATTCTATTAAAACCAATATCCGAAAACCGATACGGCACCCGGATTGCTTATAGGTTAGAACCTATAACTTACGCATGCAAAAACAACCAAACAACTCTCGTCCGTTGACGTACAAACGTCCAACGAAGGAATCAAATCCAAATATAAAAACCACGCATTACAAATCTAAAAACCAAGAATTCACATATCGGAAACATTAGCCCAAACACTCATAAACAACTCCCCGATTATGGTTCAGGTAAAAGGAGACTAAACAAGCAAGTACAGAGGATATGTTATAGTGTAACGAAGCTACAGGTAAAACCACATCACCATAGGGATTTGGGGGTCTGGCGACATTAAGCAGAAATCCGACCTCGCCGGCTATACTAGGGTGAAACGGGCTCGTGTTTTGGTGGTGGTCTTCTAGTGGTCTATCTAGGTTAATGGACTTGTTTGATTTTCTTAAATATTCCCCAGATAACTCCAGATACCCTGTAGGCCTTAAGGTTTCACAAAACCGATACAGAACAATTCTAATTTTGTATTTTGGGTTCTAAACTCATTTCCAGGCCATAAAATCAATCCCTAAGGTCTTGTAAACACTCACTGAACCTCAATTGGCCACTTGACAGCAATTTATAATTTTCTAAAATCACAAATCTATTTAACTCAAATTTTAACTAAAATACGATATTTAACAAAATTTCTAAACTAAAGTGTATGGATTACCTCATTTTCAACTAAAGAACTTTCTTGAGTTACCCAAAGTCTGCAAAATCCAAACTTGAATGGTTCAAAGGTCTTAGAATGGGGTTGTGCATATTTTTAATGAAGGTTGCATAGGATTTTGGCATAGGATTTGAGATTGAGCATAGGGGTAGTGAGATGAAGGAATGAAATGAAGAATTGTGAAGAGAACAATGGGGGAGATGAAGGAAGGGCAACCAAGTCTCACTTCTCATCTCTCTTACCCTCACTCTCTCACAAACAAATATCTCTTTTGTTTCATATCCATAACTCATTTTCACACACAATACCTTCTTTCTTTCTTTGTTTTTCTTTTCCCTTTCTATATTCCTTTCTCATACTCTTTATCTCAAAAGTCACAAAAAAATAACAATGTGCACAAACACAACATGCACATGACATGTTCACAAGTCACAGAAAAAATGTAAAAATACGGATTTTGCCAAAAATCCAATAAATATCATTATAATAAATAAATCATTTTAATCTTCGATAAATTTCCAAATATTGGTATATAAGTATACCATTTTATGAAAAATTCCTATTCGTAAATTGAATAGTTTTCGCAAAATATATTATTTTAATATTAAATTTCCAAACATAATAATTTAATATTTCTGAAATGTTACACCCGCGAACTCACGGGGTGTACGACATCGACTTACATATTCATCCTAATTTCTAATTTGTATTTTGTAAATTTAATGATTCGATATCCTTTATTTTATAAATTTAATAATTCGGTGTCTTTTTGCTTATGATTTATTGCTTAGAATTTTTAATTGTAGCATAATTTATAAACCAAATCAAAATAAAAATAGAATCCTTTAATACCAATTAAATTATAGTAGATGCATAAATCAAAAATAAAATCAAACTAATAAAGAAAAATTAACACTAATTAATCTATAACTTTAATTACATTAAATAAGAAATCTTAATTAAAACCAAATGATAATGAACCGAGACCCTGATTAAAAAACGATTAAATAGAAAATTAAGAGATACCCTAAAATTTTGATTAGAAACTGAACTAGGGTTTTATGTTTTCATTTAATTAGTAAGTTTAAGATCGAAAAGTCTTAAACTTGTTTATGATCGACCTATAGTTTCCCGTCTGACAGGTGGTGTATGTCAAATCTTTTTCCCGTCAAATTGATAGGATAGCATTATATATTTGTGAGAGTTTAGCGTCATGTTCAATTTTTTCAAACGTATGTGTAGTATTCAACAAGAGAATTTGACATACAGTAGTTGTCGGATTTATCAAGTTTGGACATGTTACGAATGCAACAAGACTCACATCTCACATCCTCCTGTATTTTCGTCCATGTTCACCGCCGAAAGACCAGACCGAGACGTTGGGACGTCTAACCTGAATTTGGGGGTAGATGCTATTTGGACTTATCAATCCACTTCTCCGAAAATACCAAGTTGATTTATGGCACCGTATTTCAGAGGTTTGTATAATTGCGACCGTTGTAGCAGATTTTATCAGATTGCTCCTCATTTGTGAGGGGTTTTTGATTGTGAGGACGCACTTCCCTGCAGGTGCAAGCCTCTGCAGTTAATTACGTTATCATATTGCGATAACCACTTTCTCCTTTTCCAGCAGTTCACTTCGTGTCGTGTGTATTTTTTTTGTTTGCTCGTGGATTGTATATGGAGACTAGTTTATGTCGTCGCCCGTAGGGCATGGATTAGTCCCAAAACGTATATTTTAGATTTGGGTTTGGATCAAGGATTTGCTTGACGGGTCCACGTTGGTATTTTGGTTTGCCAATGTGAATGAATTTAGGACGCATATCTTATATAAATGAGATCCATCCGTTCGCGGGATATTTGGGCTTTCTAAGGATCGTTAGTCATATTTGAGACTAAAATCAATTTAGAAACAAATGAGCATTAGGTCTCAATTATTTTAGTGTAAGGACATCATAGTCTAACTTTCCCTATTTGGGACGAATGTTAGTTTAAGAACGTTTCGGTCCAATATTCCCGTTTTGGGGATGCATGTTAGTTTAAGGACATTTCGGTCCATTATTTCCATTTGAGGACGAATGTTAGTTTAAGAACATTTCGGTCCAAGATTCCTATTTTAGAGAAGAACATTTCGGTCCATCATTTATCTTGCGTGCACATATATTTGTTACGTGACGGAGTGAACGATGGTGACATGGAATGCACCCAATTTGGGGTGCGGTCTGATTTGAGGTGTGCACGTCAATTTGGAAGTGCATCATTGTTGGATGAAAGGAGTTGTTTGTTGTCGAAACCCGCCACCTCTCTGAAAATGCTGAGGAATTACAACGACATATATATCAGAGGTGTGGAAAGATGTACTCTTGAACCAAATCCCGTATTTGAGGGAAAGATCATGATGGACCATCTAAGAATCATTAGCCTTATTTAAGACTAAGATTAAGTTTAGAAGGTATGGAATGAAGATCGTCAGTCATGTATGGGACTAAGAACAGTTTGGATATCATGAATATAAGCTTAACCAATTTGGGTTAAGATTGGGTTTCTGTAACACCCAGCAGTGCTAAACACTCAGTTGCATATAGCGCTCACGTATGTTTCATCTGAGGCGTTGAAATAGTGCTAAGCACTAGTCTTTTATGGTGCTCACGTGTGTTTCATGTGAAGCGCTGAGCGTCTGGCGCTCACATGTGTTTCACGTGAGGCGCTGCACTAGTGCTAAGCGCTAAACTTTTCTGTTTTCTGGCGCTCACGTGTGGCGCTGAGCGCATGACGCTCACGTATGGCGCTGAGTTATTAGCTTCTTTTGAGCACTCATGTGTATTTCATGTGAGGCGCTAAGTTTTTTTTGGAGATTTAATCTCTGCTGATATTTTTTAGAGAACTTAAATCTCTGTTAATGATATTGTGACTATTAACGATCACCAAGATCACTATTTTGAGGATCTGGGATCCTGTTCTTTAAGAACTAAATTCTTGATTTTGATGGAACTAAGTTCCTGGAGTATTATGAACTCCATATTCTCCATATTCTTTTATCCATGTTTTTCTGTTCATATTTTCAAAAAGGTTAAATCTCTGTTAACGGTATTTTGACTATTAACGATCACCAACATCACTATTTTGAGGATCTTGGATCGGGTTCTTAAGAAACTAAGCTCTTGATTTGAATGATTAAGTTCTTGGAGTATTATGAACTCCATCTTCTTTCTTTTCAATTTTGTTCTTCCCTAAATTTTTTATTCTCAAGAACAAGATCTTTCCGATGAGAATTAAATTCTCAACTTATGGGAAATTTGTCTTATGGGTCTCAGATCCAGAGAAAGAACTAAGTTCTTGAGGAGGGTTAAACCCGTATATATGATATGATAGGTAAAGGAGAAATTTTGATCTCGATATTTTCTTTACCTAGGGTTTTGAGGAGAAAAATCTTCTTCGAGAATTAAATTCTCTGTTGTTTTGTGGGAGTTATTGGAGAGCATTCTGTATTTTTTTACAGAAACTTATGAGGGTCTCCTCTTTTTTTTTTATATCGAGTCCTCCCTCCTCTTTTCATCTCTTTGCTCCTATTTATAGGAGAAGGAAAGGAATCAATTTGTTGCGAAAAATCTCTCATTGAGATCATAATTGATTTCATAATCAATCTAATTGATCTTTTAGATCAACCGGTGAATTTTATTCACCGTTGGATTTTTAATCCAAAAGCTCTCTGTTTAACAGAAAATATTTCTTGTTTATTTTAATAAAATTAGGAAAATATTTTCCTAAGATAGAATTTTATTCTATCATATGAATATCTTGTAAATTAAATAAGATTAGAAAAATATTTCCCTAACATAGAATTTAATTCTATTATATGAATATCTTATTAGTTTAATAAGATTAGGAAGATATTTTCCTAATATAGAATTTAATTCTGTTAAATGAATATCTTGTTAGTTCAACAAGATTAGGAAAATATTTTCCTAATATAGAATTTTATTCTATCACAAGATTAGAAAGATATTTTTCTAATATAGAATTTTATTCTATCTAATAGAGAAGATCATTCTTGTTTGTTTATCAAGATTAGGAAAATATTTTCCTAAGATAGAATTTTATTCTATCAGATGATCGATGGGTGATTTTATAATCACCGTTGGATCATTGATCCAAGGGTTCTTTATTTAACAGAGAAGATCTTTCTAGTTTGAGAAAGATCAGGGAAATATTTCTCATATAAAATTTAATTCTATCAGATGGTTTAATTGGTGATATTTTATCACAATTGGATTTTTAAATCTAAGATTCTCAGTTAGAGAAAGATCTTTCCATATTAGAAAGATCAGAGAAAATATTTCCCAAATAGAATTTAATTCTATCAGATGGGAGCATTTTAAATTGGGGCGCTCACATGCTTTGCATGTGAGCGCTGTTAAAGAATGTGGCAAGAGAACTCGCGTGTTTAACACGTGACTACTGGTGTGGGTTTTAGCCTATTTATTTTCAGCGCTCAAATGCTTTGCATATGAGCGCTCACGTGTTTAACATGTGAGGCATATTTGGCCTTTGGTTATTTATGTTCAACGCTCATATGTTTTGCATATGAGCACTCACATGTTTAACACGTGAGATATGTATGGCCTTTTTGTTCTTTTCTTTCAGCGTTTATATACTTTGCATATAAGCGCTCACGTATTTAACACGTGATGCAAAACTGTCACGACCCGAAATTTGGCACGTGACATCCCTTAAACTACGTAACATCTATAGGCGTAACGCAATTCAAGTAAGCCGAAAATCCAGCAATCTAAACCATCAAAATTAGTAAGTGCTAAGAACATTGTTAAAACTTTTGAAACCTCAAGTACAAATTCTTTAAAGTCCAACTTTATTTCCTTTAAAATTTTGGTAGCACCCCTTTTGTAAAACAAGCCCCCCAAAATGGTACAACATAGATATAAGTAAAAACATCCTAAACGGGAGCAAATCCACGCCTAAAGACGGAAACAACCACCACAGCAGATATACGACGCCGTAGCGAAGAAATAAAAGACGATATAAATAAAACTGCATAAAAAACAACATGAGTCACCAAAATATACAATATCGTCCTCACAACTCGTCTCTAAGTCAATACATGAAAGTGGTAGATGGAGAGTACATGATACAATGAATATACAAAGAGCAACATTGGATAACCGCAAAACCCACCTATAGCAAAACTGCACCCAGTCAGCTGTAGCGGTATCCGCTGCAAAAGATGATACGATAGATGAAAGCCCTGCCTCTGACTGCTCTGAGGGACAACATGTACAACCCTGTGGCACAACGGGGGTGAGTTGCCAACTCGTGAATAGTAAATAACATATGCAGGTAATCGCAAGTATGCACGTACTGCGCTAATCTAACAAATGCAAGCTGATAGCAATAAATGGCAGTATGTATATGCAACAGTCATGAAAGGTACTCTATCAGGTACTACTAATACATGAAGCAATGCATATCAAATAAATGCGGAGTATAGGATAAAACATAAAATACTCACGGAATCCTCATCGTGGCAGGACCAGTGTCCATCAAGACAATCTAAATCCCAAATTTCCCAAATCGGCCTCAGATCGGCTCTCATAACCTGTAAGTCTCATGAAACCTGAGTGTCTAACATCGACACCCGAAAACATCATGAAAACTAGTGTCTAGTATCGATACATAAATACATACGTTCCTCGAATCCTAAGTGTCAAACACCGGCACTTGTGATCCATGTATCGGTTTATACGCTCCTCGAATCCTAAGTGTCAAACACCGACACTTGTGATCCACGTATCGGTTTATAAAACAAGTCTCAGAGTGAATTGCATCCAAATATCAAGTAAAGAATAAGAATACTTGCATAGATCATTATATATGTGTACATATATAACAGCGTCCCATACCACTGATATATATATATATATATATACATATATATATCTGCGTCCCATACCACTGATATATATACTTAGGATTAAAACATCATATGAAATCCATATCTCAATACGAAAATCCATGAATATAATATATGAAACATAAAACAGTAATATGAGCATATAAAGGAAAAACCGCTATGCGGTTCCTAATTTCTCCAAAATCCAACGCAATATCATATAAAGGTGAACATGTAGCTATAGCCAGGTATGCATAACCATGTCGGTATAGTAAGATATGTGTGTCTACCTATCAATAATGATGTAATACCCTCCAGGATATGTGTAGCTGTAGCAAGCTAGGTATGTGTATATACATGTCAATAATGATACAATACTCTCCAGGTATATGTGTAATCATGTAGGCATAGTAAGGCATATGTGTAAGCATGTAGGTGTACATGTATGCTATATGTCCTATGCACAATAAAAGTAAGGATCGTGTCTCAAGCCCCTAGCCAATACAATCTCACGTATGTATGAGTGTTGTGCGTGTCATGGCAATTATTGACTGTGTGAGTGGCATACAATCAGTGCTCGTGCAACATGAACCGTCAATAATAGTGCAGTGTCCGAAGGGTACAAGTCCAAGCACAATGAGTAATAATATGCAATGAAGTTTTATGCACAATCTCTATATATGCAATATAAACATACGGCTAAAATCATATCATATCTATCCCTGACGCATAACGCCATGCGGGCAATTCCCCTGTAGATGTTAAATCTACCCACAGATGATCTTGGCGAAGTAAAGCCAACCACTTGCTTTCTCTTCTTCGCAGCGTCCGAAGTCCCCGCCTGCGACCCTATAATTTCACAAACACCACACATAAAGTTAAATATCTTGCGCCGACACAAAGACAACGAAACGCAAGGATAACGTCCACAAGAAAAACACACTGTGCACTCACTGCACAAAACGCACACGATATCGGCACAACCCTAGCTAGGAACGCAAAACTATGCAACCACCAAGCCTAGACCCCGATCGTACCGATCGCGCATTCACAACACAATATAAAATATGGAATCTAATATATATAACGTCGCAACGTCAAAAGAAACCCACGCCTAAACTTTACCTAAATCTAGTAAGCAACATTTAATCATTTAGCGCAAAACTACAAGTTTAATCCAAACTAGTAATCACAATCATCACAATATAGCTTGATTACACCACTCAAACTTTTACTACAATTTTAATCTCACTCAAATAGGATTTAGTAAAAATTTAGTTTGCACTTAAACTAATTAGATGATTAGGAAAATAACATTTAACAATCTAACAACAAGGTTAAGTTTTCTTTTATCTAAACAACTCACTTAACCATTTCACTAAACAAAACCCTAACTTGATTAACAAAAACTCTTACTAGAAATTCTAAATATGAAATTACAAGGTTTAATTAAACATCTTATATGCTAGCTTAAAGTATTAACACCACAATTAAAGATTAGGGTTAGAATTTTATACCTCCTCAAGAACACAAATTAGCAACAAACTCTAAAATTTAATTCTCCAAAATGATGTCTTTCTTGAATATCCGAGCAAGATTAAGGTTGAAGAAAAATGGGTATTGATTTGTTTTTGAGTTTGTGGGATTATTTGATGAATTTCGATGATTTATTTGAGCTTGAATGAGTTGAAATGGGGTGAAGAACAAAGTGGGGGCAGCAAGGGGTGAGGTCGGCCAAATCTTGGGAAAAATGGAATTGTGTGGAAGTTTCAAGCTAAAAACAATTATAAAAGCTTAATAAAACAAAAACCTTTATGCCACCTCTTAATCTTTTCATTAATAATTCATTTTAATTCACAAAATCAACAAATATCTAAATATTTTGGATGGATGGATTAAACTTAAATCTAGTGATTAGATTAGCATAGATTAAGCTTAGTAGTAATTAACCCAAACAAAAATGTAATTACCACTAATTAAGTGCATAATTAACAACTTAAAATAATATTTTAATTAAGGAAAATTATTAAAATGCACAAAATTTACAAGTGGTTTACAAAAACCCGCAAACTAGCAATTTCCTAGCTAAACTAGGTGCAGTGAATTTTATACTGCAAAAAGATCGCTTCTAGGTTTTTACGGGAAACACCGACTATTTTACTCTAAAAACGGAAAATCGCTTAAACGATTTTCAAAACGTTACAGTCTTCCCCCCTTAAAGAAACTCGGTCCCCGAATTTAAAATTTATCTACGTGTACCTTCGAAGAGATGGGGGAAAAACAAATCTTTCTGCATCTCGCTCGCAGCCTCCCAAGTGATCCCCTCACTAGACAGGCAACGCCAAAGAAAATCTCCACAGATGGCAAGACCCTTGACCAAATTTTCTCCACCTGCCGATCCACTAACACTATCGGCTGCCGGTGAATGAAAAGATCGCGTCCAAGCTAAATGGCCCGATGCTAAATCATGTGAGAAAGGTCATGAAGGTATTTGCAAAGTATCGACACAAGGAATACGGGATGAATACTCAAAAATCTGGGCGGAAGTGCCAACTTATAGGCAACGGTACCAACTTGCTCGAGGATCTCAAAAGGACCTACAATCTGGGACCAAGCTTCCCAAAACTCAACACGCTATTCATCGGAAAAATCCGTAGGAATACAAGATCTCCCACTGCGAACTCAAGTCTGCGACCACCACGGTCGGCACAAGACTTCTGTCTGCACTGGGCTTATTTCATCCTGACCTAAACCACAGGATCATCTCCGAAGTCTCTAGACTAGCTGGGGTCCAAAAATCCTGCTCTCGCGGAGTCAGTAAAACAGACTGGCGATCGACACAACCTACCACACCAGGCCTAAAAGTTGCCATTTGAACCGTTTCCTGATAACCGTTATCGTAGGAGAACTCCATCAATGGCAAGTGACGATCCCAACTGCCAAAAAACCAAAAGTACGTACGCACAAGCATATCCTCCAGAGTCTGTATAGTCCGCTCTGTCTAACCATTCGGCCTACGGATGGAAAAGCGGAGCTAAAGCTCAACCAGTACCTAAGGCTTCCTGAAGCTTCTGCCAACGACGGCTAGCAAACTGGGTGCCTTTATCGGATACAACGCATGAAGGAACTTCGTGCAAACGCACAAACTTACCGAAGAACAATTGAGCAAACTGAGCATAACCGGACAACAATCACCCAAATAGAGTCATACCCTCGACTAGTCCTGGATAGACCCACAACGAATTTCATGGAGATCTGCTCCCATTCCCACTCTGGAATGGTAAAAAGGTTGCAACTTTCCAGCCGGCCTCAAATGCTCAAACTTAGCTCACCAACAAGCCAAGCACCTCAAAATGAAATCTGAAACTTCACTCTTCAATCCTGCCCACCCGTAACTAACTCACAAGTCACGTTACATCCTGGTGGCACTTGGGTGAACACAGAAAGCTGACTGATGTTCCTGCTCTAGGACCTCGCATCTCAACCCATCAGTATCGGGTACACGCCCACGAGTCCAAAACGTAGCACACCTTGGTCATAAATTAAGAACTCCGAATCGTTACCCTGCCGAACTTGCTCAGAATCTCAGATAACGAGCATCGGCGGGCTGCGCCTCACGAAACGATTAACTAAAAGTGGATGGGCGCGGACATGAGCAAGCTGTCTCCTAGTAGAGGCGAACTACACTGTACTCATCTGTCGTACAAGAGCTGTAAATCTGCAGAAGACTGTTTCTGAACTGCGCACAACTGGAACAAGCTACCCCCGGGCCTACGACTCAAAGCATCAGCTACCACAATCGTCTCGCCACGGGAAATAAATGATCTCATAAACACAATCCTTCACAAGCTCCATCCAACGGCGCTGTCTCAACAATCAAAACCCGCTGCAGGAAGATTAAACTCTGGTGGTCCGTGAGAATCTGACACGGCTCTCCGAACAAGTAGTGTCTTCCAATCTCCAACGCACGACCACCGCGGCCATCTCCAGATCATGAGTAGGATATCCTGCTCGTACTTCCTCCAACCGTCGGGAAGCATGAGCGATAACTCTATAGTGCCACATCAGTACACAATCGAGCCCCACTCGCGAAACATCACAGTAAACAACAAAGTCGCCCGATCCCGAAAGCAAAGATAGATCTGGGGCAGTCGTCTACCGAGTCATCAACCACTGAAACTCAGCACGCATGCTTCAGTCTAAAGAAAAGGAACCCCTTTCCTGGTCAATCCAGTCAACGGTGCAGTGAAACACAAGAAATCCTGTACGAAACGGCGGTAAAAACCGGCTATGCCCAAAAATCTGCGGACCTCTGTCCCTGATCAGGTCTGGGCCCAAGCTGTACGGCCATGATCTTCCTCGGGCCCATACGAATACCGTCTCCCGTAACCCCATGACTTAGGAAGTCAACACTATCAAGCCTGAAGGAACACTCCAAGAATTTAGTAAACAGCTGGCGTTCTCCCAATGTCTGCAAAGCAAATCCTCAAATGCTGTTCACGTTCCTCATGACTCTTAGAATAGACTAGAATGTCATCAATAACACAACAATGAGCTGGTCGAGGAACGGCCTGAAGAAAACTGGTTCATCACATCACGAATGCTGCTAGGGCACTGGTGAGTCCAATGACACCACCAAAAACTCATAAAGCCCGTAGCACTCATAAAAGCAGTCTTCGGAATGTCATCACTCCGAATCCGCAACCAATGATGACCCGATACCAAAGCAACTTAGAAAAATGTCTCGCACACTGGAGCTGATCAAAGAAATCGTCAAGGCGATGTAAAGGATGCCTATCTGCACCGTAACTCGATTCAATTGACGATCAATCAATACACAACCTCAAACTGTCGTCCTTCTTTTTGACGAATAGAATAGGAGCCCCCCAAAGCGAAACACTCGGACGTACAAGTCTCCTATCTAACAACTCTGCAGCAGATCCTTAAGCTCCCTAAGCTCCGCCTGCTCATCTGGAACAACATCGGAAAATCTCGCCCAATAGGAACCCGATCCAACGAACCCACTGTGGCTCCGGTATCACGAATGAAAGCCAAGAATCCTCGACATCCTCTCCTCAAAAGCCGACTAGCGAAAAAGGCTGAAATCAAGCAGTAAGGGGCGACACCACAGTCCCCCCTGCACAACAAGAACTGACTCGCAGGGAAAACAAAACCTGATTGTTTTCTCGCGGCAGTCCACAGACGCATAGCACGCAGCTAACCAGTCTGTGCCCAGGAGAACACCAAGTCCAGCATCTCTAGAAGGACCAAATCGATGGACGAATCTCTATCTCCTATCCGATTGGCACACGACCGAAACACGTGTCGCGCAACAAAAGAATCGCTGACAGAAGTTAACCCAACAAACGACTGATCTAGCTAACACGACCTTCGGCCCAACCACGGCACGAAGTGTGTAGAACAACGAGTGCATAGATCTTGAAATAACAAACATATGAACCAAAGAACATACGAAAAAGATTACCTGAAAACTCTGCATTGGACGCCCGTGCGTCCCGATGAGTAGAAGCAAACGCTCGAGCCTGCCCTCTACCAACACCTGGCTGTCCTCCTCCTCTACCATCCTGTACTCTTAGAACAAATCCTCCGCGACCTCGACCTCTCTGAACATAAGTCTGACGCGGATCAACAACAGGCGCAACAGGAGAATCTCCCTGAGGTGAAGGTGGTAAGGTATCATGTGGTACAACTGTCCCACCCTCACGTGTCTCAGTACAATCTCGAACACGATGACTCAAACTCCCGCACCGGTAACATCCAGAAGAAAACTGCTGACTCTCCTTGGGATAAGAGCTAAACGACTGTTCTCGTCCCAAGCCTCTGCTACTCCCACGACCTAAACTATATCTGTCGCGGCGTCTAAACCTCTGTCTCCAGGCTGATACACCTGTACGAGTCCTCCTCGGTCTCGAAACTCCAAAAGTCTCGGTAAAAAGCTCCTCAGCTAAGCGGGCTGCATCCACTGCTGCTGCATACATGACATAATGTTTTGTGCTGATAGCAAGGAATAACTGGGTAACAGGGGTGGCAACCTCCTGTCGCTATGCTCGACTGGTCTCAACCAACGACCTCATCATCTGGCGCAAGTCCTGTATATCTGCCTCAAGCCTAGCTATACGATCTATCGAAGGTGGATCCATCTGCTCCTGTACATCGAGCATACCGTCCTGGTCAATCCTCGTCCCATACGAGTCAACTTTGACCTCGGCTCTCGTTGCACCTCTCTGAGCCCTCATAGTCATCGGCAGCATAAGGATATAAATGGAAATAGGATTCGATAAGAACACGGAAATCGAATCACAACGATATGTATCATCAAAGAAGGAATTTCAAGCAATTTGTATTTAGGCCACTTTAGGCGGAGTACCGTATCGTAAGTATGCCGCGGACATACACACACTACGTTACTCTGCTTAGGCTACCTACTCTATCATACCAAGGTCATCCTACACTCCGAAAGGTAAAACCTAGCACTCTGATACCAACTTTGTCAAGACCTGAAATTTGGCACGTGACGGCCCTTAAACTACGTAACGTCTACAGGCATAACGCAATTCAAGTAAGCCAAAAACCCAGCAATCTAAACCATCAAAAGTAGTAAGTGATAACAACATTGTTAAAACTTTTGAAACCTCAAGTACAAATTCTTTAAAGTCCAACTTTATTTTCTTTAAAATTTTGGCAGCACCCACTTTGTAAAACAAGCCCCCAAAAAGGGTACAACATAGATATAAGTAAAAACATCCCAAACGGGAGAAAATCCACGCCCAAAGGTGGAAACAACCACCAAAGCAGATATACGACGCCGTAACGAAGAAATAAAAGATGAAATAAATAAAACTGCATAAAAGACAACCTGTGTTACCAAAATATACAATATCGTCCTCACAACTCGTCTCTAAGTCAATACATGAAAGTGGTAGATGGAGAGTACAGGATAAAACGAATATACAAAGAGCAATATCGGATAACCGCAAAACCCACCTATAGCAAAACTGCACCCAGTCAGATGTAGCGGTATCCGCTACAAAAGATGATACGATAGATGAAAGCCCTGCCTCTGACTGCTCTGAGGGACAACTTGTACAACCCTGTGGCACAACGGGGGTGAGTTTCCAACTCATGAATAGTAAATAACATATGCAGGCAATCGCAAGTATGCACGTACTGCGCTAATCTAATAAATGCAAGCTGATAGCAATAAATAGCAGTATGTATATGCAACAGTCATGAAAGGTACTCTATCAGGTATTACTAATACATGAAGCAATGCATATCAAATAAATGTGGAGTATGGGATAAAACATGTCATCCTCACGGAATCCTCATCGTGGCAGGACCAGTGTCCATCAAGACAATTTAAATCCCAAATTTCCCAAATCGGCCTCAGATCTGCCCTCATAACCTGTAAGTCTCATGAAACCTGACTGTCTAACATCGACACCCAAAAACATCATAAAAACTAGTGTCTAGCATCGACACATAAATACATACGTTCCTCGAATCCTAGGTGTCAAACACCGACACTTTTGATCCACGTATCGGTTTATACGCTTCTCGAATCCTAAGTGTCAAACACCGAAACTTGTAATCCACGTATCGGTTTATAAAACAAGTCTCAGAGTGAATTGCATCCAAATATCAAGTAAAGAATAAGAATACCTGCATAGATCATTATATATGTGTACATATATAACAGCGTCCCATACCACTGATATATATATATACATATATATATATACATATATATATATATACATATATATATATATATATATCAGCGTCCCATACCACTGATATATATACTTAGGAGCAAAACATCATATGAAATCCATATCTCAATGCGAAAATCCATGAATATAATATATGCAATATAAAACAGTAATATGAGCATATAAAGGAAAAACCGCTATTTAGCTGAAACAAGTTATTAAGTATATCATGCGGTTTCTAATTTCTCCGAAATCCAACACAACATCATATAAAGGTGAACATGTAGCTATAGCCAGGTATGCGTAACCATGTCGGTATAGCAAGATATGTGTGTCTACCAATCAATAATGATGTAATACCCTCCAGGTATATGTGTAGCTGTAGCAAGCTAGGTATGTGTATATACATGTCAATAATGATACAATATCCTTCAGGTATATGTGTAATCATGTAGGCATAGTAAGGCATATGTGTAAACATGTAGGTGTACAGGTATGCTATATGTCCTATGCATAATAAAAATAAGGATCATGTCTCAAGGCCCTAGCCAATACAATCTCACGTATGTATAAGTGTTGTACGTATCATGGAAATTATTGACGGTGTGAGTGGTGTTCCCCTCCGAAAGACGGCGCGGCAGACGTCTTGCCTGAAATTCGGGGCAGATGCTAATAGGTGCTATCCGTCCATCTCTCCGAAGATGCCAAGTTGATTTATGGCACCATGTATCGAAGGTTTAAACGGATGCGTCCGATGTAGCAGACTTCGTCAGATTCCCCCTCGCTTGAGGGTTTTTTTTTATTGTGGGGACGCTCTTCCCTGCAAGCGCAAGCCCCTGCAGTTAATTACGCTACCGCATTGCGGTAACAACTTTCTCCTTCTCCAGATGATCACTTCGTGTCGTGTGTGTTTATTTTTTGTTTAGTTGCCCGTGGATTGTATACGGAGATCGAGTTATGTCGTCACCCGTAGGGCGTGGACTAGTCCAAATCCGTATTATCTTAGATTTGGGTTTGGGGGTTGTGTTTAAGGATACGTTAGCCTCATTTGAGACTAAGATCGACTTAAACGTTTGTTAAGGATACGTTAGTCTAGTTTTAGACTAAGATCAACTTAACGGGATCGTTTAGATCCGACAAGAGAGAAATTAAGGGAGCCATGTTGTTTAGTTTAGTGACATTGCGGTCAATAGGTAGTTTAAGGACATTGCGGTCCAAAGTTAGTTTTAAGACATTGCGGTCAAGGTTAAGGACATCATAGTCCATGGGTATAAGGACCCCACGGTCCGGCGTTAGTTTTAAGACATCCCGGTCAAGGTTAAGGACATCATAGTCCGTTGTTAGTTTTAAGACGTTGCGGTCGAGGTTAAGGACATCATAGTCCATGGGTTTAAGGACCCCACAGTCCGACATTAGTTTTAAGACATCCCGGTCAAGGTTAAGGACCTCATAGTCCATGAGTTTAGGGACCCCACAGTCCGTATCAATGTGTGGTCATCGGGACCCGTCACCTCTTTACAGACATTGAGGAATTACAACGCCAAGTATCAGAGGAGTGAAGAGATGTACCCTTAAACCAAGGTAGATTATATGATCTTTGGCCCAATTTGGAACCAAGACCAATTAATTATATTATGAGCCCATTAGCCCAGTTAAGTTTGAATTGAGAACTTATAGCCAGCTTGGGCTAAGTCCAATCTGTTGGCTTATTGAAGGAGAGACTTTGCCTCTAGAAACTTAGCCAATTGGGCTAGAGCTAGTGTTAAACACTAGAGATCAACAGTGTTGAACACTGGGAATGAGATTAGCAAGTTAGTGTTAAACACTAAAAAATAATCAGTGTTAAACACTAGCAACAGGGCTTTTAAATTAGTGTTAAACACTAAAGCAAATCAGTGTTAAACACTGGATATAGAGATTTCAAATTAGTGTTTAACACTAAAAAAATCAGTGTTAAACATTGCAAATAGAGTTTCTCAAATTAGTGTTTGAACACTATAGCAAATCAGTGTTAAACACTGGATACAGAGATTTTAAATTAGTGTTAAACACTAGGGCAAATCAGTGTTAAACACTGGATACAGAGGTTTTAAATTAGTGTTAAACACTAAGGCAAGAGGGGTCACGTGGTAGCACGTGAGAGCGCCCTGCTTCCCTTTATTTTGTTCTGCCAAAAGTATTGAATACTTTAGAACATCACGTGCTGTCACGTGATGGGAATTTGGGTGTTTGTCTGTCAGAGCTTCAGCCAAGGGGTCACGTGGTAGCACGTGAGAGCGCCCTAGAGCTCTTTTCCGTTTCTTTTGCCTTTTCTCTGTGTGCCCCAGAGGTCACGTGGGGCACGTGAGGCATTGACTCAAAGCTCTTTTCTGTGGATCTTTACAGAGGTCACGTGGTAGCACGTGATTCTGATTCTTTGTATGTTTTAAAAATCTGTTCATCTTTTAAGAATTAAATTCTTCATAGGGTTAAACCCTAGCAATAAACTTTAGAGGAATTAAATTCCGGTTTTCTTCTGAAGAATTATATTCTTAGATAGGGTTAAACCCTAATTTTTTTTTTAAGGGAATTAAATTCCTATGAGTTTTAGAGAATTAAGTTCTCAATTAGGGTTAAACCCTGGTTCTGTCCATTTTTAAGGAATTAAATTCCTATAATATAGGGTTAAACCCTAACTTTATCTTAAAGGAATTAAATTCCTATAATTCTGTGAGAATTAAATTCTCAAAACTCAATTCCTCCTCTATGTTTTAGATCTGCATGGCAGGATCTCAACCCAATGAGAATTAAATCCTCAATTCATGGGGAGATGTGCACTTTGCAGATTCTCAACCAGAGAAAGAACTAAGTTCTTTTTTTATATAAGAGTTAAACTCTTTTGGGAATTAAATTCTCTTTTGAAGCCTCTCCTTTCTTACCTAGTTTTTTTTTCTTTTGCAGAGAATCAAATTCTTCCTTCTGAATTTCCAAGATTCCAAGGCTCTATCCCTCTCTCTCTGTATATATCTCTCAAACTCTTTCCTTTGGCTCCTATTTATAGGAGAAGGAAAAGAATCAATCTGTTTTAGTGAACCTTTCATTGAAAGATTTGATTTTTTTATTGAGAGATTTGACTTATCTTCATCATTAATCTGGGCCTTTAGATTATTAGGTGAATTTTATTCACCATTGGATTTTAAATCCAAAGATATTTCTTTGTTATTTCGGTTAGATTTAGGGGGAAATCTTTCCAAGTCCACGATTTTTCCATAAATTGGTGATATTTAATCACCTTTAGATTTTTAATCCAAGGGTTTCAGATAATCCTTTTTCATTTTGGAAAGATTTGAAAGATCTTCCCTCAGAATTTAATTCTGTCAAAGAATAAGGCTTTTAAAGCCGGTCATGTGTGGCCACGTGACCGTTGGTCACGTGTAAGCACGTGACCCCTGGTCACGTGTAAGCACGTGACCCCTGAAATGGGCTTCTCTTCTTCTGCGCTCTGTTTTCTGGCCGCTGCTTAACCATCACGTACCATCACGTGACCACTGGTCACGTGTGAGCACGTGATGCCTCTTCTGAAGCTTTTTCCTGATTCTTAATTAGGGAATGAATGTGCTCTGTGCCGCTGCTTTAAACGTCACGTGCCAACACGTGACCGCTGGTCACGGGCTAGCACGTGATACTTCCTCTGAAGTTTTTTCCTGATTTTAAATCAGGGAACAAATGCTCCCACAGCGTTGTTCTCACGTGTCTGCACGTGAGTGCAATGATGTCACTTTTGTGACCGTCGGATCTGCTTTGGGAGTAGGGTAGATGAAATGTTTTCCATCCCATCCTATAAATGCCCATGTCCTTTCAGAAGCGCCTTCACTTTTTCATCTCCTTCCTTTCAAACCTTTCTTTTAAGAATTTGATTCTCGTTCTCAGAGCTTAGTTCTCTGTTGTGTCTGTGCAGTGCCGCTTTATTTTCCAATCAAAGGCTAGTGCTCACGTGTTGTGCATGCAGGGCTCTGCTTGATGGGGACGTTTCATTTCCCTGATCTGATTCCAATGCGTCGTTGGATTTCATTTCCAACGCTCTCCCATTCTTTCCGGGCTTTGAGAATAGTCCCACCATGCACAACATTTTTTGTGCATAGTATTAAATGCTCCCCTTTATAACCTGAACCCATGCCTTAGTTCTTTTCCTCACAGAGAAACCCATTTATACCTTAAGGTGGTCATCTTGAGAACCCGATCAATCGCCATGGCTTGCAATCGTCCCTATGCTCGTCGGCAACCATGGGAGGTGCCCATTGAGGAGATAATCCCTCGCTTCGCTGCGCGGCTGGCAGATCCCCTTCTCACCGACGCTCAATGTGACACGGTGATGTACGAGCTACTGACTCGTCGGGTCTCTCCTCTTCCCATGGGCTCCATTTGGCTCCGGATGATCCTCCTGTCTGTGCTTGCCGATATACCCCCTCTTCCGGCGGAGATGACTTCGGCGATCCTTGACGCGGCGGAGGACAAGCTTGAGTGCTTTCACGAGGCTTGTCTAATCACTCAAGCTCTGAAGGATCACTCAGTTCATATACTGAGTCAGATAAGAGCCCGTCGGGTCGTCATGTCTGCTTTCGCTGATGAGCACGGCTCCAACCGATGGGGAGCGACTCCTCGTGAAAACCGTCGTTTTGACGTGCTGGAGAAGGCGGGGAGGGAGCTGGAGAATTTTGTGTTTTGCTTTATTAACCCTTGCATTTCTGATCCCTTGTTTGGTGATCTTTTCCCGGTTGTGTAGTATGTTTGTGTAGGGTTCCTAAGCACACTAATGAAGTCTCACAACAGATCAAACATACCCAATTCAAATTTATCATGTGCCTACAAACCCTAATACGGATCGTTAACTAGATAATGAGGCGATGCAAGCAAGTTAACGGCTTTAACTAAGAGTGAACGAACATACAACCTTTGTAGATCCGGTCCTCCACCTCCATAGCTCCGTGATGAAGTCCCCTCGCTGCGATCATCGGGTCACGGGCTCTAGCGTCGGCTTCATCGGAGAAATGGGCGGGCTAGGTCGTCGACTTCGATGCCGAAGATGTTCTACGTCGAGGCAACACAAGATCAAGCTCCAACTTCACCAAGCCATGAAACTTGTGAAGAAAACACCCTATACTACTTGGCAAGTGGTAGAGGATGAAGAAATAGGAAGTGGGTTCACTTTAGAATTGGATTTCTCACTCTTTTTCTCATGTTGCCATTGATGGAGGCAAGGTTTCTTCTTTGTTGAAGAAGAAGAAGAAGAAGAAAGAATATGATACGTTTTTTTTTCAAAATAGAAAATAATATGATACTTATCATATTGCAACCATGG
The DNA here is from genome assembly GCA_030015575.1 of Agapanthus africanus. Classification (NCBI taxonomy): domain Eukaryota; kingdom Viridiplantae; phylum Streptophyta; class Magnoliopsida; order Asparagales; family Amaryllidaceae; genus Agapanthus; species Agapanthus africanus. Next base: position 370,787,469 of record CM057338.1, on the reverse strand, counting down.
TTATGTGTAGAGAGTAAACTAAGGTTAGGTGAATGGTTAGGTTAGGCATGAAACAAAAATGGTAGACTTTTTCAAAGCTTCATGAAGCTTCAATGTAAAACAAAGCAAGCCACCATTTCTCTTTTTGCCAAAAGAAATAAATAAATGAATGAATAAATAAATTAAAACCCTAACTATTTACTTAACCAAGGTTTAAACTCAAACATACACCCAAGTTTGCATGTATCATCAAACATGATACAAACTAGTGCACAAAACTATATCATATATACAATGTGCACATCAAGTGAGAAAATCCATCTTAAGTGAACTAATACTAGTTAATGTAAAGTAATATATCAAATATATAATTATACATTAAATCATTAAATCAACACTTGATTTAATGATCCGGTCATATCGCATATAACCGACCAATATCCAATGTATCGACTTATCGAATCAATCCTTGATTCGATAACTAGGTTATATCGCATACAACCAATCGATACATTCATCGCGAGAATAGAATACGGTATCACATACACGCATTATTCTCGGTCCCGCACATATCTCATATGTGCTCCTATTTCGTTTCGCTTGAGCCAGGAAACCTCTGTGTAGGACTCTAAAGACTCGTCAATACGCCGGCAGTAGGTGATGATCATATCAAACACCCACAAGCCGCAAGTGGTCTGCTAAACGTAACGGCCACCCGGGTATTGAGCGATCAGAAGATCGACGAGCAAGCCCGCTCATACTCCTGTGAATCCAACCAGTAACACTTACCGTACAGTCCGGTCTCGTCGTCTGATATGTCGCATATCTCGCCTAGGGGTGGTAAACGTCAGAACCTAATAGCTTGATAAGTCGTGTCGATATGAGGTTTATAACAGTTCGAGAAACTACTGGTAACACTTTCCAGTAAATCTCAGCAACCCTGGCCAGGGATTTCCGGTTATAGCCAATCGAACACAGCGCAACATCAACTCCCTATACTGGGAGAGACGAATCCCCTCCTATCACTCATTGCCTCCATGTGATTCGGGACTGTACCCAAAAACCACAGTTTTGCACGCCCTCTTGGACGTGGTAAGGTGGAAATCAAAGCACAGTAGGAACCACATAAGACTCTATGACGATCTCGGGTCAACAGACTACTCTGTACCAGTGTCACCAGAGAACTGCCATCTGACGTAAGGTATAATACCATCTGGGAGTTCTCGGCGAGTCCGTCCAGTGTACCCAGTCTCCACTGAGCACCCGTATATCATCTCTGATGTCAAACACCAATGGATATGGGATCATCCATCGCCCATCTGTATGGGCTGAGAAGATATACGCTAGTCTACTCTGGTATATCAATGCCCTATCTCGATACACCCACGACTAGGGACCTTGAAGGATGTACTTATGGACTACCATGTCCCCACTAGTACGATCCGCATCATAGTCTAGGTAGTCAAGTACACATCCTAAGGGCTTTACCAACATGTAACAGAGAGACAATCAGTGTACATGTTAAGGTAAAGAGTAACCAGATAGCATACTATCATGTCGAGCAAGAAAGTCCTCCCTATATATGTCCAAGCATCCACTACAATATACATCCTATGTATAGTAATGGCCTCTAGGGCATACATATAACTAACAATCTCCCACTTGCACTTGGGCCATCTGATAGCAGTGGTTGTAGTATCTCATACTCAACCATCCCATAATAGTCTCTCTCTGGGAAAAGGCCTTTGTGAGTGGATCCGCCGTGTTGTCCTCTGAGTCTACTCTCCTAACCTCGATCCCTTGGAGATCAACCATCTCCATGATCAGGTGACACTGCCTCAGAATATGTCTGGATCACTGATGGGACGGACGTTCCTTGGCATAAGCCACAACTCCATTGTCACATAATGGGAGGAACTAAGTTCATCTCATGAACCACTATACACCCAGACTGTCTCTTTGGTAGCATCTTAAGTAGCGATGTATCTTGCCTATAATCGTTTAGTATGCCAAGGTATCTAGCTTGGAACTCTTCCAACATACCGTCCCTTTACTGAGGGTAAAGACAATTCCTGTGACTGACATTCAGTCGTCCTTATCACCCTGGAACACTTCCAGTGATTCTCCCCAGGATCAATTGATACCATCTCACTTCAGCTAATGAGAATCCTAACATCCATTTAGATCTATCTCATAGATCCAAAACCCAGGATTTAGTAGGTATCACTTTGATCCTATGTGGAGAATCATTGTGATAAGCGGAGATTGATCGAGCGTAGCATAGGAAACTCCTTCCCTATCATGAGTATGTCATTCATTTACTCTACGAGGATCGTCACCATACTCCCTACTACCCTTTTGTTTATACAAGGTTCATCTACCATTTTGATGATGTCAAACTCTTTGACTAATACATCAAAACAGATGTTCCAACTCCGCGATGCCTGCTTTATAACATAAAACATCTTGCACACGTTTCCGCTGCTCCCACTGTCTATGAGGCCCTCTGGCTGTGTACTTATAGACGCACTCTTCTAAAACACCATCTAGAAAAGCATTCATGGCACCCAATCGCCAGATATCGTAGTCATGGTATGTAGCCGTGGCAAGTAGGATCTGGATGGACTTAAGCATAGCTCCTTAGAAAAGGTTTCATCATTATCTACACCTGGTCGATGACGAAAACCTTTAACAAGTCTAGCTTTGAAAGTCTCAACTTTTCCATCTACACCTAGTAATCTTCTCAAGATATACTTGCTCCTGATGGGAATTTAACCCTTCAGATATAGCAACCAAAGTCCATACTTTATTGGTGTATAAGGATTCCATCTCAGATTGCTAAGCATCCAGCCATTCTTATAGAGTCCCACTCCTGATGGCCAGCTCGAAACTAGTTGGGTCATCATCTCATGATGCAATCATCGCTCCCACTGTCATAGAGAAACTGAAGTATCTCTCAGGTGGGTGAGAAACCCTACTAGATCGGCGGAGAGGCTGAGGTTCGTTGGTATCTACTGAATCCTTTGGTTGTACCAAATCATTTGCTGTAGTTTGTATAGCTGGAACCTTTCCAGTTCTACATAACTGACCTTGCCTCGAGCTTGTCCGGATTTTGCTTTTAGACATAGGCCGGACAACCCCAAATCTTAACTAACTTAAGATATGGGCTCTTCCCTTTCCATATCACATATGAAGTGGTAGGCAACTGATTTGATCAGAACCCTATTCAATAGGTATGCAACTTCATAAGTGCATAACTCCCAAAAGGAAATAGGAAACTCAGTAGTACTCATCATAGAGCACACCATATCACATAGGGTGTTATTGCTCCGCCCCGATATACCATCGTGCTGTGGTGTATTCGGAGGAGTAATGCTGAGAGAGAATCTCATTCTCCTTTAGAAAAGTCCAAGAATTCCGTGCTCAAGTATTCTCCTCCTTGATCACATCAAAGGACATAATACTTATACCCGTTTTGGTTCTCTACTTCTAGCTTATATTCTGTGAATATCTCAAAAGGTTTGGACTTGTGTTTCAACAGGAACATAGGTCTGAATCTCGAAAGATCATCAGAGAATGTAATGAAGTATAAAGAACCAGTCCTGGCATGTGTAGACAGGGGACCTTACATACATCATCATGTATCATCCCAAGAGTTCACTAACTCTTTCTCTGTTTCCAATAAACAGAGCTGGTGTCATTATATCTTTGTGACATGACTGGCAAGTTTCACAAGATGTAAATTCAAACTGATTTAAACATGCATCTAAATGTAACTTCAGCTAGTCGGGTCGCATTGATATGACCTAGTCTACAATACCTCAAGAAGGATCCGTTCATTTCTGAACTCTTCCTCTTATGTGTGTTCTGTATACTCAGAACTGTAGTTTGACTTAGAACATCAATGTTTTTAGATAACGTGCTTGAACCGATCAACTTTTGATATAGGAAATGTTCAAAACATTATCCAACAATACAAAATTTTATCATTTCTTTACTAATAAAGAGACTGATATGATTTTGTATATCAGGTTCGGTATCTAATAACATTCGTTCAGAATCAATGTATTTGGAATACAGGGTGACAGTGACCAACAGACTTGGCTGCAACACTTACCCCGTTTTCTGCCTCATGAAACTTATCACCCGTTCTCAGTTTTCTACCTTTCTGTAGCCCTATGTAACAGATTACATATCTGGGATCCTGATCTGGTATCAAATACCCAGGACGTAGAGGATACAGAGAAACAGTTCTTTGTAATGAACACACCCGAAGGAGATGCATCATATGCACTTTCTTCGTTTGGGTGGCACGGGAATTCTGGTATTCCCCAATTTCCTACTCTGTCTTATAGCAATTATAAGTGGGAGCGGGACCAACGTTCCCCAGCTCAGTATAACAAGTGGGTTCAGTCAATATATCCGTATTATTATCTTGATTAAGGCGTGATATGGTCGCTACCTGGAGAGAGAGAGAAGAAAACACTCAGCGTGCGCTCTTGCAAGAATAGATTGGTTATTATTTTATCTAATCAGGATGGCTCCCACTGTTTTTATCAAATCTTCCTTCAAACCTTAAAAGAAAAGACTAGCCAGGATTAATTACACACTACAAGTTCGCCAATCTTTCAGCCAGGCCAGTGTCGGTACTTTGAGGGAGGTCCCCCGTGCTTTCGCACGAACCTAATTAATGTAAACCTCGTTTTCCCAGAGGCGTAACCTCGTTAACACCTTTCTAGACACCTACTTGATCGGCTAATTGTAATGTGTAAAACTCTCCCAGGAGTAACTCTTACTCGCAGCGGGTATCGGGATCCAACTATCTCATAGAAGGTATGCAATCTCATTGCAAATTTCAACACTTGAAATTCCCGATAATATTTTTCCCCTAACGTCCTATGACCTTGACGGAGGTCAACAAATCATAGGCTACTAGTCAAGTTCAACCCGTCATTTCTTGATCGAATTAAACCCACCCGCACGACCCTTGACGGAGGTCAACAAGGCCGCACGACTACCCTAATCCAATCTGCATCATATGCATAAGCAGATAAATACTAGTTAGCTACCGCACACTACGCCTTGACGGAGGTCAACAAACGTAGCACGAATACTAAGTTAGGACTTATCTGAAATGACGGAGGGCTACGACAGGTTTTTCTGAAAACCTATTGCGTGTAGAATCAAATGATTTTAAAATGGAGTGTTTTTTTGGCTTTTCTAGTTTTGCTAAAGGGGTCACTCCCGGTGAAGGGATCGTCGACCCTTTCCTCGTCAAATGAGGTGCGGGATAATCATATATATCACTGTGCAAAGCAGAAACTATAGAAGCTATCAAAAGACAAACCGAGTGTGTAGCATCTGCCAGTTATTGCTAAAGGGGTCACTCCCGGTGAAGGGATCATCGGCCCTTTCCTCATCGAATAAGGTGCAGGATATATCATATATACCGCTGTGCAAAGCAAGAACTGTAGCTACCTGTTTTATTTTTGTAATTCGATTCCACAACATCTTAGGTTTCTTTTACTTTCATTAATCATATTAATGAAGTCCCATCATTTAAGTACCTAAACATCACAAATAAATACGACGTACACTTATACCATCCGCATTCGTCTCGATGTCCCCTCGTGCACCGTTAGGTTAGGTAACTAACGGCAGAGCGGGGCAGGGCTAGCGCGGGTGTAAAACATAAGTAACACCTATATAATATATCATATATACTATATACAGTATCTATCACAGAACATCACATGATCACATCACAGATATCGCAGCAGAAGAATCATATGAAATATTGGATATACTAGGACATCCGTGTTTTCAATACGAGCCAGTATAAAACACGGATTCCACGGTCGCGATGAATAGCCAAACCCACACCCCTAGACCCCTACGAGAGCGGCAAGCAACCCTACCAATTCTAGAGTTAGGAGACCCGGACTCGACTCCTCGAGTTGGTCTCCCAATGGACCCTAGAACCCGGTCACTTGTGCTCCCCTCCTTGGATCTATCCTAGTGCGGAAAAGTAAATAATATACAAAAGGTGACATCTTCCGCAACCTGGAAGTGCCCCAATAAAAGAATATTACATACAAGTTTTTACATAAAAGAAAATGAAAAACACTCATCTCATATAAAAAAAACCCCGGCTATTCAAACACGACGATCCAATATAACATATCCAGCAACACATAACATCACATGTCATCAACGTAAGTAAACATGCGTATCCCAATTGTCGTTGACATATAGCAACGAAACCGGCGATATCACATATTACACTTACGGTCACAGAAAAGAAAGTGTAAAACTACAACAGTTGGAATCCGCAACCACCTTAGACATCGCATGCCTAAACCAATGAATTCCTTAGACATCGCATGCCTAACAATTATAAACCCCGCATTTTAGTCTCATTATCGAAAACTCTTTTCAATATCAAGTCGGGCAATTAAACAAGATTCCCGACATTATGATCGAATGCTCGTCGCAAACTTTAGTAGGCGGCCGCACCCCTGATACCTTTGACGAAGTGCACCAAGGCGGAACACCGCTGCCGCGAGCACCCAAACGGATGCTTTCGGCGACGGGGTTCTCCTACAGTCACTTGGTCGGGGCTATGGGGCGAGGCTGTCTATTAAGTTTACCCGGCGAGTATCCGCGTACACTACGTGATTGCGACGGACTTTTGATCGCATCAAAATTCCGTGGCAACCGATCAAGTGAGACTGAACTGCTATGTTTATAACATTCATTCAGTTATCTCATAACTACTTGTGAATTCCAAATGTTGTATCACATTCCGGATAAATAGAAAATGTTAAACTTTCCGATCGAACAATCGAACACCCAAGTTTTCCCGAAACAGCTCAACACATGAAATAAGTTTAAAAACATTCACTTCGTGCCTCAGTACCAACGGTCCAGCCGTAGAAGGGTCAAGCCAACGCCTTACATGTGGCATGCCGTACTGCCCCAAACCCTAAGGTTCAAAGGGCAGTTCAAGACGGTCACATAATCGAGTTAAGGTTTGTTGTCTTCTAGAGGGACCATCGCGTTACTTGCACTACTTAGAACGACATTAAACTACGGAAAAATCCAACAATTGGAAATTTCCCGGCAGGGGAAAAAGTGGGTATTTAGATCCGGTCGAACTTTTTAACATATTCTAAAATTACCCGGAAAAAACACACAGACAAAATTAGACAATCCGATCGAAACACCGAGTCCCCAATACAACCCAGAAAACTCAACTCTTGAGTATAATTTAAAAATTCCCAGAAAATACAGCACTAATAAATAGGAGTTACTGTGCAAAAACTAATGTAAGAAACGACCATACGGCCGCGGAACCGCCGCATTAGGCACGCTATTGCCGCGGCTATTTGATCGAATTGGAGGTTCCGTTTTGTACAGTAATTCTTAGAAACTCCTGCTGAGTTTTCTGCATATTTTTAATTCTCAAAAAACCTAGTTTTTAAAAAATGTACAGAGAGCAAATTTGTGTTAGGGTTTCGGTTCGATCGGACTTCTAACTCCGTCTACGCATCGCCTAAGGCTCTAGCTAGGCTCTAATACCACTGTAGGGTTCCTAAGCACACTAATGAAGTCTCACAACAGATCAAACATGCCCAATTCAAATTTATCATGTGCCTACAAACCCTAATACGGATCGTTAACTAGATAATGAGGCGATGCAAGCAAGTTAACGGCTTTAACTAAGAGTGAACGAACATACAACCTTTGTAGATCTGGTCCTCCACCTCCATAGCTCCGTGATGAAGTCCCCTCGCTGCGATCATTGAGTCCCGGGCTCTAGCTTCGGCTTCATCGGAGAAATGGGCGGGCTAGGTCGTCGACTTCGATGCCGAAGATGATCTACGTCGAGACAACACAAGATCAAGCTCCAACTTCACCAAGCTATGAAACTTGTGAAGAAAACACCCTATACTACTTGGCAAGTGGTAGAGGATGAAGAAATAGGAAGTGGGTTCACTTTAGAATGGATTTCTCACTCTTTTTCTCATGTTGCCATTGATGGAGGCAAGGTTTCTTCTTTGTTGAAGAAGAAGAAGAAGAAAGAATATGACAAGTTTTTTTTTTCAAAATAGAAAATAATATGATACTTATCATATTGCAACCATGGTTATGTGTAGAGAGTAAACTAAGGTTAGGTGAATGGTTAGGTTAGGCATGAAACAAAAATGGTAGACTTTTTCAAAGCTTCATGAAGCTTCAATGTAAAACAAAGCAAGCCACCATTTCTCTTTTTGCCAAAAGAAATAAATAAATAAATGAATAAATAAATTAAAACCCTAACCATTTACTTAACCAAGGTTTAAACTCAAACATACACCCAAGTTTGCATGTATCATCAAACATGATACAAACTAGTGCACAAAACTATATCATATATACAATGTGCACATCAAGTGAGAAAATCCATCTTAAGTGAACTAATACTAGTTAATGTAAAGTAATATATCAAATATATAATTATACATTAAATCATTAAATCAACACTTGATTTAATGATCCGGTCATATCGCATATAACCGACTAATATCCAATGTATCGACTTATCGAATCAATCCTTGATTCGATAACTAGGTTATATCGCATACAACCAATTGATACATTCATCGCGAGAATAGAATACGGTATCACATACACGCATTATTCTCGGTCCCGCACATATCTCATATGTGCTCCTATTTCGTTTCTCTTGAGCCAGGAAACCTCTGTGTAGGACTCTAAAGACTCGTCAATACGCCGGCAGTAGGTGATGATCATATCAAACACCCACAAGCCGCAAGCGGTCTGCTAAACGTAACGGCCACCCGGGTATTGAGCGATCAGAAGATCGACGAGCAAGCCCGCTCATACTCCTGTGAATCCAACCAGTAACACTTACCGTACAGTCCGGTCTCGTCATCTGATATGTCGCATATCTCGCCTAGGGGTGGTAAACGTCAGACCCCAATAGCTTGATAAGTCATGTCGATATGAGGTCTATAACAGTTCGAGAAACTACTGGTAACACTTACCAGTAAATCTCAGCAACCCTGGCCAGGGATTTCCGGTTATAGCCAATCGAACACAGCGCAATATCAACTCCCTATACCGGGAGAGACGAATCCCCTCCTATCGCTCATTGCCTCCATGTGATTCGGGACTGTACCCAAAAACCACCGTTTTGCACGCCCTCTTGGACGTGGTAAGGTGGAAATCAAAGCACAGTGGGAACCACACAAGACTCTATAACGATCTCGGGTCAACAGACTACTCTGTACCAGTATCACCAGAGAACTGCCATCTGACGTAAGGTATAATACCATCTGGGAGTTCTCGGCGAGTCCGTCCAGTGTACCCAGTCTCCACTGAGCACCCGTATATCATCTCTGATGTCAAACACCAATGGATATGGGATCATCCATCGCCCATCTGTATGGGTCGAGAAGATATACGCTAGTCTACTCTGGTATATCGATGCCCTGTCTCGATACACCCACGACTAGGGATCTTGAAGGATGTACTTATGGACTACCATGTCCCCACTAGTATGTTCCGCATCATAGTCCAGGTAGTCAAGCACATATCCTAAGGGCTTTACCAACATGTAACAGAGAGACAATCAGTGTACATGTTAAGGTAAAGAGTAACCAGATAGCATCCTATCATGTCGAGAAAGAAAGTCCTCCCTATATATGTCCAAGCATCCACTACAATATACATCTTATGTATAGTAATGGCCTCTGGGGCATACATATAACTGACAGTTTGAATCAATGTACTCCTTTTATCATTGGCGGTTTGCATGCTTTTTGTTGAATTTTCATGTTTGTCAGATAGTCGTACGTGTGTCTTGCTTGCGTAAATGAGCTGCCCCTTTTTTTATGGGAATTTTCTTTAATCGCGAGCACCATCGTTACGTTGCGTGCACATCAGTGTCTCGGGTAACATTTCCTTTTAAACATTCGTACAGATGCAAATGCGCGCCTGATAGGCCGGTGATTTGTGCGTTTTCTAGATCGAGTATTGTCGTCGAATGGAGGCTTGTTTATACGGTGCTCGAGTGTACCCGTCTTCCTTTAGAGATTATGGCCGCGAAGGCAAGCTTACGGGGCTTAATCGAGCGGTGCGCGGCGAACATGGTGTCTTGCGAGAAGAGGCTCGGCCGCAAATTATCGGAGAAGGAGCTGGCTTCTAAAATGCTGCATGAGCTCCAAGCCAACCTTACAGCCAAAGCCAATAAAGCGTATGAACTCTGGCGAGTGCTTCAAGAGTCTATCAAAGAGGTGGTGGCCCTCGATAAAGTTGTTGTGTTTACTCGCGAAAGGGTTGAGGCTCACAAGGCTACCGAGAAAGAGCTCGAAGGCCGGCTTGCCTCGTATCAGGCCCAGCAGGCTCAGGCGGAGGCCCGTCTTCTGGCGATACTGAATCATGAAGCCGTGATCCAGCAAAAGAAGGATGAGCTATTAAAATTTCTAAATCGCCCGCCGGCTTGAAAACTTGCATCTTTTCCTTCTTTTTTGTACATACTCCCAAATGAGAGTATATTCTTTTTGTTTTTTCATGAATTGTACTCTGTATCCATTTTGGTTTATGAATAAAGACATATTTTTTCTCTTCTCAATGGTGTCTCTCTTCTAATTGAATGTGTTCTACGAGTAATCTATCTTGATCTCTTTGCAGGACAATGATGGCTTAGGATTCAGGGTTAAAATCTGCCTCCTAAGACTTTTGAGCTTTATGAGCCGTAAGGGTCTCATAAAGAGTTTTTCTCCCTACAGGTCGAGAGGATCCCGTAGGTGTAAGTTCTCCTCAAGAATCGCGAGGATTCTTAAGCAGGTTTTCCCTTGGGAGTCGTAAGGATCTCACAAGAGAGTTTTCTTCCCTACAGGTCGTGAGGACCCGCAAGTGCTGGGTGCGGTCGCTCTTATCCGTATTTCACGGGGTCAGGAGTTGCTTTGGGATGTTTTCCAGGGTACCATAGTTTAAAGACATCGCGGTCAAGGTTAAGGACATCATAGTCCATGGGTTTAAGGACTCCACAATCCAATGTTAGTTTTAAGACATCACGGTCAAGGTTAAGGACGTCATAGTCCATGGATTTAAGGACTCTACAGTCCGATGTTAGTTTTAAGACATCAAGGTCAAGATTAAGGACGTCATAGTCCGTGGATTTAAGGACCCCACAGTCCGATATTAGTTTTAAGACATCACGGTCAAGGTTAAGGACGTCATAGTCCATGGATTTAAGGACTCCACAGTCCGATGTTAGTTTTAAGACATCACGGTCAAGGTTAAGGACCTCATAGTCCGTGGATTTAAGGACTCCACAGTCCACGAAACGTGTGGTTACTGGGACCCATTACCTCTTTGAAGACGTTGAAGAATTACAATGCCAAATATCAAAGGAGTGAAGAGATGTACCCTTTAACCAAGGTAAAATCAGTCTAGAATCATCGTGGTTGATCGTTAGTTTTAAGACATTATGGTCAAGGTTAAGGACATCATAGTCCGTGGATTTTAAGGACTCCACAGTCCTATGTTTGCTCTGGATGCTTCACACGGGTTCACTGCCGTGCTCTGCGAGGACCAGGCTACGCTCTGGACGTTTTCCGCGGGGTCAAAGAGTGACGTTATCCGCGTTCCACATGACCAGAAATTTTGCACTAGATGCTTCACACGGGTTCACTGCCGTGTTTGGCGAGGACTAGGCTCCGTTTTGGATGCTTCACATGGGTTCACTGCCATGCTCTGCGAGGACCAGGATCCGCTCTGGACGTTTTCCACGGGGTCAAAGAGTGACGTTATCCGCGTTCCACGTGACCAGGAATTTTGCTCTGGATGCTTCCCATGGGTTCACTGCCGTGTTCTGCGAGGACCAGGATACGCTCTGGACGTTTTCTACGGGGTCAAAGAGTGACGTTATCCGCATTCCACGTGACCAGGAATTTTGCTCTAGATGCTTCACACGGGTTCACTGCCAAGTTCGGCGAGGACTAGGCTCCGCTCTAAACGTTTTCCACGGGGTCAAAGAGTGACGTTATCCGCGTACCATGTGACCAGGAATTTCGCCCTGGATGCTTCACAAAGGTTCACTGCCGTGCTCTGCGAGGACCAGGCTCCGCTCTGGACGTTTTCCACGGGGTCAAGAGTGACGTTATCCGCGTTCCACGTGACCAGGAATTTTGCACTAGATGCTTCACACGGGTTCATTGCCGTGCTTGGCGAGGACTAGGCTCCACTCTGGACGTTTTACATGGGGTCAAGAGTGACGTTATCCGCGTTCCACGTGACCAGGAATTTTGCACTAGATTCTTCACACGGGTTCACGACCGTGCTTGGCGAGGACTAGGCTCCGCTATGGACGTTTTCCACGGGGTCAGAAGTGACGTTATCCGCGTTCCACGTGACCGGGAATTTTGCTCTGGATGCTTCCCACTGGTTCACTGCCGAGTTTTGCGAGGACCAGGCTCCGCTCTGGGTGCTTCACACGGGTTCACTGCCATGCTCTGCGAGGACCAGGATCCGCTCTAGACGTTTTCCACGGGGTCAAAGAGTGACGTTATCCGCGTTCCACTTGACCAGGAATTTTGCTATGGATGCTTCCCACGGGTTCACTGCCGTGTTCGGCGAGGACCAGGCTCTGCTCTGGATGCTTCACACGGTTTCACTGCCGTGCTCTGCGAGGACCAGGATCCGCTCTGGGCGTTTTCCACGGGGTCAAAGAGTGACGTTATCCGCGTTCCATGTGTTGGATATAGTGCCCTCAGAGTCAATTATTGGATCACCGGCACGTGATTGCAATGGTTGAGGGAGGACCTATACCGGTATGACAGTCTTACTCGAGATGATAGTATGCTATCTGGTTTATCTTTATCATCGTGTACTGCTTTAGGTGACCTTACAGGTCACTATTGCACGTTGATAGAGCCCCTAGGATTCTTCCTTGACTACCAGCAGTATGAGGGCGATCATATACGTGAGAGCTGGGGTCTATAAGCACATCCTTAAAAGGTTCCTAGTCATGGGAGTTTCGAGACAGGGCATCGATTCTCCAGAGTAGACTAGTGTATACAGTCGAGACCCCGACGAGGGGCGGTGGCCGGTCTCACAAGCCACTGTGTCAGTTGGTTCACCTAAGATGTATACAGTTGCTCATTGGGTTATGAGTACACCGGACAGGACTCGCCGGGAACCTGCTAGTTGGGATTATACCAGACGTCAGATAGCAGTTCCCAGGTGACATGTGTATAGGTTAGTTCATCAACCTGAGATCATCATTTGTCTCGAGTGAGTTCCCACTGTGCTTTGATTACTACCCTACCACGGTCAAAGGAGACGTGCAAACAGGTTTTAGTTGCGTACAGTCCCGAGCCACATGGAGGCAGTGAGCGGATCTGCAGGGGTTCGTCTCCCCGGTATTGGGGGTGAGGTCGCACTGTGTCTAGGAGAGCCATTACACAAAGCCCTCGGCCGAGGCAGGAGATTTACTGGTAGGTATTCCAGTAGTATCTCAGGGTGTTCTGGGCTTCACTCCGACACGACTTGTACCGCTATTGGGGGTCTGACTTTTACCAACCCCCTAAGCCCGCCATGCGATGCTCATAGACGAACGGACCGGACTAGACGGATATTGTCACTGACAGGCTCAGTAGGGTGTCAGGATGAGTTCGCTCATCGACGTCCCTTTTGGTCAATAGCTGGTAGCTCATTACGTATGGCTGATACCTCTAACGTGCTAGTGGTTAAATCCACAGCCATAGTATTGACGAGTCTTTAGAGTCCCCCACACACAGTTACTCAAGTTTCGGGCGAAACGCTGTAGAGGCTGTATGGAGATATGGCAGGGTTCGATCAGATACGTGCGGTATTGCACTGATCGTGATCGTACGGATTTTACTAGCGGGCTTTGGTTTAAGCCGGATCCTAGTATTAGACAGTGTAGATTTTATCTCTTTGCATTTGTATTCAATGGGAATACAAATGCGGGCATGTATATGCAGTAGCGGGATTTTCCTGTAATTTATTACGGGATCAGTTTTCTGAAGTTGCCAGTTTGCATTCCGTTCCGGCCGGTTTTCCTTTGTTCCTTCACGACCGGACTTTTGCGTTGGAGGGGGTTATTTGCAGTTGTGCAAATTACTTATGTGGAGGGGTTATTTGTGAAATGGTTTATCATGATAATTCAAAGCATCTTTGCTTTTCTTGCATTAATGAGATTAGAAAGGATTTGAACTTGATATGATATTGTTATCATAACCTTTTGATGTGGTCACCTCTTTTCATTTCCTACACTCACCTCCCTTCATGTTTTAGTCTTATTCTCTCCACCATTTCCACTATGAGGGGCCGGCCACTTTTGAGGGGAGAAATGAGAGAAGTTCCTTTTTTGATGGGTGGCATTCTTTCTTCATCTCATTTCTTGCTAGAAAAAATGAAAGCACCATTTTTCCTTATCTTCATTCCTCCACATCCATGGCAACTTCACCCCATAGAGACAACCATTCTACACTACACCTACTGTACCCTTAAACGCGTCGGCTAGCCAACTTAACGCCCGAGTTGCCTCGGTCCAGAGGTGGGAGCCCGTAAAAGAAATCGGCTATGTGGTGCCCTTTCCGACGAGGAGGTGACGGACGGAGATTCCGCGGGAGATCGAAGTGGAGACGAAGACCGAAGGACACGGATCGCTTGGTATATCTCTCTACCCATCTTTTAGTTTGCTAGTAGCTAGGTTAATGGCCCGATCCGGGTTAAAAGTGCGCGGTGGTGCCGGTTTGCAAGTTTCGCAAAGTTTTTCGTTTCCGCGTTTCCGGCGTCGGATCGACGGCCGGGGCGCCGCCGTGCACTTACATTGGTATCAGAGCCATGCCATTAACTTAGTCTAGCTTGCTCTAGTATGTTTAGAACTCGATCGAACAAAATTCCCAAAAACCGTATTTTTCTTGCATCAGGTTTCTGTCGAAATTTTTTTAGCTCCAAAAATTTTTCAGGGTGTTGCAGAAATATGTGCAGGGTGTTCTGAGACTTCTGGAAAAATTTGGTGGCATGATTCGACTTTTCCACCGCGGAACCGCGGCCAAACACATGCATTGGCCGCGGTTCCGCGGCCATAATGACCCCTTGTTGCACCATTTTTTTCCAGTGGGTCCTAGTCTGTGAAATGGAGTTTTTGGAATATTATTTTTGGGCCCAGATTTTCTGTGAATGCTACAGTAGTGCTTGGGGCCCACTTCGGTGAATTTGTTCGATCGGATATTTTAAACATGCTAGTTCACAGTATTTACATTATATCTGCGACCGTGAATGATATTCTGTGTTGTGCTGTGATGTTGCGGATCGGTCGTGGGGGATAGCCTGATTGCAGTGGTAGTACAGTTTTGTTTTATATGTACATTTGAGATTGTGGGGCGAGCGTCCAACATGTGGACTGCCGTCACTGCCTGTTTGTATATTATTCTTTTGGGGCACGACCGGGTCGAGTTCGATGTACCCGTTGTATGTATATTTTACTTTCTGTACTAGGATTACCCCAAGGTGGGGTGCACGCATAGCCGGGTTCTAGAGGGCAACGGGCCCGCATCTCATGGCATTGAGACGGAGGGGGCTTTACTCTAGAATTGGCGGGCTATTCGCCGCACTCGTAGGGGGTACAGGTTGACCCAGGAGGGGTGCCCAAGTTACCGGATTCCGTGAAGTGCTGGGTGGTCCATTCACGTTGCTGAAGGGGGCTGCCTCGCTTCAGGTTTTGGCGGGTGACTTGCCGCGCCCGTAGGGGTCTAGGATTTTCATTGCATAGGCTATCCACACGACCAGGGGAACGTCGGGTTTCAGTAGCGGCTCTATGAAACCCGAGGATCCCAGATATCTGTATTGTTCTGTGATGCTGATTACATTTCTGTGATGTTGCATTTTATCACGCCTTGAGCGAATATTATATATTGATATATATACTAGTAGATGTTGTATATGTTTTGCATCCGCGCTAGTCCTGTCCCCGCTCTGTCGTTAGTTAAGTAACCTAACGGGTGATGATGGGACCCAGTGGCGAATGCGGATGGCATATACGTACATCATTATTTTCGTTCTTTTATGGTGTGATCAATTGATGGGACTGCGTTGATTCGGATCAATGCAAGATAAACAAACCGATTATGATGTTGTTGGAACACTTTTTCAAAAAAGCTGTTATTGCAAGGGCGTTCTCTTTTGTTTTGAATCGTGGTATTCAGTTGGAATATCCTGCTCCTCAGTCGACGAGGCAAGGGCCGAGATCTCTTCACCGGGAGTGACCCCTTGGACAAAAGTTTGCGTCAGGGCAATAACTTCACTATAGTCGTTTACTTTTGCTTTGCATCGTGGTATTCAGTTGGAATATCCTGCACCTCATTCTACGGGGAAAGAGCCGAGATCCCTTCACCGGGAGTGACCTCTTTAGCAAAGGTTTTCGTTACTATATTTTTCTAAAAAGCTATCCGTTCCTTCAACGATATCAAGTTCATTACGTTAAAGGTTTTCACCAGAAACCATTCGTAGCCCTCCGTCGTTTCATATGGATAGTCAATAGTATTCAAGCTGTGTTTGTTGGCCAAAGTCAAGGCACAGTGTTTGATAGCTGTTGGTTATTCATATGCAGTATAGATAGATGCGTTGGTTTGGGACAGTCGTATAGCCTTGTTGGCCAAAGTCAAGGGCTTGTGCGGGTGGGTTCAAATCAATCTGGAGAATGACGGGTAGAACTTGACATGTGACTTATGATTTGTTGGCCAAAGTCAAGGTCATAAGAGCATGGGGCAGAAATCACATCGGGAGTTTCTAAAGAAACTGAAACTTGCCAGATATGCGCATACCTTCTGGAGTGTGATAACGTGAGCGGATTCCGTCACGTTATCATGCGATGATAGTTGGATCCTGATTCCCACTGATGAGTTGGTTTACTCCTCGGGTGATCCCGATTAATTCTTCTTTCAGGTTTGGGGAAGAATTTGACGTTACAGTGGGAGGTTTCCTGATTAGATAAAGTGATAACCATTCTGATCTAGGCTAGACTGCACGCTGAGTGTTTATTTTCTCTCTCTCTTTGGCAGCGACCATTGACCCGACCCTAGACTATGACTCAGTGACCAAGTTGACCGAACTTTCTTAAACACTGGCTTTTGGATTGTCAGAGTTGCAGACCTCATTGCCACTCCTACTTTTACCCTTTTCTCCAGGACACCTCGTATAACTACGAACGTCCACTTCCATTGGACAAAACCATCGTATGGTTATATACGAACTCGAAAGAATTTATTCGAGGATGGTTTCTGGTTCTGGAGAATACGAATAGGACTATTCAGTTGTCTTTTCCTTTTACCTTCTATCAGGTTGCGAGTACTCCTTGGTTTAGGAGATAGTACACCTATTACGCAAATTGGAAAGTCTTATTCCAAACCTTAGGCTGGTGCCGAACGGTGGGGAATGAAGAAAACCAATTAGCCTAAACGGTGTACAGAAGACAAAGAAAGGGATTAGAAGGAGGGCAAAGTAAATTGCGACTGATATTCACGACCAAACCAAGTGTTTCTTTACCACTCCCATTTCACCTTGTATTTCTCCAGGACACTCCGTATCACTACGAAGATCCACAGTTTATTGGATACTCCATCGTATGGTTATATATGAACTCGAAAGGAACTTGTTCCAGTTCGGGGATGGATTCTGGTTCAGGAGAAATAGGAATAAGATTTATTCGGTTGTCTTTTATCTTCACCTTCTCTCGCATTGCGGGTTCTCTTAGGATTAGGACAGTACACCCATTATGCTTATTGGATAGTCTTCTTCCAAACCATAGGCTGATGCCGAACGGTGGGGAAGGAAGAAAACCATTTGGCCTAACGGGGTGTGCAGAAGGTAATGACTAAAGACATATGAAGGGATTTGGAGAGGTGGCAAAGAAATATACGGTTATAGTTGTGGATCTGAATAATGGAAGAGGCATTACTAGGAATACCGGGATACCCCATCGAAACATTTCAATATTTCAGTTTCACTATGTACTGTTAAAAGAAAACTGATTTCCCAATTAGACACTTGCTCCAGGGTATGTATTAACCAGGTTTGATTCTCACATCTGTATGGTTTTACAGATGATGAGTGGGAGTAAGTTATTGGGAATTAGATGGTCATCCTCATTATATCGGGATTCGTTGTAATTGGTGATATTTGAGGAAGTCACCTGGGTTGTTTTGCCGGACGGCAAATGTTTGGTTTTGAATATCCGTTGTTATGCACCAATTTCAAATTGATATATCTGTACGTCTATTTTCATAGAGTGAGATATGCCTTTTTGAAATTATGTCCGTGACATTTACCTATATCAGTGGATGGTTAGGTAAGGAGCATTAAACAACGGTGTAATTCTTCATAACCATAGTACAGTTTTCAACCTACGACACACAATGAATGAGTTATATGACTCAGGGGACTTATACAGAGTATTGTATATTGTCCAGTGTCCATTAGGACAGAGGAGTTGGTCCTCATACTATATTTGGTTTACTTATGACTTCTCTAGTTTTTAGACAAGTGTTTCGTAGAAACACAGGGTCTAAGTTTTGAGAAGTTATAGGTATAAGAGTAAAGTAGAGAACCAGGTGTTGCAAGTATCGGGATTCTTCAAGCTGATCGAAGATGTAGATACTTGTGCATGGTATTCAGTTGATAGTAATGATTAAGAGAACTTGCTTCTCTTTCAGGTTACTCATAATTGGAAGTACTCCTAAGTTGAGTAACGCTGATCGGCCTCTTTCCATTTACTTGACATGCACTGGAGACAGCTGCATGATTTGAATCTGGTTCAATTAAATCAGTGCCTCTGTTTCTGTATTGGATATAGAACAGTTCGTATCTTGACGATGTTAAGGTACGGGGAGTTGTCCGGCTTATGCTTAAAACCAGACTCTGGATAACTCAAGGCACGTTTCTGTAATGGCTATTTATGGGTTGACCCAGGCTATGATAAGGGTTGACTTTCTACCATCTGGAAGATCAATAGTGATATTGTTCTTGACTCGCCACATTTTTAAAAGAAATGGATTTTTTCAGAAAACAGTAGTGGGAGTATGGTAGGCCTGGAAGTGATTCCAGAACCACAAACGATTACTGAAGATTTGATAAGAACCTAAAGATTCAATCTGATTTGACATTCCATTGGCCACTCCGCAGATAAAGTGGGTAACCTCAGGCACCCGAGAGGTACTTCGGTATGCTCAAGGACGGTGGCAGGGAGGTTCTTGTTTACCCAGACTTGCCATTGTTGTTGTTCCAGACTGTGAGACCCGGCAGGAGGATGAGTATAGCGTCATTCTAAACTGGCTTTAGAAGTGTACGTCTATATGACTCTGCCAGAGGGTTGTCGTAGTCAGTGGGAGCAACGGAAGCATAGTGGGCAAGAGGCTTATGTCTATTTATAGACTTAAGCTGATATAGCGGAGATAGATCATCTATTTCTGATGTGACAGTCATAGGTTTGACTTCATCAGAATAGGAGATGGATCTGTTAAGAAGGTAGTAGGGTGTGATGTCCTGGTATTTGGATGACATACACAGAGTAGGAAGTGAAGTTCCTATACTACGATCGGTTAAACTTTGGTTGTCACACAGTGGTTTCTCCACAAAAGACTTGGATATTATATCAGACATTCTGGTTACTAGATCTATGGTTTTAGATCTAGATTTGGGTGGTTTCCCAATCTGGGTACTTCGATAGCATTCTATAAGTATTTAGAATGGACGACTCCTGGCACGGTAGTGTACCTGCAGGTGATGGAGTCACCCTCTCTAAAGGTGTCTTACAGACTAAAGGGGAGAGGGATGTGCATGATTGGCAGATCATTTGCTTAGGCAATTGAGTCAATCATGAGATGTCAAGTACCACACCAGATGTTCTTCTTGCAGGAGATACAATAAGTTGATATTAATCCAATCCTGGAGAAACAATCGGAAGCTGCTTTAGAACATAAGTGGATGTTCTAAGGATATGATAACGGCAGCCTCCTCTGGGAGACAGTTATCATTCCAGGCTTCCAAGGTGACCTGGATGGCAGAGTGACTGTTAGAGTTATAGTTTTCCCTCTGACGAGGGGCAGTATTTTGGACAGGTGGTCCAGGTAGATACTGAGGGAAGGCATGGCACAGGATACTGATTAAGTTCAGTTGACGATACAGTCTAAGAAGTTTGGATTTGGAGTTCATTTATGAGCTAGGTCCCATCAGACATCCAGACACATTCTAAGACAGGTATTGCTCATTTCCGGAGATGGCTTTCTCCGCGAACTTGAGATAAAGAGAGACAAAGAAAGAAACATCACAGCGGATCCACTCACTGAGGCTATTCCTCGAACGCAATAGTTTTGCAAACGAGCTTTGTGGGACTGATTAGTAGAGGAGTTGGGTGTTCGGTATCACACGGGCTGTGAGTATGTGACATCGCAATAATTAGCCTTGAGTGCAAGTGGGAGATTGTTGGATATAGTGCCCTCAGAGTCAATTATTGGATCACCGGCACGTGATTGCAATGGTTGAGGGAGGACCTATACCGGTATGACAGTCTTACTCGAGATGATAGTATGCTATCTGGTTTATCTTTATCATCGTATACTGCTTTAGGTGACCTTACAGGTCATTATTGTACGTTGATAGAGCCCCTAGGATTCTTGCTTGACTACCAGCAGTATGAGGGCGATCATATACGTGGGAGCTGGGGTCTATAAGCACATCCTTAAAAGGTCCCTAGTCGTGGGAGTTTCGAGACAGGGCATCGATTCTCCAGAGTAGACTAGTGTATACAGTCGAGACCCCGACGAGGGGAGGTGGCCGGTCTCACAAGCCACTGGTGTCAGTTGGTTCACCTAAGATGTATACAGGTGCTCATTGGGTTATGAGTACACCGGACAGGACTCGCCGGGAACCTGCTAGTTGGGATTATACCAGACGTCAGATAGCAGTTCCTAGGTAACATGTGTACAGGTTAGTTCATCGACCTGAGATCGTCATTTGTCTCGTGTGAGTTCCCACTGTGCTTTGATTACTACCCTACCATGCTCAAAGGAGACGTGCAAACAGGTTTTAGTTGCGTACAGTCCCGAGCCATATGGAGGCAGTGAGCGGATCTGCAGGGGTTCGTCTCTCCCGGTATTGGGGGTAAGGTCGCGCTGTGTCTAGGAGAGCCATTACACAAAACCCTCGGCCGAGGCAGGAGATTTACTGGTAGGTATTCCAGTAGTATCTCAGGGTGTTCTGGGCTTCACTCCGACACGACTTGTACCGCTATTGGGGGTCTGACTTTTACCAACCCCCTAGGCCCGCCATGCGATGCTCATAGACGAACGGACCGGACTGGACGGATATTGTCACTGACAGGCTCAGTAGGGTGTCAGGATGAGTTCGCTCATCGACGTCCCTTTTGGTCAATAGCTGGTAGCTCGTTACGTATGGCTGATACCTCTGACGTGCTAGTGGTTAAATCCACAGCCATAGTATTGACGAGTCTTTAGAGTCCCCCACACACAGTTACTCAAGTTTCGGGCGAAACGCTGTAGAGGCCGTATGGAGATATGGCAGGGTTCGATCAGATACGTGCGGTATTGCACGGATCGTGATCGGACGGATTTTACTAGCGGGCTTTGGTTTAAGCCGGATCCTAGTATTAGACAGTGTAGATTTTTTCTCTTTGCATTTGTATTCAGTGGGAATACAAATGCGGGCATGTATATGCAGTAGCGGGATTTTCCTGTAATTTATTACGGGATCAGTTTTCTGAAGTTGCCAGTTTGCATTCCGTTCCGGCCGGTTTTCCTTTGTTCCTTCACGACCGGACTTTTGCGTTGGAGGGGGTTATTTGCAGTTGTGCAAATTACTTATGTGGAGGGGTTATTTGTGAAATGGTTTATCATGATAATTCAAAGCATCTTTGCTTTTCTTGCATTAATGAGATTAGAAAGGATTTGAACTTGATATGATATTGTTATCATAACCTTTTGATGTGGTCACCTCTTTTCATTTCCTACACTCACCTCCCTTCATGTTTTAGTCTTATTCTCTCCACCATTTCCACTATGAGGGGCCAGCCACTTTTGAGGGGAGAAATGAGAGAAGTTCCTTTTTTGATGGGTGGCATTCTTTCTTCATCTCATTTCTTGCTAGAAAAAATGAAAGCACCATTTTTCCTTATCTTCATTCCTCCACATCCATGGCAACTTCACCCCAAAGAGACAACCATTCTACACTACACCTACAGTACCCTTGGACGCGTCGGCTAGCCAACTTCGCGCCCGAGTTGCCTCGGTCCAGAGGTGGGAGCCCGTAAAAGAAATCGGCTACTTGGTGCCCTTTCCGACGAGGAGGTGACGGACGGAGATTCCGCGGGAGATCGGAGTGGAGACGAAGACCGAAGGACACGGATCGCTTGGTATATCTCTCTACCCATCTTTCAGTTTGCTAGTAGCTAGGCTAATGGCCCGATCCGGGTTAAAAGTGCGCGGTGGTGCCGGTTTGCAAGTTTCGCAAAGTTTTTCGTTTCCGCGTTTCCGGCGTCGGATCGACGGCCGGGGCGCCGCCGTGCACTTACACCACATGACCAGGAATTTTGCTCTGGATGCTTTCCATGGGTTCACTGCCGTGTTCGGCGAGGACCAGGCTCCGCTCTGGGCGTTTTCCACGGGGTCAAAGAGTGACATTATCCGCGTTCCACGTGACCAGGAATTTTGCACTAGATGCTTTCCACGGGTTCACTGCCATGTTCGGCGAGGACCAGGCTCCGCTCTGGGTGCTTCACACGGGTTCACTGCCGTGCTCTGCGAGGACCAGGATCCGCTCTGTACGTTTTCCACGGGGTCAAAGAGTGACGTTATCCACGTTCCACGAGACCAGGAATTTTGCTGATTATATCCGCATTTCACGGAGTTGGGATTTGACTCTCGGTCATCTGTATACCGCCGAGTCATTGAACTGGGAGTTGCCGCTGTTCCGCTTTGTTTGATGTTGTGTCCGTTGTGACGAGACGAGTGTTAAGACGATCTCTAGGTCACTTGTGGCCCGTCGAGATTTGGCTTCTTCTTTTGAAGAAACCTGGGGGGGAGGAGTATGATCCCTCCTTTGTTTGCGCCCCTGGATTGTATACAGGGATTGATGTAACATCACCTGTAGGGCATAAATTTAACTAAAAAAATTTATTTCATCTCTTTTTCCGCGATGCTCTATCATTTCAGCTTTTATATCGCGAAGGTCACGATTTCCCCATCATTTCGGCTATTTTTTCGCGGTGCCCAATCATTTCGGCTATTTATTTTATTTTATACTCGCTGCTTTTTATTGCGAGTTGCCCAATCATTTCGGCTATTCTTCATGCATACATTTTTACTTGCTGATTTTGTCGCAAGTTGCCCCATCATTTCGGCTATTTCGTATGCATGTGTGGCTTGCTGGCTTTTCGCTGCCAGCTTGGATTTAGAAACCGATTTCGGCATCAGCACCGCTACAACTGGGATATTGCCAGGAGCGAATCATCATTTGCCTCTGTCGATGTTGAACAAAGGTGGCTTAGTAAACAGGGTTAAGGGTCCTGTCGACTAAGGCTTTTGACTTCATGAGCCGTAAGGGTCTTACAAAAGTATTTCTCCCTACAAGTCGTGAGGATCTTGTAGGTGTGTTTTCTCCTTGGGAATCGTGAGGATTCCTAAGTGCGTGTTCCCCTGTAAGTCGTAAGGATCTTACAAAAGGGTTTTCTCCTTATAAGTCAAGAGGACTTACAAGGGTTGTTTACCATATGAACATATCCCTAGTCACGGATGAGACTTGCTTAGGGAAATGTTTATTCGCGCCTGTGGATTGTATACAAGGGTCAGTATTGAGCCACCTGTAGGGAAATATTGAAGGTTGTGGGAGTTGCTTAAGAACAGGTTCAGGTCTCTGTAACTTAAGACTTTCAAATCTTATGAGCCGTGAGGGTCCCATAAGAGAATTCTCCTTACGATTCGTGAGGATCTCGCAAGTGTAATTTCTCCTTAGGAATCGTGAGGGCTCCTAAGTGTGTTTTTCTCCCTTGTGAGTCGTAAGGATCTCACGCGGGTGGTTTCTCCTTACAAAGTCGTGAGGACCCTGTAAGTGTCCTTTAACGAGGTTGCGCCCTTTCGGGTTTTCACAAACACTCGCCGGTAGCCCTGCTGTTTTTACTCACGGAGCCCTTTCGTGTTTTCATCCGTGCCCATTTCGCTTATGGACATACCGTTTTTATTTTTATTATATTTTATTTATTTTTATTTTTATTTATTTTTTTATATCGGCTTTGAGATGCTGCAATCCACCGTAGTTTATCGACATCTCGGTCAACAGCAAGTTTTAGGACATAGTGGTCCATTGTTAGTTTAAGGACGTTTTGGTCCATCGTTAGTTTAAGGACATTTCGGTCCGTTGTTAGTTTAAGGACATTTCGGTCCGTTGTTAGTTTAAGGACATTTCGGTCCGTCGTTGAAGAAGGCTGGTTACACTTAGAGTTCGGGCTTAAGAAGATAGCGAGCGGACATAGTCGTCGTCATCTATCATTGACTTAGGCCTTGACCCGTTAAGCGTAGTATTTCTTCAGGAAGCGACCGTTTACTGGCCTGAAAGGTCTTTCACCGTGCATATCCATGAGTAGATACGCTCTACCCTGGTAGACCTTGTCTATGATGTACGGGCCTTCATAGTTCGGCTCGAATTTTTCCCGTTTGGCACGATTGGGGATCATAGGTCTTTTGACCACTAGCACGAGTTCGCCTTGGCGGAATGTCCTCGGCCTGGTCAATCTTTCGTATGAGCGCGTCATCTTTGCTTTGTAAGCCTCCAGATTTTGTTGCGCTATGAGCCGGGTCTCATCAAGGGCATCAAGCTCCTCAAGCCGAAGGTGAGCATTTTCTTCGTCCGTCAGCTCGTAGTGGACCACCACTCGTAGAGAGGGTAACTCTATCTCGAGGGGAAGTACTGCTTCTGTACCGAATACCAATGCGTATGGCATTGTGTTTGTGGCTGTCTTGAACGTAGTTCGATACGCCCAAAGAGCTTCTTGCAGTCTCTCGTGCCAGTCCTTTTTGTTTCGTGACACCGTCTTCTTCACGATCTTTGTCAAGGTTTTGTTGAAAGCCTCGGCCAGACCGTTAGCTCGGGGATTATAAACTGAGGAATATCTCCATTCTATATTATGCTGTTGCGCAAAGCGACTGATCTTGTGGCTTCTGTAGGCTGGCCCATTATCGGAGATGATCCGTCGCGGAGTTCCGAACCGATAAATGACGTGCGTCTTGAAGAAATGGAGGATATTTTCCGTCTTCACTTCCCTCAGCGGTACTGCTTCTGCCTATTTGGAGAAGTAATCAGTCGTCGCCAGGATGAAACGATGTCCCCTGGACGATGCTGGTTCGATAGGGCCGACTATGTCAGTTCCCCACATTTCGAACGGCCAGCTAGCCACCGTTGGATGTAAAGGATTTGGATGCTGGTGGATGAAGTCCCCATGGATTTGGCATGAGTGGCATTGCTTCGCATATTCGAGGCAGTCCTGAATCATCGTGGGCCAGTAGTAACCCATCCGTTTAATCTTCAACTTCATCTTTGGGCCTGCTTGGTGAGAACCACAGAGTCCGTCATGAACTTCCTGAACGACTCTTTTCGCTTCGTCAGGCCATAGTCATCTCAACCACAGAGAATCAAACGATCTCTTGTACAGAGTATCATTGATGAAGGCGAAAGGCAGAGCTCGTTTCATAAGCTGATGTCTTGAGGACGCATCTTCGGGCGTTCGATGGTATTTGAAGTAATCTATAAAGACTTCTCTCCAATCCTCAGCCTTTCCCCGGTTATTTATTTGCATAGCCATTTGCTCAGTCGTTCCCTTCTCTTCGGATGATTCCGGAGATATTTCTGCTGGGGCAAGCACCCGACGGCTTTGTACCACGATTCTGACGTCATCGAGGTTCTCGTCAGCCAGTTCTTTAGCGAGCTTGGCCAACGCGTCCGCTTTGCTGTTTTCCGCGCGCGGTATGTTTTCCAAAGTGTAGGAAGGGATTTGGGTCAACAGTTGTTGCACCTTTTCGCCGTACTTCACCAACTCTGGCTTGCACGTTTGGTAGTCTCCGTTTACTTGACTGACGACCAGTTGGGAGTCTCCGTATATGAGGAGGTTTTCAATTCCCATGTCAATGGCGATCTCGAGGCCTGCTATCAGAGCTTCATATTTGGCTTCATTGTTCGTCCTCGGCTCTGTTAAGGAGAAAGCAAAGCACATTATCCCTCCTTGTGGAGTTACGAAGATAAGGCCTACCCCCGATTTGATTATAGGGGTGCTTTGTTTGCGCTTCTTCACGGAGGATGCTCCATCGAAATAAAGCTCCCATCGGATATCACCACCGTCGATCGTGTCAAACGCATGTTCTTCTGGAAGTTCGCAATTCAAAGGGGAATCGACCGGTATCGGATGCTCAGCGAGGAAGTCGGCGATGGCTTGGCCTTTCACTGCCTTAAGAGGCTGATAGGTTATTGAAAACTCCATCAAGAGCAGGGCCCATTTAGAGAGTCTCCCTGTCAATATAGCCTTTGACATCAGATATTTGAGGGGGTCCACCTTTGATATAAGACGGACTTCATGCGCCAATGCATAATGCCGGAGTTTCGTTATCGCGAAGATCAATGCCAAGCAGTGCTTTTTGATGGGGGAGTAGTTGCTTTCTGCCCCCAGAAAAACTCGACTTAAATAGTAGAGCGCTCTCTCCTTCCCTTGGTCATTCTCTTGTGCCCATAATGCGCCTAAGCAACCTTCGAGGGCTGTCGTATAAAGAATAAGAGGCTTTCCCTTGACTGGAGCAGCTAACACCGGCGGGTTTTGCAGGTACTGCTTGATCTCGTCCAGTGCGCCTTGGCATTTGTGATCCCAGATGAACGGGGTTCCCTTCTTCATCAGGTGACTGTAAGGGCGGCACTTGCCTGAAAAGTTGGCTATAAATCGCCGGATGTACGCAAGCTTCCCTTGGAGAGACCGCAAATGTTTGAGAGTCCTTGGCGGTGGTATTTCCGTGATCGCCTTGATCTTCGATGGATCTATCTCAATGCCTCGGTGCCGGACAATGAATCCTAGGAATTTGCTTGAAGACACCCCGAACGCGCATTTGAGGGGGTTCATCTTCAAGTTGTATTGCCGACGGCGTTGAAATACAGTCTTCAGATGCTCTAAATGCTCTTCGTATGACATGCTCTTGACCACGAGGTCATCGATATAGCATTCGACGATTTCATGTATGAGGTCATCGAAGATCTTTGTCATGGCCCTCTAATAGGTGGCACCGGCGTTCATTAGACCGAAGGGCATCACCTTGTAGCAGAATATACCTAAAGGGGTCCGAAAAGCGGTATGCTTCTGGTCTTCGGGATGCATCTTTATCTGATTATACCCTGATGAGCCGTCCATGAAAGAGAAAACCTCGTGAATGGACATGTTATCTATCATCAGCTCGGTGACCGGTACTGGGAAGTCGTCCTTCGGGCAAGCTTTATTGAGATCTCGGAAGTCCACGCATATGCGCACTGTAATATTTTCCTTCATTACCGGGATGATGTTGGCGATCCAATTCGGGTACTGAACTTCCTGGATAAACCCAGAGTCGATCAGCTTCTTGACTTCGGCGTTGATGCTCATCTCAAGCTCGAGCCGCATTCTTCTTGGCGCCTGTTTGACTGGCTTAATGTCTGGGGATATCGCCAATTTATGGACATCTATTTCTGGATCTAGTCCTGGCATTTCGGAATAGTTCCATGCGAAGCAATCTCTATGCTGCATAAGTACGTCTTTTAACGCAGCCACCTTTTCTTCAGATAGCAGCTCGCTGACGAATGTCGGTCGCGGGTCATTTGCCGTTCCCAACTCAATCTTCCTGAGATTATCTGCAGTAGTATGTATGCCATCTTCCAGCTCTTTTGGCGCTGGCGGAAATTCTGAGATTACCTCGTCATCGCTGTTTTTGAAGCACCGGGGAAGGTCATCCATATTCTCGGGCTCTCTTTTTGATATTGTTATCATATGATAAGTACGAACTCGCTTCCAAGACCGATGTGGATCTGGTTCTGCTCTTGTGGCTTTGGGTTAGTGCTTTTGTGGCGGCGTTACCCTCCAGCTGCTGGATAGAGCAAACCTGCCTTGCTGGTACTGGTCTTCGACCCAGTTCTTAAAGGTGAAGCAGTCTTCGATAGGGTGTCCTATGGCTCGGTGATAAGAGCAATAGCCCGGATGAGAGACCTTGTTAGCTTGCTCAGGGTGCTTAGACTCCGGAAGTGTAATCATTCGATGCTTTAAAGCGAGATCGAGTATCTTCTTCGTCTTGTCTTGAGGGAAAGAATACCCTCGACTCATCTTCTTCATGAGGGACAAATCCGGACTGCGCAATACCCGATCACATGACTCTTTGATCCTGCGTTGTCGTTGTCGACCTCCTTTTCCGCTTTTTGACTTACTTCTGCCTCTGCGTAGGGCCTTTTGCGCAACGGGTTGACAGGTAGGAGCATCTTTGTATTTTGCAGCCTGTTGAAACAGACGTTGTGTCCTGGCTTTCTTGTAGATGGCCATCTCACGATTATGGTCGTCCCGAGCTTTTTGACCCGCTTTCCTGATAAGCTTGTCCATTCGTTCTTCAAACGACGGACTCGGCA
The DNA here is from genome assembly GCA_030015575.1 of Agapanthus africanus. Lineage (NCBI taxonomy): Eukaryota > Viridiplantae > Streptophyta > Magnoliopsida > Asparagales > Amaryllidaceae > Agapanthus > Agapanthus africanus. The sequence continues at coordinate 370,758,765 of CM057338.1, read as the reverse complement.
CTTCGATTGCGGGATCTAGTTTTGATGAGGGGTTGGCATTTCCCGACAGGGCGTCCTCTTCTTCATCGAAGTTATATATGGCGTAGCTACCGTGGACTCGTTCCCGTTTCCCGGATCTCACATATCCAAGCCCAAGCGTTTCCATTTTCCCGTTGGGCAATTTACGCTGAGTCCCAGGGACATCCCAAATCCTGTTATAGAATCGAGCTTGTCGAATAGTCTGTTTTAAGGGTACCCCTTGGCGCTTCAATAGCCTTTTTAGTCCGTTTGTGTAATATCTGGGCAAACGGATGGATTGGAGCCTGTCAAGTGTAGAATCCGCGCCGTACCATATTTCTTTCTCTACTCTTGTTTCCGTGGACCGGTAGAATAAGATTGCCTTTTCACCTTTTCGCCTGGGAGGGACATAAAATGTCCACAGGTCTTGTACATTGTAAGCTTCAAGTGCATCAAGGTCTTTATAGTGCTCCCGCGGAATCATGGTAATTTGCATACTCCGATCATCGCCATGGGATGCTTGTATTGACGACCGACTGGAGAATACGGCATTAACCTCATCTTCCGAGTCACTTCCGAAGATCAGTATGGGGGCGGACGGTCCTGGGTTGTTGCGTCGAGACGGCCCAGCGTAAACTATCTCTTCTTCTTCTTCGGTATCACTCCCGAAAACAGGAATGGTGGCGGTGGCTTTGTTCTCCGGTTTGCGACACCTCTCTGTATCCTCGAAATCTGGCAAAAAGTACTTTGCATCTTCGTATTTGCGGAATTCGTTTATGGAGAACGGGTTCAGCTCTCCTGTTACGGTGTACTCGAGACCGTCCTTGAAATACTTCATACACTGATGTTGCGTAGAAGGGATGATGTTGTACTCATGTAACCAGGGACGACCGAGCAAGGCGTTGTAGCAGGTCTTGGCATCAATGACGTGAAACTTAATGTCGGTGACGAGTAGTCCGAAGCGTAATGTTAATATTACAGATCCGAGAGTCCGTGATGACTGGGAGTCAAAACCGGAGATGGTAATTTTATCACGAGCGAGGTGCTGAACGCTCATGCAGATTTCCTTCAACACCCGAACATTAAGGAGATTGACGAAGGATCCATTATCAACCAGGATTTTGCCTATCTTGATATCGTGGCAGTATCCAGAGACGTATAGGGGACGGTTATGGTCGCACGTCCCAAGGAGAAGGTCTTCGTCACCGAAAGTGATATCGGCCGTGTGCACTTCTTCTAGTTCGTCCTTCATCCTTTCTTCGGTGAGGAAGGCTTGGAATTGCTCGGGCTCTTGTAGCGCCTTGATTAATGAATCTCTCGCTTCTTTTGATAATAAGAGGGCGTCGAGAATGCTGAGCTGCGAAGGTAGCTTCCTTAGGTGCGCTAGGATGTTATAGTCCACCTTACTCTTTCTGGGTGGGTCCTTGGCAGTTAGCTCTTTCATGACTTGGTCATCTAAAGTGATATCCTCAGCGACCTTTTCCTTTCCCTTATCTCTTCTAGTTGCGGGTCCGAGATTCTTTTCCGGGAGCGTGCGATTGCGCAGCTGAATGTTTTCACAGGCCTCCGGTTCCTCTTCTTTCCCTAAGACGAATTCTTTAAAGAGTGGGCCCAGAGCCATTTCCTCATCGGAGCCGCTCCTAAAGGTAAGAACTTGTGATCCTCCGGCGTTGACCATGTAACAGTTGCCGGTAGTTCTTTTGTGCCCTTCGGTCGTATTTCTCTGCTCCCGACGAGTTCCGCATTTCATGCGCTTAAAATGTTGCCGGTGAGCAACATATCCCTGCCACCATATCTTAAAAGCGTCGCACTCCTCAGTGGGGTGTGAAATCTTTCGATGATATGAGCAGTAATTAGGGTGCCTTTCCGCCCCATTGAGCGTGTTTTCTTCTGAGGGTGGTAGCTTCATTCCTATTGACATGGCTTTAGCAAACCTTTTCCTCGTCTTGAATATGTTTTTATCCGCATCGGATATCTTTTAATCTGGCGGGAGTGCTTCGACTCTTTCGTTTGGTCGCTTGCGTTTGGCTCCTTCTGATGCGGCCATCTCACGCTCCCGATCGGCTTTACTTTTCAAACGAATCTCGTCTAGAAAGGCGTCGATCATTTCATCTGTCGTCCATACAAGTTCTGGCTTAGGCTGTGCCCCCAGTTTCTCAGGGCCAGGAGTTTTTTCATCGTCCGTAAACGAGTGGGAGATCACATGACAACCCGCCACATATCCCTCGGATTCATCCGACGGGCTTTCTCCATTATCTTCCTCCTGAAAGACGTGGTTGAGGAATTCTTGGAGTGTAATGGGAGTCCGCGCCTTTTGATTGTACTCTTCCAGCGCGTCAATCTGCTTCTGCAAGCCCATGCGCTTGTCTCCAGGCCTCACGAGTTTCTTGGATTTCTTCTTCTTCTCCTTTGAAGATTTTGACCGTTGGGTGTGAGTACTGGGGCCATCACCACTGATCTTTGGAGTTGGGCATGGCTTCAGCATCCCTTCAATGATCTGAGGCTCAAGCGAGTTCTTCCATCTGACCGCCGAACACGCATGAAGATCACTCAGCATCTTTTTGGTTTTGGCTGATAGCACGACCTCCCATGGAGCTTCTTCAATGAAAGAACGGGTTGTCCCCGGTGTATCCGCCTTCTTAGGAGTATGCGGCTGTGGCGGGTTCGCCTTCCACTTCTCGGACAGCGCAAACTTGCCCTGTATGTATTGATCTTTAATCCATCCTTTGAAGACGAAGCAATCCTCAATCGGATGGCTTACCGTCTGATGGTAAGGGCAGTAATTGGGGTTATTCACCTTACTGGGTTACGGCGGTCGCCTTGGGTTTGGCAAGTTGATGAGCCTGTTGCGTACTGCCAGCTCGAATAGCCTCTTCGTCTTATCCCGCGGAAATGAGTAGGGGCGCTTCATTTTCTCATTATAATACCGCCGTCTTTCTTCCAGTTGATCCTCCAGCTTTGGGGCACTGGGTAGCTGCTGAGCGTTCGCAACGAAGGTTACCTTTCCTTTACCCTTGTCATTCCGAGGTTCCGGCTTCCGGGGAGGCGGTCTGTGACCCATCTGGTCCATCTGGGCCAACTTTTCGATCAAAGCCTGGAACGTGGTTGGCTTAAAGAACATCATGAACTGTGAGATAGTTGCATGAGGATCTAGGGTACCCACGAACATGCCCACCGCGGGCGCTTCTTCAATGCGTTGTTCGCATTTCGACCACAAGTTTCGCCAGCGTATAGCGTACTGGACCCACGTCTCGTCCAGTTTCACCCTGGCGTTAATCAACGCCGTTATCGGAGTGCGTTCGCTGGCGCTCGCGAATCGCTGCGTAAATAGCAGCTCCATCTCCGCAAATGTTTTGACGGAGTCGTTCGGGAGCTCAGAGTACCACTTGAACGCCGTTTCTGACAAGCTACCGACGAACTGGCGAAGCAACAATTTATCATCACCGCCGGTGTTGCCGCAAAGCGCCCTGAACTGGGCAACATGCCGGTGGGGATTGCCCGTCCCCTTATAGACATGAAATTTCGGTATTGTATAGCCCGGCGGGTACTTGATCTGATCATACCAGCTTGAATATGGTCGTCCCGTCTTGACAACTTGGCCGGCTGCCTCAGTTGCCTGATGAACCCGTATCTGCTGAGCTATATATTCGTCCAAGTCAGCTTTGGAGATTGTCTCCTCCTTGGCTGTTGACAGAGCCGACGGAGGATTTGACGTTTCTCCCTTGTCATCTTCAAGGACGATCGGAGGATCTTCAGCAGGAGGATCTTGTTGGATCATCATTCCCACCATGTCCTGGAACAGGAGGGCCATTCGCTTTATGTTGGCTGCTTGTTCCGCAGGCTCTTTGTCCTTCTTCTCCAATATCCTACGAAGGAATTCAGCGTCAGTTTCTTGCTCCTGGCGTTGATCAGATGACGCTTCGGGGCTTTCTTTCGGCCCAGTGAGTGCGGCCATCGCGTTCATCATTTCTTGGAGCTTTTGCTGTTGCTCCTGAGCTTTGGTCATTGACCGTGTAAGCGGTCTATGACCTGTAGATGCACGGCTGTCCTCTTTGCCAGACTCCATGTATACCGTGTGTACCATGACGCCCCCGGACTTAGGGCGTTTAGGTTCACTGCCTTTGATATTAGCTGCGGGCGTGGGGATCTTCTCCGTCCTTCTTCTCTTGTGGGCCGTTGAAGTTGAAGGGGCCGTTGCGGCGGGCACCCTGGTGGTTGTCGTCCTTTGTTGTTTGACTGGACAGTTCTTGTCTTCCCGAACCTTCACCCTCTTCTGCCGGCGAGAGTGATCTTGGTCGATTACTGAGTCTTGAACCCTCCGCCAGACTTTATAAATTTTGGAGGACAGCCGTTGAGGGGGCTGTTCCAGCTTCGTTTCTGTAACCCTCTCTGCGGGTGGAGGAGATCTTTTTAGCGTAGCAGTCAGAGAGTTCTTACGTACCCTCCTTAGTGGTTCAAAGCTATTCCCAGTTGGAACAGCAGCGTTAACTTCCACCGCTGGAGCAGGCGGAGTTAGCCCTGAAGGGGAGTTGCCCCCGGCTTTCCTTATTCGGCGCCAATGGCGATGTCGAGCATGTCGAGCTGTCGGGACTGGCTCGGCGATAAGGATAATTTTGTTTTGCCCCCTGTCCGGATGAGGCGCCGCTGGTGCCAGCCTCTTAAAGACTGATGTTGTCCTTTAAGTGACAATGTTCAATCTGTCAAAGACAGATCCTTGAGTAGGAGCAGGAGCCGGGATGGTCAACCTTAAAAAGACTGACTTTTTAACCGGAGAAGCCGCCTTGACGACTTCAGGAGCAGGGGTGGCTGTCTTCCTCGGGACGGCCATTTCAGGGTTCATAGGCTTCTTGGCGGGCCCATCAGGGTTCTGGTTCAGCCTGGCAAAGACAGAGGCTACCGGTTTGATATTGGACGACCCGTTGGAGGGGGCCGTTGTAGCAGTGAGCCGATCGAAGACCGACTTCTTGTTCGCTTCCGGTGCGGGCACTGGCATGGTGAAGCTTGCAGGCGGGAGCATGGTCCCGAAAAATAGACCGGTGGTGGCCTGGGTTACTTGTTCCACCGGCATGGTAAGGATGGAGGCCGCTTGAGGCCCATAGGCTACACCTCCAGATGAGGCGGAGCGTTGGTTGCACTTGCATTTTGAGCAGCTTGAGGTGTTGGATGCCATTGATGCTTGATTTCTGCGCCAGGCAAAAGTCCAAATCTTAGTAACTCAAAGGCAACCATTAACAAACCGCGATTCGTTCGTGAAGACGACACACGAAGTGTGGGGTGGAAAGAGGAAAATGTCCCACCGGGCGTGCCAGAATCTGTTCCCCTCCGAAAGACGGCGCGACAGACGTCTTGCCTGAAATTCGGGGCAGATGCTAATAGGTGCTATCCGTCCACCTCTCCGAAGATGCCAAGTTGATTTATGGCACCATGTTCGAAGGTTTAAACGGATGCGTCCGATGTAGCAGACTTCGTCAGATTCCCCCTCGCTTGAGGTTTTTTTTATTGTGGGGACGCTCTTCCCTGCAGGCGCAAGCCCCTACAGTTAATTACGCTACCGCATTGCGGTAACAACTTTCTCCTTCTCCAGATGATTACTTCATGTCGTGTGTGTTTATTTTGTGTTTGGTTGCCCGTGAATTGTATACGGAGATCGAATTATGTCGTCGCCCGTAGGGCGTGGACTAGTCCAAATCCGTATTATCTTAGATTTGGGTTTGGGGGTTGTGTTTAAGGATACGTTAGCCTCATTTGAGACTAAGATCGACTTAAACGTTTGTTAAGGATACGTTAGTCTAGTTTTAGACTAAGATCAACTTAACGGGATCGTTTAGATCCGACAAGAGAGCAATTAAGGGAGCCCTGTTGTTTTGTTTAGTGACATTGCGGTCAATAGGTAGTTTAAGGACATTGCGGTCCAAGGTTAGTTTTAAAACATTGCGGTCAAGGTTAAGGACATCAAAGTCCATGGGTATAAGGACCCCACAGTCTGGCGTTAGTTTTAAGACATCCCAGTAAGGATTAAGGACATCATAGTCCGTTGTTAGTTTTAAGACGTTGCGGTCGAGGTTAAGGACATCATAGTCCATAGGTTTAAGGACCCCACAGTCCGGCATTAGTTTTAAGACATCCCGGTCAAGGTTAAGGACCTCATAGTCCATTAGTTTAAGGACCCCGCAGTCCGTATCAATGTGTGGTCATCGGGACCCGTCACCGCTTTGAAGAAATTGAGGAATTACAACGCCAAGTATCAGAGGAGTGAAGAGATGTACCCTTAAACCAAGGTATATTATATGATCTTTGGCCCAATTTGGAGCCAAGACCAATTAATTATATTATGAGCCCATTAGCCCAGTTAAGTTTGAATTGAGGACTTATGGCCAGCTTGGGCTAAGTCCAATCTGTTGGCTCATTGAAGGAGAGACTTTGCCTCTAGAAACTTAGCCAATTGGGCTAGAGCTAGTGTTAAACACTTGAGATCAACAGTGTTGAACACTGGGAATGAGATTAGCAAGTTAGTGTTAAACACTAAAAGATAATCAGTGTTAAACACTAGCAAAAGGGCTTTTAAATTAGTGTTAAACACTAAAGCAAATCAGTGTTAAACACTGGTTATAGAGATTTCAAATTAGTGTTTAACACTAAAAAAATCAGTGTTAAACACTGCAAATAGAGTTTTTCAAATTAGTGTTTGAACACTATAACAAATCAGTGTTAAACACTGGATACAGAGATTTTAAATTAGTGTTAAACACTAGGGCAAATCAGTGTTAAACACTAGATACAGAGGTTTTAAATTAGTGTTAAACACTAAGGCAAGAGGGGTCACGTGGTAGCACGTGAGAGCGCCCTGCTTCCCTTTATTTTGTTCTGCCAAAAGTATTGAATACTTTGGAACATCACGTGCTGTCACGTGATGGGAATTTGGGTGTTTTTCTGTCAGAGCTTCAGCCAAGGGGTCATGTGGTAGCACGTGAGAGCGCCCTAGAGCTCTTTTCTGTTTCTTTTGCCTTTTTCTCTGTGTGCCCCAGAGGTCACGTGGGGCACGTGAGGCGTTGCCTCAAAGCTCTTTTCTGTGGATCTTTACAGAGGTCACGTGGTAGCACGTGATTCTGATTCTTTGTATGTTTTAAAGATCTGTTCATCTTTTAAGAATTAAATTCTTCATAGGGTTAAACCCTAGCAATAAACTTTAGAGGAATTAAATTCCGGTTTTCTTCTGAAGAATTATATTCTTAGATAGGGTTAAACCCTAATTTCTTTTTTTAAAGGAATTAAATTCCTGTGAGTTTTAGAGAATTAAGTTCTCAATTAGGGTTAAACCCTGGTTCTGTCCATTTTTAAGGAATTAAATTCCTATAATATAGGGTTAAACCCTAACTAGCAATAAACTTTAGAGGAATTAAATTCCAGTTTTCTTCTGAAGAATTATATTCTTAGATAGGGTTAAACCCTAATTTCTTTTTTTAAGGGAATTAAATTCCTGTGAGTTTTAGAGAATTAAGTTCTCAATTAGGGTTAAACCCTGGTTCTGTCCATTTTTAAAGAATTAAATTCCTATAATATAGGGTTAAACCCTAACTTTATCTCAAAGGAATTAAATTCCTATAATTCTGTGAGAATTAAATTCTCAAAACACAATTCCTCCTCTATGTTTTAGATCTGCATGGCAGGATCTCAACCCAATGAGAATTAAATTCTCAATTCATGGGGAGATGTGCACTTTGCAGATCCTCAACCAGAGAAAGAACTAAGTTCTTTTTTTATATAAGAGTTAACTCTTTTGAGAATTAAATTCTCTTTTGAAGCCTCTCCTTTCTTACCTAGGGTTTTTTTTTCTTTTGCAGAGAATCAAATTCTTCCTTCTGAACTTCCAAGATTCCAAGGCTCTATCCCTCTCTCTCTGTATATATCTCTCAAACTCTCTTCTTTGGCTCCTATTTATAGGAGAAGGAAAAGAATCAATCTGTTTTAGTGAATCTTTCATTGAAAGATTTGATTTTTTTATTGAGAGATTTGACTTATCTTCATCATTAATCTGGGCCTTTAGATTATTAGGTGAATTTTATTCACCATTGGATTTTAAATCCAAAGATATCTCTTTGTTATTTCGATTAGATTTAGGGGGAAATCTTTCCAAGTCCAAGATTTTTCCATAAATTGGTGATATTTAATCATCTTTAGATTTTTAATCCAACGGTTTCAGATAATCCTTTTTCATTTTGGAAAGATTTGAAAGATCTTCCCTCAGAATTTAATTCTGTCAAAGAATAAGGCTTTTAAAGCCGGTCACATGTGGCCACGTGACCGTTAGTCACGTGTGCCCACGTGACCCCTGGTCATGTGTAAGCATGTGACCCCTGGAATGGGCTTCTCTTCTTCTGCACTCTGTTTTCTGGCCGCTGCTTAACCATCAGGTGCCATCACGTGACCACTGGTTACGTGTGAGCACGTGATGCCTCTTCTGAAGCTTTTTCCTGATTCTTAATTAGGGAATGAATGTGCTCTGTGCCGCTGCTTTAAACGTCACGTGCCAACACGTGACCACTGGTCACGTGCTAGCACGTGATGCTTCCTCTGAAGTTTTTTCCTGATTTTAAATCACGGAACAAGTGGTATACAATCAGTGCTCATACAACATGAACCATCAATAATAGTGCAGTGTCCGAAAGGTACAAGTCCAAGCACAACGAGTAATAATATGCAATGAAGTTTTATGCACAATCTCTATATATGCAATATAAACATGCGGCTAATATCATATCATATCTAGACCTGACGCATAACGCCATACGGGAGATTCCCCTGTAGATGTTAAATCTACTCATAGATGATCTTGGCTAAGTAAAGCCAACCACTTGCTTTCCCTTCTTCGCAGCGTCCGAAGTCCCCGCCTACGACCCTATAATTTCATAAACACCACACATAAAGTTAAACATCTTGCGCCGACACAAAGACAATGAAACGCAAGGATAACGTCCACAAGAAAAACACACTGTGCACTCACTGCACAAAACGCGCACGATATCGGCACAACCCTAGCTAAGAATGCAAAACTACGCAACCACCAAGCCTAGACCCCGATCGTACCGATCGCGCATTCACAACACAATATAAAATGTGGAATCTAATATATATAACGTCGCAACGTCAAAAGAAACCCACGTCTAAACTTTACCGAAATCTAGTAAGCAACATTTAATCATTTAGCTCAAAATTACAAGTTTAACCCAAACTAGTAATCACAATCATCACAATATAGCTTGATTACACCACTCAAAATTTTACTACAATTTTAATCTCACTCAAATAGGATTTAGTAAAAGTTTAGTTTGCACTTAAGCTAATTAGATGATTAGGAAAATAACATTTAACAATCTAACAATAAGGTTAAGTTTTCTTTTGTCTAAACAACTCACTTAACCATTTCACTAAACAAAATCCTAACTTGATTAACAAAAACTCTTACTAGATATTCTAAATATGAAATTACAATCTTTAATTAAACATCTTATATCCTAGCTTAAAATATTAACACCACAATTAAATATTAGGGTTAGAATTTTATACCTCCTCAACACAAATTAGCAACAAACTCCAAAATTTAATCCTCCAAAATGATGTCTTTCTTGAATATCCGAGCAAGATTAAGCTTGAAGAAAAATGGGTATTGATTTGTTTTTGAGTTTGTGGGATTATTTGATGAATTTCGATGATTTATTTGAGCTTGAATGAGTTGAAATGGGGTGAAGAACAAAGTGGGGCAGCAAGGGGTGAGGTCGGCCAAGTCTTGTGAAAAATGGAATTGTGTGGAAGTTTCAAGCTAAAAACAATTATAAAAGCTTAATAAAACAAAAACCTTTATGCCGCCTCTTAATCTTTTCATTAATAATTCATTTTAATTCACAAAATCAACAAATATCTAGATATTTTGGATGGATCGATTAAACTTAAATCTAGTGATTAGATTAGCGTAGATCAAGCTTAGTAGTAATTAACCCAAACAAAAATGTAATTACCACTAATTAAGTGCATAATTAACAACTTAAAATAATATTTTAGTTAAGGAAAATTATTAAAATGCACAAAATTTACAAGTGGTTTACAAAAACCCGCAAACTAGCAATTTCCTAGCTAAAGTAGGTGCAGTGAATTTTATACTGCAAAAAGATCATTTCTAGGTTTTTACGGGAAACACCGACTATTTTACCCTAAAAACGGAAAATCGCCTAAACGATTTCCAAAATGTTACACAAACTGTGGGAATTCTTTTTATTTTTCTTCTCTCTCTTTGTTTAGAAGGGAACAAATAGGTCTTAGCTAAAATTTTTGGCGGGAACAAATGCTCCACACTACTTTGCCCATGTAAGTATGTATGTGGGTGAAGTAGTGCAGAGTTATGCATGGCCATAGAATTGATGGCTTAGGAGACAAGTTTAGGATCTTTGTAGCCTAAGGCTTTTTTCATCTTCATAAGCCGTAAGGGTCCCAAGAAAGTTTTTCTCCCTACGAGTCTTGAGAATCTCATAAGTGCATATTCTCCCTAGAAATTGTGAGGATTCTTAAGCGTTCATCTCCTCCGTGAGTCTTAAGGATCTCACTCAGGTATTTTTTCCTTACGAGTTGTGAGGACCCGTAAGTAGCTTCTTCATTTCATTGGTATGTAACTTTAGCGATATGGCCCATAGATAGTATACAAGAATCAATCTTGACCTTCTTGTAGGGCAGCGATGGCTTTGGTAATAGATTTAGATCTGTCGCCTAAGGCTTTTCAACTTTATGAGCCGTGAGGGTCTCATAAAGATGTTTCTCCCTACATGTCGAGAGGATCTCATAGGTGTATTTTCTTCTTAGCAGTCGTGAGGACTCCTAAGTGCGTTTTCTATTAAGAGTCGTAAGGATCTTACAAGAGAATTTTCCTCTTACGAGTCGAGAGGACTCGTAAGTGGTTTCTCCTCCTCATCGGTGTGCGACTTTGGAGAATGTGGCCCTTGGAAAAGAGTCAATTTGGACCTACCTGTAGGGCCACGGTACTTAGGAAACAGGTTGATATCCCCGTCGCCTAAAGCTTTTCACCTTCATGAGCTGTGAGGGTTTCATAAAGATACTTTTCCCTACGAGTCGAGATGAATCGAGAGGATCTCGCAGCTGTATCCTAACGTGAAATATATATAACCCTTTTTTTTGATAGAGGTCCGTTAGGTTTGCGGTACTAGGTTTAAGTCCATCGTACCGTTGCGTTGGCTGATATATTCCTCGATATTCAGTCCCTTAGGTTGCTGCTCGCGTAGCCCCGCGCCTGTCGTGTCTCTGATCCTTTCTGAGGTTGGACAAGACGCCTTCAAGTAATCTTCTTAGGTTATATTACCTTGGAAGAACAAGTATTAGGTATTTGTCATGACGCTTTTTACTTGAGGCTAGGCTCAATTTGGAGCCCCGATGAGTCATAACGGCACCCTTCGGGGGTGGGATGATCTCCAATGGTCTTTAGGCTTTGTATGCATTGCCGTCAAGACCCAAAATTAAGAATATGTCATCACTTCGTTTTTCCTTTGATGATATCACGCTGATTCTTTGCTGAAATAGGGTAGACATCCGTATGACCTCTATGCTGTGCGTATTGCCATCGAGGTCGGGAGCTAGGGATATGCCATCACTCCAATTATATTTGACCCTTGAGTTTTGGTTGACGTCGCGTCTGCATCCTGCTGGCATAAAAAGCACGTCGAGTTGATCTCTAGGCTTTAGATATTGCCATCGAGATCCAGAGCTAGGAATATTCCATTGCTCTACTTTTATTTGACCCTTGGGTATTTGTCGACGTTGCGTCTGCATCCTGCCGGAATGAGAAGAACGTCGAGTTGGTCTCTAGGCTGTAGATATTGCCATCGAGATCTGAAACTAGGATTTTGCTATTGCTCCACTTTTATTTGACTCTTGGGTCTTTATTGACGTCGCATATGCATCTTGCTGGAATGGGAAGGACGTCAAGTTGATCTTTAGGCTGTAAATGTCGCCATTAAGATCTGGAGTTAGGATTTTGCCATTGCTCCGCTTATATTTGACCCTTAGGTCTTTGTTGACGTTGCATCTGCACCGAGAAGGAACGTCAAGCTGGAGCTGGGATTTTGCCATTACTCCTTTTTAATTTGCCTCATTGGAGCCTTGTTGACGTCACGTCTGCACCCTGTTGGAATGAGAAGAACGTCGAACTGATCTCCATACTGTAGATGTTGCCGTTGAGATCTGGAGATAGGATTTTTCCATTACTCCACTTTTGTTCGACCCTTGGGTCCTTGCCGACGTTGTGTCTGCACCGAGAATGAACGTCGAGCTGGAGATAGGATTTTTCCATTACTCCATTTTGATTTGACCCTTTGGTCTTTGATGACGTTGCATCTGCACCCTATTAGAATGAGAAGAACATGGGGATGATCTCTACGCTGTAGATGTTGACATCGAGATCTGGAGCTAGGATTTTGCCGTCACTCCACTTTTGTTTGACCCTTGGGTCCTTATTGACGTCACGTCTGCACTAAGAAGGAACGTCGAGATGATCTCTAGGCTGTAGATGTTGCCATCGAGGTCTGGAGCTAGGAATATACCATTGCTCCACTTTTATTTGACCCTTGGGTCCTTGTTGACGTCGCATCTGCACCTTTCTGGAATGGAAAGGACGTCAAGTTGGTCTCTAGGCTGTAGATGTCGCTATTGATATCTGGAGCTAGGATTTTGCCATTGCTTCGCTTATATTTGACTCTTAGGTCTTTGTTGACGTTGCATCTGCGCCGATAAGGAATGTCGATCTGGATCTGGGATTTTTTCCTTTTTGATTTGACCCTTGGGACTTTCTTTTTTGATGATGAAGTTGTGTCTGCATCCTGCCAGAATGAGAAGGAACGCCGGGATAGTCTCTAGGTTGTATATAAACCATCAAGATTTGGAGCTAGGATTTTGCCATTACTCCATTTTTGTTTTGACCCTTGGGTCTTATTTTATGATGATGACGTTGCGTCTGCATCCTGCCGAAATGAGAACGAACGCTGGGATAGTCTTTAGGTTGTATATGAACCGTCAAGACTTGGAACTAGGATTTTGCTATTACTCCATTTTTGCTTTAACCCTTGGGTCTTTCTTTTTTTATGATGACGTTGCGTCTGTATCCTACTGGAACAAGAAGAAACATCGGGATAGTCTCTAAGTTGTATATGAACCGTCAAGACTTGGAGCTAGAATTTTGCCATTACTCCATTTTTGCTTTGAACCTTGGGTCTTTCTTTTTTGATGATGATATTGCTTCTACATCCTGCTGGAATGAGAAAGAACGCCGGGATAGTCTCTAGGTTGTATATGAACCGTCAAGACCCGGTTCTCCTTTTGACGAAGCGTGGTGGAAAAATATGGTTCCCTTTCTTTCATTTGTGCACATGGATCGTATACAAGAGTCAATATGGACCTACTTGCACGGCAGAGGAAATTTTATTTTATTTTTTATTTTTGCGATGCTCTATCTTTTCAGCTTTTCATATCGTGAAAGTCGAGATTGCCCAATCATTTCGGCTTTTTATCCGCGGCGCCCAATCATTTCGGCTATTTTTTTATATTTTTACTCCCTGTTTTTTATTGCGAGTTGCCCAAATATTTCGGCTCTTTTATATGCATATTTTTTGCTCGTTGATTTTTATTGCGAGTTGCCCCATCATTTCGGCTATTTCATATGCAATTTTTTGCTCGCTGATTTTGTTGCGAGTCGGGGACTTGGATCCTGATACCAATTTGACATCAGTATCGCTACGACTGGAAAATTGCCACGAGCGAATTATCATTTGCCGTGAAAGGACTTGGAGTTTGATTCTTGTTTAGACATCAGCATCCCTACAACTGGATATTGCAAGGAGCGAATCATCGTTTATCTTTGTTGATTTTGACAAAGGTGGCTTAGCAAACAGGGTTAGGATCCTGCCGACTACGGCTTTTGACTTCATGAGTCTTAAAGGTCTCATAAAGGTATTTCTCCTTATGAGTCAGGAGGATCTCGTAAGTGTATTTTCTCCATAGGAATCATGGGGATTCCTAAGTGAAATGTTCTCTTGTAATTCATAAAGATCTTACATGAGTGTTTTCTCCTTATAAGTCGAGAGGACTTACAAGTGTCGTTCACCATATGGGGATTTTTCTTGCCATCGGTGGAACTTTATGGGAACATGTTTTGTTCATGCCCGTGAATTATATACAAGAGTCGATATCGGACTATTTGTAGGGCAGCGATGGCTTAGAAAACAAGTTTACATCTATCGTCTAAGGATTTTGAATTCTATGAGCCGTGAGGGTCTTATAAGGGGGAATTCTCCTTACGAGTCGTGAGGATCTCGTAAGTGTATTTTCTTCTTAGAAATCATGTGGATTTCTAAGTGTGTTGCTCTTTTATGAGTTGTGAGGATCTCACGCTGGTATTTTCTCCTCACAAGATCGAAAGAACCCTGCAAGTATATTTTATTATTTTTTATTTTTTTTACGAGACTGCGCCCTTTCGGGTTTTCACAAGCTCGCCAATCGTCCTGCTGTTTTTACTCACGGCGCCCTTTCGGGTTTTCATCCGTGCCCATTTCGATTGTGGACATACCATTTTTTTGTTTTGTTTTTATATTTTTATTTTTAACGAGTTTACGCCCTTCCGGGTTTTCACAAGCTCGTCGGTAGTCCTGTTGTTTTTACTCACGACACCCTTACGGGTTTTCATCTGTGCCCATTTCGCTTGTGGACGTACCTTTTTTTTGCAAATGGTGAAACTCTCGAAAGTAATTTCATCGCAGGTGACCCATCTGTTTGCCGGTAGGATTTGGGGGTGGCTTCGTTGTTGGAGTAGCTATATAAGCAGTGGGACTTGAGTTGCAACCTTCGCCGTTAGAACTTCGATTGCAATATAGATCACAAGAGAGCATATCGCCGTATTTAGGACGATGCGCTAGTTTAGGGACGTTCCGGTCCATTATCGCCATTTTTAGGCGACACGCTGTGTTTGAGGTGATGCACTAGTTTAGAGACGTTTCGGTCCAACATCGCCGTGTTTGGGGCGATACGCTAGTTTAAGGACGTTTCGGTCCATTATCACCGTATTTGGGACGACACGCCGTGTTTGAGGCGACGCGGTAGTTTAGGGACATTTCGGTCCATCATCTCCGTATTTGGGACGAGTATTAGTTTAAGGACGTTCCGGTCCATTATCATCGTGTTTGAGGCGACACGTCGTATTTGAAACGACGCACTAGTTTAGGGACGTTTTGGTCCATTATCGCCGTGTTTGAGGCGAGTATTAGTTTAAGGGCTGTTGGGGTCAAATATTACACTCCGGTTGACCAAGTCAAAGTCAAAGTCAACCCCAAGCCAGGTAGGCCCAAGCCCAGGTCAGGTGGGCCCATGCCCAAGTCGAGCCCCGCGGCCGGCCTTCCTATGCCAAAATGAAATCATGTAATAAATAATTTTGATGTAATTTTTTATGCATGAATGTAAGAAAAATGGGCATAAAGCCAAATTTTTGTAAAGCCCATGACTCATGTGCAAAAGAAATGAGCACATGAGGCATGGGATGGGGAAAATGCCATTTTGTAAAGCCCAAGGGGCTATATGTAAATTTGTAATCCCATAAAAGGTGGCATGATAATTAAATAAAGGATAATTTTCATTCCCCTAAAATTCTATAGTTTCTGTGCCTCCTTCTCCTTCCTCAAGATTCTAAACCTTCTTCCCCTTTTTGAATTAAATCAAGAGTTTAACTCTTCCTTTTTACAAAAGAAATAGCTTTTTCACCATAAAATCCACAAAGGGGAGCTCGAATCTGCCACCGAATTCCTAAAAAGGGAGATTTTGAATCTCACCCCCCTTTTCCTTCAAGATCCAGCCAACGAAGAGGAGGAAGAAGGAGGCCCATCTCCAAAAATCCTATTCCGGGAGGATCTAAGACTCAAAAGAAGATCCAAAGATCTCTAGGAGTTTAATTCCATTCAAGATATGTTGGAGTTTAACTCCATAAATCAAACCGCTTTTTAGGAGTTTAACTCTAATTCTATACATAATCCCTGTTAGGAGTTCAACTCCAAAGCCCCGTTGGGAGTTTAACTCCAAACCCAGGGGCTAAGCCCCTTTTCCGTTGGTGTTTCCAGCGGTCGCGTGCTGTGCACGTGACCCACAGGCGTCCAGGGGTCACGTGCCGTGCACGTGACCCGCGGGCATCCAGCGGTCGCGTGTAGGGCATGTGACCCGCGGGCGCTAAGCACCCACGTGCGCCTCACGCGACTCGCGGGAGCTCAGCGCCCAGCGGTCACGTGCAATGCACGTGCCCCGCTGGCGCCCAGAGGTCGCGTGTTGCGCACGTGCCCCGCTGACGCCCAAGCGCCAGGCACGTGACCCGCGGACTCCCAGTGCCCACGCGCCAGGCACACGTCTTTAAGACGCTCCTCACCCCTCGTTTTCCATGCACTCCATACCAGAAACACGTCCCCCGTTAGGAAAAATTTTCTAACAGGGCGCTGCCCCGCACCCCGCATGGGGGCTGCTAGGCCCCTTGACCCTTAGCCCGCTATCCGGTTAGAAGGACTCCCGTAAAACTCTGCGAGGCCCCCGATATATCCAAAACCCTTTCAAAACATACGTACAATGCACATTGAGTTCGCATGACCAGTTTGACCCGTCAATCGGAGGTTCCCTCACTCCAAAGGCGAGGGGTAATTAACGACAGCTTAGTCTGCGGCTGCCGGAGATTCGGATCCCCACAATCAATAAACCCCCGTCTACTCTAGGCAGAGAGAATCTGTAGTACGCCTGACAATCACGTGTGTATTCCCATCTCAATAGGGTGACGAAAAACACCCTACAGATTCTGGCACGCCCGGTGGGACCTATCTTTTCTTCCATATTTCGGGTTAAGCGTTCATGCGAACTCAATCAGCATATATATATCAATTGCCTATACTGAAATTATGCTTCTTTGTGCAGGTAAACGGTTTCAAATTGCAATCTTCGAACGCGGCAAGAATGTTTCCAAGGACAAGCTCGGCTCTCGACATAGCTCCCATCTCCTACACGATGAAGATGGACTCTAGGACGGTCCTCCCAGCTAGTCTTGGGCGACAGTGGGAGGAGCTGCTTCTACAGTTCGGCTCTATTCTGTTCATGCCTGCTAACGCCATCTCTGCTCTCCAAGCTCCAGTAACAGAAAGACCGGCCTCGAAAGGCAAGAGGCTAAATGTGGTGGTCTCGAAAGCGCCCCAACCCAAACGCAAGACGGTGTTTGAACGACTTTCCTTGACCCTAGCTGGGGGAAAGGCTAACAACACCAACAAAGCAACAAAGTGTCTCGGGCAAGCTCCAGCGGCGTCCCTGACAACTGCTCAATTGGGTATCTTTTCTAAGCTCCCCGTTAATCGGCTTACGATGGCTTCCAGGATGACGGATGCCCGCCAAGCCGTCAAAATCGAGAAGCTAAGACAGAAAAGACTTAGATACAGAGCCAACAAAAGAGATAGGGCTCATGCTAGGATGAACTTCATGAGGTTCCAAGAACAGGGTTACCCCGCCAAAGATAAAGAGACGACTGGATATGTGGTCCACACTGTCTACATGGTGGGCACGCGTAGCAAGAGCAAGGATGAGGCTACTACATCTCAAATCCAATCTGGTATGAATGTGGTTGTCACTTCCCAAGACCAGTATCCTCTGGAAAGTAATGAAAATCCTCCCAGTGAAACTGATAAGCAGAGAGATCTCTCGGTTCATGAGGAGTCGGGCTCGGAAAGCGAAGAGGGGCTAATCTTCCGTCCCAAGAACGCAGAGCAACAACTTCTCCAGAAGCTCCGAAAACAGCTCAGAAGTAATGACAAGGAGATGGCCAAACTTTACTCCAAGATTGACGACTTGACAAATGTCGTCTCATAACTCATTGCCCGGCTCGCCTCTTAGCCGCCCAATCAAGTGCATGACTCTGCTCATAAACCGGGAAATGGTGTCCCGAAGCAGCCGACGCCTATTCCTTCAAATTCAAAGGTGGGCGAGTTACATGAAAGTCGGTCGCATCCAATCTCGGGAAATGTCTTAGCTACCGATGACAGCAACCCGCTAACGCAAGATCAAATTATGGATTTGGGCTCCAATAAAGTCAAAACATTGGTAGCCGAAGCCGGAGAGCAAAAAGATGTCAGCGGTAGCGAGAGACCATATCCTGCTCGGTACGATCTTGTGGAGTTTCCCACTGGCTATGCCATCCCCAAATTTGAAAGGTTTGATGGGACGGGAAGTGCGAACCAGCACATTGCCCAATTTAAAGCATCATGCGTGAATACTGGGGGCAATGATGCGCTCCTTCTCCGTCAGTTTGTCAATAGCTTGACGGATGTTGCTTTCGATTGGTATGCAAGCATACCGGATGACTCGATCATGACGATCGCTCAAATAGAATCCATGTTCAAGCAAAGGTTCATGAGTGTCGGCGATAAAATCACCTTTGCTGACCTCGTAAGGACCGAACCAAAGAACAACGAAAGCAACATGGATTTTATAGTCCAAAGGTGCAATCTCTCTACCAAATGTGAACCGCCGTTGGAGCAAGACCAATCCATCGGTCTTCTTATAGAAAATCTGAACGACTAGATGAAACCTTTCCTATGCACCGCAGGCCTTAGAACATTCCAAGAGATGACCAAGAAAGTTCAAATGTTGGAACGCTCAAAGCCCGAATCCACTCAGAATCTCCAATTCACAAACAGACTGAGACATCGGAGGGATGACAACCGGAAAAGCGAAAGTTCCAACCGCACCGATTCTCTAAATAAGCAGAGAGCAAGCGGAGCAAAGACTAACAAATCTCGAGAGCCAACTTTGGAAGAAAGAAGAAATAAGGTCTACTCTTTCAAAAGGGACAAGATCCACAAAATTTTCAAAGTGCTCTAAAGAACGGCTTGCGGCTACCAGAACCAAAAATGCTAAGTGAAGCGAGCAGGACTGATCATCCTAATTTTTGCCCATACCACCGAGTTCTAGGGCATACTATTGAAGACTGTTGCATCTTCAAAGATTGGGTCAAAAAGCAATACAAGGCAGGAGAGATAGAACCATCTAAAGGCGTGTTAATAAACAGTCAAGCTGCGACCGCCAATTTCATACAAACGGAGACCAAAGTCCTTCGGGAACCTGATTCTCTCAGACATCTGCCTTTCTCTGAAAGAGCGGACCAAGGCAACAAGCTAAGAGCCAAGTGGGCAACATTGCCAATGAAGAAGCAATAGACGGGTATACAACCCATATGGTCTACATGATGGAGCTCAGAGGAACAAATCCTCCTACGCCTTATAGCCATGACAATGACGCGGTTGTTGCCATCCAACACAGGATCGATCCAAATGATGAAGAGCCCGCTCAGGCCATTGGGCTAAAGGAACTCATGGTTCTTGCTGAATCAAACTCATGCGGTAAGGATGACCCCGTTGTCGTACCCGGGACTATAGAACAAGCATTATTCCAATGGCTTCAAAAGCAGCTTCAGGACAGGGACAAGAAGATGGCCAAGGTCCATTCCAAAGTTGACAAGGTAGCAAACGTCGTGGCAGATCTCAAGACCCAAGTCGCCCGATTGCAATTACAGCAAAATCAAATTTTGGTTCGTGAGCTATGGATTGATATCCGGAAGCAGCCAACCGATACTTCCTCCAGCCCAAGAGCGGAACACTTTTGAGAAAACGGCCGCGATCAGCTTCCAGTCTCTCCGATACGTACCCTGAATGGGATAAGCGGACAACAGGCGAACCAAAAACTGATTAGCCTCAAGGACCAGCGTCAGTAAGGGCACCTACTCTAATGGAGAGAAAGAAGAAGGTGTATTCCTTCAAGAGGGATAAAGTCCGCGAAATGTTCATGGACGCCTTGAACAATGGTCTGCAACTGCCTATTCCAAAGAGGCCACATGAAATGAACATGACCGGCAATCCCATATACTGCCCATATCATAGAATGGTGAGTCATACCATTGAAGACTGCTATGTTTTTAAAGATTGGGTGGAGAACCAATACAAACTTAGGAAAGCTTCACAGTCGTCAGAAGTACCGACAAGCCACAGAGCTACGGTCATCAACACAGCTCCGCCAAGATCAAAGTTTAAGGAGCTGGGATAAGCAAACAACTGACCACCACGTCGTTAAACTGAAAACAGACGACCACCACGTCGTTAAACTGGGAACAATCGACCTCTAAGTCGTTAAACTAGGGATGTAAAAAAATGTGTAAACACAAAAAAGGGCCGGAATGATGGGGCAACTCGCAATAAAAATCAGCGAGTAAAATAAAAATGAAAATAAACAGCCGAAATGATGGGGCAACCGCGAATGAATAGCCGAAATGATAGGGCAATCGCGACCTTCGCAATAAGAAAAACTGAAATGATAGAGCAATCGCAGTAAAAAAATCCCAGACGGCGAATGATGAGTCGCTCCTGGTACCATATTCCAGTGAAGCAATGCAGAAGCCAACCAAAATTTCAAATTTCTGAATGTCCCAACGGCGAATGATGAGTCGTTCCTGGTACCATATTCCAGTGCAGCGATGCAGATGCAAACAAAATCCCAAAATTCTCCCAGCCCTACGATTAGTCCCTAAACTGACTACCGTATACAATCCACGAGCTCAAATAATTCTCATCATACATATACCCCACCGCAATCACCAGTACAGCGGTCGGTCTCCACCCTTGCACTACTATAAATAGGGGTTGCCCCTACGAATAAAACTGTAGGGGCAAACCATTGCCCCTACAGCTATATTCGTAAGGGCACAGAAATACACCGTAGGTGCACACACCGCAGGTGCAAGTCTTAGCCTTAAACATGCCCCTACGGTGAAATAATTGCCCCTACGGCTTAATGCATAGGTCCAGTTGTCCCTACGGATTTATCTGTAGGGACAAAATATTTGTTTAATTTATCGGTTTATAAAATAAAACAGTTGCTCCTCCGGATAACTCCGTAGGGACAAATACATGCCCCTACGGCTTAATATGTAGGTCCATATGTGTAGGGGCAAAATATCAGGTATCCTGATATTTTGTCTCTACGGACAAATGTGTAGGGGTAAAGCTAAGGACCCTACGGATTACTCCGTAGGGACAAGCCTAACCCCTGTTACTGAGTCCATAGGGCCAAAATATCAGGTATTCTGATATTTTGGCCCTACGAATAAATGTGTAGGGGCAAAGTTGGACCCTACGGATTAAACGGTAGGTGCAACATGTGTCCCTACGGATTAATCTGTAGGGACGTATTATCAAGGTTTTTTTTAAAAAAAGGGCTGCCTGTTTTTTCCTCGCCCTGTGCACAATAATAAATACATCATATATGAAAGTAATCAATAAGCAGAATATATACCGCAGTATTCATAATCAACATCTCACGCATAATTTATAAAAGAAATCAATAAGCAGAATACGATATCAATCTAAATCAATATGAACACGCAAATACCACCAATATCGTCCAAAATATATACAATATGTATCATATAAGTAAATACATATTTAAAATATAAAAATCAAAAAGCTACCCTAGCTCGGTCCAGCTCCACCTCTGATAATCGCCGTAATCTAGTGCACCTTCTCCTCGCTGCTCCCGTCGTCGTCATCAAATCTAGATAAAACGGTTCATGGACGCATTAGACAATCATTACATATGCATGCTATATATGCATAGATCGTAAAATGTGAAGTAATAATATAACATTATTGATAACCTTTCTCGTTTCGTGGACGCATTAGACACATCTACTTGGATTTCATCATCGATATCATTTCTAACCCACGTAACTTCATGATCAGCCGAAGACAACCCGTCTTTCGAAACAGACGGTCGGAGCACTCTAAATCTTTTCTCTTCTTCATCCTTATCACTGTCCTCGAATTCTGGGACATCGTAAACATCCCTGGGTTTCCAACGGCATACGACACTCCATCCCGGATGCTTCAAACACTGTGAGTAGTATACTTGGAACGCTTGGTTCGGAAAGATAAACAGATCTTCCTGACCGTAAAATCGAAGTGTGTTCACACTGGTCAATCCATATTCATCTTTCCAAATCCCGAGATTGCTTCTCCACTTATCCATATCGGTTCGTGTATCGTACCAAGTACACTGAAATATATAAAAGGGTTCTGATCGTCCGGGATATTGGTTGCCGGGTATACAATTTAAGTATCCATAATAAATCACACCATCCGATCCTACCGTCGCAATCCCACTATTCTGAGTGGTTCTAGATATTTCTATGTCCTTAACTTCGAATTTGTATCCAACGACACCGAATCCTTTATAATATGCAACCTCCATACTAGGAAACTGAGCTAAATATCTTGAATCACTCTCTAATGATGCAGACAAGTTCGGATCGTGGATCTAATAAAACAAATTTTACGATAAATACATAACGATATAAGTTTAGATTAAAACTGATAGCAATAATATGTTATTCGAATAACTTACATGATCTGCAACCCAATCGCAAAAATTATCCTGATGAAATTTTTCCAATCGCTCATCGTTCCAATCAGGATGCCCCTCACGTACCTCGTTAAAATGAATTCTGTTCTCGACAATAAATTATGACATTCATAGTATATCATTTCATACACACACAAACACAAATATAACAATTAATCCAAAAAAACTTACTCTCTAATTTTTTCAAGACATGCGCTATTGAGGAGGATAAACCGGTATATCTTGTTGATAAACATAGTGTCTACCCTCTTATAATCGGCTTTACCATATAGCCCGTCCTGAATTCTTTGAGGCCGGTTAAGTCTTGTCTCAATGTTCTCGTCCAGATAGCGGGAACAAAATGTGGTTGCTTCATCTAGAAGATAACCTTGCATGATAGAACCCTCTGGTCGATTTCTATTGCGTATATACTTTTTAAAAGTGTAGAGATACCTAAAGAAAAATATGTTAAATAAATAAATACGGGCATACATGACAACAATAATTTTACAAATTGCGCGAAACGAAAAATTCCACGTACCTCTCGACGGGATACATCCATCGATATTGTACCGGTCCGGCTAACTTTGCCTCAGTTGTAAGATGAACCGTCAGGTGTATTATGATATCGAAGAATGAGGGTGGGAAAATACGCTCAAACTTGCAAAGTATCAACATAATAGAATTTTCAAGTTTATCCAGCGTCACAACATCCCGTGTTTTAGCGCATAATTCTCTGAAAAAATAACATAGGTCATTGATTACTAGACCAACAGATTCGGGGAGGGAAGTCCTGAGGGCTAATGGGAGAAAGTGCTCCATAATAATATGGTGATCATGACTTTTCAGCCCATCGATCTTACCTTTCACAATTTTTATCTTCTTGCTGAATGATCCTGAGAAACCTGAGGGAACTTTCAAATCATAAAACACCTGCAGGAATCATTTATTCTCCGGTTGTAGCATATGATAAGAGGCATTGGGAAGTACAAACTTGCCTGGTTTACCGGCTACCGGTTTAGGATGCAATTCACTTCTAATTTCCCAGTCCTGTAGATCCATCCGAGTATTGAGGTTGTCTTTCGATTTTCCGTTTTTACAAAGAAGCAAGTTGAGTACGTGCTCGGATACTCCCTTCCCTATGTGCATAACATCCAGACAATGACGCACTAAATTTGTTGACCAGTACGGAAGCTCGAAGAAAATGCTTAACTTGTTCCAGAATGGTGGTTTGACCTGTTTTGTCGAATCCATCCCGAAGGTCATATTATTGTAACCATCCCACTGAGCAGCCATGTCCTCTCCGGACAATGGGGCTGGAGGTCCAAGAAGCTCCTGATGACCATCAAAATGAACAGCGTCTAACCTGTAGGGGTGGTCTAGAGGCAGGAAACGTCGATGGCCGTAATGACAAACCTTCCTGCTAAAATTAAAGAATTTCGATGTTGTATGTTGATGGCAATGAGGAAATGCTTTGTGACCATATACGGACCAATCTGACAGCATTCCATACGCAGGAAAGTCATTAATTGTCCACATTAAAGCCACACGCAATGTGAAGGTTGTATTTTTGTTTGCATTGTAAGTCTCTACACCATCAATGAATAAAGATTTTAACTCCTCGATTAGAGGTCGGAGATAGACGTCGATATTGTTTCCCGGTGAATTTGGTCCATCCATAAGAAGAGACATCATAAAGTATGATTGGTCCATAGCCAACCAAGGCGACAGATTATAAACTATCATTACAACGGGCCATGTGTTGTGGCTTCCAGCCATATGGTTGAATGGGCAGAAACCATCACTAGCCAGTCTGAGCCTGATATTGCGAGGATCGCTACTGAATATTGCATGCCTCTTGATCAGTCAAAAATATTGCATTTTTAACACGTCAATTTCCCTACCATTTGCACTCATCTAGAAGTGTTCGGTATTAATATAGCACATATTAGCAAAACAGCCGTAAAATACCAAATTACATTTGTTATACTTTAAAACCGACATTTCTGAGGGAAATTGAGTGTTTATCATGGCATCGCATCATCTTTGTATAGCGCAACACTTGTTTCGAGAATTTGTGCAGGAAATTCCAGGAGAAAAGCCAAATCTGTGAAAAAGTGCTGATAAAAATACGCCAACACCAAGACTTGAGATCTGGCAATGAACTAGAGGGAATTATAAGATTCCACATATCAGAAATATATCAAGAAGCCAGTAGAAAGCAGTGCAAGAAAATTGATGCACCAAGGCACCAGAACGGCTGCGGATCCGCGGCCGGAGCAGGGCATGCGCGGCGGATCCGCGGCCACGTGAGGGTTACATCAGCAAAGCATCATCTCAGTATTCTTATCTCAAGTTCTACACCTCATCAAGCCACTTCAAAGTCCAGAATTCTCCAGAAGTTTCTGCCAGAACAGCAAGGCTTACATTCCAAGCTAATCACTCTCAAGCTTCCAAAGCAAGCTACTTAACAACCTAAGCCTAGAAGTTTCTCCCTAACCTCCAAGCTTATGAAGGAAGCTAAAGCCTAACTAACTACCTCTAGAAGCTTCTACCTAACTACCTAGCTTACAAGGGAAGCTAAACTAAACCTAGCTTCTTAAAGGAAGCCAAAACTAATGAAAGCTATAAAAGGGACCTTAAGGCTTCACTTCGGAGGTTGTTCGTTGTTGAATCTTAATCAATTCCCTAATACAAGTTGAGTGACACAACTTGTAACCCTAATCCTCAATTCAAAATCCAAAGCCAAAAATCAAGAACACCGAGTACAATTCAAGCAAGAAGCCTTCAACCTTTTAGGAGCGAAGCCGATCTTCATCCGAGCAAGTGGTCCAAGACGATCCACGACTCACGAAGACGTGCGATGCCAAATCGACGATCAAGTTCTTTCCTCATTGTAGATTTTGAGAGAATTGTAACAAAATTGTTGATAAATAAAAGGTGAAATTCTTTAATCTTGCTTTCTTAACATTCTTGCATCATGATTAGATCTCAAATCTTGATTGTGTTTCTTGTTATGATGTTTGAGTAAAACTCCGCTCGTGAAGGAGTCGAGAGAATCAATAGATGATGATGATTACAAATCGTGAAACGATTCTTAAGTCCTATGAGTTTTGTAAACTCTAGCAAATTGAAGAATCGACGACCTAGTTTCGAGCGATCCTTTCTTGATTGTGTTCGCTCTTAATTAGTGATCCATGATCGATTCTTGAATTTACTAGAGGCTAGAATGTGAATGAAATCAACGAAAGGACAAGGGATAGATGATGAAACCCTAGTTTCCGCAGGAAATCCCTAATTCTCGTTGATCCTCATCGATCTAGTATCAAATCATTAATGGATAAGAAAACGTAATTAATAGTTTTCATCACGTCTATAGATTCGATCGATTCCTACGAGCCTCACTTCGATTCTTGATTATTGGATTGGAAATTATCAATTCTTCATTCTCGATTTTAAATGTTTTCTTGATTCTTGCTATTAGATCTAGATTTTGCTAATTCTTGAAATTCACTTTTAATCATGAATTGAATTGTTTTCTCTTTTCTTTAATTTTCAATTCATCTAATTCAATTACGAACGGATCTTACTTTCCCTGTGGACGATCCGCACTCGCTAACGCGCTACAATCGACACCGTTATTGATTGTGGTCAAAAATTTCTTTGATTGTGAAACATCATTTCTTATATACACATCGAGAATTCGTATCAATCAAATGGCGCCGTTGCCGGGGATCGTGTGCTAATTTGTTCGTTTTTGAATTTTTAGTTGAAAAATTTATTCCATCAAAAATTTTAGATCTAAATTCGCACAAACACTAAACAATTTGTTGTGATTTGTTGTGAAGAAATCTGGAATCTGTGGAGCTTGGGAAAATTTTTTCTGAATATTCTAGAGAGCTCAGGAGGTGAACAGAGGCCTTCTGTAAAAATTTTGTGCAGTGATCTTGTAGAACCGCGGCAGATCCGCTGCATTAGCAGCCTATTGCGGCGGAAGGGCGGCGGCACTGTAGCTTCAGTGCACTAAAAGTTTCTGGTATCTCCTGTACTTTCTTATATCTTTCTCAATCTGCTCCAATAACAAATTTGCTGCAGGTTTCTTTGCAAATAATTCGCAGCGCCGCAAAAGCAATAAAAAATTATGCGTGTTTGATCTTGGTTGTTTGCATTTTTTAATACGGAAATTAAGGGGCATGGCCAAATTCAGATTAGGTGGGAAGTTCATTACCCTTCCTAAGCCCCGAAAATCACAAAATTTGCATCCGCATTACCCTCATTAACTAAAAGAAATCTAGACATGACTTTAAGGACCGTCGTGCTCACTTAGGATAGGAGAAGGTCGTGTGTAATCTATTGCTTATCCACGTTTCTTTTGTAGTGTCTAAGAAAAGTGTGTCTAAGGCAAGTGGTTACTTAATTAGGCCCACTACTTACGTAGTGGAGAACTTCCCACTTACCTGGCCACAGGAGGGACAAAGAGATAGTAAAGGATTGATCCTGCGATTTGTCTTCTGGCAGTTAGGAGCGGTCTAGAGCCTTGACCTAGGTGACCACTAGACTTAGGGTTGCTTGTTGCGTTTGTTGTGATTTGCATCATTTTTCAAAAATCCGTATATTTTTCAAAACAAACACCACTTCATATTTCCTCTAATTATATTAATGCTGCCACTTGTACTGAACCCTTTAGTGTAAGCTCAGCTGGACACGGGATTCTAGTGCCCGTCTTGTCCGCGTTTTCCCCTATCGACCCAAAAGTCGGTATTTCTACCTTTTCTTTTTCCCACCACCACCGCGATGGATGGATTTCCATCAAACTTTTACACCACTCTGCCACCGCCCGCAGGTGCGCAGAATCCTCCACGCATTTCTCTTCAAGAGAGATGCTATTCTTCACGTGTTCCCCTTTCCACCTGTCTTTCTATACCACCTGCCAATGGGGAAAATTTTGAAATCAACCCCCAATTCATCGAACTGTTACCCAAATTTCACGGTCTTGATTCTGAAGACGCATACGTTTTTATCTCCAAATTTGAAAACGTATGCGCAATGATTGGAACGTCACAACTGTCTGTGGATGCTCTGCGTTTACGTTTTCTCCCATTCACTTTGTGTGACTTAGCCGAGAAGTGGCTTTATAATACAACCGCACATTCTATTTCAAAATGGGATGAATTTGTAAAAGCATTCCTAAAGAAATTTTATCCCAATCACAAGACTAGCCGTGTCCGGAGCGAAATCTTCAAATTTACCCAACTTCCCAATGAACCATTCTGGAAATGCTTTGAACGATTCAAGGATCTTCTTATCCAATGCCCTCATCACGGAATCTCCAGATGGGATTTGTGTCGCATTATCTATGAGGGTATTGATCTCGCTACTAAACAGATGCTTGAAACCATGTGTCAAGGCACTTTCATGACCAAAGATGATGGTGAGGCTTGGAAATATCTAGAAGATTTAGCTCAAAACACTTTACAATGGGAAAGTGTTAGACCACCACCGCCTAGGGAAGATGTCAATCAGCTCGATGTTTCCGTCATAATGAGAGCCGAAATGGCCACAATACAAAGGAAACTCGACGCTATAGAAAACAAAAACTCTTCAGCCTCCCTAAACCAATACACACTTCCCAAAACCGTGTGTGGCTGCTGTTCAAACCCTTCACATTTGACGGAAGAATGTCCTTTGAATGTACCGTTTCAAGGTCACACTAATGCTGTATTTCAGCAAAGACCTGGAAACGATCCTTCTTCTTCCTCATATAATCAAGATTGGAGGAATCACCCTGATTTTTCTTGGATCCAACACCAACCTCAATACACGGATCTAAACCAGAACACTTTCCAAAGGGTCCCTCCACAGCAACAGCAACCACCACAATTGAGTCAGCACCCCTTCCAATCACAAAACTTTCAAAATCCAATCAACACACCTGCACCAAATAATCCTTTGCAGTTGACCGGTGCTGATGAATCCTCTTCATTCATAAACTTGCTTCTGACAAATCTCATACAAGTATCGGCTGAAATAAAGACTTCCGTTGATGATATAAAGAAAAACTCCACCTCCCAAGCGGAGAGTATTAAATCGATGGAAGCAGAAATTGCAAGATTAAAAGCCGAAATGAGTGCAAGAGAAAAAGGGAATCTTCCAGCTCAACCCCTACTTGATCCTGGACCTTCACATTACACAAATGTGGATGCACTTACCACGTTGAGATCTGGAAGAGTGCTAGACAATCATGTGGGTAAACAGATTGATGTTGAGGAATCAAGTGAACCCCAGGCTTCCACTTCCACTTCCATTCCTACTTCTACTTCTTATCCTATTTCGTCTAATTTACCGTCTTCTTCCGAGCCTATTCTCCGTTTTCCCAAAGGCTCGAACCCTCCAACCACCTCACATTTTCCACCCCCACAACCTTCTCCACAAATGTTGGACCCAACACTTATTGATAGAGCTCCATTTCCAAATAGGTTGAGACCCAAAAACCCAATGCCCAAATGGAGAAGCTTGTGGACATGTTTAAGCAAGTTAACATCAACATCCCTCTCCTAGATGCTATCCAACAAGTTCCGTCCTATGCGAAAACTCTTAAGAACTTGTGCACTAGGAAGAGGAAGACTCAAGTGCCCAAGAAGATATTCATGGCAAAGACTGTAGACACGGCTTTCCCCCAACAATTACCACGGAAACGTAAGGACCCTGGCTGTCCTACTATTTCTATTTCTATCGGGGGAAAACACATCAACCGTGCTCTACTTGACCTTGGCGCTAGTGTTAACTTGCTTCCATACTCAGTTTACGAGCAGTTAGGTATCGGAGTGTTAAATCCCTCGAGCATAACTCTACAGATGGTTGACCGATCGATCACCAAACCTAGGGGTGAACTGGAGGATGTGTTAATAAAAATCGGGGAATTTGTATTCCCTGTGGACTTTATTTTACTTGATACACAGCCTGTAGCGAACCCATGGAATCAAATTCCGGTGATTTTAGGTCGCCCCTTTTTGGCCACTTCCAATGCTATCATCAACTATCGTAATAGCTCTATGACCCTATCCTTCGGGAATAGGTCAATTGAGCTGAACATTTACAAGTTGGGAAGTGTACCCTCCGAACCTACTACTCAGGTCTGTTCTGTCGACTTAATGGATGTCGACAGCAGCGAATTTGATCAGCCTCATGATACTGATCTAGACTCTTTTCATATGTTATTGTTTGACCCAACTATGTATCATACACATACGGACTCTTCCACCGGGATGTCCGGGTCAACAACTAACACCGATTATGAACTGCTTTTAGAGTCTGAAGATCACCCCATGCTTTGTGAAGACATTATTCTTCGGGGTATTGATGGGACTTTTGAGGAAATCTTCGCTGATGAACTCACATTTTTGAAAGACACGGGTGTTGAGATGAATCATCTCCCAATCAATGAAATTGAACCTCCACCCCTTCTTCTGAACTGTAAAAAGAATGCGAGTAAACCATCACATTCACTGCATCGTCTCTCCAAAACGAGACGCAAACACATTCTATTCCACCACTTACCCTTTCCCCACTTCTTCTTACACCAACCTGAGCACTACATTGATAAAATTTTCGAATGGTTGGTGTTAACTTTCGGTCTTAGCAAAGCTTGGCATCGACCAATAATTTTTGATCCCCTCTTGTGATTTTCAAAGATTAACATTGCTTAACTCAAGTTTGGGGGCGGGGTACAATCTGGCTCCTGAAAAGAAAATTTTTACACAAAATGGTGAGCCAAAAATAGATTTGGGGGAGGATTTTCACTTAAATATTTTGCCCCCATTAATAAATTTCCTCCCAGGCTTACAGGTTTTTGAGATTTAGCAGAAGGCAACAGTGAGGACACTGTTGAAAACAAGTTTGGGGGAGGTTTGTGCTTATTTTCGCATCATTTACATACACTTTGCATAAGCACAAAACATTTTCAAAACCTATAAAAATTTAAAAAATTTAAAAATAAAATAAAATTTTTGTACATAAATAAGATAATAAAAGATTAGATAGTGAAAAATTACATCCAAAAGATTGGAAAAATTTAAGAAAACCAAGAAAATTAGAAGTTTTCTTAAACGAACTAGTAATAAGTAGTTATGAGCCGTTGTCTCAAGGGTTAGTAAGATGAAAGAAGTCATAAATCTGAGGATGAAAATAAGTCTGAAAAATAGTTCCTATTCTGGAAGCCAAACATTTTGAACGTTGATACCCTACTATACGCACTTACACACATCTTGAAACTCGGGATAGTAGAGGATACCTTGAAATCCTCTTATCTAAAAGCCAAAAGTATGAAGGAAATAAAAAAAATGATGAATAAAATATAAGAAAAATGGACACTGGTTTTGTTATCGCCAAGACAGCAATAAAAGAATATAGCAAGGGTGCCTCTTCACCTAGTGCCTTAGACCAACTGGTCTGGGAGTCACTGCTAAGCCTTAGGTGGTGCAAGACGAGGAAAAAACACCAAATAAGCAAGCACATGAGTAATCGGTCAGTTAGTACCTCAAGAAGTATTAACGGTCGCATAAAAGTGTGTGAGTAAAATTCATCTAAATATTCATTAATTAAAAAAGTACTGAGGCAGATGGACAAGAGTATAATAGCTTGAATTGAATTCTCCGGGTGTAGGGATGTTCTTTACACACACGTAGGGTTATATGATCGATGTTTGGAAGAAAGGTAGGAATGAAGAATAAAGACGATGTTTTATTGAGAGATGATGTGATTTCTAACATTTTTTCATGACCATTAAGATAGGGCTCATGACAACCGAAAAGCTAGCATAGTTGGAAACCCTAATTTTCAAAGTCTTTCTTTTACAATTCTTATCTTTATATGTAACTTTCACGGTCTTCCTTTTATTATTGGATTTTGTGGGTGCAATCCGCTGAAAACCCTCAGGAGACAACACTCCTCCTACTAGGGACACCTAGAGATTTAAAGGCTTGTTGCACGTGCTCAGTGCAATCGTATTGCCTATGAAAGTGTGCTAGTTAGTTTTTCTCTTTCTTTATTTTCTCCTTCTCTTTTTAATAAAACAGTTCGCTCGAGAAGACCGAAAATAAGTTTGGGGGAATTTGATCAGTCGAAAATATTGCATTTTTAACACGTCAATTTCCCTACCATTTGCACTCATCTAGAAGTGCTCGGTATTAATATAGCACATATTAGCAAAACAGCCGTAAAATACTAAATAACAAGTGTTATACTTTAAAACTGACATTTCTGAGGGAAATTGAGTGTTTATCATGGCATCGCATCATCTTTGTATAGCGCAACACTTGTTTCGAGAATTTGTGCAGGAAATTCCAGGAGAAAAGCCAAATCTGTGAAAAAGTGCTGATAAAAATACGCCAACACCAAGACTTGAGATCTGGCAATGAACTAGAGGGAATTATAAGATTCCACATATCAGAAATATATCAAGAAGCCAATAGAAAGCAGTGCAAGAAAATTGATGCACCAAGGCACCAGAACGGTCGCGGATCCGCGGCCGGAGTAGGGCATGCGCGGCAGATCCGCGGCCACGTGAGGGTTACATTAGCAAAGCTTCATCTCAGTATTCTTATCTCAAGTTCCACACCTCATCAAGCCACTTCAAAGTCCAGAATTCTCCAGAAGTTTCTGCCAGAACAACAAGGCTTACATTCCAAGCTAATCACTCTCAAGCTTCCAAAGCAAGCTACTTAACAACCTAAGCCTAGAAGCATCTCCCTAACCTCCAAGCTTATGAAGGAAGCTAAAGCCTAACTAACTACCTCTAGAAGCTTCTACCTAACTACCTAGCTTACAAGGGAAGCTGAACTAAACCTAACTTCTAAAGGAAGCCAAAGCTAATGAAAGCTATAAAAAGGGCCCTAAGGCTTCACTTCGGAGGTTGTTCGTTGTTGAATCTTAATCAATTCCCTAATACAAGTTGAGTGACACAACTTGTAACCCTAATCCCCAATTCAAAATCCAAAGCCAAAAATCAAGAACACCGAGTACAATTCAAGCAAGAAGCCTTCAACCTTTTAGGAGCGAAGCCGATTTTCATCCGAGCAAGTGGTCCAAGACGATCTGCGACTCACGAAGACGTGCGACGCCAAATCGACGATCAAGTTCTTTCCTCATTGTAGATCTTGAGAGAATTGTAACAAAATTGTTGATAAATAAAAGGTGAAATTCTTTAATCTTGCTTTCTTAACATTCTTGCATCATGATTAGATCTCAAATCTTGATTGTGTTTCTTGTTATGATGTTTGAGTAAAACTCCGCTCGTGAAGGAGTCGAGAGAATCAATAGATGATGATGATTACAAATCGTGAAACGATTCTTAAGTCCTATGAGTTTTGTAAACTCTAGCAAATTGAAGAATCGACGACCTAGTTTCGAGCGATCCTTTCTTGATTGTGTTCGCTCTTAATTAGTGATCCATGATCGATTATTGAA
Source organism: Agapanthus africanus (assembly GCA_030015575.1). Classification (NCBI taxonomy): domain Eukaryota; kingdom Viridiplantae; phylum Streptophyta; class Magnoliopsida; order Asparagales; family Amaryllidaceae; genus Agapanthus; species Agapanthus africanus. Next base: position 370,725,801 of record CM057338.1, on the reverse strand, counting down.
TTTACTAGAGGCTAGAATGTGAATGAAATCAACGAAAGGACAAGGGATAGATGATGAAACCCTAGTTTCCGCGGGAAATCCCTAATTCTCGTTGATCCTCATCGATCTAGTATCAAATCATTAATGGATAAGAAAACGTAATCAATAGTTTTCATCACGTCTATTGATTCGATCGATTCCTACGAGCCTCACTTTGATTCTTGATTATTGGATTGGAAATCATCAATTCTTCATTCTTGATTTTAAATGTTTTCTTGATTCTTGCTATTAGATCTAGATTTTGCTAATTCTTGAAATTCACTTTTAATCTTGAATTGAATTGTTTTCTCTTTTCTTTAATTTTCAATTCATCTAATTCAATTACGAACGGATCTCACTTTCCCTGTGGACGATCCGCACTCGCTAACGCACTACAATCGACACCGTTATTGATTGCGGTCAAAAATTTCTTTGATTGTGAAACATCATTTCTTATATACACATCGAGAATTCGTATCAATCACCTCCTATCGAAATCCTTCCATGCCAGTGAATCTCTTGGATGACTCATTTTTCTATCTTCACTTGGAGGAGCACGGTGATGCCAAATCATTGCCTCGGCTGTTTTCTTGCACCTGAATAGCCTCTGCAGCCTCTGTGTTATGGGAAAGTATCGTGCAATCTTGACAGGTATATCGGGCTTCTTATCAGAATGTTTCGGCTTATACCTGGGCTCTCCGCATGTTGGACACTCTTTCAAATCTGAATTCTCTTTCCGGTACAACACGCAATTTTTAGGACATGCTTGAATCTTCTCACACTTAAGACCCAAATCAGACATTATCTTCTGGGCTCCGTACCAGCTATCGGGCACGTTATTTTCCGGAGGTATGGAATCTTTCAAGAATGAAAGAAGCATTGTGAATGACTTTGTTGCTCCATCCATTTAGGCACTTAATCTGGAAAAGTTGGACGAACGATGAGAGGTTGGAATACTTTGCATTCTCATAAATTGGTTTTCTAGCATCATTCATGAAATTTTCATACTTATCCGCACGCGGTCCTTGACCGAAAGGAATGTCATCTTCGGTACGAATAGATTCACCTAGGGCAGCCTCTACCATATCCTCCATTTCTTCTTATGGAAAGAAATTACCGTCTTCTCCTTCTGCCGCATTACCGTCTTCTCCTTCTTCTCCTGCCGCATTATTGTCTTCTCCTTCTTCTTCTGCCGCATTACTGTGTTCTTCTCCTTTCCCATGATATAGCCAAGTTGTATAAAGTCTAGTAAAACCATGTTTAACGATATGAAGCTCTGCAAATTCTACCTTCTACCAGTACTTATTCTCACATCTATCGCACGGGCAGAGAATCTTTTCTATCACGATCTTATTATGTGCGCGTGCAAATTCAATAAAAGCAGCAACTCCTGCGACAAACTTAGGTTGCATACGTTGTTGCCAATCCACATACATCCAGTCCTTAACTCTGACGTACTCATGGGCCATGTTAGACTGTATAACATATAAATTGTAGGTTATGATGACTATATTGAGAAATTTAAGAACGGGATGGTTACTGACAAAGGAGAAAATCCGTGTATATGCTTTGTGTGTGCGTTTGTCGTTGAAAAGAATAAATTATCGATAATAAAAGTTAGATTTGAGGATACCCATGTATGAGTTGTATTCTATATATGTGTGTTTCCATTTATGATTTCGCTTAAGTGTAGGGTTGTTAGTGTATATGTGTTGTGTGTGCGTTTGTTGTGTATTTGTGTTGTATGTATGTGTTTCGGCTGTCAGGGGTAAGGCTTCTATCCCATTAAGAATGTATAGAGCAGACACCTATTCGCTTGTGCTTTCAACTATTTCGAGAAAATTTCGGTAGCACCTCCCCGCTGTTCTCCGAGTACACTGTAATAGAATAGATAATCGTTTCAAAGCTGCGTTGAAATGAGCATCTAATCTATCTTTGTACACGGAGAACTAGCGGAAAAGTACCGACGAAATAACTCGAAACGGATGAAAACACAAGTGAATGCAGGTGTTTGCTTTATACATTCCTAACTTGTCCACACAGGACAAATCTATCGGTTATCATACGATTGAATCTTCTCGTCACATAGACTACAGGACGGTTGTTAGTACCGAGCTATACCGTCCGATATTTAACAACCTTCGTATAGTTCTATGTCACGACGAATATCGAACGTATGTTAACCGATAGACGGGGACTAAGTGGCGCTTTGAGTTTCATATATGAGTATCGATGAGAATATGAAAGTTTTATATTATCATCGAGTATCATATATTGGTTTTAACTTGAACAATTTAACATGAATAGGTTTTACGTTTACGTTTCGTTATTAAGGGTTTGAAATTTCAAGTTTTGGGTAAATTTTTCTTGCGTTTACAGTAAAGTTGTACGTTTATGTTATCATCGAGTATCCTACTATAATGAACTAGTGCACCCTAAACCCTAACCCAAATTAACCTAATTAAGCACAATTAACCATAATCGTTACCCTAACACAAATTATCCCTAATTAACCCAAGCTTAACCTAATTTACCCAAATTAACCTAATTAACCCTAATCAATCCAAACTTAACCCAATTTACCTAAATTAACTTAATTAACCCTAATCAACACCCTAACCCTTTCAAATTATCACTAATTAACCTAAATTAACCCTACCCTCTAATTAACCCAAATTAACCCTACCCTCTAACCCTAAACCTGAACCAAACCCTAACCCTAATTACCCTAACCCTAAGCCCAACTAATTAACCCCAACCCCAACCGAACCCTAACCCTAACCCCAACCCTAACCCCAACCGAACCCTAACCCCAACTCCAACCCCAACCGAACCCTAACCCTAACCCTAACCCTACCCTAAACTAAACCCGATGCCTAACCCTAACCGTCACCCCTACCCAAACCCTAGCCCAAACATCATCAAAATTATAAATAATTTGATATTTACTAACCTGTAGCGGGCGGTGGAGGAGACGACGGAGGAGACCGGTGGTCGATGTCGCAATCGGCGACTAGTCGCGAGCGGTGGCGACGAGGAAGTCGACGAGGAAGTTTTGGGAACGATCGAGGAAGGTGGCGGGCCGTGGGTGGAGAGTGGTGGCGACGAGGCGTGGAATCAAGGCGCGGGAACGATCGAGATGCGGGAGAGTGAGAGAGAGAATTTTTGGGAACGGCGAGGGATTTTCTATGCCCTTTTTTTTATTAATAACCCATATATATACCCCTACGGACTTAACCGTAGGTCATTTGTTTGCGGCTCTGTAGGGCCAAACAACAAATTACGATTTAATATTTGTAAATTAAAACACAGGGCACCGTAGGGACAACCATGGGGACCTACGGATTCCTGTAGCCGTAGGGGCAACCCTATATTGTAGTAGTGTTGGAATTATGTTCCATTTAGGAAGACCCACTCATGTGTCCTCACGATACATGAGGAGAAAAAACTTACGGGATCCTCACGACTCGTAAGAAAATACCTTCATGGGATCCTTATGACTCACGAAGGAAAAACACACTTGGGAGTCCCCACGACTCCTAAGGAGAAAGTACACCTACAAGATCCTTTCGACTCGTAGAGAGAAAATGCTTTTATGGGGCCCTTACGGCTCATAAAATTGAAAAGTCTTAGATGATAGGGACCTAAACCTGTCTCCTAAGACATCGCTCCCAAACAGGGAACGACAAATGATGAATTGCTCCTGGCACCTATGCTTCAGTGTTAGCAACGCTGATGCCGACCCTAACCCTGAAATTCAAAATCAATCCAGAAGACCCTTAAGTCTTTAAACTGGGAACAGATGACCTCTAAGTCGTGAATTGGGAACAGATGACCCCGAAAATGCTTTAAGGGACCCTTACGGCTCATAAAATTGAAAAGTCTTAGGTGATAGGGACCTAAACCTGTCTCCTAAGACATCGCTCCCCAACAGGGAACGATAAATGAAGAATTGCTCCTGGCACCTGTGCTTCAGTGTTAGCAACGCTGATGCCGACCCTAACCCCAAAAATCCAAATCAATCCGGAAGACCTCTAAGTCGTTAATCTGGGAACAGATGACCCATAAGTCGTTAAACTGGGAACGAGGGAAACCCCTAAGTGAACAGATGACCCATAAGTCGTTAAACTGGGAACGAAGGAAATCCCCTCACGGCAAATGATGATTCGCTCCTGGTACCAAATTCCAGTGTAGCGATGCTGATGCCAAACCAAAACCAAAATCCCAAGTCCTCCCAGGGCAAATGATGAGTTGCTCCTGGCATTATTCCAGTGCAGCAATACTGATGCTAAAAAAATTCCAAATTCCTCTCAAATTCAAAAGTCCCACCGAATAAGGCAAAAATCAAACAAATCAAACCAACCAATTCCAACATCGATCTCTGCATCAAAAAAAGAGACACTCCGTATCGAGGAAACGTCAAAGAGACACTCCGTGCCAGGGAAACGTCCAATACGGACACTCCGTGCCGGGGACAAGTCAACCGGGGACACTCCATGCCGGGGGAACGTCGACCAGCGACACTTCGTGCTGGGGACACGTCAACCAGTGACACTCCATGCCGAGAAAAAGTCAATCAGACACTCCGCCTCGGGGACACGTCAAACAGACGCTCCGCTTCGGGGCAAGTCGACCAGCGACACTCCGTACCGGGGAAACATCACATACAGACACTCCATCTCTGGGAAACGTCTAACCCAGACACTCCATCTCGGGGAAACGTCATAAGCAGACACTCCACCTCGGGGACAAGTCGACCAGCAACACTTCGTGACGGGGAAACGTCACATACAGACACTCCGTCTCGGGGAAACGTCCAACCCAGACACTCAGTCTCGGGAAAACGTCACAAACAGACACTTCGCCTCGAGGACAAGTCGACGAGCGACACTCTGTGTCGGGGAAACATAACATACAGACACTCCGTCTCGGGGAAACGTCATAAAAAAACACTCTGCCTCGAGGACGAGTCGACCAACGACACTCCGTGCCAGGGAAACGTCACATACAGACACTTCGTCTCGGGGAAACGTCCAACATAGACACTCCGTGCCGAGGACATATCAACTGGCGACACTCTGTCTCGGAGACACGTCAAGCATCAACCGTCCATGTCGTAAAAAGAGCAGTGCCAGCCTCCCTAAAAGCGGGAACCAGATCAAGTCACCTCCACGTGAAAGAAGATTCATCAATTTCATGCATATGACCCATATACGCGGTGTGCATTTATTGATGGGGGACACTTTGTTAGGGTCAAAAATTACACCCCGATTGACCAAGTCAAAGTCAAAGTCAACCCCAAGCCAGGTGGGCCCAAGCCCAGGTCAAGTGGGCCCATGCCCAAGTCGAGCCCCGCGGCCATCATCCCCATGCCAAAATGAAATCATATAATAAATAATTTTGATATAATTTTTTATGCATGAATGTAAGAAAAATGGGTATAAAGCCAAATTTTTGTAAAGCCTATGGCTCATGTGCAAAATAAATGAGCACATGAGGCATGGGATAGGCAAAATGCCATTTTGTAAAGCCCAAGGGGCTATATGTAAATTTGTAATCCCATAAAAGGTAGCATGATAATGAAACAAAGGATAATTTTTCATTCCCCTCAAATTCTAGGGTTTCTGTGCCTCCTTCTCCTTCCTCAAGGTTCTAAACCTTCTTCCCCCTTTTGAATTAAATCAAGAGTTTAACTCTTCCTTTTTCAAAAAGAAATAGTTTTTTTCACCATAAAACCCACAAAAGGGAGCTCGGATCTACCATCAAATCCCTAAAAGGGGAGATTTTGAATCTTGTCACGCCCCGCTTCCCAAAATACGGAATACGAGGGGTAGACAAGGCCAGCCATGCTCCTACGGTCAAGGAAATGTCCTGCCGTAGTCGCACTTCGGCTTCTAGTTTATCATGGTAAACAGTAAACGATGCGCAGGTAATGAGAAATGCAGTAACTGAAAGATACAATAATATAAACTGACCTGAAATGGAACAAACGAAAGTAACTCGGAGTAGCAAGTCAAGAAGTCTGTGAAGTACGTCTAGTTCTGATCCAAGCTAAATCTTCTCCTCACACTGAGCATGCATACTCAGGTCGTCAGAGCGACACAATAGCAATATAATATATATGAAATCAAGCGACAGTTCTAACAGTGGTAATGAATATGAATAACAGTAAATCAATGACAGCATGTATATGAATGTGCAGTAATCAACGCAGCGGAATAGTAAAACAGTATAACGATATGTCACGTATGACACGCAGTACATCATGAATAAAATGCCAGTATCCCTATCAGTCTCTAAGTCTCACTGTACAGGTCACTAAGCCTATCGTCAGTCCAAGTGTGAGAGTCAACCACTCGCGAGTGTCCTCCACCCAAGGGTAGAACCCAAGGGCAAGGGACCACGGGCCCAACATGTAACGAATGTATCACGGTGTATATATCACGTACCCTGTAAATCTCCATATAACTCCCTAAATATAAGCCGGCATGGGACTCCCGAGATTCTGTTGAACTCACACTTAAACTACCCCACACCCCGAGGTCTACATCAAACGCTAACCATCAATCTAAATACTAATCGATTCGTGACAAGTCTGCACGAGAACTGGAGGCAGGACCTCCATCAAGCACGTCCCGACTAATACCTAAGATAAATGGCAGTGTCTGGTGTCTTATCTGTGACACCCATGCAAACGCTTCCATAAATGTCCCATTCCACTTATTAGTCACACGTGCACGCATCCCACAGACGTCGACAATGCAATAGAATAAAAGGGTCACTGATTGTGCACAAGTACGTATCACTTTCACTTAATCACGAATACACGACCACTGACGTACTTGCCAAAATCATCACTAAAATCTAACACTGGGTAAATGCACGATGTCACAAGGTTATCAATACGATGATATGGGTATGATAAGATGCGTGAACAAGTATATAAACATGATGAGGATGTTATGAAACAGCATTCTTTCAGTTGCACGATTTATCATGAAACGTACGTATATAATTTGGCGAAACGATAAACAGGTAGTAATTAGTATGTTCAGTTAGCTATCCATCTAATTTGGTTTCAAGCCAATCGGGTTCCAGGATCATTAGTTATAACCATTTCATTTTAAGCGCTCGCGGCTGGAAATCCAATTTCAGAATCAGGAGTCCGTTTCGCAACGCATTTTAACCCCAGTTGGGATCATAATTTAGCGACACTACAGTTGGATGAATTCTAGGGTTTTCAGTAAAGTTTTCAACGCAACAAACGGATCTTCAATCGCGTCTGTACGTTAGGAGTTATAATCTGTTTAATATCAACATATCAATTCTGATTCTGCTGGGACTGTTGTGTGTCCCGATCTTCTAAATTACAGATTAAATAGTAAATGATGACGAAACAGGATGAAACTAATTGTGTTGTCTAGCTAACAGAGTTACCTACAATAAGCAGTGGAGTTCCGCAACCTAAGGGTTAAGCAAATCTTGAGGTATCCAATACGGTACAGCAACCAACAATTTGAGTAGCTCTGGACTGCAGTCCAGAGTCGTACTCCGATACAATTATCATCACAATTTAAGTACAGGAATGTCTGGAAACTAGCATAGGGTTAAAGTTCATCGAGTTATCTTCGATTTGAGCCCTCGAACGCACCATTCCATTATGTATATGATTTATGGTGGATTTAACGATTTTCAGATACAGAAAATATCCAGTTTTACAGGCAAACTTGGGGGTGGTCGTTTTGGTCATAAACGATGAAATTATCCAACGAAACTTGCACACGTTGTTCATCCCTACAAGGGCCAAAGTAATTTATCCAATTCCGCCTAACTTGATAATGATTTCCTATGTGAACAAGCATCGAACAGTTGTGCCGAATAATATAACGGAAGGTAAAGTATGATTTATACACGATGTTGGTTTGTAACAAAGATAAAATAGCATGTAAGCAAGTAAAGAACTTGCCTGGAGGCGTCTTGGCGATGCTCGGCAGTGATAACGGCACGAACGCGCGATGAATGGCGCGTGCAGGGCTCGCGGCCTCGGCTCGTGCTCGGCTATGGAGCTTGGCCTTGCGCGTCAAAGGGTTCGATGATGGGTGATGATGACGATGGTGATCGAAGGTGTCGCTGGGGTGTCGCTGGTGCGGGGTTTGCAGAGGAAGAGAGACATAGAGAGGGAGAGTTAGCGAGAGAGAGAAAGAGTATAGACAGAGAGAGAGAGATAGGTGTACAGAGAGAGAGTGAGGTGAGGTACAGAGAAGAGAGTAGCCGAGAGGGAGAGAGGGTAGGCACAGAGAGAGAGTGTGAGAGAGTAGACTGAGAGTGAGAGAGAGAGAGAGAGAACAGAGAGAGATCTGAGACTTAGGGGAAGAGAAGAGACAGAGAGAGAGAGAGTGAGAGAGATAAGAGACTGAGAGAGAGCTGGAAGATCTGAGATTGAGAGGGGGACAAAGGAAGATGATGATGATGACGGAGTTCAGGGGCGCCGACGATGAGGCGAGAAGCTCACCGTCGTCGACAGCGGGTGGTCGAGCTCGGGATTAATGGGTCGGGTGTGCAGAGGAGTCGGGTGTGCACGGCTGTAGGCGGAGGGGTAGTGTAGGGAGCTCTTGATGGTGGAGAGAGGTGAGCGAGGGAAGAATGGTGGTCGTCGTCGGTGGGATGAACGGAGTTGGGAACTGCAGTGGGTTCGCGAGAGGAGGAGGAAGGAAAGAGAGGAGGTGAGATCGTGATTGAGAGTTTTTTGAGAGAAGAGAAAGAGAGGATGAGGGCGACGTGGTTGGAGAGGGGAAAAACGTGGGGTAACGTTCGCTCGAGGGCGTGGGCGACGGCGGATCGCGCGCGAGTTACCGTTGGGATTTGAAGAAGGAGATGCACAGTGGCGTAGCGGGTCGGGTCGGGCACGAGGAGGCGGGTTGGAGAGAGTGGGCCGGGCTGGGTTTGCAAGAAAAAGAATTTAAAAGGAAAAAAAGGAGACGCGGGCCGGGCCTTGGAAAAATTTAAATAAAAGAAATATATAAAAGGAAGGCCGGGCCGGGGAAATATATAAGGGATTTATTTAAAAATAATAAGAGTGGGCTGAGGGCAGCGGCTGAGGCTAAATGATTTAGAGAATTTATTTGGGAAAACTTTATGTGGGTTGAGATGAAACGGCTGGGGAAAAATTTAGTAAGGACTTTTTTTTTTTTTTGATTGGGCTGAGGGAATTTAGGCTGCTAGAAAAATTGGAACAAAAACAGATTGAATGGGGACGGGCTATGAATGGAAAATCGAAGAATAAAATGAGAAAAAGGACGGGCTTGGGGTTAAAAGTAATGGGCTGGAAAAATAGTGAGGGCTTGGGGAAAAATAGTAAGGGAATGAACATAATAGAAATAATGGGGCTGCTGGATTTAAACGGAAAAATCAAGAATAAATGAAAAAGGGAGGGGGCCGGGCTGTGAAAAGTTTGGGCTGAAAGAACAGAAAAAGAAAACGAATATAAGAGAATGTCTTGGGGTTTTGGTTTAGGGTAAATATTGGATCTAGGGTTTGGGTTTGGTGTTAATAAAGAACTTAAGTTAAAAGGAATGGGCTGGGTTTAATTTTAATAAAGGAAATGGGTTGAGTGAATATATTATAAAAGGGAAAGTGGTATTGGGTTTGATGGAGTTTCTTTAAAATAATTAAATATAAAAAAATAACAAAATTTATAATTTAAAGAGAAATACGGATTTAAGTGTATATAAAAGAACCGGGTATTACAAATCTCGTCCCCTTTTCCTTCAAGATCCAGCCAATGAAGAGGAGGAAGAAGGAGACCCATCTCCAAAAATCCCATTCCAGGAGGATCCAAGGCTCAAAAGAAGATCCAAAGATCTCTAGGAGTTTAACTCCATTCAAGATCTGTTGGAGTTTAAATACATAAATTAAACCCCTTTTTAGGGGTTTAACTCCAATTCTATACATAATCTCTGTTATGAGTTCAACTCCAAAGCCCCGTTGGGAGTTTAACTCCAAACCCAGGGGCTAAGCCCCTTTTCCGTTGGTGTTTCCAGTGGTCGCATGCTGCGCACGTGACCCACGGGCGTCTAGGGTCGCATGCCGCGCACGTGACCCATGGGCGCCCAGCGGTCGCGTGCAGAGAACATGACCCGCGGGCGCTAAGCGCCCACGTGTGCCGCGTGCAGCGCACGTGCTCACTGGTGCCCAACGGTCACGTGCACGGGAGCAAGCACCCACACGCCAGGCATGTAACCCGCGGGCGCCCAGCGCCCACACGCCAGGCACGCGTCTTTAAGACGCTCCTCACCCCTCATTTTCCATGCACTCCATACCAGAAACACGTCATATGGAGTTCGCATAACAAGTTTGACCCGTCAATCGGAGTTTCCCTCGCTCCAAAGACGAGGGGTAATTAACGGAAGCTTAGTCTGTGGCTGCCAGAGATTCTCATCCCCACAATCAATAAACTCCCGTCTACCCTAGGCAGGAGGAATACGTAGTACGCCTGACAAGTACGCGCATATTCCCATCTCAATGGGGTGACGAAAAACACCCTACAAGGGCTTTCCGGTCCATTATCGCTGTGTTTGAGGCAACACGCCGTATTTGAGGCGATGCCTTAGTTTAAGGACGTTTCGGTTCAACATCGCCGGGCGACGTGCTAGTTTAAGGATGTTTCAGTCTATTATCGCCGTATTAGGGGCGACGCACCGTGTTTGAGGCGACGCACTAATTTATGAACGTTTCGGTCCATGATCGTCGTGTTTGGGGCGAGTATTAATTTAAGGACGTTCCGGTCCATTATCGCTGTGTTTGAGGCGACGCGCCATATTTGAGGCAACACACTAGTTTAAGGACGTTTCGGTCCATTATAGCCGTGTTTGTGACAAGTACGAGTTTAAGGACGTTCAGGTCCATTATCGCAGTGTTTGAGGTGATGTATTAGTTTATGAACGTTTCGGTCCATTATCGCTGTGTTTGGGGTGACGCGATAGTTTAAGGACATTTCGGTCCATTATAGCTGTATTTAAGACGACACGTTGTGTTTGAGGTGACGTACTAGTTTAGAATGTTTCGGTCCATTATCGCTGTATTTGGGGCGACGCGCCGTGTTTGAGGCGACGCGCTAGTTTAGGGATGTTTTGGTCCACTTTTAGTTTAGGGGCTTCTCGGTCCATCATTATCATTTGGCCAGGGAGTTTTATAGCTCATCCCTTCCAACGTTTGCCGGCCGAGACGCTGCTACATGTCTTTTGTATGCATGAACACTTCACGCCTTAGGCTATCTTCACCCTCTTGGACTGCTTATTTTACCATAGCAGCAATCGGGTTGTTTTGCAGGAAATACCAGACATTTTACACAGCACTTGCCCCCTGCTCATCAATGTCGCTTTCCGATACTGATGGTGCATCTTCTTCATATACGAAGGAACGAGATATCACGTCATTCCTTCTACCCGGTCTTCCTCTTCCTTCGAAGAATGAACTTGACTTGGGGGGTTTTCCCTTCATCGTCTGATTCGGAATGGGACATGGATTTCACATCACTCCTATGGTTTTTTTTGTTCAAGCAGGATATTCCACTTGATTATAGGACCCGTTTGTAGGTCCCTTAATATCCTTCCTATTTTTTGAATAAAAGACCATCTGGCGTAGAGATTATTTCGCTAGTGATCAATATGCCCTCTGCATATATCTCGGGGGAGTAAGTATTCACGCCCCAATCTTTCGAAGGGTAGAACCTGTGCTGTCTCTGTTTTGGCGAAAGGTTGCTTCGGAGCCACTTATTCTTTGTTGAGCGTTAGCGACAAACGCCACCTTGCCTTTGCTTTGCGTACATCTTCATCGGACGAGGAAGAGTCTTGACCCATCTGATCCAATCGAGCCATTTTTCCATGAGTTCTTGGAAGGTCGTCGGCTTGAAAAGGGCCATATATAGGAACACCTTTGAATTTGGGTCAAGGGTGGATATGAACATTCCCACGGCTGCAGCTTCGTCGATGTGTTGCTCGCATTTTAGCCAGAGATTTCGCTATCGGGTAACATATTGAACCTAGGTCTCATTCGGTCCAACTCTTTCATTGACCAACGCCGCCACGGCAGTGTATTGATTTACACTAGAGAATCTCTGACAGAAGGGCATCTCCATTTGTTCGAAGGTGTTCATGGATTCATTTGGGAGTTCTGCATACCATTTGAAGGCAATGCCTGCCAGATTGTTGACAAACTGTCGGAGGAGCGGTATATCATTTCCTCCGGTGTCGCCGCACATGGATTTAAAACGCGCGATGTGCTGGAGAGAATTCCCGGTTCCTTTGTATATGTGGAACGTCAGAAGTATGTATTCTAGCGGGTACTATATTTGATCATACCAGTCCGGATATGGTCGACCAGTCTTGATTGACCTATTTGCAGCTTCACTGACACAGTGAGCTTTGATTTCTGAGTGATGTATGCGTCCAGATTTGCTTTGGGGATCATTCCTCCTCAGCCATTGATGGGGCTTGCAGAAAATTTGAAATGTCACCCTTGTCTTTAAGAGCGACTACCGGCGGTTCATCTGCCAATGGTTCCGATTGGACGATCATTCCATCCATATTCTGGATCAGAAGGGCTATCTTGTTCATTTTAGTGAACATTTATGCCGCATCTTCATCTCTCTTTTTGAAAGCGCGCTTTAGGAAGTCAATATCCGACTCTTGCCCTATTCTTTCTCCTGGTGCGTCTTCGAGATTTGCCTTAGACGATAGATTAGCGAGCGTTGCCGCCTGAGCAAGCATGTTCTGCAACTTTTCACGTTGCAGTTGAGTTTTTGTCAGAGACTGGGTATACGGTCCATGGCCAGTATAAGTGCGACCTTTGTCTTTGAAGTTCACCATGTACACTATGTGAACTACTATGCCCCCAGGCTTGGGGCCTTTGGAGCTTTGACCCTCGGAGTTTGCTTCAGGCACTTGGGCTTTATCAGGCCTCTCTTTTTTGTGAGAAGCCGCTTTGGCTTTAGGAGGAACCATTGTATCAGGAACCGTCTTGGGATGAGTCCCTTTGTATTTGAAAAGGGAATTATCAGAATTTAGCTGACGTTTAGGGGAAGTTCCACGGTTGATGACCAAGTTCTTCACCTGCTTCCACACCTTATATATATACGAGAATGGATCACCCGGAGAGAGAACTGTTTTATGCTCTCGTTGGATCTCCATAAGCTGCGGAGATTTTTTCAATATTGCGGTGGGAGAATTTTGTCTGACCCTTCGCAATAGTTCAAAACCGTTCTCAGTTAGAACAGCAGAATTCACCACTGGGATTGAAACAGGACCATACGGAGAACTGCCCCCATCTTGTCTTATTTGACGCCGATATCGACGTCGGTAATGTCTTGCGACCAGAATTTGATTAGGCTCAGGATTTTGCTGAGCCTGCCCCCTGTTTTCTTTGAGAGCTTAAGTATTCTGCTTTCTGCCCCCTGCGTCGACCTTGGCCTTTGGAAGGTACCAGTTGTTTGGAGACTGATTCCGTCGGCAAATCAGAAGCTTGAGGAGCCAGCCTGTAGAAGACAGACTTTTTCTGGGCTTCCACCTTTGGTGTTGAGATACCGAGGGTGGGAGGTGGGCGTATCGACCCAAAGAAAAGCCTCTTCATTTCTCGAAGAGTCGGATTGCAGAAACTTAAGGATGCAAGTGGCCTATATTTGACTCCACCAGATGTGACAGAGCCTGAGTTGCGGTGAGTGGAAGCAAACACAATTCTGCATAGAGACAAAACGCCAGCTTCAGTATCCCATTACCCAGGGGCAACTAAAAACCGCGATTATTTGATCGCGGAAAAACACGACACACGAAGTGTGGAGTGGAAAGAGAAAAATGTCCCACCGGACGTACCAGAATTTGTTTACCCCCGAAAGACCGGACCGAGATGTTGGGACATCTAGCCTGAATTTGGGGGCAGATACTATTTGGAATTATCTATCTACCTCTCCGAAGATACCAAGTTGATTTATGGCACCGTATATCGGAGGTTTGGATAGATGCGACCATTGTAGCAGACTTTATCAGATTCCCCCTCATTTGTGAGGGGGTTTTTGATTGTGAGGACGCTCTTCCCTGCAGGTGCAAGCCCCTGCAATTAATTACGTTATCGCGTTGCGATAACCACTTTCTCTTTCTCCAGCAGTTCACTTCGTGTCGTGTGTATTTTTGTTTGTTTTGGTTGCCCGTGGATTGTATATGGAGACTAGTTTATGTTGTCACCCGTAGGGCGTGGATTAGTCCCAATCCGCATATTTTGGATTTGGATTTGGGTCAAGAATTTGGTTGACGGGGTCTACGTTGGTAGTTTGGGTTGCCAACGGGAATGAACTTAGAACGCATATCTCATATAAATGAGGTCCATCCATTCATAGGATATTTGGGTTTTTTAAAGTTCGTTAGTCATATTTGAGACTAAGATCAATTTAGAAACAAATGAGCATATGTGCTCAATTATTTTAGTTTAAAGATATTACGGTCCAACATTCCCTATTTGGGATGAATGCTAGTTTAAGGACATTTCGGTCCAACATTTCCGTTTTGGGACGAATGTTAGTTTAAGGACATTTCGGTCCATTATTCCCATTTTTGGGAAGAATGTTAGTTTAAGGACATTTCGGTCCAACATTCCCATTTTGGGGACGAATGTTAGTTTAAGGACATTTCGGTCCATCATTCATCTTGCGCGCATGTGTATTTGTTACGTAACGGAGTGAACGATGGTGACATGAAATGCACCTAATTTGAGGTGCGGTCTGATTTAAGGTGTGCACGTCAATTTGGAAGTGCATCAATATGGGATGAAAGGAGTTGTTGGTTGTCGGGACCTACCTCTGAAGACGTTGAGAAATTACAACGACATATATCAGAGGTGTGGAAAGATGTACCCTTGAACCAAATCCCGAATTTGAAGGAAAGATCGTAATGGACATCTAAAAATCATTAGCCTTATTTGAGACTAAGATTAACTTCAAAAGGTATGGTATGAAGATCGCCAGTCATGTATAGGATTAAGATCAGTTTGGATATCATGAATATAAGCTTAACCAATTTGGGCTAAGATTGGGTTTCTATAACACCCAGCAGTCCTAAGCACTCAGTTGCATATAGCAATCATGTGTGTTTCACGTGAGGCGTTGAAATAGTGCTAAGCACTAGTCTTTTGTGGCGCTCACGTGTGTTTCACGTGAGGCGCTGAGCGTCTGGCGCTCACGTGTGTTTCACGTGAGGTGCTGCACTAATGCTAAGCAATAAACTTTTCTATTTTCTGCCGCTCATGTGTGCCTCACGTGAGGCGCTGAACGTCTGGCGCTCACGTGTGTTTCACGTGAAGCGCTAAATTATTAGATTCTTTTGAGTGCTCACGTGTATTTCACGTGAGGTGCTAAGTTTTTTTTTGGAGATTGAATCTCTGCAGATATTTTTTAGAGAACTTAAATCTCTGTTAATAGTATTTTGACCATAAACGATCACCAAGATCAGTATTTTGAGAATCTGGGATCAGGTTCTTTAAAAACTAAGTTCAGGAACTAAGTTCTTAATTTTGAAGGAACTAAGTTCCTGGAGTATTATGGACTCAATGTTCTCCATGTTCTTTTATCCATATTTTTTTGTTCATGTTTTCAAAGAGTTAAACCTCTGTTAATGGTATTTTGACCATTAATGATCACCAAGATCACTATTTTGAGGATCTTGGATCGGGTTATTAAGGAACTAAGTTCTTGATTTAAAGGAACTAAGTTCCTGAAGTATTATAGACCCCGTCTTCTTTCTTTTCAACTTTGTTCTTCCCTGATTTTGATTCTCAAGAACAAGATTTTCCCAATGAGAATTAAATTCTCAACTTGTGAGAGACTTGTCATGTGGATCTCAGATCTAGAGAAAGAATTAAGTTCTTGAGAAGGGTTAAACCCTTATATATGATATGATAGATAAAGGAGATATTTTGATCTCGATATTTTCTTTATCTAAGGTTTTGAGGAGGAAGATCTTCTTTGAGAATTAAATTCTCTGTTGTTTTGTGGGAGCTTTTGGAGAGCCTTCTGTATTTTTTCACAAAATCTTATGAGGGTCTCCTCTTTTTTTTATATCGAGTCCTCCCTCCTCTTTTCATCTCTTTGCTCCTATTTATAGGAGAAGGAAAAGAATTAATTTTTTGCGAAAATCTCCCATTAAGATCATAATTGATTTCATAATCAATCCAAATGATCATTTAGATCAACCGGTGAATTTTATTCACCGTTGGTATTTTAATCCAAAGGCTCTCTGTTTAACAGAGAAGATTTCTTGTTTGTTTTAATAAAATTAGGAAAATATTTTCCTAAGATAGAATTTTATTCTATCATATGAATATCTTGTTAATTTAACAAGATTAGGAATATGTTTGCCTAACATAGAATTTAATTCTGTTATATGAATATCTTGTTAGTTTAACAAGATTAGGAAGATATTTTACTAACAAAGAATTTAATTCTGTTATTTGAATATCTTGTTAGTTCAATAAGATTAGGAAAATATTTTCCTAATATAGAATTTTATTCTATCACAAGATTAGAAAGATATTTTCCTAATATAGAATTTTATTCTATCTAATAGAAAAGATTATTCTTATTTGTTTATCAAGATTAGGAAAATATTTTCCTAATCTTGAATTTTATTCTATCAGATGATCGATGGGTGATTTTATAATCACCGTTGGATTTTTTATCCAAGAGTTCTCTGTTTAATAGAGAAGATCTTTCTAGTTTGAGAAAGATCGGGGAAATATTTTCCACATAGAATTTAATTCTATCAAATGGTTTAATTGATGATATTTTATCACAATTGGATTTTAAATCCAATATTCTCTGTTAGAGAAAGATCTTTCCATTTTAGAAAGATCGGGGAAAATATTTTCCAAATAGAATTTAATTTTATCACATAGAATTTAATTTTATCACATGGGAGCATTTTAAATTGGACATGTGAGCGCTGCCAAAGAATGCGGCAAGAGAACTCACGTGTTTAATACGTGACCCCTAATATGGGTTTTAACTTGTTTATTTTCAGCGCTCATATGCTCACGTATTTAACACTCGAGGCATGTTTGGCCTTTCGTTATTTATGTTCAGCGCCTATATGCTTTGCATATGAGCGCTCACATCTTTAACACGCGAGGCATGTTTGGCCTTTTTGCTATTTGCTTTCAGCACTTATATATCACGTGTTTAACAAGTGATGCCAAATTGTGGGAATTTTTTTCCTTTTTCTTCTCTCCCCTTTTTATAAGGGAATAAATAGCTCTTAGCCAAAAAATTTGGCGGGAACAGTCCATTTTGAGAAATTTCTACGATGCTTTCCACTTGTTCCCTGTGTACAGATTTATGTACGAACATGGGGAACAGGGGGAAAGTGCTGCTGAAATTTTCTTGAAATGGACGAAAAACAGGAGGATGTGAGATGCGGGTGTTGTATTCGTAATGGGAATTAGGACCTTTATCCCTGACAACCGTGAAACTAATTATTCGTCCCAACCTTTTGCTCTGAGTACTTACGCCAATCTTAAATGACTTTAAATACTTTGATACATCCACATAATGAAATTTTATTTAAGACTTGAAAATTTATTTAATGATGAGCTTGTAATAAACTTATAAGATATGTTAAACTCATATTATTATCTGTGTGATAACAGATGAGAATTCTTCCGGATAGCTTTAAAGATGAGCTTAAAGCCTTTTTAGATTACACAGATAAAAAACCAAAACGTAGCCAAAATGGACTCTTGTTCTGTCCTTGTAAGAAATGCAAGAATAGAGCCCGTTTTCGACATGAAGTGATAGAAGAACATGTATTTGTAGAAGGTTTTGAACCGAACTACATACATTGGAATTACCATGGTGAGGGTATATATGACGAGAAAACGAGGATGGATAATGAGATCGCAGGTTCGCAAGATGAATTGTCGACGGGTGACATGATAGATGACACGCATGGGATATTGGAAGATTTATTTACTTGAGAGGAAATGAATTTATTTACTGGAGAGGAAATGAATGATGTTGAACAGTCTGAAGGCACTAGTGAATTAGAGGAATTGCAGAAACTTCTGGAGAAAAACGAACAAGATCTATACGGAATTTAGTAGGCTGTCATTTGTAATAAGGCTCCTCCATCTGAAGATGATCAACGGGATGGGTAACGAGCACTTTGACGTGCTTCTTGATCTCCTACACATGGTAATTCCTGAAAGAAAGGAAAGCATTCCAGAGAATCATTATCAAGAAAAAATGATTGTTATGATACTTGATTTCTCGTACGAGAAGATAGATACATGTCCCAATAACTGTGCGCTATATCGTAAGGATTACGTGTCTCTCGATGAGTGTCCCACTTACAACTTGTCTAGGTGGAAAAATGTTAAGCGAAATTCAAACGCAGAAACGTCCGATGTCAGCAAAAAGAGCAAGAAAACTTCAGCCAAAGTTCTTCATTATTTCCCCCTGGCTAAGTGGTTACAAAATCTATATATTTCAAAGAATATGGCGAAGAGCGTGCAATGGCATTCCGATCGTCGGATCAAAGACGGGAAGCTGAGGCATTCAGCTGATACAGAAGTATGGAAGCAATTAGACAGTATTGATCATTTTAGAGATGAGCCGAGAAATGTACGTCTAGATTTGGCAACCGACGGTTTCATGCCTTACGGACTCATGAGCTCTACTTGGTTCACGTGGCCGGTATTGCTTATACCTTACAATCTACCTCCCTGGATGCGTATGAAGCAACCGTATATAATTCTTTCCTTATTAATTCCTGAAAGATATTCACCTGGCTAGAACATCGACATCAATATGGAACCTTTAATTGAAAAGCTGATAGAAATCTGGGAATATGGAGTAGAGATATATGATGCGTACACCGCGGAGAAGTTTAGAATGCAAGCGACTGTTATCTGGACAATCAACAATTTTCCAGCATATGGCATGTTATCTGGATGGTCTATCTACGCGAAGCATGCATGTCCATCATGTGGTCTTGATTACAGTGCCCTACAGTTTAAGATACATGGTAAGTTTTGCTACTGGTTTCATCATAGGTGGCTATCGGCGAATCATCCGTATAGAAAAATAGAAAATAAGTTTGATGGAATATTGGAAAAGGGCGAAGCACCAAAACAATTGTCAGGGATAAAATTTTTTGAGCAGATTTCATCGTGTCAATTCTAGTAAGGTTCAAATTGTTTTAACTCAGATGGTTCCTTCAGTAAACAAAAAAACGAAACCAATTCAAAAATAACAAATTGTTGAGTGTGTGGAAGAAAAAGATATATTATGGAATCTTTCTTACTGGAAACATCTGTTGATTCGACATAATATTGATGTCATGCATTTAGAGAAGAATGTGTTTGACAATATTGACGGCACATTGTTACCGGACGATTCTAAGTCCAAGGATAAGTTGAGTGCTCGCAAGTGCTTAGAGGAGCTTGGAATCCGACAGGAATTGCATCAGGTACTTCGTGATATCGTGATAACGGTGTTTATGAATTACCATATTCGAGCAACACAATATCGAAATTGGCTATGAAAAGATTTTGTGAGGTGCTAAAAAGCGTCAAAACCCCAGTTGGTTATTCCTACAACATAGTAAAGAATGTGCAGGTCGAGCCATCAAAGATCTTGAATCTTAAAACTCACGATTTTCATATCTTTCTGCAACAATTGCTTCCAGTGACTCTTCGACATAATTTGCCATCCAATATCTCCAAGGTTTTGATAGAGTATTACGAGACTTTTTCAATAAATTTTGTTCTAAGGTGATAGATGTGACCATATTCGAGGAGTTGCAAAAGAGTATTGTTGAAACCCTCTGTAAGTTGGAGATGATATTTCCATAATCTTTCTTCATCGTTATGGTTCATCTTTCTGTGCATTTAGCTACAAAGGCAATGATTGCTGGACCTGCCTCATATAGGTGGATGTATTCAGTAGAAAGGTAATATATTTTTTCAGTCAATTGTATTATTTAATTCATTATAATATTCACATTTATTTAAAGTATTCGTTAACGTTTTAGATACTTGGGATTCTTGAAACGACAAGTGCGTAATCGAGCTCGACCGAAAGGGTCAATACCCAAGAGTTATTGCGCTAATGAATGCATCAACTTCACTTCACGTTACTTGCGTGGAGTTGAAACAAGATTAAACCGTCCTTCTCGAATTAACGATGACCAGCTATTCCATTCATAAGGAGAGGATCGATCTTACAGGAGGGAGTGGCTCGATCAAGCGCATTCGTATATCCTTAATAATCTTGAAATTACTGCCGATCATAGAAGGTATATAAATTAAAACTTTTAATCGCGTCAATATTTTGAGTGTTTATACCTATATATGCCTAAATAATTAATACTGTTATCTTTTAGCCGACATATTGAAGAACTTACGAATGCGATTTCCGGAAAGGGGGCTAATTGGAAGATTAATCAAGAACATAAGAAACACTTTCCACGATGGTTCCATAAGCACGTACGTATGTCTTTTATATTTCACATTTCACATGCATATATCACATATAGCTTATACATTTACGTGTAAATGCATTGTAGATTGAAAATGACATAGCAAAAGGGATGCAATTCCCAGATGTAATCGTACGACTATCTAAAGGTCCTGGTGCTAAAGTGAATCGATACGGTTCATATTATATTAATAACTTAAAATTTCTTACAACCGAGAAATTGACTACCCAAAACAATAGGATTTATTGTTCGTTTGAACAAACGTGCTTCTCAAGTTCCCGTGATCAAAGACCGCAGCAAGGAAAAAAAGAATACTATGATCAGCTGGAGGACATAATAGAGGTATTTTAAATGAGCAAGAAAGATTTATTATATTCAAAGTTCATTGGTGCGCTTGCATCCAGATAGATGAGTACGGTTTTCAGCTTATCAATCTCAATAAAGAAATTTATTGAGATGATAAATTTATATTAGCTTCACAAGCTGAGCAGTGTTTTTATGTCAAAGATCTTAATCGTGAAGAACCTTACATTGCATTACTGGCACCTCCTAAATTCTTGTTCGATGGTTTTACCGACGAGATTGACCTTGATGAAGCAGATCCGGCTGACATATGAAAAACTTTGCGGTTGTAATAATTTATGTGTGTGTGTGTTATATAAACTATGCAGTTGTAAACACTTGTAATCAATTGATATATGTTATAAATTTTGCAGTTGTAAAAACTTCTAATCACTTGCATGTAAATGATATATGAAAAACTCTGCAGTTCTAATCACTTGTAATGTATTGATTTGTTGGTTTAATAATTTATGCATATTATATATTTTGTATCGTCATTACTTTTGCATGAAACAGATGGAACGAAAAGGCATATTCGAAAAATTTGCCAAAACATTTTCTTCAAAGAAAAGAGATCGGGATACTTTCTCCTCGACACTGCCTGATCCTGAGAGTAGAGGTATATATTGCGAGTTTTAAATAATCGTCGACCACATTATTTTATTCAAATAACTATTGCATTGATTATAATAAATTAAAATGTGTAGGTACATCTGATCAAGAGGATGCGAGTCCATCAGTGTAGCATGATCCGTATGCACACCTAGAAGAGTAATGCATGGACTTGAGTAGAGAACATGGGACGTTCTCGGATCCTGTCACCGATGGTGGATTCATGCATTGCCTCTTCCTCGTGATTTACAAAATGAAAAACCGTATCGAGATAGGGACAATGCGAAGGCACTGGCGCAGTGGGCTGTTGCTCAACCTCAAATCGATATGATGATAGAGGCAACAGACACGAGTATTGATGAGGCACGGGCAGCGGGGAATTATCTGGCCTGGTTTGAACACCACGGAAGAGGTATTGCAAACGAAATTACGAAATACGATATGCGTGAAAAAAGGGAAATTCTGCAATGAGTAGGAGGGAAGCCCATAGGTTCGGGTATGTGGGTTACACATTTCCACGGTTATATCGGTATTCTCGTCCGCAACACCGACTTCTGGAACGTGGGCTTCACATTTGCTGATAACCCCTGGGAAGTATACATATGGACTTGGCGCTCACTCTTGGTAATACTTAACTCAACTATATTTCAACATTACATGCATACCTGTTATATGTTATAAATTTATTAAATAATATATTTATTAATCTGTATTATATAAACATTTTATCTTAGAAGACGATATAAACGGACATTGGACGTATGTTCAGTATGAAATGGCACAAATATTCAAAAGATGGCGTCAAAAATTGAAAAAAATCTTAAACAGTCGAAGAAATTTATGGATAATGAGAACGTTTTGCCGCTCTTCCCTTCATCATTCCTAAAGACAATTTTTCGTTTCTTCTATTGCATTGGGATACACCCAAAGCAAAGGTAATTAAAAATATACTTAAATGATTTGAATACCAAATTTAAATTAAATTATATTTAGAGATATTGTCTTCTGAATAAGCAGAAAGTATCAGAAATGAATAAGCATAACTGAAGAAAAGCCACAGATGACTATTATGATGGATCGGTTCCTGCTGATCAGTATAGGACTAATTTGGTTAGCTTATCTTTAATTATATAAATGTTCGATTTTTCAATTTCATCGTTACATATTTTCACGTATAAATAAATCAAATATTCGTTACAGGAGAAGGCTGGGAAAAAGCCGACTTAGGAGGCATTGCACATGAGAGAGGGCATGTCAGAAGAAAAGATGGATATAGCCACTCAACATGTGGTAAGCTTGCATTTTTCAATTCTTTTAAGTAAATTAATTACACGTGTTAACTTCGTGAAGAAAATTAATTATTGTTTTATTTATCAAAAGAGGGTTTCGAGGAGGTGGAGAGGAGCTATTGGGAATCAAATCCTGAATATCCGGCCGACGATCCTCTTCCTACGGAGGCCGATGTATCTATTATAGAGCAACTTTTCTCTCAGTCAAGGGGACACGGTCATATTCCCCTATACGGTGGTCCCATTAGTCTTTCGTGGTCCGGTTCTAGAAGAATTATTTCAAGTTTGTCGACTACTCGCTCTAATCAACAATTGGTTGAGGCACAACGGATCAATGAGCTAGAGGAGTATCTCAAGAGGAGGGATGAAGCAGATAAGAAGAGGGCGGAAGATGAAGCGGCTTGGAGAGATTAAATGGAGGCGCGGTGGGAACAATTCTCGCAACAATACGTTCCGCCTCCGCAACCGTGGTTAGCACAGGGTCCATTGCCGCCGCAGCCGGTATATTACCCTCCTCCGACGCAACAACCGTATTACCCTCCTCCATCATAGGGAACGTCGTACTACTCTTATCCTCTGCTTCCACAATCACAAAGAGGGTATTACCATCGGCATCTACCTCTGCCACAAGATCCTTATTATCCCCACCTTCCACTATAGGAATCGTATAACCCTGATCAACCGACCCCACAGGGAGGGCTATTAGGTAACTTTTTTTCGCAGGAGGATTACGACAATGTGAATCGATACCATTCAAGGCAAGGTTCTGGTGGTGATGGTAGCGGTGGGAGTTAGTGAGGTAAGTATAGTTATTATTTATAGAAATTTGAGCATACAATTAAACTGTGTTGGGTTTTGATGTTTAAAATTCATGTTGTATATTCGTAGGGTGTTTATAAGTTAACGGCGAAAGGATTATATTTTGGCGATGGAAGTGGCGGGAGTTAGTGAGGTAGGAATGTGTGTGTGTGTATAGCTAACGTTGTTTCGAAGATTATAATTTGAGTTCATATATTTATTTATTTGTTTCGATTAACAAGGTTGAGTGAGCTGCGATTACGCGTGATTTGGAGATTTTTTTCGTATTATTGGACATATATAGTGCATGTATTGTGTTGTTCATATTCAAAACAATTTAGTTTATGTATGCTTGTCTATTAAGAATTTAGTTCATATGTGTTTGATTGAGTTGTTGATATTGGTGGATATATCGTGGATAGTTTTTATATGTTGGTGTGTATGCGTATTTGTTCGTATTAGTTGTTGATCTTGTTAGATATGTTGTGGATTGCGCATATATATTGATTTATATGCGATACACTATTGTGGCATAATATATTGTAATTTTGTGTATTATTGTATTGAATATAGCATTTTTGTCATTTTTTAAAGGAAAAATAGGTATTAGCGACCGTATTAGCTACAAGAACGGTGGCTCATACCTTATCAGCGACTGTTCGCTGATATTAGGAAACGGTTAAATTCGTTGGGATGTCCATATGTCTCCTTATTAGCGACCGGAACAAACGGTTCCTGATACATATATTAGTGACTGTTCTTATTAGAGACCGTTCATGAACGGTCGCTCATATATGTATCAGCGACCACCCAATTAACGATCGTGTTTTAGCGACCATTTAAAATATGAACAGTCGCTAATAGACATTAGCGACCGTTTATGATATTTTGGAGACCGTTTCATACGGTCTCTAATATTGATTGTATGTAGTAGTATGTAGCAGTTTAAATAAGGTTATTATTACCGATTTGAATATTGTTACGATTTTTAGAGTATACTGCTGTTGAGTGGGAGTTCCGTCACTACTATAAATAGGGGTTGCCCCTACGGATATATCCGTAAGGGCAAGAAATATCCCTGTAGGTGCAAACGCCGTAGGTGCAAGTCTTAACCTTGAACATGCCCCTACGGACAAAAACTTGCCCCTACGGCGTAATGTGTAGGTCCTGTTGTCCCTACGGATTAGGCTGTAGGGACAAAAAACTTATTTAATTTATCGGTTTATAAAATAAATTAGTTGTCCCTACGGATAAGTCCGTAGGGGCAACTATTTGCCCCTACGGATACGTGCGTAGGTCCTGATGTGTAGGGACAAAATATCAGGTATCCTGATATTTTGTCCCTACGGATACAAGTGTAGGGGCATTTGTTTTTCCCTACGGACAACTCCGTAGGGACAAGTATAACCCCTATTACTGAGATCATAGGGGCAAAATATCAGGTATCCTGATATTTGCCCCTACGGATAAATCGGTAGGGGCAAAGATGGTCCCTACGGATTAATCCATAGGGGCAATATTGGGCCCTACGGATTAATCCGTAGGTACATATTATCAGTTTTTTATAGAAAAAAGGGCTTCCTATTTGTTTCTCGCCCTGTGCACAATAATATATACATCATATATAAAATTAATCAACACGCAGAATATATATCGCAGTATTCATAATCACATCTCACGCATAACATACGAAAGAAATCAACAAAAGCAGAATATGATATCAATATAAACACGCAAACACCACCAATATCAATATCGTCCAAAATATATACAATATGTATCATATAAATAAATACATGTTTAAAATATAAGAATCAAAATGCTACCCTAGCTCGGTCCAGCTCCACCTCTGATAAACGCCATAATCTGGCGCGCCTGCTCCTCGGATATACCCTGAGTCAATAAATCATGCAATGCGGAGTGTGCGGGAGTCTGAGCGGGCTGTGGAGCTGTAGGAGTGGTCTGTGCAACCGCCGCCGAGGTAGTGGCTTGCGGAGCCGCAGCTGCGGGAGTCTGAGCGGGCAGTGGAGCTATAGGAGCTGTCTGCGGAACCGCAGCCGAGGTAGTGGCTTACGGAGCCGCAGCCGAAGGAGATGCATGTGGAGGCTCGGCCGATATACCATGTCGCGTCTGAACCTACGTATGTAATAAACGAGTAAGAACTGTGTATTAGTCGAATTCGTATCATTATCAAGTTATTGCGAAACCCTAATCTATGTATACTTAGGGACTTAGGCCTCGTTTGGATATCTAGTTTGGAAAACCGTACTTTATTTTAATTAGATATGTATGTATGATTAATCAAAGGTAAGTCTATAACCAAATAAGCTCAGGCTACGTACTAATATTGGATATGTTGCTATCTATAATATGGCATAATATTTTACTATTAAGTAGTATACATACCAACATCTCCTTCAACTTTTGAACGGTGGCCTTCAAGCTCTCCAGTTCTTTCTGGAAACGTCGCTCACTGGAGACGGAGGAAGTAACCGCCGGAGTGGAGTCCAACCTCATATGGGACCTGCTAGGGCCCAGTCCCCGGCCTCTCTCCCAACCTCCATGGTTCCCTCCGTGTGCGGCGTCCAGGACTGGGGTCAGCAGTATCGGATCGTTCTGTCCAGGAAAATCGATCCCCGATGCCTCGGCCTGCTCAACCACCCGCTCCTACACCCACATTAACCAGTAAAATATAAGTATATCATTTAAATTTGAACCTTTCAAAACTAAAATTTCAAATAGGGGTTGAATAAATATTAACACTTACGCAATACTCCTGGGTAGCGGCGTCGGGGTATCGAAGCTCGCCCGTGGCGGGATCTGTCGAGGTGCCGTAGACGGCAAGATACGCGGACAGCACGCTCGGTGTACCACCCTGTGCCAGGGTCTGAGCTCTCTGCAATATTAGAAAATAACTCTTAATATTAGATATATTAGAAAATAACTCTTGATATTACATTATATCTCAAAGGCCGGTCTATTGTGATTTACCGATAACTCCATGGCACGAGTAATATTCCTCGAGCCACCTGTATAAGTGGGGTGACCCCTCTTCGCCAACTTCCTATTCTCTTTATTTTGTTCGGCCTGTTTCTTCACAACACATTCACATTTAGTTTTCTAATTAAGCAACACAAAAAAATAAATTATATACTAAACAATGAATTACATTTAAAATACATACCTGTTTGCGATGAGAGTCGAAATATTCGCACAATAGAGGCCATGTATCTACGTCGACTCTCGGAAAGGCCGGAGTAGATAGGAGGGTCGCTCTCTCTGCCTCGGGGGTCACCATCCACAGGGAATAGCAGTCGGTCTTCAGCTCATTCCTGTTGTATCGGACCTTCGTCTGCATGTTCTTCATCAGGCCATTGTACAGAGCGTGAAAATCGAGCACCTTCCCAGGGTGATCAGGGTCGGGTACAGGCTGAAAATCGTAATCCAACTGAAAATACAAAAAAAATTGTTATTAGATTGCAAGTGTTAATAATAAATATATTGGATAAATCAAATGAAAATATATATTAATACCCGAGCCTGATCCCAGAAGAGGGCGAATGAGCACCGGTGCTGGTCGCCCCACTCAACGTGCACTACTACAAATAAGGGTTGCCCCTACGGATTTATCCGTAGGGGCAACTCACTGCCCCTACGGATATATGCGTAGGGGCAAAAAAATACCCCGTAGGTGCAAAGGCCGCAGGTGCAAGTTGAGACCCTGAACTTGCCCCTACGGGCAAATTCTTGCCCCTATGGATTTCTGTGTAGGTCCTGTTGCCCCTACGGAGTAATCCGTAGGGTATAAAATTTTATATTATTTACGGTTTTTTTTAATATATTACATATACCTACGGACATAACCGTAGGTCCATGTACTACCCCCTACGGATATATACGTAGGTACCTATCCGTAGGGGCAAAATATCAGGAATCCTGATATGTTGCCCCTACGGATAACGCCATAGAGGAGAGGCAGTGGCCCCTACGGATATGTCAGTAGGGGCACTCCCAACCCCCTGGTATTGAGATCAGGGGGGAAATATCAGTTACTGCTGATATTGTGCCCCTACGGATATAACCGTAGGGGCAACATGTGTACCTACGGATTAATCTGTAGTTACATATTATCTGATTTTTTTTTTAAAAATGGGCTGCTTGATTTTTTCCCACCCTGTGCACAATAATATATACATCAATCAAATATAAAATTAATCATCACACAACATATATTGCAGTATTCATAATCACATCTCACGCATATATATAATATACAAAAGAAACCCAAAAACTGAATATGATATAAATATAAACCAATATCAATATAGTTTCAAAATGTAGTACAATGTGTATGATATAAATAAATACATGTTTCAAAAAATAAGAACCAAAAAGCTACCCTAGTTCGGTCCAGCTCCACTTCTGAATAACGATAGAATAACGCGCGCCTGCTCCTCGGTCAATAAACTCTGCAATTCGTCGCGAGCGGGAGTCTGAGCGGCATGTGGAGCTGGCGATGTGGTCTGCGCAGCCGCCGTCGAGGTAGTCGCTTGCGAAGCCGCGGCTGCGGGAGTCTGAGTGGGCGGTGGAGCTACAGGAGCTGTCTGCGGAACCGCAGCCGATGTAGTGGCTTGCGGAGCCGCAGCCGAAGGAGATGCATGTGGAGGCTCAGCCGATGTACCCTGTCGCGTCTGGACCTAACGTGTGTAATAAGCGTGTAAGAACTGTGTATTATTCGAATTTGTATCATTATTAAGTTATTTCGAAACCCCGTTTGGATATCTAGTTTGTTTTTTATTTTAATTACATCTGTATGTATGATTAATCAAACTTAAGTCTAAAACCAAATAAGCTCAAGCTACGTACTAATTATGGATATGTTGATATCTATATAACATGACATGATATTTTACTATAAAGCAGTATACATACCAGCATCTCCTTCAACTCCTGAACGGTGGCCCTCAAGCTCTCCAGTTCCTGATGGACACGTCGGTCACTGGAGACGGAGGAAATAACCGCCGGGGTGGAGTCCAACCTCATATGGGCCCTGCTAGGGCCCAGTCCCCGGCCTCTCTCCCAACCTCCGTGGTGCCCTCCGTGTGCGGCGTCCAGAACTGGGGTCAGCAGCCTCGGATCGCTCTGTCCGGTAAAATCGATCCCCGAGGCCTGGGCCTACTCAACCACCCGCTCCTACACCCACATTAAGCAATAAAGTATAAGTATAAAATTTAAACTTGAACCTTCCAAAACTAAAATTTCAAATTTGGGTAGAAAAAATATTAACACTTACGCAGTACTCCTGGGTAGCGACGTCGGGATATCGAAGCTCGCCCGTGGCGGGATCTGTCAAGGTGCCGTGGACGGCAAGATATGCGGACAGCACGCTCGGTGTACCACCTGACGCCACGGTCCGAGATGTCTTCAATATTAGAAAGTAACTCTTAATATTAGAAATATTAGAAAATAACTCTTAATATTGCAGAATATCACAAAGGTCGGTCTATTGTAATTTACCGATAACTCCATGGCTCGAGTAATGTTCCTCGAGCCACCTGTGTAAGTGGGGCGACCCCTCTTCGCCGACTTCCTGTTCTCTGTATTCTGAGCGGCCTGTTTCTGCACAACGCAATAACATTTAGTTTTCTAATTAAGAAACACAAGGAAATAAATTATATCATAAATAATGAATTACATTTAAAATACATACCTGTTTGCGTTGGGAATCGAAATAAGCGCACAATAGAGGCCATGTCTCTACGTCGACTCTCGCAAACGCCGGAGTAGATAGGAGGGCCGCTCTCTCTGCCTCGGGGGTCGCCATCCACAGGGAGTAGCAGTCGGCCTTCAGCTCATTCCTGTTGTATCGGACCTTGGCCTGCATGTTCTTCATCAGGCCATTGTACAGAGTATGAAGGTCGAGCACCCTCCTCGGGCGATCAGGGTCGGCTACAGGCTGAAAATCGTAATCCAACTGAAAATACAAAAAAACATTGTTATTAGATTGCAAGTGTTAATAATAAATATATTGGATAGAACAAATGAAAATATATATTAATACATACCCGAGCCTGATGAAAGAAGAGGGCGAATGAGCGCTGGTGCTGCTCGCCCCACTCAACGTGAAGTGGATAGTTCTTCACGAGCCGGCTCTCGTCCCCCAAATACCGGCCGAACCTCTCGGCATGAGGACCGGTATAGCGATAGTCAAGGGTAAAAAAAGGGGGAATGCTGCCTCCCCCCTAGCTCTGTCAGGCCTCAGCCTATGGGACTGATTTGGGCCTCGAGTCCCCCTCTGGGGATGGGAAGGCCCTGCGTCTGCACGAAATATCAAGACAATCAATAATAAGACAAAATTGTATTAAGAAATCAAGGTTAAACGAAAATTCAAGTGTGATATATACCTCTGGTGACTATCGCACGAGCCTGGGCCCGGGCAGCAGCATGAGCGGGACGATAGTTCCTCCGGTGAAGAACAACCGGGGTCCCGGATGCGGACGCATCCCCTCCAACTAGAAAATAAACATCGACGCTAAATTTCCATGAAGTTCATATTTATTCTATAGAGCATATGTAAAATGAATAAATATTTTAAATTTATTCATACTAACCTGCAGACGATGCGGAGGGTATGGAAGCGGCAGGAGTGGCCCCTGCGGAAGATATGGACGCACCACCTATAATTAGACAATTAAAAATAGATTATATAAGTAATTGCAAAAAGAATGTGTAGATCAAAAATATAACGTTCTAAATCAATATGCATGCACTATAGGATATATAAACATACCCGCAGGTGCGGTGGTGTCACCACCTACAGCTAGACAATAATAAAAATTGCTAAGTAAGAGCAAAAGGAATGTGTGTATTTATGATATAGCATTCTAAATCAATATACATACACTATATGATATATAAACATACCTGGAGGAGCGGGGGTGGCCTCTGTCCCAGATGTGGACGCATCACCAACAACTAGACAATCAAACATTGACAGTATAAGTAATTTTGACATAAACAGGCATGAATATCTGTAATATTACATTCAAAATGGAAATGCGTGCAGTATACCTGGAGGTGTGGCAAAATCTACATGGAAGGAGGCATCCGAAGGGGTCTCCAATCTAGGTGCAAGACCGGCCCTCTCAAGCTCCCTACGGAGCTCTCCGGGCGGCAGAACCGCTCTACCTCTGCCTCTGCCTCTGCCGCGGCTGGAGCTCCTGCCGCCCCTCGCTGCTCCCGACATCGTCATCAAATCTAGATAAATGGTTCGTGGACGCATTAGACAATCATTAAAAGTATTGACTATATATGTATAGAGCGTAAAATGTGAAGTAATAATATAACATTACTGATAACCTTTTTCGTTTCATGGGCGCATCATATATATCTACTTAGATTTCATCGTCGATGTCATTTCTAACCCACGTAACTTCATGATCGGTCGAAGACAACCCGTCCTTCGAAACAGACGGTCGGAGCACTTTAAGCCTTCTCTCTTCTTCGTCCTCATCGCTGTCCTCGTATTCTGGGACATCGTAGACATCTCTGGGTTTCCATCGGTATACAACACTCCACCCCGGATGCTTCAAACACTGTGAGTAGTATACTTGGAACGCTTGGTTCGGAAAGATAAACGGATCGTCCTGACCGTAAAATCGAAGTGTGTTCACACTGGTCAATCCATATTCATCTTTCCAAGTCCCAAGACTGCTTCTCCACCTGTCCGTATCGGTTCGCGGATCGTACCAAGTACACTGGAATATATAAAAGGGTTCTGATCGTCCGGGATAGTGGATACCGAGTATACAATTTAAGTACCCATAGTAAATCACACCGTCCAATCCTACTGTCGCAATCCCACTATTCTGAGTGGTTCTAGATGTTTCTATGTCCATAGCCAACCAAGGCGACAGATTATAAATTATCATTACAACGGGCCATGTACTGTGACTTCCAGCCATATAGTTGAATGGGCAGAACCCATCGGTAGCCAGTCCGAGCCGGACATTGCGAGGATCGCTACTGAATATTGCGTGCCTCCTATCGAAATCCTTCCATGCCAGTGAATCTCTTGGATGGCTCATTTTTCCATTTTCGCTTGGAGGAGCACGGTGATGCCAAATCATTACCTCGGCTGTTTTCTTGCACCTGAATAGCCTCTGTAGCCTCTGTGTTATGGGAAAGTATCGTGCTATTTTCATAGGTATATCAGGCTTCTTATCAGAATCTTTCGGTTTATACCTGGCCTCTCCGCATGTTGGACACTCTTTCAAATCTGAATTCTCTTTCCGGTACAACACGCAATTTTTAGGATATGCTTGAATCTTCTCGCACTTTAGACCCAAATCAGACATCATCTTCTGGGCTTCGTACCAGCTTTCGGGCACATTATTTCTCGGAGGCATAGAATCTTTCAAGAACGAAAGAAGCATTGTGAATGACTTGTTGCTCCATCCATTTAGGCACTTAATCTGGAAAAGTTGGACGAACCATGAGAGGGTGGAATACTTCGCATTCTCATAAATTGGTTTCCTAGCATCATTCATGAAATTTTCATATTTATCCGCACGCGGTCCTTGACCGGAAGGAATGTCATCTTCGGTACGAATAGATTCACCTAGGGCAGCCTCTACCATATGCTCCATTTCTTCTGAAGGAAATAAATTTCCGTCTCCTGCCGCATTACCGAATTCTTCTTCTTCTCCTGCCGCATTATCGTGTTCTCCTTCTTCTTCTACCGCGGTAGTGCATTCTTCTCCTTCCCCGTGATATTTCCAAGTTGTATAAAGTCTAGTAAACCCATGTTTTACAATATGAAGCTCTGCCAATTCTACCTTCTGCCAGTACTTATTGCCACATCTATCGCACGGACAGAGAATCTTCTCTATTATGATCTTATTATGTGCGCGTGCAAATTCAAGAAAAGCAGCAACTCTTGCAACAAACTTAGGTTGCATAAGTTGTTTCCAATCCACATACATCCAGTCCTTAACTCTGACGTACTCATGGGCTATGTTAGACTGTATAACATATAAATTGTAGGTTATGCTGACTATATTGAGAAATATAAGAACGGGATAGTTACTGACAAAGGAGAAAATCCGTGTATATGCTTTGTGTGTGCGTTTGTCGTTGAAACGAATAAATTATCGCACGTATGTTAACCGATAGACGGGGACTAAGTGGCGCTTTTAGTTTTATATATGAGTATCGATGGGAATATGAAGGTTTCATATTATCATATATTGGTTTTAACCCGAACATCTCGAATCGCTCTCTAATTATGCGTTTGTTGTGTATTCTTGTTGTATGTGTGTGTTCCGGCTGTCGAGGGTAGGCTTCTATCCCATTAAGAATGTATAGAGTGAACGCCCATCACTTGTGCTTTCAACCGTTTCGAGTAAATTTCGGCAGCACCTCCCCGCTGTTCTCCGAGTACACTGTAATAGAATAGATAATCATTTCAAAGCTATGAAACAACGTTGAAATGAATATCTAATCTATCTTTGTACACAGAGAACCAGCGGAAAGGTACCGATGAAATATCTCGAAACGGATGAAAACACAAGTGAATGAAGGCGTTTGCTTTATACATTCTTAACTTGTCCACACGGGACAAATCTATGGGTTACCATACGATTGAATTTTCTCGTCGCGTAGACTATACGACGGTTGTTAGTATCGAGCTATACTGTCCGATATTTAACAACCTTCGTATAGTTCTAGGTCACGACGAGCATCGCACGTATGTTAACCGATAGACGGGGACTAAGTGGCGCTTTTAGTTTCATATATGAGTATCGATGGGGATATGAAGGTTTCATATTATCATCGAGTATCATATATTGGTTTTAACCCGAACATCTCGAATCGCTCTCTAATTATGCGTTTGTTGTGTATTCTTGTTGTATGTGTGTGTTCCGGCTGTCGGGGGTAGGCTTCTATCCCATTAAGAATGTATAGAGCGAACGCCCATCACTTGTGCTTTCAACCGTTTCGAGTAAATTTCGGCAGCACCTCCCCGCTGTTCTCCGAGTACACTGTAATAGAATAGATAATCATTTCAAAGTTGTGAAACAACGTTGAAATGAACATCTAATCTATCTTTGTACATGGAGAACCAGCGGAAAGGTACCGACGAAATATCTCGAAACGGATGAAAACACAAGTGAATGAAGGCGTTTGCTTTATACATTCTTAACTTGTCCACACGGGACAAATTTATGGGTTACCATACGATTGAATTTTCTCGTCGCGTAGACTATACGACGGTTGTTAGTATCGAGCTATACTGTCCGATATTTAACAACTTTCGTATAGTTCTAGGTCACGACGAGCATCGCACGTATGTTAACCGATAGACGGGGACTAAGTGGCACTTTTAGTTTCATATATGAGTATCGATGGGAATATGAAGGTTTCATATTATCATCGAGTATCATATATTGGTTTTAACCTGAATATCTCGAATCGCTCTCTAATTATGTGTTTGTTGTGCATTCGTGTTGTATGTGTAACATGATTTTAAACCATTGAGATCAATATTGATAGAACTGATTATCCTACATTGCAATAGCATTCATCAACCAAAAACTATTATTGCAATGGTATTCATCTATAACAATCAACCGTTAAAACTACAAATGTAGAATACTGATATCATAAAGCGTTATACGCAACATTGATCGGTATTCATCATTTTCTTCGTTATCATCTAAGATGTAGATACATCAAATTTCATGTGATTCTATAACTTTTTCATCGTTGATTTAGCAATGTAAAAAAATTTATTGCCCTTAATTTTGAACCCACTAAATCAACGGTGAAAAGTTGTAGAATCACATGAAATTTGTTGTACCCACATCTTAGATGATAACGAAGAATATGATGTATGTCGATCGTCGGAAAAAATAAGGAAGGACGTATTTTTTCGACGCCATAAGAGAAAATTCCCTCCTTCATTATATATATATATATATATATATATATATATATATATATATATATATATATAATTTTCCAACAAGGGATTAGGATATCATCTAGTCATGTGACAACACTAGATCAATTAATCTTAATGGAGTTTTTGTCTAATCAAATTCAACTCCAACCATCATTTTAAAAGAACGAACCAACATCATTAAAAAAATGTAAATACCAACTCCAAATTCCCAAAAAAGTAACGAGTAGGATGAAAATAAAGCCTATCCGTGCTTTTTGTTCTCTTTGTAAGCAGCATTATAAATGGCCGAGTTACGAAATATGTTGTTAGGCATGAGTTAAGCCGATAAACAAATTCAGATCATTTAATCATATTTATCTTCCTAAAAACCCGTCATTGATTAAAAGTTGATAGCAATGATCAAGCAACACGGGAATTTAACCAACACTGTTCACGTATAATCAATCTTGCACCACTAATCATTCCTACGACAACCGTTAGTCGACAATCAGATGGATCTCTCTCTAAATCATACCCTGCTGTCAAACGTTTTTCTCCCATCAAATCAATTATACTAGTATAGGTCGCGATGAGTACAACCGTCAAAACCAATCACACAGCCCACACACGAAAACTAGCCATGCTCATAACATTTACATATCCTCAACTAACCCATTAAAACTCTCTCCAAGTTGGATATTAGTTGACCAACCGCCATTAAACCGCCCACACACAAAAACTAGCCATGCCCACCTTAGCCCCAGCCCTAACCCCAACCTAACCCTAGCCCCAGCCCCGGCCCCAGCCCTGCCCCGCCCCAACCTAACCCTAACCCCAGCGCGGCCAGCTAAACCCCAACCCCAACACTAAGCCAAACCCTAACCCCAGCCCCAGCCCCAGCCGCAGCCGAACCCCAACCCTAACCCTAACCCTAACCCCAACCCCGACCCCGACCCCGACCGTGACCCCTGCCGAACCCCAACTCGCGCGCGCAACCCCAGACCCAGCCATTAACCCTAGCCCTAAATAATCAAAAAATTCTTTAATTTACATGAAGATTTACTCACCTGAACGGCGGTGGCGACGACCTGAACGACGGTGGCGACGACGAGAATGGTGGTGGCGACGAGAACGGCGGTGGCGACGAGAACGGGGGTGGCGACGAGGAGAACGGGGGTGGCGATGACGAGAATGGCGGTGGCGATTTGGGGATTTTCTTTCGCGCGCGATCGAGAGAGGAAGAAAGTGAGCGTAGGCGATCGATCTGTGCCTTTATTAAATCGATATTTAGTTGCCCCTACGGATTTGTCCGTAAGTCCTTGGTTTGCGACTCCGTAGGGGCAAACACCAAATTAAGAATTAATATTTTTATTCTTGGACGTCTGGGCCCGTAGGGGCAACCTTTTAGCCCTACGGATTAATCCGTAGGGCCTACTTAAATCTGCCCCTACGGATTTCAATATCCGTAGGGGCAACCCCCTATTTTACTAGTGGTGAAGTGGATAGTTCTTCACGAGCCGGCTCTCATCCCCCATATACTGGCCGAACCTCTCGGCATGATCGCCGGTATAGCAATAATCAGGGGTAAAAAGAGGGGGAGTGCTGCCTCCCCTCTAGCTCTGTCAGGCCTCAGCCTGTGGGACTGATTCGGGCCTCGAGTCCCCCTCTCGGGATGGGGAGGCCCTGCGTCTGCAAGAAATATCAAGACAATCAATATTAAGACAAAGTTGTATTAAAAAATCAAGGTTTAACGAAAATTGAAGTGTGATATATACCTTCGGTGACTAAAGCACGAGCCTGGGCCCGGGCAGCAGCACGAGCGGGACGATAGTTCCTCCAGTGAGGAACAGCCGGTGACCCGGAAGTGGACGCATCTCCAACTAGAAAATAAACATCGATAAAATTACATGGAGTTCATGTTTATTCTTAAAGGATATGTAAAATGAATAAATATTTTATATTTATTCATACAAACCTGCAGACTGAGCGGAAGGAATGGAAGTGACGGGAGTGGCTCCTGCACCAGACGAGGATGCACCACCTATAATTAGACAATCAAGTATCAGCTATATAAGTAATTGCAAAAAGAATGCGTATATCAATAATATAACATTCTAAATCAACATGTATACACTATAGGATATATAAACATACCGCGGGTATATGACATATAAACATACCTGGAAGTACGGGAGTGGCCTCTGTCCCTGATGTAAGTACGTAAGAGCGAAAAGAATGTATATATATTTATGATATAGCATTCTAAATCAATATACATGCACTATATGATATATAAACATACCTGGAGGTGCGGGAGTGGCCTCTGTCCCTGATGTGGACGCATCACCAACAGTTAGACAATCAAACATTGACAATATAAGTAATTTTGACATGAACATGCATGTATATCTATAATATTACATTCAAAATGAATATGCGTTCATTATACCTGGAGGTGTGGCAAAGTCCACACGGAAGGAGGCATCCGAAGGGGTCTCCGATCGGGGTGCAAGACCGGCCCTCTGAAGCTCCCTACGCAGCTCTCCGGGCGGCAGAACCGCTCTGCCTCTGCCTCTGCCTCTGCCGGTGCCGCGGCTGGAGCTCCTGCCGTCCCTCGCTGCTCCCGTCATCGTCATCAAATCTAGATAAACGGTTCGTGGACGCATTAAACAATCATTACAAGTATTGACTATATATGTATAGATCGTAAAATATAAAGTAATAATATAACATTACTGATAACCTTTTTTTGTTTCATGGGTGCATTAGACATATCTACTTGGATTTCATCATCGATATCATTTCTAACCCACGTAACTTCATGATCAGCCGAAGACAACCCGTCCTTCGAAACAGACGGTCGGAGCACTCTAAGTCTTCTCTCTTCTTCATCCTCATCGCTGTCCTCGAATTCTGGGACATCGTAGACATCTTCCAACGGCATACGACACTCCATCCCGGATGCTTCAAACACTGTGAATAGTATACTTGGAACGCTTGGTTCGGAAAAATAAACGGATCTTCCTGACCATAAAATCGAAGTGTGTTCACACTGGTCAATCCATATTCATCTTTCCAAGTCCCAAGATTGCTTCTCCACTTCGTATCGGTTCGCGTATCGTACCAAGTACACTGGAATATATAAAAGGGTTCTGATCATCCGGGATAGTGGATGCCGAGTATACAATTTAAGTATCCATAGTAAATCACACCTTCCGATCCTACTGTCGCAATCTCACTATTCTAAGTGGTTCTAAATGTTTCTATGTCCTTAACTTCGAATTTGTATCCAAGGACACCGAATCCTTTATAATATGCAACCTCCATACTACGAAATTGAGCTAAACATCTAGAATCACTCTCAAATGATGAAGACAAGTTTGGATCGTGGATCTAACAAAACAAATTTTACAAAAAATACATAACAATATAAGTTTAGATTAAAACTGATAGCAATAGCATGTTATTCGAATAACTTACATCATCTGTAACCCAATCGCAAAAATTATTCTGATGATATTTTTCCAATCGTTCATCGTTCCAATCAGGATGCCCCTCATGTACCTCGTTAAAATGAATTCTGTTTTCGACAATAAATTATGACTTTAATATTATATCATTTCATACACACACAAACACAAATATAACAATTAAACCCAAAAAACTTACTCTCTAATTTTTTCAAGACATGCGCAATTAAGCAAGATAAACCGGTATATCTTGTTCATAAACATAGTGTCTACCCTCTTATAATCGGCTTTACCATATGGCCCGTCTTGAATTCTTCGAGGCCGGTTAAGTCTCGTCTCAATGTTCTCGTCCAGATAGCAGGAACAAAATGTGGTTGCTTCATCAAGAAGATAACCTTGCATGATAGAACCCTCTGGTCGATTTCTATTGCGTATATACTTTTTAATAGTGTAAAGGTACCTAAAGAAAATATGTTGAATAAATAAATAAGGGTATACAGGACAACAATAATTTTAAAAATTGTGCGAAACAAAAAATTCCACGTACCTCTCGACGGGATACATCCATCGATATTGTACCGGTCCGGCTAACTTTGCCTCAGTTGCAAGATGAACCGTCAGGTGTATTATGATATCGAAGAATGACGGTGGGAAAATACGCTCAAACTTGCAAAGTATCAACGCAATAGAATTTTCTAGTTTAT
Source organism: Agapanthus africanus (assembly GCA_030015575.1). Taxonomy (NCBI): domain Eukaryota; kingdom Viridiplantae; phylum Streptophyta; class Magnoliopsida; order Asparagales; family Amaryllidaceae; genus Agapanthus; species Agapanthus africanus. The sequence goes on along the minus strand of CM057338.1, from coordinate 370,687,107 downwards.
CCAGCGTCACAGCATCCAGTGTTTTAGCACACAACTCTCTGAAAAAACAACATAGGTCGTTGATTACTAGACCAATCGATTCGGGGAGAGAAGTCCTGAGGGCTAATGGAAGAAGGTGCTCCACGATAACATGGTGATCATGACTTTTCAGTCCATCGATCTTGCCTTTCACAATTTTTATCTTCTTGCTGAATGATCCTGAGAAACCTGTGGGAACTTTCAAATCATGCAACACTTGCAGGAATCTTTTCTTCTCCGGTTGTGACATATGATAAGCGGCATTGGGAAGTACAAACTTGCCTGGTTTACCTGCTACAGGTTTAGGGTGCAATTCACTTCTTATTTCCCAGTCCTGTAGATCCATCCGAGCATTCAGGTTGTCTTTCGATTTCCCGTCTTTACAAAGAAGCAAGTTGAGTATGTGCTCTGATACTCCCTTCTCTATATGCATGACGTCCAGACAATGACACACTAAATTTGTTGACCAGTACGGAAGCTCGATGAAAATGCTTAACTTGTTCCAAAATGATGGTTTGACCTGATTTGTCGGATCCATCCCGAAAGTCATATTATTGTAACCATCCCACTGAGCAGTCACGTCCTCTCCGGACAATAGGGCTGGAGGTCCAAGAAGCTCCTGATGACCATCAAAGTGAACAGTCTAACCTGTAAGGGTGGTCTAGAGGCAGGAAACGTCGATGGCTGCAATAACAAACCTTCCTGCTAAAATTGAAGAATTTCTATGTTGTGTGTTGATAGCAATGAGGACATGCTTTGTGACCATGTACGGACCAACCTGATAGCATTCCATATGCAGGAAAGTCATTAATTGTCCACATTAAAGCCGCACGTAGTATGTAGGTTGTATTTGTGTTTGCATCGTAAGTCTCTACACCATCAATGAACAAAGATTTTAACTCCTCGATCAAAGATCGGAGATAGACGTCGATATCGTTTCCCGGTGAGTTTGGTCCGTCGATAAGAAGAGGCATCATAAAGTATGATTGGTCCATAGCCAACCAAGGCGACAGATTATAAATTATCATTACAACGGGCCATATGCTGTGACTTCCAGCCATATAGTTGAATGAGCAGAAGCCATCACTAGCCAGTCCAAGCCTGACATTGCGAGGATCGCTACTGAATATTGCGTGCCTCCTATCGAAATCCTTCCATGCCGGTGAATCTTTTGGATGGCTCATTTTTCCATCTTCACTTGGAGGAGCACGGTGATGCCAAATCATTGCCTCGGCTGTTTTCTTGCACCTGAATAGCCTCTGCAGCCTCTGTGTTATGGGAAAGTATCATGCTATCTTGACAGGTATATCAGACTTCTTATCAGAATCTTTTGGCTTATACCTGACTTCTCCGCATATTGGACACTCTTTCAAATCTGAATTCTCTTTCCGGTACAACACGCAATTTTTAGGACATGCTTGAATCTTCTTACACTTCAGACCCAAATCAGACATCATCTTCTGGGCTCCGTACCAGCTGTCGGACATGTTATTTCCCGGGGGCATAGAATCTTTCAAGAATGAAAGAAGCATTATGAATGACTTGTTGCTCCATCCATCTAGACATTTAATCTGGAAAAGTTGGACGAATCATGAGAGGTTGGAATACTTTGCATTCTCATAAATTGGTTTTCTAGTATCATTCATGAAATTTTCATATTTATCCGCACGCGGTCCTTGACCGGAAGGAATGTCATCATCAGTACGAATAGAAACACCTAGGGCAGCCTCTACCATATCCTCCATTTCTTCTGATGGAAAGAAATTACCGTATTCTTCTTCTGTCGCATTACCGTTTTCTCCTTCTTCTCCTGCCGCATTATCCAGTTCTCCTTCTTCTTCTGCCGCATTACTGCGTTCTTCTCCTTCCCCGTGATATTTCCAAGTTGTATAAAGTCTAGTAAAACCATATTTTATGATATGAAGCTCTGCCAATTCTATCTTCTGCCAGTACTTATTCCCACATCTATCGCACGGGCAGAGAATCTTCTCTATCACGATCTTATTATGTGCACGTGCAAATTCAATAAAAGCAGCAACTCCTGCGACAAACTTAGGTTGCATACATTGTTGCCAATCCACATACATCCAGTCCTTAACTCTGACATACTCATGGGCCATGTTAACTGTATAACATATAAATTGTAGGTTATGATGACTATATTGAGAAATCTAAGAACGAGATGGTTACTGACAAAGAAGAAAATCTGTGTATATGTCTTGTGTGTGCGTTTGTCGTTGAAAAGAATAAATTATCGATAATCAAAGTTAGATTTGAGGATACTCATGTATGAGAATATGAAAGTTTCATATTATCATCGAGTATCATATTTTGGTTTTAACTTGAACATCTTGAATCAATCTCTAATGTTGCGTTTGTTGTGTATTCTTGTTGTATGTGTGTGTTTCGGCTATCGGGGTTAAGGCTTCTATCCCATTAAGAATGTATAAAGCGAACACCCATTCACTTGTGCTTTCAACCGTTTCGAGTAAATTTCGGCAGCACCTCCCAGCTGTTTTCCGAGTACACTGTAATAGAATAAATAATCATTTCAAAACTGTGAAACAAAGTTGAAATGAACATCTAATCTATCTTTGTACACGGAGAACCAGCGGAAAAGTACCGACAAAATATCTCGAAACGGATAAAAACACAAGTGAATGAAGGTGTTTGCTTTATACATTCCTAACTTGTCCACACGGGACAAATCTATCAGTTATTATACGATTGAATCTTCTCGTCACATAGACTACACGATGGTTGTTAGTGTAGGGTTCCTAGGCACCCCAAGGAGGTCTCACAAGGCATCGAACATGCCATATTAAAATTTTACGGTGCCTACAAACCCTAAACTACGGATCGTCGGCTAGATGTCTAGGCGAAAAACTAACTAGTTAACACTTAACTAAAAGTTTAACGGAAATACAACCTTTGTATATCCGGTGCTCCACCTCCATAGCTCCGCAACGAGGTCCTCTCCGCTGTCCAAATCAAATCCGGGCTCTAGAGTCGGCTTCGTCGGAGAAAAAGGGAGCTAGGTCGTCGATGTCTATGCCGAAGATGATCTACGTCGAGGCATCGCTAGATCAAGCTCACAACTTCACCAAGTCAAGAAACTTGTGAAGTAAACACACTCTACTACTTGGCAAGAGGTAGAGGATGAAGAAATAGGAAGTGGGTAGACTTTAGTTTTGGATTTCTCACTCTTTTCCAACAATCACCATTGATGGAGCTTGGTTTTCTTCACTTGAAGAATGAAGAAGATGAAGAAGAATATTATGATAAGTTAATTAAAAACAATAGAAAAATCAAAACTTATCATAATGTTAACTAGAGTTAAGTGTAGAGAATGAATCATGGTTAGTGGGAATGGTTAGGGTTAAGGATGAGATAAGAATGGTTGACTTGATCAAAGATTCATGAAGCTTCAACTAAACTCCAAATTAAGCCACCATTCTTTTCTCCTCTTTTCCAAAATGAATAAACAAATAAATAAATGAATAAATAAAGGAAATGAAACCCTAACCATTCTTTTAACCATGGTTTAATTCTTTGCACTTAACCAAGTAATCATGTATCATCAAACATGATACAATCAAATGCACAAAATCATATCGCATATGTAATGCGCACAGCCGAGTGAGAAAATCCATTTAAAGTGAACCAATACTAGTTAATGCAAAGTAATATATCAAATATATAATTATACATTAAATCATTAAATCAACACTTGATTCAATGACCCGGTCATGTCGCACACAACCGACTAGTATATAATGTATCGGCTTATCAAATCAACCTTTGATTCGATAACTAGGGTATATCGCATATAACCTAATCGATACATTCATCGCGAGAATGGAATACGGTATCACATACATGCATTATTCTCGGTCCCGCACATATCTCATATGCGCTCCTATTTCGTTTCGCTTGAGCCAGGAAACCTCTGTGTAGGACTCTAAAGACTCGTCAATACGCCGGCAGCGGATGATGATCATATCAAACACCCACAAGCCGCAAGCGGTCTGCTAAACGTAACGGCCACCCGGGTATTGAGCGATCTGAAGATCGACGAGCAAGCCCGCTCACACTCCAGTGAATCCGACCAGTAACACTACCGTACAGTCCGGTCTGATCGTCTGATATGTCGCATATCTCGCTTAGGGGTGGTAAACGTCAGACCCCAATAGCTCGATAAGTCGTGTCGATATGAGGTCTATAACTGTTCGAGATACTACTGGTAACACTTACCAGTAAATCTCAGCAACCCTGGCCAGGGATTTCTTGTTATAGCCAATCGAACACAGCGCAACATCAACTCCCTATACCGGGAGAGACGAATCCCCTCCTATCGCTCATTGCCTCCATGTGACTCGGGACTGTACCCAAAAACCACCGTTTTGCACGCCCTCTTGGACGTGGTAAGATGGAAATCAAAGCACAGTGGGAACCATACAAGACTCTATGACGATCTCGGGTCAACAGACTACTCTGTACCAGTGTCACCAGAGAACTGCCATCTGACGTGAGGTATAATACCATCTGGGAGTTCTCGGCGAGTCCGTCCAGTGTACCCAGTCTCTACTGAGCACCCGTGTATCATCTCCGATGTCAAACACCAATGGATATGGGATCATCCATCGCCCATCTGTATGGGTCGAGAAGGTACACGCTAGTCTACTCTGGTATATCGATGCCCCGTCTCGATACACCTACGACTAGGGACTTTGAAGGATGTACTCATAGACTACCATGTCCCCACTAGTATGATCCGCATCATAGTCCAGGTAGTCAAGTACAGATCCTAAGGGCTTTACCAACATGTAACAGAGAGACAATCAGTATACACGTTAAGGTAAAGAGCAACAAGATAGCATACTATCATGTCGAGCAAGAAAGTCCTCCCTATATATGTCCCAGCATCCACTACAATATACATCCAATGTACAGTAATGGCCTCTAGGGCATACATATAACTAACAGTTAGTATCGAGCTATACCATTCGATATTTAACAACCTTCGTATAGTTCTATGTCACGACGAACATCGAACGTATGTTAACCGATAGACGGGGACTAAGTGGCGCTTTGAGTTTCATATATGAGAATCGATGAGAATATGAAAGTTTCATATTATCATCGAGTATCATATATTGGTTTTAACTTGAACATCTTGAATCACTCTCTAATGATGCGTTTGTTGTGTATTCTTGTTGTATGTGTGTGTTTCGGCTGTCGGGGGTAAGGCTTCTATCCCATTAAGAATGTATAGAGCGAACACCCATTCGCTTGTGCTTTCAACCGTTTCGAGTAAATTTCGGCAGCACCTCCCCGCTGTTTTTCGAGTACACTATAATAGAATAGATAATCATTTCAAAGCTGTGAAACAACGTTGAAATGAACATCTAATCTATCTTTGTACACGGAGAACCAGCGGAAAGGTACCGACGAAATATCACGAAACGGATGAAAACACAAGTGAATGAAGGTGTTTGCTTTATACATTCCTAACTTGTCCACACGGGACAAATCTATCGGTTATCATACGATTGAATCTTCTTGTTACATAGACTATACGACGGTTGTTAGTATCGAGCTATACCGTCCAATATTTAACAACCGTCGTATAGTTCTATGTCACGACGAATTTCGAACGTATGTTAACCGATATACGGGGACTAAGTAGCGCTTTGAGTTTCATATATGAGTATCGATGAGAATATGAAAGTTTCATATTATCATCGAGTATCATATATTGGTTTTAACTTGAACATCTTGAATCACTCTCTAATGTTGCGTTTGTTATATATTCTTGTTATATGTGTGTGTTTCGGCTGTCGGGGGTAAGGCTTCTATCCCATTAAGAATGTATAGAGCGAACACCCATTCGCTTGTGCTTTCAACCGTTTCGAGTAAATTTCGGCAGCACCACCCCGCTATTCTCCGAGTACACTGTAATAGAATAGATAATCATTTCAAAGCTGTGAAACAACGTTGAAATGAACATCTAATCTATCTTTGTACACGGAGAACCAGCGGAAAGGTACCGACGAAATATCTCGAAACGGATGAAAACACAAGTGAATGAAGGTGTTTGCTTTATACATTCCTAACTTGTCCACACGGGAAAAATCTATCGGTTATCATACGTGTTCCCCGCCGAACACGGAGACGCGACCGCACAGGTCCGTCTTGCCTGAAGCTCGGGGCAGATGCTAATTGGTGTTATCCGTCCACCTCTCCAAAAATGCCAAGTTGATTTATGGCACCATGTATAGAAGGTTTAAACGGATGCGGCCGATGTAGCAGACTTCGTCAGATTCCCCCTCGTTTGAGAGGTTTTTGATTGTGGGGACGCTCTTCCCTGCAGGCGCAAGCCCCTGTAGTTAATTACGCTACCGCATCGTGGTAACAACTTTCTCCTTCTCCAGATGGTCACTTCGTGTCGTGTGTGTTTGTTTTGTTTTTGGTTGCCCGTGGATTGTATACGGAGACTAATTTATGTTGTCGCCCGTAGGGCGTGGATTAGTCCAAATCCGTATTTTCTTAGATTTGGGTTTGGGAGTTGGCTTTAAGGATACGTTAATCTCATTTGAGACTAAGATCAACTTAAACGTTAGTTAAGGATACGTTAGTCTAATTTTAGACTAAGATCAACTTAACGCTTGTTAAGGAAACGTCAGTCTAATTTTAGACTGAGATCAACTTAACAGGATCGTTTAAATCCAACAAAAGAGCATTTGGACTCTATTGTTTAGTTTAGGGACATTGCGGTCGATTACCAGTTTAAGGACATGTTGGTCCAAGGTTAAGGACATCATAGTCCATGGGCTTAAGGACCCCACAATCCAGGTTAAGGACATCGTGGTCCATGGGTTTAAAGGGACCCCACTGTCCAGGTTAAGGACATCGTAGTCCATGGGCTTAAGGACCCCTCAGTCCAGTTTAAGGACATCGTAGTCGATGGGCTTAAGGACCCCACAATCCAGTTTAAAGACGTCAAAGTCTGTGGAATATATGGTTGTCGGGACCCGTCACCTCTCTGAAGATGTTGAAGGATTACAACGACATATATTAGAGGGGTTCAGAGATGTACCCTTGAACCAATGTTGGTTGGGAGATTTATAGTCCAATTTGGGACTAAGATCTGTTAAATGGTTTATGAGCATATGGGCTTTGTTGATATGAGTTGAGGACTTACGGCCAATCTTGGGCTAAGACCAATAAAATTAAAATGTTTAACATTTTATTGTTCTGGGCTATTGAGCCTCTATTTGGGCTTGGCCCTTATAATTATGCTGAGCATTAGATCCTGACATTTTTTGTCTTGTATTGAATACATAGCATTCATCAGAACAATGTGTGTTTTGACAGCGCGCCACGTGGCTCGCCAGGCGCTTTGCGCCAATTAAAGAGCGCATTGCGTTTCTGCCAAGTAGCGCACACGAAGAGGACACGTGTCACGCTCTGCGTTATACGCCAGTTTATAAGCGCATTGCGCTTTCAATTTGTGAGCGCGTTGCGCTAGTTTAGTGGCACACCAATGAGTGATACGTGGCGTGTTTGGCGCTGAGCGCCAGCCCATGAGTGCAGTGCGCTATTTAGAAACGCAAAGCGCAAATTGTATATGTGGTTGACACGTGGCACATTTTGGCGCTAAGCATTGGTACAAGGAGCGCAGAAGCGCAGTTCAAGAGTGCAAGGCACTTTTCAATAGCGCAAAGCGCATTTGATCAAATTTATGATCTGTGAACAAATTTATGTTCTTTTTAAAGGAGGCTTTGCCTCAAATTTCAAGAACAACAGTTCTTATTTTTGAAAGGGCTTTGCTTTTGTAGATCAATGATCTGTGAATGAAGTAAATACTTCTTTTGTTTTCATGATGAGATCTTTTGATCTCTTTTTATAAAAGACCTTGGTCTTTTGTAGATCTATGATCTTTTAAGAAGATAATTCTTCTGTTTTAATGAGATGATTTCATCTCTTTGTTCAAGAATCATTCTTTACCTTGAAGAAATAATCTTCTTTTGCTAAGAGCTTGCTCTTCTTTCTTTGAGTTTTCTCAAAATTTGTAGGGGGGTTTCTCTCTATCAGACTTGAAGTCTTGGGGCCTTTATATAGGGCAAATTAATTTGTTAAATCAGTTAAAGAGATCTTTCTCTGATTGATTTGGGGATGTTTCCCCACCGTTGGATTTTTGATCCTAGGGCTTCTGTTTTACAGAAGGTAATCTTCTTGTTTTTAAAAAGATTGGAAAGATCTTTCCATAACAGAATTTTAATTCTGATTAATTAATGATTTATCATTATTATTAGATCTTTTGATCTAACGGTGGGGAATTTCATAATTCCAGTGCTGGCGCACCCGTGCTTTGCACGTGGTGCGCTGCTCAGAGTGCAGCGCACTTTGCGCTAGCGCGCCTACGTTTGACACGTGAGGCGCAGCGCAGAGCGCAGCGCATTTAGTGCTAGCGCATCCGTGTTCGACACGTGGCGCGCAGCGCGCCTAGCGTTGGATCTGAAGCGTTGCTTCAACTTTTAAATTTTGAATTTTAAAACAGAGATTTGCTCTGATTGGGGGAAACAATTGCCCCCCCCCCACCGTTGCGCTCACGTGGCCCACATGTGAGTGCAATGGTGGCGACATCTGCGCCCTTGGATCAACTCAGAAGTTGAAGAGGCATTTCAATACCTATAAATAGGACTTTTGGTCTCTTAGATGATTATCATCTTCTTTCTTTGAGAATTTTTGTTCAGAGCACAGCTCTTCTGTTTAAGAACTTTTCAAGAGTAAAAACTCTTTCCAAACTTAGGTAAAGTTTTAAAAAATTTAATAAATTAGGGTTTTACCCATTAACAGAGCCTTGCTCTTCATAGATCTTTGATCTAAAGAAAACCCATTTAGGGTTTCATTAACAGAGCTTTGCTCTCCTGAACATGTAGATTTTTTTTTAATCTCTTGTGAAGAACTCTTAAGAGTCTGTTCATGGATCTTGAAGATCAAAAATGAAATTTTATTTTTGATGGATCGTCTTCTCAGAGCAAGGCTCTTCTTAAGGAATTTTATTCCTTCATCATTAGACTTTGACAGATGTCTGTCTAGTGAAGAGCGCTGCTCTCAATGGGAGTTTTATTTCTCTGCCCGAGGAATTTCTCTCATTTAATGAGAATCTCTTGAGAATTTCCTCTTTTAATGACAGCCTCATCCAATGATGAGGCTGTTTTATTATTGATGAACTGTCATCTAGATTTTGTGGGTCCCCTTTGGTCCCTTTTAATTGCATTGCAGTGTGGTACAAATTTTAAAGTACCGAGTGTCAGAAATTTAAAATTAAATTATAGCACTGATAGTTGATTTCTGTCCCTCTTTTTTTTTTGCAGGCAACATATCTTTTGATGCTTCGTTTCCGTTCGTTCGTTCAGAGGGAGGGTTCCCTGAAGCACCCGTTGACCGTGAGGTTTTTGCGTTGATAAAAGACCATGACCCGGAGCACAAGAGCCTTCATTTATGGGGTAAATGGTATGACCAAATTATTAAGGGTCGACAAAGCTTTTCGTGCGCGGTACCCTCGGAGCCTATCATGGCGATTCATTACGCCGACCCACCCCCGATGAACTATGCCATGGAGATGGTTAATTGGACAGAAGGTCTTCTTCATCCCGCTATTGCTGCGATACCCGTTCAGCCTCCCATGGCTTTAGATATCTTGGGACGACGTATTTGTCAAGGCGAGGCGAGGCCGTGGGGACAGCCGTATAATGTAGGACTAACTCCCCGCCACCCAGCCGGATATTTGCAGTAGGCCCGGTATATCTTATCGGCGAGGAAATCACAGTTGATGAAGCTCGAATTGTATTCCGCCGTTTATGCTTCTTTGTTTCAATATTCCACACCCCCTACATGGTGGGTCAGGGCATTTCTGGAACAGTGGAACATTTCAACCTACACCTTCCTCCTGTCAGATCGAGAAGTCTCCATTTCTTTGGAGGAGTTTGCAGAGGTTTCAGGTTTACCCGTTAGGGGGGAACATTATGAGGAATTGCTTCCCCTGGATGAGTATGTTTTCGCTACCAAATCCATGGTAATGGGTCTTACTCCCGAGAATGTTATTCAACACCAATTTCTAAGCTTGATAAAGGTGTTGAATATGTATGAAAACCTCTCTCTCGCATCCGAAGGTCGTGGAGTTAATTTTGCGGCTTTTATTGCTGATTTTCTTCGCCCGGAAATGTTGAAGGAAGAAGTCGATAAATTTGCCAGTCTTGACGACCCATTCGGCTTGGGTTTAGGCAATCTACCGGCGGCGGAGGTAGATCAAAAAAGCTTCTTTCTACCTGATACCCCGGTCATCCCTTTTACAGAGCTGGCGGCTCTTGGGATTGATGAAGAAACATTCTTTTTAGGGTTCCTTGGATTGTGGCTGAGTTGGTTCGCGCTTCCCATGCACCTTCACCGCATGAGGCCGTCCGTCTTCTATCCTGTGCATCGAATGGTTGCCGGGATACCAGTAGCTGTGGGGATTGCTGGGTTAGCCCATATGTATCACGGCCTCAGCTTGGCAGCTGATACCACTGAACCAGGGGTGCAGTCGGTAAATTTCCCGATGCATTATTTCACGTCATGGCTCGAGTTACACTTGCTAGGCGTCTTTGGCATCCACAAGTGGCCGAGTTTTTATGACAGGTGCAGGTTCCCTCGGATCATGCAACTGGTTGGTGCTTCTATCGTGACTCCGACGCAACGGGAAGCTAGAGGCTTTCTTCTTCGCCTGCGCACGGTTGGGGCTGGCACGTCTTTTACTGATAAAGTTTTGACCGTCGGCCAGGAGTCGGGGAAGACGGTGTTGTCCTTGCAGGACATATTTAAAGATGGGGTCTCCGTCTTGGAGGCTCGGGAGATTCTTCATCTGTACTCCATCCGGCCGGGCTTTCTTGTATTTAAGATGAATGACTCGGCTTTATTCATGAGGTATAACCAGCATCGCTTCACCCAGCAATTAGGTTACAATCAGGGCATCCCACTTGAGGCTTTTTTGGTCGAACCTGCTGCTTCCGAAGAGGGAATGCGGAGCGCACTGCATCATTTCATGCGCATGAACACAGGGTCTAACTTTTTTATCAGCGAACCGAGATGCGTCCCAAAGGCCCTTAATGTGTACACGGCGTGGTATCATCATTCAATGGGCGCCGTCATCAGGGAAGAGAAGCGATTGTTGCTCGATTGCAAGGGTGCAGTGCCGGCTGGTGATCGAAATGTTCCTTTGAAGTGACGGAACATTGTTCATCTTCCCCTGAGAGAGGTCACTGTAGTTGAGCCTCCATACGTGCTAAGCCTTACGCGCGGGTTGCCCCTATCCAGCATGCCTGAAAAAGAGGTGGCTACCGCGTCCCCCGAGTCGGACGTAGGAAAAGAAATTGGGACTCGTCGTCCAAAGGCGTCTACCAAACGCAAACTCGTGTCATCGGCCACCGGCGCCCGTCCTCAGAAGAAAAAAAAGCAAGTACTTTCTTTGGAGACTATATTAGGCTTGACGCCCACCGCTCCGTCTAGCGAAGGCTTGAGCGAATATGGGACCAACGAGGGTTTATTTGGGATGCTTGATGATACCGATTTGAAGGTTGCCATTGAAGCTTCCAAACAGTCGGCCACCCTCGAAAAAGAACTGGCCACCCTTGCGCAGTCAGGTATACTTTACCCTTATCTCTCCACTGTTTATTTCACTCTTCTTTTATCATGCTTTGATTGACGCTTGCTGTTTCAACAGGTGCCTCTACAGAAGAAGCCATTGCTGCTTCGCTTAAAACCTTTGAAGAGGAGGAAAGGCTTCGCGCCTCATTACCAACAGAGGCTTCACTTGAACGACCGATGATGGATACCGTAACGGTTCCGGAGGTAAAACCCGGCTCTGATGATAATGTTCCCTTGGCGGAGGTTCTGAAGAAGTCTTCCCTCTCTGTCAAAACCGAGAAGCAGCTTAGAAAGCGGGCGGCGAGGGGACAGAAACGAGCTTCTACAATCACTGGCTCTGGGCCAAAGCGGGGGAAGAAGACCGCTACTAATCCGCCGGAAGACGGCCTTCTTTTTCCGGGTTCATCTACCGAGGAAGCCGCACAATTGGCTGAGGCTATAAGACGCTCACAAGATGAATCCGAGAATGTAAGGATCCCGAAGAGGCCTTATCCTGCCGTCATCTTCTATGATGACCCTCCGTGGATACGGCGGCTATTCATAGGCCCTTTAGAAGAATAGGGCGAAAGGGCTCTTAAGCAGGCCGTATCAGCCGACGCCGAGGACGCACTTTCATTGTGGACCGGTGGCCACGAGTCTACTCTCGAACCTCGGCGAGCATACCTCCTCAGGAAGGAGCGTCGGCTTGAAAAAGCCATACTAGAAGCTCCCTTGCGCATCGATATGTTCATGTATCTCGTTGTAATATTTTGTATTGCTTGTATACATACATACATACATACATACATATATATATATATATATATATCCTTATCCTCGTACAAACTTTGCAGGGACTTTGGCAATGCAGAGGAGCTGAGTCCAAGTCGTGCCCTGACTATGGAATTCGCAGACATCCCCGATGAGACACTAATCAGCGTGGAGGGGGTTGACGCAATTGTTGCTCCTGTGATGGAGCTTCCCTTGGTAATTCCTGCTCCCCAGGTGATTGCTCCTTCAGAAGAGGCATCTTCATTGGCCGCGGGTTCAGCGGGTCTTTTTGGGGATGGCCCGGAGACTACGGGACAGGTAGTCAAGGCCACCGTCCTTCCATTGGAGCCTGTAGCGATGGTTATTGCTTCTCCACCGGAAGTTATTATACCGGGCCACATCCCTGATGATGTGCTCGGGAGCACGGAGGAGGGTGAGGCAGTCGCTGCATCCAGTGATACCCTTGTTGTGGTCTCGACCGGTGACTTACCAGGTAAATTTCAGGTTGTTGCTTTCTATTTTATTCTGCAATCCCTTTTCCACCTTTTCTGACAGTGCTTTTGTTTTTGAATGCAGCTGCGGTGGGCATTGAGGTTGTGCCACCCGAGGAAGCGCCACCAGTTACCGCTTTGACGATGACCGCCCCTCTATCTTCTCTTATATCTTCTCAAATGCTGGAAGGTATGGGTTTGTGATAAATTTAAATCTGGGACAGCATCTTTCATGTACTGACCATGTATCATCGTGATCTCGCAGGAGTTCTTCTTGATCATTTGTATCAGGCACTGAACCCGCACTTCTCTTTCCCATCGGAGATTAGTCCGCCCGCTGGTGTCAGTGAGTATTTTTTCTAACCGACGTCCTTTCTTTTCTTTAACGGGTAGTCACGTTATTGCTAATTCTTCTTTGCATTGCTCGTAGCCTTACAAATTGAAGGAGGGGTCAAGGTTATCACCGCGCCACCGGAAGTCCCAGCTTTGCCCCATGTTGTAGCCGGTATAATAGACTCTTTTGTTCGTATATATTTTATTTCTTAAGCTGACATATGATTGTGATTTGTTTTGTAGCGGTCATATCGATTCCAGCCCCGTTCGAGTCTCAAGTCACAATGCCAGTGGGCCCCTTTTCTCAACGTGCATCCTCGAAAGGCGCAGCGAATAGTCTGCGGATGTTGAGCGACTACATCGAGAAGTTTGACGTGGAAACTCCCACTTTCACTGTGGATTTTGCCGCGGAGGTTAATCCCATGCTAGAAACGCTCGTGAACTTTCATAGTGAGGGCGTCGTTGAGTCCTGGGTTAACCACTGCAGGAAGATTGAGGCCTGCCTGTATGAGCTTGAACTTATGCGTCCTTCCCCTGAGATTCAGGCTTTGAACTTCCAGCGGGCCGCCTGGGTCGAGCAGAGTATGTCCTTCCTCCGCCATTTCGAACAAGAAGTAACCTTGAGGCGGAAGGAAGATGAGGAGGCTTCGGGTGAATCTGCCCGGCTGCGCGCCCAAGTTAAAGCGAACGCTACGCAACTGAGAGTTGTTTTTGACACCTTGCAGCAATGTATCTCGGACGGGCTTGTATTAAGGAGGAAGCTCGACTCTATCGAGCGGGTTACGCAGAGTCGCGAAGCTGCCCAATGGGAAATCGATGAGAAGATTTCATCATGCTTGCAGCAAAGGGCTCGAATTGAAGCGGAGCTGGCCGCGGTGGATGATCACGAGAAGGCACTGAAAGGAGTGCGAGAGCAGCTAGCGGACTTGTTGAAAACGCTTCCTTCACAGTAGCTTTTTTGTATCAATTAAACACTTGTAATTTTTGAATAACATGTATCCATTTCTTATTCTTTTATATGATGTATCTTGTATTCAAATAAGTTCATGAATACAGACACATTTTTCTTATCTCCCACTGTCGTTTTCTTTTCTTTGCTGTGTTGTTGGTATGTTACTCTGGTAAGTGTGGCCTGTAGATAATAAAGAACATTTCATCTTGAACTCTTCAAGAGGTAGTGATGGCTCAGGAAGTAGGTTCAGATATGCTACCTAAGACTTTTCAACTTTATGAGCCGTGAGGGTCTCATAAAGACTTTTCTCCCTACGAGTCGAGAGGATCCCGTAGGTGTATTTTCTCCTTAGGAATCATGAGGATTCCTAAGCGCGTTTTCTCTTGAGAGTCGTAAGGATCTCACAAGAAAATTTTCCCTCCTACAAGTCGAGAAGACCCGTAAGCAGTTGTTTCCCTCCTTGTTGAGATTCGACTTTGGAGAGTGTGGCCCGTGAATAATATGCAAGAGTCCATTTTGGACGGACTTGCAGGGCCCCAGTGCTTAGGAAACCGGTTCTTATCCCCATTGCCTAAGGCTTTTCTCTACGAGTCGAGACGAATCGAGAAGTTCTCGCAAAGACTTTGATTTCCTCACGAGTCGAGACGAATCGAGCAGTTCTCGCAGGAATTACCTAACGTCACAGTTAACCTCTGCTCTTTACGACAGAGGTCCGTTAGGGTCTGTGGTACTAGGGTTTTGTCCGTCGTACCGTCGCGTTGGCTGATATATTCCTCGATAGGCAATCTTGCTGTTCGAGTAGCCTTGCGACTGTCGTGTCTCTGATCCCTTCGAGGGCTGGACAAGACATCTTCAAGCAATCTTCTTGGGCAGTTTGACCGTCGGAAGAGCAAGCGTTAGGAATTTTGCCATGCCGCTTTTTACTTGAGGTTAGGCTCATTTTGGAGAGCCCCGATGAGTCATAACTACTCTGCGCTGGGGTAGGATGATCTCCGATAGTCTTTCAGGTTTTATATGAGTTGTCGTCAAGACCCTGAAGCTAGGAATTTGGCCTTCGCTTCGTTTGCTGGCATTGCGTCTGCTGTATCGAGACGAATGCCGCGGTTGTCTCTAGATTGTTGGTGAACCGTCGAGGTTTGGAACTAGGGATTTTGCCGTGGCTCTGTTATTTGATTGTCGCATCTGAATCCTGCAGGAGGAAGAACGATGTGGTGGCATCTCATCTTCTGTATCGAGACGAATGTCGAGGTGGTGACCACTCCGCGCTGGTGTGGGATGATCTCCGATAGTCTTTCAGGTTTTATATGAGTTGCCGTCAAGACCCTGAAGCTAGGAATTTGGCCTTCGCTTCGTTTGCTGGCATTGCGTCTGCTGTATCGAGACGAATGTCGCGGTTGTCTCTAGGTTGCTGGTGAACCGTCGAGGTTTGGAACTAGGTATTTTGTCGTGGCTCCGTTGTTTGATTGTCGCATTTGAATCCTGCTGGAGGAAGAACGCTATGGTGACATCTCGTCTGCTGTATCGAGACGAACGTCGAGGTGGTGACCACTCCGTGCCAGTGTGGGATGATCTCCGATAGTCTTTCAGGTTTTATATGGGTTGCCGTCAAGACCCTGAAGCTAGGAATTTGGCCTTCGCTTCGTTTGCAGGCATTGCGTCTGCTGTATCGAGACGCATGTCGCGGTTGTCTCTAGGTTGCTGGTGAACCGTCGAGGTTTGGAACTAGGTATTTTGCCGTGGCTCCGTTGTTTGATTGTCGCGTTTGAATTCTGCTGGAGGAAGAATGCTGTGGTGACATCTCGTCTGCTGTATCGAGATGAACGTCGAGGTGGTGACCACTCCGCGCTGGTGTGGGATGATATCCGATAGTCTTTCAGGTTTTATATGAGTTGCCGTCAAGACCCTGAAGCTAGGAATTTGGCCTTCGCTTCGTTTGCTGGCATTGCGTCTGCTGTATCGAGACGAATGTCGCGGTTGTCTCTAGGTTGCTGGTGAACCGTCGAGGTTTGAAACTAGGTATTTTGCCGTGGCTCCATTGTTTGATTGTCGCGTTTGAATCCTGCTGGAGGAAGAACGCTGTAGTGACACCTCGTCTGTTGTTTCGAGACGAACGTCGAGGTGGTGACCACTCCGCGCTGGTGTGGGATGATCTCCGATAGTCTTTCAGATTTTATATGAGTTGCCGTCAAGACCCTGAAGCTAGGAATTTGGCCTTCGCTTCGTTTGCTGGCATTGCGTCTGCTGTATCGAGACGAATGTCGCGGTTGTCTCTAGGTTGCTGGTGAACCGTCGAGGTTTGGAACTAGGTATTTTTCCGTGGCTCCATTTGGTGATGTTGCGTCTGCTGTAACGAGACGAATGTCGAGGTGATCTCTAGGTTGTCTGTGAACCATCGAGATTTGGAACTAGGGACTAAGCCGTGGCTCCGTTTGGTGATGTTGCGTCTGAGTCCTGCTGGAATGAGGAGGAACGCTGTTGTGGATCTTCAGGCTGTAGATGTGGCCGTCGAGACTTGGAACTAGGGATTTTGTCGTGGCTCCGTTGTTTTCACCATGAGGTCTTTCGTTGACGTTGCATCTGCATCCTGCTGGACTGTGAAGGAACGCCGTTGTTGACATTGCGTCTGGTGTAACGAGACGAATGCTGAGGTGGAGCTGGGATTTTGCCGTCACTCCGCTTTGTTTCGACCGTGAGGTCTTTTATTGACGTTGCATCTGCATCCTGCTGGACTGCGAAGGAACGCCGTTGTTGACATTACGTCTTCTGTAACGAGACGAATGCTGAGGTGGAGCTGGGATTTTGCCATCACTCCGCTTTGTTTCGACCGTAAGGTCTTTCATTGACGTTGCATCTGCATCCTGCTGGACTGCGAAGGAACGCCGTTGTTGACATTGCGTCTGGTGTAACGAGACGAATGCTGAGGTGGAGATGGGGTTTTGCTGTAGCTCCAGGGTTGATTACAGCGTCTGAGTCCTGCTGGAATGGGGAGGAACGCTGTTGATGATCTCTAGGCTATCCCTGAACCGTCGATATTTGGCTTCGTTTTCTGATGAAGCCTGGGGAGGGAAGGTGTGATTCCTTCTTTATTTGCGCCCCTGGATTGTATACAGGGATTGATGTGATATCACCTGTAGGGCATAAGTTTTATTTATATTTTTTTTATTTCTGTCCGCGATGCTCTATCATTTCAGCTTTTATATCGCGAAGGTCGCGATTGCCCAATCATTTCGACTATTTTGCATGCATACATTTTTACTTGCTGATTTGGTTGCAAGTCGCCCCATCATTTCGGCTATTTTTCGCGGTGCCCAATCATTTCAGCTATTTATTTTATTTTTACTCGCTGCGTTTTATTGTGAGTTGCCCAATCATTTCGGCTATTTTGCATGCATATATTTTTACTTGCTGATTTGGTTGCAAGTTACCCCATCATTTCGGCTATTTCGTATGCATGTGTGGCTCGCTAGCTTCTTTGCTGCAAGCTTGGAGTTAGACACCGATTTCGGCATCAGCACCGCTACAACTGGAATCTTGCCAGGAGCGAATCATCATTTTCCTCTGTCGATGTCGAACAAAGGTGGCTTAGCGATCAGGGTTAGGATCCTGTCGGCTAAGGCTTTTGACTTCATGAGCCGTAAGGGTCTCATAAAGGTATTTCTCCCTGCGAGTCGTGAGGATCTCGTAGGTGCGTTTTCTCCTTAGGAATCGTGAGGATTCCTAAGTGCATGGTCTCTTATAAGTCGTAAGGATCTTACAAGAGTGTTTTCTCCTTATAAGTCGATAGGACTTATAAGGGTTGTTCACCGTGTAGACATATCCCTAGTCACGGATGAGACTTTGTTAGGGAAATGTTTATTCGCGCCCGTGGATTGTATACAAGGGTCAGCGTTGAGCTACTTGTAGGGCAGCATTGGAGATTGTGGTGGTCGCTTAAGAACATGTTCAGATCCCTGTAGCTTAAGACTTTTGAATCTTATGAGCCGTGAGGGTCTCATAAGAGGGTTCTCCTTTCGAGTCGTGAGGATCTCGTAAGTGTAATTTATCCTTAGAAATCGTAGGGATCCCTAAGTATATTGCTCCCTTGTGAGTCGTAAGGATCTTACGCAGGTGGTTTCTCCTCACAAGGTCAAGAGGGCCTTGCAAGTTTTTTTTAACGAGATTGCGTCCTTTCGGGTTTTCACAAAACTCGCCGGCAACCCTGCTGTTTTTACTCACGAAGTCCTTTCGGGTTTTCATCCGTGCCCTTTTTGCTTATGGACATACCTTTTTTTTTACCACGTCAGCCTGAGGATGCCGCGGGTTGGTAGTAGTTTAATGGCGTTTCGGTCATCAGTCAACGTACGATTACGCAGCTAGATTTTGCCGCAAATCTTCGCATGTTTTGTGTCGGAGGTGGATTCCCTGAAGAGAGGGCTGAGGGCGATTTCTTCGTCAGAGTCGCTTCCAAAGGTGATAACTTGCGATCCCTTGGTGTCGACTATGTGGCAGTCGCTAGAAGCTCTTTCGCGCTCATCTGTCGTGTTTTTCTGTTCCCGACGAGCCTTGCGCTTCACTCGTTGAACGTGTCGTCGATGGGCAACATATCCCTGCCACCGGTTTTTAAAGGTTATGCACTCGTTGGTAGGGTGTACAATCCTCTGATGGTATAGGCAGAAATTAGGATGTATGTCCGCTTTATCAAGACGTATATTGCTAGGGGAATTTCCTTTAAAAGAGGGCAACTTCATTCCTATTGCCAGGGCCCAAGCGAATCGTTTTCTTACTTTAAGCTTTCTTTTGCTGGCGATAGGGATGCTTTGCTCCAGTTGGGGTGTCTCGACCTTTTCCTTCAGTCGTCGGCGTTTGGCTTTTTCGAATATAGCCAGTTCACGCTCTCGATTGGCTTTGCTTTTCTAACGGGCTTCGTTCAGTAGCAAGTCGATCATCTTGTTTGACGGTTCCAAGGGTTTTGGCTTCAATCCTGCCCCCAGCTCTTTTATACTGTCTTCTATCGCTGAGTGCATTTCTTCATTAGTTAATGCCAAATGAGAGATCATGTGGCAACTTGCCACATAGTCCTCAGATTCTTTTGGCGAGTCATCCCTGTCGTTATCTCCGTTCTCAAGGATATTGTTGAGAAATTCTTGGAGTGTGACCGGGGTCCGCACCTTCTGGTTATATTCTTCCATAGCGTCAATATGTTTTTGCAGGTCTGTGCGCTTGTTATCAAGTTTCACGGGCTTTTGGGTCTTCTTCTTCTTCTTTGAAGACTTTGACGGCTGGGTGCGAGCGCTTTGACTATTACCACCAATTTTTGTAGTTGGGCACGGTTTCAGCATTCCCTCGACGATCTCGGGTTCCAGTGGATTTTTCCACCTGATTGCCAGGCACGTTTGGAGATCCTTTAGCATTCTTTTTGTCTTTGCCGAAAGAACAACTTCCCATGAGGCTTCCCTTATGAATGAGCACGATGCCCCCGACATGTCCAATTTTTTAGGGGCATGAGGTTGTGGCGGGTTCACCTTCCAGTTTTCGGATAATTCGAACTCGCCTTGTTGGTATTGGTCTTCAATTCAGCCTTTGAAGATGAAGCAATCTTCGATTGGATGGCTTACTGCTTGGTGGTAAGGGCAGTAATTAGGATCGTTGACATCACTTGGCTGCAACGGACGTTTTGGATTCGGCAAATTTATGAGCCTGTTGTGCACTGCCAGCTCAAACAGTCTCCTCGTTTTATCCTGGAGAAACGAGTAAGGACGTCCCAGTCTTTCCTCGAGGGATGGGCGTGGACGCACATTGTTTTGGCGAACAACCGGCTTTAAGTTGCTCGGCTGTTGTTGAGTAGTGGCAATGAAAGTTGCTTTTCCTTTCCCCTTTTCATTCCGAGGATCCGTCTTTGAAGGAGATGGTCTATGATCCATCTGGTCCATTTGGGCTAACTTGTCAATCAAGGCCTGGAACGTGATCGGCTTGAAGAACATCATAAATTGGGAAATAGTTGCTTGAGGGTCAAGAGTACCTACGAACATGCCTACCACAGGCGCTTCTTCGATGCGCTGCTCGCATTTCGACCATAAATTTTGCCATCTTATTGCATATTGGACCCATGTTTCTGCAGGCTTCACCCTGGCATTGATCAATTCCGGTATTGGGGTGCATTCACTAGCACTCGCGAAACGCTGGGTAAATAGTAGCTCCATCTCTGCAAAAGTTTTGACGGAATCGTTGGGAAGTTCAGAATACCACTCGAATGCCGTCTCCGACAAGCTGCCGACGAATTGGCGAAGTAGCAATTTATCATCGCCCCCGGTGTTGCCGCAAAGAGCCCTGAACTGAGCGACATGTTGATGGGGATTGCCTGTCCCCTTATACACATGGAATTTGGGGATAGTATATCCTGGCGGGTAACTTATTTGATCATACCAGCCTGGATATGGTCGCCCAGTTTTAACGACTTGGCCGGCTGATTCATTCGCCTGGTAAGGTCGTATTTGCTGGGCAATGTAGTCGTCCAGAGCGGCCTTGGAAATGGTTTCCTCTTTGGCTGCTGAAAGAGTCGGAGGAGGGTTCGATGTCTGCCCTCTGTCGTCTTCAATGATGATAGGAGGGTCTTCAGCTGGAGGTTCTGGTTGTAACATCATCCCGACCATGTCTTAGAAGAGAAGCGCCATTCGTTTTATATTAGCCGCTTGTTCTGCCGCTTCTCTGCCCCTCTTTTCGAGGACTCTGCGGAGGAAGTCAGTATCAGTTTCTTATTCATGACGCTGCTCCGATGACGCCTCAGGGCTTTCTTTTGGCCCGGTGAGTACGGCCATTTGCGTTAGCATTTCCTGAAGCTTCTATTGCTGCTCCTGTGCTTTTGTTACGGATCGGGTGAGTGGTCGGTGACCCGTAGAAGCGCGGCTTTCCTCTTTTCCGGAAGCCATATAAACAGTCTGCATCATTATGCCCCCAGACTTAGGGCGTTTGGGCTCAGCATCTTTGTGGTCTGCCGTAGTCACGGGGGCTTTCTCTGGCCTCCTTCTCTTTTGAGCAGTTGACGTTGAGAGAGCCGTTGCAGTGGGCACCCAGACGGATGTCGTCCTTTGTGACTTACCAGGACGGTTCTCTTCCTGCTGAACCTTCAGCTTTTTCTGACAGCGAGGGTAGTCTTGATCAATCACCAATTCCTGGACCCGTCGCCAGACTTTTTAAACTTTGGAGGACAGCCGCTGAGGGGGCTACTCCGGCTTTGTTTCTGTAACATTCTCCACGGGTGGAGGAGATCTTTTCAGTACGGCGGTAGGAGAGTTGCTGCGCACCTTGTTCAGCAATTCAAAACTGTTCCCGATTGGAACAGCAGCATTGACTTCCACCGTTTGGGCTGGTAGAGTTAGCCCAGAGGGGGAGTTGCCTCCAACCTTCCTTACTCGGCGCCAATGGTGACATCGAGCATGTCGAGCCGTTGGGATCATTTCAGCTTTAGGGGTGACTTCCTCATGCCCCCTATTTTGGAAAAGGGCTGTTGCTGGCATCAGCCTCTTGAAGACTGATGTCCATTGAGAAGCAATGTCCAATCGGTCAAAGACAGACTTTTGAGCAGGGACGGGAGCCAGAGTGGGAGCCGGAACAGTCAGTCTTGTAAAGATCGACCCTTTGGCTGGAGAAGCCGTCTTGACGACTTTGGAGCAGGGATGACTACCCTCTTCGGAATAACCTTTTCTGGAATTGCATGCTTCATCATGGGCCCACATGAAATTTGGCCCAGTTTGCTGAAAACTGAGGCACTAGACTTAGGCGACCCGTTGAGAGGGACCGCAGTAGTTGTAAGCCGATCAAAGACCGACTTCTTTGGAGCTTCTTACAACGACATTGGGGCATTGAAGCTCATCGGTGGGAGCATAGTCCCGAAGAATAGCCCGGTGGTGGCCTGAGTCACCTGTTCCACCGGCATAGCGAAGATGGAGGCCGCTTGGGGCCCGCAAGTCACTCCTCCGGACGGGACGGAGCGAGAGTTGCAGTTGCAGTTAGTGCAGTTTAAAACCATTGATTTTCTGTTTTCTGCACGGAGCAAGGCACCAAATCTAAGTACCGTGAATCCACAGGCAACCATAGCAAACCGCGATTTGTTCACGAACACGACACACGAAGTGTGGAGTGGAAAGAGGAAAAGGTCCCACCGGGCGTGCCAGAATCTGTACCCCACCGAACACGGAGACGCGACCGCGCAGGTCCTTCTTGCCTGAAGTTCGGGGCAGATGCTAATTGGTGCTATCCGTCCACCTCTCCGAAAATGCCAAGTTGATTTATGGCACCATGTATCGAAGGTTTAAACGGATGTGGCCGATGTAGCAGACTTCGTCAGATTCCCCTTCGTTTGAGGGGTTTTTAATTGTGGGGACGCTCTTCCCTGCAGGTGCAAGCCCCTGCAGTTAATTACGCTACCGCATCGCGGTAACAACTTTCTCCTTCTCCAAATGGTCATTTCGTGTCGTGTGTGTTTGCTTTGTTTTTGGTTGCCCGTGGATTATATACGGAGACTAATTTATGTTGTCGCCCGTAGGGCGTGGATTAGTCCAAATCCGTATTTTCTTAAATTTGGGTTTGGGGGTTGGGTTTAAGGATACGTTAATCTCATTTGAGACTAAGATCAACTTAAACGTTAGTTAAGGATGCGTTAGTCTAATTTTAGACTAAGATCAACTTAACGCTTGTTAAGGATACGTCAGTCTAATTTTAGACTGAGATCAACTTAACGGGATCGTTTAGATCCAACAAAAGAGCATTTGGACTCTATTGTTTAGTGTAGGGACATTGCGTCCGATTACCAGTTTAAGGACATGGTGGTCAAGGTTAAGGACATCATAGTCCATGGGCTTAAGGACCCCACAGTCCAGGTTAAGGACATCGTAGTCCGTGGGTTTAAAGGGACCCCGCAGTCCAGGTTAAGGACATCATAGTCCATGGTCTTAAGGACCCCACAGTCCAGTTTAAGGACATCGTAGTCCATGGGCTTAAGGACCCCACAGTCCAGTTTAAAGACGTCATAGTCTATGGAATATATGGTTGTCGGGACCCGTCATCTCTCTGAAGACGTTGAAGGATCACAACGACATATATCAGAGGAGTTCATATATGTACCCTTGAACCAATGTTGTTTGGGATATTTATAGTCTAATTTGGGACTAAGATCTGTTAAAAGGTTTATGAGCATATGGGCTCAGTTGATATGAGTTGAGGACTTACGACCAATCTTGGGCTAAGTCCAATAAAATTAAAATATTTAATATTTTATTGTTCTGGGCTGTTGAGCCTCTATTTGGGCTTGGCTCTTATAATAATGCTGAGCATTAGATCCTGACATTTTTTGTCTTGTATTGAATGCATAGCATTCATCAGAACAATGTGTGTTCTGACAGCGCGCCACGTGGCGCGCCAGGCGCTTTGCGCCAATTAAAGAGCGCGTTGCGCTTCTGCCAAGTAGCGCACACGAAGAGGACACGTGTCACACTCTGCGCTATGTGCCAGTTTATAAGCGCATTGTACTTTCAATTTGTGAGCGCGTTGCACTAGTTTAGTGGCGCACCAGGGAGTGACACGTGGCGCGTTTGGCGCTGAGCGCCAGCCCATGAGCGTAGTGCGCTATTTAGAAGCGCAAAGCGCAAGTTGTATATGTGGTTGACACGTGGCACATTTTGGCGCTGAGCGCCGGTACAAGGAGCGCAGAAGCGCAGTTCAAAAGTGCAAGGCACTTTTCAATAGCGCAAAGCGCATTTGAACAAATTTATGATCTGTGAACAAATTTATGTTTTTTTTAAAGGAGGCTTTGCCTCAAATTTCAAGAACAACGGTTCTTATTTTTGAAAGGGCTTTGCCTTTGTAGATCAATGATCTGTGAATGAAGTAAATACTTCTTTTGTTTTCATGATGAGTTCTTTTTATCTCTTTTTATAAAAGACCTTGGTCTTTTGTAGATCTATGATCTTTTAAGAAGATAATTCTTCTGTTTTAATGAGATGATTTCATATCTTTGTTCAAGAATCATTCTTTACCTTGAAGAAATAATCTTCCTCTGCTAAGAGCTTACTTTTCCTTCTTTGAGTTTTCTCAAAGTTTGTAGGGGGTTTCTCTCTATCAGACTTGAAGTCTTGGGGCTTTTATATAGGGCAAATTGATTTGTTAAATCAGTTAAAGAGATCTTTCTCTGATTGATTTGGGGATATTTTCCCACCGTTGGATCTTTGATCCTAGGGCTTCTGTTTTACAGAAGGCAATCTTCTTGTTTTTAACTAGATTGGAAAGATCTTTCCATAACAGAATTTTAATTCTGATTAATTAATGATTTATCATTATTATTAGATCTTTTGATCTAATGGTGGGGAATTTCATAATTCCAGCGCTGGTGCACCCGTGCTTTGCACGTGGTGCGCTGCTCAGAGCGCAGAGCACTTTGCGCTAGCGCACCTACGTTTGATACGTGGCGCGCAGCGCAGAGCGCAGCGCATCTGGCGCTAGCGCATCCGTGTTTGACATGTGACGCGCAGCGCGCCTAGCGTTGGATCTGAAGCGTTGCTTCAACTTTTAAATTTTGAATTTTAAAACAGAGCTTTGCTCTGATTGAGGGAAACAATACGATTGAATCTTCTCGTCACATAAACTACACGACGGTTGTTAGTATCGAGCTATACCGTCCTATATTTAACAACCTTCGTATAGTTCTATGTCACGACGAAGATCGAACGTATGGTAACCGATAGACGGGGACTAAGTGGCACTTTGAGTTTCATATATAAGTATCGATGAGAATATGAAAGTTTCATATTATCATCGAGTATCATATATTGGTTTTAACTTGACCATTTAACATGAATAGGTTTTACGTTTACGTTTCGTTATTAAGGGTTCGAAATTTCAAGTTTAGGGTAAATTTTTCTTGCGTTTACGGTAAAATTGTACGTTTACATTATCATCGAGTATCCTACTGCAATGAACTAGTGTATCCTACTAAATAAACTAGTGCACCATAAACCAAAATAACCCAAATTAACGCAATTAACCACAATTAATCATAATCGTTACTCTAACACAAATTATCCCTAATTAACCCAAACTTAACCCAAATTAACCTAATTAACCCTAATCAACCCAAACTTAACCAAATTAACCCTAATCAACACCATAACCCTTTCAAATTATCACTAATTAACCAAAATTAACCCTACTCTCTAATTAACCCAAATTAACCCTAGCCTCTAAAACTAAACCTGACCCTAACCCTAACCCTAACCCTAATTACCATAACCCTAAGCCCAACTAATTAACCCCAACCCCAACCCCAACATCAACCTTCGGTCCGTTTTGAAATCCAAGTTATTGTCATGAGTATTATCCAAAAGAAAAAAGATATCATACCAAGTTGTGAGTATTGTTTATTGGTTTTCGAATCAGCATATCAGTTAATACACTTAATTAGCGAATGTATAAGTTATGCAAACTTCGAACGTGGAGCGAAAATGAAAAAGGGGTTTGATTGGATTCTTAAGAACTGATTGTTCGTCAACTTCAGTGATTCTAACTCCAATATCACACTACCAACCAGGAGACGTCTACAGTTATCTAAACTCCCGGCAGGTTCCAAAGTTAGCTTTAGCTTCCGCATACAATTTCTATGAGATCAGCTTCAAAGAAGGTCAATCCCTCAGATATTCTGCTGCCACATGGCGCCACCTCATTAGTGCAGGGCAGTAGTTGGAGCTTCCATGTGATAACCCTATCCCTGCCCCCATCGGGCTTTCCTCCTCCACGTGTCACCTCGCCATGCTCTCTTCACGCACAACAAGAGTTGTTTTCAAGAAAAAACAACCCTAACCCCAACCCCAATTCCGAACCCCAACCCCAATTCCGAACCCTAACCCTAACCCCAACCTGAACCCCAACCCCAACCGCAACAGAACTCTAACCCTAACCCCAACCCTAACCCCAACCGACCCATAACCCTAACCCTAACCCTAACCCTAAACTTAACCCTAACCTAAACTAACCCGATGCCTAACCCTAACCCTCACCCGTACCCAAACCCTGCCCTGAACCTAACATCATCAAAAGAGGGAAATAAAAGTATTAAATTAGAAGTAAAAATTGGAGATTTACTAACCTGTTGGGCGGTGGAGGAGACGACGGAGGAGGCGACGAGGAAGTCAACGAGGCTCAGGATCGAGGCGCTGGAGGAAGTCGACGAGGATGTTATAAGGAGACGACGGAGGAGGCGACGGAGGAGGTGACAAGGAAGTCGACGAGGCTCGGGATCGAGGCACGGGAGGAAATCGATCGCGAGGCGCGGGAGAAGATGATAAAGATCTTTTGGGAACAGAAGGATTTTCTGTGCCTTTTTTTATTATTAATTAACCCATATAC
The DNA here is from genome assembly GCA_030015575.1 of Agapanthus africanus. Lineage (NCBI taxonomy): Eukaryota > Viridiplantae > Streptophyta > Magnoliopsida > Asparagales > Amaryllidaceae > Agapanthus > Agapanthus africanus. The sequence goes on along the minus strand of CM057338.1, from coordinate 370,660,500 downwards.
ATGCCTCTACGGACATACCCGTAGGTCCTTTGTTTGCGGCTCCGTAGGGCCAAACATCAAATTACGATTAAATATTTTTAAATTAAAACGTAGAGAACCGTAGGGCCAAGTATAGGGACCTACGGATTAATCCGTAGGGGCAATAAATAGTTGCCCCTACGGATTCCTTTATCCGTAGGGGCAACCCCATATTGTAGTAGTGCGTGTGTGTGAAATATGAAAGTTTAGAAGATACAGAATCGCGTAGTAATATTACCGCAAACAACACTTGCGTTAAGCAAGCGATCAGTATGAGTCGTCCTCAGGGAAACGGCGGTTTAAAATAGATGCTTTAGACGGGCTATTGAATATCGGTTTTGAAGTTGTTTGTGATTTACAAGTTTTGAAGTGTTAAATGAAGAAAGACTTTCTAGTAATGAGAATCAGATAGAAACGGACGGTTATAATCCATACACTGTTCCTTCAATCCATTTCCTACCCAATATGGGTTGTTGCGAAGAGCATGGAATATCATGCAGGGCTAGGGTAGTGAAGTATAAACTATCAAATCAACACACAACCCGTATTTAGTAAGTTAAAGTCACTAGCTAGCTACTAACTTGATGTTCGTGAGTACGAAATATCAAAAACATCCGCCGCTAGGGTAGGGGAGCATAAACCGTCAAAATATACATCGAAACTGGTAACTAATTAGATTTGGAATTGTGCTAGAAACAATGTAAAGAGATGTGGGTGGGATGAATAGGCTAAGCCTTCCATGCGCAAGAATCGTCGTCTAAGATCCCTTGTCCTTCCATTTCTTTATTTTGCTACTAACTTTCGACTCAATCAACACAACTTATTTCCCATGGGCGGATCAAGATGAAATGCCCGACCCGGGAGATCTGTGTTTTCTTGTGCCGAAGTTTAATTCTATATTAGTGGATAGAAGGATATATAGTGATTAATAACTATCCATTATACTACCCTCCTCTCATTACTAACAAGTTAAAAAATTACTCACTAATATCCATAGCAAAAGTAAAAGAAAAGAAAAATAAAAAGTACATCGGTAGCAAAGTAAAAAATAAAGAGAAAAGAATGAATGCCAGCGATCATAGTTTTCTCTCAATGAAGAAGGATCTCACTTTGCATCATTACACCCTTATCAAACTAAGAAAATGAAAAAGAGAACAAAGCACATAAACTTAAATGAAAAGAGAATAAAAGAAAAGCTTACATATAAAAAAGATTATAACTATAGAACAAAAGATTACAATTAGCAAATACACTAGAACTTATACCTTGAAAGGAAGCCAGATAAAAAAGAGATATTATAACTTGAATCCACTCTATCAAGCTCCAACAATGGAGATTACTAGATAGAGAAAAAGATGATGACTTTTTAAACTACATTTGGATTACAAGGCAAAACCAAAACTAAACAAAACGACACTAATATTACCTAAAAACTACTTCCTCTTCTTCTCTCTGGTTCTGCTCTATATAGAGGCTCCAATCTGCCAATGTCAAAGTGTGTGTGCGTTGAGGATCCCGAGTAGCATGCATGTGCCAAAAACGAGGCACTGTCTCCATCAAATGCTCGCGTTTTTGCGGCCATTTCAACCCAATTGGCCGCTTTTTTTGGCTATTTTATTTCCAAAAATGGCTAATTTTGTCCTGTGTCTTCCTCTTGGTTCCAGAGTGGGATTTTCCTTGTTGGTTTGTCGAGGATCTTCATAAATTGTTCTGCGGATTTAAATCCAAATGGTGGCTCGTTTCTTGAAAGTGTCATGTGCTGCGCATGTGATGGGCCAAGCCTGAGTTTTTAATGTCTTCTTCATCCATCAGCTGTTAGCACCTGAAAGTGTCACAATTATAGAGAATGTGCACATTTTACATCATTTCTTGACTCAAATCCTCAAAGTCCTGAAACCTGAACTTATTAGCAGACAGAGTGTTAATAGCACATGTTTATTCACAAAAAGATATAGAATGGACAGTATTAAATACAGATAAATGTGATGAACAACTGCTTAATCGATAATTGATATACTAATTCAAAAGCTGTATTTATGACAACTGATTTATTAGGTTCCAAACTTCGATTTCATTACAGCATGGTTGGTTTTGCGTATGAAAGTATCTTTCTGCTTGACACTATCGAAAGCATGTGATTTTACAAAGCAAATGGCATCTTTTCATATACCTTAAAATTGTGGTAGTCATGATATTTGATCGTAAACATAAAGAGAATTCATGATAATGGAATAGTTTATTACTTATTTGTATAAAACCTAGTTCTATGGGTTTGAGGAATACTTATTGAGCTGTGAACTCACCCAAATCATATCGTGGTTTTACAAATTAGTTGTACAGATGTTGAGACTTGGGAACGTTCTGACGGAAATGATTAGGTATGTATGACTTTGCTTTATCTGTATTATAAAATGTTCTAAATATGTGATTTTGATCCGACAATATATTTTCTAATGACCCCAAAATTCATATACCTTTGTATCTAGTTAAGGAAGTATTTCTATTCTGATTTGGAATTATAATTAATTCTTATGAAATAAATTCAAGAAACTCCTAATAGCTCATTGGTTAAGACTTTCCATTGCTGTCCTATAACCCACGTGTTTGAATCCCTACATCCCAATTATTTTTATTTTGAATTCTTTTATTCGTTTTGCAATTCTGAAAGTTTTATGGGCATTTAATGGAGTTACGAAAAGTGAAAATGGACTACTTGTACTGAACCGAGACCAAGACCCGAACCTCGACAATTTTGGCTGACTTGGGGCTGAGCTTGAGCCGGTTTGCTCAATCCTGTTGCCTCTAAACGGGCCCTGTCCGTGGGTACATGACTCTTAGCCTACCTGCAGTTCAATTCTTTAGTCCAAAACTCCCCCACTCACAAGAGAACTGCCCAACTTTTCATCTACTTTATTAAACTCTTTTAATTTCATTTTAATTCCTCTTTTAATTCACCATACATTAGTTTCTTTTTCTATATAAACCCAATCAGTCTAAACTCCTCCCACCTTGAAATTATCCTAAAAGTTACTTTCAAAATTCTATCTAAGCCAAGAAGCCAAGCTCTTAAGTCATTGCCAAGCTCGCTTCCTTTTGCATCATCGATCTCGAACCGACCCTCCTTCCTGTCTACGAAGTCCAAGTCAACTAGGATCGCTCGATAGCCAATTGCCAAACTTTTTTCTTCTCGAACGTCGAAGTTCTCTCTTGATCTTTCCTTTTTCCTTATAAAATGATGAATTGGTTGTTAGACCAATTCACACCCGAGTAAGTCCTTTTCTTCTTCTTCTTCTTCTTCTTCTTCTTCTTCTTTGTTTTCGTCTTCTCATCGACTCTGCTACAACACACAACCTTGACTTGATACTTATAATTTTTCATGCTGGAAAAAAATAATAAAAATAAAAATAAAATAATAACAAGTGAAACTAATAAATAAAATCATCATTCATGCAATTGTTAGCCATGTCATATTTAACTATTTTTAATCTTATATTTCTTTAAATTGAAATTCTTGTCATTGTTATATAGTATTAGTCAATGGCATGATATTTAGATTTGAAAGGAAAACAACGTAACGATCCAATAACTTACATTACCTCTTTTAAATAATGTTCTGATGATGTTGTAGATCATGCAAGGGATAACGATCTACTCCACACGCACACTTTGGAATCATAGCACGGTTACCTACTATCACGTTTTTTTATAAAAAGAAACGATTTTCATTGAAATACTCTCAAGCTTTGAAATATATAATTTTAAACCAAAATCCTTTCCCTTAGCAGTTACGCCCCTCACAACCCTCTTTAGGGGGGCCCTGTTAAAAGATTGTATGGATTATCGCATATCTTGGGTCTAATGGGTGATATTGGAGTTCTTCATGGACCACGTTCTCGAAGGAAAAAAATACGTTTTTAAACAAAATAAAACAAATTTCAAATCACCTTTAATATATATATATATATATGACTTAAAAGAAAGCAAATTTTTCCATAAAATATTCTAAATTAAAAGATTAAGTTTTTATAAAATACCTCAAGTTTTCCAGAAGATAGATTTTTCATAAAAATATCATAAACTTTTAAAAGCTGGGTTTTACCACTAAAATACCATTAAATATAAAATATTTTTATTTAAACTCTCGACATTCTTGTTGGGGTCAAAAATTACACCCTGGTTGACCAAGTATAAGTCAAAATCAACCCCAAACCAATTGGGCCCAAGCCCAGGCCAAGTGGTCCCATGCCCAAGTCAAGCCCGAACATGAAGTGGTCGGCCTCCCCCATACCAAGAAGAAAATTATGTAATAAATAAGTTTGATGTAATTTTCATATATGAATGTAAAATAAATGGGCATAAAGCCAAATTTTTGTAAAGTCCATGGCTTATGTGCAAAAGAAATGAGCACATGATGTATGTGATGGGCAAAAATGCCATTTTGTAAAGCCCAAGGGGCTATATGTCAATTTGTAAGCCTATATAAGGCAGCATGATGATGAAATGAAGACAATAATTCATTCTCCCCAAAAATCAGGTTTTCTGTGTCTCCTTCTCTTTGCTCAAGGTTCTAAACCTTCTTCCTTTTTTTGAATTAAATCAAGAGTTCCACTCTTCCTTTTCTAGAAAGAAATAGTTTTTTCACCACAAAACCCTTGAAGGGGAACATGGATCTTCCATCAAATCTCCAAAAGAGGAGACTTTTAAAATCTCACACTCTTTTCTCCAAGATCCAGCCAATAGAGAGGAGGAAGAAGGAGGCCCACCTCCAAAAACCCCACTTTAGAGAAGATCTAGGGCCCAAGGGAGATGAAAGGGGTCCCCTTTCATCAGCTCCAAAAATATCTTAGGAGTTTAACTCCTCAAATATATATATATATATATATATATATATATATATATATATATATATAATAAATCTTTCTTTTTGGGAGTACAACTCCCAGTGCAGAAGCTAAGCCCCTTTGTCCTCTTTGTCAGGAGTTCAACTTCAAAAGTCAATCGGGAGCACAGCTCCCAATGCAGGGACCAAGTCCCTTTTCCTGATGACGCCCAGCGCCCGCGTGCCAAGAACGTGGAGCGCTGGTGCCCCACGCCTAGCGCCCCATGCCTAACGCGTGAGGTGCTGGCGCCCAGCGCCCGCATGCTAGACGCGTTAGGCGCTGGCACCCACTCGTCTTTTGGACGCTATTCTTCCTTTTTTTATATACACACACACTCCACAACGCTGGCACCCCTGTAAACTCTGCGAGGCTCCCGATGTATCCAAAACCCTTAAGACACACATATGTCTATTGAGTTCGCATGACCAATTTGACCCGTCAACCGGAGGTTCCCTCGCTCTAAAGGTGAGGAGTAATTAACATCAGCTTAGTCCGCGGCTGCCGGAGATTCGGATCCCCATAATCAATAAACCCCGTCTACCCTAGGCAAGGGGAATCTGTAGTACGCCTGACAAGCGCGCGCATATTCCCATCTAAATAGGGTAACGAAAAACACCCTACAGATTCTGGCACATCCGGTGGGACCTATCTTTCCTCCCATATTTCGGGTCAAACGTTCATGCGAACTCAATCAATATACATATCGATTACCTGTATTGAAATTACGCTTCTTTGTGCAGGTAAATGGTTTCAAATTGCAATCTTTGGCCGCGGCAAGAATGTCTCCAAAGACAAGCTCAGCTCTCGACACAGCTCCCATCTCCTATACGATGAAGATGGACTCCCGGATGGTCCTCCCGGCCAGTCTTAGGTGACAGTAGGAGGAGCCACTGCTACAGTTCGGCTCTATTCTGTTCGTGCCAGCTAACGCCATCCCTACTTCTCAAGCCCTGGTGACTGATAAACCAGCCTCAAAAGGGAAAATGCCAAATGTCATAGTTCCAAAGGCACCTCAGCCAAAGCATAAATCCATTTCAGCACGACTCTCCGTTACTCCAGCTGGGGGCAAGGCAATGAACACCAACAAAGCAATAAGGCACACCGGGCAAGCTCCAGCGGTACCCCTGACAACTGCTCGATCGGGTGTTTTCTCTAAGCTCCCCGTCAATCGACTCACGATGGCTTCCTGGATAACGGATGCCCGCCAAGCCCTCAAAATCGAGAAGCTAAGACAGAAAAGGCTCAGATACAGAGCCAACAAAAGGGCTAGGACTTCTGCTAATCTGAACTTTAGGGGGTTCCAAGAGCGCGGTCACCCTGCAACAATAGCTGAATAGGCTGTAAGGCTCTCTAACTCTTTCAAACCGCTAAAATTGGTTCAGAAGAACGCCATGACCGCAAGAGTCAAGAAAACTGTGATCCGGACCGTGCCACCCAAGGATCCATCTAGGCCAACTGTCTTCAATCACCCGTTCTCTCCCGAAGAAGAAGGGCCATGATGATGGTCCAAAAGATCAGCCACCAAAGATAAAGGGATGGCTGGGTATGTGGTCCACACTGTCTACATGGTGGGCATACGCAGCAAGAGCAAAAATAGGCCACCACATCTCAAATCCAATCTGGGGTGAATGTGGGTGCCACTTTCCAAGACCGGCCTTCTCTGGAAGGTAATGAAAACCCTTTCAGTGAGCCTGATAAGAACAGAGATCCCTCAGTTCATGAGGAGTCGTGCTCAGAAAGCGAAGGGGAGCCAATTTTCTGTTCGAAGACCATAGAGCAACAACTTCTCCATGACCTCCAAAAGCAGCTCTGTTCTCCGCCGAATACGGGAAACGGGACCGCATAGGTTCGTCTTGTCTGAATTTGGGGCAGATACTATTTGGTTTTATCCGTCCACCTCTCTGAAGATGCCAAGTTGATTTATGGCCATATATCGAAGGTTTAGACAGATATGGCCGATGTAGCAGACTTCGTCAGATTCCCCCTCATTGTGAGGATTTTTTTATTGTGGGGACGCTCTTCCCTGCAGGCGCAAGCCCTTGCAGTTAATTACGCTACCGCATCGCAGTAACCACTTTCTCCTTCTCCAGATGGTCACTTCGTGTCGTGTATGTTTGTTTTATTTTTGGTTGCCCATAGATTGTATACGGAGACTAATTTATGTTGTCGCCCGTAGGGCGTGGATTAGTCCAAATCCGTATTTTCTTAGATTTGGTTTTGGGTTGGGTTTAAGGACCGTTAATCTTATTTGAGACTAAGATCAACTTAAACGTTTGTTAAGGATACGTTAGTCTAATTTTAGACTAAGATCTACTTAACAGGATCATTTAGATCCACCAAAAGAGCATTTGGACTCTATTGTTTTAATTTAGGGACATTGCGGTCCATTGGGTTTATTGATTGTCGGGACCCGCCACCTCCCTGAAGACGTTGAAGAATTACAATGACACATATCAGAGGTGTGAGGAGATGTACCCTTGAACCAATGTCAGTTGAGGGATCTGTAGTGGGATTGATTTAAGGATCGTTAATCTCGTTTGAGATTAAGATCAACTTAAATGGTTGTTAAGGATACGTTAGTCTGATTTTAGACTAAGATCTACTTAACAGGGTTTTAGGATCATTTAGATCCAGCGAAAGAGCATTTGGGCTCTATCGTTTTAGTTTAAGAACGTTACGGTCCATAAGTTTAAGGACATCATAGTCCATGGAGTTTAAGGACATCATAGTCCATAGTTTAGAGACGTCATAGTCTATAGGGTTTAGTTTAGGGTCGTTGCGGTCCAGTTTAAAGACATCGTAGTCTGTGGTATTTTGGCTCCACAGTTTGGGGATGGGCTGAAAGTTATTGGTTATTGGGACCCTCCATCTCTCTGAAGACGTTGAAGGATTACAACGACATGTATCAGAGGTATGAAGAGATGTACCCTTGAACCAATATCCCTATTTGGGGAATGGGATGAATATCAGTTTAGATGTCATCTGTTAGGAGAACACTAGTCATCTTTGGGAATAGGATTAGTTTGGGGAGACCTGTACATAGGGGCTCAGTTGATTGGTGACACAAAGGGTCTTGGATTCGGAAGACTTGGCTAATTTGAGCTAAGGTTGATTTGCCTTAATCACCCCATAGTGCTAAGCACTAAATCAGTGTTAAACACTGGACTTTGGAGGAGCTCACGTGTGAACACGTGAGGGGCCCCGAAGTGGGCATTGTTCCTTGAGTTTATTCCCTCATATATATATAAAAGTGCTGAGCACTTGGCTCACGTGTGAGCACGTGAGGGGCCCGAGATGAGAACTGTTCTCTGGATTTTATTCTTCTTTCATTTATAAGTGCTAAGCACTTGGTTCATCAAACATTCACGTGCAGACACGTGAGGTGCCTTCAAAATGCGAGCGCTGTCTTTGGAATTATCTCCCTCTTTTATACACAACTGTTTGGGGGTCACGTGGGAACACGTGAGGTGCCCCCAAAATGGGAGCTATCTTGGGTTTATACCCTTTTTCCTCTTTTGAGTGCTAAGCATTATTGGGTCACGTGAGGCACTCTCAAGAATGAAAATTGCCTTTGCTTTATTCTCTTTTTCTTTTTCTGAGTGCTAAGCACTATCAAGGGATCACATGAGGTCATGTGAGGCGCCCCCAAATTGAGATGTGCTTTAGATTTACTCCCCTTTTTGAAAAACTTGTTCGGTGGTGCGCCAAGAGTTATTGGTTATTGGGACCCTCCACCTCTCTGAAGACGTTGAAGAATTACAACGACATGTATCGGAGGTGTGGAGAGATGTACCCTTGAACCAAATTCCAGATCAAGGGGAGAGATCATGGTGGGATGAACACCATCTTAGATGCCAGGAGTTCATTAGCTATTTCTGAGACTCGGATCAATTTTGAGAAAACCTGAGTATAATGAGGGCTCGGCTGATTGATGACCAAAAAAGGGTTTTGGCTTCCGGAGACTTGGTTAATTTGGGCTAATGTTGGCCTCTCATAGTGTTAAACACTAGTGTATGATCAGCACTCACGTGCTCCCATGTGAGGGGCTTGAAATAGTGTTAAACACTAAGAATTTGATGCGCTCACGTGGGGTCACGTGAGGCGCTTGAAGTAGTGTTAAACACTAAGAATTTGATGCGCTCATATAGGGTCACGTGAGACGCTTGAAGGAGTGTTAAACACTAAGAATTTGACGCGCTCACGTGGGGTCACGTGAGGCGCTTGAAGTTGGCGCTGCTCCTCTGGATTTATTCCCTTATTTCTTTTCTAAATATTAAGCACTATTGGGTCACGTGGGATCACGTGAGGCACCCCAAGAATGGAAACTGCTCTTTGATTTATTCCCTTTTTGCTTTATAAAAGTTAAGCACTGCTTGGGGGTCACGTGGGGTCACGTGAGGTGCTCCAAAAATAGGGTTTATTCCCTTTTTTCTTTTATAAGTGTTGAGCACTTCTCAGGGGTCACGTGAGGTCACGTGACTAGATCTCATTCTTTCCCTCTTTGTTCTTCAAAGGTGCTCACGTGGGATCACGCGAGCTTTTATGTAGCGTTTGAATGCTAATGAATCATCAGGCTGTTCTTCTATGGTTCCGAGAGATCAAGTTCTCCTTTTGTTCTTTGTAGGGATTAAATTTTTTTTAAATGGTTAAACCCTAGTTCCAGAGAGATTAAATTCCTATATGCTTTGTAAGAGTTAAACTCTTTTGGATTCAGTTCTTTCCCCTAGCTTTTGAATCTGCATGACAGAATCTCCCCGATGAGAATTAAATTCTCAACTTGTGGGGAGATCTGCTTCTGTAGACCTTAACCAGAGGAAGAACTAAGTTCTTTGAGAAGAGTTAAACTCTTGGTTTGAGAATTAAATTCTCTTTTTGTGGGAGCTTTTGGGAGGGGTTCCTCTTCTTTATAGAATTAAATTCTCTTTCTATTTTTCTTCCCCTCTCCCTCCGTCTCCTTTTTCTCCTTCTTGGCTCCTATTTATAGGAGAAAGAAAAGAATCAGTTTGTTCAGCAAATTCCTCATTAAGAGATTTTGATTGATTTTATAACCAACATGATCTTTTAGATCACTCGGTGAATTTTATTCACCGTTGGATTTTTAATCCAAAGGCCCTCTGTTTAACAGAGAAGATTTCTTGTTTGTTTAACAAGATTATGAATATCTTGTTAGTTTTAACAAGATTAGAATTTTATTCTATCATATCTTTTTAGTTTAACAAGATCAGAAATATATTTTCTTAATATGCATATCTTGTTAACATAGAATTTTATTCTTGTTATTAGATTAGGAAAATATTTTCCTGTGATAGATTTTTATTCTATCAAATGTTCACCGCTGGATCTTTGATCCAAGGGTCCTCTGTTTAAAAGAGAAGATCTTTCTAGTTTAAGGAAGATTAAGAAAATATTTCCCAAAATAGAATTTAATTCTAGAATTTGATAGGAGCATTTTAAATTGGGATGCTCACATGCTTTGCATGTGAGAGGCAAAAGAACTCATATGTTTAACATGCGACCCCTGTTGTGGGTTTTAGCCTATTTATGTTCGGCGCTTATATGCTTTGCATATGAACGCTCACGTGTTTTACACGTGAGGCATGTTTGGCCATTGGTGATTTATGTTCAGCGCTTATATGCTTTGCATATGAGCGCCCACGTGTTTTACACGTGATGCCTGTTTTTTAAAGATTCTCCCCCTTTTTTGTAAGGGAACAAGTAGCTCTTGGCCGAAAATTTTGGCGGGAACAAATGTCCCCCACTACTTTGCCCACGTAAGTATGTACGTGGGTGAAGTAGTGCAGAGTTATGCATGGTAATAGAATTGATGGCTTAGGGGACAAGTTTAGAGTCTTTGTAGCCTAAGACTTTTTCATCTTCAGAGCCGTAAGGGTCTCAAGAAGATTTTTTCTCCCTACAAGTCGAGAGGATCTTGTAGGTGTAAATTCTCCCTAGAAATTGTGAGGATCTCTAAGTGTTTATTGCCTCCGTGAGTCATAAGGATCTCACTCGGGTATTTTTTCTTACGAATCGTGAGGACCCGTAAGTAGCTTTTTTATTTCATTGGCGAATGTGGCTTTGGCAAATGTGGCCCGTAGATGGTCCATCTTGACCTCCTTGTAGAGCAGCAATGGCTTAGGAAACAGGTTCGGATCTGTCGCCTAAGACTTTCTAACTTTATGAGCCGTGAGGGTCTCATAAAGACTTTTCTCCCTACGAGTCGTAAGGTTCTCGTAGGTGTATTTTATCCTTAGGAATCATGAGGATTCCTAAGTGCGTTTTCTCTTGAGAGTCGTAAGGATCTCACAAGAGAATTTTCTTTCTTACAAGTTGAGAGGACACGTAAGTGGTTGATGAGTTGACCTACTCCCAAGTCAAAGCATTGCTTCGACGGGGAGGTCGAGGGTTGACTTTGGCCATTTTCCACGGTGTCATGATTGACTTTCGCCGTGTTCTACGGGGTCGGGGGTTGACTTTGACCGTATTCCACAGGGTCAGAAGTTGACTTTGGCCGTTTTCCACGGGGTCAGGATTGACTTTGGTCGTGTTCCACGGGGTCAGGATTGACTTTATCTGTGTTCCACGGGGCCAGGATAGACTTTAGCCGTGTTCGACGGGGTCAGGATTGACTTTGGCCATATTCCACGGGGTCAGGATTGACTTTAGCCGTGTTCCACGGGGTCAGGATTGACTTTGGCCGTGTTCCACGGGGTCAGGATTGACTTTGGCCGTGTTCCACGGGGTCAGGATTGACTTTGGCCGTATTCTACGGGGTCAGGATTGACTTTAGTCGTGTTCCATGGGGTCAGGATTGACTTTGGCCATGTTCCACGAGGTCGGGATTGACTTTCGCCGTGTTCCACGGGGTCAGGATTGACTTTGGCCGTATTCCACGGGGTCAGGATTGACTTTGGCCGTATTCCACGGGGTCAGTATTGACTTTAGCCATGTTCCACGGGGTCAGGATTGACTTTAGCCGTGTTCCACGGGTTCAGGGATTGACTTTTGCCGTTACGGTGTCAGGGTTGACTTTCGCCGTTTCGGTGTCAGGGTTGACTTTCGCCGTTTCGGTGTCAGGGTTGACTTTCGCCGTTACGGTGTCAGGGTTGACTTTCGTCGTTATGCTGTCAGGGTTGACTTTCGCCGTTTCGGTGTCAGGGTTGACATTCGGTTGTATGTGAACCGTGGAGTCTTAGAACTAAGGACTTTGCCATGGCTCCGATGTAGCCTCTAGGTTGTCTGTGAACCATCGAGATTTGGAGCATGGGGTATGTCGTGGCTCCATTTGTTGATGCCGTGTCTGCATCCTGCTGGAGGAAGCACGCTGTTGGTGATCTCTAGCTGTAGATGTTGCCGTCGAGACTTGGAACTAGGGACTCTGCCATGGCTCCGAGGTAGTCTCTAGGTTGTCTGTGAACCGTAGAGTCTTGGAACTAAGGACTTTGCCGTGGCTCCATTTATTGACGTCGTATATTCCTGCGAAGACACTGATTTCTCTGCGGGTCGACGCGAATCGAGATGCTCTCGTCAAGGACGCTGATCCCCCTGAATCGATGTATTTGCCAAGGACACTGATTTCCTCGGAGTTGAGACGAATCAAGGTATTCCTGCAAAGACACTGATTTCCTTGCGGGTCGACGCGAATCAAGATGCTCTCGTCAAGGACGCTGATTTCCCTGAATCGAGGTATTTGCCAAGGACACTGATTTCCTCGGAGTTAAGATGAATCGAGGTATTCCTGCAAAGACACTGATTTCCTTGCGGGTCGACGCGAATCGAGATGCTCTTATCAAGGACGCTGATTTCCCTGAATCGAGGTATTTGCCAAGGACGCCGATTTTCCTGGGGGTTGAGATGAATCGAGGTATTCATGCAAAGACACTGATTTCCTTACGGGTCAACGCGAATCGAGACTCTCTCGCCAAGGACGCTGATTTCCCTGAATCGAGATATTTGCCAAGGACACTGATTTCCTCGGAGTTGAAACGAATCGAGGTATTCCTGCAAAGACACCGATTTCCTTGCGGGTCGACGCGAATCGAGATGCTCTCGCCAAGGACGCTGATTTCCCTGAATCGAGGTTTTTGCAAAGGACACTGATTTCCTCGGAGTTGAGACGAATCGAGGTATTCCTGCAAAGATACTGATTTCTTTGCGGGTCGACGCGAATCGAGATGCTCTCATCAAGGACGCTGATTTCCCTGAATCGAGAGGTTTTGCCAAGGACACTGATTTCCACGGAGTTGAGACGAATCGAGAGATTCTTGCAAAGACACTGATTTCCTTGCGGGTCGACGCGAATCGAGATGCCCTCATCAAGGACGTTGATTTCCCTGAATCAAGAGGTTTTTGACATCGGGACTTGGCTCTCTTTCTGATGGAGCCTGGTGGGATGATTTGGTTCCCTCTTTGTTTGTGCCCCAGGATTGTATACAGGGATCGATGTGATCTCACCTGTAGAGCAAAAGTTTCATGTTATATGTATCATTTTTTTTGTTTTCTTTCCGCGATGCTCTATCATTTCAGCTTTTGTATCGCGAAAGTCGTGATTGCCCAATCATTTCGGCTATTTTTCGCGGTGCCCAATCATTTCGGCTATTTTTATTTTTACTCGCTGTTTTTTATTGCGAGTTGCCCAATCATTTTGGCTATTTTGTATGCATATATTTTACTTGTTGATTCCGTTGCAAGTTGACCCATCATTTCGGCTATTTCATATGCCTTTTTGGCTCGCTAATTTTTTTTTATCACGAGTATAAACTTGGAATTTGATACCGATTTAGACATCAGCATCGCTACAACTGGGATATGGCCAGGAGCGAATCATCATTTTCCTCTGTCGATTCGAACAAAGATGGCTTAGTAGATCGGGTTAAGATCCTGTCAGCTAAGGCTTTTGACTTCATGAGCCATAAGGGTCTCATAAAGGTATTTCTCAGGATCTCGTAGGTGTACGTTCTCCTTAAAAGTCGTGAGGACTTCTAAGTGGTGTTCTCTCTTATAAGTCGTAAGGATCTCATAAGAGTACTTTCTCCTTATAAGTCGAGAGGACTTACAAGTGTCGTTCTCCGTAAGAAGATATCCCTCGTCAGTAGTGGGACTCTGTTGGGGAAACGTTTATTTGTGTCCGTGGATTGTATACAAGGCTGGTATTGGACCACCTGTAGGGCAATCTGGGGATTGTGATGGCTTAAGAACAGGTTCAGATCCTTATAGCTTAAGGCTTTTGAATCTTATGAGCCGTGAGGGTCTTATAAAAGGGTTCTCCTTACGAGTCGTGAGGATCTCGTAAGTGTAATTTCTCCTTAGGGATCGTGGGGATCCCTTAGTGTGTTGCTCCTTTGTGAGTCGTAAGAATCTCACGCAGGTAGTTTACTCCTTACAAGGTCGAGAGGACCTTGCAAGTGTCTTTTAACGAGATTGCGCCCTTTCGGGTTTTCACAAACTCGTCGGTAGCCCTGCTGTTTTTACTCACGGAGCCTTTTCGGGTTTTCATCCGTGCCCATCTTGCTTATGGACATGCCTTTTTTTTGCGAGTATGGAATTCAAGATCTGATACCAATCTTAGAATCAGTATCGCTGCGACTGGAATGCTGCCAGGAGCGAATCATCGTTTGCCATGAAAGGTCTTGGAATTTGATACCAATTTAAGCATCAGCATCGCTACCATTGGGACATTGCCAGGAGCGAATCATCATTTGCCTCTGTCGATTCGAACAAAGATGGCTTAGCAAACAGGGTTAGGATCATGGCGACTAAGGCTTTTGACTTCATAAGCCGTAAGGGTCTCATAAAAATGTTTCTCCTTACGAGTCGTAAGGATCTCGCAAGTGCGTTTCTCCTCAGAAATCGTGTGGATCCCTAAGTGTGTTGCTCCCTTGTGAGTCATAAGGATCTCACGCAGGTATTTGCTCCTTACAAGGTCGAGAGGACCTTGCCAGTGTGCATGAATTTTTTACTAGTCTACGCCCTTTCGGGTTTTCACAGACTCACTGGTAGCCCTGCTGTTTTTACTCACGGAGCCCTTTCGGGTTTTCATCCGTGTCCATTTTGCTTGTAGACATACCTTTTTTTTATGAGTCTGTGCTCTTTCAGGTTTTCACAAACATCGCCGGTAATCCTGCTATTTTTACTCACGGCGCCCTTTCGGGTTTTCATCCGTACCCATTTTGCTTGTGGACATATCTTTTTTTTGTGGGTTCAAGTGGGATATTCCACTTGACTGTAGGACTCGTTTGTAAGCCTCTTGATATCCTTTCTATTTTTTGAGAAGAAAGGACCATCTTACGTAGAGATTCTTCCTCCAGTGAGAAATATGCCCTCTGTGTATACTTCGGGGGGAGCGAGTACCCACGCCGTCTCTATTTTGGTGACAAGTTGTTTCAAAGTCGCTTATTTTTTTGTTGAGCATTGGCGACAAATACCACCTTGTTTCCCCCAATCAGAGCAAAACTCTGTTCAAATTTTCAAAATTTGAAATGAAGCAGCGCTTCATAAAAGCGCCAGCAAGCGGCGCTCACGTGCAGAGCACTTGTGCACTGGCGCTAAGAGCGCCAGCGCTCTGAAGCAGCGCTCACGTGCAGAGCACGAGTGCGCTCGCACTAAGAGCGCCAGCGCTCTGAAGCAGTGCTCACGTGCAAAGCACGAGTGCGCTAGCACTAGAACTAAATATTCCCCATCGTTGGATCAAAGATCCAATGAAGATGATAAATCATCAAGTTACCAGAATAAAATTATGTTAAGAAAGCATTCTTCAGAATCTTTCCAAACAAAAAGATTTTGCTCTGTAAATCAGAGCACCATCGGATCAATGATCCGATGGTGATTAAAAATCACAATGGTGCAGAATAAATTCCGCATGAGAAAAGATTTCCTAATCTTGTTAAAAACAAGAAGATTACCTTCTGTAAAACAGAAGCCCTAGGATCAAAGATCCAACGGTGAGGAAATCCCCAAATCAATTAGAGAAAATATCTCTTCAACTGATTCAACAAATCAGCTTGCCCTATATAAAGGCCCCAAGACTTCAAGTCTGATATAGAGGAACCCCCTCCCCCCCCCCCACACCACAAACTTTCAAAAAGTTCAAAGAGAAGAACAAGCTCTCTGCAGAAGAAGAATTTCTTAAAGCTAAAACAAAGAGATCAAAATATCTTATCAGAAAAAGAACTTAATTCTTTTGTCAGATCATAGATCTATAAGACAAATTGTCTTTCACAAAAAGATCATAATATCTCATTATAAAAAGGGGGAGAATAATTCAATTCTCTTAGGATCATGGATCCATAAAGGCAGAGCCTTTCACCAAAAACATAAGAAATTGAAACATCTCCTATAAAATAATAACTTTGTTCTTAGATCCAAGAGACAAAATCTCTTATAAGAGAAAATTTAATTCTCAGCGCGCAAAACTGCCTAAAAAGAGCCTTAGCGCTCCAGTTAAAAGAAGCGCTTCAGCGCTCCAAAACTAACGCATAGCCTTGCAGAGCCTTAGCACTCCAAATTTCACAAGAAGCGCTCTGCGCTCATTTCTGGCGCACAGCGCCAAGCGTGCCATGTGCTCCCCATGTATACGCTATTTCACAAGAAGCGCTCTTCGCTCATTGACTGGCAATCAATGCCAAGCGCGCCACGTGCTCCTCACATGTGCGCTATTTAACAGAAGCGCTCTGCGCTCATTGACTGGCGATCAGCGCCAAGCACGTCACGTGCTTCTCACGTGTGCGCTATTTAACAGAAGGGCTCTGCGCTCATTGTCTGGTGCACAGCGCCAAGCGCGCCATGTGCTCTTCACGTGTGCGCTACTTAACAGAAGCGCTCTGCACTCATTGTCTGGTGCATAGCGCCACGTGCTCCTCACGTGTGCGCTACTTAACAGAAGCGCTCTGCGCTCATCAACTGGCGCACAGCACCAAGCACACCACATGCTCCTCACGTGTGCGCTGAGAGAACATAAATTGTTCTTTAAAAAATAAAGCCTCAGATCTATGATGAGTGCTCAGCACTCAATAAAAGACAAAAATAATTATCAGAACTCAAACCAATGCCCAGCATTGTTAAATGTTTAATGTTTTAACTGAATGGGCCGAGCCCAAGTTAGCCACAGATCCCTAATTCAGATTAATTGAGCCCATATGCTCATAAATCTTTGATCTTAGTCCCAAATTGGACAACAGATTTTCCAACCAATATTGGTTCAAGGGTACATCTCTTCACTCCTCTGATATATGTCGTTGTAATCCTTCAACGTCTTCAGAGAGGTGACGGGTCCCGACAACCAGACATTCCACGGACTGTGGGGTCCTTAAACTCATGGACTATGATGTCCTTAAACTTTATAGACTATGATGTCTCTAAACTACACGGACTATGGGGTCCTTAAACTCATAGACCATGATGTCTTTAAACTTTACAGACTATGATGTCTTTAAACTCTACCGCAAAGTCCCTAAACTAAAACAATAGAGCCCAAATGCTCTTTTGTTGGATCTAAATGATCCCGTTAAGTTGATCTTAGTCTAAAATTAGACTAACATATCCTTAACAAACGTTTATGTTGATCTTAGTCTCAAAAGAGTTTAACGATCCTTAAACCCAACCCAAACCCAAATCTAAGAAAGTACGGATTTGGACTAATTCACGCCCTACGGGCGACAACATAAATTAGTCTCCGTATACAATCCATGGGCAACCAAAAATAAAACAAACACATACGACACAAAGTGACCATCTGGAGAAGGAGAAAGTGGTTACCGTGATGCGGTAGCGTAATTAACTGCAGGGGCTTGCGCCTGCAGGGAAGAGCGTCCCCATAATCAAAAACCCCTCAAACGAGGGGGAATCTGACGAAGTCTGCTATAATGGCCGCATCCGTCTAAACCTCCGATACACGGTGCTATAAATCAACTTGGCATCTTCGAAGAGGCGGACGGATAAAACCAAATAGTATCTGCCCCCAAATTCAGGCAAGATGTTTGTCTTTCCTGGTTTTCGGCGGAGAACAGATTCTGGCACGCCCAGTGGGACCTTTTTCTCTTTCCACTCCATACTTCTTGTGTCGTGTTTCGCGAACGAATCGCGATTTGACATGGTTGCCTTTGGATGTGAAGTACTAAGATTTGGTATCTTGCTCCGTGTAGAAAAAAGAAGATCAATGGCTTCTAACTGCTCCAGCTGCAACAATTACAACAACTCCCGCTCCGTCCCTGTCGGAGGAGTGACCTATGGGCCTCAAGCGGCCTCCCTTTTCACGATGCCGGTGGACTAGGTGACGCAAGCCACCACTGGGCTGTTCTTTGGAACCATGCTCCCACCCATGAGCTTCAATGCCCCAATTCCATTGCAAGAAGCTCCAAAGAAGTCGGGCTTTGATCGGCTTAAACTGCCGCGGCCCCTCTCAACGGGTCACCCAAATCCAGCGCCTCAGTCTTCGACAGACTAGACCAAAGCTCAGGTGTGCCCGTGAAAAAGCCTGCAATACGAGAAGGCGTTATCCCAAAGCGGATAGCCATTCCTGCTCCTGAAGTCCTCAAAGCGGCTTCTCCTATTAAGGGGTCGGTCTTCACAAGACTGGCCGTTCAGATTCCCGCTCCAAGTGAAATCGCTAAGACTGCTTCCCCTGGTCGAAAGTCGCTTTCTCAAGACTGATTATCCCCTTTCAACAGACGTCATTCTTCGACAGGCTAGCGCCAATAACAGCATCTCCTCAAAGAAAGGGGCATGAGGAAGCTCATCCAACAGCGGAGGTGATCCCGGCCGCACGACATGCTCGACGTCGCTACTGGCGCCGAGTGAGGAAGGCCGGAGGCAGTTCCCCTTCTGGACTGACACCGCCAGCTCCAATGATAGAAATTGTTGCTGCTGTTCTAACTAGGAATAGCTTTGAACCACTCATGAGGGTGCGCAAGAACTCTCCGACGGACGTGCTGAAGAGATCTCATCTACCTGTGGAGAGCACTACAAAGGCGAAGCTGGAGCAGCCCCCTCAGCGGCTGTCCTCCAAAATTCACAAGGTTTGGCGATAGGTCCAAGACTCCATGATTGATCAAGACTACCCCCGCCGACAGAAAAAGATGAAAGTTCGGCGAGAAGGGGATCACCCTGTCAAGCCATAGAAGGTGTCATCTGTTTGGGTGCCCGCTGCAACGGCTCCCTCAACTTCGACCGCCCACAAAAGAAGGAGGCCGGAGAAGATCCCTGCGTCTTTGGCAAATCGCAAGGACACTGAATTTAAACGCCCCAAGTCTGGGGGCATGGTGGTGCATACTATTTATATGGCTTCCGGAAAAGAGGATAGCCGTATCTCTACGGGTCACCGACCACTTACACGGTCTGTGACTAAGGCTCAGGAGCAACAACAACAAAAGCTCCAAGAAATGCTGACAGCCAAAGCTGCATTCACTGGGCCAAAACCAGGCCCGGGGACATCTTCGGAGCAGCGTCATGAACAGGAAACGGATGTCGAATTCCTTCGGAGAATGCTTGAGAAGAAGGACAAAGAGGCTGCGGAACAAGCGGCCAACATAAAACAAATAGCCCTTTTATTCCAAGATATGGTGGGCCTGATGATCCAGCCGGACCCTCCAGCCGGAGATCCTCTAGTAATAATTGAAGATGATATAGGAGAGACATCAAATCCTCTGCCGGCTCTGTCGGTAGCCAAGGAGGAGACCATCTCCAAATCCATGCTCGATGATTATATAGCTCAGCAAATACGAGCTCATCAAACGAATGAAGCAACCGGCCAAGTCGTCAGAACTTGGCGACCATATCCAGGATGGTACGATCAGATAAAGTACCTAACAGGATACACAATTCCTAAATTCTATATGTACAAGGGGACAGGCAATCCCCATCAACATGTCGCTCAGTTCAGGGCTCTCTGCGGTAACACTGGAGGGGATGATAAGCTACTGCTTCCCCAATTCGTCGGCAACTTGGCGGAGACGGCGTTCGAATGGTACTCAGAGCTTCCCAACGACTCCGTCAAAACTTTTACGGAGATGGATTTGCTGTTCACCCAACGTTTCGCCAGCGCTAGCGAGCGCACCCTGATCACCGTGTTAATTAACGCCAGAGTGAAGCCAGGCGAAACATGGGTGCAGTATGCGATGCGGTGGTGAAATCTATGGTCGAAGTGCGAGCAGCGTATCAAAGAAGCGCCTGCGGTAGGCATGTTCATAGGGACCCTCGACCCTCAGGCGACCATTTCACAATTCATGATGTTCTTCAAACCAACTACTTTCCAAGCCTTGATTGACAAACTGGCCCAAATGGATCAAATGGGTCATAGACCCTCTTCTTCGAAGTTGGAATCTCGAAACGAGAAAGGGAAAGGGAAAGCGACCTTCATCGCCAATACTCGGCAGCAGCTCAGTGGTCCAAAGCCAACTGATCGCCAAGATGAAAAACGGTGATTCTTCAATGAGAAACTGAAGCGCCCTTATTCGTTTTCCTGGGATAAAGAGACTGTTCGAGCTGGCGGTACGCAACAGGCTCATCACCTTGTCGGATCCAAAATGCCCATTGCAACCCGGTGAGGCCAATAATCCCAATTATTGCCCCTATCACCAGGTGGTAGGCCATCCAATCGAAGATTGCTTCATCTTCAAAGGATGGATTGAGGACCAATACCAACAGGGCAAATTCGCACTGTCCGAGAATTGGAAAGTAAGCCCGCCACAGCCGCACGCTCTTAAAAGGAGGGACACACCGGGGGCATCATGCTCTTTTATAGAAGAAGCTCCATGGGAGGTCGCTCTTTCAGCCAAGACGAAAAGAATGCTGAAAAATCTCCAAACATGCCCGGCGATCAGGTGGAAAAATCCGCTGGAACCCGAGGTTATTGAGGGAATGCTGAAGCCGCGCCTGACTCCAAGAATTTGTAGCGATAATCAAAACGCTCAGGCCCAGCCGTCAAAGTCTTCGAAGAACAAGAAGAAGACCAAAAAGCCCGTGAAGCCTGATGACAAGCACACGAACCTGCAAAAACATATTGACGCGCTGGAGGAGTATAACCAGAAGGCGCGAACCCCGGTCACACTCCAAGAGTTTCTCAACCATATCCTTGAAGATAGAGATGGCGATGGAGATGAGGGAGAAGACTCGTTAGACAAACCTGAAGATTACGTGGAAAGCTGCCACGTGATCTCTCACTCGTCAGTAGATGGTGAATAAGCTCTTGATACAGAGAAACTGGGGGCAGATCCTGAACCGGAACTCCTAGGACCGTCAGACGAGATGATTGACGTATTCCTGAACGAAGCTCTTCTGAAAAGCAATGCAGATCAGGAGCGTGAAATCGCCGTATAAGAAAAAGCCAAACGTCGACGACTGAACGAAAGGGTTGAAATACCCCAATTGGATAGGAGCACTTCGGCTGCCAGCAAAAGCAGGTTCAAGACAAGAAAAAGGTTCGCCAAAGCCATATCGATGGGAATGAAGCTGCCACCCTCCGAAGGAAACACTCCTGATAGGATACACCTTAACGAAGAGGATGCACATCCAAACTACTGCTTATACCATCAGAGGACCACATATCCTACTGAAGATGCAATGCCTTTAAAAGTTAGTGGCAGGGATACGTTGCTCACCGGCAGCATTTCAAGCGGATGAAGCGCAAAACTCGTCGGGAACAAAGAAGTACGACAGATGAGCATAAAGGAACAGCTGGTGAATGTCACATGGTTAATTCCGGGGGATCGCAAGTTCTCACCTTCGGGAGTGATTCTGATGAAGAAATAGCCCTCGGCCCTCTCTTCAAGGAATCCATCTCTGAAACCGAAGAGATGAAGACCTGCGAGAACATCCAGCTGCGCAATCGCATGCTACCTGAAAAGAATCCCGGACCCGCAAACAAGGGATTGAACAAAAAGGATAAGGGGAAAGAAAAGGTCCCTGAGGATATCACCCTCGATGACCGAGTCGTCGAAGAGCCGGCAGCCAAAGATCCGCCCAAGAAAAACAAGGTGGATTACAAAGTTCTGGCACACCTGAGGAAGATACCCTCGCAGCTAAGCATTCTTGACGCCCTTCTGCTATCTAAAGAGGCGAGAAATTCTCTGATCAAGGAACTACAAGAGCCAGATCAGTTTCAAGCTTTCCTTACCGAAGAAAAGATGAAGGACGAGCTGGAAGAAATTCATACAGCTGATATCACTTTCGGCGATGAAGATCTTCTCCTCAGAACATGCGAGCACAACCGTCCCCTATATGTCTCCGGGTATTGCCATGATATTAAGATAGGGAAGATCCTAGTTGACAATGGATCCTCTGTCAATCTCCTAAATGTGAGGGTGCTAAAAGAAATATGCATGAGCGTTCAACACCTCGCTCGGGATAAAATCACTATCTCCGGGTTCGACTCCCAGTCATCACGGACGCTCGGGTCTGTGATATTGACGTTACGCTTTGGGCTGCTCGTCACTGATATCAAGTTCCATGTCATTGACGCCAAGACTTGCTACAACGCTTTGCTCGGCCGGCCTTGGTTACACAAGTACAACATTATCCCTTCTACACAGCATCAGTGTATGAAGTACTTCAAAGATGGACTTGAATACACTGTGACAGGGGAGCTGAACCCATTCTCCGTAAATGAAGTCCGAAAGTACGAAGTTGCAAAGTACTTCTTACAAGACTTCGAAGACACGGAAAGGTGCCATAAGCCGGAGAATAAGCAAAAAGCTATCACCACCATTCCGGTCTTTAGGAGCGATACCGGGGAGGAGGAAAAGATAGTCTATTCAGGACCGCCCCGATGCAACAAGCCGGGACCGTCCACCCCTATTCTGGTCTTCGGCAGCGACTCTGAGGATGAGGTCAATGCAGTATTTTCTATTCGGCCATCAATACAAATCTTCATTGGAGATGATCAGAGTTTACAGATCGCTATAGTTCCGCAAGAGTATTACAAAGAGCTCGACGCACTTGATACCTACAGTGTGCAAGAACTGCAGACGTTCTACATCCCTCCCAGGCGAAAAGATGAAAAAGCGATCCTCTTTTATCGATCCGCAGAAATCAAAGTGGAGAAAGAAATCTGGTATGGCGCCGATTCTATGCTTGACAGGCTCCAGCCCATCCGTCTGCCCAGATACTACACAGAAGGATTAAAAAGGCTGTTGAGGCGCCAAGGGGTACCCTTCAAACAGACTGCTCGACAAGCCTAGTTCTACAACAGGATCTGGAACATCCCCGGAACTCAGCGAAAATTGCCCAACGGGAGAATGGAAACGATCGGGCTTGGATATGTTCAATCCAAAAAACGAGAGCGATTCCATGGCTGCTACGTTATACATGACTTTGATGAAGAAGGAGATGCTCTGTTAGAAGACGCTAACCCTGAACCAAAACAAGGTCTCGCCATGAAAGTGCCAAGTTCGTCGTTCGAAGAACAGATGGATAAGCTAATAAGGGAAGCGGGTCAAAAGGTCCGGGATGACCATAGCCGCGAAATGACCATCTATGAAAAAGCTAGAACGCAGCGCCTCCTTCAGCAGGCTACGAAAAATGATGATGCCCTTCATCGCCAGCCCGTCATACGGAAGACCCGATGCGGAGGCAAAAACAAATTAAAGAATGGAAAAAATGTCCGACAGCGACCAAGCGGGTCCAAGAAGCCACGCGATCGAGAATTGAGTAGCCGGGATTCATCTCTTATAAAGAAGATGGGTCGAGCATATTCTTTTCCCCAAGACAAGAGAAGGAAGATATTCGGTCTTGTCATGAAGCACCAAATGATTACGCTCCCAGAATCCAAACACCCCGAGCAAACAGACGAGGTCTCTCACCCGGATTATTGCTCCTATCACCGAGCGATAGGACATCCTCTCGAAGACTGCTTCACATTCAAAG
The DNA here is from genome assembly GCA_030015575.1 of Agapanthus africanus. Lineage (NCBI taxonomy): Eukaryota > Viridiplantae > Streptophyta > Magnoliopsida > Asparagales > Amaryllidaceae > Agapanthus > Agapanthus africanus. The sequence goes on along the minus strand of CM057338.1, from coordinate 370,636,750 downwards.
ACTGTGTAGAAGACCAGTATCAGCAAGGCAGGTTCGCTTTATCCAGCAGTTGGAGGGTAACCCCGCCACAGAAGCATGAACCAAAAGCCACGTATGCAGCGAGGGTAGAGCCAGATCAACATCGGTCTTGGAAGTGATCTCATACCTGTCACACGATAATGCTGTCAGGAGAGGGAGTACGCGAGGATATTGATGACCTCTCCTGGTGCTTTGAAAATGAGAATGACGAAGTGATCTCAGAGCTTCCACCGGCGCCAAAAGAGCTGGAAGATGGGATATATACTACTGCAAATAACCTGAGAAAAATCGATTTGGGGACGGCAAAAGACCCACGGCCGACGTTCGTCAGTAAGCTGTTTTCTGAAGAGCAGGTGGCTACACTCAAAGACGTGCTCATGCAGTATAAAAACTGCTTCGCATGGAACTACTCCGAGATGCCGGGACTAGATCCAGAAATAGCCGTCCACAGATTGGCGATATCTCCAGACGTCAAGCCAGTCAAACAAGCACCAAGAAGAATGCGGCTCGAGCTTGAGATGAGCATCAATGTCGAAGTCAAGAAGCCGATCGACTCCGACTTCATCCAAGAAGTCCAGTACCCTGACTGGATCGCCAACATTGTTCCAGTGATGAAGAAAAATGGGACAGTGCGCATCTGCGTGGACTTTCGAGACCTCAACAAAGCTTGCCCGAAGGATGACTTTCCTGTACCGGTTACCGAGCTAATGATAGACAACACATCCACTCACGAAGTCTTCTCCTTCATGGATGGCTCATCGGGGTACAATAAAATAAAGATGCATCCCGAAGACCAGAAGCATACCGCTTTCCGGACCCCTTTGGGCATATTCTGCTACAAAGTGATGCCTTTCGATCTGAAGAACGCCGGCGCTACCTATCAGAGGGCCATGGCGAAGATTTTCGATGACCTCATACATGAAGTCGTCGAATGCTATATCGACGACCTTGTGGTGAAAAGCAAATCGCATGAGGAACATTGGGAGTATCTGAAAATAGTGTTCCAACGTCTTCGGAAATACAACCTCAAGATGAACCCTCTAAAATGCGTGTTCGGAGTTTCCTCGGGAAAATTCCTAGGATTCATCGTACGACATCGAGGCATCGAAATAGACCCGTCGAAGATCAAGGCGATCATGGAAATGCCCCCGCCAAGAACTCTCAAGCAACTACGGTCTCTCCAAGGAAAGCTCGCATATATCCGACGATTCATAGCTAATCTCTCCGGCAAGTGTCGCCCCTACAGTCACTTGATGAAGAAGGAAACCCCGTTCATTTGGGATCGCAAATGCCAAAACGCGCTGGACGAAATCAAGCAATACCTGCAGAATCCGCCGGTGCTGACTGCTCCGGTCAAGGGAAAACCTCTAATCCTGTACACAACAGCCTTTGAAGGTTCTTTATATGCGCTATGGGCACAGGAGAACGACCAAGGAAAGGAGAGAGCCCTCTACTATTTGATTCGCGTTCTTCTGGGGGCAGAAAACAAGTACTCCCCCATTGAAAAGCACTGCCTGGCGTTGATCTTCGCGGTAACGAAGCTCAGACATTATGCTTTGGCGCATGAGATCCACCTCATATCAAAGGTGGATCCTCTCAAATATTTGATGTCAAAAGCCATTCTAATGGGACGGCTAGCTAAATGGGCCCTACTCTTAATGGAATTCTCGGTGACATATCGACCTCTCAAGGCAGTGAAAAGCCAGGCCATCGCCGACTTTCTCGCTGAGCATCCAATACCTGCCGACTCTCCTTTGAACTGTGAATTGCCAGACGAGCATGTGTTTGACACGATCGACGGGGGAGAAAGGAGGGAGTGATACCCGATGGGAACTCTAATTCGACGGAGCATCTTCTATGAAGAAGCGAAACCACAACTCCCCCATAATCAAATCAGGGGTAGGCCTCATCTTCGTGACTCTACAAGGAGGGATAATGCGCTTTTCTTTTTCCTTGACAGAGCCGAGGATGAACAATAAAACCGAATATGAATCTTTGATAGCAGGTTTTGAGATCGCTGTCGACATGGGAATTGAAAACCTCCTCATATACGGAGACTCCCAGCTGGTCGTTAGTCAAGTAAATGGCGACTATCAAACGTGCAAACCAAAGTCGGTAAAGTACGGTGAGAGAGTGCAGCAATTGCTGACACAGATCCCTTCCTACACCCTAGAAAGCATACCGCGAGCGGAGAATAGCAAGGCGGACACGTTAGCCAAACTCGCTAAAGAACCGGCTGACGAAAACCTCGATGATGCCGTCGGGTTCTTGCACCGGCAGAAATATCTCCGTAATCGTTTGAAGAAAAGGAAGCGACCAAGAAAGCGGCCATACAGATAGAGGACCGGGAAAAGTTCAAGGATTGGAGAGAAGTCTTTATAGACTACTTCAAATCCTGTCATACACCTGAAGATGCGTCCTCAAGACATCAACTCATGAAAAGAGCTCTTTCTTTTGCCTTTTTCAATGATACTCTGTATAAGAAATCGTTCGACTCTCTGTGGCTAAGATGTCTGGGACCTAAAGAGGCAAGGAGAATCGTCCAAGAAACTCACGACGGACTCTGCGGATCTCATCAAGCTGGGCCAAAGATGAAGCTGAAGACCAAAATGATGGGCTACTATTGGCCCACAATGATCCAAGATTGCCTCGAATACGCGAAGCAGTGCCACTCATGCCAGATTCACGGGAACTTTATCCACCAGCATCCAAATCCGCTACATCCAACGGTGGCTAGCTGGCCGTTCGAAATGTGGGGAACTGACATGATCAGGCCCATTGAACCAGCATCTTCCAGAGGTTATCCGTTCATACTGGCGACAACTGATTACTTCTCCAAGTGGGCAGAAGCAGTACCACTAAGAGAAGTGAAGACGGAGAATATCCTCCATTTCTTCAAGACATACGTCATCTATCGGCTCGGCACTCCGCGATGGATTATCTCCGATAACGGGCCGGCCTACAGAAGTCACAAAATCAGCTGCTTCGCACAGCAGCATAATATAGACTAGAGATACTCTTCGGTCTATAATCCTTGAGCTAATGGTCTAGACAAGGCTTTCAACAAGACCTTGACGAAGATCATAAAGAAGACGGTGTCTCGAAATAGGAAGGACTGGCATGAGAGACTGCACGAAGCTCTCTGGGCGTATCGAACCACGTTCAAAACGGCCACAAACACAACGCCGTATGCATTAGTATTCGGCACTGAAGCAGTGCTCCTTTTAGAGATAGGGCTACCCTTCTTACGAGTGATGGTTCATTACGAGCTAACAGACGAAGACAATGCTCATCTTCGGCTTGAGGGGCTCGATGCCCTTGACGAAACCCGGCTCATGGCGCAGCAAAACTTGGAAGCTTACAAAGCAAAAATGACGTGCTCATACGAGAGATTGACTAGGCCGAGAACATTCCGCCAAGGCAAACTCATGCTAGTGGTCAAGATACCTATGATCCCTAATCGTGCAAAACGAGGGAAATTCGAGCCGAACTATGAGGGCACGTACATCATAGACAAAGTTTACCAAGGTGGGGCTTATTTGCTCATGGATATGCATGGCGAAAGACCCTTCAGGCCAATAAACGGCCGGTTCTTAAAAAAATACTACACCTAACGAGTCACGGCCTAGGTCAACGATAGATGACGACGCCTATGTCCGCTCGCTATCTTCCCAAGCCTGAACTTTATAAGTAATATCCCATGAAAACTCGCCTAGAAAATGTGCGACGGACCGAAACGTCCCTAAACTAATGATGGACCGCAATGTTCTAAAACTAGCAACTGACCGAGACGTCTATAAACTACTACGGACCGCAGCATCCCAAGGCTGACGCAAAAAAAAAAAATAATAATAATAATAATAATAAAACGGTATGTCCATAAGCGAAATGGGCATGGATGAAAACCCGAAAGGGCTCCATGAGTAAAAACAGTAGGGCTACCGGCGAGTTTGTGAAAACTCGAAAGGGCGCAATCTCGTTAAAAGACACTTATAAAGTCCTCACGACCTTGCAAGGAGAAAATACCTGCGTGAGATCCTTACGACTCACAAAGGAGCAACACACTTAGGAATCCCCACGATTCCTAAGGAGAAAACACACTTACGAGATCCTTACGACTCGTAAGGAGAATTCCCCTTTGAGACCCTCACGGCTCATAGGATTCAAAAGCCTTAAGCTAAAGGGATCTGAACATGTTCTTAAGACATAAAAAAAAACCAATTTTTGCCCTACAAGCTTTTCAATATTGACCCTTGTATACAATCCACGGGCACGAATAAACATTTCCCTAACAAAGTCCCACAGCAACTAGGGATATGCTCACACGGTGAACGACCCTTGTAAGTCCTCTTGACTTATAAGGAGAAAACACTCTTGTAAGATCATTACGACTTATAAGAGAACACACACTTAAGAATCCTCATGATTCTTAAGGAGAAAATGCACCTACGAGATCCTCACGACTCGTAGGGAGAAATACTTTTATGAGACCTTTACGGCTCATGAAGTCAAAATCCTTAGTCGACAGGATCCTAACCCCGTTTGCTAAGCCATCTTTGTTTAAATCGACAAAGGCAAATGATGATTCGCTCCTGGCAATGTCCCAGTTGTAGCGATGCTGATGCCTGAATCAGAATCAAATTCTAGGTCCTTTCACGGCAAATGATGATTCGCTTCTGGCAATATTCCAGTCGCAGCGATGCTGATGCTGAGACTGGCATCAGATTCCAAGTTCCATACTCGCGATAAAAAATCAGCGAGCCAAAAATGCATATGAAATAGCCAAAATGATAGGGCAACTTGCAACAAAATCAACAAGTAAAACATATGTATACAAAATAGCCGAAATGGTTGGGCAACTCGCAATAAAAAGTAACGAGTAAAAAACAAAAAAATAGCCGAAATGATTGGGTATCACGAAAAATAGCCGAAATGATTGGGCAATCGCGACTTTCACGATATAAAAAGCTGAAATGATAGAGCATCGCGGAAAGAAAAAAAAAGAAATGAAACTTTTTTCCCTACAGGTGAGATCACATCGATCCCTGCATACAATCTAGGGGCACAAACAAAGAGGGAGCCATATCATCCCACCAGGCTCCTTTAGAAAGAGAGCCAAGTCTCGATGGCAACATCTACAACCTAGAGATCAACAACGGCGTTCCTTCTCGTTCCAAGCAGAAGCAGATACGACGTCAACAAACGAAGCCATGGCAAAGTCCCTGGTTCCAGATTTCGATGGCGACATCTACAGCCTAGAGACTATCTCGGAGCCGTGGCAAAGTTCCCAGTTCCATGACTTGGCGGTGCAATGACAACCGAAATTCAATCCTGACCCTATATGGCTAAAGTCAATCCTGACCCCGTACGGCTAAAGTCAATCCTGACCCCGTAGAAAACAGCCAAAGTCAACCCTCGACCTCCCCGTCAAAGCAATGCTTTGATTCGGGAGCAGGTCAACTCATCAATCACTTACGAGTCATCTCGACTTGTAAGGAAGAAAATTCTCTTGTGAGATCCTTACGACTCTCAAGAGAAAACACACTTAGGAGTCCTCACGACTCCTAAGGAGAAAATACCCCTACGAGATCCTCACGACTCGTAGGGAGAAAAATCCTTATGAGACCCTCATGGCTCATAAAATTGAAAAGTCTTAGGTGGCAGATCTGAACCAGTTTCCTAAGCCATCGCTACCCTGCAAAGAGTCCAAGATGGACAGCTACATACTATCTACAGGCCACACTTGCTAAAATCACATGGCAACAACACAACAAAGAGAAGAAAGCAACAGTGGGAGATAAAAAAATCTGTGTATCTTTTATTCATGAATTCAATTGAATACAAGACGAATCATACAAAAGAATAAAAAATGGATACATGTTATTCAAAGATTACAAATGTTTAATTGATACAAAGGCAGCTACTGAGAAGGAGGCGTTTTCAATAAGTCAGCCAGTTGCCCGCAAGCTCCTCTCAGCTCCTTTTCATGGTCAGCCGCTACGGCCAGCTCCGCCTCGACTCGAGCCCATTGCTCCAAGCCAGACGAAAGTTTCTCATCGATTTCCCGTTGAGCAACTTCGCGATTCCGCGTAACCCGCTCCAGAAGGTCGAGCTTTTGCCTTAGTGCTAGTCCGTCCGAAATGCATTGTCGCAAATTGTCAAAGACAACCCTCAGTTGCGCAGCGTTTGCTTCAACTTGGGCACGCAGCCGGGCGGATTCACTTGAAGCCTCCTCGCATTCCTTTCGCCTCAAGGTCGCTTCTTGTTCGAAATGGCGGAAGAAAGAAACGCTCTGGTCAACCCATACGGCCCGTTGAGAATTCGAAGCCAACATTTCTGGAACGGGACGCCTGAGCTCAATCTTATGCAGACAGGCCTCGATCTTCCTGCAGTAGTTTACCCAAGACTCGACAGCGCCCTCGCTATGGAAGTTCATGAGCATCGCCATGAGATTAACTTCAGCGGCAAAATCTGTAACAGATGCAAAGGCCTCGGCGTCAAGGTCCTCGACGAACTCGCTTAACATTCGCAGGCTATTCGCAGCACCCCTGGAAGAAGAGCATTTAGCAAAAGGCCCTGCCGGCATGGGAATCTGAGACTCAAAGGGAGCTGGAGTCGGTATGATTGCTACAAAACAAATCATAGTCAGACATCGGTTTAAGAGACAAAGAAGATACAAGGGCGGTGAAGGCTACTATACCGGCTACGACAGGTGGCAGAGCTGGGAGTACTGGTGGCGCGACAATTCTCTTGTCCCTTCCTTCAATTTGTAGTGCTGTAATCAGTTTACAGTTAGCAATGGAAGGGTCATCCGTTAAAGAAAAGAAAAGACGTCGGTTAGAAAAGATACTCACCGGCACCAGCAGGCAGACTAATTTCCGACTGGAAGGAGAAGTGCGGGTTCAGCACTTGATACAAATGATCAAAGAGAACTCCTGCAAGGTTACGATGATACATGGTCAATACACGAAAGATGCTATCCTCGATTTAAATTAAATCACAAACCCATACCTTCCAGCATTTGAGAGGACGCGAGAGAAGGCGAAGGGTCGGCGACCGCCAGAACGGTAACCGGCAACGCTTCTTCGGGTGGCACGACCTCAATGCTCACCACACCTGCATTAGAAACAAAAGAAATGCCGTCAGAATGGATTGAAAGGGATTGCGGAATAAAAAGTAAAACAATGACTCAAAATCTACCTAATGAATCGCCAATCGAAACTGCGACAAGAGCATCATTAGGCGCAGTAACTCCTTCGCTCTCCTCCATTGGAAGGGTTTCGGCACCAGTGGCTTTATCCCCCGATTCTACGAGAGCCGTCGTGACACTCGCAATGCAGGGCGATGGCAGGGAACCGCAAGGGGAAAGAGTAGCAATTGGGGCAGTCCCAGACTCCTGAGAAAGAGTGGCCACTTCAGGATCGGTGTTGCCGTCATCTCACCTGCCACCTCCTCATCAGGACTTAGCCCTGCAGGGTATGATATATGAGAATCTGAAGATCAAACTCTAATAAAAGACCCAGTGTTACGTTACCTTGGGATGGCCCTTCAATTGCCTCCTTAGCCACGCGTACCGCCTGTCTATGAGCGGTAGACAGGACGGCCGGAGCACCCTCTGGAGAAATAGGGACAGGGGAAGTAGCGCTCGAGCCTGCACCTACAGCCAAGGCGGGGTTACGTTCTCTTGCTGCACGCCTCCTGTGCTTCCTTTCTGCCTGGGCCGTGAGAGTTGATCTTCTTAAGACCTCCACCAAGGAGACGTCATTTTCCGAGCCAGGAGCTACCTCTGGAGTCGTTATGGCGTCCGTCATCGGTTGCTTAAGTGAAGCCTCTTTTGGCAATACTAGGGAAGCTGGGACTTCGGTAGCCGGCCTTGGAAGCGTCTCCACACCACCCTGCGAAATCGGCATTGCACTCGGGCTAACTCGGGTTGAAGTAGTCCCTGCGATAAGATGAAAAAAGAGGGTTAGTCTACCCATAAAAAAGGGAGGTAAAGAAGGCACAATGAGCCGAAATATACCGAGGCCGAAGGAAACGCGAAGCCTCTCTTTCTCTTCAAAAGTCTTGAGAGAAGCCACGAGAGCCTCTTCTGTGGAGACGCCTATTGAAAAAGAAGTGTCAGTCAAAGCATAATAATAAAAAAATGTGTGTGATGTAACCACGCAAAGATACGACGGAAGTATACCTGACTGTGCGAGGATGATCAGTCCTGCTCTGTTGCTAGCTAGTCACTCGGAAACTGCGATTGCAGCCTCCAGATCAGTATCATCTGGTGCCATGAATAAACCCTCGTCGGTCCCGTATTCGCTTAAGCCTTCGCTATAAGGAGCATGGGTCTCCTGGATGAATACGACGTCTGCAGAAAGAATCGACTTCTTCTTCTTCTGCGAGCGAGTACCGGCCGCCGGTAACACGAGCTTGCGTTTAGCAGGCAACTTCGGGCAGCAAGTCCCGATCTCCGCACCCAAGCCGGACTCAGGAGACGCTACAGCTGCCACTTTGACGGGAGCATGGGGTAGCGGCAGCTCGGGCATCTCACGTGGTACCACAACCACAACAACCTCTCTCAAAGGAGGACGAACGACGGTCCGTTGCTTCAAAGGAATAGCTGGATTACCAGCAGGAGCTGCACCTTTACGATCAAGCAACAACTTCTTTTCCTCCCTGATGACGGCACCCATCGCGTGCTGGTACCACGCTATGTACACGTTCAACACCTTCAGGACGCAGCCTGGCTCACTGATGAAGAAGTTAGACACGGTGTTGAGCCTCATGAAATGGTGTAGCGCGTTGCGGATGCCTTCTTCTGTGGCAATTGGCTCAGCTAGAAAGGCCTCGAGCAGAACACCCTGATTATAGCCAGATTGTTGGGCGAAACGATGCGAGTTGTATCTCATAAACAACGCCGCATCATTCTGCTTAAACACCAGAAAGCCCAGCCTGATTGAATATAGATGAAGAATTTCCCGAGCTTTCAAGGTAGAGGCGTCGTCTTTGAAGGTGTCCCGCAGCGGCTGCATCGTCTTTATGGATTCTTTACCGATATGTAAGACCTTATCAATGAAGGTCATGCCATCCCCGATGGTACACGGTGAAGGAGTAAGCCCCGAGCCTCTCGCGGTGTCGGTTCCAAAATGGAAGCGTCAACTAGCCGCAGCAGGCGAGGAAAGTTATATCTTTCATAAAAGGAGGGCCTTTTGTGAACTCCAAAGGCGCCAAGCACATGCAACTCGAGCCACGAGGTGAAATAATGCATCGAGAAGTTTACGGGCTGCGCCCCCGGTTGGGTAGTATCTGCCGCTAGGCTGAGACCGTGATATAAATGGGCTAACCCAGCGACCCCGACGACCACTTTCACCCCAATAACCATTCGGTGAGCTAGGTAGAAGACGGACGGCCTCATACGGCGAAGGTGCATCGGAAGTGCAAACCAGCTTAGCCATAGCCCGAGAAACCCCAAAAAAAACGCTTCTTCATCGATCCCAGGAGCTGTAAGCTCTGCAAAAGAGACGACCGGGGTGTCGAGGAGAAAGAAACTCTTCTGATCCGCCTCCACCGTCGGCAGGTTGCTCAAGCCTAAGCCAAAAGGATCGTCGAGTTTGGCGAATTTCACGGCTTCCTTCGACAGGACTTCCGGGCGGAGAAAATGAGCGATGAAGTCTGTAAAATTAACCCCACGGCTCCCAGATTCAAGAAATAAGCCCTCGTAGATATTCAACACCTTAGTAAAACTTGGGGATTGATGTTGAATTGCATTTTCCGGGGTAAGGCCCATCATCAACGACCTGGCAGCAAAGACGTACTCATCATGAGAAAGTAGTTCCTCATAATGCTCCCCTCTGACAGGCAAGCCAGAGATCTCCGCGAACTCCTCTAGAGAGATTGAGGCTTCCCGATCCAACAAAAGGAAGGTGTGAGTTGGAACATTCCATTATTCCAAAAAAGCTTTTACCCACCATGTAGGAGGCATGGAGTACTGAAAGAGAGAAACGTAAATCACGGGATACAACCCGAGCCTCAGCAACTGCAACCTCTTAGCGGACAAAATGTATCAGGCCCACTGCAAATATCCGGCTGGGTGACGGGGAGTTAATCCTATGTTATAAGGCTGTCCCCAAGGGCGTGTCTCACCTTGACATATACGTCGCCCCAAGATATCCAACGCCATTGGAAGCTGTACGGGTATCGCAGCCAAAGAAGGCTGAAGGAGACCATCTGAAGTCCAATTGACCTCCTCCACAGTGTAGTTCACTAAGGGTGGGTCGGCGTAAGAGATCGCTGAAATGGGCTCCGAGGGTGTCGCGCAAGAAAAGCTCCGTCGGCCCCTGATAATTTGATTGTACCATGTTCCCCATAGATGAAGATTCTTGTGCTCTGGGTTGTGATCTTTTATCAGCGCGAAGACTTCCCTATCCACAGGCACTTCGTGGAATCCGCCTTCCGAACAGACGAACGGGAAAGAAGTGTCGAAAGACATAGTACCTACGCGGAAAAGAACAAAATTTTCAGCCATCAATGCTACAGTTTAAGTTCTATCACTAGGTACTTTAAATTCGTACCGCACTGCAATGCAGTGAAAATGGACCAAAGAGGACCCACTCAATCTAGATGATAGTACATCATTAATAAAATAGTCTCGTCATTTGATGAGACTGTCATTACATGAGGAAATTCTCAAAGGATTCTCATTTAATGAGGGCCCCTCGGGCCAAGGAGTAAATCTCCCATTGAGAGCAGCGCTCTACAACAGAGTGACATCTGTCAACTCTGATGATGAAAGGAATAAAGTTCCTCAAAAAAATTCTGAAGAGCCATGCTCTGTAAACATGATGGAATAATCTATCAGAAAACTTAAAGTAAAGTTTTTAATTCTGAGATCTTCAAGATCTATGAACAAACTCTAAGATTTCTTCATGGAAGATGAACAGTATTCCAGTTCATGGGTTAAAATCACCCTAAAAAAAGATTATACTTTTAAGATCTATGATCTAAAGATGAGCATGGCTCTATTAATGGGTAAAACCCTAAAAATATTTTAAGATCTATGATCTAAAGATGAGCATAGCTCTGTTAATGGGTAAAATCCTAAAAATATTTTTAGATCTATGATCTGAGAATAGCAAAGCTCAATTAATAAGTTCTGATCTTACCAAAAAAAATTGGGCAGGGTCTTGACTCTTAAGAATTCTTAAGACAAAGAGCTATACTCTGAAGGAGAATTAATTTTCAGAAAACAAGAAAGAAGATGAACATAGATCATCTCAAGGGCCAGAGGCCCTATAGATAGGCACTGAGAGCCGTTTCAACTTCTAAGTTGATCTAAGGGCGCAGATGCTGCCACCGCTGCACTCACGTGTAAGCGACGTGAGCGCAACGGTGGGGGGAATTTATTTCCCCCAACCAGAGAAAAGCTCTGTTCAAATTTTCAAAATTTGAAATGAAGCAGCACTTCATAAAAGCGCCAGCAAGCAGCGCTCACGTGCAAAGCATGGGTGCGCTAGCACTAAGAATGCCAGCGCTCTGAAGCAGCGCTCACATGCAAAGTATGAGTGCACTAGCTCTAGAACTAAATGTTCCCTACCATTGGATCAAAGATCCAACGAAGATGATAAATCATCAAGTTACCAGAATAAAATTCTGTTAAGAAACCATTCTTCAGAATCTTTCCAAACAAAAAGATTTTGCTCTGTAAATCAGAGCACCGTCGGATCAATGATCCAATAGTGATTAAAAATCACAATGGTGCGGAATAAATTCCGCATGAGAAAAGATTTTCCAATTTTGTTAAAAACAAGAAGATTACATTCTGTAAAATAGAAGCTCTAGGATCAAAGATCTAACGGTGGGGAAATCCCCAAATCAATTAGAGAAAAGATCTCTTCAACTGATTCAACAAATCAGCTTGCCCTATATAAAGGCCCCATGACTTCAAGTCTGATATAGAGGAACCCCCCCAAACTTTGAAAAAGTTCAAAGAGAAAAACAAGCTCTCTGCAGAAGAAGAATTTCTTCAAGCTAAAACAAAGAGATCAAAACATCTCATCAGAAAAAGAACATAATTCTTTTGCCAGATCATAGATCTATAAGACAAATTGTCTTTCATAAAGAGATCATAATATCTCATTATAAAAAGGGGAGGAGAATAATTCAATTCTCTTAGGATCATGGATCCATAAAGGCAAAGCCTTTCACCAAAAACATAAGAAATTGAAACATCTCCTATAAAATAAGAATTTTGTTCTTAGATCCATGAGACAAAGCCTCTTATAAGAGAAAATTTAATTTTCGGGGCGCAAAGCTGTCTAAAAAGAGCCTTAGCGCTCCTGTTAAAAGAAGCGCTTCAGCGCTCCAAACTAACGCATAGTATTGCAGAGCCTTAGCGTTCCAAATTTCACAAGAAGCGCTCTGCGCTCATTGTCTGACGCACAGCGCCAAGCATGCCACGCGCTCCCCACGTGTGCGCTATTTCACAAGAAGCGTTCTATGCTCATTGACTGGCGATCAGCGCCAAGCGCGCCACATGCTCCTCACGTGTGCACTATTTAACAGAAGCACTCTGTGCTCATTGACTGGCGAGTGCGCCACGTGCTCCTCATGTGTGTGCTATTTAACAGAAGCGCTCTGCGCTCATTATCTGGCGCACAACGCCGCGTGCTCCTCACGTGTGCGATACTTAACAGAAGCGCTCTGCGCTCATTGTCTGGCGCACAGCGCTAAGCGCGCCACGTGCTCCTCACGTGTGCGCTACTTAACAGAAGCGCTCTGCGCTCATCAACTGGCGCACAGTGCCAAGCGCACCACGTGCTCCTCACGTGTGCGCTGAGAGAACATAAATTGTTCTTTAAAAAAATAAAGCCCCAGAGCTATGATGAGTGCTCAGCACTCAATAGAAGACAAAAATAATTGTCAGAACTCAAACCAATACCCAGCATTGTTAAATGTTTAACATTTTAACTGAATGGGCTGAGCCCAAGTTGGCCACAGATCCCTAATTCAGATTAATTGAGCCCATATGCTCATAAATCTTTGATCTTAGTCCCAAATTGGACAACAGATCTCCCAACCAATATTGGTTCAAGGGTACATCTCTTTACTGCTCTGATATTTATTATTGTAATCCTTCAACGTCTTCAGAGAGGTGACGGGTCCCGACAACCAGACATTCCACGGACTGTGGGGTCCTTAAACTCATGGACTATGATGTCCTTAAAATTTACAGACTATGATGTCTCTAAACTACCACGGACTGTGGGGTCCTTAAACTCATAGACTATGATGTCTTTAAACTTTACAGATTATGTGTCACGCCCCGCTTCCCAGTATACAGGCAGAGGACGCGACGAGGCCGCTACGTATTTACTCTGAAGTAAATACGCTAAGCGTATCTAAGCAATATAAAAGTAAAATCACAAGAGACAAGATATAATAAAACAACAACTTTATTTATTCACATTATTTCTGTACAATACATGGAAAGTAAATACAGCTAATAAAAAAGCAATGCCTAAACAATGGCATAACAAAAATGAAAAGTATTGAATGAAAAGTGTACAATGAACTAGAGCTCGGGGTCTTCACTGAATTGGTCCAAATCTTCAGCAGTGGGCTCGATCTCTGACGTGTCCAGATCACTTAACGACATTCAAAGAAAAAAGAAAAAGAATGTCTTCAGCGAACAGGTCGCTCGGTAAGTCCCAAAGATAAGAGGAGAAATAAAATAGACAGAAAGTAAAAGAGAGAGAGAGAGAAAGTAGCTTTTACAGTTGTATTATATTATTATAATGTTGTGTTAATGCTGTTATTTGTAGCTTGGTACAGAAGGATGCCAGTGTATACGAGAGGAGTCTCACTTGCCCCGGAGACTAAGGTATCAGAAACTCAAGGAACCGTTGGGCCACGATACAAAAGCAACGGAATATAGGTTAGGTGTCTTATGGTTGCAGTCTCGTGCCACTTCTAACACCTTCCGTACCAATCTATCCCTTAAACCCCGTGTTATCTTGATTGTATTGTTGTATTGTAAATTGTATTGATTGTATAATTAGATGACTGACCGAAACCATGATATCAGTAAACGGATGTAACCGTAGAATCATGTAAATGGAATAACTGGAGAACCATGTAAATGGAATGTATATCCATGGTTCAGTTCAGTCAAGTTGTATAGATTTATAGATTGAATATATGGAATAATGGATTCATAGATTCGTGTTGAATTGTAATATTGTAGATTGTAAATTGTAGATTGTAGATTGTACTTGAATCATATTCAAGTAAGATTACAGAGAGACTCAATCTGAGTCAGACAATTAGAAAAGAAAATTGAAGTCCTGATTGTTTTGATGTTATCGGTAACCGCTGCATATGGATGGCAGGATTTGTGTCTTTTTCAAAGACGATTACCGTGTTGATAACACCGTTTGTTAATTGTCTACCTTAGATAGGCAAGCACCCACTTCTCTGGCTCCCTGAGGCTCAAGAGATTGGTCCCGCTTAAACCTGTGTTTACTAGGGTCCTTAGGGTAATTTATAGAACTTGAGGGGGTTTTATGTAAAAATACTTTGTATAGTTTTAAAAAAACACCCCAAATATTTATTATCGTCTCTAGATTTGTAATGAATGTAGATTTTATATTAAGATATTTCTAGTGAAAATATCCTAATTTCATAAATAAAGGTATTTATTTGTAATATTGATTTGTATGGAATTCATGGTATTTTAGTGTAAAATTGATTCTTGTGATATTTAGAAAAGGTGGAATATTTATATTATTATAAAATAGATAATTTAAGGATAAATATACATATATTTATATGAAAATAATTTTTAATATACATAATATTCTAGAAATCTCATTTTCGTTAGATTTTCGTATTTTAAATCTTTCGAGACCGAATGCTTCTTGCGGAGGTATGAATCTCGCACTACTAAGCTTAGGGATGTGTGATAATCCGCACCATTCCAGTCGGGTTCCCCAAATTGGGTTGTAGCGGCGCTTTGCAAAGATTTGTATAAATACTAAATCGTTTAGAAAACGGTTTTATTAAGTAAATGGTATTTAAATGAAAATGTATCGTTTTCCCGTATTCTATATTCCCAAGGGTATTGTGCTATATTGCATATGAGTGTGTGAGGAGGTAGGTCATTACCTTGTGATCTACTTAAAGGTATAGCAAGGTTTTATGATGTTGAAAGTGGAATTGAAATTATGTGGTATTTAAATGAAAAATACGGTAAAATGAAATAGTAATTATTTTGTGATATGAAACTTGATCAATTTGGTTGATTGGTATTTAATAGTCAACATGAGAGAGTTTAAACATAAATGTATTAACGAGAAGTGAAGTTTTATAAAGAAACCGAATCGGAAATCGGATTGGTTCCAATTCCGTCGGGTTTTGTAAATCCGTATTTTAGAAAAGAAAAGAAAGGTAGAATTTGGAGACTTACGGGTTTCGATCAAAGACAAGAGGAAAGTGGATCGGGAGGAGTCGCCGGTGCGTCGTTTCGTCGCCGGGAGAATTCGCCGGAGCTCCTAGGGTCGTTGCCGGAAAATCCGCCGGAGAATTCGCCGGAGCTTCGCCTTTCGCTCACTTCGATTGCACACAAGGTTTCTAGTGAATTCTTGAGAGTTGGCTTAGAGTTTTAGGGTGAGGGGGTAGTGTTTAGGGATGGTATTTATAGGGTTAGGCTAGGGTTTAGGGTAGGTGAAAGATTAAAATGAAAAATGTGATAAATTGTATTAAAATGTAATAAAAGTGGAGTAATTGTAGTTTTAAAAGAGCTCTGGAAATGGTCTGAGTCTAAAATTTTGCAGGTGCATAAGGAATGTGAAAAGACACAATTTTCATGTTGGGGTCGTCGCCGGAATCGGCCGACTCGGCCGACTCAGTCCACCGACCGAGTCACCGCCGAGTCGGCCGATTCCGGCGACGACCCCAACATGAAAATTGTGTCTTTTCACATTCTCTATGCATCTGCAAAATTTTAGCCTCAGACCATTTCCAGAGCTCTTTTAAAACCACAATTACTCCACTTTTATTACATTTTAATACAATTTATCACATTTTTCATTTTAACCTTTCACCTACCCTAAACCCTAGCCTAACCCTATAAATACCACCCCTAAACACTACCCCCTCACCCCAAAACTCTGAGCCAACTCTCAAGAATTCACTTGAAATCTTGTGTGCAATCGAAGTGAGCGAAAGGCAAAGCTCCGGCGAATTCTCCGGCGGATTTTCCGGCAACGACCCTAGGAACTCCCGGCGACGAAACGACGTACCGGAGACTTCTCCCGATCCACTTTCCTCTTGTCTTTGATCGAAACCCATAAGTCCCCAAATTCTACCTCTCTTTTCTTTTCTAAAATACGGATTTACAAAACCCGACGGAATCGGAACCAATCCGATTTCCGATTCGGTTTCTTTATAAAACTTCACTTCTCGTTAATATATTTATGCTTAAACTCTCTCATGTTGACTATTAAACACTAATCAACCAAATTGATCAAATTTCATATCACAAAATAATTACTATTTCATTTTACTTTATTTTTCATTTAAATACCACATAGTTTCAATTCCACCTTCAACATCACAAAACCTTGCTATACCTTTAAGTAGATCACGAGGTAATGACCTACCTCCTCACACACTCATATGCAACATAGCACAAACCCTTGGGAATATAGAATACGGGAAAACGACACATTTTCATTTAAATACCATTTACTTAATAAAACCGTTTTCTAAAGGATTTAGTATTTATACAAATCTTTGTAAAGCACTGCTACAACCCAATTTGGGGAACCCGACTGGGATGGTGCGGATTATCGTACATCCCTGCGCAGTGCAAGATTCAGACCTCCGCAAGGAGCATTCGGTCTCGAAAGATTTAAAATACGAAAATCTAACGAAAATGAGATTTCTAGAATATTATGTATATTAAAAATTATTTTCATATAAATATATGTATATTTATCCTTAAAATATCTATTTTATAATAATATAAATATTCCTGTTTTTCTAAATATCACAAGAATCAATTTTACACTAAAATACCATGAATTCCATACAAATCAATATTATAAATAAATACCTTTATTTATGAAATTAGGATATTTTCACTAGAAATATCATAACATAAAATCTACATTCATTACAACTCTAGAGACGATAATAAATACTTGGGGTGTATTTTGAAAACTATACAAAGTATTTTTACATAAAAACCCCTCAAGTTCTATAAATTACCCTAAGGACCCTAGTAAACACATGTTTAAGCGGGACCAATCTCTTGAGCATCAGAGAGCCGGAGAAGTGGGTGCTTGCCTATCTAAGATAGACAATTAACAAACGGTGTTATCAACACGGTAATCGTCTTTGAAAAAGACACAAATCCTGCCGTCCATGTGCAGCGGTTACCGATAATATCAAAACAATCAGGACTTCAATTTACTTTTCTAATTGTCTAACTCAGATTGAGTCTCTCTATAATCTTACTTGAATATGATTCAAGTACAATTTACAATCTACAATATTACAATTCAACACGAATCCATGAATCCATTATTCCATATATTCAATCTATCAATCTATACAACTTGACTGAACCGAACCATGGATATACATTCCATTTACATGGTTCTCCAGTTATTCCATTTACATGATTCTACGGTTACATCCGTTTACTGATATCATGGTTTCGATCAGTCATCCAATTATACAATCAATACAATTTACAATACA
This sequence comes from Agapanthus africanus, assembly GCA_030015575.1. Taxonomy (NCBI): domain Eukaryota; kingdom Viridiplantae; phylum Streptophyta; class Magnoliopsida; order Asparagales; family Amaryllidaceae; genus Agapanthus; species Agapanthus africanus. The sequence continues at coordinate 370,618,981 of CM057338.1, read as the reverse complement.
ACAATACAATCAAGATAACACGGGGTTTAAGGGGTAGATTGGTACGGAAGGTGTTAGAAGTGGCACGAGACTGCAACCATAAGACACCTAACCTATATTCCGTTGCTGTTGTACCGTGGCCTAACGGTTCCTTGAGTTTCTAATACCTTAGTCTCCGAGGCAAGTGAGACTCCTCTCATATACACTGGCATCCTTCTGTACCAAGCTACAAACAAAAGCGTTAACACAACATTATAACAATATAATACAACTGTAAAAGCTACTCTCTCTCTCTCTCTCTTACACTCTGTCTATTCTATTTCTCCTCTTATCTTTGGGACTTACCGAGCGACCTGTTCGCTGACGACATTCTCTTTCTTTCTACTTTGAATGTCGTCAAGTGATCTGGACACGTCAGAGATCGAGCCCACTGCTGAAGATTTGGACCAATTCAGTGAAGACCCCGAGCTCTAGTTCATTGTACACTTTCCATTCAGTACTTTTCATTTCTGTTATGCCATTGTTTAGGCATTGCTTTTTTATCAGTTGTATTTACTTTCCATGTATTGTACAGAAAGAATGTGAATAAATAAAGTTGATGTTTTATTATATCTTGTCTTTTGTGATTTTACTTTTATATTGCTTAGATATGCTTAGCGTATTTACTTCAGAGTAAATACGTAGCGGCCTCATCGCGTCCTCTGCCCGTATACTGGGAAGCGGGGCGTGACAGGTTTTTTTGGTGTCCCATGCAGGTCCCTCAGTAGTAGGTCTGTGGTTCGAGGACGAACCATTGTTCAAAGGTGGGGAGAATGTCGGGACCCGGTTCTTGTTCACGGAGCAAAGTGCCATACAGAACAAAGTGCTACGCCAATTGTCATACCAAGATGGCGAGGGCCACCTCTTTAATCTGTGGGGGCCACCTCTAGAGTCCGTGGGACCCACTGTAGAACAATGGGGAATTTTCGGAACACATTCCGAAAGAGGACCGGACTGCATTATAAATATAATGATACCACCCTCAATTACAGAGACGCCTTTTAAGTGAACCGGAACTACAGGAGCTTGAGAACTCCGTAGTTAAGCGTGCTTGGGCCAGGAAAGTCTTGGGATGGGTGACCTACTGGGAAGTGGCCCCTGGTCGGGTCCGGTTCGCTCTAAAGGGAAAAACCGTGCAGTTTCGGCCAGAGTGGACAATACCATCTGTACTGGGGCGTGGAGCGTTACACTATGATGTCTTTAAACTAGACCGCAAAGTCCTTAAACTAAAACAATAGATCTCAATGCTCTTTTGTTGGATCTAAATGATCCCGTTAAGTTGATCTTAGTCTAAAATTAGACTAGCGTATCCTTAACAAACGTTTAAGTTGATCTTAGTCTCAAAGGAGATTAACGATCCTTAAACCCAACCCAAACCCAAATCTAAGAAAGTACGGATTTGGACTAATCCATGCCCTACGAGCAACAACATAAATTAGTCTCCGTATACAATCCACGGGCAACCAAAAATAAAACAAACACACACGACACGAATTGACCATCTGGAGAAGGAGAAAGTGGTTACCGCTATTCGGTAGCGTAATTAACTGCAGGGGTTTACACCTACAGGGAAGAGCATCCCCACAATTAAAAACCTCTCAAACGAGGGGGAATCTGACGAAGTCTGCTACAACGGCCGCATCCATCTAAACCTCCGATACACGGTGCCATAAATCAACTTGGCATCTTCGGAGAGGCGGATGGATAAAACCAAATAGTATCTTCCCCCAAATTCAGGCAAGACGTTTGTCTTTCCCGGTTTTCGGCAGAGAACACACCTTACCTACGCTTTTCATTCATCTTCATCAGATGATGAAGGGTCTTGACTCAAGTGATCCAATCGAGCCATTTTATCCATGAGCTCTTGGAAGGCTGTTGGCTTGAAGATGGCCATATACGATGACGTCTTTGAATTTGGGTCAAGGGTGGCTATGAGCATTCCCATGGCTGCAACTTCATCGATGCGTTGCTTTTATTTGACCAGAGATTTCGCCATCGGGTAACATATTGAACCCAAGTCTCATTCAGTCTAACCCTTTCATTGACTAGCGCCGTCACGGTAGTATGTTCGTTCTCATAGCGAATCCCTGATAGAAGAGCGTATCCATTTCGTCGAAGCTCTTCATAAAATCATTTGGGAGTTCCGCATACCATTCAAAGGTGATGCTTGCCATACCGCGGACGAACTGTCAGAGGAGTAGTATGTCATTTCCTCCAGTATTTCCGCACATGGATTTAAATCACGCAATGTGCTGGCAAGGATTCCCAGTTCCTTTCTATATGTGGAGTCAAAAGTACGTATTCTGGCGGGCACTGTATTTGATTGTGCCATGTCGGATACGATCGACCAATCTTGATTGATCTATTTGCGGCTTCACTGGCGTAGTGAGCTTCGATTTGCTGAGCGATATATTCGTTCAGCTTTGCTTTTAGGAATCATTTCCTCCTCAGCCATTGATGAGCTTTGCAGAGGATTTGAAATGTCATCTTTATCTTTAAGACCGACTACCGGCAGTTCATCTGCCAGTGGTTCCGATTGAACCATCATTCCAGCCATATTCTGAATCAGAAGGACCATCTGGTTCATTTTAGTGGACATTTCTGCCGCTTCTGCATCTCTCTTTTTCAGAGCGCGCTTTAGGATATCAATATCCGACTCCTTCTCTATTCTTTCTCCAGGTGCGTCTTCGGGATTTGTTGTAGACGATGGATTAGCGAGTGGCACCGCCTGAGCAAGCATCTCCTGCAACTTTTCACGTTGCAGTTGAACTTTTGTTAAGGACCGATTTTGAGGTCGGTGACTAGTAGAAGCTCAAACTTCGTCTTTAGAATTCACCACATAGATTATGTGAACTACCATGCCCCCAGGCTTAGGATGTTTGGAGTTTTTCGGCCTTTGGAATTTGCTTCGGGCACTTGAGCTTTATTGGGCCTCTTTTTTTTAAGGAAAGTTGCTTTAGGGAGCGAACTGGTTTCTGCTATCGTGGGATCTCCATGGGCTGCGGAGATTTCTTCAATATTGCGGTAGGAGAATTTTGTCTGACCCTTCGCAACAATTTGAAGCTGTTCTCGGTTGGAACAACATTCACCACTGGGGTTGAAACAGGACCATACGGAGAACTGTCCCTAACTCATTTTGTATGATGCCGATATCGATGTCGACTATTTCTTACGGCCGGGATTTGATTAGCCTCAGGATTTTGCCGAGCTTGCCCCCTATTTCCTTTAGGAGCTTGAATATTCTGCCCCCTGCGTTGACCTTGGCCCTTGGCAGGTGCCAGTTGTTTGAGGACTGACTCCGTCGGCAAAGTTGCAGCTTGGAGAACCAGCCTGTGGAAGACAGACTTCCTCTGGGATTCCTCCATTGGCGTTGAGACACCGAGGGTGGGAGGTGGGAGTATCGACCCAAAGAGAAGCCCGTTGATTTCTTGAAGAGCCGGATTGCAGAGATTTGAGGCTGTAAGTGGCCCATACTTGACTCCACCAGATAAGACAAAGCCTGAGTTGCTAGGGTAGAAGCAAACACCATTCTTCATAGAGACGAAACACCGGCTTCAGTATCCCATCACCCAAGGCAACCACAAACATACATACCACGATTATTTGATCATGGAAAAACCCTACACACGAAGTGTGGAGTGGAAAGAGGAATAGGTCCTACCGGGCGTGCCAAAATCTGTTCTCCGCCGAAAACAGGAGACGAAACCGCATAGGTCGTCTTGCCTGAATTTGGGGGCAGATGCTATTTGGGTTTTATCCGTCCACCTCTCCGAAGGTGCCAAGTTGATTTATGGCACTATGTATCGAAGGTTTAGACAGATACGGCCGATGTAGCAGACTTCGTCAGATTCCCCCTTATTGTGAGGGGTTTTTAATTGTGGGGACGCTCTTCCCTACAGGCGCAAGCCCCTGCAGTTAATTACGCTACCACATCGCAGTAACCACTTTCTCCTTCTCCAGATGGTCACTTCGTGTCATGTATGTTTATTTTATTTTTGGTTGCCCGTGAATTGTATACGGAGACTAATTTATGTTGTCGCACATAGGGCGTGGATTAGTCCAAATCCGTATTTTCTTAGATTTGGTTTTAGGTTGGGTTTAAGGACCGTTAATCTCATTTGAGACTAAGATCAACTTAAACGTTTGTTAAGGATACGTTAGTCTAATTTTAGACTAAGATCTACTTAACAGGATCATTTAGATCTAACAAAAGAGCATTTGGACTCTATTGTTTTAGTTTAGGGACATTGCGGTCCATTGGGTTTATTGAATGTCGGGACCCGCCACCTCCCTGAAGACGTTGAAGAATTACAACGACACATATCAGAGGTGTGAGAAGATGTACCCTTGAACCAATGTCAGTTGAGGGATATGTAGTTGGATTGATTTAAGGATCGTTAATCTCGTTTGAGATTAAGATCAACTTAAATAGTTGTTAAGGATACGTTAGTCTGATTTTAGACTAAGATCTACTTACCAGGGTTTTAGGATCATTTAGATCTAGCGAAAGAGCATTTGGGCTCTATCGTTTTAGTTTAAGGACGTTACGGTCCATAAGTTTAAGGACATCATAGTCCGTGGAGTTTAAAGACATCATAGTCCGTAGAGTTTAGAGACATCATAGTCTGTAGGGTTTAGTTTAGGGACGTTGCGGTCCAGTTTAAAGACATCGTAGTCTGTGGTATTTTGGCTCCACGGTCTGGGGATGCGCTGAAAATTATTGGTTATTGGGACCCTCCATCTATCTGAAGACGTTGAAGGATTACAACGACATATATTAGAGGTATGAAGAGATGTACCTTTGAACCAATATCCCGATTTGGGGAATGGGATGAACATCAGTTTAGATGCCATCTGTTAGGAGAACACTAGTCATCTTTGGGACTAGGATTAGTTGGGGAGATCTGAACATGGGGGCTCAGTTGATTGGTGACACAAAGGTTCTTGGATTCGGAAAACTTGGCTAATTTGAGCTAAGGTTGATTTCCCTTAATCACCCCATAGTGTTAAGCACTGAATCAGTGTTAAGCACTGAATCAGTGTTAAGCATTGGACTTTAGAGGAGCTCACGTGCGAACACGTGAGGGGCCCCGAAGTGGGCATTGTTCCTTGGGTTTATTCCCTCATATATATATAAGTGCTGAGCACTTGGCTCACGTGTGAGCACGTGAGGCGCCCGAGGTGAGAACTGTTCTCTGGATTTTATTCCTCTTTCATTTATAAGTGCTAAGCACTTGGTTTATCAAACAGTTGTGTGCAGACACGTGAGGTGCCTTCAAAATGCGAGCGCTGTCTTTGGAATTTTCTCCCTCTTTTATACACAACTGTTTGGGGGTCACGTGGGAACACATGAGGTGCCCCCAAAATGGGAGTATCTTGGGTTTATTCCCTTTTCCGTTTTCTGAGTGCTAAGCACTATTGGGTCACGTGATATCACGTGAGACGCTCTGAAGAATGAAAATTGCCTTTGCTTTATTCTCCTTTTCTTTTTCTGGGTGCTAAGCACTATCAAGGGATCACGTGAGGTCACGTGAGGCGCCCCCAAATTGAGATGTGTTTTAGATTTACTCCCATTTTTAAAAAGCTTGTTCGGTGGTGCGCCAAAAGTTATTGGTTATTGGGACCCTCCACCTCTCTGAAGACATTGAAGAATTACAACGACATGTATCGGAGGTGTGGAGAGATGTACCCTTGAACCAAATTCCAGATCGAGGGGAGAGATCATGGTGGGATGAACATCATCTTAGATGCCAAGAGTTCATTAGCTATTTCTGAGACTCGGATCAATTTTGAGAAAACCTGAGAATAATGAGGGCTCGGCTGATTGATGACCAAAAAAGGGTTTTGGCTTCAGAAGACTTGGTTAATTTGGGCTAATGGTGGCCTCTCATAGTGTTAAACACTAGTCTATGATCAGCACTCACGTGCTCCCACGTGAGGTACTTGAAATAGTGTTAAACGCTAAGAATTTGATGGGCTCACGTGGGGTCACGTGAGGCGCTTGAAGTAGTGTTAAATACTAAGAATTTGATGCGCTCACATGGGGTCACGTGAGACGCTTGAAGCAGTGTTAAACACTAAGAATTTGACACGCTCACGTGGAGTCACGTGAGGCGCTTGAAGTTGTCGCTGCTCCTCTAGATTTATTCCCTTGTTTCTTTTCTAAATGCTAAGCACTATTGGGTCACGTGGGATCACGTGAGGCGCCCTAAGAATGGAAACTACCCTTTGATTTATTCCCTTTTTGCTTTATAAAAGTTAAGCACTGCTTGGGGATCACGTGGGGTCACATGAGGCGCTCCAGAAATAGGGTTTATTCTCTTTTTTCTTTTATAAGTGCTGAGCACTTCTCAGGGGTCACGTGACTAGATCTCATTATTTCCCTCTTTTTTCTTCAAACATGCTCACGTGGGATCACGTGAGCTTTTATGTAGCATTTGAATGATAATGAATCATTTCTTCTATGGTTCCGAGAGATCAAGTTCTCCTTTTGTTCTTTGTAGGGATTAAATTCTTTTTAAAGGGTTAAACCCTAGTTCCAGAGGAATTAAATTCATATATGCTTTGTAAGAGTTAAACTCTTTTGGATTCAGTTCTTTCCCATAGCTTTTGAATCTGCATGACAGAATCTCCCCGATGAGAATTAAATTCTCAACTTGTTGGAAGATCTGCTTCTGCAGGCCTTAACCAGAGGAAGAACTAAGTTCTTTGAGAAGAGTTAAACTCTTGGTTTGAGAATTAAATTCTCTTTTTGTGGGAGCTTTTGGGAGGGGTTCCTCTTCTTTAGAGAATTAAATTTTCTTTCTATTTTTCTTCCTCTCTCCCTCCGTCTCCTTTTTCTCCTTCTTGGCTCCTATTTATAGGAGAAAGAAAAGAATCAGTTTGTTCAACAAATCTCTCATTGAGAGATTTTGATTGATTTTATAACCAACATGATCTTTTAGATCACTTGGTGAATTTTATTCACCGTTGGATTTTTAATCCAAAGGCCCTCTGTTTAACAGAAAAGATTTCTTGTTTGTTTAAAAAGATTATGAATATCTTGTTAGTTTTAACAAGATTAAAATTTTATTCTATCATATCTTTTTAGTTTAACAAGATCAGAAATATATTTTCTTAATATGGATATCTTGTTAACATAGAATTTTATTCTTGTTATAAGATTAGGAAAATATTTTCCTATGATAGATTTTTATTCAATCAAATGATCACCGCTAGATCTTTGATCCAAGGGTCCTCTGTTTAACAGAGAAGATCTTTCTAGTTTAAGGAAGATTAAGAAAATATTTCCCAAAATAGAATTTAATTCTAGAATTTGATAGGTGCGTTTTAAATTGGGATGCTCACATGCTTTGCATGTGAGAGGCAAGAAAACCCATGTGTTTAACACGTGACCCCTGCTGTGGGTTTTAGCCTGTTTATATTCAGCACTTATATAGTTTGCATATGAGCGCTCACGTATTTTACACGTGAGGCCTGTTTGGCCATTGGTGATTTATGTTCAGCGCTCATATGCTTTGCATTTGAGCGCCCACGTGTTTTACACGTGATGCCTGTTTTTTGAGGATTCTCCCCCTTTTTTGTAAGGGAACAAGTAGCTCTTGGCTGAAAATTTTGGCGGGAACAAGCTCAGAAACAAAGACAAGTAGATGGCCAAGCTTTACTTGAAGATTGGCGACTTGACAAACGTCGTCTTACAGCTCAAGGCCCAAGTTGCCTCTCAGCCGCCTAATCAAGTGCAAGGCTCCGTTCATGAACCGAGAAACATTGTGCCGAGGCAGCCGACGCTTATTCCCTCAAATCCAAAGGTGGGCGAGCCGCATGAAAGTCGATCGCATCTTATCTCGGGAGATGTCTTGACCACCGATGACAGCAATCCGCTAATGAAAGAGCAAGTCATGGATTTGGTCGCCAACAAAGTCAAAATATTGGTAGCCGAAGCCAGAGAGCAAAATGATGTCAGTATCAATAGGAGACCATACCCTGCTCGGTACGATCTTGTGGAGTTTCTCACTGGCTATGTCGTCCCCAAATTTGAAAGGTTCGATGGGACGGGAAATGTGAACCGGCACATTGCGCAATTTAAAGCATAATGTGCGAACACCGGGGGCAATGATGCGTTCCTTCTCCGCCAGTTTGTCAATAGATTGACCGATGTTGCTTTCGATTGGTATGCAAGCATACCGGATGACTCGATCACAACGTTCGCTCAAATAAAATCCATGTTCAAGCAAAGGTTCATGAGTATGAGCGATAAAATCACTATTGCCGACCTCGTAAGGACTGAGCCAAAGAACAACGAAAGAAACATGGATTTTACAGTCCGATGGCGCAATCTCTTTATCAAATGTGAACCACCGTTGGAGCAAGACCAATCCGTCAGTTTTCTTATAGAAAATCTGAACGACTGGATGAAACCTTTCCTGTGCACCGCAGGCCTCAAAACATTTCAAGAGCTGACCAAGAAAGTTCAAATGTTGGAACACTCAAAGTCCGAGTCCACTCAGAATCTCGAATTCACAAACAGACCGAGACATCGGAGGGACGACAACCGGAAAAGCGAAAGTTCCAACAGTACCGATTCTCTAAATAAGCAGAGAGCGGGCAGACCAAAGACTAACAAATCTTGAGAGCCAACTTTGGAGGAAAGAAGAAATAAGGTCTACTCTTTCAGAAGGGACAAGGTCCACAAAATTTTCAAAAATGCTCTGAAATATGGCTTGCGGCTACCAGAACCAAAAAGGCTAAGTGAAGCGAGCAGGACTGATCATCCCAATTTTTGCCCATACCACCGAGTTCTAGGGCACACTGTTGAAGACTGTTGTATCTTCAACGATTGGGTCGAAAAGCAATACAAGGAAGGAGAGATAAAACTGTCTAAAGGCGTGTTAATGAACATTCAAGCTGCGGCCGCCAATTTCATACAAACTGAGACCGAAGTCCTTTGGAAACCTGATTCTCTCAGACATCTGCCATTCTCTGAAACGAGGGGACCAAGGCAACATGCTGAGAGCCAAGCGAGCAACATTGCCAATGAAGAAGCAATAGACGGGTACACAACCTATACAATCTATATGATGGAGCTCAGAGGAACAAGTCCTCCTACGCCTTATAGCCATGACAATGACGCGGTTGTTTCCATCCAACATTGACTCGATCCAAATGATGAAGAGACCGCTCAGGCCATTGAGCCAAAGGAACCCGTGGTTCTTGCCGAATCAAACTCAGGCGATAAGGATGACCCTGTTGTCATACCCGAAACTATAGAACAAGTATTATTCCAATGGCTTCAAAGGCAACTTCAGGACAGGGATGAGAAGATGGCCAAGGTCCATTCCAAAGTCGACGAGCTGACAAACGTCGTGGCAGATATCACGACCCAAGTCGCCCGATTGCAATTACAGCAAAATCAAATTTTGGTTCGTGAGCCAGGGATTGATATCCGGAAGCAGCCAACTGATACTCCCTCCAGCCCAAGAGCGGAACACTTTTGCGAAAAATGGCCGTGATAAGCTTCCAGTCTCTCCGATACGTACACTGAATGGGATAAGCGGACAGCAGGCAAACCAAAGAGTGATCGGCCTCAAGGACCAGCGTCAAAAAAGGCACCTACTCTAATGGAGATAAAGAAGAAGGTATACTCCTTCAGGAGGGATAAAGTCTGCGAAATATTCATGGATGCCTTGAACAATGGTCTGCAACTGCCTATTCCAAAGAGGCCACATGAAATGAACATGACCGGCAATCCCATATATTGCCCATATCATAGAATAGCGAGTCATACCATTGAAGACTGCTAAGTTTTCAAAGATTGGGTGGAGAACAAATACAAACTTGAGAAAGCCTCGCAGTCGTCAGATGTACCGATAAGCCACAGAGCTACGGTCATTAACACAGCTCCGCCAAGATCAAAGTTCAAGGAGCTGGGATAAGCAAACAACTGACCACCATGTCGTTAAATTGGAAACAGACAACCACAAGGTCGTTAAACTGGAAACAGACGACCACAAGGTCGTTAAACTGGGAACAACTGACCTCTAAGTCGTTAAACTGGGGATGTAAAAATGTGTAAATTAAAAAATAAAAATAAAAAAAAAGCCGAAATGATGGGGAAACTCACAATAAAAATCAGCAAGTAAAATAAAAATGAAAATAAACAGCTGAAATGATGGGGCAGCCGCGAATGAATAGCCGAAATGATAGGGCAATCACGACCTTCGTGATAAGAAAAGCTGAAATGATAGAGCGATCACGGTAAAAAAATAGCGAATGATGAGTCGCTCCTGGTACCATATTCCAGTGTAGCAATGCAGACGTCAACCAAAATTCAAATCACAAACGGCGAATGATGAGTCGCTCCTGGTACCATATTCCATTGCAGCGATGCAGACGCCAACCAAAATCCAAGTTCCCAAATGGCGAATGATGAGTCGCTCCTGGTACCATATTCCAGTGCAGCAATGCAGACGCCAACCAAAATTTCAAATCTCTGAATGTCCTAACGGCGAATGATGAGTCGCTCCTGGTACCATATTCCAGTGCAGTGATGCAAACGCCAACAAAATCCCAAAATTCTCCCAGCCCTACGGTAGGTCTCCGAACTGACTACCGTATACAATCTACGAGCTCAAATAATTCTCATCATATCCATACCCCACTGCAATCATCAGTTCAGTGGCCGGTCTCCGCCTTTGGAATTATGCTCCATTTGGGAAGACCCACTCATGTGTCCTCATGATACATGAGGAGAATGGAACTTACGAGATCCTCTCGACTCGTAAGAAAACACCTTCGTGGGATCCTTATGACTCACAAAGGAAAAACACGCCTGGGGTTCCTCACGACTCCTAAGGAGAAAACACATCTACGGGATCCTTTCGACTCATAGGGAGAAAATGCTTTTATGAGACCCTTACGGCTCATAAAATTGAAAAGCCTTAGGTGATAGGGACCTAAGCCTGTCTCCTAAGCCATCGCTCCCCAACAGGTAAAGGCAAATAATGAATTGCTCTTGGCACCTGTGCTTCAGTGTTAGCAACGTTGATGCCGACCCCTACCCAAACCAAATCGATCAAATAGACCCCTAAGTCTTTAAACCGGGAACAAATGACCTCTAAGTCGTGAAACTGGGAACAGATGGCCCCTAAGTCGTTAAACTGGGAACGAGAGAGATCCACTCATGGCAAATGATGATTCGCTCCTGGTACCATATTCCAGTGTAGCGATGCTGATGTCAACCCAGATCAAGTCGACCAACAAGCTCTACGGCGGAATCATGCTTCGTCTCAGAATGTACCCCGTGTCGAACTTATGCTTCGCCTCTGCTAGGTTCCTTAGCACCATCACTAGGTTTTCTAAGGCATCAAGCATGCAATTTTAAAAATTCTAGAGTGCTAAGAAACCCTAAACCAAGGATCTAACTAGAGAATTAGGGTTAAGCTATACAAGTAAACAACTTTACTCTAAGTGAACAAGGAATACAACCTTTGTATACCGGTCTTTCACTTCTAAACCTCTGTGTAGTAGTAGTCCCTTTGCTCCAAGTAGTGGTCTCCTGGACTCTCGTTAGGCTCCACTAGGCGAAAGGAACAAGCTTACTTGAAGAACTTCGAGGCCAAAGACGATCTACGTCGAAAAATCTCTAACTCAAGCTACCTCGTCACTAATTGATGAACTAGTGAAGAAACAAGCTATACTAAATGGCTAGTTTAGTATAGATTGGTGAAGTAGGAATTTTGCTCACTTTACAATAATTTTTTTCTCTATTCTTTTTCTTCTCACTCAAGAGCTAGAGAGCAAAACGAAGGAGATGAAGAAAAGATCTCAAGTGATCAAGTATGAACCATAGGTGAGAAAATATCTCATATAACTCATGTAGAGACTTAACCATGGCTAAAAATTAGAGTTGGGTTAATAAATATCTAGAGTAAAACAAAATTAGTGGACTAAGTCAAGGTTTCCACAAGCTTCTACAAGCATCTTCAACCATAATAATTTCCACATAATTTTTCCCCCCTTAATAATTAAATCCCCACATTATCTTAAGTATGGTATCAGTCTCATACACCCAAGTCCAATGTATCATCTGGCATGACACATAAACAAATACATTAATATATATCACATATATATTTGTATGTATTTTGAGAAAAGCATTTTCTTAAGTGAGCTAATATTAGTTAATGCATATTAATATATCAAATATATATAATTATACATTAAATTATTAAATCAATACTTGATTTAATAACCTGGCTGTATCGCATACAACCAACTAATATCATTTATATGCATATCACATATACATATAACATATCATTGAATCAACACTTGATTCAACAATCCGGTTATATCACGTAAAATCTATATCGCGAGATTGGAATACGGTATCACATACACGTATTAATCTCGGTCCCGCACATATCACATAGGTTCCATACTTCATTTCGCATGAGCTAGGAAACCTCTGTGTGGGACTCTAAAGGCTCGTCAATACGCCGGCAGTAGGTGATGATCATATCAGTCACCCACAAGCCGTCAGCGGTATTAGCTGAACGTAACGGCTACCCGAGTATTAAGCGATCAGAAGATCAACAAGCAAGCTTGTCAATACTCCCATGAATCCAATAAGTAACACTACCGTACAGTCCAGTCTCTTCGTCTGATATGTCGCATATCGAGTTTAGGGGTGGTAAACGTCAGACCCCAGTAACTTGATAAGTCATGCCGATATGAGGCTCATAACGGGTCGAAAAACTACTGATAACACTTACCAGTAAATCACCGTAGAAGCCCTGACCAGGGACTTTCTGTTATGGCCAATCGAGCACAGTGCAACATTAACCCCCAATACCGGGAGATACGAAACCCCTCCTATCGCTCATTGCCTCCATGTGACTCGGGACTGTACCCAAAAACCACTATTTTGCACGCACTCTTGAACATGGTAAGGTGGAAATCAAAGCACAGTGGAAATCACACAAGACTCTATGACGATCTCGGGTCTACAGACTAACCTGTACCAGTGTCACCAGAGAACTGCTATCTGACGTTAGGTATAATACCATTTAGGAGTTCTCGGCGAGTCCTGTTTAGTGTACCCAGTCTCCACTGAGCACCTATATACCATCTTTGATGTCAAATACCAATGGATATGGGATCATCCATCGCCCATCAAATGGGTCAAGAAGCGTATACGCTAATCTACTCTGGAATATCGATACCCCGTTTCGATACACTCTCTACTAGGAACAATTAAAGGATGAACTTGTGGAATACCCTGGCCCCACCAGTATTATCTGCATCATAGTCCTGGTAGTCAAGTATACATCCTAAGGGCTTTATCAACATGTGATAACAAGACAGTATCACAATACTAGTCTACATGTTAAGATAAAGAGTAACCAGATAGCATACTATCGTGTCGAGCAAGAAAGTCCTCCTTATATATGTCCAAGCATCCATTGTAATATACAATCATGTACAACAATGGCCTTTAGGGCATACATACAACTAACATCGGTGTATCTGCCTTCCCTGTCGAAATTTTACTTCGATTCGGAATCAAGTCAACCAACGACCTCCCCGTCAGAATTAAGCTCCATCTTGGAATCAAGTCAACCAACAAGCTCTATGGCGGAATCATGCTTCATCTCAGAATGTACCCCGTGTCGAAATCTTGCTTCGCCTCGGTGTATCTGCCTTCCCTATTGAAATTATGCTTCGATTCGGAATCAAGTCAACAAACGATATCTACGTCAAAAACAAACAAACACTCCGTGCCGGGGAAACATCAAACAGACACTCCGCCTCGGGGACAAGTCGACTAGCGACACTCCGTGCCGGGGAAACATCATATACAGACACTCCGTCTCGGGGAAACGTCCAATACAGACACTCCGTCTCGAGGATACGTCAACCAGACACTCTGTTTCGGGGATAAGTCGATCAGTGACACTCCGTACCGGGGAAACGTCGACCAGCGACACTCCGTGCCGGGGACACGTCGACCAGCGACACTCCCTGCCTGGGAAACGTCAAACAGACACTCCGCCTCGGGGACAGGTCGACCAACGACACTCCGTGCCGGAAAAATGTCACATACAGACAGTCCGTCTCGGGGAAACGTCCAACATAGACACTCCGTTCCGGGGACACGTCAACCAGCGACACTCTGTCTTAGAGACACATCAAGTATCATCCGTCCATGTCGTAAAAAGGGTAGTGCCAGCCTCCCCAAAAGCGGGAACCAAATCAAGTCACCTCCACGTGAAAGAAAATTCATCAATTTCATGCACACGACCCATACACGCGGTGTACATTTATTGATGAGGGACACTTTGTTGGGGTCAAAAATTATACCCCGGTTGACCAAGTCAAAGTCAACCCCAAACCAATTGGGCCCAACCCAGGCCAAGAGGGCCCATGCCCAAGTCAAGCCCAAACATGAAGCAACCAGCCTCCCCCATGCCAAAAAGAAAATTATGTAATAAATAAGTTTAATGTAATTTTCATGCATGAATGTAAAATAAATTGGCATAAAACCAAATTTTTGTAAAGGCCATGGCTCATGTGCAAAAGAAATGAGTACATGAGGCATGTGTTGGGCAAAAATGCCATTTTGTAAAGCCCAAGGGGCTATATGTAAATTTGTAAGCCTATATAAGAAAACATGATGATGAAATGAAGAAAATAATTAATTCTCCCCAAAAATCAGGTTTTCTGTGCCTCCTTATCTTTGCTCAAGGTTCTAAACCTTTTTTTGAATTAAATTAAGAGTTCCACTCTTCTTTTTCCAAAAGGAAATAGTTTTTCACCACAAAACCCTTGAAGGGGAACGCGGATCTTCTATTAAATCTCTAAAAGAGGAGATTTTTAAAATCTCATCCTCTTTTCTCCAAGATCCAGCCAATAGAAAGGAGGAAGAAAGAGACCCGCCTCCAAAAATCCCACTTTAGGGAAGAGGGACGTGAGACGCCCGGCACGTGCTAGGCACGTGAGACGCTGGCACCCACGCGTTCTTTGGATGCTATTCTTCCTTTTTTTTACACACACACACACTCCACAACACTGTCCCCGGTAGAAAAATTTTCTAAAGGGGCGTTGCCCCGCCCCCCGCCCCCCGTAAGGAGGCTGCTAGCCCCTTGACCCCAGCCCGCTATCCGTGTAGCGGGACTCCCATAAACTCTGCAAGGCTCTCGATTTATCCAAAATCTCTTAAGATACACATATGCACACTGCTTATTGAGTTTGCATGACTAGTTTGACCCGTCAATCGGAGGTTCTCTCGCTCCAAAGGCGAGGGGTAATTAACGGCAGCTTAGCCTGCGGCTGCCGGATATTCAGATCCCCACAATTAATAAACCCCGCCTACCCTAGGCAGGGGAATCTGTAGTACGCCTGACAAGCACGCGTGTATTCTCATCTCAATAGGGTGACGAAAAACACCCTACAATTCTAATTAACATGTTTTTACCAAAAACACCCTCGAGCTTAATTTCAAATAGAATATTTTACATAAAACCCCCTCGAGAATCTAAATGTTTATTTTATATAATACCACTAAGTTATCAATAAATATCTTAGAATTCAAAAGACTAGTCTATGTTGTGTATTTAGGTTGCAAGTTGGTTTGAATGGTGTCTTCTCTTAACGGGTCTCGGGGTGCCGGAGACAATGATGCACCACTTGCCTCTTCCTAAATGTAGATCGTAACTGAATCAAATCACACAGGACTCGATGCTTGAATTCGAAATTGAACTTGAAAACCTGAACCTGACTTAAACTGAAACCTGATTTAAATTTCGAACTCGAACTCGAACTTGAAAACCTGAACTTGACTCGAACCTAAACATGAACTTGACACTTGAACTTGACATGAATACTTGAACCCAATATATACACTTGAACACAACTTGATATGACTACAATTAACATGAATACTCTTGACTCGATCAAATCTGTTACATGTTTGACTAGACTTGACCCGAATCATGAATACATAATGACTTAACATAAACACTTGACATGAATACTTGAACTTGATATAAATACATGAACTCGACTTGAATCTTGAAATGGTACACTTCTTATGTATTCATTGATTCAGGCCAAACTTATGACTATATTTGTAAATTAGATTACGGGGGATGTTGGGGTAGTTTGAGTATGAATCCAATGGAATCTCATAAGTTTCATACTAGCGTCATGAATACTTACATTACGAATTCACGAATGAGAGCCCGTGTTTCCAAGCCTCTGGGGCCTTACTTTTGCGTTTGGAATACTTCAATAACAATTGAAGTCCCGTTACTTTTGGACCCGTGTTTCCTTACTCATGTGGTCCTATCATTGAGTTTGTGAATACTTTTGAGATTGGTTGATATTAACACTTAAACTCACGTTAGTCGGCTTATCTTATTAGTGACCTCTTTAGGACACATTGACAGTACACTTCATCTTTCACTATACCTACACTACACGGCCATACTATATTTGTTTTCCATGCTCATATTTTATTGCCATGCTTATATAGTTGTCATTAATATCGCCATATTATATTTGTTCATGTTTTATTATTTCCATTCATATTATATCATATGCCACCTTGCATATTTATTTATATACATTCACATCCCGTTTTTTCTGGGAACTTACCGAGCGCAAGTTTACTGATGAGCATTCCATCCATCTTTCTTACTTTCTTAGAATATTCGTCAGATAATCTAGAGGCTGAGGAGGTGGAACCGATTACAGTGGACTACGAGTAGCTCAGCTCACAAGCCGATCCATAGATTTTCTTTTTGGTTTCAGTTTATATATGTCACTTGTTTAGGCATTGTATTTCATGTTATTTCCTTTTCTGACAATCTATCACTGTAATTAAATTTGTTGAAATTGAATGTAAATAAAATTGTTGTTGGAAATTTCAGTTTCATGCTCATTCTTGTGTCATTTTATATTGTTTAAATACGCTCAGCGTATTTGTTTCAAGAACGAATTTTCTCGGAATAAATACGGTACGAGCTTGCCATATGCCTTCTCCTGTCTTTTAGGAAGCGGGCGTGGCATATTATGAAGATAAAGTCGATATTTGATAAATAAAAAATATTTATTATTACATGCTCTGTTAACGCTCCTGGATATATAAGAAATTTATTTCACAAAATTTTTTGATCGGCCACAAGAGGTGGCATCTTGGGATCCGATAGCTCCCGGGTCTTGGGTGCGACAATTAGACCAGATTCAAAAACATAATAAAGGGTAAAGTCATTTTTATACCATCGAATGACATGACGTTGAAATCATATGACCATATATACGGTTTATACTTTACCGCCTTGCTTTCTTCGAATATTCTCCACTAAAATTATCTACGAACCCGTTACATATGTTCGAGTTGTGATACAATTTGAATTTATATTTTCAAGAGGGCAACAGGATTGGTAAGATAACGAACATATCGATCAAGTAACGGAATATATGTGGTCAAATAATTTGCATATTTAGTTAGATAACGAGTATATTTGGTATGGTGACATGATATTCAAATCCGTCAGTTTCTAAGTGGTAGCTCAATATGCAGCGCACAGATAAAGTTTGAATTCATCTCTAATTCATTTAACGGATTTGTTCTTAATATGTGCTTTCATGACTAATTGTTATTGAATCGTCTGAACAGACAACTTTGATCGAGCGGCTCCTGCGTTTGCGCAGGGGATTTTGCTAGTTAAGAGCAAAAAAGAATTTGTTGGTAATCTTCAAGCATCTTTTTGTTGGGTAATTTGTTGCTGCATCTGGAAGGATGCAAAACCGATCAACCGGCGAATGTTGTTAGCTTAATATTGGTTGCGCTAAGTTGAGCAATAGGCTAATGGCTCATGCCATAAGAATTTTCTTTTCAAAATGCTGGGGTCGGCTCGGTTTTTTAATGGGAAAAAAACTTTGAAAAGAAGAACCAAAATGCTGCTGTCGGCTCGGTTTTTTATTGGAAAAAACCTTTGAAAAGAAGCAGCAGAAGTTTGAGCTCCTTGTGAATTATAGTTTTTGCTATGAAATTAGAATAAATGTTAGTTTGGGATAAAAACTCAACATTATTTCTCCATATTCCCCTATGGTTTGAAAATGAGATCTGGATCCTTTCCAGTACATTGTATTGGAAAGCCTATATAATACCTTTACAATTCATTCTTCATGTTAAATATAAGGAAAAGAGTTACTAATGTGAAAGATGGCGGATAGCAATGGAGTACGTGTTAGGGCTTATCTATCTTTTTGTTTAACTGACACAAATGACTCATATCATCATGATATTATAGCGCACCGTATCTTCATGATCTTACGTGCAACATACCTTGTTTCTAACCAAAAGTCAATATAGTATGTTTTATCAGAACCTCGCCACCACACTTAGCACCCAGTTAAGCTTATATTGACTCTATTCCTAAATGCATATTAGGTATCTAAATCCCAACTTAGAAACTCTATCCGTCTATTCCTCTACGTTTATTCTGTTAAGTTTTTTCATTGTGTGGTTTCCTTATTTTGGAAATTTTAAATTTGTTGATTTAGTGAACCTACACACCTTACCCACCGTTTTATAGCAAACTTTTGTAAACCATTCACACACACAAAAATTTAAAAATAAATAATTTATAAAAGAAACTCAAAAAACTCGTTGAAATGGTCAAAGCCTTCAACTCCTCCTCCATTCTCTCTCTCTCTAAACTTTCTATCTCATAGCGCGCGCTCTCTCTCTCTCTGTCTCCTCTCTCTAATTTCGCGCGCGCGCGCTCTCTCTCCCTCTCTCTAGAATTGAGGCGATCGATCTCCTGCAATGGCGAGATTGCCTCGGAAGCAGCAGGGAGAGGACGACGGCGGCTACGGCTCCGACGTGGAGGAGGAGTTCATCGACGCCGACCTCGCCGAGGCTCCGACGACGCCGACGACTTGGTACGAGCCTCTCTCGTCTCTCGCTCCTCTCCCTGAGGAGAGAGAAAGGGATCAGATCGAGCCGAAGGAGCAGCAGCGGCCTGTCCGCGTCTACGCCGATGGGATCTACGATCTGTTCCACTTCGGCCACGCTCGCGCCCTCGAACAGGCCAAGAAACTGTGAGCGATCCCTTTGCTTGTTGAATTTTTAGATGATTTTTATGGAAAATTAGCATTTTTATCATTTTTAATCAAATTATTGGCAACAATTGTGATTGCACATAGAATTCATTTGAGTTGATGCTTTCATTGTCAAAGCAAATGCAGAAAGTTAAACAAAAAACAAAGTACATTTAAATGTGTCCTAAATAGCTTCGATTTGCCATTATCACTCTTCATTCCAGCAAGCTATAGCTATATGATTTGCTTAACTTGGTACTGTGGAAGAATACTGCATATGCTTGTTAGGTGTATGAATCTATGATGAACCATTTAATGGTCAAAAAGTAATCTAAGTGTTGTGAAAACATGGATATAAAATTTACTTTCCACCTTTTAAGGGTCAAAAAGATAATTCCTGTTCATTCTACATATTAATGGCCAATATAATTAATTTATGTGATAATATAAAAATCCTCTGATTTTTTAGGTTTACCAAATTTTCGGAGTCCAATCAATGCCCCGGTTAGGAGTGACAAAATTGTAGTTACTGTTGCAACTAGAGGTAGGGATAGACCTAATCAAACATGAATAGAGGCAATTTATAATGATATGTCAATTTAACCGAGGAGATTGTTCTTAATAGAGCAAAATGGATGAACCTAATCAAACATTAATAGAGGCAATTAATAATGATATGTTAATTTAACCGAGGTGACGGTTCTTAATAGAGCAGAATGGATGACAAGGATTCATAAATCCGATCCAAAATATTTAATGAATAGGCCTCTTGTTGTCACTAAATTGTGCCATTTAAAAAAAAAATTCAGATTGCTTGTTTTTCTAGGCAACATAATTGATTTTAGTTATTTTGATGTGGTTGCTTAGCCTAGGGGTAAATTCACACGGTGAAGTAGTGATTAGGCTAAAGGTATTCAGTTTCTGGAACTTGTTAAACCCATGTGTGCAATATATCCCTGGAACTTGCATTCTAAGAAATTGCCTTCTGTCCTTAGCAAGGCACTAAGCTTCAGCTCTTCTAGATATCTACTAATTATTGTGTGGGAAAACTTATATTTTTAGTAATATGCGAAAGCTTTTGAGATTGGAATCTTTGAGGTGCATTTTCCTTTCTGAGTATTTATCTTTATTAGTAAAGTTGTGATTATGTATTTTTTGCAACTTTATCATATCCTCATGTTGTAGGAACATCTTTTACTTCTGAAATCTGAACCATTAGGCCTCTTGATGACTTCATGTTAATTTTCTGTGCTGTTCCTTTTAATAATTCATGCTTATAATACCCTGTGAAACAATTTCATATTTTTATCTCCAGATTCCCCAATACCTACTTGCTTGTCGGGTGCTGCAATGATGAGATTACTAATATGTACAAAGGAAAAACTGTAATGACTGAAGCGGAGCGTTATGAATCGCTCCGGCACTGCAAGTATGTACCGTCCTTGCAACATTCTGCCTTCTTAAGCATAAATGTACCATATTGTAGGAACATATTTGATAACATGGCATTTCAAATTGTCTTCTACCACCTGATTATAGGCTTCTTCCTGCTTTCCATTTTTGTTATTCTTTCTGGCATTTCATGAGTATATTTATTTGTTAAGACTGAGCGGTCACGATCTACTTCTTACATCTAGTTACGTGTTACTTTTGACCATGTAAGTGCCCTAAGGGAACTAGAGAGGAAACATCAAGAACAGAAATATATTTTGATTGGAAAGTAATTAACTAAGATGAAGCAGAAAAAAAAAACAGAGAGAGATTGAATAATATGAGATGTGTTGTTATACATTATTTATGAAAATGAATTATTGGCATGAAAATAGTATAAAGTATAATATTGAAAAAGAAAAAAAATCTATATATTGAAAGAAGCATGTAATGGAGCAATGTGGATGAGATCTTGTTATGGAATAAATATGGTGTGGTGTAACCAATAGGATAAGAAGACAAATAATGTAGTCATTATAAATAAGGTAACACTGATATGTTTGGGATGGTTTAGTGTGCACATCTTTTGCTGAAATTTCTGTTGCAGGGAGTTAAAAATTGTCTTAAGTGATGACAATGTGGTGAAGGCTAACGAAGATATAAAATGGAAGTAGTAACATATGGTTTGAAACTGAGTATACTGCTTTTCCGGTTGCAAATCGGTTTTAGCTTTGACCTCAAGTTGGTTATAATGCATGCTTTATTCATCTGCATAAATTTGGCTATCCTCACTTGCATATCTTAGTTATTTGCAATTTTTAGTGTTGCTCATATAAACATCTAAAACAAGAAAAAGATGTCAGGATCTCTCGCAGCTTTTTCCATAAAAATGATTTTATGCATGCTAACATGTGCTTGCTACTTTCTTTTAATTGCAGGTGGGTGGATGAAGTTATCCCTGATGCTCCCTGGGTCCTCAATCAGGACTTTATTGATGAACACAAAATAGATTACGTGGCTCATGATGCCCTTCCGTAAGATTTAGCTTGCATTACAATTTTACAAGTTCAATAACAGCTTTACTTTGCAAGCTCGTGTCTTTATACAACTGTCTTTGTGTGCTTTCCTCGAATAGTTATCTGTTACATATAAATCATATGATGTTCTCATGTGTTATGTACATGAGCTCAAGCAAAAACTCCAGCCCCCTCTCCTTTTAGAACTGCTTTTTGATACCTCTTTAGAAAGCAATACACAACCAAAATGAAAAAGAAAACATATTGCTAAAACATTTTTAACACATTTGAACATATTTTAACATTAAAAAAAGTTAACTTTTTTGGTTAATAATGAATATTACTTGCCTTTTGATTTCTTGTAAAGCTTTGTTTATAACTTAGTATCCAGCTTTTGATGGGCTGATCATAACTGGTATAAGATGGATGGGCCTTTGATGGACTGTGTGTCTTATAGTTCTGCTAGTAGCAGTCACTAGCATCTATATTAGTTCTCTCTAGGTCTAGTCAAGTTTGTTTCATATACTTTATCCAGTAATTTTTTTGAGTTGACATTGCGGGAGCCTTTTCGTTCCGACTGATATACATATTCATGTTTATCCTGTGTAGATATGCAGATGTGAGTGGAGCTGGGAATGATGTCTATGAATTTGTTAGTTACCATTTTGACTCTAAAAGTAGGCTACTATTTGCATACTTGGTTTCATTTTCCAATTTATTTACTTGCTTAGATGATCTTGAAAACAGGTTAAGGCCATTGGAAAATTCAAAGAAACAAAGCGTACAAGTGGGGTTTCTACATCGGATATTATAATGAGAATTCTCAAAGACTACAATGAGTATGTCATGCGTAATTTAGCTCGAGGATATTCAAGGAAGGACCTTGGTGTGAGCTATGTGAAGGTAAGGATGTTTACCTGTTCGGTGACCTTTACCATTTTCATCTCCTTATGGCACCGAATTTACAATAACACTTATTGCACTAAATTTACAATTAGCAGGAGAAGCAATTGAGAGTCAATATGGGCATAACCAAACTTCGTGAAAAAGTGAAAGAACATCAGGAAAACGTGGGAAAAAAGGTGTGTATCAGCTTTTAGCTTTGCTGCAAGTTCCTTTTCTATGATGGTCGAGGTTAAATATTTACTTGATTTTTGGGCATATAGATATATGATTCCTTCTTGTAATCACATTCAATATAAGTTTTTTAATGCAATATTAAATACTTAATACTCATGGCGAAAGGCCCAGTTGATTGATAGTAAGAATGAATGTGGGATCTTAATGCAAAAATAATAAATGCTGAAGAGACAATGTTTTAAAAGGCATATACACACCCTAATTTCTTTGCTTGATGCCTTGTGGCATTTTATGAGAGGCTATGGCCTGAGACCAATTGCAAACCCAATATTATGCTAAATACGAATATTGATCTGTAGAATAATTACCTTAGATTGGTTCATGAAAATCTTCCATAGCACAATGGTAATTGAAAGTTATAACGCGTTTGAAGCCTTCTTTATTTCTCTTGGGTTAGATATATATTCTTATTATCAATAATAATTGGGTTCCTCTTGCAGCTGCATACAGTAGCGAAAACGGCTGGGATGCATCACAGTGAGTGGGTGGATAATGCAGATCGCTGGGTTGCTGGGTTTCTAGAGAAATTTGAGGAAGGATGCCACATAATGGTGAGTTAAGCTGGCTCTGAAATTTGTGCATAGAATTCTTTTATAGCCAACAGCAACAAGAAGCCTTTGTTGCAATCTTTTTTTATGCCGTCTGATAAGGGACGGCATGCTCAAATAAATTAACACCTAATATATCTTTTTTAAGTAAGAAAAAAGAAGAAAACATCTATCTTTTCTTTTCTTAACTGTCTCCATTCCTGTTTGTCCACCTTGCTTCATTAAGTACAGTTCCTTCGATGTCAATAATTGGTGCACTTATCAAACTGCCTTGCACATTTCCAAATTCCAAATTCCAAACCATCCTCTTTCCATTTTATCTTTAAAGGGAACGATCTCTAGCTTGTTACAGATAATATTCATTTCCTATCCAGTATTTTTTCACTGTGGTTTTCTTTCAGGTTATTGTTTGTTCCGAATAAGACAAACCAATTTTCTTTCTTTTCTTTTTCCTTCCATTTCTTTTATTTGCTTTCTCTCGAAACAAACACAGCCTCGGAGTTTTATCGCTCATTTATTTCGGCTGCTCAAATCTTTTGAACACGGCGTTTTTTAATTGCCCAGCATTAACCTAACCCCATGGGTGTTTCATGAAATTTCTCCCGTGAACAGGAGACGGCCATTAAGGACAAGATTCAAGAGGGGCTCAAAAGGCAGCAGCAGAACAAATCCAAGAACTGTCTCTTGGAGGACTTCTTTGAAGATTCGTGAGATCCAATCCTCCCTCGACGTTATCCCAAAAAAATGCATAACATATAAACGATATCTGAGATGTGTGGGTATTATAGTGGGCAGTTTTTTTTTTGGTACCTTCTCATCGTTGTATCCTCATTGTAAAATCGAAGGAGTTAGCCATTGATTCATGATGGTATTGTACTGGAAATTTTCATATGTAACAGCACGAGCTGCGGTCAAATGGTGGACCTCTATATTTTGAAATCTCAATAAAATGGAAAAAGAAATCAGTGCTGAATCCTTTGTTTTATTGCTCTATTTCTATGTTCTTGTGATTGTGATGGATATTTCCTTTCTTTCGGTGCGTTCATGAAACTTTTCGACCCCTGTTGATCATTCTGTGATCTATTGCTTGTACGAATCGCAAAAGGCCTGGTATTGGATTGATTGATCTTGTTAAATAGACGATGTGCAGAGTGCAGAATTACTCTTAATTTGTCGTCGCTGTATTTTCACTTTGTCAGATGCTATTTTACCTTCTGGATGTGTAATAAATATATTACTACGGCAAATCTCTTTTCAATTTGGTAAACATGCAAGCGCGATGTGATCAACAAATTGGTTCCAGATTTATGATCAAGATCCTGCTTATTTTCAAGCTAGCTGTTGGTACCCTTGTACATTCAGAATGCTAGTTATGGCTAATTTGTTGAATTTACTATAACTGTTGTCTACCGAATACATGAATCTTATTACGCAAATTACAACCGTGGTATCAGCTAATGTTCGTTACTCTTCAAAGAACATAAAAAACAAATCAAGCAGAATTTTTTCTCTTTAGAAGTGATCAGATTTTCCGTAAAATTTCATGAATTTGTAGTGCATGCCGTCTTCACTTGTTACCTCTGAAATAGGCGTAAACTCTCTGCAACCAAAATAATACAGCAAAAAGCGTCATAACAACAGGAAAAATACAACCATTAGTATATATGATATCAACAGTAGAAAGAACGATGCGAAAAAATTTTTAAGTAATCAAAACCAACCTGAAGTACCAAGATGCTCAAAAGTGATTCCAAGGAGAAAAGACAAGACCCAATTAAGTAAAATATCTGCCATCAAATTTTGAAACATCAAATTATTTATGAGTTAATGAGAAAATTCTGAAGAGATTTTGAAAAGGCTGTGGATAAATGATATATCATCTTATAGTATAATGGCCCGTAACATTTTTATATAATGATAACTAATAATGAAGAATGCATGCATGAAGAACTAAAACTTACCCCCACAAATGCATTATTAGTGAAAGCATCAAGTGCTGCAAGAAACCCCCTGAGTTCAAGGGGAAACAAATAAAATTGGTACAATTACAGATAATACACGCGATGCGTTATCACAATTTGACACTAAATGATATTAAAACTTTTGCAAGAACAATATTCTTCAAGAATTTTCCAGTTTCTTCCGAACTTGATAAGTAGTAAAATACTTACGTCAGCGACAACCCTTCAAACACAATCGGTGGAGCAATAGCGGCGATTATACAAAAACCAACATGAAACTGCAACAAGGAGATGTCAGAACCACAGATTTTCTAAATAAAATGCCACGGAAAATTTGGAAGATTACCAAGTAAACAAGGAAAAACGCTCCAAAATGCAGCATACTGTCGGTCCTGCCCAGCAAAGAGAAATTTACCAAAAATCGAATGGTAGGATAACCTCATCCTCATGTTGAATCTTTTAATTCGATATGCCAAAAGTCCAATTTTTTCCCCAACAATTATTTTCTGTATTAGATTGTTCTACCCGTAATCATGTAAATTTCCAATTTTGCATTTCACTTAAGAAACATCGTTTTTTTCAGGCTCGTAACAAAATATGAAAACTTCACCCAAATGTAAGTATGTAGTTGAATAATAAAACAAGCAAATAATAACCAACCTCATTGCACTATAGAGAGGCCTGTACCAGAGCACGTAGGAAAGAGGACAACCGGAAATTGCATATATAATTGCAAGGAAAAATATTTTAACACCTGAAAAATGAAAAAAAAAATTATGTTCACAATATCACAATAAAAGAAAATCCAACATAAGCAATGTTTAACGACAAAATAGTCGCTAGGCATACCCCCTCCATTGATCCAACAGACAGTTACAGCGACGATATTCCAAGCAAGACAAAGATTTATGCCTTCAAGAAAAGAAACAAGCATATATTAGAATTTAGTTTTCATTGCTAAAGAAGAAAAAAAGAATGAAGCAATACTGGTGGTAAAAAAAATAAAATATTTACCAAGCCAGCTTGCAAATGCCAAATACTGCATCTTTTGAGCATGGAGTGGTATTTCTTTAGCTATATCATGATGAATGATTGGGAAAATTGGAGGCCAGTTTTTTTCTTCTATAGTGAATCCCACTGCATTTATGCAAAATTTAAATGTTATTGTCATATAAATTGCAGAGAAATATTGAATACATACCATTTGTCAAAGCATCCTCTCTTCGCTTTATATCCTGCGAACCGAGTCGATCGATATGTGCCGATTAAAATTTACATGAAAACAAGAAACTTTAAAAAAGAAGAAAAAAAGTTAGCTTGGGAAAAGCCTAACCTGTTCTCTCTTTTTCAACTCTGCTTCCCAAGCTGCAATTTCTTTTTCCTTTTTCCTTGTATCCTGTGAAAACCCACATCATGTCTCGGAATCAAATTACGGAAGTAATTCCATAATCATAAAAAGGATCGGCATACATTTACTGATTCCAAAGGTACGTCGACAGTAGCATCATGTTGGTTACTACCGAATCCTAGAGGATTCGATCGCATCGGTGGAAGCTGATATTTCGAGCCTGCACCAGCCTGCAACAAAGAGAAATTCCAAGTTGTAAATGAAAAACTTAAGAAGTAGAGAAAATTATTATATCATGTAACTATCATGTACTCCAAATTCCATATTCCTACAATAACATCAAATTTGCATAAATAATAACATCTAAATTCTCATAAATAATAACATCTAAAAATTTCAGCACTAGATTCTTACACTAATAAAAAAATTCAAATTTTGATTCTTACCAACATAATTAAAGCGCATTTATAAAATGACTCAGGTGGCAAAATTCCTATATGACATCAAAAGTCTCAACAATGCATAAAAATTGTGGATTTACCACAAGATCTAAGGTTTTCCGATAGACCCATTAATAGACCAATCAATGAGCTAAAATGTGTCTCTCGAATCACAAAATGAAACCAATAAATTGTAGAAGAAATCGGAGAATGCGGGAGGGGCAAGGTTACCGCAAACGGATTAACATTTTCATCGAGATCGTCGTCGTCGCGATGCATATCTTCTGCAGAGATCGCAGTGACGGGAACCACAGGAGGTGAAGAAATAGAGAGATATAGATCAGGTGAGATTTTTATTTCTTATAATAATTTCTGTGTTATTATTATTATTTTTTTGTTGAAGAGAGATGAGAGAAGAAGCTGGAGTTAGTTATGAATCAGGAGCTAACATCTGGCATTTCTTCTTTTGCCCTTTAAATTATACATATTTACATTAGAGCCATATGAGAGAAAACGTGAAAGTTTCTTTCTTGAGGAGGGTAATTTTGTCTTTTAGGTGGTAAGGCATGTACAGTTCTGTTATTCACTTGTGCTATAATAGACAAGAGAACAAATTCATTCCTGAAAAAGGAAAAAAAAAAATTGAAATTGCAAATAATTTCTTTTTACAAATAAAATTGATCCCAAATTGCGTTGTCGCAATCCATATATACTCCTCTTTTCTTTATCTTTCCATATTCTAGATTAAGTATTTTATTGATTTAAATTGTTATGATCCATAATTGGAAATAGGTTTAAAGGAAAATTTTCTCTGCTTCAAAAATTTTCGTCTTCGCTCCGAGGTCTTTAATTTTTCCTGTCACAAACTTTGCACTAACTAAGAGAGGGAAATCATTTCAAATAAAATGAATGTTTTATATGCATAATTAATAAAATTAAATAAAAGATATCATTTAAATTATGAGAGAATTTTAATTAATCAATTGGCCGCATTAAACTTAAAACTGCAGTAATATAACATAGAATTGTCATCATGATAATTATTTTCATGTCATAATAGTGAATCCATTATTACATAGAATCAACTACAAATTTTACTAAAGCTTATTATCATTCGACGTTTTAGTGGAAAACCGAAACTCTTGAGCTCATCGAGCAAGTCATGGACACTTTTATATCGGACATCCGGGTAAAGCTGCGATGCCTCGACCCCTATCGTCGGATCGATCTCGAAATTTGTCTGCTCTCCTTTAACGGATGCCGCATGTGCAGTCGCATAGTAGAAAGGCCGTGGATCCGGAGATTCTGGAGCATATCCAATCAAAATGTTAAAAGATGATTAAATTCTCAAAACCTGCAAAGAAAAAACTTTATGATACCTTGAATCTTTTTCCAGACCTCTTCTTCATGGAGATGGATCCTCTCAAGCTTTTTACCGACTTTCTTTTCCCAAAGTGTGACGATCTCATTGGACGAGTAAATATTTTTTGGTGGTCTCATATACAAGATTTTGTTCAGGGTTTTCAGGTCGTTAGAAGCTAAGATGCTGTACATTGCAATGTCATGCCCATCAACAAATACAACTGCGTTCGAAGAAAAAGACGTTGATAAAAATGATCATTTTTTCGGCTAACGATTTTAACTCTAGAACTTGATTCTGTTATTGAGATTTGAGAGCAGAGGGAGGAGGTGTTTGCGCTAATAGATCATTTGAATAGGCGCATAAGTGCTATACGAAGTAAACTACAAGGGGTTTGATGCAACTAAACTTTATCTTCGGGCAGGCCCGTCGCTTCGACCTGCCCAACCCTTGAAAGAAAATAAGTGGGGAAAAAATTGCTCGACACAAAGGTGAAGGGAATTCCTGCTGCTTTGATAGCTTGTTGAATTTGAGACTTTGTTTCTACTATAGCCTTAGCCGGTTCGAGTATTCCAATGCGATCTACATCGGCTCCAAATTCCGATGGAATGTATCTCTGTAAGTGAAGTAACTCTGAGACTAGTAGATATTAAATATGCTAAATTGAAAATTATTAATCGACGAATATTCCGCAAAAATAATAAAAATAATAACACACCTAAATGCCCCCAATTCTTTAATTGCAGAAATGATGTTAATTTGATCTGCAAGTTGTTGAACAGGATATTGAGCCATAACCGAAAACACCACATCAACCTTTTTGATTGCATCCACCAAGCTCTCATGATTATTCAAATCTCCCTTAACACAACAAAATTCATATTACACATGAAGATGATTATGATATAAGAGTTTTCGAAAAATTGAGATATATGAAGAAATCATGCATGCATATAATATAGAGACGCCCAGAGCCCTTGGAAGACTCTACAAGCCGAGCTTTCTCCGGATTTGATTCGAAAGTCTATTTCCTCACAAACACAAAAGTCGGATGCGATAGTTTCACGCATGAGTCGACCAGGTATTTCCCGAGGTGTCGGGTTGCGCCGTTGATTAAGATTTTGCTCCTCTCTTGGAATTCCATTTTGATGTCTCCGGAAAAGAAAAATGAAAGATCAATGCTATGTTAATTGTTGTTGATTCTCTAATTGCTGAGAATCTCATTGTCTAGAAACACTTGGCTTTTTCAAGAAATCCCTGAACTTGCAAGAAAATAAAAACTTGATGTAAAAGTATTATCAGATACTGCATATGTTGGTGTGCCACAGCCAACCAAACACCACATTTCACAGCTAACCATATTTATGAAAAATGTTCTTGTAAATTTTTTTGTTTGTTTGTTGTTGTGATATTGTAATTAAAGAAAAAAGTGTTGTGATAAAATTTTGTTTCCTATATCGTTCATTTCTATTGTGCCCGTTTCTCTACAATTGGTATCAGACCTAGCCCTTTTCGATTGTTGACATTTTTTTTATGCAATGTCGTTTGTCATTTAGCAGATTTTACTGGTGAAGGACATATAACTGGTCCTGCACGGTAAGAACTAGACCTCTGAAAAAACGCATGAGAAAATAAAACAGATATTTAACAGATTTAACATACATCTGTATATGTCCTGACTCTCCCACTAATTTCATGCTTGCGGAAAAGTGAGGGTTAGGGTTTATATTAGCAGTTCTGACCGTGTTTAATTCAAACCCGAACCCACTTGCACCCCTACTTCAAGGAAAGGAAAAGCTTTGGGCGAAAATCTTTTCTTATATTTTTGACCGCTTAAGAGTTTTTCGAGCTTCTTATATTTCCCATAAAGGAAATGCCGGTGCTGGCTTTTTGGTAAAAGCTGAAGCTCTGTAAAGTGTTGTCGGGTTTGATGAGACGACATTTCCCTGTAATATCCGTGATGGTCGTTTCTTTATTAGGTTTTAGAAACGCCTGACATAAAAAAAAATAAGCTTCTTATTTTTTGTCTAATGAAAAAAACTTTTGTTAAAATGGAAAGTTATTGGGGGTTCAATTGAAAAATTGGTTGTTTGAATGAACGGCCCTGATTAGATCCGACGTGGAGGAAATCAGTTAAGAACCGACGGTCAAAGATGTCCGAAGCCAGTCTTGATGATCGACACGTGTCCATCTGCTGCTGCTTCTTCCCGCCATCGGGCACAAAATTAGGGCCTTTTATTTTGTTTAGGGTTTTCGATCGTATCCATCAATTCTTTTTTCCTCGATATCATTCGAATTAGGGTTTCTGAGCGATTGCAAGAGCTCCGAGCATCGACGGTCCTGTTCTCTACTATATCATATCGGAGCTAAATCCGGGGGATGCGGAGGTCGCCTATTGGTACTGTGAGCTCTGGTGTCTCTACTCAAGCTCCAGCAGTTCGTCTCGCTTCCAGCTCTCCAGGTCAGCAATCTAGGGTTTTGTGATCCTTGATGCATAAATCTAAGGTTCTTGTTGCTTTTAATCTCGAATGCCATCAAAATTAGATTTTTCTTAGTTCTTGGCATATCGCATGTGAAACGCAATCCTTCCATAGGATTTAGCTTTAGAAATCGTGCTCATGTGATCTGCACATTAAAAACAAAGAGTTTAGATCCGTAAATTTGTTCCCTTCAATTTGATTCCCTAGATAGTGTATATTGACAACATGTGAACTTATTTCAACCATAAATTCCGTACACAACTTTAAAACTAGTTGAACGAAACTGATCATCGATCGGACGTCTCACAAAAAAGGTTTATGAATTTGAAGAACGCGAACCGTGCCCTAACAAACCTAAACTCCGAAACAAAAGCTTTCCTTTATTCTTAGAGTTATAAAAGAGATGAAAAGGTGTTGACTGATCCAACCTGTGATCTGAGATCTTGAAGAAAAAGAATACAAATAGAAAAAATGAATTCAACTTAGCTGGTGATAAATGTCGGTTTAGGATCTAAAGTGGTCGACTCCAATACGGAAAGATGGTTACCCGTCGGCAGTTATGGTTACAATAATCAGTTGGTTTTTGCATGGTCCTTATGCTGGGCGGCAATGCTCTCATAAAGCTATAAAAAAAACTTCATTACTCACTTTGAGATGAAGATCAATGTTCTGAAACTCACGCAAATAGCCGTCCTAGTTTCCCGTCAGTACACAGAAAAGAGTGAGGCTATTGCGTACCTTCATAGTATAAATGGAAAATTGCAAGATATAACTCAAGAAGATGATCCTGATGTTTATGTGAGTAGGCGTCGAATGGAGGAGCCTTTTATATATATTTGCAGATACACATAGCTGCTTTTGAACTTGAAATTGGGAACGAAAAGGAATTCAAGTGGCACCTAAATCAAGTGAAGAACTCACTGGATTTGTCCATGGAGGAGAATCAAGACTATAACCGTTCTGTTCGTGCCAGCTTTTATTTGGTCTTATATGAGTACCATAAATCGCGTCAAGAGTATGATGATTTCTACACGAATGCTCTCCTTTATTTGACATACGCTCCTGTTGAGTCTCTTTCAGAAACATTTAAGCAGAGGTAAAAGAAAACCAACCTTCTCAATTGCGATTCTGAAGATAGAAAAATGTCGTGATCAATGACCCTTTTGGCTACTTTTGTCGCTATAGAGTGAAATGCTATTCCGCTTGTGGGAAATTTCGCAACTCGCTTTGTGTGGAAAAGTTAGTTTTGGCCCCTCTTATTCAAACCAAGAATTCTTACACAAGGGTGACGATAAAATACCGGGTAAATGATGAGTCATCTGCATATATCATTTAAACATTTGTATGATAAATAGAGTTTACATGATTCTAAAACATTAAAAAAGTTATTCTAAAGTTATTTCGATAGATAACATCAGTATCGAAATTAATTACCCACACAAGCTCATAGTAAACAATAAACTGAAATGAAGGCTGCCAATTGACTTATCTATATCGTTGCATATCTTTACCAATCTATCTTATCTCCTTTTTTCGCCAACAGGGATACTTACCATAACATTTTCTGAATATGTTGACGTTCTTATGTATCAAAAATTTTACCCATATTATGCTTGTGTGATGTTGTTTGATCGACTTGTTTCACAATGCTGGAAATCTCTTCGCTTGTCAGACTGTGGGTTATCAACTTGATAGGGAATTGCTTATATTCTTTTTTGAACATGTTGCAAGAGGAGATAGCGAATGAAGGATTTTTTTTTATTGATTGGCACATGGTATTCCTTGCCTTACAGGATTTAGCTTTCGATCTAGCCCTTTCAGCTTTGCAGGGAGATAACATCTATGATTTCGAGGAGTTGCTGGACTATTCAATTGTAAGTTTCCATTTACGTTCTGTGTTTTCCCTCCAAAGAGATTATACTATCTTAACTTAAACCCGAAAACCCAGGATTTAGCCCTTAATTATAAGGAGATTATACACTAGTCATGTATTTATAGACATGCACGCACATGCAATTGCAACACGGTCGTGTGCGCATTATTGTAATTGCTTATAATGCTCACTCAATAAAAATTAGCCTATTATTCACTTGTATGTACATGGAAGGGGTCTAGGCTTTTCAGTCTTCTCTGCAGCAGGCTTACTGTATGTCACTTCTTTTGTTAAAACCACACATTAAACTAGTTATATTTTCTATACAGGTCTAGTTTTTATGTCCTTTTTCCACCAAATACAGTCTTCCCTCATCACTAACGACTAACCATATATATACTTATAATAAACAAAATTTCTGAAAGGTGTTGATATTTGTCTAGAAGTCTCTTAGAAGTGCCCAAGAAGTGATCAAAATTATAATATATATTGTTTAATTAAAAAGAAAAGTGGGCATGCCTGTCTGAGACGGTTCAACTAGTTCCATTTTGTGACACGGGTAGGGCCCCATGATAGAAGCGTCCATGCTACATTCTGTCCATACATTATGGTACTTAATTTCACACTTCTCTTCTGATTTGCTTTCTAAAATTAAACCCATGTTTTCTTGCTAGTTGTGTTGATCGTGTACATAATGATGTACGTTTACTCTGGATGGCAATTCTAGATTACCATGAAATATTACCACGCTTGTTAGGTGTAGAAGATATTTCCGGGAATATAGAATTACCATGGTAATCAAATGACCCAATTTCATAGTAATCTTGTTCCTCCCAAAATATGTCTATTCTAAATTACCATGAAATATTCCCGCATAACATGAAATGAGCCATGACCATCCGCCGCCGGCCTGTCTCGCCGGCATGCAAGCCCTGTCGCCCGCTGTAGTTCGTTGCCGGCTTCGCCGCCGGCCGGCCGTAGTTCGTTGCCGGTTGTCCTCCGCACAGCCTCGCCGTCCATTGTCGGCCGCTCGCCGGCCCTCCGCCGATCGGTCGCTCGTCGCCATCCATCGGTCCTCCTCCGACCTTGTTGCCGGTCGATGGCTGCACATACGTATATTACTGGAAATGATTGAAATATACCAAGCAGGTTAATGTAAGATTCCTTAGAATTAGATACCCGGTTATCCCATTTTCGGGAACGCGGGGATTTCCGGTAATCTTCCATTCCATATACCAAGTGCAACCTATAGGTAAGGAGACTTCTTGGGACCGGATAAGCATGGATTTATTACATGCTTCAAGCATTTAACTTCGGAGACTTGCCCTACTATCACGTTATGTTATGCAAGCAAAATATTGAAAAAACCGAAAAATGCTATAGCAAGCATTTAACTTCGAAAACTTATTGGTCTTCATATGCTATAGCAAGCAAAAAAATGATTAACCAAAAACTGCTGAAAAATCTCATGGTTTTCATGTGCTGTAAAAATATTGAAAAAACCGAAGAAAACCGAAAGTTTTATTCGTGTGTTATGCAAGCAAAATATTGGTATAAAAATAAAAAATTGAAATTTTTTAGGTTTCTAAAAAAATTCACGATTTTCTGTGTGCTTCAAGCAAAATAAATTGAAGAAAACCGATAATTCTAAGATGTCTGGAAATTTTGCAATTTTTGTGTGCATGTAAAATATTAAAAATTTAAAAAATTAAAAATCTTATGATTTTGAAATTTTTGGCTATATTCGTGTGCTAATATAGATAACCAAGAAAATTAGAATTTTTTGGATTTTTGAGAATTTTGGATTTTTGCATGCTGCAAGAAAAAATATTAATAAACCAAAGAAGATAGAAAATTTCGGGATTTCTAATAATTTCATTATTTTCTTATGGTATTGCAAGAAAAATATTGAAAAACCAGAAGAAAAAAACCATAAATTTTGTGATATCTTGAAATTTCACACTTTTCGTGTACTATACCAAAATATTGCAAAACAAAAGAAAACGAAAATTTTTAGGATTTCTGAGAATTGTGTGATTTTCATGTGCTCAAGCAAAACATTGATAAAATGAAAAGATAGAAAATTTCTTCTGTTAATAAATATTTTCTGTTTTCTTCTGTTTATCAATTTTTTGTTTCCTATATTACATGAAAATCGCGAAATTTGAAATATTCCAATGTTTCTGTTTTCTTCTGTTTATCAATTTTTCGTTTCTTATAGGACATGAAAATCTCAAAATTTTCAAATATTCTTAATTTTTTGCCTTTTCAGTTTATTGATATTTTGATTGTTATATAGCTGGTGAATATAGAAAAAAATTTAGAAATCTAAAACTTTTTAATTTTTTCGATTTTTCAATATTTTTCTTGCACACGAAAATCTTAAAATTTTCAGAACTCCGGATTTTTCAGTTTTCACCGACTTTTCAATATTTCGATTGCTATATTAGACTAATATCACGATATTTACAAAAATCCTAAAATTTTATGTTTTTGATGTTTTTTCAATATTTCGCTTTGTATAGCACTTGAAAACCAAGTCAATTTTCTTCCCTTTATCAAAATTTTTCTTATTATAGCATGTGTATAGCGAAATTTTCAAAAAACTTGAAATTTTCGTTTTCTTTGGTTTTTTAATGTTTTGTTTGCAATAAGTACAAAATTTTCACACATCAAAATTTTTACTATTTTCTTCGGTTTTCCACTATTTTGGTTAGCTCATGAAGATAGCATAATTTTCTGAAATCCTAAATTCTTCAGTTTTCTTTAATTTATTAATATTTGCTACGCTAAAATAACAAAATTTTCTAAAGCTAAATTTTCAAAACCCCTAATCATTTCAGTTCTTTATGGTTTATTAATATTTCTACTTACTATTACTATACCACACGACACGAGTATCACCAAAGTATAAGTTTTTTCGGTTTTTCAACATATTTGCACGTGAAAATCGTGGAAATTTCAGTTACCTTTGGTTTATCAATATTTTGCTTGTTAATACACGAAAATGATAAAATTTTTAGTTTTTTAAATATTTTTTTCAATATGTTGCTTGCTATACACGAAATTTTTCAGAAATTCACACGAAATTTTTCAGAAATTCAAAAAAAAAAG
The DNA here is from genome assembly GCA_030015575.1 of Agapanthus africanus. Classification (NCBI taxonomy): domain Eukaryota; kingdom Viridiplantae; phylum Streptophyta; class Magnoliopsida; order Asparagales; family Amaryllidaceae; genus Agapanthus; species Agapanthus africanus. Next base: position 370,583,142 of record CM057338.1, on the reverse strand, counting down.
TTTCTTCGATTTATCTATATTTTGTTAGTAAACAAAAATCGCCAAATATTCAGAATTCCTAAGATTTTTTGTTTTCTTTGATTTCTTAGTATTTTGCTTATAATACACGAGAATCGCTAAATTTCTAGATATCTCAAAATTTCCGTTTTCTTCTGTTTTTCAATATTTTGCCTGCACCATACAAATATCGCGAAATATTCAGAAATTGCAAAATGTTCTATTTTCTTCGGCCTATTAATATTTTGCTTGTTATATAGCACACGAGTATAACGTAATTTCCAAAAATCTTAAAACTTTCAGTTATTTTCGAATTTTTAATATTTTACTTGAACCCAGAAATTATGAAATTTTCAAAGGTCCTAAAATAGAAAATTACAATATTTTTTTAAATCCTAAACTTTTCAATTTTCTTTAGTATATCAATATTTTATTTGCTATAGAACATAGAGAAAATTTTATAATTTTCAGTTTTCTTCGGTTTTTCAGTATTTTAGAATATTTTCAAATTTTGTGTCGTGTGCTATAGCAAGTGAAATTTTACGAAATTTTCTTTTGAAATTTACTGTTTTCTTTTGTTACTCAATATTCTGTTGTTATATCGCATAAGAATATTGCGAAATTTTATGAAATCCAAAAATTTTCGGGTTCTTTCGATTTATTTATATTTTGCTTGGTATATCACACGAAAACCATGAAATTTCCAAAATTTTTAAAATTTCATTTTTATTCCATTTTCAAAATTTTGTTTCGTTACACATACACGAAAATCGTGAAATTTGAAAATATCCCATTGTTTTCTTTTGTTATTCAAACTTTAGCGTGTTAGAACACACGAAAAGCGCAAAATTTGAAAATATCATAATGTTTTCTTCGGTTTTTCAATATTCTATTATAGTCCAAGAAAATCGCAAAATTTTTTGAAATCCTAAAATTTTCAGTTTTCTTCAATTTATCAATATTTTGGATGGATCACAAGAAAACCTCAAAATTATCAAAATTCACAAATTTTTCATTTTTTCTGTCTATAAATATTTTCATGGCACACAAAAATCGCATAATTTAAAATATCACAATTTTTATGTCTTTCTCAGTTTTCAATTTTTCTTGCTTTAACATACCAATATCACGAAATTTTTTGTAAATTCTAATATTTTATGCTTTCTAATTGGATTTGTGATGCAAATTATTTGAGCACAAGACCAAAAAGCCCAAGTCTTCAAACTCTCTGGTCAAAGCCTATGAGATGCAAGCCTACAAGTCAGCTCAAGCTTCTGCAGAGGTGGAGAAATTATTTACTATGCAGGTTTAATACACCCGGGCAGGGGTAGAGAGGGAAGAATTTCGGACAGTCTCGGACACCGTATGGGGTCGACACTTCTATTTCTTCTTTCTCTTGTCCGGATATATATGGTCGACACATTCAGGCAGAGACGTCACGAGATCTTATGCAATTGCATGGACAATTGGCGACTCCGGATTGGTCCGTCGATGTGGCTGAAGCAGTGCGAGGGGGTTGAGGGTCGGGCTCTGGTAGTTTTTTAGTGGCTAATCCGAGTTTAATTCTTCTCCAAGTTTTCCCTTGGCCTATATATAGCAATTGTTTTGCTAGGCTTTGATATGATACCAATATTTGTATCTAAATGGAAAGTGGGCAGTTTGAGGGAGAAATTAGAGGTTTTTCGGATAGATTCCGAGAGTTATTGTATTGAGTTTGTGAGGCTTTGGATGTATCTCGTATAATCCTTACTCTAGTGGAAATTCTTATCGTGAAGGCAAGATTAGGTTCAAGTTTGCACCGAATCTAGATATATCGTTGTGTTCTTTGGTTGTTGGTGCGCTTTTCTATTTATTTGTGATGTGTCAAATATATCTATTTTATTGTCTTCGTTTGCACGTGATTTTGTTTATTTCCGTTGCGCCATACCGTTTGTTCACGCTATCGGCTTGTGTGATCTTTTCGAGGTTCACCACGCTGTGTTAGAGGAGATCGGCATACAACATTCTTTGGTTTTTCTCTATTAGTTTGCTATGACATGAGTATCGCAAAAATTTTAGTTAATTTCTTGGATTTATCAATATGTTGCTTGTATAGCCTGTTAACAACTCACAATTTCTAATTTCTAGATGTTTATATAAACAGCATGCCAGCTATGAATATCTGTAAAGATTCACATTTTTCATTTTTCTTGATATTTTGATATTCCAAATGCTATACTCCATGAAACCTTCTGTATTGCATTTGCCCACACAAATATCAGTGAAATTTTACAATTTTTTGTTTTCTCAAGTTTGTAAAGAATAAAAAAAAATCACATCTTTTTCGAGTTTAGATATTTTCGTATATTATATAGCCCATGAAAATCTTTAAACTAAATAATTTTTATCTTCTTGATTTTATGATATGTAGAATGCTATCCACGAAACTGGTCAAGCTCTGCAAATTTTCTGTTTTAAAAAAAATGTATTTCATTATAGCAAAAATGTATTTCATTATAGCACTCGAAGGTCAGGAAATTTCATAATTTTCCATCATAACAATGTTTTGAAAAAATTTGGTGCTTGAAGAATTAACATTTTATGTGTTCTATAGCATACATGAGATCTTTAAATCAATAGTTTGGAGCTCCACTCGTTTGAGGCTTGATTAAGTTTCATATTGATGTAGTAAATTTTAATGACATTAAATTGTCCAAAATTATATAATATTGATACATAATTAGATGGTGTACTATACTCAACTGATTTACGTTTCGAATTAATGAGTTAAAAACTACGATCTAAATTCTCGAACCAGTTATAATTATTATAAATACTACATCAATATAAAACTTAATCAAGCCTCAAACGAGTAGAGCTCAAAACAAGGACGATTGCATGCATTCTTTATTTTATCGATTTGAATTCAAGCTCATCATCTTGATAAAATGTTGTCAAGCTGATATAGAGCCCACAGCTTCAAGCTTACGAGGATCACGGTGCTTTCCCTTTAACCAAAATTTCCGGGTCCGCTACTGCAAGAGCCCATCAGAATCGGAAAAGTTTGAAAATATTTTATTTTCTGGAGTTATAGATATACACTACTACAAAGAGGGAGGGCTCCTGCAGTTAGGACTGTAGGGGAAATTCACTGCCCCTACGGTTCCTATCGTTGGGAGTTAAAAACAATCCGTTGGTTTAAAAGGCGTAGGGTAAATTTCTGTCTCTACGGATGAAAAGTTTGCTCTGTGGTTATAACAGTAGTGAAAACTGCCCTTACGGTTTCATACGTAGGAACGGTTATTTTTTTAATTTACGTTAAAAAATAGCAATTTCTTGTTCTTACGGTTGAGACCGTAGGGCCAAATTAAAATTATTCGTAAAGACAGACTTTATTTTAGTAAAATATTTTTTAAAAAAAATGGTAATTTATTCTTCTACGGTTAAAACCGCAGGGACAGAACTTTGGCCCTACGGATTACACCGTAGAGCTATACTTTCAATTTAATAAAATATTATTTTAAAAAAAATTATAATTTACGCCCCTGCAGTTTACACCGTAGGGGTATGTATTTGGCCCTACGGAATTTACCGTAGGAGCAAAATATCAGTTTTCATGATATTTTTCCCCTACAGTTACGGCTCCGGATTAATCCATTGCCCCTGCGGTAGCCACCGTAAGGGCATATATTGACGGGGCAACTTTGCATTTATTCTTTTTAAAAAGGTTTTCCCCGTTTTTTTTCGCCCTGTACACAATAATATATATATATCGCACAGTATATCATATAACCAAATACATAAATATTTATAAACAACATTCTACGCATAATATATAACGAAATAAACAAAAACAATACCAAATCAATTTAGTATACAACAACCGATATCCAAAATATACAATATGTATCAAAAAAATACATACATCCTCCAGAAATCCAAAAAATATAAATAAATCTATGTTAGCTCCGTTCAGGTGCTCCACCTTCAAATATCTGCAAAATCTGATGCATCTGCTTTTCGCTGCAACCCTGTGCCGACAAAATCTCGAATTCTGAAGTTGCAGGAGTAGAAGTGGCATGCGGAGCCGAATTTGAACAAGTGACCTTCGTAGAAGAAGCTGGATGAGTGGCCTGCGGAACCGGAGCTAAAAGAGTTGCCTGCGCAGCCGCAGCCGAAGAAGTGGCATGTGCAGCCGCAGCCGAAGGAGTGGTCTGCCAAATCTGTAAAGTCTTTAAATTTGTGTAATAAAAGAATAAGAAACGGTGTACTAGATTCAGTTTATATGTTTTGTTGTGAAATTCTAAGTTTATAAATTATAGGATTTGTGTCGGATTTGTATCAATATCGGATTGAAATGATATGTTATCGATCTATAGGATTCGTGTCGAATTTGTATCAATATCGAATTCTTATGGATCCACGAATCCTGCTCGTATCCGTATTTTAATCCGTGCTATGTAGATTAGAACTATAAAGATATAGATATAAATATTGATCTATAAGTATAAACAAGTAAGGAACGGTGTACTACATTTAGTCTATATGTATAGTTGTGAAATTCTAAGTCTAGAAATCAAGTCTTGCGAATTGAAATGATGTGTAATTGATTTATAGGCTCGTCGCTCAGGTTTGTTTTTGTGTTTGTTGTTGTCGTCATCGTGTTATTGTTGTTATGTGTATGTGTGTCTCTGTGCGTGCACGCGCGCTTGTGTGTATGTGTATGTTTGTGTGTGTCTCTGTCCGTGTGTATTGTGTGCGCGCGCGCGCTTGTGTGTGTATGTGTATGTGTGTGTGTCTGTAACATACATATCATCATTTCATGCAACGCCTTGAATTTGGAGTTCAGTGCGTCTAACCGCTGCTCCAGACATTGCTCACGGGGGTAGGAGTAGTAATCGTGGGAGAGGAAGACAACTTCAAATGGGCCCTGCTGGGACCAAGTCCCCGGCTTCTCTCCCAACCACCGTGGTGCCCTTCATGTACGTCGTCTAGGACAGGGATCAACACGGCCTGATCGGTCTCCGTGGTGAAATCAATTCCTGATAACTTCTCTTGCTGCACCACTCGCTCCTACACCATGTAAAGTATTGAAATATAAGTAAACTATTTAAATTTAAACTATTCTGAACAAAATTTCATACGAATTAGAAGAAATTTTAACACTTGCGCAGTACTCCTGGGTAGTAGTGTTGGGATATCGAAACTCGCCCGTGGCCGGATCTGTCGATGTGGCGTGGACGGACAGGTAATCCGTCAACACGCTCAGTGTACCACCCTCCGCCATGGTCCGAGCTCTCTGCAATTCACAAAAAATTTACATATATAACACAACTTTTCACATTGCATTATATGAAAAAAGATTTATTGTAATTTATCGCTGCCTCAATGGCACGAGTGATGTTCCTCGAGCCACCCATGTAGGTAGGTCAACCCCTTTTCGTCGACTTCCTGTTCTTATTTTGAGTGGCTTGTTTCTTCACAACACAATCAGATTTAGTTTTCTAATTAAGTAATAAATAAATAAATTATATGCAAAACACTGAATTACATTAAATTACAAATCTGCTTGCGCTCAGACGCAAAAAACTGACACAAGAGAGGCCATGTATCTATATCGGCCCTGCTAAAGGCCGGAGACTACAGGAGAGCCACTCTATCCTCCTCGGGGGTCGCCCATCACAGTTCATAGCAATCATTCTTCAGCTTCCTATGATATCGGACCTTTGGCTGCATGTTCATGAGGTCCCGGTAAAGAGCATGAAGATCGAGTGCTCGATCAGGGTGATCAGGAACGGGTACGGGCTGAAAGTCGTAATTTGACCGCAAATACAAGAAATTAATGTTTTTAAATTATAAGTGCCAAATGATAGTAAATTTATTTGAACAATCAAATTAAAATATATAAAAATATCTGAGCCTGCTTCCAGAACAGGGCAAAGGGAGGGGTGTGCTGCTCGCCCCAGTCAATGTGCAGAGGATACTTCTTTTGGATGTGGCTCTCATCCCCCATATATCGGCTGAAGCTATCGGCATTATTTCCAGTGTAGCGATGATCGGAGGTAAAGAAGAAGGGGAATGGTTCCTGGCCCCTAATTGTATCGGGTCTAAGCCCGTGGAACTAATTTGGCCCACGAGTCCCCCTCTCAGGCCGTGGTTGCCCTGCATATTCATCTTTCCAAATCCCGAGATTGTCTCTCTACCTATTTGTATCGGCTCGTATATTGCACCAAATACATTGAAATATATAAAACGGTTCTGATCGTCCAGAATATTGGATACCAAGTATGCAATCTAAATACCTATAATAAATCACACCATTCAATTCTACGGTCGCAATCCCACTATTTTGGGTGGTTCGATATTTTTTTATGTTCTTAACTTCAAATTTGCAGCCAAGGACACCGAATTCTTTATAATATGCAACCTCCATATTAGGAAACCGATCTAGACATCTCGAGTCTCTCTCTAGTGATGCAAATATGTTTGGATCTTGTATCTGACAATTTTTTTTACGGCCAATACGTAACGATATAAGTTTAGATAAAGACTAGTCGCAAAAACATGAAATTCGAACATCTTACATGTTCTGCAACTCATTCGCAAAAATTGTCATGATGATATTTTTCTAATCGGTCATCATTCTAATCAGGATGCCGCTCACGTACTCCATCAATATGAATTCTGTTCTTAAAATTAAATTTTTATATCAACATTATATCATTTCACACACACATACATGCAAATCTAAAGAACAATTAATACAAACAGACTTACTCTCTGATTTCTTCAAGACATACGCTATTCAGGAGGATTAACCGATATATCTTGTTGATCAACATGGTTCTACTATCTTATAATCTGCTTTACCATATGGCCCGTCTTGAATTCTCCGAGGCCTGTTAAGCTTCGTCAGTATGATTACTTCTTCTAGGAGATGACCCTGCATGGTAAAACCCTTTGGTCGATTTCTATTGTACATATAATTTCTTAGGCTATAGAGGTACCTAAAAAAATATGTTAAATAAAGAAATACAGGCCTATAAAGCAGCAAAAATTTTATAAGATGCGTGAACCGAAAAATTCAAGTTACCTTTCGACGGGATACATCTATCGATATTGTACCGGTCTGGCAAGCTTAGCCTTGGTTGCAAGACGGACTGTCGGGTGTATTATAATATCGAAGAACGACGGCGGAAAAATCCGCTTGGGCTTGCACAGGATCAAGGGAATCACATTTTCTAGATTCTCCAGCTTCATAACATCGATATTTTTAGCGCATAATTCCATAAAGAAGCAGCAAAGGTAATTGATTACTAGATTAACCGATTCGGGAAGTGAAGTCCTGAGGGCTAATGGGAGAAGGTGCTTTATAATAACATGGTGATCATGACTTTTCAGCCCATCTATCTTGCCTTTCATAATCTTGATCTTTTTACTAAATGACCCTGAGAAACCTGTACGAACTTTCAAATCATGTAACACCTGTAGGAAGCTTTTTTCTCTTGATGTGACATATAATAAGCGGGATTGGGAAGTACAAACTTGCCAGGTTTATCCGCTATCAGTTTAGGATGCAAACCACTTTTAATTTCCCAGTCCTGAAGATCCATCCGAGCACGAAAGTTGTCTTTCGATTTTCCATCATTACAAAGAAGTAAGTTAAGTACGTGCTCAGATACTCCCTTCTCGATGTGTATGACGTCCAGGCAATGACGCACTAAATTTGTTGACCAGTACGACAGCTCGTAGAAAATGCTTAACTTGTTCCAGTAGGATGGAGTGATCTGTCTTGCCGGATCTATCCTTAAGGTCACGTTATCATAATCCACTGAGCAATCACATCCTCTCCGGACAATGGGGCTGGAGGCCCAAGAAGCTCCTGATAACCCTCAAAGTGAGCACTGTCAAACCTGTAGGGATGATCTAGTGGCAGGAAATGCCGATGACCGCGATAACAAACCTGTTTCCTCCAATCAGAGCAAAGTTATGTTCAAATTTTGAAATTTGAAATGAAGCAGCACTTCATAAAAGCGCTCGCGCTAAATGCGCCAGCGCTAAGAGTCAAAGACTCTGATGCAGCGCTCACGTGCAAAGCACGAGAGCGCTCGCGCTAGCAGCGCCAATGCTAAGAGTCAAAGACTGATGCAGCACTCACGTGCAAAGCACGAGAGCGCCAGCGCTAAGTGCGCCAGCACTAAGAGTCAAAGACTCTGATGCAGCGCTCACGTGCAAAGCACGAGAGCGCTGGCACTGGAACTAAATGTTCCCCACCCTTGGATCAAAGATCCAACAAAGATGACTAAAAATTATCAAATTACCTCTGAAAATTAGAGCACCGTTGGATCAAAGATCCAATGGTAATTAAAAATCACCAAGATACAGAATAAGTTCTGTATGGGAAAATATTTTCCCAATTTTGTTAAAAACAAGAAGATTGCTTTCTGTAAAACAGAAGCCCTTGGATCAAAGATCCAACGGTGGGAAACATCCCCAAATCAATCAGAGGAAAGATTTCCTTAACTGATTCAACAAATCAGCCTCCCCTATATAAAGGACCGAAGACTTCAAGTCTTGCAGAGAGACCCCCCCAAACTTTGAGAAATTTTAAAAAGAAGAGCAAGCTCTTGGAAGAAGAATTTCTTCAAGGTAAATAAAACAGAGAGATTAAAGCATCTCGTCAGAGAAGAAGAACCTAGATCTTTTTCTAGATCATAGATCTATAAGACAGAGGTCTTTCACAAAAGAGATCATAGCATCTCATCATAAAAAAGGGGAGGGAGGAGAACTTAGTTCTCGTTAGATCACAGATCTATAAGATAAAGACAAAGTTTTTCATAAAAGACAGAAGAGATTGTAACATCTCCTATTAAAATAAGAACCTTGTTCTTAGATCTACGAGACAAAGTCTCTTATAAACGAGAGTTTAATTCTCAGAGCGCAGAACTGATCAAAGCTGCCTAAAAAGAGCCTCAGCGCTCCAATTAAAAAGAAGTGCCTTAGTGCTCCAAGACCGGCGACAGCGCCGCAACGCTCCCAGCGCTTCAATTTAAAGAAGCGCCTCAGCGCTCCAAGTCTGGCGCTCAGCACTCCAAGCGCTATTTTTAAAGAAGCGCCCAACGCTTCAAGGTTGGCGCTCAGCGCCAAGCGCACCACGTGCTCCTCACGTGGGCGCTATTTTATAAAGAGCGCCCTGCACTCATTAACTGACGCTCAGCGCCAAGCGCGCCACGTGCTCCTCACGTGTGCGCTATCTCACAGGAAGTGCCTTGGCGCTCTAAATCTGGCGCTCAGCGCCAAGCGCATCATGTGCTTCTCACGTGTGCGCTGAGGGAACATAAACTGTTCTTTAAATAAAGATCTCGAGTCATAATGAGGGCTCAACACTCAATAAAAGACAAAAAGGTTGTCAGAACCCAAACCAATGCTCAACATTGTTAAATGAAAAAGGGCCGAGCCTAATTAAATGTCCAACATTTTAACTGAGTGGGCCGAGCTCAAGTTGGCCACAGATCCCTAATATAGATTAATTGAGTCCATATGCTCATAAATCTTTTTAACTGATTTTAGTCCCAAACTTGACTACAGATCTCCCAACCAACATCGGTTCAAGGGTACATCTTTTCATACCTCTGATATATGTCGTTGTAATTCTTCAACGTCTTCAGAGAGATGGAGGGTCCCAACAACCAATAACTTTTGGTGCATCCCCAAACGGTTGAACCAAAACCACACAGACTATGACGTCTTTAAACCGGACTATGATGTCCTTAAATTTTACAGACCGTGGGCCCTTAAACTCATAGACTATGATGTCTTTAAACTTTACAGATTATGACGTCTTTAAATTGTCACGGACTATGATGTCCTTAAACCCATTGGACCGCAATGTCCCTAAACTAAAATAATAGAGTCCAAATGCTCTTTTGTTGGATCTAAATGATCCTGTTAAGTAGATTTTAGTCTAAAATTAGACTAATGTATCCTTAACAAACGTTTAAGTTGATCTTAATCTCAAATGAGATTAACGATCCTTAAATCCAACCCAAAACCAAATCTAAGAAACTACGGATTTGGACTAATCCACGCCCTACGGGCGACAACATAAATTAGTCTCCGTATACAATCCACGGGCAACCAAAAATAAAACAAACACACACTACACGAAGTGACCTTCTGGAGCAGGAGAAAGTGGTTACCGCGATGCGGTAACGTAATTAACTGCAGGGGCTTGCACCTGCAGGGAAGAGCATCCCCACAATAAAAAAACCCTCACAACGAGGGGGAATCTGACGAAGTCTGCTACATCGGCCGCATCCGTCTAAACCTCCGATACACGGTGCCATAAATCAACTTGGCATCTTCGGAGAGGTGGATGGATAAAACCAAATAGCATCTGCCCCCAAATTCAGGCAAGACGACCTACGCGGTTTCGTCTCTGTTTTCGGCGGCCAACAGATTCTGGCACGCCCGGTGGGACCTTTTTCTCTTTCCACTCCACACTTCGTGTGTCGTGTTTCGCGAACGAATCGCGGTTTGCTATGGTTGCCCCTGGATTCGAGGTACTAAGATTTGGTGTCTTGCTCCGTGCAGAAAACAGAAGATCAATGGCTTTCAACTGCACAAACTGCAACAACTCCCACTCTGTCCTTGCTGGAGGAGTGACTTATGGGCCTCAAGCGGCCTCCGTTTTCAAGATGCTAGTGGAACAGGTGACGCAAGCCACCACTGGGCTGTTCTTTGGGACCATGCTCCCACCCATGAGCTTCAACGCCCCACCGCCATCGCAAGAAGCATCGAAGAAGTCGATCTTTGATCGGCTTACGACTACCGCGACCCCTCTCAACGGGTCGCCCAAATCCAACGCCTCAGTCTTTAACAGACTGAGCCAAAACTTCAATGGGCCCTAGAAGAGGCCCGCGATACCTGAGGGGGTTATCCTGAAACGAATAGCCATCCCTGCTCCAGTGAACGAAATCATCAGAGAGGCTTCTCCTGCTAAAGGATCAGTCTTCGCTAGACTGTCCGCTCTAACTCCCGCTTCAGGCGAAGTCACCAAGGCTGCTTCCTCTGCTCGAAAGTCTGCCTTCGACAGGTTGGCCATCCCCATTCAACGGACGTTAGTTTTCAATAGGCTGGCACCAACGGCAACCCTCCACTGGAGCAGGGGGCATGATGAAGCCACCCCCATAGCTGATCCAGTACCGTCTGCTCGACATGCTCGACGTCGCCACTGGCGCCGAGTGAGGAAAGCTGGGGGCAATTCCCCATCTGGACTTACCCCGCCGGCTCCAACGGTGGAAGTCGAGGCTGCTGTTCCAACTGGGAACAGCTTTGAACCACTCAGGAGGGTCCGCAAGAACTCTCCGACTGCCGTGCTGAAAAGATCTCCTCCACCTGTGGAGAATGCTACAAAGACAAAGCTGGAGCAGCCCCTTCAGCGGCTGTCCTCTAAAATTCACAAGGTCTGGTGACAGGTCCAAGACTCGGTAATCAACCAAGACTACTCCCGTCGACCAAAGAAGATGAAAGTTCGGAAAGAGAAGGACCATCCTGTCATACCACAGAAGGTGTCGTCTATTTGGGTGCCCGCTGTAACGGCCCCCTCAACTTCGACCGCTCACAAAAGAAGGTCGGAGAAAATCCCCGTGTCTGCGACGAATCTAAAGGGCACTGAATCTAAACGTCTCAAGTCTGGGGGCATGGTGGTGCGCACTATTTATATGGCATCCGGGAAAGAGGATAGCCGTATCTCCATGGGCCATTGACTTCTCACCAGATCAGTGATAAAGGCTCAGGAGCAACAACAGCAAAAGCTCCAGGAGATGCTAACAACTATGGCTGCACTCACCGGGCCAAAAACAAGCCCGGAAACATCATCGGAACAACGTCAAGAAACTGATGCCGAATTCCTCCGAAGAATGCTCGAGAGTAAAGACAAAGAGGCCGCGGAACAAGCGGCCAATATAAAACAAATGGCGCTTTTATTCCAAGATATGGTCGAGATGATGATACAGCCGGATCCTCTAGCTGAAGACCCCCCGATTATCCTTGAAGCCGACAGAGGGGAGTCATCGAACTCTCTTTCGGCTTGATTGAATGAATTTCTCGTTGTGTCGGTTTATAGAAAATTGTATAGAAATCACAACCAAAAATATTTTGACCGCAATTAATAACGGTGTCGGATGTAGCGCGTTAGTAAGTGCGGATTGTCCACAGGGAAAGTGAGATCCGTTCAATTTTCGAATTAGATGAGTCGAAAATTTAAAGAAAAGAAAAGAAACAATTCATGATTTGTAAAATTGAATATCAAGAATTAGAAAAAATCTAGATCTAAGAAAACATTAAAATCAAGAATTGAGATGTGATGATTTCCAAACCAACAATCAAGATTCGAAGTGTGGCTCGTAGGAGTAGATCGGATCTATAGATGTGATGAGATCTAATGATTACATACTTTTATCCATTAATGAATTGATACTAGATTGATGAAGATTTATCGAGGTTTAAGGATCTTGCGAAGAAACTAGGGATTCCTCATCTCATCCTTTGTCCTTTCGATGAATCTCATTCACAAGCTAGCTTCTAGTAAATCTAATGATCGATCGTTGATCTCTAGTTCCGAGCGAAAATAATCAAGAGAGCATCTCGCATCGAAACTAGATCGTGGATCATTCGATTTACAAGAATTTACAAACATTATAGGACTTAAGAATTGTAAAAGAGTCTAAATCATCATCATCTATCGATCGTCACAACTCCTACACGAGCGGAGTTTTACTCAAATATCATAATAACAAACACAATCACAAATTGAGATCGAATCATAATGCTTGAATTAAAAGATAAGCAAGATATAGAAATTTCACCTTTATTTATCGACAACTTCGTTACAGCTCTCTTGAAATTTACAAAAGAAAGGAACTAGATCGTTGATTTCGGCTTCGCTCGGCTCCTTGAGTCGCGGATCTCCTTGGATCTCTTGCTCCGATGAAGTCCGGCGTCGCTTTCTAAAGGATCGAAGGCTTCAAGCTTGATGTGGTACTCGGAATTCTTGATCTTGGTTTTGGAATTGGAATTAGGGTTAGGGTTTTGAGGCACAAGTTGTGTCACTCAACTTGTGGGTGGAAGATGAAGGATAAATTCTTGAACCACCTCAACCCTAGATCTAGGTTCCCTTTTATAAGCCTTGTAACCCTAGATCTAGAATTTTAAATTTCAAATTTCCCTCCAAAAGTTTGTTAAAGAGAGCCTTCTAGAAATAGTTTGTTAGGCCGAGCCTTCTAGATGAAGCCACGTGGAGTTTCTCAAGAGTTCTGGAAGCTTGACCGTTATCAATAAGCACATGGGGAAAATCTGCGTCACTGCTGACGTCATCATGCCCCGGATCCGCGGCGCAAGCCGGCTCCGGCCGCGGATCCGCGGCTCTTTTGAAGCCTTGGGGCTTGAGCTTTCAACTGTGGCCTTCTGATGACATTTTGGTATTTTTCTGATATTTCTAATATTGTAACTCCTTCTAGTTTATTGCCAGATCAACAATCTTAGACTTGGCGTAATTTTGATCAGCTCTTTTCCCAATTTTGGCTTTGTTCCTGCAATTTCCTGCACAATTTCTCGAGACAAGAGTTGCGCTATACAAGAATGATGCGATGCCATGAAAAACAGTCAATTTCCCTAAAAATGCCGGTTTAATAAACAATCCAGGTAATTCAGTATTATACAGGTGTTTTGCTAATATGTGCAATATGAATACTGAACACTTTTAGATGAATACAAAAGATAGGGAAATTGCCGTGTTAAAAATGCAGTATTTTCGACTGATCACGGCTCTATCAGCAGCCAAAGAGGAGATGATCTCCAAAATCGCCCTGGATGACTATATCGCTCAACAGATACGAGCCCATCAGGCGAGCGAAGCGGCCGACCAAATTGTTAAGACTGGACGACCCTATCCGGATTGGTATGACCAAATAAAGTACCCGCCGAGATATACGATCCCTAAATTCCATGTATATAAGGGGACGGGGAATCCACACCAGCACGTTGCTCAATTCAGGGCCTTGTGCGGTAATACTGGAGATGACGACAAACTGCTGCTTCGCCAGTTTGTTGGCAGCTTGTTGGAGACAGTGTTTGAATGGTACTCTGAACTCCCGAACGACTCCGTTAAGACATTTGCAGAAATGGAGTTACTGTTTACACAAAGGTTCGCAAGTGCTAGCGAATGCACCCCAATCACGGCATTGATCAATGCCAGGTGAAGCCGGGAGAAACATGGGTTCAGTATGCAATCCGGTGGCGGAACCTATGGTCGAAATGCGAACAACGCATCGAAGAAGCTCCTGCGGTAGGTATGTTCGTGGGTACTCTTGATCCGCAGGCGACCATATCCCAGTTCATGATGTTTTTCAAACCGACTACCTTTCAGACCTTGATTGACAAGCTGGCCCAAATGGATCAGATGGGTCATAGACTATCTTCTTCGAAGATGGAACCTCGAAACGAAAATGGGAAAGGGAAAGCGACCTTCGTCGCCAATGCTCAGCAGTAGCCCAGTGGTCCAAAACAACTGATCGCCAAGACGATAAACAGCGATTTTTTAACGAGAAGCTGAAGTGCACTTATTCGTTTCCCCGGGATAAAACGAGGAGACTGTTCGAGCTGGCGGTGCGCAACATGCTCATCACCTTGCCGGATCCAAAACGCCCACTGCAGCTCGGTGATGTCAACAATCCCAATTACTGCCCCTATCACCGAGTAGTAGGACATCAAATCAAAGATTGCTTCGTCTTCAAAGGTTGGATTGTGGACCAATACCAACAGGGCAAATTCGCATTGTCCGAGAATTGGAAAGTAAGCCCGCCCCAGCCGCACGCTCTTAAAAAGGTGGACACACCAGGGGCATCGTACTCTTTTGTAGAAGAAGCTCTATGGGAGGTCGCTCTTTCAGCCAAAACGAAAAGAATGCTGAAAGATCTCCAAACATGCCCGGCGATCAGGTGGAAAAGTCCGCTGGAACCCGAGGTCATTAAGGGAATGCTGAAGCCGCGCCCGACGCTAAGAATTGGTAGCGATAGTCAAAACGTCCATGTCCAGCCGTCAAAGTCTTCAAAGAAGAAGAAGAAGACCAAAAAGCCCATGAAGCCTGATGACAAGCGCACGGACCTGCAAAAACATATTGACGCATTGGAGGAATACAACCAAAAGACGTGAATCCCGGTCACACTCCAAGAATTTCTCAACAATATCCTTGAGAGCGGAGATAACGACAATAACGACGTAGATGACTCGTCAGAAGAATTTGAGAATTATGTGGCAAGTTGCCACATGATCTCTCATTCGGCGTTAACTAATGAAGAAGCTCACTCGGCGTTAGAAGACAGCATAAAAGAGCCGGGGGCAGGGTCGAAGCCAAAACCCTTGGAGCTGTCTGACGAGATAATCGACCTGCTGTTGAATGAAGCCCGTTAGAAGAGCAAGGATGATCAAGAACGTGAAATGGCCATATTCGAAAAGGCCAGGAGTCAGCGTCAATTTAAAGAAGTCATGGGTCACGAAACACTCCAACCAGATCAAAGCACGCCCGTGGCAGACAGAAGCAGGCTTAAAATGAGGAAATGATTCGCTAAAGCCCTGTCAATGGGAATGAAGCTACCATCCTCCAAAGGAAACAATCCTGGCTGGATACACCTTGACGAAACGGATGGACATCCAAACTACTGCTTGTACCATCGGAGGGCCACGCACCCTACTGAAGAGTGCAATGCCTTTAAAAACTGGTGGCAATGATATGTTGCCCATCGACAACACGTCAGGCGATTGAAGTGTAAGACTCGTCGGGAGCAAAGAAGCACGACTGATGAGCATAAAAGAACTGCCGGCAACTGTCACATGGTTGATAGCAAGGAATCACAAGTTCTCACCTTCGAGAGCGATTCCGATGAAGAAATAGCCCTCTGCCCTCTCTTCAAGGAATCCATCTCTGAAGCAGGAGAGACGAAGACCTGCGAGAACATTCAGCTGCGTAATCGCACGTTACCCGAGAAGAATCTCGGACCCACAAACAAGGGGTCGAGTAAAAAAGATAAAGGGAAGGAAAAAGTCACTGAAGATATCGCCCTCGATGATCAGGTCATCAAAGAGCTGACAGCCAAGGACCCGCCAAAGAAAAACAAGGTGGATTACAACGTTCTGGCACACCCGAGGAAGACACCTTCGCAGCTAAGTATTCTCGATGCCCTTCTGCTATCTAAAGAGGCGAGAGATTCTTTGATCAAGGCATTGCAAGAGCCCAAGCAGTTCCAAGCTTTCCTTGCCGAAGAAAAGATGAAGGACGAGCTAGAAGAAGTGCACACTGCTGATGTCACTTTCGGCGACGAAGATCTCCTCCTCGGGACATGCGAGCACAACCGTCCCTTGTACATCACCGGATATTGCCATGACATCAAGATAGAGAAGATCCTAGTTGATAACGGGTCCTCTGTCAACCTCCTAAATGTGAGGGTGTTAAAAGAAATCTGCATGAGCGTTCAACACCTCGCTCGGGATAAAATCACTATCTCCGGATTCGACTCCCAGTCATCACAGACGCTCGGGTCTGTGATACCGACGTTACGCTTTGGGCTGCTCGTCACTGACATCAAGTTTCATGTCATTGACGCCAAGAATTGCTACAACGCTTTGCTCGGCAGGCCTTGGTTACACGAGTACAACATCATCCCTTCTACACAACATCAGTGTATGAAGTATTTCAAGAATGGTCTCGAGTATACTGTGACAGGGGAGCTGAACCCATTCTCCGTGAATGAAGTCCGAAAGTACGAAGATGCAAAGTACTCCTTACCAAACTTCGAAGACACGGAAAGATGCCATAAACCGGAGGACAAGCAAAAAGCTATCACCACTATTCCAGTCTTCGGTAGTGATACCGATGAGGATGAAGAAATAGTCTATTCGGGGCCGCTCCAATACAACAAGTCCGGACCGTCTATCCCTATGTTGGTCTTCGGCAGCGACTTTGAAGATTAGGTCAATACAGTATTTTCTGTTCGGCCACCAATACAAGCCTTCATTGGTGATGAACGGAGTTTGCAAATCGCCATGGTTCCGCAAGCGCATTACAAAGAGCTCGACGCACTTGATACCTATAGTGTGCAGGAACTGCAGACGTTCTACGTCCCTCCCAGGCGAAGAGATAAAAAGGCGATCCTCTTTTATCGATCCACGGAAACCAAAGTGGAGAAAGAAATCTGGCATGGTGCCGATTCTGCACTTGACAGGCTCCAGCCCATCCTTCTGCCCAGATATTACATGGAAGGATTAAAAAGGCTGTTGAGACGCCAAGGCGTATTCTTCAAACAGACTGCTCGACAAGCTCACTTCTACAACAGGATCTGGAACGTCCCTGGAACTCAGCGAGAATTGCCCAACGGGAGAATGGAAACGATCGGGCTTAGATATGTTCAATCCAAAGAACGGGAACGATTCTATGGCTGCTACGTTATACATGAGCTCGATGAAGAAGGGGACGCTCTGTTAGAAAACGCTGTAGTTGAACCAAAACAAGATCCCGCCGTAAAAATGCCAAGTCCGTCGTTTGAAGAACAGATGGAAATGCTAATAAGAGAGGCGGGTCAAAAGGTCCGGGATGACCACAACTGTGAAATGGCCATTTACGAGAAAGTTAGGACGCAACGCCTCCTTCAGCAGGCTGCGGAGAATGACGATTACTTTCGTCGCCAGCCCGTCATACAGAAGACCCGACGCAGAGGTAAAAACAAACTAAAGAACGGAAAAAACGTTCGACAGTGGTAAAGCGGGTCCAAGAAGCCACGCGATCGAGAATTGAGCAGCCAAGATTCGTCTCTTATAAAGAAGATGGGTCGAGCATATTCTTTTCCCCAAGACAAGACAAGGAAGATATTCGATCTTGTCATGAAATATCAAATGATTACGCTCCCGGAGCCTAAACACCCCGAACAAGCAAACAAGGTCTCTCATCCGGATTATTGCTCCTATCACCGAGCGATAGGACATCCACTCGAAGATTGCTTCACATTCAAAAACTGGGTTGAAGACCAGTATCAGCAAGGCAGGTTCGCTCTATCCAGCAGTTGGAGGGTAACCCCACCACAGAAGCATGTACCGAAAGCCACGTATACAACGAGACTAGAACCGGATCAACATCGGTCTTGGAAGCGATCTCGCACCTGTCACATGATAACGATGTCGGAAGAAGGAGAGCACGATAATGTGGATGACCTCTCCTGGTGCTTCGAAAATGGGGATGAAGATGAGTTGATCTCAGAATTTCCACCGGCGCCAAAAGAGCTGGAATATGGGATACATACTACTGCAGATAACCTTAGAAAAATTGACTTGGGGACGACAAATGACCCACGGCTGACGTTCGTCAGTGAGCTGTTGTCTGAAGAAAAGGTGGCTACGCTCAAGGACGTGCTCATGCAGTATAAAGATTGCTTCGCAAGGAACTATTCCGAGATGCCGGGATTAGATCCAGAAATAGCCGTCCACAAATTGGCAATATCTCCGGATATCAAGCCAGTCAAACAAGCGCCGAGAAGAATGCGGTTCGAACTTGAAATGAGCATCAACGCCGAGATGAAGAAGCTAATCAACTCCGGCTTCATCCAAGAGGTTCAGTACCCTGACTGGATTGCCAACATCGTCCCAGTGATGAAGAAAAATGGGACAGTGCGCATCTGTGATGACTTTCGAGACCTCAACAAAGCTTGCCCAAAGGATGATTTTCCTGTACCGGTTACCGAGCTGATGATAGACAACACGTCTACTTACAAAGTCTTCTCCTTCATGGACGGCTCATCAGGGTACAATCAAATAAAGATGCATCCCGAGGACCAGAAGCATACCGCTTTCCGGACTCCTCTGGGCATATTCTGCTACAAAGTGATGCCTTTCGGTCTGAAGAACCGGCGCCACTTATCAGAGGGCCATGACGAAGATTTTTGATGACCTCATACATGAAATCGTCGAATGCTATATCGATCACCTCGTGGTTAAAAGCAAATTGTACGAGGAACATTGGGAGCATCTGAAAATCGTGTTTCAGCGCCTACGGAAATACAACTTGAAGATGAACCCTCTCAAATGCGCGTTCGGAGTCTCCTTAGGTAAATTCCTAGTATTCATCGTACGATACCGGGGCATCGAAATAGACCCGTCAAAAATCAAGGCGATTATGGAAATGCCTCCGCCAAGGACTCTGAAACAACTGCGGTCTTTCCAAGGAAAGCTCGTGTATATCCGACGGTTCATAGCTAACCTCTCTGGCAAATGTCGCCCCTACAGTCACCTAATGAAGAAGGGGAACCCATTCATCTGGGATCGTAAATGTCAAAGCGCACTGGACGAAATCAAGCAATACTTGCAGAATCCTCTAGTACTGACCGCTTCAGTCAAGGGAAAGCCTCTCATCCTATACACAACTGCTCTTGAAGGTTCCTTAGGCGCACTATGGGCACAAGAGAATCACCAAGGGAAGGAGAGAGCCATCTACTATTTAAGTCAAGTTCTCCTGGGAGCAGAAAACAACTACTCCCCCATTGAAAAGCACTGCCTGGAGTTAATCTTCGCGATAACGAAGCTCAAACACTATGCTCTGGCGTATGAGGTCCATCTCATATCATAAGTGAATCTTCTCAAGTATTTGATGTCAAGAGCCATACTAACGGGACTGCTCGCTAAATGGGCCCTACTTTTAATGGAGTTCTCGATAGCATACCGACCCCTCAAGGTAGTGAAAGGCCAGGCCATCGCCGACTTTCTCGCTGAGCATCTGATACCTGCCGATTCACCCATAAATTGCGAATTGCCAGACGAGCACACGTTTGACACGATCGACGGGGAAGAAGAGAGAGTGATACCCGATGAGAACTCTACTTCAATGGGGCATCTTCCATGAAGAAGCGAAAGCACATCTCCCCCATAATCAAATCTAGGGCATGCCTCATCTTTGTGACTCCACAAGGAGGGATAATGCGCTTTGCCTTTTCCCTAACAGAGCCGAGGACAAACAATGAAGCTGAATATGAAGCTTTGATAGCAGGTCTTGAGATCGTTGTCGACATGAAAATCGAAAACCTCCTCATATACGGAGACTCCCAACTGGTCGTTAATCAAGTAAACGGCGACTATCAAACGTGTAAACCATAGTTGGTAAGGTACGGTGAGAGAGTGCAACAATTGCTGACTCAAATTCCCGCCTACGCCCTGGAAAGCATACCGCGTGTGGAAAATAACAAAGCAGATGCGTTAGCCAAACTCGCTAAAGAACCGGCTGACGAAAACCTCGATGACGTAAGGATCGTGGTACAAAGCACCGAGTTCTTGCACCAGTGGAAATATCTTCGGAGTTGTTCGAAGAAAAGGAAGCGACCAAGCAAATGGCCCTACAAATAAAAGACCAGGAAAAGGCTAGAGATTGGAGAGAAGTCTTTATAGACTACTTCAAATCCCGTCGAACACCTGAAGAAGCGTCCTCAAGACACCAGCTCATGAAACGAGCTCTGTCTTTCGCCTTCGTTAATGACACGCTGTATAAGAGATCGTTCGACTTTCTATGGCTGAGATGCCTGGGACCGGAAGAAGCAATGAAAGTTGTCCAAGAAACTTACGACGGACTCTGCGGTTCTCATCAAGCCGGACCAAAGATGAAGCTGAAGATCAAAAGGATGGGCTACTATTGGCCCACGATGATCCAAGACTGTCTCGAATACGTGAAGCAGTGCCACTCGTGCCAAATTCATAGGGACTTCATCCACCAGCATCCGAATCCGCTACACCCAACGGTGGCTAGCTGGCCGTTCGAAATGTGGGGAACTGACATAATCGGGCCCATCGAACCGGCATCATCCAGAGGACATCGGTTCATATTGGCGACAACCGATTACTTCTCCAAGTGGGCAGAAGCAGTACCGCTAAGAGAAGTGAAGACAGAGAATATTCTCCATTTCTTCAAGACACATGTCATCTATCGGTTCGGCACTCCATGACGGATCATCTTCGATAACGGGCCGGCCTACAGAAGTTACAAAATCAGCTGCTTCACACAACAGCATAACATAAACTGGAGATATTCTTCGGTCTATAATCCCCGGGCTAACGGTCTGGCTGAGGCTTTCAACAAGACCTTGACGAAGATCGTGAAAAAAACGGTGTCCAAAAACAAAAAGGACTGGCACGAGAGATTGCATGAAGCTTTCTGGGCGTATCGAACTACGTTCAAAACGGCCACAAATACAATGTCGTATGCATTAGTATTCGGCGCAGAAGCGGTACTCCCCTTAGAGATAGAGCTACCCTCTCTACGAGTGGAGGTTCATTACGAGCTAACAGATGAAGAAAACGCTCATCTTCGGCTTAAGGAGCTCGACGCTCTTGACGAAACCCGGCTCATGGCGCAGCAAAACCTGGAGGCTTACAAAGCAAGGATGACGCGCTCGTACGAAAGATTGACTAGGCCGAGAACATTCCGCCAAGGCGAACTCGTGCTAGTCGTAAAAGGACCTATGATCCCTAATCGTGCCAAGCGGGGGAAATTCGAGCCAAACTATGAGAGCCCGTATATCATAGACAAGGTCTACCAAGGTGGGGCTTACTTGCTCATGAATATCCATGGTGAAAGATCCTTTCGGCGAATAAATGGTCGGTTCTTGAAAAAATACCACGCCTGATCGAAACGTTTGTAAACTATTACGAACCGCAGTATCCTAAGGCTGACGCAAAAAAAATATAATAAAAAAAAGAAGAAAAAAATGGTACGTCCATAAGAAAAATGTGCATGGATGAAAACCCGAAAGGGCTCCGTGAGTAAAAACAGCAGGGCTACCGGTGAGTTTGTGAAAACCCAAAAGGGCGCAATCTCGTTAAAAGACACTTGCACGGTCTTCTCGACCTTGTAAGGAGAAAATACCTGCGTGCGATTCTTACGACTCACAAGGGAACAACACACTTAGGGATCCCCACGATTCCTGAGGAGAAATTACACCTACGAGATCCTCATGACTCGTAAGGAGAATTCCCCTATGAGACCCTCATGGCTCATAGGATTCAAAAGCCTTAAGCTACAGGGATCTAAACCTGTTCTTAAGCCATCACACTTCCCAGACTGTCCTACAAGCGGTTTAATACTAGCCCTTGTATACAATCCACGAGCACAAATAAACGTCTCCCCCACCAAGTTCCCGCCAATGGCGTGAAATTTCCCCGCTTTGTGAACAACACTTGTAAGTCCTCTCGACTTATAAGGAGAAAACACTTTTGTAAGATCCTTACGACTTACAAGAGAAAACGCACTTGGGAGTCCTCACGACCTTAAGGAGAAAATGCACCTACAAGATCCTCACGACTCGTAGGGAGAAACACCTTTATGAGACCCTTACGGCTCATGAAGTCAAAAGCCTTAGTCGACAGGATTCTAACCCTGTTTACTAAGCCATCTTTGTTCGAATCGACAAAGGCAAATGATGATTCGCTCCTAGCAACGTCCCAGTGGTAGCAATGCTGAAGCCTAAATTGGTATCAAATTCCAAGTCTAAACTCGCGATAAAAATCATCGAGCCAAAAATGCATATGAAATAGCCGAAATGATGGGGCAACTTGCAACAAAATCAGCAAGTAAAATATATGCATACAAAAATAACCGAAATAATTGGACAACTCGCAATAAAAAGCAGCGAGTAAAAAAAAAGCCGAAATGATTGGGCACCGTGAAAAATAGCCGAAATGATTGGGCAATCGCGACTTTCGCGATACAAAAAGCTGAAATGATAGAGCATCGCGGAAAGAAAACAAAAAAATATATATGAAATGAAACTTTTGCCCTACAGGCGAGTCCATACCGACCCCTGTATATAATCCATGGGCATAAACAAAAAGGGAACCATATTTCCCCACCAGGCTCTTTTAAACGGAGAGTTAAATCTCGACGGCGACATCTATAGCCTAGAGATCATCAACAGCGTTCCCCCTCATTCCAGCAGGATACGGACGCGACACCACCAATCGGAGCCACGGCAAAGTCCCTAGTTCTAAGACTCCACGGTTCACAGACAACCTAGAGTCAACCCCGACACCGTAGAAAACGGAGAAATCGACCCCGACACCGTAGAAAACGGAGAAATCGATCCCCGACACCGTAGAAAATGGAGAAAGTCGACCTCCGACACCGTAGAAAACGGAGAAAGTCGACCCCCGACACCGTAGAAAACGGAGAAAGTCGACCCCCGACACTGTAGAAAACGGAGAAAGTCGATCCCCGACACCGTAGAAAACGGAGAAAGTCGATCCCTGACACTGTAGAAAACGGAGAAAGTCAACCCTCAACCTCCCCGTCGAAGCACTCGAGAACAAGTCAACTCATCAACCACTTACGAATCCTCTCGACTTGTAAGGAAGAAAATTCTCTTCTGAGATCCTTACGATTCTCAAAAGAAAACGCACTTAGAAGTCCTCACGACTCCCAAGGAGAAAATATACCTACAAGATCCTCACGACTCGTAGGAAGAAAAATAAATCTTTATGAGACCCTCATGGCTCATAAATTGAAAAGTCTTAGGCGGCAGATCTGAACCTGTTTCCTAAGCCATCACTACCCTACGAAGAGTTCAAGATGAACTATTATCTATCATCTACATGCCAAATTTGCTAAAATCATATAACAATAACACAACAAAGAAAAGAAGGCGATAATACAAGATAAAAAAATGTGTCCTTTATTCATGAATTCAACTGGATACAAGTTACATCATATGAAAATGAATGGAATAAAAAAATGAATGAAATGAATACATGTTATTCATAAGTTACAAATGTTTAATCGATACAAGAGCAGCTGATTGAGAAGTAGGCGATTTTAGCAAATCAGCAAGTTGCTCGCGCACTCCTCTCAGCTCCTTTTCACGATCAGCCACCGCGGCCAGGTCCGCTTCGACTTGGGTCCGTTGCTGCAGACATGATGAAAATTTCTCATCAATTTCCTACTGAACAGCCTCCTGACTCTGCACGACCTGCTCAATAAAGTCAAGCTTCTTTCTCAGCACCAGCCCGTCAGAAATACATCGTTGAAGGTTTTCAAAGATGGAGTTCAGTTGCACAGCATTCGTTTCGACCTGGGCACGCAGTTGGACAGACTCAGCGGAAGTCGCCTCACGTTCCTTTTGCTTGAGGGTCGCCTCTTATTCAAAATGGCGAAGGAAAATGGCACTTTGCTCAACCCACGCAGCTCGCTGGGAGTTCAGAGCCAGAACCTCGGAAGTAGGACGCCTGAGCTCAAGCTCATACAGCAGGCCTCAATCTTCCTGCAGTGATTAACCCAAAACTCAACGACGCTGTCACGCCCCGCTTCCCAGAGTGCGCTAAGATAGGCATGTGACAGAGCTAACCATACTACCTGTGGATAGGAAACAACCCTCCACAGTCACATTACGGCTGTCTATAAGATATCAAGAACAGTAGAAATAAAATAAACTATCTAGTACATGTCCATGAGCCAGAATAAACGAGTCAAGAAACAATATGCGGAAGCAATAGATCCAAGTAACAATAACAATCTGGAAAGTACATCCCAAATACGGGCTCACAACAAGAAATAAAAGTGCTGAAAGAAAACTAAACTAAAATACTAACAGGTCCTCACTGCTCGGTCTGCTGACTGAAATACTCCTGAACGGCCTGCGACAGGGAGAGAGGATCTGGGCCATGCAAAACCCAGACGTCAGTGCGTCATAATATCAACAATAATACAATCAGTAGGTAACAAGACATGCAGGCATGAGTATGAACAGTAATAAGAGTATAACAGTATCACGACTAAGGAACAGTGAAGGGTATAAGCACATGTGATGTGCAGTGAGTAATCTAAACTGTGCTACTAGGTTATCTATTCTAAAGTCTTCGAAATCAATTAATGTAATCCTCATCGTAACCCATCGGTGATTATTCCGTAACGCCCGGAAAACGGCAAACAATATGTATTCCGTAACGCCCGGAAAAACGGCAAACAATATGATAGCTTTTTGAGTTACGTTCGGTTACATTCTTGATTTCCCCATACCCTCAAGTTATGTGTTCAAGTCAGGTATTGCCAATTGATATTTAATGCCAACACAGGATCAAACCGGTACAGGTTTTGTCTATGCAGACAAAATAACGTCCATCAGGACAACATGTTAGGATTGTCGGCATTAGAAACAGGATCAGGTAACACGTCAAGTAGTGATATATCAGGTCATGTCAGGTAATGTACATGTATCAAGCGGGTGCTCATAATCAAACTGTAGCAAGTATTGAATCAGGGTGAAAGTACGGATGTACAATAAAAGTATGGATGCACAAATATCGATCAGGGGTTACATCATGACTAAGTAGAATGCATAATATCAAGCATGGGGTACTAATGTATTAATAATATGAGTTAATGTAATATGGGGTGCAACTAGTTATGCAGAATTAATGGTATGGATACACAAATAAATATGGATGCATAAATAACTATCAGGGGTTACAAATATAGCTTCATGACTATGTAGGATGCACATTTTCTAGCATGGGCTGTTAATGTAGCAGTAATATGGAATAACGTGTTATGGTATTCAACTAGATATGTAATTAATGATATAGATGCACACGGATGTCCGAAAACAGTAAAATAGTAAAATCGTAATGTGGGATGCATAATTAAACAATAAGTAATGTTATTATTCACATGTGTGCAATATATTATAATATAGCATGTAGCAAGATTAACTTGCATGCAACTAAATATGAAATAAATTGTACGGATGCAAACGGACGTCGTAAAACAGTAAAATGATAACAGGGGATGTACAATACACTAAACATTAAATATTATTATTAATATGGATGTAACATATATCATAGCATGTAGCAAGATAAACTTGCCTCGATCGGATTACACGACGGATGCGTACGGCACGTCCGACGTCGGTAAAATGTCGCTACGCACACGTGGGCGTACAAAACAGGACCAAGCAAATCAAGAAGGTGACCAAGCTGGCTGGGGATGTCCACTGGGTCGCCTGGATCGTTGGTGACGGTCACGGCTCCGGCGGTGACCGGAAAATACGGATCAAGAAATGAAAAGAAGAAGAAAGAAGGAGAAGAACAAGAAGAAGAAGAGAGGAAGGGACTGGGTTTAGTTGTTGTGGTGTTCTGGGGTCAGAGAAGGCTGCAAGGGGGTGACGTGGATGGTGGGCCATCGACGGCGAGGTTCCCGGCAAAGGGTTTGGCAAAAGGCAGTGGGTATTCTTGGTCGAAGGGGTGTGCAGGGTTAGTGGGTGCAGGCGAGGTGTTGAGAAGAAGAGAGGAGAGAGGAGGAAAGTGGTGGGGAGGGGTGAGGTGATCGGCGACGAGGGGTTGCTCGGGTGAAGATGGGTGCACGGTGAAAGTTAGGTTCTTGGTTGGAGGTCGTCGGAGATGGGTGTCGGGGAAAGAGAGGAGGAGAGGGAAGGAGGTGAGGTCGAGGAAGATGAGAGGAGATGAGGAGCGAGATTGGGGAAAAAAGAGGAGGCGGCTAGGGTTTCGTGGGGATCTCGTTCTCGTGGCGAGGTTTTTTTTTTAAAGAAAACGGGGAAGAAAGAAAAGAAAGAGGGAGGTGACTGTATGGTGTGAAGGGAGGTGACGAGAATCAAGGGAAGCACAATAACCACGAGATGAGAGAGAGGGGGGAGAGAGAGAGAAAGAAGAGAGAGAGAGAGAGAGAGAGAGAGAAAGAGAAGTAGAGAGAGAAAGAGAAAGGGAGAGAGAGAAGGAGTCTGTTACGGGGGGGGGGGGAGATAGAGAGAAAGAGAGCAGGTGAGGTCGAGAGGAGAGAGGGTTAGGATTTTAATTAAAAAAATCTTTAAAGATTTTAGTTTGTAAAAAATTGAAGTAACAGTTGTAAAAGAATAATAAAATATTTGATATTTGGCAAATACAATCTTACTCCAAAATATGCCCAGGTCGAGTCTAAAAATCCAGTTTTAAAATATGGAAAATATACGTGTCGACCAAAACTAAAATAGAATAACCAGGTAACGAAAATGTATACCCCAAGAACGGATGCACGTACCGTGCACGTAGCTATCCAAACGAGTCGGTTTCATTGAACGGGACGAGAACACGAGGTGCGGATGCTACCACAGGGTCAGGGGTATCATGCACGTCATGCAATATATTTTTAAAATATTTTTCTTGACTTTAAATGTTATATTAAACAATGCAGATGCCTGATAAATGCCAATATGCAGTATGTAAATATAGAAGTGCACGAGTCCACATAACAAGTCAGGATAAATCATAAATATGAATCAAGATTGGTTTCAAGCATATGGGTCAGGTCGGATGCAAATACAGATGTCAAAATACTATTCGCACCCAAAACACAGTAAATCAAGAAACTACTATAAATAAAGAAATACTTAAACTAGAATGGTATAAATGAACTAGGGTGTTACAGACGCCTTCGTTATGGAAGTTCACGAGCGTCGCCAGTATTGGATTAACCTCAGCAGCAAAATCAGCAGCGAGTGTAGGGGCCTCCGCTTCAAGCTCTTCGATGGATTCACTCAACATACGCAGCCTAGTCACAGCGCCTTTGGAAGATGGACGTCTAGAAAAGGGCCCTGCCGGCATTAGGATGCGAGACTCAAAGGGAGCAGGAGTCGGTGCGATTGCTGCAAAATAAATCATAGTTAGATATCGGCTTAAGAGATAAAGAAGATGTAAGAGCGATGAAGGCTACTATACCGGCTACGACAGGTGGCAGAGTTGGGAGTACTGGTGGCACGACGATTCTCTCACCCCTTCCTTCAATTTGTAGTGTTGCAATCAATTTAAAATTAACAACGGCAGGGTCGCCCGTCAAAGAAAGGAAAGGACGTCGGTTAAAAACTAAACTCACCGGCACCAGCAGGTAAAGTGACTTCCGACTGGAAGAAGAAATGCGGGTTCAGCACTTGATACAAATGATCAAAGAGACCTCCTGCAAGGTTGCGATGATACATGGTCAGTATAAGAAAGACGGTGGTCATAGTTCAATTAAATGGACCGCAAATCTATACCTTCCAGTATCTTGGAGGACATAGGAGAAGGCAAGGGAGCAACCGTCATGGCAGCGATCGCAAGTGTTTTAGATGACACAATCTCAATGTTCGCTACATCTACAAATAAAATACCATCAGAAAAAGCTGAAAAGGATTGCGAAATAGAAAATAAACAGCGACCCGAAACCCACCTGATGGGTCATCAGCCAAAATTGCAATGGAAGCATCACTCGGCGTTGCGTTTTCTTCGCTCTTCTTCTGTGGAATGGTTTCAGCGCCAGTGGCTTCATCCCCTGATTCTACAAGAGCCGTCGTGACACTCGCAATGCCAGGCGATGGCGGGGAACCGCAGAGGGAAAGAGCGGCGGTTTGGACGGTCCCGGACTCCTGAGAGAGAGAGTAACCGCATCAGGCTCGGTGGTTGCCGTCATCTCACCTACCGCCTCATTGCCAGGACTTGGCCCTGCAGGATATGATATATGAGAATTTGAAGATCAAATTCTAATAAAAAGACCCAATATTATGTTACCTTGGGGCGGCTTTTCAATTGCCTCCCGAGCCACGCACACAACCTGTCTATGGACGCTAGACAGGGCAGCTGGAGCATCTTCGGAAGAAATAGCAATGGATGGAATAGCGCTTGAACCTGCACCCACAGCCAAGCTGACATCACGTTCCCTCGTCGCATGCTTTCTGCGCTTCTTGTCAGCTTTGGCAGTGAGAAAAGACCTCCTCAAGACCTCCGTCAAAGTGACGTCATCGTCCGAGCCAGGAGCTACCTCTGGAGCCGTTACGGCGTTCGTCATCTGTTGCTTAAGCGAAGCCTCTATCAGCAATACCGGGGGAGCTGGGACTTCAGCAGCCGGCCCTGGAAGCGCCACCGCGCCACCATGCGGGATCAGCACTGCACTCAGGATAACCTGAGTCGAGGTAGTCCCTGCAATAAGATGAAAAAGAAGGGTCAGACTACCCATGAAGAAAAAGGGAATGAAGGCACAATGAGCCGAAATATGCCGAGGCCCAAGGAAACACGAAGCCTCTCTTCCTCTTCAAAAGTCTTGAGGGAAGCCGCGAGAGTCTCTTCGGCGGAGATACCCGTTGAAGAATAAAGCGTCAGTCAAAGCATAATAATTAAAATAGCCGCGGAAAGATATGACCGAAGTATACCTGATTGTGCGATGGTGATTAGTGCTGCTTCATCGCGAGCTAGTTGCTCTGAAACCGCGATAGCAGCCTCTAGATCGGTATCATCCGGCGCCATAAATAAACCCTCTTTAGTCCCGTACTCACTTAAGCCTTCGCTGTAAGGAGCATGAGGCTCCTGACCGAATGCAATGTCCGCAGAAAACATCGACTTCTTCCTCTTTTGTGAGCGGCCGCCGGCAGCCGGCAACAAGAGCTTGCGCTTGGCGGGCAACTTCGGGCGGCGAGTCCCAATCTCAGTACCCATGCCAGACTCAGGAGACGCTACAACTACCGCTTCCACAGGAGCACGGGGTAGGGGCAGCTCAGGCAGGACACGTGGTACCACAGCCGCAACAGCTTCTCTCAAGGGAGGACGAACGATGGTCTGTCGCTTCAAGGGAACGGCTGGATTACCAGCGGAGGCGGTACCCTTGCGATCAAGCAATAATCGCTTTTCTTCCCTAATAACGACACCCATCGAATGTTGATACCACGCCACATATGCGTTCAAGATTCACGGAACGCAACTCGGCTCATTGATAAAGAAATTGGAGCCGGTGTTCAACCGCATAAAATGGTGTAATGCGTCGCGAATACCTTCTTCTGTGGCAACTGGCTCAGCTAGGAAGGCCTCGAGCGGGACGCCCTGATTATAGCTTGATTGCTGGGCGAAACGGTGCGGATTGTACCTCATGAACAAAGCCAAATCATTCTGCCTAAACACGAGAAAGCCCGGCCTGATTGAATATAGATGAAGAATCTCCCGAGCTTTCAAGATAGAGGCCCCATCTTTAAAAGTGTCCCGCAGTGGCTGCACCGTTTTTGCGGATTCTTTGCCGATGGTTAAAACCTTATCGGCAAAGGTCATGCCATCTCCAGCCGTACGCGGACGAAGGAGCAAACCCCTAGCCTCCCGCTATGACGGATTTAAAACGGATGCGTCAACTAGTCGCATAATCCGAGGGAAGTTGTAACTGTCGTAGAAACGAGGTTGTTTATGAGCACCAAAAGCGCCAAGTACGTGCAGCTCGATCCATGACGTAAAATAATGCAGCGAGAAAGTGAAGGGCTGTACCCCCGGCTGAGTGGTGTCTGCTGCTAAGCTGAGACCATGGTACAGGTGTGCCAACCCAGCAATCCCGATAGCCACTTGCATTCCCGCAACCATACGATGGGCTGGGTAAAAGACTGATGGCCTCATATAACGAGGGTGCATTGGAAGCACGAACCAGTTTAGCCATAAGCCAATGAACCCCAGCACGAACGTCTCTTCATCAACGTCCGGAGCAGCAAGCTCCGCGAAGGGAACGACAGGAGCAGCTGGAATAATGAAACTTTTTAAATCCGCCTCCGCCGACGGTTGGTTATCTAAACTAAAACCAAACGGATCGTCAAGCTTGGCGAACAGCGTAGCTTGCTTCGATAAGACTTCCGGACGAAGAAAGCGAGCGATGATGTCTGCGTAGCTGACTCCATACCTTCCGGACTCCAGAAATAAACTTTCATATATATTCAACACCTTGATCAAGCTCGGGAATTGGTGTTGAATGGCGTTCTCCGGGGTAAGACCCATTACCACTGATTTGGTGGCAAAGATGTACTCGTCCGGAGGAAGCAACTCCTCGTAGTGTTCTCCCCTAACGGGTAAGCCAGAGATCTCTGCAAACTCCTCTAAAGATATTGAGACTTCTCGATCCGACAGAAGAAAGGTGTGGGTCGGAATATTCCATTGCTCCAGAAAAGTCTTGACCCACCATGCAGGGGGTGTGGAATATTGGAATAGGGAAGCGTAAATCGCGGGATACAACCCGAGCTTCAGCAACTGCGACTTCTTGGCTGACAAAATATAGCGGGCCCACTGCAAATACCCAGCTGGATGGCGAGGAGATAGGTCTATCATGTACGGCTGTCCCCAAGGGCGTAACTCGCCCTGACATATACGCCGCCCCAGAGTATCCAAAGCCGTCGGCGGCTGTACGGGTATCGCGGCCATAGAGGGTTGAATGCAACCTTCTCAGGTCCGGTTGACCTCCTCCACTGCATAGTTCACCGGAGGTGCGTCAGCATAAGGGATCGCCGAAATGGGCTCCGAAGGTGCTGCGCAAGAAAAGCTCCACCGACCCCTGATAATTTGATTGTACCATATGCCCCATAAATGAAGATTCTTTTGCTCCGGGTCGTGATCTTTGATCAGTGCAAAGACTTCCCTATCCACAGGCGCTTCAGGGAAACCGCTTTCCGAACGAACAAACGGGAAGGAAATGTCGAAAGACATAGTATCCGCGCGAAAAAGAACAAAAGTTAGCCGTCAATACTACAGTTTAAGTTCTGGCACTTGGTACTTTAAATTCGTGCCACACTACAATACAGTGGAAAGGGACCAAGGGGGACCCACACAATCTAGATGATGGCTCATCACTAATAAAACAGTCTCATCATTTGATGAGATAGTCATTATATGAGGAAATCCTAAAAGGATTCTCATTTAATGAGGGCCCTTGGGCCAAGGAGTAAATCTCTCTTGAGAGAAGCGCTCTACAAGAAATATGACGTCTGCCATAATTAATGATGAAGGGAATAAAATTCCCCCCAAAAATTCTAAAGAGCAATGCTCTGCGAAGAAGTTGGAATAATCCATCAAAAACCCTAAAAGCAAAACTTTACGGAATTAAAAACTCTGAGATCTTTAAGATCTGCAAGATGAACTCTAAGAGTTCTTCTTTAATGGGTTAAGTTCTTCTTTAATGGGTTAAGAGACTATTCCCCTCCGAAAGACGGCCAAGACGTGGACGGTCTTGCCTGAAATTCGGGGCAGATGCTAATTGGTGCTATCCGTCTACCTCTCCGAGGATGCCAAGTTGATTTATGGTACCATGTATCGAAGGTTTAAACGGATGCGTCCGATATAGCAGACTTCGTCAGATTCCCCCTCGCTTGAGGGGTTTTTGATTGTGGGGACGCTCTTCCCTGCTGGCGCAAGCCCTTGCAGTTAATTACGCTACCGCATTGCGGTAACAACTTTCTCCTTCTCCAGATGGTCACTTCGTGTCGTGTGTGTTTGATTTGTGTTTGGCTGCCCGTGGATTGTATACGGAGACTGAGTTATGTCGTCGCCCGTAGGGCGTGGACTAGTCCAAATCCGTATTATCTTAGATTTGGGTTTGGGGGTTTGGGTTTAAGGATACGTTAGCCTCGTTTGAGACTAAGATCGACTTAAACGTTTGTTAAGGATACGTTAGTCTAGCTTTCAGACTAAGATCAACTTAACGGGATCGTTTAGATCCAACAAGAGAGCAATTGGGGGAAGGGGCTCTATTGTTTAGTTTAATGACATTACGGTCGATAGGTAGTTTAAGGACATTGCGGTCCGATGTTAGTTTTAAGACGTTGCGGTCAAGGTTAAGGACATCATAGTCCGAGGGTTTAAGGACCCCACAGTCCGGCGTTAGTTTTAAGACATCACGGTCAAGGTTAAGGACGTCGTAGTCCGTTGTTAGTTTTAAGACATTCCGGTCAAGGTTAAGGACGTCATAATCCGTTGTTAGTTTTAAGACATTCCGGTCAAGGTTAAGGACCTCATAGTCCATGAGTTTAAGGACCCCACAGTCCGGCGTTAGTTTTAAGACATCCCGGTCAAGGTTAAGGACTTCATAGTCCATGAGTTTAAGGACCCCATAGTCCGTGAAATGTATGTGGTTATCGGGACCCATCACCTCTTTGAAGATGTTGAGGAATTACAACGCCAAGTATCAAAGGAGTGAAGAGATGTACCCTTGAACCAACGTAGATTAGGTGATCTGTAGTCCAATTTGGAAACGAAGATCAATTATTATATTATGAGTCTATTGGCCCAGTTAAGTTTGAATTGAGGACTTATGGCCTTCTTGGGCTAAGTCCAATCATGTTTCATATTGACCCTCTGTTGGTTCATTGAAGGAGAGGCTTTGCCTCTAGAAACTTAGCCAATTGGGCTAAAGCTAGTGTTAAACACTAGAGACCAACAGTGTTGAACACTGGGAAATAAGATTATCAGATTAGTATTAAACACTAAAAATTGTGATTCTCGAATTTGTGTTAAATACTAATAAATAACAGTGTTAAACACTGGCAACCAAGTTATCAGTTTGGTGTTAAACATTAGCAAAGAGGAGATCACGTGGGAGCACGCGATGGCATCCAAAAGGTGGGGCCAGATCCCCCTCATTTTGTTATACAGATAAGTGTTTAACACTTTTTATTCTGACAGCCATCACGTGTGGGCACGTGATGGGGGCTCACGCTTTGATCTGTTAGAATGTTCGTTAGGGGTCACGTGGTGACACGTGAGGGCGCCCTGCTTCCCTTTATTTTGTTCTGCCAAAAGCATTGAATACTTTGGAGCATCACGTGCTGTCACGTGATGGAAATTTGGGTGTTTGTCTGTCAGAGCCCTAGCCAAGGGGTCACGTGGTAGCACGTGAGAGCGCCCTAGAGCTCTTTTCTGTTTCCTTTGCCTTTTTCTCTGTGTGCTTCAGGGGTCACGTGGGGCATGTGAGGCATTGCCTCAAAGTTCTTTTCTATGGGTCTTTGCAGGAGTCATGTGGTAACACGTGACTCTGACTCAAAGTTCTTTTCTGTGGATCTTTGCAGGGGTTACGTGGTAGCACGTGACTCTGGCTCTTTGCATGTTTTAAAGATTTGTTCATCTTTTAAGAATTAAATTCTTCATAGGGTCAAACCCTAACAATAAACTTTAGAGGAATTAAGTTCCTGTTTCCTTCTGAAGAATTATATTCTTAAATAGGGTTAAACCCTAATTTCTTTTCTGTAAAGAATTAAATTCTGGTATAGGGTGAAACCCTAATTCTTTTTTCTTTAAGGGAATTAAATTCCTGTGAGTTTGAGAGAATTAAGTTCTCAATTAGGGTTAAACCCTAGTTCTGTCCATTCTGAAGGAATTAAATTCCTAGGGTTAAACCCTAATTTTATCTCAAAGGAATTAAATTCCGGTAATTCTGTGAGAATTAAATTCTCAAAACTCAATTCCTCCTCTATGTTTTAGATCTGCATGGCAGGATCTCAACCCAATGAGAATTAAATTCTCAATTTATGGGGAGATGTGCACTTTACAGATCTTCAACCAGAGAAAGGACTAAATTCTTTTCTTTATATAAGAGTTAAACTCTTTTGAGAATTAAATTCTCTTTTGAAGCTTCTCTTTTCTTCTCTTACCTAAGGTTTTTTTTTTGCAGAGAATCAAATTCTTCCTTCTGAATTTTCAATATTCCAAAAGCTCTCTCTCTCTCTCTCTCTCTGTATGTCTCTCCCTGTATGTCTCTAAAAAAAAAGCCCTCCCTCTTCTTTATTTGGCTTCTATTTATAGGAGAAGGAAAAGAATCAATCTGTTTGGTAAATCTCTCATTGAGAGATTTGATTTGTTCATTGAGAGATTTGATTTATATTTATCCTTAATCTGGGCCTTTAGATTATTAGGTGAATTTTATTCACCATTGGATTTTAAATCCAAAGATATCTCTTTGTTATTTCGGTTAGATTTAGGGAGAAATCTTTCCAAGTCCAAGATTTTTCCATAAATTGGTGATATTTAATCACCTTTAGATTTTTAATCCAACGGTTTTAGATAATCCTTTTTCATTTTGGAAAGATTTGAAAGATCTTCCCTCAGAATTTAATTCTGTTAAAGAATAAGGCTTTTAAAGCCGGTCACGTGTGGCCACGTGACCCCTGGTCACGTGTAGGTACGTGACCCCTGGAATGGGCTTCTCTTCTTCTGCGCTCTGTTCTCTGGCCGCTGCTTTAACCATCACGTGACCACTGGTCACGTGTGAGCACGTGATGCCTCTTCTGAAGCTTCTTCTTGACTTTTAATTAGAGAACAAATATGCTCTGTGCCGCTGCTTAACCATCACGTGCCAACACGTGACCACTGGTCACGTGTGAGCACGTGATGCCTCTTCTGAATCTTTTCCTGATTTTTAATTAGGGAACAAATGCCCCCACAGCGTTGTTCTCACGTGTCTGCACGTGAGTGCAACGCTGCCACTTTTGTGACCGTCGGATCTGTCTTGGGAGTAGTGTAGATGAAGCGTTTTCCATCACATCCTATAAATGCCCATGTCTTTTCAGAAGCGCCTCCACTTTGCTCATCTTCCTCCTTGCATACTTTTCTTTCTGAGAATTTAATTCTCCTTTCCAGAGCTTAGTTCTCTGTTCCAAAATTTTTCCAGAGCTCAACTCTGTTGACCGATTCCTTTTCCTCAGGTAATCATCTTGAGCGAACGAAGAACTTTCATACGTAACATTTTCTGGATTTTAAATCCACATCAAGGGTTTCACCCTTTTAACATGAACCCATTTCCTTCAAGTTCATCAACAAAAAATAGAAAACCATTTAATCTTCGAACAGTAGATCTCTTAGGGTTCATATGATCTTTAGGGAGATGATGGTGACAGTTCAAATACATGGAATTTAACTCCATCCCAAAAAAATGTTTCTGGAAATTTAATTCCCCTTTTCAAAAGGAATTTAATTCCTACGAAGAACTAAGTTCTTCCCATGTAGGCTTCTTAGGGTTTTCTTGCATTGGGTTGTCCTTTTGTAATCAAGGAAGAAGAAGCTTGCAATGATATCTTTTGTGGGAATTTAATTCCCTTGATCCTGTTTGATTTGTTGTAGAGTCCAAGGTGGATTTCTTTTTAGGGGAGTGTGTAGGGTTATTTAAAGTCCCTTGTTTATTTAATTAGAATATTCCCTTTGTCTCATTATGATTGCTTGGCCTCATTATTAACAGGCTGTCAACCTGATTCTGTGGGGCCCATGTGTTTTGTAGCCAATGGTCCCATAAAAAGAGTCTGATGTCGCTTTCTTCAACTGTCTTCATATATATAGTTATGCTCATATATATATATATATATTGCTGGCTTTGCTTTTGACAGTTTCCTTTATTTGATTTCAAGTGCGATGGCTTCTGTTCCGTGCTTTCCCTTCACTCGCTCGGAGGCCGCTTTTCCTCAATCACCATCCGACGAGGAAGCGATGGCGATGATCCGGGCTCATGACCCGAACTGCACCAGCTTACTTCTATGGGGAACTTGGTACAGTCATATCATCCGGGGTCGCCGGAGTTTTCTCTGTGAAGTGCCGACAGAGCCCACTTTCCCGTTCTTGCCGATGGACCCTCCGAGGACGGTTTTCACTGTGGAGATGCCAAATTGGACTCCAACGGGATGGCTCGAGCCTTCAACAACCGGTATCCCGAACCATCCGGTCCCCGCTATAGATATCCTGGGATGACGCATTTATCAGGGTGAGGCCCACCCATGGGGACAGATTTATAAGATAGGGCTCACTCCTCGACACCCCACGGGCTACCTCCTCTGGGTTCGCTACATCCTTGCTACCCATCGTGCGCGGCTGCAGAAGGTTGGGCTTTACCAGGCAATATATGCGTCGCTCTTCCATTATCAATCCCCGCATGTCTGGTGGGTTAAGGCGTTCTTGAATCAATGGAATCTCCCCACCAACACCTTTCTTCTGGGGGACAGAGAGGTTTCGATCTCTTTGGGGGAATTTTATGAGATCTCGGGGCTGCCAATTCGAGGGACACTTTATGAGGAGTTGCTGCCCTCTGATGAATACGTCTTTGAACCCGAGCCCGCACCGCTTGACGGCTTGTCTGCTGAGAACGCCGTCCGCCACAAGCGTCCTAGCTTGATCAATGTGCTGGGTATTTTTGATCGATTGTTCACCGAATCTGAGGAGAAGGGCGTTACTTTTAAGAGCTTCATTGCCTGTTTCCTTCGCGAGGGCGTCTTGTCGAAAACAGCTCCGAAGTTTGCAAATATCAAAGACCCCTTTGGGTTTGGTCCGAAGAAGCTGCCGACCAATGAATCGGATCTGCCGCAGTACTACATCCTCATTATGTCGTCGATGTCTTTCGAATCCATCGCAGCTCCCGGCATGGATGAGGAGACGTTCTTCGTTGGGTTTATCAGTATCTGGCTCAGTTGGTTTGTCATCCCTATGCATTGCCGCTTTATGAGAGCTTCGGTCATCTATCCGGCTCACCGTATAGCTGAGGGAACGCGGCTGGCCATTGGCATCCCGGCGTTGGCGCATCTCTATCACGGGTTGGGCGCTGCAGCTAATACTTCCACCCCTGGCGTAGATGTGGTAAATTTCTCCCTTCACTACTTTACGTCTTGGATCGAAATGCACATCTTTGGTGCTTTTGCTATGCATCAAAGGCCCGCATTCTACGACGCTTATACCTTTTCGAGCTTATGCGATTGGTAGATGCTTCTGCCGCTGACCCGACTCAATTCGGGGCTATTCGGGCGTTGATTTCTCCTTACGCTACTGCTGGCGGGTTGGTTTTTTATGATCGAGTCTTATCTTCTTTCGCAGGTTCAGCCCAGCCGCTTTGGGACCGGTCGATAGATAACGCGCCCTCTTTGAAGCCCCGGGAGGCCGCGCGCTTATACGCAATTAGACCGGGTTACCTTGTATTCCGTCAGGATAGCGCGGCCTTTTTCATGCGGTACAATCCGCACCGCTTTGCCCGGAAGTTTGGTTATGATCAGGGTGTCCCGTTTGAGGCTTTCATAGTCGCACCGGTTCCTTCGCTCGAGGCCGTTCGAGATGCCGCCCATCATTTTGTGAGGCTGAACACCGGTTCTCAATTCATGATCCCTGATGGTGATTACGTGCCCCGATGCGTGGGGTCGTTCACGGGCTGGTATCTCCATCGAGTCAACCCGATTATTATTGTGGAAAAAAGGGTGCTTCTGGGTCATGGTGCCCCTACTCAGGTTCCGGCCACGAGAGCTACGCTGCGACCGCGCGCCCCGGTTCGCTTTCCTCTGAGGGATACCGGCACCACGCTTATTCCGGGGGAGTCGGGGGTGGATCTTACTCCAACAGCTGGTATGCCCCTGGGTACTCGGTCGCGAGGTAGACGAGCTCCGGTAACAGCGCCACCACCCGAGGCAACACCGCCCCCTGCGGCATCGACAATGGCGGTGTCATCCTCGGTTGTGGCACCGGGTGAGGGTGACAAGGATGAGGGTGTTGAGGGCGACGTGGGACGACGTCGCACTAAGGCTTCGGGAGGGAAGAAACGGTTGTCTTCGGCGGCCGGTTCTGGATCTAAGAGGTGGAGGAGGGTGGCCACCAACCTACTTGATTCTTTAACGGAGTCTGAGCCCATACTTCCAGATGAGCCGTTGGTCGTGCAAGAGTCGGACGCTGGTCTTCTCTTCCCGGGCTCGGCTGCCGAGGAGGCCGCACAATTGGCTGAGGCCATAAGGCGTTCTAAAGATGAGTCTCAAAACGCAAGGGTTCCGAAGAAACCCTATCCTGCCGTGATCTTCTATGAAGACCCCTCATGGATCCGGCGGCGGTTTATTGGCCCTTTGGAGGAATGGGGAGAACGGGCCCTGAAGCAGGCCGCTTCGGAGGATGCTGCGGACGTGCTTTCCTTATGGACTGGCGGCCACGAGTCCACCCTCGAACCCCGGCGAGCACGCCTCCTTGAAAAGGAGCATCGGCTTGAAGAAGCCATATTGAGTGCTTCCCTGCGCATTGGTATGTTTTTATACTTCTTTGCAGTTTTTCAGATTGCTTATGCCCGTATATATGTATCCTTATTCTTGTGTGGATTGTGCAGAGTCCTCAGCGATGGGGGAGGTTCCTACGGGCTTGTTGAAGCTAAAGCCTGTTGACGTTCCCGATGCAGCCTTGCTCAATGTAGAGGGGGCTGACGAGGCTGTTCCTCTTGCCATAGAGCCTCCAGTGGCGGTTCCTGATCACGGAGCGCTTATTCCTTTGGAAGAGGCTCCTTTGGGGGTTGCCGTCCCAACGATTCTCCCTGCGGGCGGCCCAGAAGCTGGAGGAGAGGTAGCCGGGACTACTCTCCCTTTGCTGGAGCCGGAGATCACGGCGGAGGCCGTTGAAGCCGCCATCCCCCCGACTCAGAATGGGAGGAGTGTTGAAGGTAACCTTCAACATTTTAAATTAGCAATTTTTCTGTCGTCTAAACTCTTTTGCTTTCTCAGAATTGCGCGGGCTGGCGGCTTCTATCGCTGATTTGTCTCCTCGGCAATCGTTTCAGTGTCTATTGGAGATGGCAGCTCCGC
The DNA here is from genome assembly GCA_030015575.1 of Agapanthus africanus. Classification (NCBI taxonomy): domain Eukaryota; kingdom Viridiplantae; phylum Streptophyta; class Magnoliopsida; order Asparagales; family Amaryllidaceae; genus Agapanthus; species Agapanthus africanus. The sequence continues at coordinate 370,543,762 of CM057338.1, read as the reverse complement.
AGGCGATCTCCCCTCAGCGCATCGTCCTTTCCTCTGGACAAGGTTAGTGTTGTTCATCATTTCTCATAGCATCGTTGTTATTTTGCGTATTGACATTGATGTTCTCTACAGTTTTGGAGGCCGATGATGAGGTTGAGGTCCTCGAAGGGCCAGGGGAACCTTCAGCTCCTACTTGCATGACCGTAGGTAAGTGACATTTCAATATAGCCCCACTTGTTCTTTTGCTTAAGAGTTTTACTGAATTTTTTCGAATCTGAACAGCCCTGCCAGCCCCCATAGCGCTGGATTCACGCATCGCCATGCCGCCCGGCCCTTATGTTTTGCGAGCCTCGGAGCGCTTGGCCCAATTAAGCCTTGTCTCGTTGTCATCTTTGATCGAGGAGTTTCGTGCTGGCAGCGCAACCACAGCTGAAGCATTTGCCGCTGAAGCTAACGATTCTCTTCTTTTTCTTGCCACCTACCATAGCGAAGAGGTGATGCGAGTCTGGGTGGAGTTCTGTCGGCAGGTGGAGGCTTGCTTGCACGCCCTTGAGTGTTCCTGCCTTTCCTCGGAGGTCGTGGCTGCAAAGGCGGAGTTGCGGGGGTTGATAGCACGGTGCGCGGCAAACATGGCATCATGCGAGAAGAGGCTCGGCCGAAAATTCTCGGAAAGGGAGTTGGCCTCTAAGGCATTGAGCGAGCTTCAAACCAGCCTTACAGCTAAAGCCAATAAAGCGTATGAACTCTGGCGGGTACTTCAAGAGTCTATCAGAGAGGTGGTGGCTCTTAATAAAGCTGCCGTGTTCACTCGCGAAAGGGTCGAGGCTCACAAGGTTACTGAGAAAGAGCTCGAAGGTCGGCTCGCCTCGTATCAGGCCCAGCAGGCTCAGGCGGAGGCTCGTCTTCTGGCGATCCTGAATCATGAAGCCGTGGCCCAGCAAAAGCAAGATGAGCTAGCAAAATTACTAAATCGCCCGCCGGCTTGAAAACTTGTATCTTTTCCTTTCTTTTTGTACATACTCCTGAACGAGAGTATTTTCTTTTTGTTCTTTCATGAATTGTACTTTGTATCCATTTTGGTTCATGAATAAAGACACTTTTTTTTTCAATGGTGTGTCCCGCTTAATTGAACTTGTTCTGTGGACAATTTATTTTGGTCTTCTTGCAGGGTAGCGATGGCTTAGGATTCAGGGTTAAGATCTGCCTCCTAAGACTTTTGAGCTTTATGAGCCGTGAGGGTCTCATAAAGAGTTTTTCTCCCTACAGGTCGAGAGAATCCCGTAGGTGTAAGTTCTTCTTAAGAATCGTGAGGATTATTAAGCGAGTTTTCCCTTGGGAGTCGTAAGGATCTCGCAAGAGAGTTTTCTTCCCTACAGGTCGTGAGGACCTGCAAGTGCTGGGTGCGGTCGCCCTTATCCGTATTTCATGGGGTCAGGGGTTGCTTTGGGATGTTTTTCAAGGTACCGTAGTTTAAAGACATCGCGGTCAAGGTTAAGGACATCACAGTCCGTGGATTTAAGGACTCCACAGTCCAATGTTAGTTTTAAGACATCACGGTCAAGGTTAAGGACCTCATAGTCCGTGGATTTAAGGACTCCACAGTCCAATGTTAGTTTTAAGACATCACGGTCAAGGTTAAGGACCTCATAGTCCGTGGATTTAAGGACTCCACAGTCCAATGTTAGTTTTAAGACATCACGGTCAAGGTTAAGGACATCATAGTCCGTGGATTTAAGGACTCCACAGTCCGATGTTAGTTTTAAGACATCACGGTCAAGGTTAAGGACCTCATAGTCCGTGGATTTAAGGACTCCACAGTCCGATGTTAGTTTTAAAACATCTCGGTCAAGGTTAAGGTCCTCATAGTCCGTGGATTTAAGGACTCCACAGTCCGATGTTAGTTTTAAGACATCTCGGTCAAGGTTAAGGACCTCATTGTCCGTTGATTTAAGGACTCCACAGTCCACGAACGCGTAGTTACTGGGACCCGTCACCTCTTTGAAGACGTTGAGGAATTACAACGCCAAATATCAAAGGAGTGAAGAGATGTACCCTTTAACCAAGGTAAAATCAGTCTAGAATCATCATGGTTAATCGTTAGTTTTAAGACATTACGGTCGAGGTTAAGGACATCATAGTTCGTGGATTTTAAGGACTCCACAGTCCGGTGTTTGCTCTGGATGCTTCACACGGGTTCACTGCCGTGCTTGGCGAGGACCAGGCTCCGCTCTGGGCGTTTTCCGCGGGGTCAAAGAGTGACATTATCCACGTTCCACGTGACCAGGAATTTTGCACTAGATGCTTCACACAGGTTCACTGCCGTGTTCGGCGAGGACTGGGCTTCGCTCTGGATGCTTCACACGGGTTCACTACCGTGCTCTGCGAGGACCAGGATCCGCTCTGGACGTTTTCCACAGGGTCAAAGAGTGACGTTATCCGCGTTCCACGTAACTTGGAATTTTGCTTTAGATGCTTCACACGGGTTCACTGCCGTGTTCGGCGAGGACTAGGCTCCGCTCTGGATGCTTCACACGGGTTCACTGCCGTGCTCTGCGAGGACCAGAATCCGCTCTGGACGTTTTCCACGGGGTTAAAGAGTGACGTTATCCGCGTTCCACGAAACCAGGAATTTTGCTCTAGATGCTTCACACGGGTTCATTGCCGTGTTCGGCGAGGATTAGGCTCCGCTCTGGATGCTTCACACGGTTTCACTGCCGTGCTCTTCGAGGACCAGGATCCGCTCTGGACGTTTTCCACGGGGTCAAAGAGTGACGTTATCCGCGTTCCATGTGACCAGGAATTTTGCTCTAGATGCTTCATACGGGTTCACTGCCGTGTTCGGCGAGGACTAGGCTCCGCTCTGGACGCTTTCCACGGGGTCAAAGAGTGACGTTATCCGCGTTCCATGTGACCAGGAATTTTGCTCTGGATGCTTCCCACGGGTTCACTGCCGTGTTCTGCGAGGACCAGGCTCCGCTCTGGACGTTTTTCACGGGGTCAAAGAGTGACGTTATCCGTATTCCACGTGACCAGGAATTTTGCTGATTGTATCCGCATTTCACGGAATGAGGGTTTGACTCTTGGTGATCTGTATATCGCCGAGCCATGGAACTGGGAGTTGCCGCTGTTCCGCTTGCTTGATGTTGTGTCCGTTGTAACGAGACGAGTGTTGAGACGATCTCTGGATCACTTGCGGCCCGTCGAGATTTGGCTTCTTCTTATGATGAAACCTGGGGGAGGAGTATGGTCTCTTCTTTGTTTGCGCCTCTGGATTGTATACAGGGATAGATGTAACATCACCTGTAGGGCGTAAATTTCATTTTTGTTTTATTTCTTTTTCCGCGATGCTCTATCATTTCAGCTTTTATATCGCAAAGGTCGCGATTGCCCCATCATTTCGGCTATTTTTCGCGGTGCCCAATCATTTCGGCTATTTATTTTATTTTTACTCGCTGCTTTTTATTGCGAGTTGCCCAATCATTTCGGCTATTTTTCATGCATATATTTTTACTTGCTGCTTTTTATTGCAAGTTGCCCCATCATTTCGGTTATTTCGTATGCATGTATGGCTCGCTAGCCTTTTCGCCGCAAGCTTGGATTTTAGACACCGATTTCGGCATCAGCACCGCTACAACTGGGATGTCGCCAGAAGCGAATCATCATTTGCCTCTGTCGATGTTGAACAAAGGTGACTTAGTAAACAGGGTTAAGGGTCCTGTCGACTAAGGCTTTTGACTTCATGAGCCGTAAGGGTCTCACAAAGGTATTTCTCCCTACAAGTCGTGAGAATCTTGCAGGTGTGTTTTCTCCTTGGGAATCGTGAGGATTCCTAAGTGCATGTCCTCTTGCAAGTCGTAAGGATCTTACAAAAGGGTTTTCTCCTTATAAGTCGAAAGGACTTACAAGGGTTGTTCGCCATATGAACATATCCCTAGTCACGGATGGGACTTAGTTAGTGAAATGTTTATTCGCGCCCGTGGATTGTATACAAGGGTCAGTATTGAGCCACTTGTAGGGCAATATCGAAGGTTGTGGGGAGGGTTTGCTTAAGAACAGGTTCAGGTTTCTGTAACTTAAGACTTTCAAATCTTATGAGCCGTGAGGGTCCCATAAGAGAGTTCTCCTTACGAGTCGTGAGGATCTCGCAAGTGTAATTTCTCCTTAGGAATCGTGAGGACTCCTAAGTATGTTGCTCCCTTGTGAGTCGTAAGGATCTCACGCGGGTGGTTTCTCCTTACAAGGTCGTGAGGACCCTGCAAGTGTCCTTTAACGAGGTTGCGCCCTTTCGGGTTTTCACAAACACTCGCCAGTAGCCCTGCTGTTTTTACTCACGGAGCCCTTTCGGGTTTTAATCCGTGCCCATTTTGCTTATGGACATACCGTTTTTATTTTTGTTTTTATTTTTTTTTATATCGGCTTTGAGATACTGCAATCCACCGTAGTTTATCGACATCTCGGTCAACAGCCAGTTTTAAGGCATAGTGGTCCATTGTTAGTTTAAGGACGTTTCGGTCCATTATTAGTTTAAGGACGTTTCGGTCCGTCGTTAGTTTAAGGATATTTCGGTCCGGCGTTGAAGAAGGCCGGTTACTACTTAGAGTTCGGGCTTAGGAAGATAGCGAGTGGACATGGTCGTCGTCATCTATCATTGACCTAGGCCTTGACCCGTTAAGCGTAGTATTTCTTCAGGAAACGACCGTTTATTGGCCTGAAAGGTCTTTCACCGTGCATATCCATGAGTAGATACGCTCCGTCCTGGTAGACCTTGTCTATGATGTATGGGCCTTCATAGTTCGGCTCGAATTTTCCCCGCTTGGCGCGATTGGGGATCATAGGTCTTTTGACCACTAGCACGAGTTCGCCTTGGCGGAAGGTCCTCGGCCTGGTCAATCTTTCGTATGAGCGCGTCATCTTTGCTTTGTAAGCTTCCATATTTTGTTGCGCTATGAGCCGGATCTCATCAAGGGCATCAAGCTCTTCAAGCCGAAGGTGAGCATTTTCTTCGTCCGTCAGCTCGTAGTGGACTGCCACTTGTAGAGAGGGTAACTCTATCTCGAGGGGAAGTACTGGTTCTGTACCGAATACCAACGCGTATGGCGTTGTGTTCGTGGCCGTCTTGAACGTAGTCCGATACGCCCAAAGAGCTTCTTGCAGTCTCTCGTGCCAGTTCTTTTTGTTTCGAGACACCGTCTTCTTCACGATCTTTGTCAAGGTTTTGTTGAAAGCCTCGGCTAGACCGTTAGCTCGCGGATTATAAACTGAGGAATATCTCCAGTCTATGTTGTGTTGCTGCGTGAAGCGACTAATCTTGTGGCTTCTGTAGGCTGGCCCGTTATTGGAAATGATTCGTCTCGGAGTTCCGAACCGATAAATGACGTGCGTCTTGAAGAAATGGAGAATATTCTTCGTCTTCACTCCCCTTAACGGTACTGCTTCTGCCCATTTGGAGAAGTAATCAGTGGTCGCTAGGATGAAACGATGTCGCCTGGACGATGCTGGTTCGATGGGGCCGATTATGTCAGTCCCCCACATTTCGAACGGCCAGCTAGCCACCGTTGGATGTAGAGGATTTGGGTGCTGGTGGATGAAGTCCCCAAGAATTTAGCATGAGTGGCATTGCTTCGCATACTCGAGGCAGTCCTGGATCATCGTGGGCCAATAGTATCCCATTCGTTTAATCTTCAACTTCATCTTCGGGCCTGCTTGGTGAGAACCGCAGAGTCCGTCGTGAACTTTCTGAACGACTCTTTTCGCTTCGTCAGGTCCCATACATCTCAACCACAAAGAATCAAATGACCTCTTGTACAGAGTATTGTTGACGAAGGCGAAAGATAGGGCTCGCTTCATGAGCTGATGCCTTGAGGACGTATCTTCAGGTGTTCGACGAGATTTGAAGTAGTCTATAAGGACTTCTCTCCAATCTTCAACTTTCTCTTGGTCTTTTACTTGTAGGGCCGTCTGCTCAATCGCTTCCTTTTCCTCAGATGATTCCGGAGATACTTTTGTTGGGGCAAGTACCCGACGGTTTTGTACCACGATTCTTACGTCATCGAGGTTCTCATCGGCTAGCTCCTTGGCGAGCTTGGCCAACGCATCCGCCTTGTTATTTTCTGCACGCGGTATGCTTTCCAGAATGTAATAGGGGATTTGGGTCAACAGTCGCTGCACCCTTTCGCCGTACTTTACCAGCTCTGGTTTGCACGTCTGGTAGTCGCCATTTACTTGACTGACGACTAGTTGAGAATCTCCATATATGAGGAGGTTTTCAGTTCCCATGTCGATGGCGATCTCGAGGCCTGCTATTAAAGTTTCGTATTCGGCTTCATTGTTTGTCCTCGGCTCTGTTAAGGAGAAAGCAAAGCGCATTATCCCTCCTTGTGGAGTTACGAAGATGAGACCCACCCCTGATTTGATTATAGGGGTGCTTTGTTTGCGCTTCTTCACGGAAGATGCTCCATCGAAATAAAGCTCCCATCGGATATTACCACCGTCGATCGCATCAAACGCGTGTTCGTCTGGCAGTTCGCAATTCAGAGGGGAATCGGCCGATATCGGATGCTCAGCGAGGAAGTCGGCGATGGCCTGGCCTTTGACTGCTTTAAGAGGTTGATAAGTTATCGAGAACTCCATCAAGAGCAAGGCCCATTCAGTGAGCCGACCTGTCAATATGGCCTTTGACATCAAATATTTGAGAGAGTCCACCTTCGATATGAGACGGACTTCATGCGCCAACGCATAGTGCCTGAGCTTGGTTATCGCAAAGATCAACGCCAGGCAGTGTTTTTCAATGGGGGAATAGTTGCTTTCTGCCCCCAGTAGAACTCGACTTAAGTAGTAGAGTGCTCTTTCTTTCCTTTGATCGTTCTCTTGCGCCCATAATGCGCCTAAGGAACCTTCGAGAGCGGTTGTATAAAGAATGAGGGGCTTTCCCTTGACCGGAGCAGCCAATACTGGCGGGTTCTGCAGGTATTGCTTGATCTCGTTTAGCGCGCTTTGGCATTTTTGGTCCCAGACGAACGGGGTTCCTTTCTTCATCAGGTGGCTGTAAGGACGGCACTTGCCTGAAAGGTTGGCTATAAATCGCCGTATGTACGCGAGCTTCCCTTGGAGAGACCGCAATTGTTTGAGAGTCCTTGGCGGTGGCATCTCCATGATCGCCTTGATCTTCGACGGATCTATCTCGATACCCCGGTGCCGGACGATGAACCCTAGGAATTTGCCTGAGGAAACTCCGAATGCGCACTTGAGAGGGTTCATCTTCAAGTTGTACCGTTGAAGGCGTTGAAATACGGTCTTCAGATGTTCAAGGTGTTCTTCGTATGATCTGCTTTTCACCACGAGATCGTCGATGTAACATTCGACGATTTCATGTATGGGGTCATCGAAGATTTTCGTCATGGCCCTCTGATAGGTGGCACCGGCGTTCTTTAGACCGAAGGGCATCACCTTGTAGCAGAATATACCCAAAGGGGTTCGGAAAGCGGTGTGCTTCTGGTCTTCTGGATGCATCTTTATCTGATTGTACCCTGATGAGCCGTCCATGAAGGAGAAAACCTCGTGAGTGGACGTGTTATCTATCATCAGCTCGGTTACCGGTACTGGGAAATTGTCCTTCGGGCAAGCTTTATTGAGATCCCGGAAGTCCACGCATATGCGCACTGTCCCATTTTTCTTCATCACCGGGACAATGTTGGCGATCCAGTCAGGATACTGAACTTTCTGGATAAACCCAGAATCGATTAACTTCTTGTCTTCGGTGTTGATGCTCATCTCAAGCTCGAGCCACATTCTTCTTGGCGTCTGTTTGACTGGCTTAACGTCCGAGGATATCGCCAATTTATGTACAGCGATTTCTGGATCTAGTCCTGGCATTTCAGAATAGTTCCATGCGAAGCAATCTCTATGCTGCATAAGCACGTCTTTTAACGCAGCCACCTTTTCTTCAGATAGCAGCTCGCTGACGAATGTCGGTCGCGGGTCGTTTGCCGTTCCCAACTCAATCTTCTTGAGGTTATCTACAGTAGTGTGTATGCCATCTTCCAGCTCTTTCGGCACTGGTGGAAATTCTGAGATTATCTCGTCGTCATTGTTTTCGAAGCACCAGGGAAGGTCATTCATGTTCTCGGGCTCTTCTTTTGATACCGTTATCATATGACAGGTACGAGCTCGCTTCTAAGACCGATGTGGATCTGGTTCTGCTCTTGTGGCTTTGGGTTCGTGCTTTTGTGGCGGCGTTACCCTCCAGCTGCTGGATAGAGCAAACCTGCCTTGTTGGTATTGGTATTCGACCCAGTTCTTGAAAGTGAAGCAGTCTTCGATAGGGTGTCCTATGGCTCGGTGATAAGAGCAATAGCCCGGATGAGAGACTTCGTTAACTTGCTCAGGGTGCTTAGACTCCGGAAGTGTGATCATTTGATGTTTTATAGCGAGATCGAGTATCTTCTTCGTCTTGTCTTGAGGGAAAGAATACGCTCGACTCATCTTCTTCATGAGGGACAAATCCGGACCGCGCAATACCCGATCACATGACTCTTTGATCCTGCGTTGTCGTTGTCGACCTCCTTTTCCGCTTTTTGACTTACTTCTGCCCCTGAGTTGGGTCTTTTGCGCAACGGGTTGACAGGGAGGAGCATCTTCGTCTTTTGCAGCCTGTTGAAACAGACGTTGCGTCCTGGCTTTCTCGTAGATAGTCATCTCGTGATTATGGTCGTCCCGAGATTTTTGACCCGCTTTCCTTATAAGCTTGTCCATTCGTTCTTCAAATGACGGACTCGGCACCTTGATTGCGGGATCTAGTTTTGATAAGGTGTTGGCATTTCCCGACAGGACGTCCTCTTCTTCACCGAAGTTATATATGGCGTAGCTACCGTGGACTCGTTCCCGTTTCCCGGATCTCATATATCCAAGCCCAAGCGTTTCCATTCTCCCGTTGGGCAATTTGCGCTGAGTCTCAGGGACATCCCAAATCCTGTTGTAGAATCGAGCTTGTCGAATAGTCTGTTTTAAGGGTACCCCTTGGCGCTTCAATAGCCTTTTCAATCCGTTTGTGTAATATCTGGGAAAACGGATGGGTTGGAGTCTGTCAAGTGTAGAATTCTCGCCGTGCCAGATTTCTTTCTCCACTCTTGTTTCCGTGGACCGGTAGAACAGGATCGCCTTTTCACCCTTTCGCTTGGGAGGGACGTAAAACGTCTGCAGGTTCTGCACATTGTAAGCTTCAAGTGCATCAAGGTCTTTGTAGTGCTCCTGCGGAATCATGGTAATTTGCAAACTCCGATCATTGCCGGGGGATGCTTGTATTGACGGCCGACTGGAGAATGCGGCATTAACCTCATCTTCCGAGTCACTTCCGAAGATCAGTATGGGGGCGGACGGTCCCGGGTTGTTGCGTCGAGACAGTCCAGCGTAAACTATCTCTTCTTCTTCTTCGGTTTCACTCCCGAAAACAGGAATGGTAGCGGCGGCTTTGTTCTCCGGTTTGCGACATCTCTCTGTATCCTCGAAATCTGGCAAAAAGTATTTTGCATCTTCGTATTTGCGGACTTCGTTTACGGAGAACGGGTTCAGCTCTCCTGTTATGGTGTACTCGAGACCATCCTTGAAATACTTCATACACTGATGTTGCGTAGAAGGGATGATGTTGTACTCGTGAAACCAAGGTCGGCCGAGCAGAGCTTTGTAGCATGTCTTGGCATCTATGACGTGAAACTTAATGTCCGTGACGAGTAGCCCAAAGCGTAGCGTTAGTATCACAGATCCAAGAGTTCGTGATGACTGGGAGTCGAAACCGGAGATGGTAATTTTGTCCCGAGCGAGGTGCTGAACGCTCATGCAGATTTCCTTCAATACCCGAACATTAAGGAGATTGACGGAGGATCCATTATCAACCAAGATTTTGCCTATCTTGATATCGTGGTAATACCCAGAGACGTATAGGGGACGGTTGTGGTCGCACGTCCCAAGGAGCAGGTCTTCGTCACCGAAAGTGATATCGGCCGTGTGCACTTCTTCCGGTTCATCCTTCATCCTTTCTTCGGCGAGGAAGGCTTGGAATTGTTCGGGCTCTTGTAGCGCCCTGATTAATGAATCTCTCGCTTCCTTTGATAACAGGAGGGCGTCGAGAATGCTGAGCTGCGAGGGTAGCTTCCTTAGGTGCGCTAGGATGTTGTAGTCCACCTTACTCTTCTTTGGCGGGTCCTTGGCAGTCAGCTCTTTCATAACTTGGTCATCTAAGGCGATATCCCCAGCGACCCTTTCATTTCCCTTATCTTTTCTAGTTGCGGGTTCGAGATTCTTTTCCGGGAGCGTGCGATTGCGCAGCTGAATGTTTTCGTAGGCCTCTGGTTCTTCCTCTTTCCCTAAGACAGATTCTTTAAAGAGAGGGCCCAGAGCCATTTCCTCGTCAGAATCGCTCCCGAATGTGAGCACTTGCGATCCCCCGGCGTTGACCGTGTAACAGTTACCGGTAGTTCTTTTGTGTCCTTCGGTCGTACTTCTCTGCTTCCGACGAGTTCTGCGTTTCATTCGCTTAAAATGTTGCCGATGAGCAATATATCCCTGCCACCATGTCTTAAAAGCGTCGCACTCCTCAGTGGGGTGTGAAATCTTCCGATGATATGAGCAGTAATTAGGGTGCCTCTCCGCCCCATCGAGCGTGGTTCCTTCCGAGGGTGGTAGTTTCATTCCCATTGACATGGCTTTGGCAAACCTTTTCCTCGTCTTGAATATGTTTTTATCCGCGTCGGGTGTCTTTTGATCTGGCGGGAGTGCTTCGACTCTTTCGTTTAGTCGCCTGCGTTTAGCTCCTTCTGATGCGGCCATCTCACGCTCCTGGTCGTCTTTACTTTTCAAACGAATCTCGTCTATAAAGGCGTCGATCATTTCGTCTGTCGGCCACACAAGTTTTGGCTCAGGCTGTGCCCCCAGCTTATCAGTGCCAGGAGTTTTTTCATCGTCCGTGAACGAGTGGGAGATCACGTTACAACTCGCCACGTATCCCTCGGATTCATCTGACGAGCTCTCTCCATTATCTTCCTCCTGAAAGAAGTGGTTGAGGAACTCTTGGAGTGTGATGGGAGTTCGCGCCTTTTGATTGTACTCCTCCAGCGCGTCAATCTGTTTCTGCAAGTCCGTACGCTTGTTGCCAGGCTTCACGGGCTTCTTAGATTTCTTCTTTTTCTTTGAAGATTTCGACGGCTGGTTGTGAGTGCTCGGGCCGTCACCACTGATCTTCGGAGTTGGGCGCGGCTTCAGCATCCCTTCAACGATCTGGGGTTCCGGCGGGTTCTTCCACCTGACTGCCGGGCATGTCTGGAGCTCATTCAGCATTCTTTTGGTTTTTTCTGAAGCACGATTTCCCATGGAGCTTCTTCAATGAAAGAACAAGTTGCCCCCGGTGTGTCCGTCTTCTTAGGAGTGTGAGGTTGTGGCGGGTTCACCTTTCACTTCTCGGACAGCGCAAACTTGCCCTGTAGGTATTGATCTTCAATCCATCTTTTGAAAACGAAGCAATCCTCAATCGAATGGTTTACCGTTTGATGGTAAGGGCAGTAGTTGGGGTTATTCACCTCACTGGGTTGCGGCGGTCGCCTTGGATTTGGCAAGTTGATAAGCCTGTTGCGTACCGCCAGCTCGAATAGCCTCTTCGTCTTATCCCGCGGGAATGAATAGGGGCGCTTCATTTTCTCATTATAATACCGCCGTCTTTCTTCCAGTTGATCCGCCAGCTTTGGGGCACTGAGTTGCTGCTGAGCGTTCGCAACGAAGGTTGCCTTCCCTTTACCCTTGTTATTCCGAGGTTCCGGCTTCGGGGGAGGCGGTCTGTGACCCATCTGGTCCATCTGGGCCAACTTGTCGATCAAAGCCTGGAACGTGGTTGGCTTGAAGAACATCATGAACTGTGAGATAGTTGCATGAGGATCTAGGGTACCCACGAACATGCCCACCGCAGGCGCTTCCTCAATGCGTTGTTCGCATTTCGACCACAAGTTTCGCCAGCGTATAGCGTACTGGACCCACGTCTCGCCTGGTTTCACCCTGGCATTAATCAACGCCGTTATCGGGGTGCGTTCGCTGGCGCTCGCGAATCGCTGAGTAAATAGCAACTCCATTTCAGCGAATGTCTTGACGGAATCGTTCGGGAGTTCAGAATACCATTCGAACACTGTTTCTGACAAGCTGCGGACGAATTGGCGAAGCAAGGGCTTATCATCGCCGCCAGTGTTGCCACAAAGCGCCCTGAACTGGGCTATATGTTGATGGGGATTGCCTGTCCCCTTATAGACATGAAATTTCAGTATTGTATAGCCCGGCGGGTACTTGATCTGATCATACCAGCTCGGATATGGTCGCCCTGTTCTGACAACTTGACCAGCTGCCTCAGTCGCCTGGTGAACCCGTATCTGCTGAGCTATATATTCGTCTAGGTCAGCTTTGGAGATTGTCTCCTCCTTGGCTGTTGACAGAGCCGGTGGAGGATTTGACGTTTCCCCCTTGTCATCTTCAAGGACGATTGGAGGATCTTCAGCAGCAGAATCTTGTTGGATCATCATTTCCACCATGTCCTGGAACAGGAGGGCCATTCGTTGTATATTGGCTGCTTGTTCAGCAGCCTCTTTATCCTTCTTCTCTAATATCCTACGAAGGAATTCAGCGTCAGTTTCTTGCTCCTGGCGTTGATCAGATGACGCTTCGGGGCTTTTTTTCGGCCCAGTGAGTGCGGCCATCGCGTTCATCATTTCTTGGAGCTTCTGCTGTTGCTCCTGAGCTTTGGTCACTGACCATGTAAGCGGTCTATGACCCGTGGATGCACGGCTGTCCTCCTTTCCCGACGCCATGTATACCGTATGCACCATCATGCCTCCAGACTTAAGGCGTTTAGGCTTATTGTCCTTGACATTTGCTGCAGGAGTGGGGACTTTCTCCGGCCTTCTTCTCTTTTGAGTAGTCGACGTGGAGGGACCCGCTGCAGCGGGCACCCAAGCGGTTGTCGTCCTTTGTTGTCTGACATGACGATTCTTTTCTTCCTGAACCTTCACCCTCTTCTGCCGGCGAGAGTGATCTTGGTCGATTACTGAGTCTTGGACCCGTCGCCAGACCTTATAAATTTTGGAGGACAGCCGTTGAGGAGGCTGCTCCGGCCTTGTTTCTGTAGCATTCTCCGTAGGTGGAGGGGATCTTTTGAGAACTGCAGTTGGCAAATTTCTGCGTACCTTGTTTAGCAGCTCGAAACTGTTCCCGGTTGGAACAGCAGCCTCAATTTCCACCGTTGGAGCTGGTGGAGTTAGCCCGGAGGGGGAGTTGCCCCCAGTCTTCCTTATCCGGCGCCAGTGGCGACGTCGGGCATGACGGGTTGTTGGGATTGATTCAGCGACGGCTTCATCTTGCCCCCTGTTCTGGGGAGGGGCTGCTGTCGGTGTCAGCCTCTTGAAGACTGACGTTCGTTGAGAAGCTACAGATTTCTGAGCGGGAGCCGGAACGGGGGTAGTCAGTCTCGCGAAGACCGACCCTCTGGGAGGAGAAGCCGCCTTGGCGACTTCGGGAGCAGCTGTCTTCTTTGGGATAGCCACCTCAGGTATCATGGGCTTCTTGGCGGGCCCTTTGGAGTTCAGGCTCAGTCTGGTGAAGACCGAGGAGTTGGACGACCCGTTGAGAGGGGCCGTAAGAGTAGCAAGTTGATCAAAGACCGACTTCTTGTTCGCTTCCGGTGCGGGCATTGGGATGTTAACGCTCACCGGCGGGAGCATGGTCCCAAAGAACAAACCGGTGGTAGCTTGAGTCACCTGTTCCACAGGCATCGTAAACAGGGAAGCAGCCTGCGGTCCATAGGCTACACCTCCAGGTGAGGCGGAGCGTCGGTTGCATTTGCAGTTGGAGCAGTTCGAGCAGTTGCCAGCCATTGATCCTTTTGCTTTCTGCAGCAAACGAAACGCTAAATCTTAGTACTTCGAAACCCAAGGGCAACCATTAGCGAACCGCGATTGGTTCGCGAATCACGACACACGAAGTGTGGAGTGGAAAGAGGAAAAGGTCCCACCGGGCGTGCCAGAATCTGTTCCCCTCCGAAAGACGGCCAAGACGTGGACGGTCTTGCCTGAAATTCGGGGCAAATGCTAATTGGTGCTATCCGTCTACCTCTCCGAGGATGCCAAGTTGATTTATGGCACCATGTATCGAAGGTTTAAACGGATGCGTCCGATGTAGCAGATTTCGTCAGATTCCCCCTCGCTTGAGGGGTTTTTGATTGTGGGGACGCTCTTCCCTGCAGGCGCACCCCCTGCAGTTAATTACGCTACCGCATTGCGGTAACAACTTTCTCTTTCTCCAGATGGTCACTTCGTGTCGTGTGTCTTTGATTTGTGTTTGGCTTCCCGTGGATTGTATACGGAGACTGAGTTATGTCGTCGCCCGTAGGGCGTGGACTAGTCCAAATCCGTATTATCTTAGATTTGGGTTTGGGGGTTTGGGTTTAAGGATACGTTAGCCTCGTTTGAGACTAAGATCGACTTAAACGTTTGTTAAGGATACGTTAGTCTAGCTTTCAGACTAAGATCAACTTAACGGGATCGTTTAGATCCAACAAGAGAGCAATTGGGGGAAGGGGCTCTATTGTTTAGTTTAATGACATTACGGTCGATAGGTTGTTTAAGGACATTGCGGTCCGATGTTAGTTTTAAGACGTTGCGGTCAAGGTTAAGGACATCGTAGTCTGAGGGTTTAAGGGCCCCACAGTCCGGCATTAGTTTTAAGACATCATGGTCAAGGTTAAGGACGTCATAGTCCGTTGTTAGTTTTAAGACATTCCGGTCAAGGTTAAGGACGTCATAATCCGTTGTTAGTTTTAAGACATTCCGGTCAAGGTTAAGGACCTCATAGTCCACGAGTTTAAGGACCCTACAGTCCGACGTTAGTTTTAAGACATCCCGGTCAAGGTTAAGGACCTCATAATTCATGAGTTTAAGGACTCCACAGTCCGTGAAATGTATGTGGTTATCGAGACCCGTCACCTCTTTGAAGACGTTGAGGAATTACAACGCCAAGTATCAAAGGAGTGAAGAGATGTACCCTTGAACCAAGATAGATTAAGTGATCTGTAGTCCAATTTGGAAACGAAGATCAATTATTATATTATGAGCCCATTGGCCCAGTTAAGTTTGAATTGAGGACTTATGGCCTTCTTGGGCTAAGTCTATTAGTTATATGTATGCCTAGAGGCCATTACTGTACATAGGATGTATATTGTAGTGGATGCTTGGACATATATAGGGAGGACTTTCTTGCTCGACATGATAGTATGCTATCTGGTTGCTCTTTACCTTAACGTGTATACTGATTGTCTCTCTGTTACATGTTGGTAAAGCCCTTAGGATGTGTACTTGATTACCTGGACTATGATGCGGATCATACTAGTGGGGACATGGTAGTCCATAAGTACATCCTTCAAGGTCCCTAGTCGTGGGTATATCGAGACGGGGTATCGATATACCAGAGTAGACTAGCGTATACCTTCTCGACCCATACAGATGGGCGATGGATGATCCCATATCCATTGGTGTTTGATATCAGAGATGATATATGGGTGCTCAGTGGAGACTGGGTACACTGGACGGACTCGCCGAGAACTCCCAGATGGTATTATACCTCACGTCAGATGGCAGTTCTCTGGTGACACTGATACAGAGTAGTCTGTTGACCCGAGATCGTCATAGAGTCTTGTGTGATTCCCACTGTGCTTTGATTTCCACCTTACCACGTCCAAGAGGGCGTGCAAAACGGTGGTTTTTGGGTACAGTCCCGAATCACATGGAGGCAATGAGCGTAGGAGGGGATTCGTCTCTCCCGGTATAGGGAGTTGATGTTGCGCTGTGTTCGATTGGCTATAACCGGAAATCCCTGGCCAGGGTTGCTGAGATTTACTGGTAAGTGTTACCAGTTGTTTCTCGAACTGTTATAGACCTCATATCGACACGACTTATTGAGCTACTGGGGTCTGATGTTTACCACCCCTAGGCGAGATATGCGACATATCAGACGACGAGACCCGACTGTACGGTAAGTGTTACTGGTTGGATTCACAGGAGTATGAGTGGGCTTGCTCGTTGATCTTCTGATCGCTCAATACCCGGGTGGCCGTTACGTTTAGCAGACCGCTTGCGGCTTATGGGTGTTTGATATGATCATCACCTACTGCCGGCGTATTGACGAGTCTTTAGAGTCCTACACAGAGGTTTCTTGGCTCAAGCGAAACGAAATAGGAGCGCATATGAGATATGTGAGGGACCGAGAATAATACCAGTATGTGATACTGTATTCTATTCTTGCGATTTGTATCATTGGACGGTTATATAAGATATAGCCGGGTTACCGAATCAAATGTTGATTCGATATATTGATCCACTTGATATTAGTCGGTTATATGCAGTATGACCGGATCATTAAATCAAGTGTTGATTTAATGATATAATGTATAATTATATATTAGATATATTACTTTACATTAACTAGTATTTGTTCACTTAAGATTGATTTTCTCACTTGATGTGCACAAGTTGTATATGCGATATATTTTTGTGCACTTGATTGTATCATGTTTGATGATACATGCAAACTTGGGTGTGTGTATGCTATACACCATGTTTAGTTAATGGTTAGGGTTTCATTTTCCTTATTTATTTATTTTTATTCATTTATTTTTTTGGGCAAAAACAAATATGGTGGCTTTCTTTGTTTTATTCTTGGAGTTTCATGAAGCTTCACCATTTTGTTTTTATTCTTAAACCTAACCATTACCTAAACCCTAGTTTATTCTCTACATGAGTTAAACTAACCCATGGTTGCTATATGATAAGAATCACTTGAATTTTCTTTTTTAATTAATTCTTTTTCTTTCTTCTTCTTCTTCTTCATGAAGAAAAGAAAAACTTGCTAGAAAATTCTAAGTGATGAAATCAAGTGAGAAATCCAAATCCAAAGTGAACCCACTTCCTATTTCTTCATCCTCTACCACTTGCCATGTTGTATAGGGTGTTTTCTTCACAAGATCTATGATCTAGTGAAGATGGAGCTTGAGTTTGAGTCGCCTCGACGTAGATCATCTTCGGCATCGAAGTCAACGACCTAGCCCGCCCATTTCTCCGATGAAACTGATGCTAGAGTCCGGGATTCCGATGATCGCAGCGGAGGGACGTCAACACGGAGCTAAAGAAGTGGAGGACCGGATCTACAAAGGTTGTAGCTCTTTTCACTTTGTAGCAAAGTAGTTTGCTTGCATATTTTTCGCCTTTACCTCTAGTTAACGATCTTGCATAGGATTCTTAGGCACATGAAAAATTTGAATTTGGCATGGTTGATATCTTGTGGAACCTCTTGAGTGTGCCTAGGAACCCTACAGTGGTATCGGAGCCTAGCTAGAGTTTTAGGCGAAGTGTAGACGAAGTTAGAGATCCGATCGAACCCCGAAACCCCGATCAAAACCCTTCTCTGTACATTTTTTCAAACTGTGGATTTTTGTGAATTAAAAATGCTCAGAAAATTAAGCAGGAAAATCTAAGAATTACTGTGAAGTACGGACCCCTAACTCAAAAATTTGACCGCGGAACCGCGGCCAAACCGAGGGTTTGGCGGCGGTTCCGCGGCCCAAATTGTGAATTAGTCCCTCAAACTTCACATACTTATTTCTAGGTCCTTTCTTGTCATTTTTTTCTGGGAATTTTTTAATTCCACTCAAGTGTTAGAGTTTTCTAGGGTTTTATTGGGGACTCGTTAATTCGATCGGATAATTTAACTTCATTTATGTTTTTCCGGATATTTTAGAAACTGTTAAAAAGTTCGACCGGATATAAATACCCATTTTTTCCCCTGCCGGGAAATTTCCAAGTGTTGGATTTTTCCGTAGTTTAAGAACGTTCTAAGTAGTGCAAGTAACGCGATGGATCCTCTAGAAGACAACAAACTTTAATTCGATTATGTGACCGTCTTGAACTGCCCTTTGAACCTTAGGGTTTGGGGCAGCACGGCGTGCTACATATGAGGCGTTGGCTTGACCCTTCTACGGCTGGACCGTTGGTACTGTGGCATGAAGTGAATGTTTTTAAACTTATTTCATGTGTTGAGCAGTTTCGGGAAAACTTGGGTGTTTGAATGTTCGATCGGAAAGTTTAACATTTTCTATTTATCTGGAATGTGATACAATATTTGGAATCCACAAGGAGTTATGAGATAACTGATTTGACTGTTATAAACATAGCACTTTAGTCTCAAATGATCGGTTGCCATGGAATTTTGATGCGATCAAAAGTCCTTCGCAATCACGTAGCGTACGCAGATACTCGTCGAGTAAACTTAATAGACAGCCACGCCCCATCGCCCCGGCCAAGTGACTGTAGGAGAACCCCGTCGCCGAAAGCATCCGTTCGGGTGCTCGCGGCAGCGGTATTCTGCCTTAGTGCACTTCGTCGACGGCATCAGGGATGCGGCCGTCTACTAAAGTTTGCGACGAGCATTCGATCAGGTTGTCGGGAATTTTGTTGAATTGCCCGACTTGATATTGAAAAGTGTTTTCGATAAAGAGACTAAAATGCGGGGTTTATAACTATTAGGCATGCGATGTCTATGGTGGTTGCGGATTCCAACTGTTGTAGTTTTACACTTTCTTTTCTGCGACCGTAAGTGTAATATGTGATATCGCCGGTTTCGTTGCTATATGTCAACGACAATTGGGATGCGCATATTTACTTACGTTGATGACATGTGATGTTATGTGTTGCTGGATATGTTATATTCGATCGTCGTGTTTGAATAGCCGGGTTTTTTTATGTGAGATGAGTGCTTTTTCATTTTCATTCATGTAAAAACTTGTATGTAATATTCTTTTATTGGGGCACTTCCAGGTTGTGGAAGCTGTCACCGTTGATGTATATTATTTTCTTTTCCGCACAGGATAGACCTAAGGAGGAGGGCACAAGTAACCGGGTTCTGGAGTCCAGTGGGAGACCAACTCGAAGAGTCGAGTCCGGGTCTCCTAACTCTAGAATTGGTAGGGTTGCTTGCCGCTCTCGTAGGGGTCTAGGGGTGTGGGTTTGGCTATTCATCGCGACCATGGAATCCGTGTTTTATACTAGCTCGTATTGAAAACACGGACGTCCTAGTATATCCAATGTTTCATATGTTTCTTCTGCTGCGATATCTGTGATGTGATCATTTGATATGCTGTGATGGATACTGTATATAGTATATATGATATATTATATAGACGTTACTTATGTTTTACACCCGCGCTAGCCCTGCCCCGCTCTGTCGTTAGTTACCCAACCTAACGGTACACGAGGGGACATCGAGGCGAATGCGGATGGCATAAGTGTACGTCGTATTTATCTGTGATGTTTAGGTGATTTAAATGATGGGACTTCATTAATATGATTAATAAAAGAAAAGAAACCTAAGATGTTGTGGAATCGAATTTTCAAAAACAGGTAGCTACAGTTCTTGCTTTGCATCGCGGTGTTCCTTGTAGAACATCCTGCACCTTATTCGATAAGGAAAGGACCGAGATCCCTTCACCGGGAGTGACCCCTTTAGCAATAACTGGCAGATGCTACAACCCTCGGTTTGTCTTTTGATTGCTTCTATAGTTTTTGCTTTGCACAGCGGTATATATGATATATCCTGCACCTTATTCGATGAGGAAAGGGCCGACGATCCCTTCACCGGGAGTGACCCCTTTAGCAAAACTAGAAAAGCCTCAAAAGCACTCCATTTTAAAATCATTTGATTCTACAACGATATCAAGTTCATTACGCAATAGGTTTTCAGAAAAACCTGTCGTAGCCCTCCGTCATTTCAGATAAATCCTGCTTAGTATTCGTGCTGCGTTTGTTGACCTTGTCAAGGCGCAGTGTGCAGTAGCTAACCAGTATTTATCTGCTTATGCATATGATGCAGATTGGGTTATGGTAGTCGTACGACCTTGTTGACCTTGTCAAGAGTCGTGCGGGTGGGTTTGATTTAATTAAGAAATGACGGGTTGAACTTGACTTACGGTCTATGCTTTGTTGACCTTGTCAAGGTCATAGATCGTTTGGGGCAAAATTATCGGGAATTTCAAGTGTTGAAATTTGCAATGAGATTGCATACCTTCTATGAGATAGTTGGATCCCGATACCCACTGCGAGTAATTGTTACTCCTGGGAGAGTTTTACATATTACAATTAGCCGATCTAGTAAGTGTCTAGAAAGGTGTCAATGGGGTTACGCTTCTGGAAAAACGAGGTTTACTGTAATTAGGTACGTGCGAAAGTACGGGGAAGCTCCCTCAAAGTACCGACACTGGCCTGGCTGAAAGATTGGCGAACTTGTAGCGTGTAATTAATCCCGGCTAGTCTTTCCTTTTAGGGTTTGAAGGAAGATTTGATAAAAACAGTGGGAGCCATCCTGATTAGATAAAATAATAACCAATCTGATCTTGCAAGAGCATACGCTGAGTGTTTTCTTCTCCCTCTCTCCAGTTAGCGACCATATCACGCCTTAATCAAGATAATAATACGGATGTATTGACCGAACCCGCTTGTTATACTGAGCTGGGGAACGTTGGTCCCGCTCCAACTTATAATTGTTATAAGACAGAGCAGGAAATAGAGGAATACCTGAATTCCTATGCCGCCCAAACGAAGAAAGTGCATATGATGCATCTCTTTCGGGTGTGTTCATTACAAAGAACTGTTTCTCTGTATTCTCTACGTCCTGAGTATTTGATACCGGATCAGGATCCCAGATATGTAATCTGTTACATAGGGCGAACTGAGAACGGGTGATAAGTTTCATGAGACAGAAAACGGTGCAAATGTTGCAGCCAAGTCTGTTGGTCACTGTCACTCTGTATTACTAGAATACATTGATTCTGAACAAATGTTATTAGATACCGAACCTGATATACAAAATCATATCAGTCTCTTTATTAGTAAAGAAGGATATAATTTTGTATTGTTGGATAATGTTTTGAACATTTCCTATATCAAAAGTTGATCAGATCAGGCACGTTATCTAAAAGCATTAATGTTCTAAATCAAACTACAGTTCTTAGTATACGGAACACACACAAGAGGAAGGGTTCAGAAATGAACGGATCCTTCTTGAGGTATTGTAGACTAGGTCATATCAATACGACCCGACTAGCTGAAGTTACATATAGATGCATATTTAAAATTAGTTTGAATTACATCTTGTGTAACTTGCCGGTCATATCACAGAGATAAGATGACCATAGCTCCGTTTATTGGAAACAGAGAAAGAGTTAGTGAACTCTTGGGATGATACATACTGATGTATAAAGGTCCCCTGTCTATACATACCAAGACCGGTCCTTTGTATTTCATTACATTCTCTGATAATCTCTCAAGATTGAGACATATGTTCCTGTTGAAACACAAGTCCGAACCTTTTGAGATATTCACAGAATATAAGTTAGAAGTAGAGAACCAAAATAGGTACAAGTATTATGTCCTTTGATGCGATCAAGGAGGAGAATACTTGAGCACGGAATTCCTGGATTATTCTAAAGGAGAATAAGATTCTCTCTCAGCATTACTCCTCCGTATACACCATAGCACGATGGTATATCGGGCGGAGCAATAGCACCCTATGTGATATGATGTGCTCTATGATGAGTACTACTGAGTTTCCTATTTCCTTTTGGGAGTTATGCACTTGAGAAGCTGCATACCTATTGAATAGGGTTCCGATCAAATCAGATGCTTACCTTTTCATATGAGATATGGAAAGAGAAGAGCCCATATCTTAAGTTTGTTAAGATTTGGGGTTGTCCAGCATATGTCTAAAAGCATAATCCGGACTAGCTCGAAGCAAAATCAGTTCTATGGAAGTTTGTTGGATATCCCAAGCTTACGCAAGGGAATATCTTCTACCTAACCGAGGAACAAAAGATGTTTTGTTACTCAGCATGCCACCTTTGTGAAAGGGAATTTCTTATAAAGAAATTATTGGTCATAAGGTAGAACTGGAAACAGTTCCAGCTATACAAACTGCAGCTGATGATTTGGTAGAACCAAAGGATTCAATAGCAACCAACGAACCTCAACCTCTCCGCCGATCTAGTAGGTTTCCTCACCCACCTGAGAGATACTCCGGTTTCTCTATGACAGTGGGAGCGAGGATTGCATCATGGGATGATGACCCAACTAGTTTCGAGCTAGCCATCAGGAGTGAGACTCTGTAAGAATGGCTGGATGTTTAGCGATCTGAGATGGAATCCTTTTACACCAACAAAGTATGGACTTTGGTTGCTTTATCTGAAGGGTTAAATCCCCATCAGGAGCAAGTATATCTTGAGAAGATTACTTGGTGTAGATGGAAAAGTTGAGACTTTCGAAGCTAGACTTATTAAAAGTTTTCGTCATCGGTCAGGCGTGGAAAATGATGAAACCTTTTCCAGTAACTATGCTTAAGTCCATCCAGATCCTACTTGCCACGGCCACATACCATGACTACGATATCTGGCAGTTGGGTATCATGACTGCTTTTCTAAATGCTGTTTTAGAAGAGAGAGTCTGTAAGTACACAGTCAGAGGGCTTCGTAGACAGTGGGAGCAGCGGAAACGTGTGCAAGATGTTTTATGTAATAAAGTAGGCATCGCGGAGTTGGAACATCTGTTTTGATGAGTTAGTCAAAGAGTTTGATATCATCAAAATGGTAGATGAATTTTGTATATACAAAAAGGTAGTAGGGAGTATGCTGGTGATCCTTGTAGAGTACGTGGATGACATACTCTTGATAGGGAAGGAGTTTCCTATGCTACGCTCGGTCAATCTCCGCTTATCACAATGATTCTCCATATAGGATCAAAGTGATACCTACTAAATCCTGGGTTTTGGATCTATGGGATAGATCTAATTGGATATTAGGATACTCACTAGTTGTAGTGAGATGGTATCAATTAATCCTGGGGAGAATCACTTGAAAGGTTCCAGGGTGATAAGGACGACTAAATGTCAGTCGCAGGCATTGTCTTTACCCTCAGTAAAGGGACGGTATGTTGGAAGAGTTCCAAGCTAGATACCGTGGCATACTAGACGATAAAAGCTGGATACATCGTTACTTAAGATGCTACCAAAGAGGCAGTCTGGATGTATATAAGTTCATAAGATGAACTTCGTTCCTACCATTGTGAGACAATGAAGTTGTGGTTTATGCCAAGGAACGCCCGTCCCGTCAGTGATCCAGACATATTCTAAGGCAGTATCACCTGATTATGGAGATGGTTGATCTCCAGGAGATCGAGGTTAGGAGAGAAGACTCAGAGGACAACACGGCGGATCCACTCACAAAGGCCTTTTCCCAAAGAGGGACTTTTATGGGATGGTTGAGTATGAGATACTACAACCACTGCTACAGATGGCCCTAGTGCAAGTGGGAGATTGTTAGTTATATGTATGCCCTAGAGGCCATTACTGTATATAGGATGTATATTGTAGTGGATGCTTGGACATATATAGGGAGGACTTTCTTGCTCGACATGATAGTATGCTATCTGGTTGCTCTTTACCTTAACGTGTACACTGATTGTCTCTCTGTTACATGTTGGTAAAGCCCTTAGGATGTGTACTTGACTATCTGGACTATGATGCGGATCATACTAGTGGGGACATGGTAGTCTATAAGTACATCCTTCAAGGTCCCTAGTCGTGGGTATATCGAGACGGGGCATCGATATACCAGAGTAGACTAGCGTCTACCTTCTCGACCCATACAGATGGGCGATGGATGATTCTATATCCATTGGTGTTTGACATCAGAGATGATATACGGGTGCTCAGTGGAGACTGGGTACACTGGACGGACTCGCCGAGAACTCCCAGATGGTATTATACCTCACGTCAGATGGCAGTTCTCTGGTGACACTGGTACAGAGTAGTCTGTTGACCCGAGATCGTCATAGAGTCTTGTGTGATTCCCACTGTGCTTTGATTTCCACCTTACCACGTCCAAGAGGGCGTGCAAAACGGTGGTTTTTAGGTACAGTCCCGAATCACATGGAGGCAATGAGCGATAGGAGGAGATTCGTCTCTCCCGGTATAGGGAGTTGATGTTGCGCTGTATTCGATTGGCTATAACCGGAAATCCCTGGCCAGGGTTGCTGAGATTTACTGGTAAGTGTTACCAGTTGTTTCTCGAACTGTTATAGACCTCATATCGACACGACTTATCGAGCTACTGGGGTCTGACATTTACCACCCCTAGGCGAGATATGCGACATATCAGACGACGAGACCGGACTGTACGGTAAGTGTTACTGGTTGGATTCACAGGAGTGTGAGCGGGCTTGCTCTTTGATCTTCTGATCGCTCAATACCCGGGTGGCCGTTACGTTTAGCAGACCGCTTGCGGCTTGTGGGTGTTTGATATGATCATCACCTACTGCCGGCGTATTGACGACTCTTTAGAGTCCTACACAGAGGTTTCCTGGCTCAAGCGAAACGAAATAGGAGCGCATATGAGATATGTGCGGGACCGAGAATAATACCAGTATGTGATACTGTATTCTATTCTCGCGATTTGTATCATTGGACGGTTATATAAGATATAGCCGGGTTACCGAATCAAATGTTGATTCGATATATTGATCCACTTGATATTAGTCGGTTATATGCAGTATGACCGGATCATTAAATCAAGTGTTGATTTAATGATTTAATGTATAATTATATATTAGATATATTACTTTACATTAACTAGTATTTGTTCACTTAAGATTGATTTTCTCACTTGATGTGCACAAGTAGTATATGTGATATATTTTTGTGCACTTGATTGTATCATGTTTGATGATACATGCAAACTTGGGTGTGTGTATGCTATACACCATGTTTAGTTAATGGTTAGGGTTTCATTTGCCTTATTTATTTATTTTTATTCATTTATTTTTTTGGGCAAAAACAAATATGGTGGCTTTCTTTGTTTTATTCTTGGAGTTTCATGAAGCTTCACCATTTTGTTTTTATTCTTAAACCTAACCATTACCTAAACCCTAGTTTATTCTCTACATGAGTTAAACTAACCCATGGTTGCTATATGATAAGAATCACTTGAATTTTCTTTTTTAATTAATTCTTTTTCTTTCTTCTTCTTCTTCTTCATCATGAAGAAAAGAAAAACTTGCTAGAAAATTCTAAGTGATGAAATTAAGTGAGAAATCCAAATCCAAAGTGAACCCACTTCCTATTTCTTCATCCTCTACCACTTGCCATGTTGTATATGGTGTTTTCTTCACAAGATCCATGACCTAGTGAAGATGGAGCTTGAGTTTGAGTCGCCTCGACGTAGATCATTTTCGGTATTGAAGTCAACGACCTAGCCCGCCCATTTCTCCGATGAAACTGATGCTAGAGTCCGGGATTCCGATGATCGCAGCGGAGGGACGTCAACACGGAGCTAAAGAAGTGGAGGACCGGATCTACAAAGGTTGTAGCTCCTTTCACTTTGTAGCAAAGTAGTTTGCTTGCATGTTTTTCGCCTTTACCTCTAGTTAACGATCTTGCATAGGATTCTTAGGCACATGAAAAATTTGAATTTGGCATGGTTGATGCCTTGTGGAACCTCTTGAGTGTGCCTAGGAACCCTACAAAGTCCAATCATGTTTCATATTGACCCTCTGTTGGTTCATTGAAGTAGAGGCTTTGCCTCTAGAAACTTAGCCAATTGGGCTAAAGCTAGTGTTAAACACTAGAGACCAACAGTGTTGAACACTGGGAAATAGGATTATCAGATTAGTGTTAAACACTAAAAATTGTGATTCTCGAATCAGTGTTAAACACTAATAAATAACAGTGTTAAACACTGGCAACCAAGTTATCAGTTTGGTGTTAAACATTAGCAAAGAGGAGATCACGTGGGAGCACGTGATGGCATCCAAAAGGTGGGGCCAGATCCCCCTCATTTTGTTATACAGATAAGTGTTTAACACTTTTTATTCTGACAGCCATCACGTGTGGGCACGTGATGGGGGCTCACGCTTTGATCTGTTAGAATGTTCGTTAGGGGTCACGTGATGACACGTGAGGGCGCCCTGCTTCCCTTTATTTTGTTCTGCCAAAAGTATTGAATACTTTGGAGCATCACGTGATGGAAATTTGGGTGTTTATCTGTCAGAGCCCCAGCCAAGGGGTCACGTGGTAGCACGTGAGAGCGCCCTAGAGCTCTTCTCTGTTTCCTTTGCCTTTTTCTCTGTGTGCTTCTGGGGTCACGTGGGGCATGTGAGGCATTGCCTCAAAGTTCTTTTCTATGGGTCTTTGCTGGAGTCATGTGGTAACACGTGACTCTGACTCAAAGTTCTTTTCTGTGGATCTTTGCAGGGGTCACGTGGTAGCACGTGACTCTAGCTCTTTGCATGTTTTAAAGATTTGTTCATCTTTTAAGAATTAAATTCTTCATAGGTAATAATAAACTTTAGAGGAATTAAGTTCCTGTTTCCTTCTGAAGAATTATATTCTTAAATAGGGTTAAACCCTAATTTCTTTTCTGTAAAGAATTAAATTCTGGTATAGGGTGAAACCCTAATTCTTTTTTCTTTAAGGGAATTAAATTCCTGTGAGTTTGAGAGAATTAAGTTCTCAATTAGGGTTAAACCCTAGTTCTGTCCATTCTGAAGGAATTAAATTCCTAGGGTTAAACCTTAATTTTATCTCAAAGGAATTAAATTCCTGTAATTCTATGAGAATTAAATTCTCAAAACTCAATTCCTCCTCTATGTTTTAGATCTGCATGGCAGGATCTCAACCCAATGAGAATTAAATTCTCAATTTATGGGGAGGTGTGCACTTTGCAGATCTTCAACCAGAGAAAGGACTAAGTTCTTTTCTTTATATAAGAGTTAAACTCTTTTGAGAATTTAATTCTCTTTTGAAGCTTCCCTTTTCTTCTCTTACCTAAGGTTTTTTTTGCAGAGAATCAAATTCTTCCTTCTGAATTTTCAATATTCCAAAGCTCTATCTCTCTCTGTATGTCTCTAAAAAAAAGGCCCCCCTCTTCTTTTCTTGGCTTCTATTTATAGGAAAAGGAAAAGAATCAATCTGTTTGGTAAATCTCTCATTGAGAGATTTGATTTGTTCATTGAGAGATTTGATTTATATTTATCATTAATCTGGGCCTTTAGATTATTAGGTGAATTTTATTCACCATTGGATTTTAAATCCAAAGATATCTCTTTGTTATTTCGGTTAGATTTAGGGGGAAATCTTTCCAAGTCCAAGATTTTTCTATAAATTGGTGATATTTAATCACCTTTAGATTTTTAATCCAACGGTTTCAGATAATCCTTTTTCATTTTGGAAAGATTTGAAAGATCTTCCCTCAGAATTTAATTCTGTCAAAGAATAAGGCTTTTAAAGCCGGTCACGTGTGGCCACGTGACCCCTGGTCACGTGTAGGCACGTGACCCCTGGAATGGGCTTCTCTTCTTCTGCGCTCTGTTCTCTAGCCGCTGCTTTAACCATCACGTGTCAACACGTGACCACTAGTCACGTGTGAGCACGTGATACCTCTTCTGAAGCTTCTTCTTGACTTTTAATTAGAGAACAAATATGCTCTGTGCCGCTGCTTAACCATCACGTGCCAACACGTGACCACTGGTCACGTGTGAGCACGTGATGTCTCTTCTGAATCTTTTCCTGATTTTTAATCAGGGAACAGAGACCCTAAGAAAGATCTCTTTAGATCTATGATTTCAAGAGTGCAAAGCTCTGTAAGAAAACCCTAAAAATTTCTTTAGATCTATGATCTGAAAAGTGCAAGGCTCTGTTATTGGGTAAAACCCTAGATTATGAAGTAATCCTTTCAAAGATTTAATCTTTACCTAAAATTTTCGACAGGGTTCTGTCTCTAAGAGAGTTCTTAAGACAAAGAGCTATGCTCTGAAAGAGAATTAATTCTCAAGAGAAAACAAGAAGATGAACAGAGGTCATCTCAAGAGCCAAAGGCCCTATTTATAGGCACTGAGAGCCGTTTCAACTTCTAAGTTGATCCAATGGTGGAGATGCTGCCTCCGCTGCACTCACGTGTAAGCCACGTGAGCGCAACGGTGGAGGGGCATTTGTTTCCCCCAATCAGAGCAAAACTCTGTTCAAATTTTGAAATTTGAAATGAAGCAACGCTTCATAAAAGCGCTCGCGCGGCGCTAAGAGTCAAAGACTCTGATGCAGCGCTCACGTGCAAAGCACGAGAGTGCCAGTGCTAGCAGCGCCAGCACTAAGAGTCAAAGACTCTGATCTCACGTGCAAAGCACGAGAGCGCTAGCGCTAAGTGCGCTAGCACTAAGAGTCAAAAACTCTGATGCAGCGCTCACGTGCAAAGCACGAGAGCGCTAGCGCTGGAACTAAATCTTCCCCACCCTTGGATCAAAGATCCAACAATGATGACTAAAAATCATCAAATTACCTTTGAAAATTAGAGCACTGTTGGATCAAAGATCCAATGGTGATTAAAAATCATCAAGATATAGAATAAGTTCTGTATGGGAAAATATTTTCTCAATTTTGTTAAAAACAAGAAGATTGCTTTCTGTAAAACAGAAGCCCTTGGATCAAAAGATCCAACGGTGGGAAACATCCCCAAATCAATCAGAGGAAAGATTTCCTTAACTGATTCAACAAATCAGCCTCCCCTATATAAAGGACCGAAGACTTCAAGTCTTGCAGAGAGAAACCCCTCCCCCCCAAACTTTGAGAAATTTCAAAAAGAAGAGCAAGCTCTCGGAAGAAGAATTTCTTCAAGGTAAATAAAACAGAGAGATCAAAGCATCTCGTCACAGAAGAAGAACCTAGTTCTTTTTCTAGATCATAGATCTATAAGACATAGGTCTTTCACAAAAGAGATCATAGCATCTCATCATAAAAAAGGGAAGGGAGGAGAACTTAGTTCTCGTTAGATCACAGATCTATAAGATAAAGACAAAGTCTTTCACAAAAAAACAGAAGAGATTGTAACATCTCCTATTAAAATAAGAACCTAGTTCTTAGATCTACGAGACAAAGTCTCTTATAAACGAGAGTTTAATTCTTAGAGCGCAGAACTGATCAAAGCTGCCTAAAAAGAAGCGCCTTAGCGTTCCAAGACTGGCGCACATCGCTCCTAGCGCTCCAATTTAAAGAAGCGCCTCAGCGCTCCAAGTCTGGCGCCCAGCGCTCCAAGTGCTATTTTTAAAGAAGCGCCCAACGCTTCAAGGTTGGCGCTCAGCGCCAAGCGCACCACGTGCTCCTCATGTGGGCGCTATTTTATAAAGGGCGCTATTTTATAAAGAGCACTCTGCACTCATTGACTGGCGCTCAGCGCCAAGCGCGCCATGTGCTCCTCACGTGTGCGATATCTCACAGGAAGCGCCTTAGCGTTCTAAATCTGACGCTCAGCGCCAAGCGCATCACGTGCTTCTCACGTGTGCGCTGAGGGAACATAAACCGTTCTTTAAATAAAGCTCCAGAGCCATAATGAGGGCTCAACACTCAATAAAAGACGAAAAGGTTGTCAGAACCCAAACCAATGCTCAGTATTGTTAAATGAAAAAGGACTGAGCCTAATTAAATTTCCAACATTTTAATTGAGTGGGCCGAGCCCAAGTTGGCCACATATCCCTAATATAGATTAATTGAGCCCATATGCTCATAAATCTTTTTAACTGATTTAGTCCCAAACTTGACTACAGATCTCTCAACCAACATCGTTCAATGGTACATCTCTTCATACCTCTGATATATGTCGTTGTAATTCTTCAACGTCTTCAGAGAGATGGAGGGTCTCAACAACCAATAACTTTTGGTGCATCCCCAAACGGTTGAACCAAAACCACACAGACTATGACGTCTTTAAACTGGACTATGATGTCTTTAAACTTTACGGACTGTGGGGTCCTTAAACTCATGGACTATGATGTCCTTAAACTCATGGACTATGATGTCTTTAAACTTTACAGACTATGACGTCTTTAAACTGTCACGGACTATGATGTCCTTAAACCCATTGGACCGCAATGTTCCTAAATTAAAACAATAGAGTCCAAATGCTCTTTTGTTGGATCTAAATGATCCTGTTAAGTAGATCTTAGTCTAAAATTAGACTAACGTAACCTTAACAAACGTTTAAATTGATCTTAGTCTCAAATGAGATTAACGATCCTTAAACCCAATCCAAAACCAAATCTAAGAAAATACGGATTTGGACTAATCCACGTCCTACGGGCGACAACATAAATTAGTCTCCGTATACAATCCACGGGCAACCAAAAATAAAACAAACACACACGACACGAAATGACCTTCTGGAGCAGGAGAAAGTGGTTACGGCGATACGGTGACGTAATTAACTGCAGGGGCTCGCGCCTGCAGGGAAGAGCGTCCCCACAATCAAAAAACCCCTCATAATGAGGGGGAATCTGACGAAGTCTGCTATATCGGCCGCATCCGTCTAAACCTCCGATACACGGTGCCATAAATCAACTTGGCATCTTCGGAGAGGTGGACGGATAAAACCAAATAACATCTGCCCCCAAATTCAAGCAAGACGATCTACGCGGTTTCGTCTCTGTTTTCGGCGGCCAACAAAACCTTTTTTGAAAAATTCAACCGTCTCGATGTTGTATCTTGGCGGCAGTAAGGGCATGATTTGTAATCATGTACGAACCAACCTGATAGCATTCCATACGCACGAAAGTCATTAATTGTCCACAATAAAACCGCACGCATCATGAAGGTTCTATCTGTATTTGCATTGTAAGTCTCTCCACCATCACTGAATAAAGATTTTAACTCATCGATCAGAGGGCGGAGGTAAACGTCGATATTGTTTTCCGGTGATTTTGGTCCGACAATAAGAAAATGCATCATAAAGTAGGACCAATCCATAGCCAACCACAGCGACAGATTATAAACCATCATTACAACGGGTCATGTACTGTGTCCTCCATCTATATAGTCGAAAGAGCAGAATCCATCACTAGTCAGTTCGAGCCTGATATTACGAGGATCGCAACTGAATGTTGAGAGCCTCCTATCGAAATCATTCCATACCGGCGAATCTCTTAGATGACCCATTCTTCTGTTTTCACTTGGAGCAGCACGGTGATACTAAATCATTACCTCTGCTGTCTTCTTACATTTGAAGAGCCTCTTCATCCTCTGTATTATGGGAAAGTATCGTTGGGACATGCATGAATTTTCCCACAGTTTAGACCTAAATTGGACATCATCTTCTGGGCTTCGTACCAGCTCTCGAGAATGTTATTTCCCGGGGGCATAGAATCTTTCAGGAACTTCAGATGTATCGTGAATGACTTGTAACTCCATCCATTTAGACACTTAATATGAAAAAGGTGGATGAACCAAGATAGTGTGGAATACTTTGAATCCTCATAAATTGGTCTCCCCGCATAATTCATGAACTTCTCATACTTATCCGCACGCTATTCTTGACCGGAAGGAATGTCTTCTTCGTTAAGATAACTATTACCGAGAGCAGCATCTACCATATCCCCCATTTCCTTTCCTGGAAAGAAGTTATCTTCTTCTTATTCTTCCGCCGTATTACCATTTTCTTCTTCTTCCGCTGCATTACCGTCTTCTTCTTCTTTTCCCCGTGAAATAGCCAAGTTGTATAAAGTCTGGTAAAATCATGCTTAACAATGTGAAGCTCTACGATTTCCACCTTCTGCCAGAACTTATTCCCACACTTGTCGCACGGACAAAAGATCTTCCCCAACACGACCTTATAATGATGTACTCATTGGCCATGTTAGACTATATAACAGATAAAATGTAAGTTTCACAAATGGAAGAAAGTAGTAAAATTTTGGAATCAGTGCTTGAATCGGAGACTGTAGGGCTAGAGAGGCCGAGGTATGAAGCGGAAGGGAAGGGGACTTTGGTTTTTGATGGTGACTACATTGAGAAACTAAAGAAGGAGATGGTTATTAATAAATAAGAGAATGAGAAAGGCAAGTTTGTCATTGAAGAATGGATTCTTCTTCCAAGATAGATGATAAATTATCTAAGTTTCGATTAATGATTTCGCTTGGCTGTAGGGTTGTTAGTGTGTATGTGCTTTGTGTATGTTTATTTCAATTTATGATTTCAGCTGTAGGGGGTAAGGCTTCTATCCCATTAAAAATGTATAAAACATACACCTATTCGCTTGTGGTTTTATTCGTTTCGAGAAAATTTCGGCAGCACCTCCCCGCTGTTCTCCGAGTACACTGTAATAAAAAAGATGATCATTTCAATGTTGTCAAACAACATTGAAACGAATATCTAATCTATCGTTGTATATGGAGAACCAGCAGAAAGGTACCGACGAAATATCTCAAAATGAATGAAAAACACAAGCGAATGTAGGTGTTTGCTTTATACATTCCTAACTTGTTCACACTGAAGAAATCTATCGGCTATCATACGATTGAATTTTCTCATCACATAGACTACGCGACGGATGTTAGAACCGAATGATATCGTCTGATGTTTAACAAAATTCGTGTAGTTCTATGTCACGACGAATATCGAACGTATGTTAACCGATAAACAGGGACTAAGATGCGTTTTGATTTTCATATATGATTATTGATAAGAATATAAAAGTTGTATATTATCATCGAGTATCATACATACACTTAGTGTAAGATTTAACTTGAATCGGTTTTACGTTTATTTTTAATTACAAGGGTTCGAAGTTTTTAGTTCAGGATAAAGTTTTTTAAAGTTAAGGGTTTTCTTAATCAAATTTAAGATTTTTGAATTTATTGGGATTACGATGGGATTTGATAAGAGTTCAATGTAGAGGAGAATGATGATGAAATAAGATTTGGCCTTATTTGTATGTGTCACGCCCCGATTCCCAGTAGACAGAAACGGTGACGTGGTAAGCTCGCGGCATATTTATCCAGAGAAGGTCATTCCCTAAATAAATATATTAAGCGTATTGAAACAATAATACACAATACAAGAATAAATGGAGAGTGTAAAATTTTCAACAAATATCTTTATTTACATTCAACTTCCAATATTTACAAATACATGAGTTTATGCTGGAAAGTAAATACAATAAGGAAATTGCCTAAACAAGTGGCATACATAAACTGAAGAAAAAGTGAAGTTGAGCTAGCCTTGAGTAGCGATATGGTTGTAGTCCTCCTCTGTGGCTTCAACTTTCTCCGTCTTGACCGTATCTGACGAACATTCCAAGAGAAGAAAAGTGGGTGGAATGCCCGTCAGCGAACTAGCGCTCGATAAGTCCCAACGATAGGTAGGAGTAAAGAAAATGACAAGAGTAGAATATATATGACGAGTAAAAGTATATGATCATGGGTAAATATATTATATAGGTCTATATATGGTCATTTTTTTAATGTTAAGTTCCAAGTGTGAATGTCAACGCAGCCGTGGAAATATTCACGAGCTTAAGAGTGGAGCCCCAGGAGCAAGGAAACACGGGCTTATTTCATGTGTTAGCATCGGGGCTCTAGGTTATGGATGAGTCAACCCGACTGATAATCGAGTAAAGTAAAAAAGAGATTAATACGGGACTTCTGAAGCTCCGTTGGATTCACACAAGAAACTATCCCAAACACCCCGAGTATAATATATTATAACGGGTTAATATACTTAATTGGTTTGATTGATTGATTAATATGTCTTGATCAAAACCATAGATTGTAAAAGGTGTAGAATGTATTCGAGTGAGTCGAGTAATATGCGAGTTGCGACAATTGCAATCTTGGTTCGAGTCAAGTTGGTTCGAATAGTTTGGGTTCGAGTACATATTCGAGTTTAGATTCGAGTTAGGTTAGAGTTCGAGTTTGTGTTCGAGTTCGAGTTCAAGTTTAGATTCGAGTTCATGTCTTTTTCATAGGAATTGATGTAAATTGTTAAAAATCTTATGTACGGGAGAAATCAGCAACTGCTGCACATGGACGGCAGGATTTGTATCTTTTTCCAAGACAATTGTCATTGATAACTCTGTTAAGTTGTCTAACCTGAATAAGCAAGCACTCATTTTCTCCGGCTCCCTGGGGCTTAAGAGAAATGATATCGCTTAAATCTATATTAATTCCAGAGTCCTTAAAATATTGTTTGCATATTTCGAGAAGGTTTTATGAAAAATATTTTAATATAGTTTAAAAATAAATTTTGAGGGTGATTTACAATATTTAGGGTTTTCATGAATATATATTTTAATTGTTATGGTGTTTTGGTGATAAAACCCCACTTTTTGAAAGTTTATGGTATTTTTATTAAAACTGTTAGTGTATATGCCCTAGAGGCCATTACTGTATCATACTAGTTTGTATATTACTTAATGGAAGCTTGGGATATTCACAGTTGTATATACAATCTTGCTCGAAATGGTAGTATGCTACTTGGTTTGTCTCTGCTTTAATATGTGCATGTGTTTCTTTTAGCATATTGCTGATATACATATTAGTAGAGCCCTTAGGATCTTTGCTTGATTACCAGTGTTGTGATGGCGCTCACACTCGTGGGAGCTGGGTGATCTATAAGCACATCCTTATACAGGTCCCTAGTCGTTGGACTATCAAGACAGGGCATCGATATTCCGGAGTAGACTAGCGTATGCGCTTCTCATCCCAGCGTGGGAGACGGTCTGTCCCACAGCCGTCAGTACATCGTACTTGAGATAGTATGCGGATGCTCGTTAGGTTACGAGTACACTGGACAGGACTCGTCGGGGACTGTTGGTTGGTATTATACCTATCGTCAGTTATCAGTTCCCAGGTGACATGAGTACAGCTTAGTCCGTTGACTTGACACTGTCACTTCGCCTCGAGTGTGTTCCCACTGCACTTTGATTACTACCTTACCACGGCTCAAAGGAGTCGTGCAAACAGGTAGTTTTTGGGTGCAGTCCCGAAGCACTTGGAGGCAGTGACGGTTAGACAGGATTCGTCTCTCCCGGTATTGGGGGTTGACATCGCGCTGTGTCCAGGAGAGCCATTACACGAGTAGTCTCTGGCCAGGGCAAGCGAGATATACTGGTAGGTTTCCAGTGTTATCTCAGGATGTTCTGGGCTACACTCCGACACGACTTGTACCGCTATTAGGGGACTGACGTTCACCGCCCCCCTAGGCCTGCCATGCGATGTATCAGACGAACAGACTGGACTGTACGGAGATTGTCACATACAGGCTCAGTAGGAGTTCAGATGGGGTTCACCTCGTCAGTCTTCTTATCGACATCTACCTGGGGACCGTTACGTACAGCTAGTGCCGCTTGCGGTCTGTGGTTAAACCCACTGCCAGCGTAGTGTCGAGTCTTTAGAGTCCCACACAGAGAGCTATTCGCCTTTAGGCAAAATGAGTAGAGGTCGCATGGTTTTGCGACAGGGTTCGTTCACATCCGCGCACTTGTGCACGTTTGCTGTCCGGACAGCTTATACTAGCGGGCTTTGGTTTAAGCCGGATCCTAGTATATGATTTGGGATTGGCTTTTTCTCATTGTATTTGTGTTCCTCAGATCACGAATACGGGTGCGTATGCACAGTTGCTTGAGACAGAGGGAGAGGACTTTGATTAGGGCTAATGACTATTGTCATTTTATTAACCCTAATGCTTATGTGTGTATTATTGTTAATTGATATTAGTTTAATAATTGTGCATGGTTATAGTTGTTGACCATTTGACCCATCTTGACTTGTTGACCTTGTTGACACTTTGACAATCATCATTTCATTTGGAAGATGCTCTTTGATCCTTGCAATTTGCATTAAAAATGAAATGATAATGGTCATGTCTTGATTTAGCCATGACAATTATCTCACTAATTATCTAATTACAATAATTCACTTATATGAGAGAATGCTTCATATTATTCTCTCATTCTATCATTCACATTCTCTCTCTTGTTCTTCCTCTCCCTCAAGCTCTCCCCTCTCATGTGTTGAGAGACATTTGAGCTTGAGAAAAACCCTCTCTTGATAATCTCTACTCTCATCTAGGGTTCAAGGATTGGCACTTCTTACACCCTAGTTACTTCTAGCTTGGAGTTGAAGCCAAAGGTTGAGGCTTTCGGGTGGATCTTTCTTTGACGGGAGAAGACGACAAAGGTGACCTCCTTCCACCACTCCAAGGAGCAAGGAGAGAAGGACTTAAAGCCCAAGGTATAACCTTTCTAGCACTTAGCTAGTTTCTAGTTAGCTTTAGCTTGTTTTTGTTTAGCAAAGATCCTTCATAGTCTAGTTCATGTTGCCTAAGCTCATAAAAATTCGATTTTTATTCCGTTTTCCGCCTCCCCGCAAGTACCGGGGTGGGCAACGTGGACTTACAGTGGTATCAGAGCCTAACTAAACATAAACAAGCTAAGTAGTAAAGTGTATGGAAGTTCGACCGAAAAAAAATCGAAAAACCGAGTTTTAAAAACCCTAAGTTTCTGTAAAAAAATTTTCTGTTCGAAATAAAATTTGTCATACTCCAAAAATCATCTCAGGGTTTTCTTAAGAAGCACAGCAAACCCGGTCCAGTGAGTCGTCTAAACCGCCGCGGTTCAGCGGCAATAGCAAGCTATTGCCGCGGAACCGCCGCCGTTTTGACTCTTCACTGAGTCGAGTTTGGTGCAGTTTTCTTATGGCTTGGTTTTAGGATTTTTAAGATGGTTTATATGTTCCCAGGTTTTCCAGAATAGAAATTTGTTTTTGGGGGCCTATAAATCCGTATTTTTTTCGGAACTTCAATACACTTTGACTAAAAGGTTATATCTGTGATGTTTACATGTATTGAACGTCGGCTAATCGCTATATGTCGATTAGTCGGGGTTATACATATCTGTGATCTGTGATTGGTGATGGTATGTGTATATGAATGGGTTGGATTGTCGCGGATGAATAGCCGGGGTGGATGTGAGATGAGTGTTGCTTTTTCTTTCATTCATTGTAACATGTAAATTGATGTAATATTATTATTTGTTTGGCCGCACAACCGGGTCGGGGTTGTAGCCGTCATTGTATAATTCTTTTTACTGTTTTTGCTCCTAGGATAGACCCATGGAGGAGGTGCACAAACTACCGGGTATCTCGAAGTGCCGAGTGGCCTACTCACGGTGGTGAGGGAGGTTGCTTCGCTTCGGGTACTTGGCGGGTAGTTTGCCGCACCCGTAGGGGTCTTGGGTGGGGTATTTGGCTATTCACCGCGACCGTGTAATCCGCTTTTCGTTGCAGGCTCGAACGGATTGCGGATTCCTAGTATATCCAATGTATTCATCTGTGATCTGTAATGTCTATCATTGCTATATATTTATATATGATAACTATTTAGGCGTTGCTTATGTTTTACAGCCGCGCTAGCCCAGCCCCCGCTCTGCCGTTAGTTAAGTAACCTAACGGGTGATGACGGGGCCCCGTGGCGAATGCGAATGGCATAAACGTGCGTCATATTTTGGTTGTTTTCTGCAATGGTAGGATTAAATGATGGGACGCATTAAAAGAACTAATGCAAGAAAATAAACCAAGTAAAAGTCGATTGGAACACTTTGAAAACCACTCGGTTCTTTTCAAAACCAAACTTTTAAACGCGGAGCTTGAACCACTCCTTTTAAAAGCTATCTCGTTCCATCGATTATATCAAGTTCACTACGTTCACGGTTTCGCCAAAACCATTCGTAGCCCTCCGTCATTCCACATGAATGGTCAAAAAGTATTCAAGCTATGTATTTTGGCCAAAGTCAAGGCATAGTGATTGGTAGCTATTGGGTATTCATGTGCAGCATAGATAGATGCGTTGGTTTGGGACAGTCGTGCTACCATTTTGGCCAAAGTCAAGGGTAGGTACGGGTGGGTCCAAATTAACCAGGAGAATGACGGGTAGAACTTGACAT
The DNA here is from genome assembly GCA_030015575.1 of Agapanthus africanus. Classification (NCBI taxonomy): domain Eukaryota; kingdom Viridiplantae; phylum Streptophyta; class Magnoliopsida; order Asparagales; family Amaryllidaceae; genus Agapanthus; species Agapanthus africanus. The sequence continues at coordinate 370,505,916 of CM057338.1, read as the reverse complement.
GTGACTTATGATATTTTGGCCAAAGTCAAGGTCATAAGTGCATGGGGCAGAAATCTACATCGGGAGTTTCATAAGTACTGAAACTTGCTAGCGCTGCATACCATTTGGAGTGTGATAATTCTGGTAGGATTCCTTCGGTTTTATCACGCGCTGATATTTGGATCCCGATCCTACTGTGAGTATATGCTACTCCTCGGGAAAACTCTCACTTAAAGATCAATCCTATAAACTCAGTAGGTGTCTAGAAAGGTGTTAGCGGGGCTACGCTCCTAGGGAAAAGAGGTTACTTAATTAAGGAACTTCGCGAAAGCGTTGGAAAACCTCCCTCGAAGTATCGACACTGGCCTGGCTGAACGGTTAAGCAAGTATTGTATGGTGAGATTGATCCTGACTAATCCTTTCTTTACGGTTTGAGAAGGGATTCGAGAGACAGTGGGAGCCATCCAGTTTAGACAAACTAAAAACCACTCTAAACTTGCAAGAGCATCATGCTAAAGTGTTTCTTTTCTCTCTCCTAATTGCAGCGACCATTCATCATGACCGGACTTAAGTTATTACTAGATAAAAACATATTGACAGGGCCAAACTACAAAGATTGGCTTAGGAATGTCAAGATGGCAATCACTTACGACAAGTTGGGGTATGTCCTTACCACCAAAGCTCCCCCTGTCCCAGGTCCCAAAACCAGTGTCGTAGATAGGGAAATCTACAAGACCTAAGAAATAGATTGTGCGAAGGCCAGATGCCTCGTACTAGCCTCGATGGACAATGAACATCAGAGGAGGCACGAGAATATGGACCTAGAGTCCATATTTCTTCATACAAAAGAACTGTATGGAGAGCAGTCTCGTATCGCAAGATACAAAGTGTCGAAGAAGTTGTTTTCGGCAAGGTTGGCCGTCGGATCATCGGTAGCGGAACACGTGCTTAAGATGATTGGCTACATTGAGGAGCTCGCGGACCTTGGGACCACGTTGGAGAATGAACTCTATACTGATTTGATTCTCCAGTCCCTTCCTTCCACTTACGCCCAGTTTATTCTTAACTTCAACATGCAAGGAAAGGAGGTTGAACTTTCCGAGCTTCTGAACATGTTGAGGAGTGCTGAGGGCACCCTATAGAAGGGTAGGGAGACATCCACTTTGTTTGTAGGAGGATCTTCCTCTTCTAGGTCCAGGGCGAAAGCCAAGGGCAAGAAGAAGAAAGCCCCCGCCAAACCAAGAGGCGGTGTCGGTAAAGTGGATACGAAGGGAAAAGGAAAAGCAACAAAGATAGCGGGAAAGCTGGTGGGGAAGGAAGAATGCTTCTATTGTCACAAAAGTGGTCCCTGGAAACAGGATTGCAAGGCTTGGAAAGCCAGAACACAGGATTTGAAGCGAGTTGCAGCTTCTGCTTCAGGTGTGTATGTTATTGAAAATTGTCTATCAATAAACTCTACATCCTGGGTATTGGATACCGGATCAGGATCTCATATCTGTAATTCTTTGCAGGCGTTGAGAAAGCGTAGAGTTTTGAAGGCAGGTGACATGACCCTCAGAGTTGCAAACGGTGCCAGCATGGATGCTGAGGCCGTGGGGGACTATCACCTGGGATTGTCGGATGGACACTTTTTGGTTTTGCGTAGTTGTTATTATGTACCAAATGCAACCTGTAATATCATTTCTGTATCTTTATTATCTAAAGAAGGTTATGAATTTGCATTTGTAAGTAGTGTAGTGAACATTCACCTTAATCAAGTTTTGATTGGGTCAGGTACATTGAACAATAGTATATACGTATTAAACCAGCCACAGATTTTCAATGTCCAGCATACACACAAAAGAAAGTCTCCAGAAATTAAAAAAAATTTCTTATGGCATTGTAGACTGGGTCACATCAATGAGAGAAGGTTGGCTAAGTTACATGCAGAAGGATATTTGGATTCGTTTGAATATCAATCGTATGCAACTTGTCAATCCTGTCTCAAAGGAAAGATGACGAAGACTCCGTTCACTGGATACGGAGTAAGAGCGAGCGAGCTCTTGGGACTCGTACACAGCGACGTGTGCGGTCCAATGTCTACACATGCACGAAGCGGTTATTCTTACTTCATTACTTTTACGGATGACTTTTCAAGGTACGGTTATGTCTTCTTAATGAAACATAAATCCGAGGCTTTTGAAAAATTCTAGGAATATAAGAATGAAGTAGAAAAACAAACAGGCAAAAGTATCAAGGCACTGAGATCTGATCGAGGTGGTGAATACTTGAGTGCCGAGTTCCTGGGTTACTTAAAAGAGAATGGAATTCTCTCTCAGCTTACTCCTCCATACACTCCGCAACATAACGGTGTATCGGAGAGACGGAACCGAACCCTATTGGATATGGTACGGTCCATGATGAGTAACGCCGAGTTGCCGCGATCGTTCTGGGGATATGCGCTAGAATCAGCTGCATACCTTTTGAACCGAGTTCCAACTAAGACTGTGCCTACTACACCATATCAGATGTGGTGTGGGAAGAGACCCTATCTTAATCACATTAAGACATGGGGATGTCCAGCTTTTGTAAAAAAGCAGCATGCGGACAAGCTCGAGGCACGCTCAGTACAGTGCAAGTTTGTGGGATATCCAAAGAGCTCCAAGGGATATTACTTCTATTGCGAAGAGGAACAAAAGGTCCTTGTTTATCGCCATGCCCACTTTCTAGAACACCAGTTCATAGAAAAAGAATTAAGTGGGAGCGCAATAGAACTGGAAGAAATTCCAGAACCACGAGCTATTACTGAAAGCTTGGTTGAACCAGAGGGTTCGAAAGATCAGGACATTCCCACGCCACTCCGCAGGAGTAGTAGGCAGTCTCATCCGCCCGAGAGATACTACGGTTTTCTCATTAACGGGGATAGAGAGGATTGCATCATAAACTTTGATGAGCCTACTAGCTTCCAGCAAGCCATTCAGAGCGTCGACTCGGTAAAATGGCTGGATGCAATGCGGACCGAAATGGAGTCCATATACACCAACAAAGTATGGACGTTGGACATTGCTCCAGATGGGGTAAAACCCGTAGGATGCAAGTGGATCTTCAAAAGGAAGATAGGTGTAGATGGACAGGTTGAGACCTATAAAGCTAGACTGGTAGCAAAGGGTTTTCGTCAGCGACCTGGTTTGGACTATGACGAAACCTTTTCTCCAGTAGCTATGCTGAAATCCATTCGGATCCTTCTTGCCATTGCTGCCTTCCACGACTATGAGATTTGGCAGATGGACGTAAAGACAGCTTTTCTAAATGGACATTTGGAGGAGTGTGTCTATATGGATCAGCCAGAGGGTTTCATTCAGAGTGGGAGCAGCGGAAAGGTGTGCAAGTTGCTTAAGTCCATTTATGGACTAAAGCAGGCATCGCGGAGTTGGAACATCTGTTTTGATGAGACGGTCAAGGAATTTGGCTTTATCAAAAATCCAGATGAACCATGCATCTATTGTAGATTTGTAGCGAGAACTGTAGTATTCCTCGTTTTATACGTGGATGACATTCTCTTAATAGGAAATGACATTCCTATGCTACAATCTGTCAAGGGGTTCTTGTCACACAGGTTCTCCATGAAAGACCTGGGTGATGCCTCATACATTCTGGGTATCCGGATCTACCGTGACAGATCCAAGAGGATATTAGGACTTTCACAGTCCAGGTATATCGACACCATACTGAAGAGATTCAGTATGGAAGATTCCAAGCGCGGTAATCTACCGGCTTGTCATGGGATCATCCTCTCCAAAGAGATGTCTCCCAAGACTGATTTGGAGAGGGATCGCATGTCTATTATACCCTACGCTTCTGCGGTAGACTCTATAATGTATGCAATGTTGTGTACCAGACCGGATGTGGTTTATGCACTGAGTGTGGTAAGCAGGTATCAGTCAAACCCTGGGGAGAAACATTGGATAGCAGTAAAGAACATTCTCAAGTACCTGAGAAGGACTAAGGAGATGTTCTTGGTGTATGGCGGAAAAGACCTCCAGATTGAGGCCTTTGCTGACTCCAGCTTCCAGAGTGACAAGGATGATTCCAAGTCAATGTCGGGTTTTGTCTTCACCCTCAATGGAGGGGCGGTGTGTTGGAAGAGCTCCAAACAGGAAACCGTTGCTGACTCGACTATGGAAGCGGAATACATCGCTGCATCTGATGCCGTAAAAGAAGCTGTCTGGATGAGGAAGTTCTTGAGAGAACTTCAGGTGGTTCCGTCCATTGTTGACCCAATACCTCTGTATTGCGACAACAACGGGGCTATAGCTTTAGCGAAGGAACCCAGGTCCCATCAGAAATCCAGACACATCTTAAGGCGGTATCACCTGATCAGGGAGATCGTGGATCGCCAGGAGATCGAGGTTCGGAGGGTTGCTTCAGAAGATAACACAGCAGATCCATTCACCAAGGCCTTGCCCCAGACTCAGTTCGAGCGGCTGATCGAGATGATAGGTCTTCGATACGCCAGTACATGGCCTTAGTGCAAGTGGGAGATTGTTAGTGTATATGCCCTAGAGGCCATTACTGTATCATACTAGTTTGTATATTACTTAATGGAAGCTTGGGATATTCACAATTGTATATACAATCTTGCTCGAAATGGTAGTATGCTACTTGGTTTGTCTCTGCTTTAATATGTGCAGGTGTTTCTTTTAGCATATTGCTGATATACATATTAGTAGAGCCCTTAGGATCTTTGCTTGATTACCAGCGTTGTGATGGCGCTCACACTCGTGGGAGCTGGGTGATCTATAAGCACATCCTTATACAGGTCCCTAGTCGTTGGACTATCGAGACAGGGCATCGATACTCCGGAGTAGACTAGCGTATGCGCTTCTCATCCCAGCGTGGGAGACGGTCTGTCCCACAGCCGTCAGTACGTCGTACTTGAGATAATATGCGGGTGCTCGTTAGGTTACGAGTACACTGGACAGGACTCGTCGGGGACTGTTGGTTGGTATTATACCTATCGTCAGTTATCAGTTCCCAGGTGACATGAGTACAGCTTAGTCCGTTGACTTGACACTGTCACTTCGCCTCGAGTGTGTTCCCACTGCACTTTGATTACTACCCTACCACGGCTCAAAGGAGTCGTGCAAACAGGTAGTTTTTGGGTGCAGTCCCGAAGCACTTGGAGGCAGTGACGGTTAGACAGGATTCGTCTCTCCCGGTATTGGGGGTTGACATCGCGCTGTGTCCAAGAGAGCCATTACACGAGTAGTCCCTGGCCAGGGCAAGCGAGATATACTGGTAGGTTTCCAGTGTTATCTCAGGGTGTTCTGGGCTACACTCCGACACGACTTGTACCGCTATTAGGGGACTGAAGTTCACCGCCCCCCTAGGCCCGCCATGCGATGTATCAGACGAACAGACCGGATTGTATGGAGATTGTCACATACAGGCTCAGTAGGAGTTCAGATGGGGTTCACCTCGTCGGTCTTCTTATCGACATCTACCTGGGGACCGTTACGTACAGCTAGTGCCGCTTGCGGTCTGTGGTTAAACCCACTGCCAGCGTAGTGTCGAGTCTTTAGAGTCCCACACAGAGAGCTATTCGCCTTTAGGCAAAATGAGTAGAGGTCGCATGGTTTTGCGACAGGGTTCGTTCACATCCGCGCACTTGTGCACGTTTGCTGTCCGGACAGCTTATACTAGCGGGCTTTGGTTTAAGCCGGATCCTAGTATATGATTCGGGATTGGCTTTTTCTCATTGTATTCGTGTTCCTCGGATCACGAATACGGGTGCGTATGCACAGTTGCTTGAGACAGAGGGAGAGGACTTTGATTAGGGTTAATGACTATTGTCATTTTATTAACCCTAATGCTTATGTGTGTATTATTGTTAATTGATATTAGTTTAATAATTGTGCATGGTTATGGTTGTTGACCATTTGACCCATCTTGACTTGTTGACCTTGTTGACACTTTGACCATCATCATTTCATTTGGAAGATGCTCTTTGATCCTTACAATTTGCATTAAAAATGAAATGATAATGGTCATGTCTTGATTTAGCCATGACAATTATCTCACTAATTATCTAATTACAATAATTCACTTATATGAGAGAATGCTTCATATTATTCTCTCATTCTATCATTCACATTCTCTCTCTTGTTCTTCCTCTCCCTCAAGCTCTCCCCTCTCATGTGTTGAGAAACATTTGAGGTTGAGAAAAACCCTCTCTTGATAATCTCTACTCTCATCTAGGGTTCAAGGATTGGCACTTCTTGCACCCTAGTTACTTCTAGCTTGGAGTTGAAGCCAAAGGTTGAGGCTTTCGGGTGGATCTTTCTTTGACGGGAGAAGACGACAAAGGTGACCTCCTTCCACCACTCCAAAGAGCAAGGAGAGAAGGACTTAAAGCCCAAGGTTTAACCTTTCTAGCACTTAGCTAGTTTCTAGTTAGCTTTAGCTTGTTTTTGTTTAGCAAAGATCCTTCATAGTCTAGTCCATGTTGCCTAAGCTCATAAAAATTCGATTTTTATTCCGTTTTCCGCCTCCCCGCAAGTACCGGGGTAGGCAACGTGGACTTACAAAAACTACTTTTGGAAACTTTGTGGTATTTTATTAAAAATTCTAGTTTTTCATTTTAAAAATATAATTTCTTAATTTGTTTTTATTAAAAATACGGAGTCATAATTTTTATATAATTTTTCAAAAATTAGTTTTGTTTAGAAAAATCGCGTTTCATAAAAATCCGTATTTTTATTTCCTTTCGAGACCGAATACTCCGTGAGGAGTTCTGTATCTTGCTCTACCATCTTAAGGATGTGTGATAATCCGCACCATCCATTAATGGGTCCCCTAACGAGGGTTGTAGGGCGTAATTGCCAAGAATTTCAAAATACCGATTAAAAGAAACCCGCTTTTGTAAAAGTGTGGTATTTTAATATAAAAACTTATTCTTTAAATGAACCATAAATCTAGAATACCGTGCTATGGAACCATGATGTGCGTGTGGGGTAGGTCGTTAACTCGTAAAGTTTTTCTAAAGGTATTTAAACTAATTATCGAGAAGTGTTATATTAAAGTTCATGGTATTTTAATGAAAAAGTTCGTTATATGTTTGTTTCACATGAAAATTTTGTTAAACTAAAAACTAAATGATGGAAAATAAGGTTAAGATTAATATAGGATGTTAGTTTGATCTAAGTTGCTTATCAAGTGGAATACAAAAATTAAAAAGAAGATTATATCGGAGATAACTCCACTTTTGTCGATTTGTTTTAAAAATTGTTTTGAGGTGGAAAAGGATAGAGATGAAGGGACTTACATGTTTATGTGGTTAGCAAGAGAGAAATGAAGCTTTCGGGTGTCGTGGCATCGTCGGAAATGTTTCGGTCGTCGAGTTTGGCTTGCTACTCCACTTGGGGTGCTTAATTCCACTTGGTAGTTAGACAGTTTGAGAGAATTTTTGCTAAAATTTTCAGAATGGGGAAGAGCTAGGGCATGTGGTGGTATTTATAGTGAGAAATTAGGGTTTGGGAATTAAAAATGTGGATTAAAAGGATTTAAATGGTGAATTGAAGAGTCTATGTTTGATTGCAGGAAAATCAAACAGTACAGAGGAGTTGAGGGAAGTTGAAGAGTCAAGTGTGCAAAGCACGGGAGGATTTGGGGCATCTTGGACCGTCGGTAGCGGCCAAATTGAGGGTATGGGCGGTCGGATTTGATCAGGTTGTCTTGAGATTTGTGTCACGTGTCAAGGTGGGTGTGTACATTTCATTGCGCCTGTTTGATTTTTCTGAAACTTTTCGTTTCTCCGTGTATTGCACGTGCAACTCTTGGGCTTCGGAAAAATTAAAAAGAAGAATCCTAAAAAAAATTGGGTCTGATGGGAATCGAACGCACAGGCTATGTCACAGCAGTGCAGAGGTTTTACCAGTGAGCTACAAATTGCTTCTTGCTTTTATTTAACAAAATTAACTTTTAACTCTTCCATAGGCTGTAATACCCTTTACTGTGAAATACAAGAAATTTATATATAGTGATTTCAGAGTCGTTACATTCTACCTTTCTTATAAAAATTTCGTCCTTGAAATTTTTATAAAGGACTAATCTTCGAATAGCTGAGGGTATCGTGTACGCATATCTTCTTCTCTTTCCCAAATTGATTCTCCTGGCGAATCCTTTCTCCATATCACTTGGACCTAGTTTACCTACTTGCTCCGTAATGTTTTCACCTTTCAGTCCAGGATCTCAACTGGTTGTTGCTCGCAGATTAGGTCAGTCTGTACCGTGAGCTCTGAGTGATCAAGTATATGGCTGGGGTCGCTCACATATCATCGTAATTGGGATATGTGGAACACGTTGTGCACTCCTTCCAACGAGTGATAGTGCTAAATGGTACGCCACATCTCCAACTCGTTCGAGTATGTCGAACGGTCCTATGTATCTTGGACTTAGTTTACCCCTTTTGCCAAAACGTATCACTCATTTGTTTAGAGAGATCTTCAAGAATATGTCCAATGTTTATGTCGGTCTTGGGCTATTCACATCCTTTCCCTGATCGTGCGAACTACGTCCACAGTTGCCACAATCATCTCTGGTCCAAGGAGTTCACGATCTCCAATGTCGTCCCAACTCAGTGGGGAACGACACTTCCGTCCGTAGAGTGCTGCGAAAAGTGACATCCCAATGCTTGCCTGATAGCTGTTGTTGTATGAAAACTCCACAAGGTGTAGGTGATCTTCCCACGAACCTTCGAAGTCTAACATACGGGCGCTTAGTATATCTTCTAATATCTGAATTATTCGTTCGGACTGTCCATCTATTTGTGGATGGTATGCCGTGCTGAAATTCAGACTCGTCCCGAGGCTAGCTTGCAGACTCGTCCCGAGGCTAGCTTGCAGACTCTGCCAAAACTGTGATCGGAATCTTGTATTACGATCGGAGACGATGCAGACAGGTATACCATGTAATCTCACGATCTTCTGCATGAGTTTATGGGTATCAAGACAGGTATTGTACATCTTGAAGGTTTAAATCTCACTTTAGATTTTTTACTCACCTCCATGTACTTCCTTGCCAACGTTTCGGTTGACTGGCCAACTTTGAATGGAATAAAGTGAGCTGACTTGGTAAGTCGATCCACAATAACCCAAATTGCATCGTTACCCTTCGTGCTGCGAGGGAGAGTAGTCACGAAGTCTATGATAATGTGCTGCCATTTTCATTCTGGGATTGGTAACGGCTGAAGTAGACCAGCAGTTCTGTGATGTTCAACCTTCACTTGCTGACACACCAAACACTTGGCTATGCTCCTTAATACTTCTCGCTTTATTCCATGCCACCAGTAATATTGTCGTAGATCTTTGTACATCTTTGTACCACCGAGGTGTACCGAATATGGAGAGTTGTGAGCTTCTTTCATCAACTCTTTTCGAATAGGTCCGATCGGCACGCATAAACGGCTCCCATATCGCAATGATCCATCTTTGTGTATGATGAAGTCAGTTCAAAGTCCACTTTCCACTTGTTTTCGGATCTTTTGTAGCTTGGCACCATTTGCTTGAGCTGCCTTGATCTGATTTACAAGAGTGGACTGGACTTGTAAGTTTATCCAATATGAAGCATTGCCTGGCATAATTACTTCAATCTCCAATCCATGAAATTCTTGTTGTAGTCTCCACTGAGCGGTGAGGTTCATTGCTAATGGCTAGGGACTAAGTGCATTAGGAACTACGTTCACCTTCCCAGGATGATACTATAGGTTGATGTCGAAATCCGCCATGAGTTCTAGCCATCTTCTCTGTCGCATGTTGAGTTCCTTCTGAGTAAATACATACTTCAGACTTTTGTGGTCAGTGTATATATCCACTCATTCTCCTAAAAGATAGTGGCGCCAAATCTTGAGTGCGAAGACCACTGTTGCTAGTTCCAGATCATGTGTTGGATACTTGCGTTCATGAACTTTTAATTGCCTTGATGCAAAAGACACAACTTTTCCATGCTGGTGTAGAACATATCCTAATCTTTTACCGGACGCATCACAATACACTTCGAATCCGCCAGATTGATCCGGTATTACAAGAATTGGTGCGGAGGTTAACCTCGACTTGAGTTCTACAAAAGCCTTTTCACATGCTTCTGACCACACGAATGCTTCGTCTTTATGTGTGAGCTTGGTCAGGGGTGCTGCGATTTTTGAGAATCCTTCAATGAATCATCGGTATTATCTTACTAATCCCAAGAAACTTCTTATATCTTTCACTGTCTTTGGTGTCGGCCACTCGCTGACAGCTGACACCTTAGCTGGATCCACCGAGATTCCTTCGCCTGAGACAATATGTCCGAGCAATCCAACTTGATCTATCCAAAATTCACATTTGTTGTACTTGGCGTAGAGCTGGTGTTGTCGTAATGTCTCCAGGACAATTCGTAAGTGCTCGGCGTGCTCTTTCTGATTGTTTGAATACACCGGGATGTCGTCGATGAATATAACAACAAACCTGTCTAAATACTCTTGGAAAACTTGGTTCATCAGGTTCATAAAGATGGTAGGTGCATTGGTCACTACAAATGGCATTACGAGATATTCATAATGGCCATAACGAGTCCTAAACGCCGTCTTCGGAATGTCAGACTCTTTAACCTTCACCTGATGATAACCCGAACGAAAATCTAGCTTTGAAAAGACACAAGATCTACTTAACTGATCAAAAAGTTTATCGATGCGCGCCAGTGAATACTTGTTCTTAATTGTCACTTCGTTCAGAGCTCGATAATCCTACACACATGAAGTACTGGGTTGGATCCAACCTTTCTTTAGTAGTTCATCCAACTGAATGTGGATCTCCTTTAATCCTTCCAGACTTAATTGGTATGGAGTTTTGATTACAAGTTGTGCATCAGGTTGTAAATCAATACTAAATTCAAGAGCTCGATCGGGAGACAAACCTGATATGTCTTCAGGGAACACATCCTCGAACTCTCGAACTACTTCAGGTTTTTCTTCTTCAGCTGGTAGAGGGAACACTTCTGCATTTTTCTGTTTAGCACGATAGCTTCCTGGCTCCAAGGTTCTATCTTCACTTTTGAAATAGAAGACTGGGTGATCTCATATCTCAAATACTACTCTCCTTTGACGGCAGTCAATAGTAGTATAGAATACTCCCATCCAATCCATTCCCAACACAACATCGAAATTTGGTATGTCTAGTACTTTGAAATCCGCATAAAATTCTCGACTACAGACGACCACTGAATACAGATCGTATCCCAAAGTTGCTTTTATAACGTCGTTCCCTGAACTGACATTCCAGCTGGATACGAGCGGTTTACCTAGGAACGCTTGAGTTCGGACGAACGGTTGCGACATAAAGCAATGTGATGCCCCAGTGTCGAAGAGCGTGAGTGTAGGTAGGGAGGCTACTAAGATTGTACCTAAGTCGCGTAGGATAGATTTGGGTATAACAAATATAAGATGACTATGAATTGAAAGGTCTTGAAAGAGAATAGGGAAGAGATTTATCGGCGATAACCTGACCCGTAGTTTCGGCCTCTTCGACAAACATAGTGAATGCTTGGCGTCATGGCACTTTCCTCTGTGCCTGGTTAAACACTCGGCATTGGAGTTGAATGGTCTTGGTGCAGAGAGTTGGAGCTAGTAGAACTGACTGGGTAGGAGGAGCTTGGATCGCCGGTCTAGCCGGAGGGTTGTTGGGTTCTCGGTTCTGGGGGCATGCTCCAATGGCGTGAGTAGAAGACCCACAGATCAGACACAAGTTGTTCACCTTACGACAGTTCTTCACAAGATACCCTGTTCTCTTGCAGTAGATGCAAAAGTCTGGTCTGTTATTGACGAACGAACCTACTGGCCTCCGAGATGGTCTGTTAAAAACTAGCCTGGAAGAGGCCTCTCCTGTGATCTGGTGCACAGGGCGTTTCACACCGGCAGTCTGCGGCCTGCCCTTCTTCTTCACAACTGTCTCATAGCGCCGGCAGCCTTCAAAGCAAGCTCATGGGTTTAGAAATCCCCTGTACCGAGTGCATCTTGTATTTCAGGGTCCAACCCTTACTGAAATCATCGTGTCCGGATCTCAACAGTAGGAATAAGGTGTGCAGCGAACCTGTTACAACCTTTTGTTAGCAGTGTAGTGAGTGAGATCAGAAAATTGAATTTGAGACAATGTTTTACCTGCTGAGCATGGTAAACTCAACATCATATTCATCCACCGACTTAACCCACATCGAGCCTTGCTGTAAATGGATGAATTGCTGCTCCATATCAATACGGGCAGTCTCTGGAAAGTACTTGATGTCGAAGAGGTCTCGGAATGTTTTCCATTCTATGGTTGTGCGAGACGGCTCTCCTCAGCCTTTTACCATACCCTGGCCCATACCCTGGCGTTATCTGTTAGTTGCAACTTAGCAACTCTTACTCAGGAAATATCAGGCACTTGAGTTGCTGCCAAGTCATCCTCGATCGTTTGAGCCCATTCTTCTGCTTTAAGCGGACCCTCTTTACCCGAGAAGTTCTTTGGGTGTAAGGCCCGAAACTGTTTAACTCCGGATGCTTTGGTTTCGGGACGGTGCATAAGGTTAGCAATCTGCTGCTGCTAACCCTCCAATAGGCTCTTGATGGTCTCAAGTAGTACCGTTTGCTCATTGATAGGAGCTGCAACGGTAGGTGGTGGTGGTAGTGTAGGCAGTGGAGTATTGTCATTGACGTTTGTGCTGGTATTGTTTGGAGATTCCATCACCTTGATATAAAAGATAGGTTATGATAGATTCAAAGAATTTGAAATGCAATGAATGTAAATGTTTGTTGAATTCATTAATTCTTGTGGTATATTGTTTACGACTTCATGGAGAACTGACCTGCATGGGCCACCAACAAAAACCTGTCACGCCCCGCTTCCCAGTAAACGGAAACGGTGACGTGGCAAGCCCGCGACATATTTATTCAGAAAAGGTCATTCCCTAAATAAATATACTAAGCGTATTGAAACAATAATACATAATACAAGAATAAATGGATACTGTAAATTTTTTCAACAAATATCTTTATTTACATTCAACTTCCAATATTTACAAATACACGAGTTTATGCTGGAAAGTAAATACAATAAGAAAATTGCCTAAACAAGTGGCATACATAAACTGAAGAAAAAGTTAAGCTGAGCTAGCCCTGAGTAGCGATCTGGCTGTAGTCCTCCTCTGTGGCTTCAACTTTTTCCGTCTCGACCGTATCTGACAAACATTCTAAAAGAAGAAAAGTGGGTGGAATGCACGTCAACGAACTAGTGGTTGGTAAGTCCCAACAATAGGTAAGAGTAAAGAAAATGACAAGTGTAGAATATATATGACAAGTAAGAGTATATGATCATGGGTAAATATATTCTATAAGTTTCTATATGGTCATTTTGTTAACGTTAAGTTCCAAGTGTGAATGTCAACGCAGCCGTAGAAGTATTCATGAGATCAAGAGTAGGGCCCCAGGAGCAAGGAAATTGTAATACATTAGAAGGTGTTTCGTAGCTAATTATATTTTAATGTGTGATTTTTAATAAAAAGTTTACCAAATTAAGTTTTAAATATTTTATCCTATTTATTTAGTATTTTATTAGATTTTTCCTAGGCTTGCACACACTTGTGCATGATAACTAGGGTTGTTTTGGGGGTTTAACCATGATTAGCAACATGGTGAACTAACCATTCTTTAATCTAGTTTAATATTGTATTAGGTGCTTTTGGGTTTCTAGTTGTATATGGTTGTTTTTAAAATGAAATGAATTTAAAAAGGGTTTTTAAATGGTTTGAATGTTGACCTTGGTGAGAGAGAGAGAGTGTGAGAATGAGGCATGATGGCTTTGCCATGCTTCATTAAATGAAGAGAGAGAGAGAGGGGGGGGGGTTTTGACTTTGTCTCTCATTATCACTTCTCTTTTCACTCACCCTCTCATTCTTTCACAACACACACTCACACACTCACCCAGCAGCAGCCAAGGCAGCAGCAACAGCAGCCTCATTAGCAACAACAGCAGCTCCATCAGCAGCTCATGCAACAGCGGCAACAGCAAGCAACAGCCACAGCATCAACAACAACATAGCAAGAGCACCAGCAGCAGGAGCTTCAGCAACAACAAGAGAAGCAAGTAGCAGCTGCACCTGAAGCAAACAATAGCAACATCAGCATCAACAACAACTACAACAACAGCAGCAACACCAGAAGCAACTTCAGCAGCAGTAGCAGTAACAGCATCAGCAGGAGCTGTAGCAGCAGCAGGAGCTGTAGCAGCAGCAGCTCCAGCAGTTGTAGCAAGCTCTCACCTCCTCCATACACTTCTTCACCTGCTTCTTAGGGTTCTCTAGGGTATATTTTCTGAACCCACCTCTCTTTTGCTTAGCTTGTGTGCTAATTAGTGTCGGTTTGTGTTAAATAGTGGGTCTAGTGCTAGATTATGGTGTTTTATGTGGAATTTTGGTTAAGTCGTGATTGTGTTGTTAAACCCTATTTATTTAAGTGTTGTTAGGGTCACCTTAACTGAGCTTAACCCTGGATTACACTAAAATACCATAGGTTTTCCATTTGTGCAAAATTGGCGTTTTAAAGCGATATATTGGCATTCTGAGATTTGTTTTTGATCCGGGGCCTTCAGGAAAAAATTGAGGAAACTGGGGCATGCACCCTAGGTCTAGGACACACCACCAGAGCATGAGCCCCTAACTCTTACCTTGGGCCGCAGATTTATTGTGTTTGGCCGCAAATTGCGGCCAAGTAGGGGGTAGGGGTGTTGGGGTCTTGGCTAGGGTTGTCTGTAGTGTTTTCTAGTGCTTTGGCATGTCTAGTTTTGTAATATTTGTCCTGTAGGAAAATCTGGGGCAATATATCGTATTTCATGTCCGTTGTGTTTGCGCGATACGCGCGATACGTGAGAGGGTTCTGTGATCCAGCGTATCGCGGTGTGTCGCGATGGTTTCAGACGCGTATACACACTTTTTAGCGTATCGTGCACGCGCGTTTAGTTCGCGACGCAAGTTTCTCGTTTGGGTTCGATATCGCGTTTTGCGAGATATTTGGCTTATATATGATTTCCATGTCTTATTTGCAGGTTTGCAGGCAGGGACTACGGACACTGCTACAGGGGGGAGCAGATGGTAGGATTCACCTAGCGTGGAGCGTAGGTGAGTAGATTTAACATCTACAGGGGAATCGCCCGCATGGCGTTATGCGTCTAGGCTAGGATTCAAATACCTGTCTCATATTCTATGTCATTGTTAGAATTGCGCCTTTACTTTATTTTCTTGATATAGTTGTACTGTGACTAGAAGCCGTAGGACACTGCACATATTATTGACGGCTCATGTTGCACGAGCACGGATTGTATGCTACACATACACCGTCAATAATTGCCATGTCACACACAACCCCTTAGTGATACTATATTGCTTATCATACATGACATCTATCTTATCGGTATACCTGTAGTGTATCTTACCATTAGTGATAGGTACATATACACCTTGCGATACAGCTACAGGTATACCATGCACATATTTTACTTATACCCGGGGGGTATCCTTCATATTCTACTTATACCCAGGGGGTATACGACATCTTTTACTTATAGGTAGATACCTATACTTAGCTATACCTTATTGATTTCGCATACATCAGGTTTCAGCTACATATTTTCATTTATATGCTCGCATTTAAGATATATCGCATATATTTATTCCTGGATTCGCACATTGTTTATTTGGATTTTACATGATGTTTTCTGGATTTGGGAACCGCGGGAGTTCATGGAATTATGCATACATTGAAAAACCCGGTTTCCTTGATATGATATTTGCGCAGCCACCATGAGATTTATCGGTTCTGATTATATACTCCATACGAGGTGTGGTTGCCGTATGAGGGTACATGGTGGGGCCCGGTATGGTTCCCCTCGGCAAGAAGATCGATGGATTTTGCCGATTGAGCCTGGAGGCGGGCGAGTACCTACCGGTGACAGTACCCATGACTCGGCGGGGGATCACGGAGACACCGCTGGGAGTCATGTACGTATGCATACGTCGAAAGGCGATGGTTAGAGCTAGGCACTCGTGCTTTCGGGATAGCGTATGATACGTGATCAGGATTTCTGTGTCGATGCTTGGCACATTGTTTTCATGATATTTCTTTTAATATCTTTGTATATATAACATGGGATTTAGCCGTTGTTATATATACCCTTACACCAATATTAGTGGAATGGGATGCTAATATATGTGTATTGACCCCATCATATTTATTTCTGCATATATATATTTAGGATGTTAGAAATTATTTTGATATTCGACTTGGGATATAGGTGATTCATTGAGATTGGATACTGGATATGAAAGAGATTGATGATTTGTACATTCGAGATATAGGAGATCTATTCGATATTGTACATTGAGGAGATGTGAGACTTATATGATATAAGAGCCCAGTTTGGGACCTGATTTGAGGATTTGTGGATTGGAGTGTCTTGATGGATTGTGATCCTACCACGATGTCAGGTTTCCGTAGAAATGACATATTCCACCCCATACCTCACACTTATCTATTTTATGCACAGTTTCATATATTGGTACTACCTGTTAGTGTACCCTTATGATAGTTGCATATCTACATTCTCATATCCCCATTGCATGGTTATCGCATACTATTGTCATGTTACTATTGCTTCACATATTGACTGTACCTGCTAGTGTACTTTCCATTATTTTGCATTCACATGACATGTTATTACTGTAATCGCATATCTTAGATTCATGCTGTACGTACATTCCTGCGATTACCTGTATATGTTATTTACTATTCATGAGTTGGCAACTCACCCCCGTTGTGCCACAGGTGTTTCAGGTTGTTCCCCAGAGTAGTCGAAGCAGGCTATTCAGCTATTCAGCTTCTCATCTATCATCTTTTGCTACAGATATCGCATCAGCTCACAGTATACCATTTTGCTTAGGTGGGTTAGATGATTATCTGTATTTCATATTGTACATTCGTTGTATTTTGTACTCTCCATCTACTATTGTATTGTTGACTTAGAGACTTGGTGAGGACGCTATTGTATATTATTTGTGGATTTGTTGCCTTTTATATACAGTTTCCTTCCTATTGTCTTTATTTCTTCGCTACGGCGTCGTATATTTTTGTTGTATTCATCTTGGTTAGTTTTTACAAAAAGGGGTGTTGCCAAAATTTTAAAGAAAGGAAGTAAGACTTTTAAAGAATTTGGGTTGCGATTTCAAATGTTTCAAAAACTATATTATCTTTTCCGTATTTTTCTTGGTTTAGATTTCTGGGTTTTGGCTTTCTTTTACCGCGTTACGTCTTTTGGCATTGCGTAGTATTAGGGCCGTCACGGGCCAATTTTGGGTCGTGACAATGTTGGTATCAGAGCGCTAGGTTTTACCTTTCGGAGTGTAGGATGACCTTAGTATGATGGAGTAGGTAGCTTAAGCAGAGTAACGTAGTGTGTGTATGTCTGCAGCATACCCACGATGTGGTACTTTGCATTAAGTAACCTAAGTACAATTTGCTTGAAATTCCTTCCTTGATGATTCATATCCTTGAGATTCGATTCCTTATTCTCATCGAATCTTATATTTAATTATAGCCTTGCCGCTGATGACTATGGGGACTCAGAGTGATGCAGCGAGGGCCGAGGTCAGAGTTGGCTCGGGTGAGACGAGTACTGACCAGGATGGCACTCTAGTTGCACAGGTGCAGACGGATTAGCCTACGACATATACTATTGATAGACTTTTGGCAGAGATGCAGGACTTCCGCCAGACTATGAGTTCTTTGGTTGATGTCGTTCGGGAGCTACGACAGGAGGTTGTCACCCGTGTTACTCAGTTGTCACTTACGATCAGCATGCAGCAGTCCGTCACCTACATAGCACCAGTAGTTGCAGCTCCAGTTGACGAGGCGTATATTCCAGAGGCTCAGAGAGTTCCAGGACAGTGGAGGACTCGTACCAGCGTACCAGCCCAGAGACAGAGGTTTGGTCATCGAGACAGATTTCGTGGCCATCACGGGAGTAGCAGAGGCTTAGGACGAGGACAGTCGTTCAGCTCTCATCCCCAGGGTGGTCGGCAGTCACCGCGTGGATGTTTTCGATGCGGGAGCCTTCAGCACTTCGTCAGGGATTGTTCCTTAGCACCTCGTCAGGATCGTACTCAGAGAGGCCGTGGGCGTGGAAGATTCGTTCAGAGGGCTCAGTCTACCAGAGGAGTTCATCCAGTTGCGGGTAGAGGGCAGACACAGGAGTTTGCTTCTACTCATCGGGACGTGCAGACGTCCAATGTGGAGTTTTCAGGTATCTTTAATTCTCTTGTTCTTTTGATGTATTCGTTTGTTTTCTTGCTTGTACCGTGGTTGGGTAGATTGGTAGTAGTTTGTGTTAATTTCTGTCAGCGATTCTTTTGTTGTGCGACACGTATTCAGTTGTGTGTCAATCGGATAGGAGATAGAGATTCGTCCATCGTTTCGATCCTTCTAGAGATGTTGGATTTGACGTTCTCCTGGGCACGGACTGGTTAACTACGTGCTAGGCGTCTGTGGGCTACCGTGAGGAAATAGTCAAGTTTGTTTTCCCGGCAAGTCAGTTCTTGTTGTGCAGGTGGATAGTTGTGTCGCCTCTCACAGCTTGAATTCAGCCTTTTTCGCTAGTCGGCTACTGAGGAGATGTCGTGGATTCTTGGCGTTCATTCGTGATACCGGAGCCACAGTGGGATTGTTGGACCGGGTTCCTTTCGTGCGAGAGTTTTCCGACGTTGTTCCGAATGAGCCGGCGACGCTTAGGGAACTTAAGGATCAGCTGCAGAGTTGTTTGTTGGGGTTTTTTTTGTGCGTATGAGTGTTTCGCTTTTGGAAGCTCCTATTTATGTTCGTCGAGGAGGAAGACTACAGTTTAAGGTTGTATATCGACGGATCGTTAAACTGAACCGGCTTACGGTGCGGATAGGTGTCCTTCACCTCGCCGTGACGATTTCTTCGATCAGCTCCAGAGTGCGAGACATTTTCTAAGTTTGCTTGGGATCAGGTCATCATTATTGCGGTTCGGAGTGACGGCATTCCGAAGACTACCTTGTGCGTGCTACGGGCTTTGTGTGTTTTTGTGAGTCGTTGGATTCCCTGGTGCCCTAGGAGCATTCGTAGATGTGATGAACCAGATTTCTTCAAGCCGTTCCTCGACCAGTTTTTGTTGTGGTATTTACGACATTCTGGTCTATTTAATTTGTCTTGAGGGACAAGAGTAACACTTGGGGATTTGTTATGCAAATACTGGGAGAGCACCAGCAGTTCGCTAAATTCTCGGAGTGTTTCTTCAGGCTTGTTTTGTGTTGACTCCTAGGTCTTATAGTCACGGGAGACGGTTTCGTATGGGCCCGAGGGAGATCGTGGCCGTACAGCTTAGGCCCAGACTTGTGTGCTGGACGGTGGTCCACAGATTGTTGGGCTTAGCGGGTTTTTACCGCCGTTTCATGCAGGATTGCTAGAGTAGTGCTGCACCGTCGACTGAATTGACCGGAAAGGAGGTTTCTTTTCTTTGGACTGAGGTATGTGTACGGAGTTTCAGCAGTTGAAGATTCTGTTAACAACTGCATCAGTTCTTTCTTTGCTTTTGGTTCGGGCGACCTTGTTGTTTAACTGTAATGTTTCGTGAGTGGGGCTCGGGTGTGTACTGATGTGACACTATAGAGTTATCGTTTTCACTTCCCTACTTTTGGAGGAAGTACGAGAAGGATATTCCATTCATGATCTGGAGATGGCCGCGGTGGTTTTGCTTTGGAGATTTGGAGACACTATCTGTTCGAGAGTCGTGTCAGATTTTCACGGACCACCAGAGCTTAACGTACATCTTCCTGCAGCAGATTTGATTGTTGTGATAGTCTTCTGCAGATTTACAGTTCTGTGTGATCGTCGAGTATAGATTTTGTTCGTCTCTACGGAGGGGACAGCCTGCTCATGTCCGCGTCCGACCACTTTTCTTAAACCGCTTTCGCGAGACACTGCCCGCCGATGCTCGTTCGTCAGTGATACTTGAGCATACTCGGCTGGGTAATGATTCGGAGACCTTGATTTGTGACAATGGTGTGCTAAGTTAGGGACGCGTTTGTGTACCGGTATCATCGGGTAGAGACGTGTAATCCTAGAACATGCACATCTGTCAACTCTCTATATGCATTCAAGTTCCACCAACATTTAGCGTGACTTATGAGATAATTACGGGTGGACAGGGATGTAAAGAGAAGTTTGAGGTTTCGTTTCAAGGTGTCTGTCTTGTTGTGTGCTTGGGTCGAGCATCTGAGGCCGGCTGGAGAATTGCAATCTTTAACCGTTCCGAAGTAGGAGTGGGAACAGATCTCCACGAATTTCTTTATGGTTTCTACCCAAGTTTAGTCAGGGTGTGACTCCATTCGGATTCTTGTCATCTGGTTATACTCAGTTTGCTCAGTTGTTCTTTTTTAGTGGTGTGTTTGTTTTGATTGTTGTCGGCAGTTGGGGACGTCACTCGCCATCGTTAGGATTCTCCTTCGATAGCCGTTATCAGGAGATACTCCAATTGGCCACCCTTAGGCTTAGGGGTTAGGTCGTGTCGATCACCAGTCTGTTTTTTTCTGACTCTGCGTGAGTAGGATTTTGGACCCCAGCTATGTCTAGAGACTTCGGAGATGATCCAATTGATTCAGGTCAGGATGAAAATTGTTCATCGCGGACAGAGGTCTTATGCAACCGTGTCGGTCGTAGACTTAAGTGCGCAATGGCAAACCATTTATATTCCTGCGGATTTTTCCGATAAAGGACGTGTTGGATTTTGGGAAGCTTATCCCAGAATTTTGGTCCTTCCGAGATCCTATAAGCGGGTTAGTTTCGTTGCCTTTAATTTGGCACTTCCGCCCAGATTATTGGATTTTCACCCCTTATTCCTTGTGATGATACTTTGCAATTACCTTCATTACCTTTCTCACATATTTTGGCACTAAACCTTTTGGCTTGGACGCGATCTTTCGTTCACCAGCAGCCAGTTGTGTTAATGGCCCGGCAGGTGGAGAAACGTCGGTCAAGGGTCTTGCCATCTGTGAAGGGTTTTCTTGGGCGTAGCCGTATAGTGAGGTAATCACTTGGGAGGTTGCGAGCGAGATTGAGAGTTGTAATCTTCTCTTTGAAGGTACGCGTAACAGTATATTTTAAATTCGGGGACGAATTTCTTTTAAGGGGGAAATTGTAACACCTTAGAAGGTGTTTCGTTGCTAATTATATTTTAATGTGTGGTTTTTAATAAAAAGTTTACCAAATTAAGTTTTAAATATTTTATCCTATTTATTTAGTATTTTATTAGATTTTTCCTAGGCTTGCACACACTTGTGCATGATAACTAGGGTTGTTTTGGGGGTTTAACCATGATTAGCAATATGGTGAACTAACCATTCCCTAATCTAGTTTAAAATTGTATTAGGTGCTTTTGGGTTTTTATTTGTATATGGTTGTTTTTAAAATGAAATGAATTTAAAAAGGGTTTTTAAATGGTTTGAATGTTGACCTTGGTGAGAGAGAGAGAGAGTGAGAATGAGGCATGATGGCTTTGCCATGCTTCATTAAATGAAGAGAGAGAGAGAGGAGGGGTTTTGACTTTGTCTCACATTATCACTTCTCTTTTCACTCACCCTCTCATTCTTTCACAACACACTCACACACTCACCCAGCAGCAGCCAAGGCAGCAGCAACAGCAGCCTCATTAGCAACAACAGCAGCTCCATCAGCAGCTCATGCAACAGCGGCAACAGCAAGCAACAGCCACAGCATCAACAACAACATAGCAAGAGCAGCAGCAGCAGGAGCTTCAGCAGCAACAAGAGAAGCAAGTAGCAGCTGCACCTGAAGCAAACAATAGCAACATCAGCATCAACAACAACTACAACAACAGCAGCAACACCAGAAGCAACTTCAGCAGCAGTAGCAGTAACAGCATCAGCAGCAGCTGTAGCAGCAGCAGCTCCAGCAGTTGTAGCAAGCTCTCACCTCCTCCATACACTTCTTCACCTGCTTCTTAGGGTTCTCTAGGGTATATTTTCTGAACCCACCTCTCTTTTGCTTAGCTTGTGTGCTAATTAGTGTCGGTTTGTGTTAAATAGTGGGTCTAGTGCTAGATTATGGTGTTTTATGTGGAATTTTGGTTAAGTCTTGATTGTGTTGGTAAACCCTATTTATTTAAGTATTGTTAGGGTCACCTTAACTGAGCTTAACCCTGGATTACACTAAAATACCATAGGTTTTCCATTTGTGCAAAATTGGCGTTTTAAAGCGATATATTGGCATTCTGAGATCTGCTTTTGACCCGGGGCCTTCAGGACAAAATTGAGGAAACTGGGGCATGCACACTAGGTCTAGGACACACCACCAGAGCACGAGCTCTAACTCTTACCTTAGGCCGCAGATTTATTGTGTTTGGCCGCAAATTGCGGCCAAGTAGGGGGCAGGGGTGTTAGGGTCTTGGCTAGGGTTGTCTGTAGTGTTTTCTAGTGCTTTGGCATGTCTAGTTTTGTAATATTTGTCCTGTAGGAAAATCTGGGGCAATATATCGTATTTCATGTCCGTTGTGTTTGCGCGATACACGCGATACGTGAGAGGGTTCTGTGATCCAGCGTATCGCGGCTTGTCGCGATGGTTTCAGACGCGTATACACACGTTTTAGCGTATCGTGCACGCGCGTTTAGTTCGCGACGCGAGTTTCTCGTTTAGGTTCGATATCGCGTTTTGCGAGATATTTGGCTTATATATGATTTTCATGTCTTATTTGCAGGTTTGCAGGCAGGGACTACGGACACTGCTACAGGGGGGAGCAGATGGTAGGATTCACCTAGCGTGGAGCGTATGTGAGTAGATTTAGCATCTACAGGGGAATCGTCCGCATGGCGTTATGCGTCTGGGCTAGGATTCAAATACCTGTCGCATATTCTACGTCATTCTCAGAATTTCGCCTTTACTTTATTTCCTTGATATAGTTGTACTGTGACTAGTAGCCGTAGGACACTGCACATATTATTGACGGTTCATGTTGCACGAGCACGGATTGTATCCTACACACACACCGTCAATAATTGCCATGTCACACACAACCCCTTAGTGATACTATATTGCTTATCATACATGACATCTATCTTATCGGTATACCTGTAGTGTATCTTACCATTTGTGATAGGTACATATACACCTTGCGATACAGCTACAGGTATACCAAGCACATATTTTACTTATACCCAGGGGGGTATCCTTCATATTCTACTTATACCCAGGGGGGTATACGGCATCTTTTACTTATAGGTAGATACCTATACTTAGCTGTACCTTATTGATTTCGCATACATCAGATTTCAGCTACATATTTTCATTTATATGCTCGCATTTCAGATATATCGCATATATTTATTCCTGGATTCGCGCATTGTTTATTTGGATTTTACTTGATATTTTCTGGATTTGGGAACCACGGGAGTTCATGGAATTATGCATACATTGAAAAACCCGGTTTCCTTGATATGATATTTGCGCAGCCACCATGAGATTTATCGGTTCTGATTATATACTCCATACGAGGTGTGGTTGCCGTATGAGGGTACATGGTGGGGCCCGGTATGGTTCCCCTCGGCAAGAAGATCGATGGATTTTGCCGATTGAGCCTGGAGGCGGGCGAGTACTTACCGGTGACAGTACGCATGACTCGGCGGGGGATCACGGAGACACCGCTGGGAGTCATGTACGTATGCATACGTCGAAAGGCGAGGGTCAGAGCTAGGCACTCGTGCTTTCGGGATAGCGTATGATACGTAATCAGGATTTCTGTGTCGATACTTGGCACATTGTTTTCATGATATTTCTTTTAATACCTTTGTATATATAATAGGGGATTTAGCCGTTGTTATATATACCCTTACACCAATATTAGTGGAATAGGACGCTAATATATATGTATTGACCCCATCATATTTATTTCTGCATATATATATATATATTTAGGATGTCAGAAATTATTTTGAGATTCGACTTGGGATATAGGTGATTCATTGAGATTGGATACTGGATATGAAAGAGATTGATGATTTGTACATTCGAGATATAGGAGATCTATTCGATATTGTACATTGAGGAGATGTGAGACTTATATGATATGAGAGCCCAGTTTGGGGGCTGATTTGAGGATTTGTGGATTGGAGTGTCTTGATGGATTGTGATCCTGCCACGATGTCAGGTTTCCGTGGAAATGACATATTCCACCCCATACCTCACACTTATCTATTTTATGCACAGTTTCATATATTGGTACTACCTGTTAGTGTATCCTTATGATAGTTGCATATCTACATTCTCATATCCCCATTGCATGGTTATCGCATACTATTGTCATGTTACTATTGCTTCACATATTGACTGTACCTGCTAGTGTACTTTCCATTATTTTGCATTCATATGAATGTTATCACTGTAATCGCATATCTTAGATTCATGCTGTACGTACATTTCTGCGATTACCTGCATATGTTATCTACTATTGACGAGTTGGCAACTCACCCCCGTTGTGCCACAGGTGTTTCAGGTTGTTCCCCAGAGTAGTCGAGGCAGGCTATTCAGCTATTCAGCTTCTCATCTATCATCTTTTGCTACAGATATCGCATCAGCTCACAGTATACCATTTTGCTTAGGTGGGTTAGATGATTATCTGTATTTCATATTGTACATTCGTTGTATTTTGTACTCTCCATCTACTATTGTATTGTTGACTTAGAGACTTGGTAAGGACGCTATTGTATATTATTTATGGATTTGTTGCCTTTTATATACAGTTTCCTTCCTATTGTCTTTATTCTTCGCTACGGCGTCGTATATTTTTGTTGTATTCATCTTGGTTAGTTTTTACAAAAAGGGATGTTGCCAAAATTTTAAAGAAAGGAAGTAAGACTTTTAAAGAATTTGGGTTGCGATTTCAAATGTTTCAAAAACTATATTATCTTTTTCGTATTTTTCTTGGTTTAGATTTCTGGCTTTTGGCTTTCTTTTACTGCGTTATGTCTTTTGGCGTTGCGTAGTATTAGGGCCGTCACGGGCCAATTTTGGGTCGTGACAGAAATACGGGCTCATTTCTTGTGTTAGCATCAGGGTTCTAGGCTGTGGATGAGTCAACCCGATTGATATTCGAGTAAAATAAAAAAGAGGTTAATACGGGACTCCTGAAGCTCCGTTGGATTCACATATGAAACTATCCCTAACACCTCGAGTATAATATATTATAACGGGTTAATATACTTAATTGGTTTGATTGATTGATTAATATGTCTTGATTGAAACCATAGATTGCAAAAGGTGCAGAATGTATTCGAGTGAGTCGAGTAATATGCGAGTCATGACAATTGCAATCTCGGTTCGAGTCAAGTTGGTTCGAATAGTTTGGGTTCGAGTACATATTCGAGTTTAGATTCGAGTTAGGTTAGAGTTCGAGTTTGTGTTCGAGTTCGAGTTCAAGTTTAGATTCGAGTTTTGATTCGTGTTCATGTCTTTTTCATAGGAATTGATGTAAATTGTTAAAAAATTTATGTTCGGGAGATATCGGTAACTGCTGCACATGGATGGCAGGATTTGTGTCTTTTTCTAAGACAATTGCCATTGATAACTCCGTTAAGTTGTCTAACCTGAATAGACAAGCACTCACTTTCTCCGGCTCCCTGGGGCTCAAGAGAAATGATACCGTTTAAACCTATATTAATTCTAGAGCCCTTAAAATATTATTTGCATATTTCGAGGGGGTTTTATGAAAAATACTTTAATATGGTTTAAAAATAAAGCTCGAGGGTGATTTACAATATTTAGGGTTTTCATGAACATATATTTTAATTGTTGTAGTGTTTTGGTGATAAAATCTAACATTTTGAAAGTTTACGGTATTTTTATGAAAACCACTATTTTTGGAAATTTGGTGGTATTTTATTAAAAATTCTATTCTTTCATTTTAAAAATATGGTTTCTTAATTTTTTTATTGAAAATACGGATTCATAATTTTTATGTAATTTTTCAAAAATTAGTTTTGTTTAGAAAAGTCGCGTTTCTTAAAAAACCGTGTTTCATTTCCTTTCGAGACCGAATACTCTGTGAGGTGTTCTGCATCTCGCTCTATTATCCCAAGGATGTGCAATAATCCACACCATCCATTAGCGGGTCCTCTAACGAGAGTTGTAGAGGCATAATTGCCAAGGATTTCAAAATATCGATTAAAAAACCCGTTTTTGTAAAAGTGTGTTATTTTAATGTAAAAACCCATTCTTTAAATGAACCAAAGATCTAGAATACCGTGCTATGGAACTATAGTGTGCGTGTGGGGTAGGTCGTTACCCGTGATGTTTTTCTAAAGGTATTTAAACTAATTATCGAGAAGTGTTATACTAAAGTTCATGGTATTTTAATGAAAAAGTTCGTTATATGTTTGTTTCACATGAAAATTTTGTTAAACTAAAAACTAAATGATGGGAAATAAGGTTAAGATTAATATAGGAAGTTAGTTTGATCTAAGTTGCTTATCAAATGGAATACAAAAATTAAAAAGAAGATTATATCGGAGATAACTCCACTTTTGTCGATTTGTTTTAAAAATTGTTTTGAGGTGGAAAGGGATAGAGATGAAGGGATTTACGTGTTTAGGTGGTTAGCAAGAGAGAAATGAAGCTTTCGGGTGTCGTGTCGTCGTCGGAAATGCTCCGGTCTTCGAGTTTGGTTTGCTACTCAACTTGGGGTGCTTAACCCCACTTGGTACTTAGAAAGTTTGAGAGAATTTTTGCTAGAATTTTTAGATTGGGAAAGAGCTAGGGTATGGGGTAGTATTTATAGTGAAGAATTAGGATTTGGAAATTAAAAATGCGGATTAAAAGGATTTAAATGGTGTTAAATGGTGAATTGAAGAGTCTCTGTTTGATTGCAGGAAAATCAAACAGCGCATGGGAGTTGAGGGGAGTTGAAGAGTCAAGTGTGCAAAGCACAAGGGGATTTGGGGCATCTTGGACTGTCGGTAGCGGCCAAATTGAGGGAATGGGCGGTCGGATTTGATCGGGTTGTCTCGAGATTTGTGTCACATGTTAAGGTGGGTGTGTACACCGCATTGCGCCTGTTTGATTTTTTTGAAACTTTTCGTTTCTCCGTGTATTGCATGTGCAACTCTTGGGCTTCCGAAAAATTAAAAAGAAAAATCCTAAAAATAATTGGTTCTGATGGGAATCGAACACACATGCAATGTCACAGCAGTGCAAAGGTTTTACCAGTGAGCTACAAGTTGCTTTTTATTTTTATTTAACAAAAATAACTTTTAACTCTTACACAGGCTGTAATGCCCTTTACTGTGAAATACAAGAAATTTCTGTACAGTGATTTCAGAGTCGTTACAGTATGTGTGTGTGTGTGTCTGCGTACACACACATACATACATGCATACACATACACACAAAATTCGCTAAAGTACCCTTAACTTTTGCTGGTTTGCTAAATTACACTAAAATCCCTTTACCCTAATCCTAAACCGAACACTAACCCTAATCACTGACCCTGACCCTAACACTGACCCTGACCCTAACACTAACCCTAACCCTAACCATAACCACAACCCTAACCATTAACCCTAACCCTAGCATAACCCTAACCCTGATTAACCCTGACACGGCCCTAATTAATCAAATTTAAGTTTTTTAAAGTTAAGGGTTTTCTTAATCAAATTTAAGATTTTTGGATTTATTGGGATTACGATGTGATTTGACAAGCGTTCAATGTAGAGGAAAATGATGATGCTTTAAGATTTGGTCTTGTTTGTATGCGTGTGTGTACACACACATAGACACACACATACATGCATACACATACACACATAATTCGCTAAAGTACCTTTAACTATTGTTGGTTTGCTAAATTACACTAAAATACCTTTACCCTAACCTTAACCTTAATCATTAACCCTTACCCTAACCACAACCCTAAACCCCAGCCCTAACTATTAACCTAACCCTAGCATAACTGATTAGTCTAAAACATTGCACATTTGAATGAACATTTTCCCTATTATTGTTAAGTACTAAAAGGTGTTTATTATAATTATAGAACATATGAAGGTTTATGTGTAAAAAGTTTATTATCATATATTTCTACATTATAATTAACATAATGAGAGAAAATACATGCATATAATATTTATATGAAATATTGTAATTAAAATATGCATATCATATCAAATATTTCTAATCAATATTCTTAACATATAATATCATATAAAATGGTTAGGATAATATCTCAAAAATACCAAATACTACTAACACTTTGATTTGAGATATTGTGCAGATATTAGCTCAGGTCTGAAATCCAAGAGATCTAGGATAAACCAAGTTGTCGGAATCAAATCTGCCAAAATATTGAAGCAAATCGTAAGATTTAGCAACGACAGAGACTCAGAGCATTATTTTCAGAATCTAGACATCAAGAGGATCTCCAAATATCAATACAAAACACCACAAAAAATCCCAAAATCCCATACCACTAAACCGCGGCGAAACAAGCCAATATGCGGCGGTTCCGCGGCCGATCTAGGGTCGTAGGATCTGAGATTTTGGTGGTTTGATGATATCTACATATATTATTATATGGAATCTAGGCTTTCTAGTTTCTGTGACTATATAAGAGACCGAGAGCTTCACATTAAAGATCATCACCGAAGAGATTAAGGGGTCCAAAGCGATCCACGCATCCGAGTGATCATCAGCTAGTCATCTACTTCCAATAAGATAGAGATCTAGAGCAACTAGGGTTCTTGTACTCTACTTTCAAAAGTTGTATGCAATAGTTGATTAATAAAGGTAGTGTTTTTATCATTCTTTTTGCAATTACTTTCTACACTTACTTTCTGCATCTTAATCATGTTTTCATTCTTCAACCTTCTTTTTAAATCTCAAATCATGAGTAAATAATTCCTATCTTGCTAGGGTTCGTAGGATCGGGTAGATCAATGGATGGTAAAATCTTTTAACATCTTTTATACGTTTTAAAGTCTATAAAGTTTACCATAATAAATGTTAACATTCTTATCGGGCGCGCTACCAATTTATTGCTAGTCACGACCATGATTTGAGATTGGTTTAACATTTGTTTTGTTAAGGGCTAAATATGAATAGAGATCAATGCAAGGATAAGGGTTAGTAGTGGGGAAACCCCAGTTTCTTCCAAGAAACCATAATCTACATTCATCACTATCGATCTAATTTTAAACTATTGAAAGATAAAAGGAGTCATTTTTAATTATTCATCCATTACTACTAAGTCCTATGAACCATACAAGCCGTTTCTTTATAAATCTTATATCCGTAACGGCAAACAATCACCCTTCTTTAATCAACTCGTCTAAAGCAAGAAAAGAGTTCATGTTTCCCTGCGGACGACCCGTACTCATCGCGACTAGCTACTAGCGACACCGTCTTGATTGCGGTTACTTTACGAAAACAGTTTTTAGCAGTTCAATCAATTGGCACCGTTGCCGGGGAAACGGTCGTAATTTTTTTCTTGTTATTCGTGTTGATTTCTTATAAAATCCAGCAAACATATTATAAACGAGAACCAAAACCACATCTTGTGTATTTAACGATTATTGTGCGAGTTTTGCAAGAGGATTTGGAGTAACTGGAGCAAGGAAACGGAGATTCAGAGACTTTTAACGTAGCACAAAGGAGCATAGGAGGGCACTGAAGAAAAATTGGCAACCAATCCATCTACTTTGCGGCGGAACTGCGACGGAATAGTGAGTTTTGCGGCGGAACCGCGGCGACTTGGTGGAATTGCGGCGCCAAAATTCTCTGGTATTCCACCTACTCCTCTAGGCTCCAATAATCTGATCTTTCTTGCAGGATTCTTTGCAAAAAGCGCCGCTCAAAAATCTTTTTGTGTGTTTTGATATCAGTTTGTTTGTGCATATCTAAACCGGACATTAAGGGGCAATAACCCAAATCCAGATTAGGTGGGGATTTCATCACCCTTCTTAGACCCCACAAATCACAAAACGAGCATACTTTCACCCTACATTAATTAAAAAATATCTAGACCAAGCCTCTAAGGGCTGTCGCTCTCAATTAGGACAGAGAAGGGTCGTGGGTAATCTATCGCTTATCCGCATTTCTCTTGTATTGTCTAAGCAAGTGCGACTAAGAAAAGTGGTTACTTAATTAAGCCCGCTATTTCGGTGATTCGTATAGGATACCTCCCACTTATCTGGCCATAAAGATAAAGAGGTGGTAAAGGATTGATCCTGCGACTTGTCCTTTGGAAGGCTAGAAGCGGTCTAATGATTTGACCTAGGTGACCCTAGTTCTAGGGTTTGATTGTGCATTTTTTTGATTTTTTGAGTCAAGCCTCATGTCCGACACTTTTTCAAAACAAACCTTCTTAAAAAGAGTTCTCACATATCACACGCTGTCACGTGCACTAAACCCGCTTAGTGCATGATCGGCTAGACACAGAATTCTAGTGCCTGTCTTGTCCGCGTTTTTTCTATCGACTCCGAAGTCAGTACTCTTCATCTTCTATTTCCCCTCCACCCACCACATCTCTCGAAATGGACGGATCTCCATCCGGATTTAACGATACGACCCTGCCACCACTCGTAGGTACGTAGAATCCACCGCGCATCTCTCTCCAAAAAAGATGCTACCCCGTATGCGGGCCCCTTCCTACTTGTCTTTCTCTTCCACCGGCCAATAAGGGAAATTTCAAAATTAAACCTCATTTTATCAACTTGTTGCCCAAATTCCACATGCTTGAAATTGAAGAGGCATAAGTTTTCATAACCAAATTCGAGAACGTATGTGCAATGATGAGCACAACCCAACTTTCAGTGGATACTATGCAATTACGTCTTCTCTTTTTTACCTTGTGCGACCTAGCAGAAAAATGACTTTATAGTATTGCCGCACATTCTATTGCTAAATGGGACGAATTCGTTATAGCATTCCTTAAGAAATTTTATCCTAATCACAAAACTGCCCGTGTTCGAAGCGAGATTAACTAGTTTACCCAACTTCCCAACAAACCATTCTGGAAATGTTTTGAACGGTTTAAAGATCTTGCACAATGCCCGCATCACGAAATTGATAGATGACAACTTTTCCGAATTATATATGAGGGTGTTAATCCAGCGACAAAACAATTGCTTGAAACCATTTGTCAATGCCATTTCATGTCAAAAGACGATGGCGAAGCTTGGCAATTTCTGGAAGATCTCGCCGAACAAACCTCACAATGGGAGAGCACGGGAGAGCACTAGACCAACATCGTCTTCATTTAGGGCAGGTATCCATCAGCTCGACGTTTCCATCGCAGTGAAAGCCGAAATGGCCGCGATGCAAAAGAAACTCGAAACTACTGAAAACAAGGTCTCGTCAGCCTCCCTAAACCAAGTTACGCTCCCCAAAACCGTATGTGGTTGCTGTTTTGACCCATCACATTTAACGGAAGAATGCCCCTTGAATCCTCCGTCTCAAGGTCATGAACAAACTAATGTTTCTTTTCAGCAACAACCTAGAAATGACCCTTATTCATCAACATATAATCAGGGATGGAGGAATCATCCTAATTTTGCTTGGAACCAAAACCAATCTCAAAATCAAAACCAGTTCCCAAGCCAAAATAACTATCAAAGGCTTCCTCCACAGCAACAGCCACTACACCAAATTCAGCACCCCTTTCAACCGCAATCTTTTCAAAATCCGGCCAACAACTTTGCTCATTATAATAATATTTCAACGGCTGGTACCGATAAAACCTCTGCACTCAAACGAAACTTAGAAACGTTCATTAAACAATCCACGCAAACGACGGCTAATTTAACGTCTTCCATCCAAACGATAGTGCAATACACTGCTTCCCACGGTGAAAGCATAAAATCGATAGAAGCACAACTTGTACAGTTAAATGCCGCAATGAGTGAGAGAGAGAAAGGGAGACTTCCATCTCAACCTCTACCAAATCCCGGCCACTCATAAAGCGCGAATCTCATCCTTCAAAATTATAATGTGAGTTACGTAACTACGTTGAGATCGGGAAGAGTGTTGAATAACAATGGTTGTGAACAAGTTGAAGTTGATGACATTGATGAAACCCCGGCCACTACTTCTACTCCTACTTCGTCTAATCCAATATCTTCTTCCGAGCCTATTCTCCGTTTTCCACTAGACTAGAACCCTCGGCCTATTTCCTTGAAGGAATTACCATCTATGACCATCCCAAATCCAATTTTAGGATCCATTCCTTCCCCACAAACTTCTCCTCAAAAGTTGGACCCAACTCTTATTGATAAAGCTCCTTTTCTATATAGGTTGATGGCCAACAGACCGAGTCCCCAAATGGAGAAGGTTGTGGAAATTTTTGAACAAGTTAATATAAATATTCCTTTCCAAAATGCTATCAAACAAGTTCCTTCCTATGCGAAAATTTTAAAGGACTTGTGCACTAGGAAAAAAAAAATTCAAGTGTCTAAGAAAGTTTTCTTAGCGAGTAATATGAGCAATTCTCTTACCCAATTGGTGCCCAAAAAACGTAAGGACCCCGGTTGTCCTACAATATCTACAACTATTGGGGGTAAAAATATCAATCGTGCTCTACTCGATTTAGGTGCTAGTGTTAACTTGCTTCCGTATTCTGTTTATGAGCAATTAGGCATAGGAGAGTTGAAACCTGCGCATAGCACTCTCCAGATGGCCGATCGATCTATCACCCAACCTCAGGGTGAGCCAGAGGACGTGTTAATCAAAGTCGGGGAATTTATATTCCCTGTGGACTTTATAGTTATAGATACACAGCCTGTGACAAACCCACGGAACCAAATTCCGGTGATTCTAGGTCAACCTTTTTAGCAACTTCAAACGTGATAATCAATTGTCATAACGGTTCAATGAACTTGTCCTTTGGGAATATGACAATTGAGCTTAATATCTACAAGTTAGGAAGTTAACCCTCCGAACCCTATGCTCATATAGTTAATGTATGTTCTGTCAAAAAGATAGGTTCCGACAGTTGCGAATTTGAGGAGCTTCACGATACTGATATCGACGCCACTAGTGCGTTATGGTTTGATCCTACTGTTTATTATACACGTGAAGACCCTTTTGTCGACAAGTCCATACCTAAGTTCGAACCCTTTGACTTGTCGAATGATTTAGTCGAGCTATCCGAGTTTCATAACTCCCTTTCTGATGAGAGTATCATTCGGAATATCGATGAAAGTTTTGAAGACATTTTTGCCGAAGAACTCGCATTCCTAGAAGACATGAGAGTTGTGATGAATCAACCCCCACCCAAAGAAATTGAACCGCCACCCCTTCTTCTTATTAAGAACGAGAATGCGAGCAGTGTACTATCACTGTTTCGTCTCTACCAACTGAGACGTAAACCCGATCGATTACGCCTCCTATCTCCCAACTTCTTCACTTCTATGATCTTCCACCAATCATGGTGTTATATTGATAAAATATTCGAATGGTTGGTGTTGACTTTTGGTTTTTGTAAGCCTTTGCATTGACCAATAACTTTACCCCCATTTATAATTTTAAATGCTTAATACTGTCTCACTTAAGTTTGGGAGGGGGGAGAAAAATATTTTGGCTCTTGAAAGAAATTTTTTTTAAAAAATTATGAGCCAAAAATAAATTTGGGGAAGGATTTCACTGTCATTAATTCTTGTCCCCGTTACTAACTTTTCCTCCCAAGTCTACATGTTTTAAGCTTAACAGATGACATCAGTGAGGACATTGCTGTAAATAGGTTTGGGGAGGTTTGTGCTTATTCACGCATCATTTTGCATTATACTAAATAATAGCACAAAAAATTTCAAAATTTTTTTGATAATAAAAATTAGGAAGTGAAGAATACATATGAAAGATAGGAAGAGATTTAAGAAAAGCAAGAAAATTAGATGTTTTATAACAAAACTAGTAATATGTAGTCATGAGCTGTTGTCCCAAGGGTCAGTAAGATAAAGGAAATCACTAATCTGATGATAGAAATAAGTCTGAAAAATAGTCCTTATTCTTGAGTCCAAACATCTGAACATTGATACCCTACTATACGCACTTACACACATCTTGAAACTTGGGATAATAGAGGATACCTTGAAATGCTCTTGTCTAAAAGCCTTAGTATGAAGGAAAAAAATATATAAATCAACAAAATATAAAGAAAATAGTGAAGAAAAATGAACACCGGTTTTGTAATTACTTAAGGCAGCATAAAAAAAATATAGCGATGGTGCTTTATCACCTAATGCCTTAGACCAACTGGTTTGGGAGTCACTGCTAAGCCTTAGGTGTTGCAAGACTAGGATATTGCTAATTACACCTTAATGACTGAGCACATTTGGTAATCGGTTGGTTAGTACCTCAAGAAGTATTAACGGTCGCATGAAGAATGTGTGAGTAATTCCATCTATAAAACATTCACCGACTAAAAAGTACTAAGGAAGATGGATAAGAGTATGATAGCTTGAATTGAATTCTCTAAGTATAGGGATGTTTTTTACACACACGTGGGGGTATATGATCTATGTTTGGAAGAAAGGTAGGGAGGAAGACTAAAGACAATGTTTTATTAAGAGATGATGTGATTTCTGACATTTTTTCATGACTATTAAGATAGGGCTCATGGCTACTAAAAAGCAGTGTAGTTTGAAACTCTTATTTTTCAAGCTCTTTCTTTTATATGTTCTTTATCTTTATATGTAACTTTCATCATCTTTCTTTTATTATGGGATTTTGTGAGTGTAATCCGCTGAAAACCCTTAGGAGACAACACTCCTCCTACTGAGGACACCTAGAGGTTTAAAGGCTTGTTTCATGTGCTCGGTGCAATCGTGTTGCCTACGAAAGTGTGTTAGGTTTTTCTTTTTCTTTTTCTTCTTCTTCTCTTTAATAACTAGTTTGCTCGGGACGATCAAAGTTAAGTTTGAGGGTATGTGATTAGTCTAAAACATTGCACATTTGAATGAACATTTTCCCTATTATTGTTACGTACTAATAGATGTTTATTGTAATTATAGAACATATGAGGGTTTATGTATAAAAAGTTTATTATCATATGTTTCTACATTATAATTAACATAATGAGGGAAAAAATACATGCATATAATATTTATATGAAATATTGTAATTAAAATATGCATATCATATTAAATATTTCTAATCAATATTCTTAACATATAATATCATATAAAATGGTTAGGATGATATTTCAAAAATACCAAATACTACCAACACTTTGATTTGAGATATTGTGCAGATATTAGCTCAGGTCTGGAATCCAAGAGATCCGGGATAAAGCAAGATGTCGGAATCAAATCTGCTAAAATATTGAAGCAAATCATAAGATTTAGCAATGGTAGAGACTCAGAGCATTATTTTCAGAATCTAGATATTAAGAGGATCTCTAAATATCAATACAAAACACCACAAAAAATCCCAAAATCCCATACTACTAAACCGCGGTGGAACCGCGGCCAAACAAGCCAATATGCGGCGGTTCCGCGGCGGATCTAGGGCCATAGGATATGAGATTTTTGTAGTTTGATGATATCTGCATATATTATTATATGGAATCTAGGGTTTCTAGTTTCTGTGACTATATAAGGGAACGAGAGCTTCACGTTAAAGATCATCACCGAAAAGATCAAGAGGTCCAAAGCGATCCACGCATCCGAATGATCATCAGCTGGTTATCTATTTCCAATAAGATAAAGATGTAGAGCAATCAGGGTTCTTGTACTCTACTTTCAAAAGTTGTATGTAATAGTTGATTAATAAAGGTAGTGTTTTTATCATTCTTTTTGCAATTACTTTCTGCACTTACTTTCTACATCTTAATCATGTTTTCATTCTTCAACCTTCCTTTTAAATCTTAAACCATGAGTGAGTAATTTCTACCTTGTTAGGGTTCGTAGGATAGGGTAGATCGATGGATGATAAAATCTTTTAACATCTTTTATACGTTTTAATGTCTATAAACTTTAGCATAATAAATGTTAACATCCTTATCGGGCGCGCTACCAATTTATTGCTAATCACGACCGCAATTTGAGATTGGTTTAACACTTGTTTTGTTAAGGGCTAGACATGAATAGAGATCAATGCAATGACAAGGGTTAGTAGTTGGGAAACCCTAATTCTTCCAAGAAACCCTAATCTACATTTATCACTATCGATCCAGTTTTAAACCATTGAAAGATAAAATGAGTTATTTTTAATTATTCATCCATTACTAATAAGTCCTATGAACCCTACAAGCCATTTCTTTATAAATCTTATATCCGTAACGATAAACAATCACTCTTCTTTAATCAGCTCGTCTAAAACAAGAAAAGAGTTCACGTTCCCTACGGACGACCTGTACTCATCGCGGCTAGCTACTAGCGCCACCGTCTTGATTGCGGTTACTTTACGAAAATACTTTTTAACAGATCAATCAAATGCCCACAACCTTAAACCTAACCCTAACTATTAACCCTAACCCTATCATAACCCTAACCCTAATTAACCCTGATCCGGCCCTAATTAATCCCCTAACCTATAACCCTAACCCTAATCAAAACCCTAACCCTAATTAACCCCTAACCCGACCCTAACCCTCAACAAAATTAATTTTTTAATAATTATTAGAAATCAACAATAACAAAAACAACAATAACACCACAAAAAAATTATTAAAATCCAACAATTAAATCCCTAAAATTGAAGAAATTAACAAATAAGTTTTAGGAAAATTCAAATTCAAATTGAGAAAACTAATATGGAAATCAAAGGAATAGGAAGGTTGCAGAGACGAGGAGGAGGGTGGCTGTTGCAGCGACGATGAAGATGAGGAGGGTGGCTACTGCGGCGGCGACGACGAGGCCGTGAAGGAAGAGGCCGTGAAGTCGTGGAAGGAGGCCGGGAGGTCAACGATTGACGGTGATCGTTGAAGAAGGAGGAGGCCAGGGAGATCGATCGAGGAAGAAGGAGGCGCACGTGTGGGAGAAGGAAAAAATTTTAGGGGGGAAGTTTTTAGAGGGGTAATATTATCTGTTCACTTTTTGTTTTTTATTTAATACTCATTTGTTGTCCCTATGGTGCCCACCACAGGGGTTTGTCTTGCGGTACCGTAGGAGCAATAACAAATTGTAAATTTTAATAATTTTTAATTTTTAATTATCCCTACGGAGCAAACCATAGGGCCAACTTACGCCTCTACATATTTAACCGTAGGGACAAACAAACATTGTCCCTACGGATTTTCCTTTCCGTAGGGGCAACCCTTCTTTTTACTAGTGATAGACCAATCGGTAAAGTGATAAAATTTTCTATATTCTTGATTCTGATATTCCGCATTTTATATCACATAAACCTAGTGAAGAATTATAATTTTTTTTAGTTTTTCATGAACCATCAATATTTCATTATAAAAATCTTTGAAATTTTCAAAATGTATCTATTTTCTTGAGGTTTTCAATTTTTCCCATAGCCCATTATAATCAGATAATTTTAAAATACTTTATCTTCTCAAGTTTTAGATATGTCTCATGTTGTAACCCATGAAAACTGGTAAAATATCATAATCATATGTTCTTAATTGTGTAACATTTCTTATGCTATTTATGAATTTGATGAAGAATTGTAAATTTCCTGTTTTTTTTAAACTATCTATATTTCATACGCTATAAACCATGAAAGTTAGTGAGATTTTCTATTTTTCTATTTTTTTTTAATTTTCTAATATTGCACATTACTACGTATCATGAAAGAAGTATAAAATTATAAATTTTATGTTTTTCTTAAACCATCACTATTTTAAGTACGCTGTACAATCAACATGAAAACAAATGAAATTTTACATTTAGTCCATTAAAATTGGAAAAGTTCACAATATTTTATTTTTCTTGATTTTTAGATATTTTGCATGCTATGCCCATTAAAATCAGTAAAATATTATAATTTTTTATTTTTCTTAATTTTCTGATGATATTATGCATGGTATGGAAACTAATGAAATTTTGTAAACTTACCATATTATACAGCCCATTAAAATATTGGAAAAATTGTAAATTTCCTTTTTTTCTTAAATTGTCAACTTACCATTTGCAATAGCATAAGAAAACGGTGAAATTTCATAATTTTTAATTTCTCAATTTCCTGATATTGATACAGTATAAGTGTATGACTTATGGAAACTAATGAAGAATTGTAAACTTTTCTTTGCACACATAAATTGGTGAAAATTCCTAATGTTTTGTTTTCTCAACTTTTTCAATATTTCTCATTCTATATTCCATTATATTCGGAAAAATTTCTCATTTTATTTTCTCGATATCTAGATATTTCAAAAATATAGCCAATTTAATAGTTAACATGTTATAATTTTCTTTTTTCTTAGTTTTTCAACTTTTCGAATGTTATAACTAATGAAACCAGTGAAGAATCGCTAATTTTATATTCTTCTTCAACCATTTATGTTTTACAATATTTCACATGATCTAGAACATTAGAATGGAAACCATTTCATAGTATTTAATTTTCTCGAATTTTAGATATTTCGCATGCTTGAACCTATAAAATTCGGAAAAAAATAACAATATTTTATTTTTTTAATTGGCATTCTGTATCTTGTAAAATCGGCAAAATATTATAATTATCTATTTTCATGATTTTTAAATATTTTGAATGGTATAACATATGAAACTTACATTCTTTTAACTTGTAATTAAATAGCTTCATAATTACAAGAAAGAGTTTGTGTCTTATTGGTAATACCTTACACTGCTGAACCAATTCATTAGAGTTCAAATTCCATGCCCCACATTATTATTTTTATTTATTTTGTTTTAAATTCTTTGGAAGCCCAACAGTCCACACACAATAACTCCCAAATTTTGAACTAAACCTGAAAAACTAAATATACCAGAGGCTACACCAGACGACCCCCCACCTCCCTGACCTCCGACTCGGCCCGACTCGCCTGACTCGGACGGCGGACCGGCCGACTCGACACGGCGCCGCCGGCCGGACTCGGACGGACGGCCGAGTCGTCAACACAAAAAAGTTGACTCTTGGCCTCCCCTACCCCCATGTATACTCTATTTATTTAGATCGGTTTCAGAAACCTTTGAAATCCCCATTTACTCCATATTTTAATGAATTTTAATATATTTTTACATTTTTTTTATTTAAACTCTTCACCCATCCTAACCCTAATCTAACCCTATAAATACACCCCCTACCCTCTACCCTCTCACTCACATTTTTGAGCTAACTCTCTAACATTCTCAAAAGATCTTGTGTACCTTGAAAACGAGTTTGAGTCGAAACTCCGACGAATTTCCCGGCGGAACTTCCGGCGATCGTTTTAGAAACTACCGGCAACGACGCAACACATCGGTGATTCCACTACTTCCCTCTCACCCTCTTGTATGTCCTAAAACTCGTAAATCCATTTTCTATCTATCTTTCCTATTCAAAAAATACGAAATTATAAAACCCGACGGAATCGGAACAAATCCGATTTCCGATTCGGTTTTCTATAAAATTCCATTTCTCACTAATACAATCTTACCTAAATTTTCTCATGTTGACTATTAAACACTAATCAAACAATTTGATCAAGGTTCGCCACATGAAATGATAGCTATTTCAATTTATCGTATTTTTCACTTAAATACCATATTGTTTCAATCCTTCATTTAACTCCATCAAACTTGTTATACATTTAAAGTAGATCACGAGATAACGACCTACCTCCTCACACACTTATATACAACACCCCCGAGAACCTAGAATACGAGAAAACAAACATTTTCATTTAAATACCATATACTTAATAAAACTATTTCTAAAACATTTAGTTTTGATACACTTTTTTAAAAAGTACCGCTTATTAGGAAAATACGAAAAGTTGTGGATATCGGTCGTTTATCTAAACCTGATTTTGTGGTGTCTAGGCTAGGCAAGTGAGAAAAGTAACTTTAAAAGGCCCGTCTCACGGTGATTCGTGAGCGGATCTCTCCTTTCCTCACTTGTACTTACCTGACCACAATTGGCGGTGAAGAGGCGATTTGAGGTATCCCACAACTTGTCGTTTAGACTATTTAGAAATAGTCTAGTTGACTTAGGAGACCATAGAACATAGAATACGGAAAATTGATATTTTTACATATAAATACCATTTACTTTATAAGACCGTTTTCTAAAGGATTTAGTATTTTACAATTTTTGCAAAGCGCCGCTACAACCCATTTTGGGGAACCCGTTCGGGATGGTGCAGTTTATTGCACATCTTCGGGCTTAGCAGTGCGAGATTCAGACCTCCGCAAGGAGCATTCGGTCTCGAAAGATTTAAAATACGACATCTTAAGAAAATAAGATTTTCTAGAATATAAAATATTTATTAAAATTATTTTTGTATAAATATATGTATATTTATCATTAAAATATCTATTTTGTTATGATATAAATATTCCATCTTTTTTTAAAAATCACAAGAACGAATTTTACACTAAAATACCGTGAATTCCAAATAAATCAATATTATAAATAAATACCTTTAATTATAAGTCTAGGATATTTTCACTAGAAATATCACAATATAAAATCCACATTCATTATAAATCTAAAGACGAATAATGAATACTTGAGCTGTATTTTGAGAAATATATAAAAGTATTTTTACATAAAACTCGCTCAAGTTTTATAAATTACCCTAAGAACCCTAGCAATTATAGGTTTAAGAAATAATCAAGACTTGATTTATATTTCTAATTGTCTGATTCGGGTTTGAGTCTGATTATATCTGACTTGAATATGATTCACGTACAATATACAATCTACAGCATTCCAATTCAATATGAATACATGAATTCATGAATCCAATTATCAATTTATACAATTCGGCTGAATCGAACCATGGATATATATATATATATATATATATATATATTCCATTTACATGGTTCTCCAGTTATTCCATTTATATGACTCTACGGATACATCCGTTTACTGACATCATGGTTTCGGTCAGTCTTTTAATTATACACTCAATTCAATTTATAGTATAAAACAATACAAATAAAACACTACGGGGTTTAAGAGGTAGACTGGTACGGAATATGTTAAAGGTGCCACGAGGTGGTCACTTAAGACGTAATTACATCCATACCGTTGTTTCGTGGTATCATCGACGGAGTCTTAATACTACGGGTTACCAAAGTCCTCGGTGTACAAGGCTCCGTCGATAATACCACGGAACAACGGTATGGATGTAATTACGTCTTAAGTGACCACCTCGTGCCACCTTTAACATATTCCGTACCAGTCTACCCCTAAACCCCGTAGTGTTATTTTGATTGTATTGTTGTATTGTACCGTTTCTATTTTTTCTAAACCATCAACATTTAAAATGCAATAGCACAAAAAATAAGTGAAATATCACAATTTTTTATTTTCTCGACTTTTTGATATTTCGTATGCTGTACGCTTGAAACTAGTGAAGAATTGTAAATTTTTTGTTTGTAAATCATCGACATTTAATGTGCCATATAGCAGCACAGGACAATCGGTGAAGTATCACAATTTTTTATTTTCTCAATTTGCTAATATTTTGTATACTATTCATGAAACTAGTGAAAATTTCCATTTTTCATTTTTCTTAAATCATCAATATTTCATATGCTATGACATTAAATCCGGTGAAATTTCATAAATTTACTATTTTTCTGATATTCTAATATTTCACGTGCTATAAATCATAAACTATTGAAGAACTATAAATTCTCCATTCTTCTTTAACAATCGATATTTACACGAAAATATATGAAGTTTCACAGCTTTTTTCTCTTCAGGATTTTGTTGGATAAAATAGGTAAATAATTGCTAAATAATAATTTAAATTAGAATATGATTTTATAAAATATTTGTTTGAAAAATATGATCACATAAACAATATAGGAAATAAAATAAAAGTTAGAAAATCGAGCCTGACGAAGAGAGGCACGCAAATAGCTATGCTGTCATGAGAACTTATTACCACTTCTCGTACGGATTGCATCGACAAAAATGTTCCCAAAGTACAACACTCCTCGGTATGCTCGAATCCCTCGTTGAGTACGAATCACAAGTGATGCTTTGATTTTGATCTTGTATTCTTGTAGAGTCCGTGAAAGCGAAAGCAATGCAAAAAGAATCACCGAAATCGGTGTTAAAATAAGACAGATATAATTGAAATGGTAATCACGCTTCTTTAGAAACTTTTAACAGAAAGATAAATTGTTCTCTTAATCATTTTTGTGTCACTTATTTACTTTCAGGGGATGGCTTTATATAACCTCCCAAACGGCTCGCAGCCATTCGTTCGCAACCGCTCGTTCGCATCCGTTTGATTTTCTTAGAACCAACATAATTCAAACTATAATTTTGAAATTTTTTCCCTTTCTGATTTAATATATAAATTAATTACCAAAATCC
Organism: Agapanthus africanus; assembly: GCA_030015575.1. Classification (NCBI taxonomy): domain Eukaryota; kingdom Viridiplantae; phylum Streptophyta; class Magnoliopsida; order Asparagales; family Amaryllidaceae; genus Agapanthus; species Agapanthus africanus. The sequence continues at coordinate 370,463,381 of CM057338.1, read as the reverse complement.
AAAAATAAATAAATCAAAATTATTTGTAAATTAAATTAAAATAATCTAACTCTTCCATAAAGGTTCAAAATTATTATATAAGTTTATTTCAAAACTTTCATTAAAATAAAACAAATAATTAACAAAACAAAACAATAAAATAAACAAAACAAAATAAAATAAAATGAACACTAAATATATTGTGCATAAATGCAGGTGTGCCTAGACTTGAACAAGATTTTAGTGTTGACTACGGCTGACCGAAATATGATAGTAGTCTTTACTTAGACCTTGGAAACAATATCTTTTTGCCGGTTATTTATATGTCACATGCACAATACGAGACTAACGAGATCTTCATTTTGCGGGTGTGCATTATTAATGACCATTGTTTACAGCCAGAAACCAGAGACGGACTGAGATAGGACATCTTGCTAGAATCTAGGGGGCAGATACTATATGGAATATATTCGTCCACCTCTTCGAAAATTCCAAATTGATTTATAACACCGGATATCGGAGGTTTGGACGGATGCGACCATTTTAGCATACTTCATCAAATTCCCCCTCATATGTGAGGGGTTTTGGATTGTGGAGACGTTTTTTCCTGCAAGCGCAAACCCCTGCAGTTAGTTATGTTATCGCATAACATCAACAATTTTCTCTACTCCAAATATATCACTTCGTGTCATGTTATATTTTGTTTATTTAGGGGTTGCTCTTGGATTGTATACGTTGGCTAACATTGTCGTCGCCCGTATGGCGCAAATTAGTCCAAATCCGTATATAATAAATTTTGGATGAACTTAGGACACATATCTCATATAAATGAGGTCCATTACTTCAATGGATATATGTCTAAGGATCATTAGTCTTATATGAGATTAAGATCAACTTAGAAGACATGGCTAAAGATCGTTAGTCGTACAAGAGACTAAAATCAACTTAGATGATATGGTATTTGAGATCATTAGTCGTATATGAGACTAAAATCAACTTATGTAACAATGAGTATATGAGCTTAACTGATCATATGATCACATATGAAGCATATGCTTCTATACCATGGATAGCCCATGAATAGTATACGGTAGTCAATATGGAGACATGCCGTAGGGCAATATATTAGTTTAGAGACATCACGGTCCATGGGGAATATGGATGGAGTATGGCTTGTTTATCCATGTAGATTGTATACGGGGATTAATATAGAGATCAGCCGTAGGACCAAACATATTAGTTTAAGAATATCTCGTTCCATCTTTCAGCTTGCGCACACATGTATATCACGTGGTGAAGCACATAAAAGGATGCGAAAGCGCCGAATATTGGCGTGTGATTCACTTTGAAGACATTTATGTTTCCTTCAAAAATATACATATACATATATGTATAAAGCCGGGGCTCAATATGAGGTGCACATCTATACGGGATGCGTATCAATATGAGGTGCACATCCATATGGGATGCGTATAGGGTGTGCATCTAACATGAAGTTCGCATCAATATGGGGTGTGTATCAATATGAAGGTTAGGGCATTTCCTGTCTTGATGAAATTTCATATCTTTTATCAAGTTGGGACGAGGAAGGAGTCATTGATTGTTGGGATCCGCCACCTCTCTAAGACGCTGAGGAATTACAACGCTATATATCAGAGGTGTGGAAGGATGTACCTTTTAACCAAATCCCGTATATGAGGGAAGAGAACATGTCGGAGAATGGCTTCTTGGCGAACTTGTATTTTATCTAAGAATCGTCAGTTTTATATTAGACTAAGATCGACTTAGGAAATATGAGTTGAAGATTTTTAGTCATATATGTGACTAAAATCAACTGGGATATCATGAGCGTGGGTTTGAAGGATCATTAGTTGTATATGGGACTAAGATCGATTTAGGTATCATAAATTAAGGATCGTTAATCTTGTTTTAAATTAAGATCAACTTAAAATTGTCTATTAGATCATAAGATCATATATGAGAAGCATAAACTTCCATACTTAGTTTATTTTAACTAAGTGTTCAAGCAACAGCTTATAGGTCCAAGTGAGCATGTACATTTGAGATACGCTTGTACATGTAACTTCTTTAAAGAGGGTGCGCACGTGCATATCACGTGGTTGCTGTAACGTTTTAAAAAAAAAATCCTTTAGGTGAAATTTCCGTTAACCGGTAATATAAAACATATTTTCCGTAAAACTTAACTATAATTATTTTTCAACATAGAATAAAATTCGACTATTTTAACTATATAATTGCTAGTAATTGGTATTTATTTAGTCACTTATAAATTGTTAGTTTACTTAAATATTTTTCCTTAATTAATTATTTTAAATAATATTTTAAGTTTTCATTTATACATTTAATTAGTGCTAATTACAAATGAAAATGAGTTAATTATATTTTAATGAACCATGACAACTTAGAACCAAAATTTGTAACAAGTTTTCTCTTTCTCACCTTGTCTCCATATTTCTAGAGAATTCTAGGAAAAATGAAATTTTAAAATATATTAAGTTAGAATTATGAAGAGAGGTGCATTTAATGAGGCATGAAGGGTTGTCTAAACCTAAAAAATTCCACACACAAGCCCACACACCCTTTTCCCTCACTTGGCCGAGCTAAGTAGTGGCAGCCCCCCTTCTCTTCACAAATTCTCATCTCATTCTCACTTCAAAAAATTAAAAGAAAAGAAAATTAAAAAAGGGATTAATATATGATATGATGGGGATGTTTCTACACATGTCTACATACTCACTCACACTTCACTCTTTCTCTCTTTCTTCCAAGGCTGTGGCCGAACCTGGGACCAGCCCCTTTCCTCTCCAAAATCCTCACATTTTTCACCTCAAAAATTCATCAAAAATCAATACAAAATCTTAACAATTCATAATTAAATCTTTACCAACTATTCCTTGGCCAATCTAGCATGAATTTTGGAGCAAGAGAGCAATTTGGAAGGCCAAGAATTCAAGTTTGATCTCATGTTTGTTGAGCTATAATCCTAACTCAATGGTTAATTGTTGGTTAATTACTTCAATTTAATTAAATTTGGTGTTTAATTATAATTCAAATTGCAAACTTGAAATTTCAAGAATAAGGTTTGGATCAAGTTAGAGTTTTTATTACTTGATTAAAGTTGCAATGTGTAGATTATATCTAAAGACATGCAAAATCTAGTTTAGTTGTTAAATTGTAAATTGTTATTTTTTTAATTGTCCTAATTAAGCTATCTTGCAAACTAGATTTTAGGATTTATTTAAATTGATGAGATAAAATTTTAGTAAAGGTTGGTGTGGCTTAATTAAGCTATTAATTGAATATTGTGGCCACTAGATTTGCTAAAACATTTAGATTTGTACTAAAATAGTAAAGATGCTTTCTAGGTTTTCGGAATAAATCGAATTGAATTAAGTTTGAGGTTTTGATGGTTTTCCACCTATTTCATATAATATCTAGAGTGTTATGAGTGCACGATGGGTACGATTGGGTTTTAGGCTTGGTGGTTTTCACGAATAGCGACCCTAGTTATGGTTTGTGGCGTTGTCGCGAACGCGTTTTGTGCACCAAGTATGTGCGCGTCTTGATGTGCGCATGGATTGACTTGTGTCGTTTGTATCCGCGATTATCATTTATTTATCCTCTTATTTGCTTGAGTGCGATTCTAGGATCGGATGCAGAGGTATCGGATGTGGCGCAGAAAAAGACATGGCTGAGATTGGAATAGATTAGCTGAGATGTCCCGGTGAGTAGATGTATACATCTATGGGGCGATCGCCTGGATGGCGTGAGGTGCCTGGTGGTTTAGTATTACTTGTAGTATTTGCATTATATGCGTAGTTTCTAGTTATGCATTTCATTGCATCGCATCATCTTATATAGATGAATATATTTACGTGTGATACCATTTCATAGGACACTTGCACCATTACCATTGGTTCATACTGCACGTGCACTATTCATGCTAACATACACGCCTTTGGTAATTGCTATGTCACGAACACTATTGAACTGGATTAGAATCGGTTGTTGTGCATTTGCATCATATATGATCCGTGGATTTATACTTGTATATTCATTTCTTTAAAATGGATACGTAGGATTGTTAGTCATATATACATACCTCATTGCATCATGATTCATGCATAGTTTCTGGCCGTATTTCGTATGGTATATACTACCGTATCATAGATTTCCATCATCACCGGCATGTTTATATATTGTGATTCTTCTCGAGGATTTCAGTATTTATGAGATTTCTGAATTTTGGGGAAAACAGCAAAGATTTTATAAACTTATTATCATTTTTAAAATGCAAGTTGCGGTTTTCTCGTGATGTATGTGTCGTCCACTATGATTTTTCATGATTGCTATTGGTTTTCGAGACCCGATTCGAGGAGCAGAATGAACCGTTTCGGGTACATGGTGGGCCCGGTATGGTACCCCGGGGCGAGAGTGTTTTTATGGGGATGACGATGAGCCTGGCAGAGGCAGACTACCTACCGGTGATGTCTGGCGCGGCGGATATCCGGAGGATACCGACCATAGTCGTGAGATTTGATGATATGGGCCGATCCGGACTGACGGAGCCCAAGATATTGAGATATTGATACATTGAGACATCGAGACATCGAGATGTTGAGACATTGATATATTCATATTTTGTGTCGATACTTAAGTCAGATTTCTGATGATTTCATTGACGATACCTCAGTTATTTTACAAAAGTTTTATTAAGAAAAGAATACAGATTTTCTCGTACCAAACATATACAGGTTTTGTGTTGATTCTTCATTCATGTTGCATACATACCAGTGCATCGTATCATATCGGTATATGTAGGTTGTGACGCATCTACGTGCATACTTACGATAGCCTTATTAGATGTTTCTTACTACTGACGAGTTGACAACTCACCCCCGTTGTGCCACAGTATTTTGCAGGTCTGACCCGTCAGCACAGTAGCGGCGGGCGTACTTTCTATTCCGCTTCGTTTGCTTCGACTTGCAGCTTGCTCATAGGTGGGTTTTGGAGGATTTTTTTTTCTCCCACCGTGTATTTTATTGTATCTAGTATACTCCATCTACCCTTTATACATTGGACTTAGATGGTGAGCTTGTGAGATTTGTATGTATTATATTTCTGGTGTCGATGCTCACTTGAGCCGACGAGTTGTTTTCTTACTTTCGTGCTTTTATATGCTTATTTTCACACTTGATGATATATATTGCATGTGGTTGTGATTCCGCCTTGGGCGAAGAGCGAGCTCCCGTTTGGGGATGCCTTTATTCTTTATATATATGCATTTTCATGTGTTGTACCCGTTTGGGGCCCCGTATTTTCAAAGGAGACTCTGCCGAAATTTTTTGGGAAATATTGTAATATTTTTAAAATGTTTAGCGCGACTTATTTTTTTAACTCGCTTTCTTTAACTAAGTTTTCCTTCACTCTATTGTTTTAAATGGTTTAGATTTCTGGGTTTTGGCTTACTTAGATTACGTTGCGCCTTGAGACGTTTCGTAATTTAAGTGCTAGTCATGTTCCGTACCTTCGGGTCATGACAAAGTTGGTATCAGAGCAATATGTTTTACCTTTCAGAGTGTAGGATGACCCTTGGTAGATGGAGTAGGTGACTTGAGCAGAATGACGTAGCGTGTGTATGTTCCGCGGCATACTTACGATACGGTACTCCGCCTAAGTGACCTTAGGATATATATATATATATATATATATATATATATATATATATTTACTTGTATTCCTTCCTTGATTCCAGAAATCCTTTGATTCGATTGCAATGTTCCTATCGATCATGTTCTTGCTCTAGCCACTATGCCGCCGGAGACTATGAGGGCCAGAGGGCTGCTTCCGGGGATAAGATTAGAGTAGGCTCGTTTGAGACGATGACCGATCAGGGTGGCACGCCTACCCCTCAGGGACAGAGTGGTCCGCCTTTTCTAGGATGGCTAGGCTGGAGTTGAGTATTCAGAACATACGACAGATGGTTGGATCGTTAGTTGAGGCTAGCCGAGCTCCGAGAGCCGATGATGTCCCTCTTATTGCGGGAACTGTGACTGTACCTGCTGCACAGGCAGCTGTTTCGGTGGTTACCAAGATTTTCTCCGTATCCATACAAGAGTTTTTGAGGCTGAAGCCTCCAGTTTTTACCGGCACAGATACAGCGGAGGATCCGTAGACAATCCTCGATAGGATGGCTAGAATTTGTCGTTCACAGAGATGTTCTGACAAAATATGGGTTGAGCTTGTGAGTTTCCGTCTAGGAGGCCTTTCTCAGACGTGGTGCAAGTCAGTTGACAGAAGCCGAACTGCAGATCTACCTTCTATGACTTGGGATCAAATTCACAGTTGTATTTCTTGCTCATATCCTTTCGGAGAGCGCTCGAGATGCCTGAGCTCATAGTTTTGAATCTTTTCGCAATGACTCCAGGGATGACAGTGTCCGAGTACGACAGTTAGTCTACTAAGCGGTCCGATATGTTCCTTACCTGGAGGACACTGAAAAGAACCGGATAAAGAGTTTCGTGTGGAGATTGGACATACATTTATTTCTTGCTATTGGCGCCCAGCATTTTGACATTTACGTCGCTGCTATGAACGCAACCTGATTGTTAAAGGAGCGCATTTCTGAGACTTCAATCGTTTCTGGACTGAAGCGGATTTGTACGGGTATGCCAGCTCAGAGGCAGTTAGATAGACGCCGTTGTGACAGGTATTTGTTCGGTGTTTTCTTCCGATGCGGATATTCTTTCTGGTGTCGTTTGAAATGGTATCCACATACCTTGTGTCGAAGTCTAGCCGATAGTAGTCCTTGTTAAATCAGCCGCTTGTTGTGATTTCTTTCGTAGGCAAATCTATTGTCACTCGATATGATTTCTCGCTCGTGTTTGTTTTGTTCATATCGGAGGTAGGGATTCTCCTGTCAGTTCGATTCTTCTCAATATGTTTGACTTCGAAGTTTTTCTGGGCATGGATTGGTTAGCCATGTGTTATGCGTCCGTGGACTACCATGAGGTGGCAGTCAGATTTAGTTTTCCGGATGAGCCAGTTCTTGTTGTTCAGGGAGACCTTAGCGCCACCATTTCCGATTTGATTTCTTCTCTTCGCGCTAGTCAGCTCTTGAGGAAAGGATGTCAGGAATTCTTGGCGTATGTTTGTGATGTTAGAGCTGCAGAGGTCCCGTTGGACCAGGTCCCGATTGTGAGGGAATTTCAAGATGTCTTTCCTGACAAGTTGATTGGTTTGTCACCAGAGCACGATATTGAGTTCTGCTTTGACTTGATTCCCGGCACGGAGCCTTTTTCTATACCGCCATATCGGATGGACCCGGCGGAGCGTAAAGAACTAAAAGATTGGTTGCAAGATTTGTTGGATAAGGGCTTGTTCGTCCGAGCGCGTCATTTGGGGAGCTCCTATCATGTTCGTCAAGAAGAAAGACGGCAGTTTGTGTTGATACATTGATTATTGTCAGTTGAATCGGGTTACTGTGCGGAATAGATATCCCCTACCTTACATCGACGATTTATTTGATCAGCTCCAGGGTGCGGGGAATTTCTCGAAGATTGACTTGCGATCATGCTCCTACCAGTTGTGGGTTTGAGAGGATGATATTCCGAAGATTATTTTTCACACAAGTTACGGGCGTTATGAGTTTTGGTGATGTCGTTCGAGCTCACCAATGCCCCAGCAGTGTTTATGGATTGGATGAACCGAATATCCAGGACGTTCTTGATCAGTTTATCATGTGTTCATTGAGGACGTCTTAATGTACTTTTGGAGCTAAGTGGAGCCTGGGTAGTAATTGAGGATTTCGTTGCAGACTTTGAGGGAGCGCCAGCTATTCGCTAAATTATCCACGTGTGTTTTCTGGTTGGATAGTGTGGACTTTTGGGATCTGTAGTTACGAGAGATAGAATACGTATGGAACCGAATGAGATCGAGGACGTGCAGCATTGGCCCAGACGGGTATCAGTGATGGAGGTTCGCAGCATTTTTGGGTTTGGACGAATATTATCGATGCTTTGTTGGGATTCTTCTCGTATAGCTACAACGTTGACAGAGTTGACCCGGAAGGGAATTTCTTGGACCGAGGCGTGCAAGCAGAGCTTTCAGTAGTTGGAAACTTGTTTGACTACGGTGCTAGTACTATCTTTGCCTTCAAGACCAGGCGGTGTTGTTGGTTAGTGCGATACTTCTCGGCAGTTGAAGAAATGCGAGCAGAACTATCTCACGCATGACTTAGAAATGGCTGCGGTGGTTTTTACACTTAAGTTTTGGAGACACTACTTATACGATAAGTCATGCTAGACATTTACGGACCACAAGAAGCTTATATTTTTCAGCAGCGAGATCTAAATTTAAGACAGCGCCGATGAGTGATCTAAATTTAAGACAGCGCCGATGAGTGAAGCTAGTGAAAGATTATGAATGTGAGATTTTTATCGTCCGGGTAAGACGGATGTTGTGGCAGATGCTTTGAGTTGGAGACCCGGAGGTAGCTTTTGTTGTTTGAGCACAGTTCAGAGACAGTCGACGGCAGATTAGCAGATTCTTTGGGACAACCGAGTATAGTTCGAGTTACGTCGACCAGGGGAAAACTTGGCCGTGTCTGTGCACGTCCACAGTGATTTGACCGTATTCGTGAGGCATAGTCCGATGAGGTTCGTTGGTTAGAGATCATGGAGCGAGTTCGACAGGGCAGAGATTCACAGTTCATGATTGATGATTAGGGAGTACTACGATTTGGGACTCGACTGTGTGTGCCAGATTCTGAGGGACTGAGACGCGAGATTTTAGAGGAAGCACACCAGTCGACATATAGTGTTTATCCGGTTTCCACGAAGATGTATCATGACGTAAGAGAGATCACATATTTTGTTTCGGGATGCTCAGCACGTCAAGGCCGAGCATCAGGGGTCAGCAGGAGAATTACAACTTTTGCCCATTCTAGAGTGGAAATGGGAAAGACTTCTATGGATCTTATTATGGGTCTACCTAGGACCAGTCAAGAGTGTGCACTATTTAGGAGATCGTAGACCGATTGACGGAAAGCAGCTCATTTCTGCCAGTCAAGACCATTTTCAGATTTGTTCAGTATGCTCAGATATATGTTGATAAGATGGTGCAAATACATGGAGTTGTCACGCCCCGCTTCCCAAAATACGAAATACGAGGGGTTGACAAGGCCAGCCATGCTCCTACGGTCGAGGAAATATCTCTCCGTAGTCACACTTCGGCTTCTAGCTTTACATGGTAATCAGTAATCAATGCACAGGTAATGAGAAATGCAGTAACTAAATCAAAAGAACTAACCAGATGGAGATCAAGGAGGTATAGCTCTGGGTCGCTGATCAAGATGTCCGCGATGTCCTCGAGGCACGTCAAGTCCTGGTCCAAACTAGATCCATTCTCACTCTGAGCATGCATACTCAGGTCGTCAGAGCGACACGGTAGCAATATATATATATATATATATATATATATATATATATATATATATATAGATAGATACAAATGTGAACTCGTGCAATAATAATGAATATGAAACAGTAATCGTGGAATAATGACGTGAATAGGAAGTAGCCAATGCAGGTAGCTAATAGAGTAGGTAGACAGTAAAGCAGTAAACAGTATGGCAGGTATGTTGAATCAGTAAGCAATGCATGTCAATGTCACTAACCCTATCAGTCTCTAAGTCTCACTGTACAGGTCACTAAGCCTATCGTCAGTCCAAGTGTGAGAGTCAACCACTCGTGAATATCCCCCACCCAAGGGAAGGACCCAAGGACAAGGGAACACGGGCCCGAGCCGCTCGCTAATAATCAGTAATATCTCCATATATCTCCAGAATCGATGTATGTGCCGGCATGGGACTCCTGAGATTCTGTTGAACTCACACTCAAACTACCCCACACCCCGTGGTCTACATCAAACGCCAACCATAAACTCAAATACCAGTCGGTCCATGACAAGTTTACGGGAGAACTGAAGACAGGGTCTCCATCAAGCATGTCTCGATTGATACCCAAGATAAATGGACAGTGTTTGGTGCCTTACCTATGATACCCATACAAGTGCTTCCATAATCGTCCCATACCAATTATAGTCACACTTATACACGCCCCACAGACGTCGACAGTGCAATAAATCAATAGGGTCCACTGATTGTGTACAAGTACGTGTCACTTTCACTTATCCATTCATGCTTAACACTAACGTACTTGCCACAATCAAAAACTAATACCTAACACTGGGTAATGCATATGATCACTAGGTTACCAATGCAATGACATCTATATAATGTGATGAGAATACAATAGTTAAGGCATGATTAAGATATTATCAGTCGGTGTCCTACCACTTGCATAATTTATCATAAATCATACATGCAAAATTTAGCGAAACAATGAAAAGTGGGTAAGCAGTATGTTTAATTATCTATCCATCAAAATTAGTTTCACGTTAATCGGGTTTCAAGATTGCTAGATATGGCCATTTCAATTTAAGTGTTCGCTGCTGGAAATCCGGTTTCAGAATCGGAAGTCCATTTCGTAACACATTTTAATCCCAGTTGGGATCGTAATTAGGCGACGCTATAGTTGAACAATATTTAGGGTTATCAGTTAGGTTTCCACCGCAATTGGCGGATCGGTAATATACTATATCGACAGGGATTTAAGGACAGGTTATGTTCGATGTGTAAAATCTGCTTCTGCAGAATTCAGCACAACGTATCAACATTATAAAATGAGTTAAAAATATCAAACGGTTGAGGAATCCAGTGAGACCAGTGGAGTAAGAAAGATAATTAAATTCTCTACGTAACGATATAGGGTTCCACACATTCTCTTATTTGAACAGGAATATACAGGGGTCTAGAAACAGGGGTTAACTGGGATTTCCGTTCTGGACTGCAGTCCAGAGTCGTAATCCTCCGCAATTATTTCTATCATAGTTTATTAAAATTCAGTGATCAACTAATGAATACGGTAGGTTAAACAATTAGCTTCGATACGAGCCATCGAACGCTAAAATCCGGTTTGTACACAATTTATTATAAATTTTACGGTTTAGCATGTACGATGGTTTTCAGGTTTTATGACAGAAATCGGGACATCGTTTTACACGGGCAACGACGTCGTATTGTAACCAAAGTCTTAAGGGACATTCATTATAACTCGGGCCATCATAGGTTATTTGTCGTCGTCAATTTAACGGGGTCTCCCATTCGGGTTTTGCATCGAACACTTGAATTATAACGATTCACATGAAAGTATATGCAGAAATGATTGGTAACATGAATTGTAATATATAAAAGTAGCATGAAGCAAGTATTAAACTTGCCTGAAGACGTTTCAACGACGGTACTGCAGCGGCAACGGCACGATCGCGTCACGAACGCAGCACAGTTTTAGCCTTGTCGGATCTTGCTTCTTGGCCTCGATGGCTCGGTGGTGCGACGAGCGTGCTCTGGCGTTGCGATGGACAACGTGTTGATGATGATGACGGCTTAAGGGATCGAGGCCACAGATTTGATGACGACGTCGCTGATCAGAGAAGCGGGAACTGCGATAGACGTAGGTGTTCGACGAAATGCCGGGGGCTCGACTGCGGCGGCTAGGGATGCAGTGAGGGGGCATCGGTGGTGGGTGTCGCGCAGGGCTTGGCCACGACGGAGGGGTCGCTGTGATGACTGCAAAGGGGAGGCCGGCGGTTGGTGGTCCAGGTGGCCGGTGGTGAGCTCGGGTGAGCCTGGTGATGTTGGGAATGATGGTGGTTGGTCCTGGGGAAGTCCGGGGTGCAGAAAGTGGGGCGAGGGGGCTCGAGGGAGGTGGTCGGAGCTCCGATGATGAAGGGACAGCGAGGGTGCTCGGGGAAAGAGGTGGGGAAGCTCGGGAAGACGATGGGTTCCGGCATGCAGGTGAGGGGGTACGACGCTGGAGGAGAGGAAGGTGGCGATGACTCACGGGAGGAGGAGGGGAATGCAGAGGTCGGTGGCGAGGTGGAGGATACGAGGAGGATGGCCGGAGGCTATTCGGCGATGATGGAGTTGGAGCCGGGTTAGTGAAGAGAGGGAGAGGAAGATGGTGTGTTGAGCTCAGTAGCGAGGAGGTGCTCGGGTTGGTGAAGGTGATGGGAGTTGGTCGTCGTCGTGGGGCTCAGTGGGATGTACCGGCGACGCGATGGGTTTTGCAGGGGAGGCTTGGGGTGAGCGGGAGAGTATGGGGGATGAGGGAGCGGGAGAATGAGAGTGAGGAGGGAGCGAGTTAGAGAGACAAGGAGAGGTGAGCGAGATGGAGACGGGGTCGAGTGAGGCTTCTCGCGTGTGGGGTCATGGGGACGTGGGCACAGCGGGGCACGGCACGGCGCGAGACGTGGGAGCGTATGGGGAAAACGAGCGGGAAAACGAGAGGAAGAGAGGGGGACGTGGGGAAGAAGGTGATACGGGTCGGGTCGGGTCGGGTCGGGGGAAGTTGGGCTGGGCCGGCTAAGGAAATTAAATAAAAACAATAAAAAGAGGTAGGGAAAGGTGGGCCGGGCTCGGTGAAGTTGAGAAAAATTGGAGAAGAATTAAGTGGTTTGGGCCAGGGCTGGGTTAGGAAATTATAAAAGGAAATGGAGATTAGAAAATAGGGTTAGGGTTATAAAAGGAACCAAGATACAATGAAGGGATTAGGGTTTTATTTAAAATACTTAAAATAATTATAAATATCAATAAGTAAATTCTGTAAGTGACCCTTATGATAATACGGAAAATTTGTAGTAAATTTTGGGGAAATACCTGGAGACTTATTTATTAAAATACGCTAATTACATATAGGGACTGGGTATTACAGGAGTTCTGACTTGTTTCATGTCCGACAGAGGCACCCAGTTCACCAGTCGACTATGGCAGAAACTTTAGGAAGTTTCGGACACCAATTAAGTTTCAGTGTAGTTTTCTATCCGCTGACCGACGGTCAATCAGAGCGGACCATTAAAATTTTTGAGGACATACTCCCAGCTTGCGTTCAAGATTTTGGTGGCAGTTGGGATTGTTACTCACCCTAGAAAGATTTTTCCTACAATAACAGCTTCTAAGAGAAGATTTAGATGGCACCATTTGAGGCGTTTTATGGGAAGAGATGTCGATCGCCCGTTTGTTGGACATAGTTTAGTGAGAGCAGTGTTTCGGGACCACAGATTGTGCAAGAGACGATCGAAAGGATCCAGTTAATTCGAAATAGGTTGAGAGCGGCCCAGAGCAGGCAGAAATCTTACGTGGATGGACGTCGTCGCAAATTTGAGTTTATAGTAGGTGATCATGTTTTCTGGAAGGTTTCTCTAATAAGGGGTGTGTTGAGATTCAGAAAGGTAAGAAGGCTTAGTTCGAGATATATGGGTTCTTTCGAGATTCTCGAGCGTATCGGCATGATTGCTTATCGTTTGGCTCTTCCACCCAGCTTTCTAGATGTTCACCTCGTGTTTCTCGTATCGACGCTCCGCAAGTACCTTCTTGACCCCTCTCACGTGATACCTATTCAGTTGAAAATATTGCACTTTGGTATAAGTATTTTCCTTACATTTCTTAAATAATAAAAGGTATTTATTATAAATATTAAACATATTTGGATTATCTGCAAAATACTATTTGCCATATGTTTATATATTATAATTAATATTATGAAGAAAAATATAGGCATTTTATATTTATATAATATTTTGGTAATTGAAAATATGCATATCATATCAAATATTCTAATCACAATTCTTAAAAGATATAATATCATACAAATGGTTAGAATAATATTTCAAAATATATGCATAATATTTTAGTAATTAAAAGATGCATAGCATATCAAATATTCTTAATCAAGTTTCTTAAAGATTTATTACCATATATAGTGATTAAGATACTCTCTCTAATTTAATAAATAAACTAACATTATCCATAGAGATATTGTGCAAGGTTTAGCTCAGGTCAAGAGATCAAGGTGTTCAAGATATCAGGATAAAAAATCTGCCAAAATCATAAAATCAATACTGACAGGGACTCAGAATCCAGGCATGGAAAGTCACCATATTAGGAAGTCACCATATATCGTAACTAGTTTTTCTTCTTTGAGGGCTATATAAAGGACTAAAGGCTAAAGTTAGAAGGCATCAAGCCGAAGAGATCACGAAGTCCAAGACGGCTCATGCATCCAGGCTGATCATCAACTGTTCATCTACATCTTTCGGAAGAGTTCGAGAAGCAAACCAAGTTTTTGTAATCATTTTCTAAGGAATAAAGTGTAGATTGTTCAAGTTGATTAATAAAGGTAGTTGTTTTATTTAATTCTTTTACATTTTACATTATGTTTTCTCTCTCTGTCTTTTTATCTTCTTTTCCCAACATGCGCGAGTAATTCTCCGCTTGTTAGGGTTTATAGGATTAGGGTAGATTAATGGATGATGAAGATCCTTAAACTCTTTTTACGTCCTATAAAGCTTATAAATTTTACTAAAAGAATCATTAACATCCTAATCGGGTGCGCTACCAATTTATTGTTAGTCTCGACCGCGATTAGAGATTAGATTAATGATTGTTTTGTATAGGCTAGATATGAACGGAGTTCCATGTCGAGATAGGGGTTAAGAGTGGGAACCCTTTTCCCTCCAGAAACCTTAATCTACATGCATCTCTGTCGTTCTAGTTTTAAATCTATTAAAGGATAAAAAGAGTAATTTTTAATTAATCATCCATAACTACTAAATCTTAATGAACCCTACAAGCCCCCTTTTAATATTGAACTTACATCCATAATTAATCTAGATCTATATTTTGCATCCGTATTTAACGTAGATCTAGAATCTATAACCATTCTTATTTCTTCCTCCATTCTTTCTCAACACGCCTAAAGTAAGAATAAAATATTCCACGTTTCCCTGCGGACGACCCGTACTCATCTCGGCTAGCTACAAGCGACACCGTTATTGATTGCGGTTATTCTACAAACACTTTTCACATAAATCAATACCGCATCAGACAATCCAGCAGGAGCGCAATCTTTCTTTCGCCGAGTAGCCGATAGTCATTCTAGATCGTCCTTAACACCGTCAAGGGGTTTAAGGGGTTTAAGAGGCATCAAGCATGCCAAATTTTAATCTTTTAGGTGCTAAGCTAGACTACCAAGATCATTACTAGAATTTTAGGTTTTTCCTTTGTGATGTGATTAAGCTTAAGAGAAAGTTTAAGAGCATACAACCTTTGTAGTTTTTGTCCTCCTCTTCAAAAGCTCCGGGATGAAGTCCACGCGACTCTTCAAGGTTCCTCTCCAAGTTGAACGAACCTCCTTCGTGATCTTCGCGCCAAAGACGATCCACCCGAAGTCCACAAGCACAAGTTTTTTACTACACCAAACACTTTTAGTGTAGGAAACACACCACACCAAATTGCTAGTTTGGTGTGGGATGATGAAGTAGGGGATAAGTAAAGCTCACTAAGGTCTCACAAGCTCAATGATTCACATCTCATGAGGGTTTTGAGCTTGGAGGTGAGGTGAAGAAAATTGTAGAGAGCAATAGAAGAAAAGAGCTCTTGAAAAATGGCTAAGGCATGAACTATGAAGCAAGTGTAGAATGAATAAAATGAATCATCTCTCTCCTCACTCATTCAAGCATGGAATAAAAATGCAATTAAAATTGCAATCATGCTTGAATAGTGAGTCAAGAGTAATATAAAAACATATAAACCCATGCCTTGAACCATACCACAAATATCTCCACAATTTACACCTCATTTTTCTATTTTCTAAAAATAGAAAAACATGCCATGCTTCATGTAATATATATATATATATATATATATATATATTTATATATATCAAATATACATTAATATATATATATAAATAAAGCAATTAGTGAGCTAATGATATTAGTTAAGATATAATTATATCACATATAATATATATCATATTATTAAATCAACACTTGATCTAATAATCCGGTTATATCACATATAACCGACTAATATCATTAATCTGAATATCACATTATCAAACCAACACTTGATTCGATAATCCGGTTATATCACATATAACCTGGCCGATAACAGATAACTGCCAGATTACAATACGGTATCACATACTCGTATTTAATCAGGCCCACACACATATCACATATGTGTCCTACTTCATTTCTCTTGAACCAGTAAACCTCTGTGTGGGACTCTAAAGATACGTCAATACGCCAGCAGTAGGTGATGATCACATCAGTCACCTACAAGCCGTCAGCGGTACTAGCTGGACGTAACGGCTACCCGGATATTGAGCGATATGAAGATCAACAAGCAAGCTCGTCCATACTCTCCATGAAGCCTATTAGTAACACTACCGTACAGTCCGGTCTCTTCGTCTGATATGTCGCATATCATGTCTAGGGGTGGTAAACGTCAGCCTCCAGTAACGTGATAAGTCATGCCGATGTCTGGCCTATAACGGTTTGAGAAACTACTAATAACTCTTATCAGTAAATCTCATAAGCAGCCCTGGCCAGGGACTTCCAGTTATAGCCAATCGAGCATAGCGCAACATCAACCCCCAATACCGGGAGAGACGAAACCCCTTCTATCGCTCATTGCCTTCATGTCACTCGGAACTGTACCCAAAATCCACCTGTTTGCACGACTCCTTTGAGCCGTGGTAGGGAGGAAATTAAAGCACAGTGGGAGCCACACAAGAATCTATGACAATCTCGGGTCTACAGACTAACCTGTACCAGTGTCACTGAAGGACTGCTATCTGACGATAGGTATACTACCAACTAGGAGTCCTCGGCAAGTCCATTCGGTGTACCCTGTTTCCCCCAATCAGAGCAAAGCTCTGCTGGAAATTCAAAATTCAAATTTTGAAGCAACGCTTCAAATCCCGGACTCAACGCGCCACGTGTCAGGCGCAGACGCATCAGCACAGCGTCCAAAGCAGCGTACCCAATCAGAGCAAAGCTCTATTTTAAGTAAAATTAAAGGAAGCAACGCTTCAGTTGCGCAAACGCTGCGCTGTGCGACACGTGTCAGCGCAGATACGCTAGCGCAGTTGCGCAAGCGCTGCGCTGCGCGACGCGTGTCAGCGCAGATGCGCTAGCACAGTTGCGCTGTGCAGTGTGCTGCTTGACACGTGTCACGCGCTGGGGCATTTGCGCCAAACAGAATTAAGATTTCAAAGAAATCTTTCTGTTCTTGTCAAAACAAGAAGATTTCCTTCTGTAAAACAGAAGCTCTTGGATCAAATATCCAACGGTGGGGAAAATTCCCCAAATCACTCAGAGAAAGATCTCTTTAACAAATTTATGGGCACTATATAAAGGCCCCTAGACCTCAATTCAAAGGCATCAACATTTCTTGAAAAATCAAGAGCTTCAAACAGAGAGAACTCTGATAAAAATTTCAAGAAAAAGGTAAAAACCTTCACAAGAGAGAAGAAATTTCTTCTAATAGATCATCGATCTAAAAACCAGATCAATGATCTTCATGTAAAAAACAGTGCTTTGCACTTCTCATGAACCACTGGTTCTTTAAAACAAGAAAAAAAAATAAAAAAAAATAGTGCTTTGCACTTTTATGAACCTTGTTGGAGATAGTGCCCTCAGAGTCAATTATTGGATCACAGGCACGTGATTGCAATGATTGAGGGAGGACCTATCCCGGTAGGACAGTCTTACTCGAGATGATAGTATGCTATCTGGTTTACCTTTATCATCGTGTACTGTTTTAGGTGACCTTACAGGTCGCTATTACACGTTGATAGAGCCCCTAGGATTCTTGCTTGACGACCAGCAGTATGATGGCGATCATATACGTGGGAGCTGGGGTCTATAAGCACATCCTTAAAAGGTCCCTAGTCGTAGGAGTTTCGAGACAGGGCATCGATACTCCATTAGTAGACTAGTGTATACAGTCGAGACCCCGACGAGGGGCGGTGGCCGGTCTCACAAGCCACTGGTGTCTGTTGGTTCACCTAAGATGTATACAGGTGCTCATTGGGTTATGAGTACACCGGACAGGACTCGCCGGGAACCTGCTAGTTGGTCTTATACCTGACGTCAGATAGCAGTTCCCTGGTGACATGTGTACAGGTTAGTTCATCGACCTGAGATCGTCATTTGTCTCGTGTGAGTTCCCACTGTGCTTTGATTACTACCCTACCACGGCTCAAAGGAGTCGTGCAAACAGGTTTTAGTTGGGTACAGTCCCGAGCCACATGGAGGCAGTGAGCGGATCTGCAGGGGTTCGTCTCTCCCGGTATTGGGGGTGAGGTCGCGCTGTGTCTAGGAGAGCCATTACGCAAAGCCCTCGGCCGAGGCAGGAGATTTACTGGTAGGTATTCCAGTAGTATCTCAGGGCGTTCTGGGCTACACTCCGACACGACTTGTACCGCTTTTGGGGGTCTGACTTTTACCAACCCCCTAGGCCCGACATGCGATGCTCATAGACGAACGGACCGGACTGTACGGATATTGTCACTGACAGGCTCAGTTGGGTGTCGGGGTGAGCTTCCTCATCGACGTCCCTTTTGGTCAATAGCTGGCGGCCCGTCACGTATTGGCTTATACCTCTGACGTGCCAGTGGTTAAATCCACAGCCATAGTATTGACGAGTCTTTAGAGTCCACCACACTTTCAGTTACTCAGCTTTCGGGCGAAACGCTGTAGAGGCCGTATGGAGATATGGCAGGGTCCTATCAGATACGTGCGGTATTGCACGGATCAGGATCGGACAGTTTTGTACTAGTAGCCGTATAGTTATATGGCAGGGTTCGATCAGATACGTGCGGTATTGCACGGATCAGGATCGAACGGATTTTACTAGCCGGCTTTGGTTTAAGCCGGATCCTAGTTTAGTACGGTGTAGATTTTGTCTCTTTGCATTTGTATCCGGTCGGAATACAGATGCGGGTGTGTATGCACAGTATCGGGGTTTTTCCTGTAATTTATTACGGGACCAGTTTTCTGGAGTTGCCAGTTTGCATTCCGTTCCGGCCGGTTTTCCTTTGTTCTTTCCCGGCCGGACTTTTCCGATGGAGGGGGTTATTTGCAAGTTTGCAAATAACACTTTGTGGGGGGGTTTATTGCATAAGGATTTATTATGATATCATGATATCTTTCTTCCATGCTTTTGCTTTAATGAGATTTGATTGAATGAGGATGGGTTTAAAGTGAAAGGTATGGTTGATGTTGTGGTCACCTCTTGTTGTCTCCTACACTCACCTCCCTTCTTGCTTCATATTGTTTTTCCTCCACCATTATTCTCACTTGATGAAAGAAGTTTTTCATGGTTGAGAGAAAGAAAAAGATGAGAGTTTTCATTCTTGAGAGTTTGATTTCTTGATCTCATTTCATGTTAAGAAAAATGCTAGCACCATTTTTCTTATCTTGTTTCCTCCATCATCTTCAAATGGCAACCACCCCAAAAGAGACTATGATTCTACACTACACTTCCTACAGCACATCTTGAGCATGTCGAGTTGCCGGCTTCATGCTCGAGTTGCCTCGGTATTGAGGCGGGAGCCCGTAAAAGACGCAGGCGATGTGGTGCCCTTTCCGGCGAGGAGGCGACGATATGGAGACAAGACTTTCCGCGGGAGATCGGGACGATGAAGAGAAGACCGGAGGACTCGGATCACTCGGTATACTTCTCACCCTATCTCTTGATTGCTAGCATTAGGTTAATGGTTACGATCCGGGTTTTCTTTGTCCGCGGTAGCGCCGGTTTCCGAGTAAGGAAAAATTTTGATTCCGCAATTTGGCCTCGAGTAAGACGGCCGGGGCGCTGCCGTGGCGCAACAAACCTTTGGTTCTTGAAATAAAAAGAAAAACTTATTTTTCTTTGATCTAAATTAGATCAAGGAAACGAATAGTGCTTTGCACTTCTTTTATGAACCATTGGTTCTTGAATCTAAAAGATTCTTAAATCATAGTGTCTTGCACTTGCAAACTGCGCTGTTGCGCTCCTGGATTGGCACAAGCCACCAGAACGCGCCACGTGTCAGCAGCGCAGGCGCAGCGCATTAGCGCAGCGCATTACCGCAGCGCATTGCGCTTGCGCGACACGTGTCAACACTACAAGCACTTGCGCTCTCTGATTGGCGCAAAGCGCCATAAAATGCAATGCATTTCATTTCCTAAAGGGCCAGGCCCAAATTTAAAAGACCAAGCAGGCCTAATTAAATTAATGCTCTGCATCATTTATAAATGGGCAGAGCCCAAACAAAATAATAAAAATGCTATGCATTTTAAAAAGGGGCATAGCCCAAACAAAGTAGATGCCTTGCATCATTCATAAATGAGCAGAGCCCAGAATAAATTGATGCTCTGCATCTTTTATGGGCAGAGCCCAAACAAAAAAAATAGAAAAAATGCAATGCATTAGTTAAAAATAGGCCAAGCCCTAGCATAGGTCTAACAGACCAAAAACAAATAAAAGCGTTGAATATTTTTCAACTGGACTTAGCCCAATTTTGGTCGTAAGTCCTTAAATTAAATTGACTGAGCACGGCTGCTCCCTAAATCAATTTACGACCGGTTCGAGGGTACATCTCCGAACTCCTCTGACACCCATCGTTGTAATCCTTCAACGACGTCAGAGAGGCGACGGGTCCCGACGACCACACATCAATACGGATTGCGGGGTCCTTAAACTCGTGGACCGAAACGTCCTTAAACTAATATTGGACCGAAACGTCCTTAAACTAATGTCGGACCGAAACGTCCTTAAACTAATGATGGACCACCACGTCCCTAAACTGGCGATGGACCACCACGTCCCTAAACTGGAATACGGACCACTACGTTCCTAAACTGGAACAATAGAGCCTCCAAATGCTCTTTTGCCGGATCTAAACGGTCCCGTTTAAGTTGATCTTAGCCCCAAATACGGCTAACGTATCCTTAAACATTCAAATGGACTATAAAACTCCAAATCGACTTTGGTTCAAGGGTACATCTCTGAACTCCTCTGACATCTATCGTTGTAATCCTTCAACGACGTCAGAGAGGTGATGAGTCCTGACGGCCATATATTAAACGGATCACCGCGTTAAGTTGATCTTAGTCTCAAACAGGACTAACGTATCCTTAACGAATGTTTAAGTTGATCTTAGCCTCAATACAGCTAATGTATCCTTAAACTAAAAATACCAAACCCAAATCTAAGTAAATACGGATTTGGACTAATCCACGTCCTACAGGCGACGGCATTACTCAGTCTCCGTATACAATCCATGGGCAACCACAAACAAAACAAACACATACGACACGAAGTGAAATTCTGGAGAAGGAGAAAGTGGCTACCGCGATGCGGTAGCGTAATTAACTGCAGGGGCTTGCGCCTGCAGGGAAGAGCGTCCCCACAATCAAAAACCCCTCTAGCGAGGGGGAATCTGACGAAGTCTGCTACATCGGCCGCATCCGTCTAAACCTCCGATACACGGTGCCATAAATCAACTTGGCATTTTCGGAGAGGTAAACGGATAAAACCATATAGCATCTGCCCCGAATCTCACGCTAGACGTCCTCGCGTCGCGGCCGCCGTTCAGAGGGGAACAGATTCTGGCATGCCCGGTGGGACCTTTTCCTCTTTCCACTCCACACTTCATGTGTCGTCTTCGCGAACCAATCGCGGTTTGTTAAATGGTTGCCTTTGGATTTCAAGTTATTAAGATTTGGTCTCTTGCCTGGCGCAGAACTCAAGATTCAATGGCCTCTAATTGCACCAACTGCTCGAAGTGCCACTGCAACGAACGCTCCACCTCCCCTGGAGGTGTAGCATATGGGCCCCAAGCGGCCTCCTTCCTCACTCTGCCAGTAGACCAGGTGACCCAGGCCACCACCGGCCTGTTTTTTCGGGACCATAATCCCGCCTACAAGCTTCTCTATGCCAATACCTGCACCGGAAGTGAACAAGAAGTCGGTCTTCGACCGGCTCACTGCTACGACGGCCCCTGTCAACGGGTCGCCCACTACCAAACCAGCAGCCTCTGTCTTCGCGAGGCTGGATCAGAACTCTAAATTGGCTGTCCCGAGGAAGGCAATAATTGCTGTTCCAGAAGTCGTCAAGATGGCTTCCCCTATCAAAGAGTCAGTCTTTTCAAGACTGACTGTTCCTGCTACTGCCCCTGCTCGAGGGTCTGTCTTCGACAGGTTGAATATCATCCCTCAAAGGACAACCTCAATCTTTGAGAGGTTAACACCAGCGGCGCCTCATTCAGACAGGGGGCAAAAAGAGACCGTCTCTATCTCCGAGCCAGTCCCAACGGCTCGTCATGCTCGACGTCGCCATTGGCAACGAGTGAGAAAGGCAGGGGCAACTCCCCCTCAGGGATAACTCCACCGGCTTCAGAGGTGGAAGTCAACGCTGCTGTTCCAACTGGGAACAGCTTTGAACTGCTGAGGAGGGTACGTAAGAACTCTCCAACCGCTACATTGAAAAGATCTCCTCCACCTGCGGAGAGAATTACAGAGGCGAAGCAGGAACAGCCCCCTCAACGGCTGTCTTCAAAAATATACAAGGTTTGGCGGAGGGTTCAAGACTCCGTGATTGACCCAGATCACTCTCGTCAACAGAAAAAGGCGAAAGTGCAAGAAGAAAAGGATCGTCCTCTTAAACAGCAAAGGATGACAATCACCAGGGTGCCCACTGCAACGGCCCCCTCCACTTCAACGGCCCACAAAAAAGGAAGGCCGGAGAAAACCCCCGCGCCGGCGACAAATATCAAAGGTGGTGAACCCAAACGCCCTAAGTCAGGGGGCATTATAGTTCATACCGTCTATGTGGCGTCTGGTAAAGAGGACAGTCGCATATCTACGGGTCATCGACCGCTTACGCGATCAGTGACCAAAACGCAGGAGCAGCAACAAAAGCTCCAAGAGATGATGAATGCTATGGCCGCACTTACAGGGCCAAAAGAAAACCCTGAAACATCCTCGGATGAACGCCAGGAGGAAGAAACCGACGCCGAATTCCTTCGTCGAATATTGGAGAAGAAGGACAAAGAGGCTGCTGAACAAGCAGCCAACATACAGCGTATGGGCCTCCTCTTCCAAGACATGATAGGGATGATGATACAACAAGATCCTCCGGCTGAAGAGCCCCCGATCGTCCTTGGAGACGATAGGGGAGAGACATCAAATCCTCCGCCAGCTCTGTCAACGGCTAAAGAGGATACAATCTCCAAAGCTGATTTGGACGAGTACATAGCCCAACAAATACGGGTTCATCATGCGACCGAAGCAGCTGGCCAGGTCATAAAAACAGGGCGGCCGTATCCAAGTTGGTACGACCAAATCAAGTACCCGCCGGGTTACACAATTCCCAAGTTCCATGTCTACAAGGAGACGGGTAATCCTCACCAGCATGTTTCCCAGTTCAGGGCACTCTGCGGCAACACCGGCGGTGACGACAAGCTGTTGCTTCGCCAGTTTGTTGGAAGTTTATCAGATACGGCGTTCGAGTGGTACTCTGAGCTCCCGAACGACTCTATCAAAACCTTCGCGGAGATGGAGCTGTTGTTTACTCAGCGTTTTGCAAGCGCCAGTGAACGTACCCCAATGACGGTACTGATTAACGCCAGGGTAAAGCCAGACGAGACATGGGTCCAATATGCTATACGGTGGAGGAACTTATGGTCAAAGTGCGAGCAGCGCATTGAAGAAGCTCCCGCGGTGGGTATGTTTATGGGAACCCTTGATCCGCAAGCAACCATCTCGCAATTTATGATGTTTTTCAAGTCGACTACCTTCCAGGCCTTGATTGACAAGCTAGCACAAATGGATCAGATGGGCCATAAACCCTCTCTTCCAAAGCCGAACTCCTGAAATGACAAAAGGAAGGGAAAAGTGATCGTTGTCGCTAATGCTCAACAACAACCGAGCGACTCGAAGCCGGTTGCTCGTCAAAATAATATGCGTCCGTACATGGCCCTTGAGGAGAGGCTAGGACGCTCTTACTCATTTCCCCGCGATCAAAACGAGGAGGTTATTCGAGCTGGCGCTACGCAACCGACTCATTAATCTGCCGGATCCAAAATGTCCGTTGCAACCATGTGATGTCAATGAGCCCAACTACTGTCCTTATCATCGAGTACTGGGCCATCCGATCGAAGATTGCTACGTTTTCAAAAATTGGCTTGAAAACCAATACCGACAGGGAAAATTCGCGTTATCTGACAAATGGAAGGTGAATCCCCGCAGCCCCACACATCTAAGGGGACGAATACGCTGGGGGCAACATGCTCCGTCATTGAAGAAGCTCCTTGGGAGATTGTATTATCAACCAAGACAAAGAGGATGCTAAATGATCTTCAGGCATGCCCAGCGATTAGATGGAAGAACCCGTTGGAACCGCAGGTCATTGAGGGGATGTTGAAGCCACGTCCAACTCCAAAGACCGATGGAGGTGGCTCAAGCACTCACAACCGGCCATCAAAATCTTCGAAGAAGAAGAAAAAGAAATCAAAGAAGCCCGTGAAGCCTGGCGACAAGCGCTCGAACTTGCAAAAGCAAATTGACGCGCTGGAGGAATACAACCAGAAGGCATAGACTCCCATTACATTCCAAGAGTTCCTCAATCACGTCTTTCAAGAGGAAGACGAGGGAGGAAGTTTATCTGATGAATCCGAAGAATACGTGGCGAGCTGTCATGTGATTTCTCATTCGTTCATGAACGATGAGGAGACTTCTTGTATTGAAACGCTGGGGGCAGATACCGAATCAAAATTTCTGGGGCCATCGGATGAAGTAATTGACGCATTCCTTAATGAAGCTCGGTTGAAAAGTAAAGCTGATCGAGAACGCGAGGCGATAATATTTGAAAGGGCCAAACACCAGCGACTTGATGAAAGAGCTGAAGCGATCCCGCTGGAGCAAAACACCCCCACTACCGACAAAAGCCAATTCAAGATGAGGAAAAGGTTTGCTAAGGCCATATCAATGGGCATGAAGCTACCATCCTCCGAAGGAAAAA
Organism: Agapanthus africanus; assembly: GCA_030015575.1. NCBI lineage: Eukaryota > Viridiplantae > Streptophyta > Magnoliopsida > Asparagales > Amaryllidaceae > Agapanthus > Agapanthus africanus. The sequence goes on along the minus strand of CM057338.1, from coordinate 370,438,405 downwards.
TTACTGGTGAAATAGAAATGCACCCCTCCTATTGCTTATATCATCAGAAGGTTTCGCACCCCACTCAAGAGTGCAAAGCTTTCGATAGATGGTGGCAAGAATATATAGCTCATCGACAACATTTTAAGCGGGAGAAACGTAAAATTCGTCGGGAGCGAAAAAATATGACTGAAGGATTTAACAGAATTACCGGTGATTGTCGCATGGTTAACGTCGGGGGATCACAGGTGCCTACATTCGGGAGCGATTCTGATAAGGAGCTGGAACTTGCCCCTCTCTTTAAAGAGTCCACTTCGGGAAAAGAAGAAGAGCCGAAGGTCTGCGAAAATATCCGGCTACGTAATCGCACGCTGCCCGAAAAGAATCTCGGACCCTCAAACAGAAAAGATAAAGGGAAAGAAAAGGTCTCTGAAGATATCGTCTTAGATGACCAAGTTGTGGAGGAGCTAAATGCCAAGGACCCGCCGAAAAGAAATAAGATGGATTACAACGTCTTAGCGCATCTGAGGAAGCTACCCTCACAGCTCAGCGTTCTTGACGTCCTTTTGTTATCAAAGGAAGCGAGAGATTCGTTAATCAAGGCACTACAGAATCCGGAGCAATTCCAAGCTTTCCTGGCCGAGGCAAAGATGAAAGATGAATTAGAGGAAGTAAACACGGCCGATGTCGCTTTTGGTGATGAAGACCTTCTCCTTGGGACGTGCGAACACAATCGCCCCCTTTATGTCTCAGGATACTGTCACGATATAAAAATAGGCAAAATCCTGATCGACAATGGATCCTCCGTTAACCTCCTCAATGTGCGTGTGTTAAAAGAAATCTGCATGAGCGTCCGGTATCTTGCTTGGGACAAGATCACTATCTCCGGGTTCGACTCCCAGTCATCAAGAACTCTTGGGTCTGTAATACTGACGCTACGCTTCGGGCTACTCGTCACGGACATTAAGTTCCACGTCATAGACGCCAAGACATGCTACAACACTCTGCTCGGCCGACCGTGGTTACACGAGTACAACATCATCCCTTCTACACAACATCAGTGTATAAAGTATTCTAAGGATGGTCTCGAGTATACCGTGGCGGGAGGACTGAACCCGTTCTCTGTGAATGAGGTCCGCAAATATGAAGATGCCAAATACTTCTTACCGAATTTCGAAGACACGGAGAGGTGTCACAAGCCGGAGAACAAAGCTAATGCTACCATCCCTGTCTTCGGCAGTGATACTGAGGAGGAAGAGGAGATAGTGTATTCGGGTCTGCCCCAACACAACAAGCCAGAGCCATCTGCTCTTACGTTGATCTTTGGTAGCAACTCGGAAGATGAGGTCCATGCTGTATTCTCTACTCGATCTTCAATACGAACGTTCGCTGATGAAGAACGAAATCTACAAGTCGCCATGGTGCTGCTTAAACACCGTAAAGAACTGGATGCACTTGATATTTACAATGTAGAAGAGCTGCAAACGTTCTATATCCCTCTCAGGAGAGAAAGTGAAAAAGCAATTCTATTCTACCGATCTGTAGAAACCAAAGTGGAGAAAGAAATCTGGCATGGCGCGGATCCTACGCTCGACAGGCTTCAGCCCATCCGTCTTCCCAGATATTATACGGAAGGTTTGAAGAGGCTGCTGAAGCGTCAGGGGATATCTTTCAAGCAGACCGTTCGAAAAGCCAAGTTCTATGACAAAGTCTGGAACGTTCCCGGGACTCAACGCAAACTGCCTAACGGGAGAATGGAAACAAGAGGGCTTGGATACATCCGGTCAAAGAAACGGGAGTTACTACACGGTTGCTACGTCGTGTATGACTTTGATGAAGAAGCGGATGCTCAATGGGAAGATGCTAATCCTGAACCAGTGAAAGCTCCAGATGCAAAAGTGCCCAGTCCGTCGTTCGAAGAACAAATGGACAAACTTATAAGGGAAGCTGGTCAAAAAGTCCGAGACGACCATAACCGCGAAATGGCCATCTACGAGAAAGCCAAAACGCAACGCCTCCTCCAACAGGCTGTGAAAAATGAAAATGCCGCTCCTTGTCAACCTGTTATAAAGAAGGCTCGGCGCAGAGGCAGTAACAAGTCGAAACGCGAAAAATGCGCTCAATAGCAACGAAGCGGGGCTAAGAAGCCACGCAAACGGGAGTCGAGCGTTATTGATCTATCCCTTATGAAGAAAATGGGTCGAGCGTACTTGTTTCCTCGTGACAAGACGAAGAAAATACTTGACCTCGCTCTAAAACATCAGATGCTTACACTGCCGGAGTCTAAACACCCCGACTAAGCAGGCGAGGTCTCACACCAAGATTATTGCTTTTATCACCGAGCGGTAGGGCATCCTCTCGAAGACTGCTTCACCTTCAAGAATTGGGTCGAAGATCAGTATCAGCTTGGCAAGTTCGCTCTGTCTGATAAGTGGAGGGTAGCGCCACCACAGAAGCACGAACCCAAGGCCGCGGAAGAAGAACCAGTTCCACATTGGGATTGGAAGTGAATTCGTACTTGTCACGTGATAACGATATCAAAAGGAGAGCCCGAGAACATGGATGACCTTCCCCGGTGCTTTGAAAACAGCAACGACGAGGTGATCTCAGAGTTCCCACCTGCGCCAAAAGAGCTGAAAGATGGAATCCATACCACTACAGATAACCTTAAGAAAATTGAGTTGGGAACGGTGAATGATCCGCAACCGACATTCATTAGCGAGCTACTGTCTGAAGAGAAGGTGGCTTCATTACAAGACCTGCTTATGCAGCACAAAGATTGCTTCGCATGGAACTATTCCGAAATGCCGGGACTAGAGCCAGAAGTTGCTGTGCACAAATTGGCGATATCCCCAGGTGTCAAGCCAGTCAAGCAAGCACCAAGAAGAATGTGGCTCGAGCTTGAGATGAGTATCAACGCCGAGGTCAAGAAGATGATTGACTCTGGCTTCATCCAGGAAGTTCAATACCCTGAATGGATCGCCAACATCGTCCCGGTGATGAAGAAAAATGGGACAGTGCGCATATGCGTGGACTTCCGGGATCTCAATAAAGCCTGCCCGAAGAATGATTTCCCAGTGCCAGTCACCGAACTGATGATAGACAACACGTCCACTCATGAGGTTTTCTCCTTCATAGACGGCTCATCAGGGTATAATCAGATAAAGATGCATCCCGAAGACCAGAAGCACACCGCCTTCAAGACTCTTTTGGGTATATTCTGCTACAAGGTGATGCCCTTCGGTTTAAAGAACGCCGGTGCCACCTACCAGAGGGCCATAACGAAGATCTTCGATGACCTTATACACGAAATCGTCGAATGCTATATCGACGATCTCGTGGTTAAAAGCAAATCATACGAGAAACATCTCGAGTATCTGAAGACCGTATTTCAACGCCTTCGACAATACAACTTGAAGATGAACCCTCTCAAGTGTGCATTCGGAGTTTCCTCAGGAAAATTCCTGGGATTCATTATTCGGCACCGGGGGATTGAGATAGATCCGTCAAAGATCAAGCCGATCATGGAAATGCCTCTGCCAAGGACTCTCAAACAGCTGCGGTCTCTCCAAAGGAAGCTCGCGTATATACGGCGATTTATAGCCAACCTTTCAGGCAAGTGCCGTCCTTACAACCACCTGATGAAGAAGGGAACTCCATTCGTCTGGGATCAAAAATGCCAGGGCGCACTAGACGAAATCAAGCAGTACCTACAAAACCCGCCAGTGTTGGCTGCTCCGGTTAAGGGAAAACCTCTCATTCTTTATACGACCGCCCTCGAAGGTTCTTTAGGCGCATTATGGGCACAAGAAAACGATCAAGGGAAGGAAAGAGCACTCTACTACTTAAGTCGAGTTCTGCTGGGGGCAGAAAGCAACTACTCCCCCGTTGAAAAACACTGTCTGGTGTTGATCTTCGCGATAACAAAGCTCAGGCACTATGCGTTGGCGCACGAGGTCCGTCTCATTTCAAAGGTGGACCCCCTTAAATATTTGATGTCAAAGGCAATATTGACGGGACGACTCGCTAAATGGGCCTTACTCTTGATGGAGTTCTCGATAACGTATCAACCTCTCAAGGCAGTGAAAGGCCAGGCCATCGCCGACTTCCTCGCTGAGCATCCGATACCCGCCGATTCTCCTCTAAATTGCAATCTTCCAGACGAACATGTGTTTGATGCGATCGACGGCGGTGATACCCGATGGGAGCTTTATTTCGATGGGGTATCTTCCCTGAAGAAGCGCAGGCAAAACACCCCTATAATCAAATCAGGGGTAGGCCTCATCTTCGTGACTCCACAAGGAGGGATAATGCGCTTCGCTTTCTCCTTAACAGAGCCGAGGACGAACAATGAAACCGAATACGAAGCTCTGATAGCAGGCCTCGAGATCGCTATTGACATGGGAATTGAAAACCTCCTCATATATGGAGACTCCCAACTGGTCGTTAGTCAAGTAAACGGCGACTACCAAACGTGCAAACCGGAGTTGGTGAAGTACGGTGAAAAGGTACAACAACTGTTGACCCAAATTCCCTCCTATACTTTGGAAAGCATACCGCGCGCGGAAAACAGCAAAGCAGACGTGTTGGCCAAACTTGCTAAAGAACTGGCTGACGAGAACCTCGATGACGTTAGAATCTGGTACAAAGCCGTCGGGTGCTTGCCTCAGCAGAAATACCTCCGGAATCATCCGAGGAAAAAGGAGCGAATGAGCAGACGACCTTATAAATAAAAGAACGAGAAAAGGCTGAGGATTGGAGGGAAGTCTTCATAGACTACTTTAAGTCCCATCGAATGCCCGAAGATGCGTCCACAAGACATCAGCTCATGAAACGGGCTCTGTCTTTCGCCTTCGTCAATGATACTCTATACAAGAGGTCGTTTGATTCTCTATGGCTGAGATGCCTAGGGCCTGACGAAGCGGAAAGGGTCGTTCAGGAAGTTCATGACGGACTCTGCGGTTCTCACCAAGCAGGCCCAAAGATGAAGATGAAGATTAAACGGATGGGCTACTACTGGCCCACGATGATTCAGAATTGCCTCGAATATGCGAAGCAATGCCACTCATGCCAAATCCATGGAGACTTCATCCATCAGCATCCAAATCCACTACATTCGACGGTGGCTAGCTGGCCGTTCGAAATGTGGGGAACTGACATAGTCGGCCCCATCGAACCAGCATCGTCCAGGGGACATCGTTTCATCCTGGCGACGACCGACTACTTCTTCAAATGGGCAGAAGCAGTACCATTGAGGGAAGTGAAGACGGAGAATATCCTCTATTTCTTCAAGATGCACGTCATATATCGATTTGGAACTCCACAACAGATCATCTCCGATAACGGGCCAGCTTACAGAAGCCACAAGATCAGTCGCTTCGCGCAACAACACAATATAGACTGGAGATATTCCTCGGTTTATAATCCACGAGCTAATGGTCTAGCTGAAGCCTTCAACAAGACCTTGACAAAGATCATGAAGAAAACGGTATCCCGAAATAAGAAGGACTGGCACGAAAGGATGCAAAAGGCTCTCTGGGCGTATCGAACTACATTCAAGACAGCCACGAACACAACGCCGTACGCATTGGTATTTGGGACGGAAGCAGTACTCCCCCTCGAGATAGAGTTACCCTCTCTACGAGTGGCAGTCCACTATGAACTGACGGATGAAGAAAATGCTCACCTTCGGCTTGAGGAGCTTGACGCCCTTGATGAAACCTGGCTCATAGCGCAACAAAATATGGAAGCTTATAAAGCAAAGATGACGCGCTCATATGAAAGATTGATCCGACCGAGGACATTCCGCCAAGGCGAACTTGTGCTAGTGGTCAAAAGGCCTATGATTCCCAATCGTGCCAAGCGGGGAAAATTCGAACCAAACTATGAAGGCCCATACATAATAGATAAGGTTTACCAGGGTGGGGCCTATCTACTCATAGATATGCACGGTGAAAGGCCTTTCAGACCAATAAACGGTCGCATCCTAAAGAAATACTACGCTTAATGAGCCACAGCCTAGGTCAATGATAAATGACGACGACTATGTCCGCTCGCTATCTTCCTAAGCTCAAGCTTTATAAGCAGTAGCCAGCCTTCTCCATGACGGACCGAAAAGTCCTTAAACTAATAGCGGACCGAAACGTCCTTAAAACTACTACCGCAGCATCCTTAGGCTGACAAGATGAATAACAAAAAGAGAAAAAAGATAAAAAGAAAATAAAAAAAATGATGATAAAAACGGTATGTCCATAAGCAAAATGGGCACGGATGAAAACCCGAAAGGGCTCCGTGAGTAAAAACAGCAGGGCTACTGGCGAGTGTTCATGAAAACCCGAAAGGGCGCGACCTCGTAAAAAAAAAAGAGGAAAAATAAAAAAAGAATAAAAAAAGGGGTAGGTCCATAAGCAAAAAGAGCACGGATGAAAACCCGAAAGGGCTCCGTGAGTAAAAACACAAGGACTACCGGCGAGTGTTTGTGAAAACCCGAAAGGGCGCAACCTCGTTAAAAGGATACTTACAAGATCCTCTCGACCTTATAAGGAGAAACCACCCGCGTGAGATCCTTACGACTCATAAGGGAGCAACACACTTAGGGATCCTCACGATTCCTAAGGAGAAAATACACTTACGAGATCCTCACGACTCGTAAGGAGAACTCTCTTATGGGACCTTCACGGCTCATAAGATTTGAAAGTCTTAAGTCACAGAGACCTAAACCTGTGCTTAAGCAACCCCCACAACTTTCAATTTATGCCCTACAAGTGGTCCAATACTGGCTCTTGTAGACAATCTACGGGCGCGAATAAACAATTCCCTAATCAAGTCCCATCCGAGACTGGGGATATGTTCGCATGGTGAAAATCCTTGTAAATCCTCTCGATTTATGAGGAGAAATCCCTCCTGTTGGATCCGTACGAATTACAGAGGAACATACACTTAGGAATCCTCACGATTCCTGAGGAGAAAATACACCTACGAGATCCTCGCGACTTGTAGGAAGAAATACCTTTGTGAGACCATTACGGCTCGTTAAGTCAAAAGCCTTAGTCGACAGGACCTTAACCCTTGTCGCTAAACCACCTTTGTTCGATATCGACAGAGGCAGATGGTGATTCACTCCTGGCAATATCCCAGTTGTAGCGGTGCTGATGCCGAAATCGACGTATAATTTCAGGTTTACAGCGAAAAGCCAGTAGGCCGCATATGCATACGAAATAGCCGAAATGATAGGGCAACTTGCAATAAAAAACAGCAAGTAAAAACGTATGCATACAAAATAGCCGAAATGATTGGGCAACTCGCAATAAAAAGCAGCGAGTAAGAATAAAATAAACAACCGAAATGATTGGGCAACTTGCAATAAAAAGCAGCAAGTAAAAATGTATGCATGCAAAGTAGCCGAAATGATTGGGCAACTCGCAATAAAAAGCAGTGAGTGAAAACAAAATAAACAGCCGAAATGATTGGGCACCGCGAAAAATAGCCGAAATGATTGGGCAATCGCAACCTTCGCGATATAAAAGCTGAAATGATAGAGCATCGCGGAAATAAAACAAAAAAAATGATGATAAAACTTTAGCCCTACAGTTAAGATCACATCGATCCCTGTATACAATCCAAGGGCGCAAACGAAGAGGGAACCATACTTTCCCAACAGGCTTCGCCAGAAAACGAAGCCAGATCTCGACGATTCATCCCAACACCGAAGAAACCAGTGTCTTCAGCAAATACCTCAACTCAGGGAAACAAACAATCCTTGACGAGAGCCTCCTGATCCGCGTCGACTCGCAGAGCAACCAGTGCCTCCGTAGGAAATTCTCGACTCGTTTCAACCCCAGGGAAACAAATAATCCTTGGCGCTAGGGAAACAAATAATCCTTAGAAAATTCCTCAACTCAGGGAAACAAACAATCCTTGACGAGAGCCTCCTGATTCGCGTCGACTCGCAGAGCAACCAGTGCCTCCGTGGGAAATTCTCGACTCGTTTCAACCCCAGGGAAACAAATAATCCTTGGCGCTAGGGAAACAAATAATCCTTAGCAAATTCCTCAACTCAGGGAAACAAACAATCCTTGACGAGAGCCTCCTGATTCGCGTCGACTCGCAGAGCAACCAGTGCCTCCGTAGGAAATTCTCGACTCGTTTCAACCCCAGGGAAACAAATAATCCTTGGCGCTAGGGAAATAAATAATCCTTAGCAAATTCCTCAACTCAGGGAAACAAACAATCCTTGACGAGAGCCTCCTGATTCGCGTCGACTAGCAGAGCAACCAGTGCCTCCGTGGGAAATTCTCGACTCGTTTCAACCCCAGGGAAATAAATAAACCTTGGCGCTAGGGAAACAAATAATCCTTAGCAAATACCTCAACTCAGGGAAACAAACAATCATTGACGAGAGCCTCCCGATCCGCGTCGACTCGCAGAGAAACCAGTGCCTCCGTGGGAAATTCTCGACTCGTTTCAACGCCAGGGAAACAAATAATCCTTGGCGCTAAGGAAACAAATAATCCTTAGCAAATACCTCAACTCAGGGAAACAAATAATCCTTGACGAGAGCCTCCTGATTCGCGTCGGCTCGCAGAGAAACCAGTGTCTCCGCGGGAAAATTCCCGATTCGTCTCAACTTGCAAGATGAAGCCTCAGGCAGCAGGGACTAAAAAACTTGCTTCCTGAACAATGGGACCCTGCAAGTCGATCTAAAATGGTCTCTTGCATACTATTCACGGGTCTCACTCTCCAAAGTCGAGTTTCGACAAGGAGGGAAACAACCGCTTACGAGTCCTCTCGACTCGTAAGAGGAAAAAAATTTCTTACAGGATCCTTACGACCTATAAGAGAAAACACACTTAGGAATCCTCACGACTCCTAAGAAGAAAAACCCACCTACGAGATCCTCTCGATCCGTAGGGAGAAAAATCTCTATGAGACCCTCACGGCTCATAGAGTTGAAAAGTCTTAGGCAACAGATCTGAACCTGCGGTCTAAGCCATCGCTATTTCTTAAGAAAGTCAAGATGCGTGCTCTATTATCTGTTGACCATGTTTACTAAGGTGGCATGCTGATAATAAAAGAAAGAAAAGGCGGAGAAATGACACAAGACATTACAGAAAATGTGTATCTTTTATTCATAAACTTGATTGAGTACATGATACATTGTGCTAAAGAATAAAAAATATATATATATACATTTTTTATTTACAAGTACAAACGATACAAGGAGAGTTACTGAGAAGGAAGCGTCCTGCATAGCTCTAGCAATTTTTCGCGCACTTCCTTCCCCACTTTCTCCTGATCGGCGACCACTGCCAACTCCGCCTCCACTTGGGCCCGTTGCTGCGAGACAGATGCAAGCTGATCCCTGACGGCCTGATGAGCAGCTTCACGGCCTGGAGTGTCAAGCTCGGCGACATCAAGTGTCCGCTTCAGTTTCAGCCCATTTGAGATGCGCTCCAGAAGGCCCTCGAAGACGGCCTTTACCTCAGCGGCGTTCGCCTCGACTTCAGCACGCAGGCGAGCAGTTTTGCTTGAAGACTCCTGGCACTCCTTCAGCCTCAAAGCTGCTTCTTGTTCCAAATGACGGAAATGAGAAGTGCTTTTCTCAAGCCATGCTCCTCGTTGAGTACTCACAGCCAAAGTCTCAGGGGATAGACGCATCGACTCCAGCTGATGAAGGTGAGCCCCAATCTCCCGACAGTGGTTAACCCAAGAGGCGACGATGCCCTCGTCATGGAAGGTGGCAAATATCACCAACATCGGGTTAACCGTCGTAGCGAAGTTCTCAGTAGACGTAGGAGTCTCGACGTCGAGTTCCTCGATGTCGTCGCTCAACATGCGCAGGCTATTCGCCGCACCTTTTGAGGATGGACGTTTCTGGGAAGGGCCGCCCGGCATTGTAATATGAGACTCAAAAGGCACCGAGACTGGAACGACAGCTGAAAAGACAAAGTGCGATTAGTTGATGATTCAATAGATATAAAAAAAATCATTGATAAGATAGTTTACTATACCGGTTGAAGCAGGTGGCAAGGCCGGAAGGGCCGGTGGCGCGACCGATCTTTCTTCTCCCCCTTCGATTTGTAACACTGCAGTCAGGACAAGAGAGAGTTAGAAATAATTCTACCACCGAAAAAGAAAGGTATCAGTCGGGGACTATACTCACCAGCACCGCCAGAGGGAGAAGTGAGTTCAGATGGGAAGGAGAAGTGTGGGAGCAACACTTGATATAGATGATCAAAGAGCACTCCTAAAAAAAACATAACAGTGTGACTTTAGTACACAAATTATACGTTTGAAAGATAAGGTTAATAAATTGCAAGCCCATACCTTCCAACATCTTCGACGGTATGAGAGAGGGTTGAGAGGTGACCACCGCCAAGGCAGTCATTGAAGGCGCTCCCTCGAGCAGTGGGGCATCAGCGCTGGCTGCACCTGCGTTACGAAAAAATGTGAACTTGTCAGAAAGGATTGTAAGGTAAAGAAAGACAGCAACTTGGGATTTACCTGATGAGCTGCCGGCTGAAACGGAGGCGACTCCCTCCTCCATTGACATGAGGCCACCGCCCGTGGCCTCATCACCCGACTCGATAGGGACCGTTGTCGTGCTCGCAAGACCCAGAGACGGCGGAAGATCGTACACGGGGAGGGCAATTATTGGAGCATTGCCGGACTCTTCGGAGAGAGCGGCTAATTCTTCCCCAAGAGTCATACCCATCTCACCCGCTACTTCTGCGGGCTCCGCGGTCTCCATCAGCTCATCCGCCGTCACCACGAGATCGCCGGCCTCAAGCGCTTCGTCCGCCACCACCCTGGGCTCAGTTGTAATGATCACTTCATCTACCGCCACTTCAAGCTCGGCATCAATGACCTTCTCGACTGCAGACCCCCCAACCTCCATCTCAGGCTCCGAAGCCTCAGCGATGTTACCCACCGTCGGCTCAGGTTCAGCAGGTGCCGCCTCCTCTGTTTCCTTAGGTTCAACGGTCTCCGCCTCCCCCTCGGTCGGACTTGGCCCTGCAAGATAAAATATATAAGAACCGACAGCTTTATGAGTCTTATAACAAAATTCTGAAAGAAGTATTACCTGAGGTAGACTTGTCGTTAGCCTCTCTACTGGCGCGGATCGCCTGTCTATGAGCTGTAGACAGGGCGACCGGGGACTCTTCTGACGGAATGTCGGCTCGAGGAACGGTGCTGGGACCCGCTCCAATGGCCAAAGCAGCCCTGCGTGCCTTTGCTTCGCGCCTCGACCGCTTCCTCTCCTCCCGGGCCGTCATGATGGACCTCTTTGACGCTTCCTTTATCGAAGCATCGTCGTCCTCATTTAAAGATGCCTCCAGAGCCTTTAAGGCATCTCTCATCGGCTCTTCAAGACGAACCTCCTGCGGTAGCCCAGAGGAAGCGGGAACATCGGCGGCTGGCAGAACATTTGCGTCGCTTGGCTGAAACGGCGTTGAGGTTCCTGCGATAAAAAGGGAGAGGTTAGATCGACCATAACATAAGGGAAATGAAAACTTGATGAATTAAAACTTACTAAGGCCCATAGACGCTCTAAGACGTTCCTCTTCTTGGAAAGTCTTCAGGGAAGCGGCAATGGCTTCTTCATCAATGATGCCTGTTGGAAGAAAAGAAAGAAAAACGTTAGTCAAAGGCAATGAGGAGGATATCTTGCAATAAAGAAAATACGACTAGTAGTTACCTGATTGCGCAAGCTTGGCTAGCCATGCGTCACGCCTTGCCAACCACGCTGAAGTTTCGAGAGCGGCCTCCAAGTCCGTATCATCCGGAAGTGGCATGACTAATCCCTCGTTAGTCCCGTATTCACTTAAGCCTTCGGCATAGGGAGCGTGGGGTTCCTGACCGAACGCGACGTCCGCAGCGAAGAGCGACTTCTTTTTCTTCTGCCCTCCGACTCTAGGTGCACGTGGGATCGACTTCCGTTTAGCAGCCACCTTGGGACAGCGGGTCCCGATGTCCGCACCCATCCCAGACTCTGGCGAAACTACAACCACTGTCTCCACTGGAGCACAGGGCGCTGGGGGTGCATCCGCAATATCAGGGAGCGGCAAACCGCGTGGAAGACTCTGCGCACGCGAGGGTCCGGCTCCGACATCTTTTAAAGGGAGGATTACCGGGGTCCTTGGCACCAAAGGAGCGTTGCGATCGCTACCTGGAGGTGCACCCTTACGGTCGATCAGCAACCGCCTTTCCTCCTTTATGACCGCTCCCGTCGAATGACTGTACCATTCTGTATATACCCTGAGGAGTCGTGGGGCGCAAGCCAGCTCACTGATAAAGAAGTGGGAGCCTATGTTTAGACGCATGAAATGATGCAGCGCTCTCTCCATCCCTTCTTCGGTCGCAGCAGGTTCCGATAAGAAAGCCTCCAGCGGTACCCCTTGATTATAGCTCAGCTGCTGGGCGAAACGATGCGGGTTATATCTCATGAAGATCGCTGCCCCGTTCTGCCTAAACACCAAGAAGCCCGGTCTGATGGAATATAAGTGAAGGGTCTCCCGGGCCGTTAAAACCGAAGCTCCATCCTTGAAAGTGTCTTGCAATGACCGCACTGCAGTGGTAGACGCTTTTCCAATAGTCAACACCTTGTCAACGAAAGATACACCGGCTCCAACGGTGTGGGAGCGAAGGAGTAAACCCCTGGCATTTCGTGGCGATGGATTCACAATTGATGCGCCAATCAGCTGTATGATGCGAGGGAAGCTACACCTTTCGTAGAACGAGGGCCTTTTATGCATGCCGAAAACACCCGATTATGTAGCTCGAGCCACGACATAAAGTAGTGCATCGGGAAGACCACGTGCAATACCCCAGGCTCGTTAGCATCCACTGCTCGGCTGAGGCCATGATATAGGTGTGCCAAGCCAGCGATCCCAACGGCCACCTTTACCCCGATAGCCATCCGGTGGGCTGGGTAAAAGACAGAAGGCCGCATACGGTGAGAGTGCATTGGAATCACAAACCAACTCAACCATAACCCGAGAAATCCTAAGAAAAAGGCCTCCTCGTCCATCTCGGGGGCTGCGACTTCTGCAAAAGACATGGTTGGGGAGTTAGGAAGAAAAAAATCCTTTTGGTCTGTTTCCTTTTCCGGCAGGTTATCCATACCTAGACCGAAAGGGTCATCCAGGGTAGCGAACTTAGCAGCCTCTGATGAGAGGACGCTTGGACGAAGAAATCGAGCAATGAAATCCTCAAAGTTAACTCCTCGACTCCCATGTTCGATGAAAAGAGACTCATATATATTCAACACTTTAATCAAGCTTGAGAACTGGTGTTGAACAGCATTCTCCGGCGTGAGCCCCCTTATCACCGGCTTAGCACCAAAGACGTACTCATCCGTCGGGAGCAACTCCTCATAATGTTCCCCTATGACCGGTAGACCGGATACCTCCGTAAACTCTTCCAAAGAGATTGACACTTCCCGATCCATGGCGAGGAAAGTATGGGTAGGAATTTTCCACTGCTCCAGGAAAGCCTTGAACCACCAGGTGGGGAGAGTGGGATATTGGAACAGAGAGACGTACACTGCGGTGTACAATCCTAACTTTATCAACTGCGACTTTTTCATCGAAAGGATATACCGAGCCCATGGTAGGTAGCCGATCGGGTGGCGGGGGATCAGACCTATATTATATGATTGCCCCCAAGGTCGTGCCTCGCCTTGACAGATACGGCGTCCCAGGATATCCAAAACCATGGGACGCTGGACCGGGATTGCATCTATAGCGGGATGAAGAAAGCCCTTCGCGGTCCAATCCACCATCTCCACGGCATACTGCACCGAGGGTGGGGTAGCATAGTGAATCGCCGTGATGGGTTCTGACGGCACTGCGCATGTGAAGCTCCGTCGACCCATGATGATCTGATTATACCACGACCCCCAAAGGTGGAGACTCTTGCATTCCGGGTCGTGGTCCTTAATCATGGCTAGAACTTCACGGTCCAAGGGCGCTTCAGGAAAACCTTCCTCCGAGCGGACGAACGGGAACGAGGTATCAAGAGACATGATCGCTGCAAAGGAACAAGAAATAGCCGTTAGTGCTGTAATTTCAACGCTTGGCGTTTAAAAATCTTCAATTAAATGAATTTAAAAATTAATTAGATTAAAATTAATCACATTGCAGTGCAGTGGGTAGGGGACCAAATTGGGACCCACAAAATCTGGATGAAAATGCCTCATTTAATAAGACAGCCTCATCATTGGGTGAGACTGTCAGTTAAAGAAAAGATCCCCAAGAGAATATTATCATCAGTAGGGAATCCCTAGAGACAAGGAGAAAATCTCCTCTTTCAGAGCAAAGCTCTGTCACAGAATGACAGTTGTCAAATTCTGGTCTCAAAGGAATAAAATTCCTTAAAAGAGCATAGCTCTATGATAATAATGGAAAGATCCATCAGAAAATTTTAACACTTAAAATTTTTTAAAATTTTTGGGACCTTGAAGAATCCATGAAAACTTATAATAAGTTCTTCATTTTGCAGATCTAAAAGATCCACACTGGATCCAAGAGCAAAGCTCTGTTCATGGGTTAGAACCCATGAACAAGATCTCTGCAGATCTATAAGTTTTGAGAGCAAAGCTCTGTTTATGAAACCCCAATGGGGATCTCTTTAGATCAAAAGATCTGTGAGAGCAAAGCTCTTTGGTTAAGATTAATTTAAATTAATTTGATTTAAATTAATTTTTACCTAAAATTTCTAACTTTGAAAATGAGCAAAGCTCTGAAGTTCTTGAGTGAGAGAAAAGCTCTGGAAAATCAAAATCTTGAAATGGTGAAGATTTCCTAAGGGCCATAGGTCCTATTTATAAGAAGCTTGTGCCCCTTCAGCTCACCTCTTGATCCAACGGTCAAGAGCTTGCCACCGCTGCACTCACGTGCGCGCTACGTGAGCGCAACGGTGAGGGGGCATTTGTTTCTCCCAATCAGAGCAAAACTCTGCTGGAAATTCAAAATTCAAATTTTGAAGCAACGCTTCAAATTCCGGGCGCAACGCGCCACGTGTCAGGCGCAGACGCATCAGCGCAGCGCCCAAAGCAGCGCACCCAATCAGAGCAAAGCTCTATTTTAAGTAAAATTAAAGGAAGCAACGCTTCAGTTACGCAAACGCTGCGCTGCGCGACGCGTGTCAGCGCAGATGCGCTAGCGCAGTTGAGCTGCGCTTTGCGCTGCGCGACGCGTGTCAGCGCAGATGCGCTAGCGCAGTTGCGTTGCGCTTTGCGCTGCGCGACACGTGTCAGCGCAGATGCGCTAGCGCAGTTGCGCTGTGCTGTGTGCTGCTTGACACGTGTCACGCACTGGGGCGTTTGCGCCAAACAGAATTAAGATTTCAAAGAAATCTTTCTGTTCTTGTCAAAACAAGAAGATTTCCTTCTGTAAAACAGAAGCCCTTGGATCAAAGATCCAACGGTGGGGAAAATTCCCCAAATCACTCAGAGAAAGATCTCTTTAACAAATTTATGGGCACTATATAAAAGCCCCTAGACCTCAATTCAAAGACATCAACATTTCTTAAAAAATCAAGAGCTTCAAACAGAGAGAACTCTGAGAAAAATTTCAAGAAAAAAGTAAAAACCTTCACAAGAGAGAAGAAATTTCTTCTTATAGATCATTGATCTAAAAACCAGATCAATGATCTTTATATAAAAAACAGTGCTTTGTACTTCTCATGAACCACTGGTTCTTTAAAAAAAGAAAAAACAAAAATAAAAAAAATAGTGCTTTGCACTTTTATGAACCTTTGGTTCTTGAAATAAAAAGAAAAACTTGTTTTTCTTTGATCTAAATTAGATCAAGGAAACGAATAGTGCTTTGCACTTCTTTTATGAACCATTGGTTCTTGAATCTAAAAGATTCTTAAATCATAGTGCCTTGCACTTGCAAACTGCGCTGTTGCGCTCCTGGGTTGGCGCAAGCCATCAGAACGCGCCATGTGTCAGCAGCGCAGGCGCAGCGCATTAGCGCAGCGCATTGCGCTTGCGCGATACGTGCCAACACTACAAGCGCTTGCGCTCTCTGATTGGCGCAAAGCGCCATAAAATGCAATGCATTTTATTTCCTAAAGGGCCAGGCCCAAATTTAAAAGACCAAGCAGGCCTAATTAAATTGATACTCTGCATCATTTATAAATGGGCAGAGCCCAAACAAAATAATAAAAATGTTATGCATTTTAAAAAGGGGCAGAGCCCAAACAAAGTAGATGCCTTGCATCATTCATAAATGAGCAGAGCCCAGAATAAATTGATGCTCTGCATCTTTTATGGGCAGAGCCCAAACAAAAAAAATAGAAAATAATGCAATGCATTAGTTAAAAATGGGCCAAGCCCTAGCATAGGTCTAATAGACCAAAAACAAATAAAAGCGTTGACTATTTTTCAACTGGACTTAGCCCAATTTTGGCCGTAAGTCCTTAAATTAAATTGACTGAGCACGGCTGCTCCCTAAATCAATTTACGACCGGTTCGAGGGTACATCTCCGAACTCCTCTGACACCCATCGTTGTAATCCTTCAACGACGTCAGAGAGGCGACGGGTCCCGACGACCACACATCAATACGGACTGCGGGGTCCTTAAACTCGTGGACCGAAACGTCCTTAAACTAATATTGGACCGAAACGTCCTTAAACTAATGATGGACCACCACGTCCCTAAACTGGCGATGGACCACCACGTCCCTAAACTGGAATACGGACCACCACGTCCCTAAACTGGAATACGGACCACTACGTCCCTAAACTGGAACAATAGAGCCTCCAAATGCTCTTTTGCCGGATCTAAACGGTCCCGTTTAAGTTGATCTTAGCCCCAAATATGGCTAACGTATCCTTAAACATTCAAATGGACTATAAAACTCCAAATCGACTTTGGTTCAAGGGTACATCTCTGAACTCCTCTGACATCTATCGTTGTAATCCTTCAACGACGTCAGAGAGGTGATGAGTCCTGACGGCCATATATTAAACGGATCACCGCGTTAAGTTGATCTTAGTCTCAAACAGGACTAACGTATCCTTAACGAATGTTTAAGTTGATCTTAGCCTCAATACGGCTAATGTATCCTTAAACTAAAAATACCAAACCCAAATCTAAGTAAATATGGATTTGGACTAATCCACGTCCTACGGGCGACGGCATTACTCAGTCTCCGTATACAATCCACGGGCAACTACAAACAAAACAAACACACACGACATGAAGTGAAATTCTGGAGAAGGAGAAAGTGGCTACCGCGATGCGGTAGCGTAATTAACTGCAGGGGATTGCGCCTGCAGGGAAGAGCGTCCCCATAATCAAAAAACCCTCTAGCGAGAGGGAATCTGACGAAGTCTGCTACATCGGCCGCATCCATCTAAACCTCCGATACACGGTGCCATAAATCAACTTGGCATCTTCGGAGAGGTAGACGGATAAAACCATATAGCATCTGCCTCGAATCTCAGGCTAGACGTCCTCACGTCGTCGCCGCCTTTCGGAGGGGAACATACCCATTCTCCAATGAGCACCTGTGTACAATCTTTGATGTCACACACCAATGGTTGTAGGATCAACCATCGCCCTCTAAGGGACAAGAAACGTACACACTAGTCTACTCTGGAATATCGATGCCCTAGTCTCGATATTCCCACGACTAGGAACTGATTAAAGGATGTACTTTTGGACCACCCTGGCCCTACTAGTATAATCTCATCATAGTCCTGGTAGTCAAGTACACATCCTAAGGGCTTTATCAACATGCAAGAGCAAGACAGTATAGAATACCGGTCAACATGTTAAGATAAAGAGTAACCAGATAGCACAATATCATGTTGAGAAAGAAAGTGCTCTATATATGTCCAAGCATCCACTATAATATACATCACATGTACAATAATGGCATCTAGGGCATACATATTCCTAACAGTCGATAGTCATTCTAGATCGACAGGTGAAGAAACCGAGGTCCGAAGACGTGCTGACGGTAATGGTTCTTTGGCGTGGCCCGAGCGGCGAAGATGTCACGTAGAAAGCCGAGGTCGAGATGCGGGAGAAATATTCCCATCTCTTCGAGGGTACGCGTAGTTAGATTTTAATTCGGGGACCGAATTTTCTTAAGGGGGGAAGATTGTAACGTTTTAAAAAAAATAAAAAATAAATCCTTTAGGTGAAATTTCCGTTAACCTGTAATATAAATAATATTTTCCGTAAAACTTAACTATAATTATTTTTCAACATAGAATTAAATACGCCTATTTTAACTATGTAATTGCTAGTAATTGGTATTTATTTAATCACTTATAAATTATTAGTTTACTTAAATATTTTTTCTTAATTAATTATTTTAAATAATATTTTAAGCTTTCATTTATACATTTAATTAGTGCTAATTATAAATGAGAATGGGTTAATTATATTTTAATGAACCATGACAACTTAGAACCAAGATTTGTAACATGTTTTCTCTCTCTCACATTGTCTCCATATTTCTAGAGAATTCTAGGAAAAATGAAATTTTAAAATAAATTAAGTTAGAATTATCAAGAGAGGTGCATTTAATGAGGCATGAAAGGTTGTCTAAACCTAGAAAATTCCACACACAAGCCCACACACCCTTTTCCCTCACTTGGCCGAGCCAAGTAGTGGAAGCCCCCCCTCTCTTCACAAATTCTCATCTCATTCTCACTTCAAAAAATTAAAATAAAAGAAAATTAAAAAGGGGATTAATATATGATATGATGGGGATGTTTCTACACATGTCTACACACTCACGCACACTTCACTCTTTCTCTCTTTCTTCCAAGGCTGTGGCCGAACCTGGGACCACCCCCTCCCCTCTCCAAAATCCTCACATTCTTCACCTCAAAAATCCTCAAAAAATTCATCAAAAATCAATACAAAACCTTACCAATTCCTAATTAAATCTTTACCAATTATTCCTTGGCCAATCTAGCATGAATTTTGGCGAAAGAGAGCAATTTGGAAGGCCAAGAATTCAAGTTTGATCTCTTGTTTGTTGAGGTATAATCTTAACCCAATGGTTAATTGTTGGTTAATTACTTCAATTTAATTAAATTTGGTGTTTAATTATGGTTCAAATTGCAAACTTGAAATTTCAAGAATAGGGTTTAGATCAAGTTAGGGTTTTTATTACTTGATTAAGGTGGCAATGTGTAGATTAGTATCTGAAGACATACAAAATCTAGTTTAGTTATTAAATTGTAAATTATTATTTTTTTAATTGTCCTAATTAAGCTATCTTGCAAACTAGATTTTAGGATTTATGTAAATTGATGAGATAAAATTTTAGTAAAGGTTAGTGTGGCTTAATTAAGCTATTAATTGAATATTGTGGCCAAAAAATTTGCTAAAACATCTAGATTTTTACTAAAATGGTAAAGATGCTTACTAGGTTTTCGGAATAAATCGAATTGAATTAAGTTCGAGGTTTTGATGGTTTGCCACCTATTTCATATAATATCTAGAGTGTTATGAGTGCGCGACGGGTAAGATTGGGCTTTAGGTTTGGTGGTTTTCACGAATAGCGACCCTAGTTATGCTTTGTGGCGTTGTTGCGAGCGCGTTTTGTGCACCAAGTGTGTGCACGTCTTGATGTGTGCGTGGATTGAATTGTGTCATTTGTATCCGCGATTATCATTTATTTATCCTCTTATTTTCTTGTGTGCGATTCTAGGATCGGGTGCAGAGGCGTCGGATGTGGCGCGGAAAAAGACATGGCTGAGATTGGAATAGATTAGCCGAGGCGTCCCGGTGAATAGATGTATACATCTATGGGGGATCGTTTGGATGGCGCGAGGCGCCCGACGGTTTAGTATTACTTGTAGTATTTGCATTATATGCGTAGTTTCTAGTTATGCATATCATTGCATCGCATCATCTTATAGATGAATATATATACGTGTGATACCATTTCATAGGACACTTTCACCATTACCATTGGTTCATACTGCACGTGCACTATTCATGCTAACACACACGCCTTTGGTAATTGCTATATCACGAACACTATAGAATTGGATTAGAATCGGTAGTTGTGCATTTGCATCATATATGATCCGTGGATTTATACTTGTATATTCATTTCTTTAAAATGGATACGTAGGATTATACGTCATATATACATACCTCATTGCATCATAATTCATGCATAGCTTCTGGCCGTATTTCGTACGGTATATACTACCGTATCATAAATTTCCATCATCACCGGCATGTTTATATATTGTGATTCTTCTCGAGAATTTCAGTATTTATGAGATTTCTGGATTTTAGGGAAACCGCAAGGATTTTATAAAATTATTTTCATTTTAAAATGCAAGTTGTGATTTTCTTGTGATGTATGTGTCGTCCACCATGAGTTTTTATGATTGCTGTTGGTTTTCGAGACCCGATTCGAGAAGTAGGATGAACTGTTTCGGGTACATGGTGGGCCCGGTATGGTATCCCGGGGCGAGAGTGTTTTTGTGGGGATGATGATGAGCCTGGCAGGGGCAGACTACCTACCGATGATATCTGGCGCGGCGGATATCCGGAGGATACCGACCGTAGTTGTGAGATTTGATGATATGGGCCGATCCGGACTGATGGAGCCCGAGATATTGAGATATTGATACATCGAGATATCGAGATGTTGAGACATCGAGATATTGATATATTCATATTTTGTGTTGATACTTGGCATGGATTTCTGATGATTTCATTGACGATACCTCAGTTATTTTACAAAAGGTTTATTAAGAAAAGAATACAGATTTTCTCGTACCAAACATATACAAGTTTCGTGTTGATTCTGCATTCATGTACATACTAGTACATCGTATCATATCGGTATATGTAGGTTGTGACGCATCTGCGTGCATGCTTACGATAGCCTTATTAGATGTTTTTTGCTACTCACGAGTTGGCAACTCACCCACGTTGTGCCACAATATCTTGCAGGTCTGACCCGTCAGCACAGTAGTGGCGGGCGTACTTTCTATTCCGCTTCGTTTAGTTCGACTTGCAGCTTGCACATAGGTGGATTTTGGAGGATTTTCTTTTTCTCCCACTGTGTATTTTATTGTATCTAGTATACTCCATCTACCCTTCGTACATTGGACTTAGATGGTGAACTTGTAAGATTTGTATGTATTCTATTTCTGGTGTCGATGCTCACTTGAGCCGACGAGTAGTTTTCTTACTTTCGTGCTTTTATATGCTTATTTTCACACTTGATGATATATATTGCATGTGGTTGTAATTCTGTCTTGGACGAAGAGCTAGCTCCCGCTTGGAGATGTCTTTATTCTTTATATATATGTATTTTCATGTGTTGTACCCATTTGGGGGCCTGTATTTTTAAAGGAGACTGCCGAATTTTTTTGGGAAATATTTTAATATTTTTAAAATGTTTAGTGCGACTTATTTTGTTTTAACTCGTTTTCTTTCACTAAGTTTTCCTTCACTCTATTACTTTAAATGGTCTAGATTTCTAGGTTTTGACTTACTTAGATTATGTTGCGACTTAAGACGTTTCGTAATTTAAGTGCCAGTCACGTTCCGTACCTTCGGGTCGTGACACTTGCACACCTATCTTCTGTTTCAAAAATCTCAAGTGCACATATTTATTGAGCGCATGTGCGTGAATGTCATACTTGACAAGTGTGCATGTTTATATGTGCATGCATAAGAAGGTCGTTTTTGACAAGTGTGCATGTTTATACGCACATCTATGAAAAAGTCAATTTTGACATGTGTGCATATACATATGCGAATGTTTATTTTGAAAATTTTATCAAGTTCATCCTATATGGGGTGCGATCTTTTACAGAAAGCAAAGGCTTTTCGTCAAGAAGCAAAAGCGTTTATTTTTATCTATTTTCAAGTCATGTATATGCGTTTTATGATGCGCATTTTATTTTTTTAGATCTTAGGATCGATCTGTCGCAAAAATTTAAACTTTATGAACGAAAGATGAACCCTAAGATCGTTTGATCTTTTTTAGCGACTCAATGGATTCGAAAAAGAAGTAAAAGCTTCTGTCAAAGAGAAAAAGCTTTTGAATGGAGGAAAAGAGAAGTATTTCTCTTTTATTTCTACCTTGTGCACTTGTTTGATGAGGGGGAAGATGATGAAGACTTGATATTTATATTTTTCTCAAGCTTATAGGAGGGATTGTCTTTTTTAATTCTGCATATGGGGCTCCTATTTATAGGAGAGAAGAAATTAGGGTTTGTTCCAACAATTTAGGTTAATTTTGATTTGATTTGAATTTGATTTAATCTTAATTGATATGTATCAATTATGGGGCCCATGCACACCGTTGGATTGACCTATGATGCATGCGGATCATTGGATCTCTTGATCCCCAAATTTATTTGATTTGGTTTGTTAATTAGAAGATTTTTCTTCTAAACAGAAATTTAGATTTAATTTTAACAGCAGTGCATGCTTCCTGATCGCAAGTGTGAAGAAAAAGATGCGCACGTGCGATGCGCACGTGCCACACATTATCGGCATGGCTTTATTGCTAAGTGCACACCTTATATTTGCACGAGCACCTTTAATTATTTTATCACAAGTACGCTTTTATTATTTTCGCAAATGTCTTTTATTTATTCTATTATAGATGCGCACTTATTATTTTTGCACTTATATTTTAACCATTTTCTCATTTATATTATAATCAATTTCTTATATGCGCATACTTGATGTTTTGGACAATTAAACAGGTGCGAACAATCATGCGCAGAGCTTTGATTCTCATAGAGCAATTAGAGATTTTCCTAAATCTTCTAGCCGCGGCCTCACGGTACTCCACTTAGGTGATATCTCAAAAGATACCAAGGTGCGAAAGATATCTTAACATAATTATGATTTCGATATCATTAAGAATATATATTCATCCTTACGTCATTAATAGAGCACATTTTGTCATAGGGATAGGTCAAAAAAAATTTCTTTCGAAAGTTATACGCTCTTCAGGTCACATCAAGAATTTTGTTTTTCCTATTAGAACTTCTATTGTGGAATATCCAGTCAAAGATGTTGGATTCCAGCTCTTGGTGATAAAAATATAGGCTTAAGTCGTATTCCCCTACATGAATTAATGACCTAGTTCTTATTAAGATCTTTAGTCAAATTATCTATCAAATTTTGTTGTGAGTAAATAAATAATAATGATACAATATTATTATCCTTATATTTCTTTATAGTTTCATATCTCATCAGCAGATGTCTATTCATTTTTCTATTGCAATTTTCTTGATTTAATAAATCCAATAAAGATCTATTATCACAATTTACACTCACGGCAACAATCGGTTTAGGAACACAAGGTAAATGCGAGAATATATTTTGAATCCATTCCGCTTCTTTACGTGCAGTATTTTCTGCAATCATATCAGAATGTAGTGTGCTTCTGACAATTACTGTTTGTTTGGTTGATCTCCAAGTGACGGCTGCGCCGCCAAATAAGAAAACATAACCGCTAGTAGATCTTACATCATGTGAGTCAGTTACCCAATTGGCGTCACTATATCCTCCAATTATATTAGAGAAACCAGTATAAAACAAACTGTAATTCAAAATTCCTTTTAAATATTTTAAAATTCTTTTAAGTGCACACCAATGATCTTTATTTTGATTGCTAGTATATCTATTGGGCTTAGAAACCGCATATGAAATATCAGGTCTAGTTCGATTGGTGATATAAAATAATGTGCCAATAATTTGTGCATATTTTTGTTGCGATACTGGTTCACCACTATTCTTAGTAAGATGAATATTGGAATCAAAAGGTGTAGATACAGGTTTAACATAAAAATAATTAAACTTTTTAAGTATTTTCTCTAGCGCATACGACAATTAATGTGATACCCTTATTGTCTCTAATTAATTTCATACCAAGAATAAGATCTGCATAATCTAAATCTTTTATATCAAGCATAGATGATAAATATTGCTTTAAATTCTCGATAATATAAAGTAAAGTGCCAAACAATAATATATCATCTACATAAAGGCATAAAATGATATAATCATTATCAAATTATTTATAATATACGCATTCATCATATGATTAATAATGAAACCATAATTTAAAATGACTTTATCAAATTTCATGTGTCATTGTTTAGGAACTTGTTTAAGGCCATAAAAAGAGATTTAGTTAATTTACAAACTTTATGTTCTTGGCTTTTTAACTACAAAACTTTCCGGCCGCTCCATTTAAATTTCTTCTTCCAAATCTTCATTTAAAAATACGGTTTAACATCTATTTGATGGATTAATAAATTATGAATAGATGCAAATGCAATTAAAACACGTATAGTAATAATACGAGCAACATGAGCATATGTATCGAGGAAATCTATGCATTTTCTATGTGTAAAGCCTTTAGCAACTAATCTAGTAATATATCTTTCTATAGACCCATCCACTCTAAGTTTTCTTTTGAAAATCCATTTATATCCTATAGCTTTAATTTCTTGTGGTAAATCAGTAACAATCCAACTCTTATTTTGTAAAATCGAATCAATCTCATTTTGAATCGCTTCTCTCCAAAATGACGCTTTATCGGAATACATGGCATCGACGTAAGTCGTCAGTTCTCCTTCAATCAAATAAGTATACACGGCATTGCCAAAATTCTTCTCTATTCTACCTCTTTTAAACCTTCGAAGTTCGGACTCGATTGTAGGTTCTAATGATATACTATTGTCATTCGGTTCAATAGAATGTGAGAATTCTCCCAAATTGTTATTTATTATAGGTATAGAGTTGCTAACATTTATTTTAAATGGAAAAATGTTTTCAAAAATGGTTGCATCCCTAGATTCAATAATGGTGTTATTTGATATATCGGAAATATCGGATTTCACCTCTAAAAATCTATAAGTATTACTATTAGGAGAATATCCAATGAAAACCAAATCAATAGTCGGTGGACCTATTTTTCTCTTTTTAGAATCCGGAATTGCAACTTTCGCTAAACAACCTCAAACCTTTAAATAACTAATGTTAGGTAGCCAATCCTTCTAAATTTCATAAGGAGTTTGGAAACCAAGCTTTTGAGGTATTCTATTTAAAATATAACATGAAGATAAGTGGTCTTCCCTCCCAATTCTTAGGAACTCCGGAACTCGATGACATAGAATTTACCATATTTATTAAAGTTCTATTTTTTTCTTTCCGCTGCGTCATTGGACTGAGGAGAATATGGTACAGTCACCTCATGTCTAATAACGTGCTCTTCGTAAAATATGATAAAGTCATTAGAGGTGTATTCACCCCTACGATTAGATCTCAGAATTTTTATCTTTTCCTCAAGTTGATTTTCAACCTCATTTTTGTAAACTTTAAATTTGTCAACAAACCCATCTCCGGATTTTAGAAGATGCACAAAGAAAAATTTGGAAGCATCATCAATTAATGTAACAAAGTATTTATTACCACATCTAGTCGGAGTACTAATAGAATCACAAATATCGAAATGTATAAGTTCTAATACTTAGGTATTTCTATAGACTTCTTTAAAAGGCTTTTTAGTTTGCTTGGCATCAACACAAATTTGGCAATTATTATTAAAGTCAATTTTGCACATAGAAATTAGATTAAATTTAATCATATACATCAAAGTATGAAATTAACATGCCCTAATCTATCATGCCATAAACATGAAGTTTCAACATTTAGAACAATAGAATTATTACTAGCATGATTTGAAACATTATAAGAAATAACATGCAATTTAAACAAACCATCATATAAATAATCTTTGCCGATGAAATTATTATTTGTAGTAATGAAAAATTGGTTACTATCAAAAAATAATTTATAACATATTCTAACAAGTAAAGAAACACTAATTATTTTTTCGTAATTTCCGAAACAAAAAGTACATCTTTTAAAGTTATAGTTTTTCCCGAAGATAGTTTTAATGAAATATTTCCAATTTTCTTAATAAACGTTCTCATTTCATTTCCTAACAGTACTCCTCCCCCACAATGATCGTTAAAAGTTGTGAATCAAGATAAATCAAAACACACATGAACATTGGTGCTGGAATCAAGCCACCGATCAAGAGAAGAAATAGTATTATTAACTGTGCGATTAGAAACAACTAATAATGCTTTACTTGAAACCATAAATGAAATAAAATAGCAATATTATAAAAGGATAATAATTCAATATAATAAACAAATATATGACAAGTCTGATCAATAAGCAATTAGTCCCAATACGTTCTTAGATTGTCGGATAAAATAGAAAAATAATTGCTAAATAATAATTTAAAATAGAATATGATTTTATAAAATATTTGTTTCAAAAATATGATCACATAAACAGTATAAGAAATAAAAATAAAAGTCAGAAAATCGAGCCAGACGAAGAGAGGCACGCAGATAGCTACGCGATTCTGAGAACGTATTGCCACTCCTTGTACGGATTGCACCGATAAAGATGTTCCTAAGGTACAACACTCCATGGCACGTCCAAATCTCCCGTTAAGTACGAATCACAAGAGATGTTTTGATTTGGATCTCGTAATCTTGTAGAGTCCGTGAAAATGAAAGCAATGTAAAAAGAATCACCGAAATCGGTGTTGAAATAAGACAGATATAATTGAAATGGTGATCATGCTTTTTTGGAAACATTTAACAAAAAAGAGAAATTTTTCTCTTGATCTTTTTTGTGTCGATTTATTTTCTTTCAAAGGATGGCTTTATATAGCCTCCCAAATGGTTTGCAACTGCTCGCAACCGCCTGTCTGCAACCGTTCGTCCACAACCGTTCGTCCACAACCGTTTGATCTTCTTAGAACCAATATAATTCAAACTATAATTTTGAATTTTTTCCCTTCCTGATTTAATGTATAATTTAATACCAAAATCCAAAAATAAATAAATCAAAATTATTTGTAAATTAAATCAAAATAATCTAATAGATTTTTGGATACGGTAATTTAATTTATTCCCAATAAAACAAGAACAGAATTGTGAAATTTTTGGTTTTTTTCAAAACCATGAAATATTTCATGTGCTATATAGCACATGAAATCTTTAGTGTTATTTTTCCTTGAATTTTTTAATATTTTGTTTGCTATGCCCATTAAAACATGAAAAATATGAAAGGATTCCCAACATTTTGAGTTTTAGACATTTAGCGCTATAGCATATGAAAATCTATAAAATATACATCGGATATTTTGTATGAATATTGCTTGAAACAAATAAAGATTTGCAAATTTTCTTTCCTGAACCACAATATTTCATATGATGTAGGGCACAAAAATCGGAAAAATCTTCTTTACAAGGGCTTGTAGAGAAATTTCTCTACAAACCCCTTGTAAGCCCTTGAATAGGCTTTGAGATTCGTGCAAGGAAAGAGAGAGAGTGCAAAAGAGAGAGAGAGAGTGTGTGCAAAAAAGATTTGCACGAATCTCAAAGCTCATCAAAGGGTTTGCAGAGAAACTTTCTCTACAAGCTCTTGCAGAGAATTTTTTTTTTCCAAAAATCGGACATTTCACAACTTTTTGATTTCTTGGGTTTTTAATATTTCACATGTGATAGCCTATTTAAATCGAAAGAATTTCATAATATATTTTTTTGTCTTTCATATTTGGCATGTTATATCCCATTAAAACGTTTATGATATCATAATTTTCTATTTTCTCGATTTTTTAAGAGAAAAATGGAATCCCATGCGCCACAAACGGGAATTTCCTCATATGACGTCGAAAAAAGTCAACAATCCACTAAGTTTTTTGACGATTGATATCCACTATTTTCATCCTCATCTTCTAAGATATGGATATGCAAAATTTCATATGATTTTAACATGTTCTCGCTGTTGATATAGTGAGTGCAAAATTAACGACTTCCCGATAGTAAAATATTTTTTATATTTTTACATGACAAAATTAATAGTGAAAACGAGTTACAATCATAAGAAATTTGGTATATCCACATCATAGAGGATGAGGATGAAGATGATGGCCGGTTGTTGAAAATATTGATGGATGGTTGATTTTTTTCGAAGCAATAGGAGGAAGTTCGCTCTGGTGGTATTTGAGACTCCATTTTCTCTTTTTTTGATATATCACATATGATAGCTCAAGAAACTGGTGAAGAGTTGTAATATTCCGTTTTTCCTAGACCATCAATATTTGAAGTGTTGTACCACACGAATATCTGTGAAATTTCATGTTTTTTTTGGTTTTCTAGAGTTTCTCATATTTTCGCATGCTATATTTCATTAAAATTAAAAAAAAAAGTATAATATTATATTTGCTCAAGTTTTAAATAATCCATTTCTATAGCCCATAAAAATTAGCAAATTAACATAGTTTTGTACTATTTTTCTTGATTTTCATATAATTCGCCTTAAATTTACAAATTATCTGATTTTATTAAATTATCGATATTTCAGGCAATATAGCTTATGCAAATCGATGAAATTTAATAATCTTTTGTTTCCTCAAATTTTTCATAGTATGCTATGGCCCATTAAATAGGAAAAATTTCAGGTTTTTTCAAGATTTTGATATTGATCACATGCTGTAATCATGAAAATCTGTAAAATATTATAACTTTTTATTTTCTCAACTTTTTGATATTTGGCACGCTATTACTCTTGTAACTTGTAAGGAATCATAAATTTTTTGTTCTCTTAAACCATTGTTATCTCATGTGCTATATCAAATGAGACATGGAAACCGGTGAAAATTCATAATTTTTTATTGTTTCGATTTTCTAACATACTAACTCATGAAACTATTAAAGAATTGTAAATTTTTTGTTTTTCAAAAACCATCAGTATTTTATGAGTTATAGCAGGGAATATTTGTTAATTTTAATTTTTTTGCATTTTCAAGTTTTTCTACATTTCTGTTATACTAGTTGTAACGAATATGATCCTTTGTATTTTCTTTTTCGAAAAAGATAAAGGTGATTCATTTTTCTTATATATAATCCTTGTCCTTTTACTGTGCTCTCTTTTAATGAAAAATAAAGCTTTAAAATAATTTTTTTTTAAAAAGAAAGGAAAAGGAATAATTTTATTTTAGAAAAAGTTTCAAAGTTGTTTTAATGTGAGAAAATTAAATGAAAAGAATTTTCGGGGAAAAGAAGAATTTTCATAAAGAGAAGATTATTTTTATTAATTTTGATAAAATTTATTTTAATTTCAGATTTAATTAAAATCCAATATTTGTTCTAATAATATATATACATATTGCGCGCCGTGTGTATTAATCCCTCATCCCAACCCTAATCCTAACCCTAACCCCAGCCGGGCACACAGATCAAGCGTAAACTTGAGCGGCGGTGCACGTGCGCCTCCTGCAGTGGGCGCTGACTCCGTCATCGGTGACGTGGCTTCATCTGCATCGTCGATTTCAAAACCAATGGCCATGAGTGCGGTGCTGAGGTGATGACACGGTCCATTCATGGGCGTCGATCTCGCGATCGATGGGCAAGATTTCCCTGCCGTATCCAGGATTTGTAGCAGATCTTGGGGATCCAAATTTCAAGGCAAATGGAGAAGTAGATTACGAGAAAAAAAAAATCTGCAATTTGGTTGTCAGTCCAAATTGCACTATCGGTAAGTCTCTCTCCTCCTTCTCTCCCCGTTGCTTCCTTCTCCTACCATGCTCCCTAATTCGACTAGGATCTCTGTATGCTTTATCTTCTCACTTTAAGATAATAAAATTGTTAATAGATGGTTAGAAAGATTATTATTATTATTTTTTATTTTACCAATATCGGTTCATGATCGAATTTATATGAAATCTTCTTCACAGTGAAGAGTGGTTTTGATTTCCCCTCTCATCTACTTGATTTCGCTTTACTATGTTCGCTGCCCCGCATGTTTCCCTTATCCATTAAACACAGAAAATTCATAATTAAGTCAAATAATTAAATGGAATTAAAGCTTTCTAGTATCAGTATTTATTAACTTTTTGGTTATGATATGAAATCTATCATTTTCTTTTGTTCTCCTTGCTATATATACTCCTATGCTATATTCGTTGTTATGCTTTTAACCTTGCATGTCTCTCGATTTAAATAGCGCACCAACTTTATCATTTTATTTTTAAAAACGACACATGTTCTTGAACTACGCCAATTAGTGTAAAAACGATGTAACCTCTCAATATTTTACACCTCTCCTTCTTGATATTGTTATAACATCAAACTCCATCACATGTTGCCACCACTTCAATTTTAACCAACATTACTATTGTTTTCTTGATGCTATAAGATTTCGATATTTAGAGTCGACATATATATCTTGAACCTTAATCGGTTAACTATTGCATGGACACGAGATACATGCTCGCGATTGTTTCAAGCTTACGTCATGTTTAATATTCCCAATATATCACGTTTCTTGATGAGATTTCATGTTAGCAAATCAGAACCGAATCTTAAATAAAACCAATACCGGGTTGGGCAGTTTAGTAAAGGAAATGTATAAGATTTCGGGAGCCTCCTCAAGTTCATATTGCTGTGATTCCGGTCCGTAAATAGAATGTTAACCCTCAAGTCAAGTATGTTGTTGTTCTGTGGGATTAAATACTCTCCGAAATCGACATGTATTATCTTTACTAAGCTTGAACGAAAGTTTAAATGTTTAATACCATGATATCTCTGATTGCACATTATCCATGCTTGTACTCTTGTTCATACTTTATACACTTCGTGTTTATACCGCTTTCTTCTAAAATGCACTCTTTACATCAAACTTCCTGGGTGACTTACATAAGCCCAGCTCGCTGATGGATATTTTTATTGAAATGTCCGTCGGATTTAGAGACAGAAAGTGATTGGGTGCTACATATGGAGCAAAAACCGATCGAGGCAGATTTAGCTTGTTTATCCAGTATTATTAGCTGCATCCGATGTTCACACTGGTTTCGCTAGCCTTTCACTTTTCTTTTGCAAATAAATGCGGCATCATTCAGGGCTTTGTTTTGATGCAAACTTGTGAATTGGGAAATTCTCATGATGTAATAAATGTAATGTTGGAATTATATATTTTTAAAATTATTTATCCTTGTGATAATATAATTTGCCATATGCTTAACACGGCTATAACGAGAAGGTGTGCTTCTCACGTCTATAACAAGAATGCGTCCTTCTCAGTATAGATGTGTCGCGGACCGAATCATGTGTTGCTCCTATAGGTTGGGAAGTGGGGCGTGACACTAGCCCATTAAAATCGAAAACAATTCACAATATTTTCTTATCGGGTTTTACATATTCTATGTTCTATAGCCCATGAAAATCAATGAAATATCACAAATTTTTATTTTTTACGATTTTCTAGATATTTCATATGGTATAAACAATGAAATTAATGAAAATTTACAAAATTCCTGTTTTTCTTAAATGATAAATGATATACATTTGCTCATGAAAATCTATAAATTTCATGATTTTTAGTTTTCTAAATTTTTTCGGTATTTCCAATGCTTAAAATTGAAAAGACTTCATAATATTTTATTTTCTCAAGTTTTTAATGTTTAGCATGGATCATGAAAATTTTTTCATATTTTTTTTATTTTCTCTATTTTTAGATGTTTCGCATGTGCAACTACGTGCCCATGTAACTAGTGAAGATCTGCAACTATTTGTTCTTCTAAAACCATCAATATTTCATTTGTAATACCATGCAAAATTTAGTGAAATTTCATACTTTTTATAATCTTCATTTTCTAATATTTCTCATGCTATGACTGACGAAACTGATGAAGCATACGCAAAATTGGTGAAATTTCGTAATGTTTTGTTTTCTCGAGTTTTACAATATTTTCTATTGCTTACTAATCTCCTACAAATTTCACAATGGTTTTTTTAGTTATAAATATTTTACATGCTATACAGCCCATTAAAATTAGAAAAGTTTCATAATATTTTATTTTTTTCGAGTTATAAATATTTTGTATACTATAACCCATTAAAATAGGAAAAAATTAATAATTTTTTATTTTATAAAATTTTAAATATTTTGCATACTATAGCTAATGAAAATCGTTAAAATATCACAATTTTTGATTTTCAGATATTTTTTGAGCTATATAATCAGCAAAAGGAAAAAAGAATGGTAAGTTTTTTGTCTTTCTAAACCATCAACATTTGAAGTATTTTAGCACATGAAAGTCTACGAAATTTCATAATTTTGTTTTTTCAAGTTTTCTATATTTCTCATTCTTATACCCATTAAAATCGGAAAAATTCACTTAATTTTACTTTCTCGAGTTTTATATATTTCGCATGCTATATAGTCCAATAAAATCAGTAAAACATCATAATTTTCTATTTTCTTGATTTTATGCTATAACTAATGAAGTTAATGAATAATTGTAAACTTTCAATTCTTCTTAAACCATCGATATTTTCATGCAATATAGCATACAAAAATATGTGAAATTTTGTAATTTTTAAGCTTCTGATATTTCGCATGTTATAACTGATTAAACTGCTTAAGAATTGTAAATTCCGGTTCTTAAACCATGGATATATCATGCTCTATACCGTTCAAAGATTGGTGAAATTCCATAATTTTTTATTTTCACGATTTTTTGATATTTTGGTTGCTATAACTCATTATAACCAGTGAAGATTTATTAATTTTTTGTGATTCTTAAACCATCAATATTTCATTCCCTATGGCGTACGAAAATCGATGAATACTCAACATATTTTATTTTCTCGATTTTTTGATATTTCGTATGTTATAACTGATTAAAACTAGTGAAGAATTGCAATTTCTGTTTTTCCTTGAACTATTGATATTTCATAAGCTTAGCATACGAAAATAGGTGAACTTTCATAATTTTTTCCCTAAATTTTTTGGTATTTCACATGTTATTACCGTTAAAGCTAGTGCAGAAGTTGTAAATTATTTATTTTTTTAACCATCGATATGTCATGCACAATTAGTTACAACATTTGTGGCAACCAAAGACTGCAAAGATGCATACTATTGCTGCATTTTTTTAACATCATTGCAACTTTATGAATACTACATTGACCCAATATAAAGGAGAAAAATCTCAACCTTTTCAAGTCGGTTGCGAGACAGGCACAAGACAACCATGCAGATCATGTCACAATTATCTAGGTGCAAGTGTCAAATTGCCTATAATTTTGAACCTTTTAGATAATCATAGAGCACAAATGATTCTAACTACAAACACTACTACAACGAGGGATTGTCCCTATGGAAAGAAGAATTCATAGGGACAACTTTTTATTGCCTTTATGGATTAATCCGTAGGGCCATCTGTTTGCTAAATTCGTAGGGGAATAAATAAATTAAAAAATATTAAAATTCAATATCTTTATTTGGTCCTACGGTGCCGCAAAATAGAGCTCTACGAATTTATCCGTAGGGACAAAAAATAGTTATTTAAAAAAAAATAAGACTAAGAATTTTCCCACTGTCCCCAAAATTTCCTACCAACCCGCGCCCTCGCCCATCATCGTCTATCGTCGCCGACCCACTTTTATCGCCGCCTTCCTGGTCGACGAGTTCCTCCTCCATCGCCATCGATCAAGCTCGTCGTGGAGTTCCTCGTCGCCGCCAACCGACATCGTCGCCGCCAATCGTCATCGTCGCCGTCTCTACCACTTCGAGCTCTGTCTTCCCGGCATCTTCCACCTCGTCGAAGCCTTGCTCTCCACCTTCTCGAGGAACTTCACATGTTGGCAGAGGTGAGTATCCATTGATTTTAATTTATAATTTTGTTGTTTTAAATTGGTGTTATTGTTGTTTATTTTAGGTTTAGGGTTAGGGTTACCAGACCGGGATAAATGGGGGTTAATTTGGGTTAGGGTTAGGTTTTAGGTGATGATTAGGATTAGGGTTAGGTTTTAGGTGATGATTAGGGTTAGGGTTAGGGTTAATTAGGTAAAATAGGGTTAGGGTTATAGGGCCGGCAGTTCGCCAGGTTGCCTCTTGCCTACCCATGGATTCTTTGAACTCGTCAAGGACTTCTGCTATTCTTGCTTTATAGTAATCGCGTCCTTTGGGGGTTAATTTGGGTTAGGATTAGGTTTTGGGTGATGATTAGGGTTAGGATTAGGGTTAATTAGATAAAATAGGGTTAGGGTTAGGGTTTGGGTGATGATTTGGGTTAGGGTTAGAGTTAATTTGGATTAATTAGGTTAAATAGAATTGGTGATGATTAGGGTTAGGGTTAGGATTAATTAGATTAATTAGGGTTAATTTTGGTTTGGGATAGGGTTAATTTGGGTTAGGGTTTGGGTGATTATTAGTGTTAGGGTTAATTTGGGTTAATTAGATAAAATCGGGTTAATTTGGGTTTGGGTGATAGTTAAGGTTAGGGTTAATTTGGGTTAATTAGGTAAAATAGGGTTAATTTGGGTTAGGGTGCTGATTAGGGCTAATTTGGTTTAATTAGCTTAATTTTGAGTTAATTAGGGATAATTTGAGTTAGGGTGATGATTAGGGTTAATTTGGATTAATTAGGATTAGGCTTTAAGGTGCATTAGTTCCTTCAGTAGGATACTCGATGATAACGTAAACGTAAAAAACCTTACCCTAAACTAAAAACTTCAAACCCTTAAAACGAAACGTAAATGTAAAACCTATTCAAGTTAAATATTCAAGTTAAAACCAATATATAATACTCGATGATAATATAAAACTTTCATATTCTCATCGATACTCATATATGAAAATCAAAGCGCGACTTAATCCCCGTATATTGGTTAACATACGTTCGATATTCGTCGTGATATAGAACTATAGGAAGGTTGTTAAATATCGGACGGTATAGTTCGGTGCTAACAATCGTTGTGTAGTCTATATGACGAGAAGATTCAATCGTATGATAACCGATAGATTTGTCCAGTGTGGACAAGTTAGGAATGTATAAAGCAAACACCTGCATTCACTTGTGTTTTCATTCGTTTCGAGTTATTTCGCCGGTACTTTTCCGTTGGTTCTCCGTATATAAAGATAGATTAGATGTTCATTTCAATGTTGTTTCACAGTATTGAAATGATTATCTATTCTATTACAGTGTACTCGGAGAACAACGAGGAGGTGCTGCCGAAATTTACTCGAAATGGATGAAAGCACAAGCGAATGGGTGTCTGCTTTATACATTCTTAATGGGATAGAAGCCTTACCTCCCGACAGCCGAAACACACACATACAACACGAATACACAACAAACTCACACACAAAGCACATAGACACTAAGAAACCTTACACCTAAGCAAAATCATAAATTGAAACACATATACACAGAATACAACTCATACTTGGGTATCTTCAAATCTAATTTTGTTAATCGATAATTTATTCTTTTCAACGACTAACTTGCCTTTACAGATTTTCTTCTCTGTCAGTAACCATCCCGTTCTTAGATTTCTCAATATAGTCATCATAACCTACAATTTATATGTTATACAGTCTAATATGGCCCACGAGTACATCAGAGTTAAGGACTGGATGTACGTGGATTGGCAACAATGCATGCAATCTAAGTTCGTCGCAGGAGTTGCTGCTTTCATTGAATTTGCACGCACACATAATAAGATCGTGTTAGAGAAGATTCTCTGTCCGTGTGATAGATGTGGGAATAAGTTCTGGAAGAAGGTAGAAATCGTAGAGCTTCACATCATTAAACATGATTTTACTAGACTATATACAACTTGGCTGTATCACGGGGAAGGACAAAAAGAATACGGTAATGCGGCAGAAGAAGAAGGAGAAGACGGTAATATGACATAAGAAGAAGAAGACGATAACTTCTTTCCAGGAGAAGAAATGGAGGATATGGTAGAGACTGCCCTCGGTGATAGTATTCCTACTGAAGATGACATTCCTTCCGGTCAAGGACCGCGTGCGGATAAGTATGAAAAGTTCATGAATGATGCTAGAAGACCAATTTATGAGAATGTAAAGTATTCCACTCTATCATGGTTCGTCCAATTTTTCCAGATTAAGTGTCTATATGGATGGAGTAACAAGTCATTCATGATACTTATGAAGTTGCTGAAAGATTCTATGCCCCCAGGAAATAACATGTCCGACAGCTGGTACGAAGCCTAGAAGATGATGTCTGATTTGGATCTGAAGTGTGAGAAGATTCATGTATGTCCCAAAGATTGCGTATTGTACCGGAAAGAGAATTCAGATTTGAAAAAGTGTCCAACTTGCGGAGAGGGCAGGTATAAGCCGAAAGAATCTGATAAAAAACCTGATATACCTGTCAAGATAGCACGATACTTTTCCATAACATAGAGGCTGCAGAGGCTATTCAGGTGCAAGAAAACAGCCGAGGCAATGATTTGGCATTGCCATGCCGCTCCAAGCGAAGACGGAAAAATAAGTCATTCAAGAGATTCACTGGCATGGAAGGATTTCGATAGGAGCCACGAAATATTCAGTAGTGATTCTCGCAATGTCAGGCTTGGACTCGCTAGTAATAGTTTCTGCCCATTCAACTATATGGTTGGAAGCCACAGCACATGGCCCGTTGTAATGGTAGTTTATAATTTGTCGTCTTGGTTGGCTATGGATCAATCCTACTTTATGATGCATCTTCTTATTGACGGATCAATCATACTTTATGATGCATCTTTATTCATTGATGGTGTAGTGACTTACGATGCAAACACAAACACAACCTTCACAATACTTGCGGCTTTATGTGGACAATTAATGACTTTCTTACGTTTGGAATGCTATCAGTTTGGTCCATACATGGTCACAAAGTATGTCCTTATTGCCATCAATATACAACATCGAAATGATTGAATTTTAGCAGGAAGGTTTGTTATTACGGTCATCGACGTTTCCTGCCACTAGACCATCTCTACAGGTTAGACACTGCTCACTTTAATGGTCATCAGGAGCTTCTTGGGCCTCCATCCTCATTGTCCGGAGAGAATATGACCGCTCAGTGGGATGGTTACAATAATGTAACCTTCGGGATAGATCCGACAAAACAGATCAAACCACCATACTGGAATAAGTTAAGCATTTTCTACGAGCTTCCGTATTGGTCAACAAATTTAGTGCGTCATTATCTGGACGTCATGCACATAGAGAAGCGAGTATCCGAGCACGTACTCATCTTACTTCTTTGTAAAGGCGGAAAATCGAAAGACAACCTCCATGCTCGGATGGATCTTCAGGACTAGGAAATTAGAAGTGAATTGCATTCTAAACCGATAGTAGGTAAACCAGGTAAGTTTGTACTTCCCAATGCCGCATATCATATGTCACAACCGGAGAAGAAAAGGTTCCTGCAGGTGTTGCATGATTTGAAAATTCCCACAGGTTTTTCAGGATCATTTAGTAAGAAGATAAAAATTGTGAAAGGCAAGAGCGATGGGATGAAAAGTCATGATCACCATATTATTATGGAGCACCTTTTCCCATTAGCCCCCAGGACTTCTCTTCCCGAATCGGTTGGTCTAATAATCAATGACCTTTGTTGCTTTTTTTAGAGAATTGTGCGCTAAAACCTTGGATGTTGTGATGCTGGAGAATCTAGAAAATTCTATTTCATTGATACTTTGTAAGCTTGAGCGTATTTTCCCACCGTCATTCTTCGATATCATAATACACCTGACGGTTCATCTTGCAACCGATTCTAAGTTAGCTGGACCGGTACAATATCGATAGATGTATCCCGTCGAAAGGTACGTGGAATTTTTCGTTTCACGCAATTTGTAAAATTATTGTTGTCCTATATGCCCGTATTTATTTATTTAACATATTTTTCTTTAGGTGTCTCTACACTCTAAAAAAGTATATACGCAATAAAAATCGACCAGAGGATTCTATCATGCAAGATTATCTTCTAGATGAAATAACCACATTTTGTTCCCGTTATCTGGACGAGAACATTGAGACGAAGCTTAACCAGCCTCGGAGAATTTAGGACGGGCCAGATGGTAAAGCGTCCTATAAGAAAGTAGACACTATATTTATCAACAAAATATATCGGTTTATCCTCCTCAATAACGTATGTCTTGGAGAAATTAGAGAATGGTTTTTTTTGGATTAATTGTTATATTTGTGTTTGTGTATGTATGAAATGATATAATGTTAATATCATAATTTATTGTTGAGAACAGAATTCATATTAATGATGTACGTGAGTGGCATCCTGATTGGAATGATGAACGATTGGAAAAATATCATCAGGATAATTTTTGCGATTGGGTTGCAGATCATATAAGTTGTTCGAATAACATGTTATTGCTACCAGTCTTAATCTAAACTTACATCGTTATGTATTTGCCGTAAAATTTGTTTTGTTAGATCCACGATCTGAACTTGTTTGCATCATTAGAAAGAGATTCAAGATGTTTAGCTCAGTTTCCTAGTATGGAGTTTGCATATTATAAAGGATTCGGTGTCCTTGGATATAAATTTGAAGTTAAGGACACAGAATCATCTCGAACCACTCAGAATAGTGGGATTGCGACGGTAGGATCAGATGGTGTGATTTATTATGGATACTTAAATTGCATGCTTGGCATCCAATATCCCGGACGATCAGAACCGTTTTTTATATTTCAGTGTACTTGGTACGATACACGAACCGATACGGATAAATGGAGAAATAATCTTGGCACTTGGAAAGATGAATATGGATTGACTAGTGTGAACATACTTCGATTTTACGGTCAGGACGATCCATTTATTTTTCTAAACCAAGCATTCCAAGTATACCACTCACAGTGCTTGAAGCATCCGGGATGGAGTATCGTATGCCGTTGGAAACCTAAGGATGTTTACGATGTCCCAAAATTCGAGGATCGTATGGAGGACAGTGATGAGGATGAAGAGGAGAGAAGACATAGAGTGATCCGACCGTCTGTTTCAAAAGACGGGTTGTCTTCGGCTAATCGTGAAGTTACATGGGTTAGAAATGATATCGATGATGAAATCCAAGTAGATATGTCTAATGCGTCCACGAAACGAAAAAAGTTATCAGTAATGTTATATTATTACTTCACATTTCCACGA
This sequence comes from Agapanthus africanus, assembly GCA_030015575.1. Taxonomy (NCBI): domain Eukaryota; kingdom Viridiplantae; phylum Streptophyta; class Magnoliopsida; order Asparagales; family Amaryllidaceae; genus Agapanthus; species Agapanthus africanus. The sequence continues at coordinate 370,399,405 of CM057338.1, read as the reverse complement.
TCTATACATATATTGCATGCATATGTAATGATTGTACTCTTATCTAGGTTTGATGACGACGACCGGAGCAGCGAGGGACAGCAGGAGCACCAGCCGCGGCAGCGGCAGAGACAGAGCGGTTCTACCGTCCGGAGAGCTGCGTAGGGAGCTTCAGAGGGCCGGTCTTGCATCCCGATCAGTATCCCCTTCGGATGAATCCTTCTGTGTGGACTTTGCCACACCTCCGGGTATATTGCACATATATTCATTTTGAATGTAATATTATATATATACACATATGTTTATTTCAAAATTACTTATATAATCAATGTTTAATTGTCTAGCTGTTGGTGGTGCGTCCACATCAGAGGCAGAGGTCACTACCGCACCTGCAGGTATGTTTATATATCCTATAGTGTATGCATATTGATTTAGAATGTTATATCATAAATATACACACATTCTTTTTGCTGTTACTTAGATAATCATTTTTTGATTGTCTAGTTGTAGGTGGTGTCTCCACATCTCGGATAAAGGCCACCACCGCACCTGCAGGTATGTTTAAATATCCTATATTGCATGCATATTGATTTAGAATGTTATATTATTGATATACACATTCTTTTTGCAATTACTTATATAATCTATTTTTAATTGTTTAATTATAGGTGGTGCATCCTGGTGCAGAGGCCACTCCCGCCACTTCTGTACCCTCCGCTCAGTCTGCAGATTAGTATGAATAAATATAAAATATTTATTCATTTTATATATCATCTAAGAATAAACATGAACTTCATGTAATTTTACTATCAATGTTTATTTTCTAGTTGGAGGGGATGCGTCCACGTCTGGGTCACCGGCTGTTCCTCACCAGAGGAACTATCGTCCCGCTCGTGCTGCTGCCCGGGCCTAGGCTCGTGCTGCTGTCGCAGGAGGTATATATTGCACTTCAATTTTTGTTAATCCTTGATTTCTTAATACCACTTTGTCTTAATATTATTTGTCTTGATATTTCTTGTAGATGCAAGACAGCTCCATCCCAAGAGGGGCACGCGAGAGCCGAATCAGTCCCACAGGCTGAGGCTCGATAGAGCTAGAGGGAAGGAACCATTCCCCTCTTCTTTACCCCCGATTATCGCTATATCGGCGATTATGCCGAGAGGTTCGGCCGATATATGGGGATGAGAGCTGCATCCAAAAGAAGTATCCACTTCACATTGAGTGGGGCGATCAGCACCGACGCTCATTTGCCCTCTTCTGGGATCAGGCTTGGGTATTAATATATATTTTTATTTGACTTATCCAATATATTTATTATTATTTAACACTTGCGGGCTAAATACATTATTTTTTTGTATTTGCTGTTGGACTACGACTTTCAGCCTGTACCCGACCCTGATCACCCAGAGAGAGTGCTCGATCTTCACGCTCTGTACCTCGGCCTGATGAAGAACATGCAATCAAAAGTCTGATACAATAGACATGAGCTGAAGATTGACTGCTATTTGGTATGGTTGGCGACCCCCGAGACAGAGAGAGCGGCTCTCCTACATACTCCGGCCTTTGCGAGAGTCGACGTAGATTCATGGTCTCTCTTGTGCCAATATTACGACTCTCGGCGCAAACAGGTTTGTACTTTAAATATAATTCATTGTTTAGTTTATAATTTTTTTTGTTGCTTAATTAGAAAACTAAATCTGAATGTGTTGTACAGAAATAGGCCGATCAAAATAAGAAGAGGAAGTCGGCGAAGAGGGGCCGCCCCACTTATACAGGTGACTCGATAAACATTACTCGTGCCATGGAGGCATCGGTAAATTACAATAGATCTATTTTGATATAATGTAATATTAAGAGTTATTTTATAATATATGTAAATTTTTGGAGAATAGCAGAGAGCTCAGACCCTGGCGCAGGATGGTACACCGAGCGTGCTGACCGCGTATCTTGACGTCCACGACACCTCGACAGATCCCACCACGGGTGAGCTTTGATTCCCCGACACCGCTACCCAGGAGTATTGCGTAAGTGTTAATATTTATTTTAATTCGAATGAAATTTTTATTTTGATAAGTTCAAATTTAAATGATATACTTATATTTTAATGGTTAATGTAGGTGTAGGAGCGGGTAATGGAGCAGGCGGAGGCATCGGGGATCGATTTTAGTGGACAGACCGATCTGATACTACTGACCCCAGTCCTAGACGCTGCACACGGAGGGCACCACGGAGGTTGGGAGAGAGGCCGGGGACTGGGTCCTAGCAAGGCCCATATGAGGTTGGTCTCCACTCTGGCAGTTACTTCCCCTACCCCCCGTGAGCGACGTCTGGAGGATGATGTTGCCGCCTTGAAGACCACCGTCGAGGAGTTGAAGGAGATGTTGGTACGTATACTACTTAATAGTAAAATATTATATCACATTATAGATAGTAACATATGCAATATTAGTAGCCTGAGCTTATTTGGTTGTAAACTTAGCTTTGATTAATCATATTTACATAAAACTATCTAATTAAAATAAACTACGGTTTTCTAAACTAGATACTCAAACGAGGCCTAAGTCCCTAAGTATTCTTAGATTGGGGTTTCGCAATAACCTGATAATGATACGAATTCGACTATAATCTAATAAATCGTTCTTACTCGTTTATTACACACAAAATTTAAAAGACGCGACAGGATGTTCAGCTGCAGCTCCACATGCATCTCCTTCGGTTGCGGCTCCGCAAGCCACTACCTCGGCTGTGGTTGCGTAGACCACTCCTGCAGCTCCACAGCCCGCTCAGACTCCCGCATAGTCCGCTCCTTCATTAGTCGAGTTTTTGACGACTCAGGACTGCACCGAGGCGTAGATGCGCCAGATTCCAGCGATTATCAGAGGTGGAGGAGCTAGACCGAGCTAGGGTAGATTTTATATATTTTTGAGGATGTATGTACTTATATGATACATATTGTATATATTTTGGATGATATTGGTGGTTGTTTGCTTGTTCACGATGATTTAGATTGATATCGTATTATGTTTGTTTATTTCTTTTATATATTATGCGTGAGATGTTGATTATGAATATTTCTGTATTTGGTTATATGATGTATATATTATTGTAGACAGGGCGGGGAAAAAACAGGAAGCCCATTTTTATAAAAAAAACCCTGATATTTTGTCCCTACGGATTAATCCGTAGGTGCAATGTTTGCCCCTACACAGTTAGCCGTAGGGACAAATTATCAGGATACATGATATTTGTAGGGTGTTTTTCGTCACCCCATTGAGATGGGAATGCGCGCGTGCTTGTCAGGCGCAGTACAGATTCCCCCTGCCTAAGATAGGCTACAGTTTATTGATTGTGGGGATCCGAATCTCCGGCAGCCGCGGACTAAGCTGTCGTTAATTACCCCTCGCATTTGGAGCGAAGGAACCTCCGATTGACGGGTTAAACTGGTCATGCGAACTCAATGTGCAGTGCGTTAGTGTGTGTGTGTGTTTTGAAAGGGGTTTTGGATATATCGGGGGCCCCACAGAGTTTTTACGGGGGTCCCGCTACCGGGATAGTGGGCTGGGGGTCAAAAGGGCTAGTAGCCCCCATGCGGGGTGCGGGACAGCGCCCCGTTAGAATTTTTTTCTAACGGGGGAAGTGTCTTGAAGGCGCGTGCTTGGCATATGGGCGCATGGTGCCCGGGGTCACATGCGCGCACATGGGCGCTTTAGTGCTTGGGGTCACGTGCGCGCACGTGACCATTGGGCGCCTCAGCGCCCGGGGTCACGTGGCGCACACGTGACCATTGGGCGTCTCAGCGCTCGGGGTCACGTGGGGCACACGTGACCATTGGACGCCTGAGCGTCCCGGGGTCACGTGGCGCACACATGACCGATGGGCGCCTTAGCGCCCGGGGTCATGTGGCGTGCACGTGACCATTGGGCGCCTTAGCGTCCCGGGGTCATGTGGCGCGCACGTGACCGATAGGCGCCTTAGCGCCCTAGGGTCACATGGCGCACACGTGACCGATGGGCGCCTTAGCGCCCCGGGGTCACGTGGCGCACACGTGACCGATGGGCGTCTTAGCGCCCGAGGTCACGTGGTGCACACATGACCGCGGGAAACACCCGCGGGAAGGGCCTGGCCCCTAGGTTGAGGAGTTAAACTCTCAAGGTTTTTTTTGGAGTTGAACTCCTAACAGAAACTAATTTATGGAGTTAAACTCCAACAGATCTAGAAAGGAGTTAAACTCCTGGGGATTTATTGCTCTTCTTTTGAGCCTTGGATCTGTCCAAAGTTAGATTTTTGGAGATGGGTCTTCTTCTTCCTGCTCTTAATCGGCGGGATCTTGGAGAAAAAGGGGTGAGACTTAAAAGTCTCCCCTTTTTGAGATCTGATTCGAGATTCGAGCTCCCCTTCGTGGGTTTTATGGTGAAAAACTATTTATTTTTGAGAAAGGAAGAGTTAAACTCTCGATTTTTTTCAAAAAAGAGGAAAATGGTTTTAGACCCTTGAGAAAGGGGAAGGAGGCACAAACCCTAGTTTTTGGGAGGAATGAAAAGTCTATGCTTTATTCATCATCATGTTGCCTTATATAGGCTTACATATTTACATATAGCCCCTTGGGCTTTACAAAATGGCATTTTGCCCATCCCATGGCTCATGTGCCATTTCTTTTTGCACATAAGCCATGGACTTTACAAAAAAATTGGCTTTATGCCCATTTTGCATACATTCATGCATTAAAAAAATACATAAAAATTCATTTATTACGTGATCTATTTTTTGGCATGGAGGAGGCTGGCCGCGGGCTCGACTTGGACATAGGCCTGCCTGACCTGGGCTTGGGCCCACCTGGCCTGGGTTTGACCTTGACTTTGAATCGGTCAACCGGGGTGCAAATTTTGACCCCAACAAAGTGCCCCCCATCAATAAATGCACACCGCACATTTGAGTTGTGTGCATGAAATTGATGGATCTTGAAGCTGGACTTCGAGGTGGAACATCATTCCAGGGGTGGAGCATCATCCCGGGGAGCATGATTCCCAGGGATCAAAGCATCATTCTGATTCGCGGAGCATAATTCCAGGGTCGAAGTATCCCTCGGGGAGCATGATTCCCGGGGATCGGAGCATCATTCCGATTTGCGGAGCATAATTCCAGAGTCGGAGTATCCCTCGGGGAGCATGATTCCCGGGGATCGAAGCATCATTCCGATTTGCGGAGCATAATTCCAGGGTCGGAGTATCCCTCGGGGAGCATGATTCCCGGAGATCAGAGCATCATTCTGACTCGTGGAGCATAATTCCAGGGTCGGAGTATCCCTCGGGGAGCATGATTCCCGGGAATCGGAGCATCCCTCGGGGAGCATGATTCCCAGGAATCGGAGCATCATTCCGATTTGCGGAGCATAATTCCAAGGATCGGAGCATCATTCTGATTTGTGGAGCATGATTCCAGGATTCGGAGCATCATTCCGAAGAGCGGAGCATGATTCCAGGGGATCGGAGCATCATTCCGAAGAGCGGAGCATGATTCCAGGGATCGGAGCATCATTCCGATGAGTGGCATACATTCTGACCGAAGCATAATTTCAATGCAGAGGTTGATTCCCAGGCGAAGCATAATTCCGACAGGGAAGGCAAATACTCCGAGGCGAAGCAAGATTTTGACACGGGGCACATTCTGAGACGGAGCATGATTCTGGCGCAGGGCTTGTTGGCCGACCTGATTCTGAGACGAAGCATAATTTCGACAGGGAAGGCAGATACACCGAGGCAAAGCATGATTTCGACACGGGGTGCACATTCTGAGACGAAGCATGATTCCGACGCAGAGCTTGCTGGTTGGCTTGATTCCGAGGTGGAGCATAATTCCGATGAGGAGGTCATTGGTTGATTCCGAGCCGAAGCATAATTACGACAGCATAATTCCGACATGAAAGGCAGATACACCGAGGCGAAGCTTGATTTCGACGCGGGGCACACTCTGAGACGAGTATGATTCCGACGCAGAGCTTGCTGGTTGACTTGATTCCGAGCCGGAGCATAATTCCGATGAGGAGGTCGTTGGTTGATTCCGAGCCGAAGCATAATTCCGACAGGGAAGGCAGATACACCGAGACGAAGCTTGATTTCGACGCGGGGTACACTCTGAGATGAAGTATGATTCCGACGCAGAGCTTGCTGGTTGACTTGATTCCGAGGCAGAGCAAAATTCCGACGAGGAGGTCGTTGGTTGATTCCGAGCCGAGGCATAATTCCGACAGGGAAGGCAGATACACCGAGGCGAAGCTCGATTCCGACGTGGGGTACACTCTGAGACGAAGTATGATTCCGACGCAGAGCTTGTTGGTTGATTTGATTCCGAGGCGGAGCATAATTCCGACCGGGAAGGTAGATATCCCGAGGCGAAGCATGATTTCGACACGGGGTAAATTCTGGGACGGAGCATGATTCCGCCGCAGAGGTTGTTGGTTTGATTTGATTTGGGTTGACATCAGCATCGCTATACTGGAATATGGTACCAGAAGCGAATCATCATTTGTCATGAGAGGATTTGGGAATTGGTTTTGGTTTGGCATCTGTATTGCTGCACTGGAGTAATATCAGGAGCAACTCATCATTTGCCCCGGAAGGATATGGAAATTGATGGCTTGGGAGACAGATTTGGATCCCTATCACCTAAGGCTTTTCAATTTTATGGGCCGTAAGGGTCCCATAAAAGCATTTTCTCCCTACGAGTCGAAAGGATCTCGTAGGTGTATTTTCTCCTTAGGAGTCGTGGGGACTCCTAAGTGTGTTGCTCCTTTGTGAGTCGTAAGGATCTCACGCGGGAATTTTCTCCTCACTAAGTCGAGAGGACTTTGCGAGTGCATTTCATCTCTTTTTTTTTACGAGTTTGCGCCCTTTCGGGTTTTCACAAACTCGCCGGCAGTCCTACTATTTTTACTCACGGAGCCCTTTCGGGTTTTCATCCGTGCCCATTTTGCTTGTGGACATACCTTCTTTTTTTTCTTCTCTTTTTTTTTTTGAATCTTCCCCGCCGGTGGGACTTTGAATGTGGTCTCGCCGGTAGGACTTGGGAGAGATTGGGATCATTTTATGCCCGTGGATTGTATACGGTTTTGCAGGATGTATGATCCAGACCGTAGGGCCGGAAAAATAATTTCGAGATTTTGTTGGCGTCTGCATCGCTGCACTGGAATATGGTACCAGAAGCGACTCATCATTCGCCATTGGGGTATGGGATTTGGAATTTGGTTGGCGTCTGCATCGCTGCACTGGAATATGGTACCAGGAGCGACTCATCACTCTCCATTTAGGGATTGGGATTTGGAATTTGGTTGGCGGCTGTATTGCTACACTGGAATATGGTACCAGGAGCGACTCATCATTCGCCACTTGGGGTTTGGGTTTGGTTGGCGTCTGCATCGCTGCACTGGAATATGGTACCAGAAGCGACTCATCATTCGCCATTGGGGTATGGGATTTGGAATTTGGTTGGCGTCTGCATCGCTGCACTGGAATATAGTACCAGGAGCGACTCATCATTCGCCGTTTGGGGATTGGGGAGCGATGGCTTAGGAGACAGGTTTAGATTCCTATCACCTAAGGCTTTTCAATTTTATGGGCCGTGAGGGTCCCATAAAAGCATTTTCTCCCTTCGAGTCGTAAGGATCCCTCAGGTGTATTTTCTTTTTAGGAGTCGTGAGGACTCCCAAGTGTGTTTTTCCTTTGTGAGTCGTAAGGATCCCACGAAGGTTTGTTCTCCTCATGTATCGTGAGGACATATGAGTGGGTCTTCCCAATGGAGCATAATTCCGAGGGCGGAGACCGGCCGCGTAACTGGTGATTGCGGTGGGGCATAGGCATGGTGAGAATTATTTAAGCCCGTGGATTGTATACGGTAGTCAATTTGGGGACTGGCCGTAGGACCGGGAGAATTTTGGAAATTTGAATTTTTGTTGGCATCTGCATCACTGCACTAGAATATGGTACCAGGAGCGACTCATCATTCGCCTTTGTTTCGTTTTTTTTTTGTTTTTTTTTTGTTGTTTTTTTTACCGCGATTGCTCTATCATTTCAGCTTTTCTTATCGCGAAGGTCGCGATTGTCCTATCATTTCGACTATTTATTCGCGGTTGCCCCATCATTTGGGTTTTATTTTTATTTTTACTCACTGATTTTTATTGCGAGTTGCCCCATCATTTCGGCTTTTTATTATTATATATTTTTTTATTTACACTTCCTTTTTTTTATTTACACATTTTTTTTACATTCCCAGTTTAACGACTTAGAAGTCGACTGTTCCCAGTTTAATGACATGGTGGTCGACTGTTTTCAGAGAAAGGAAGATGTCTGAGAGAATCGGTTTCACGAAGAACTTCGGTCTCCGTTTGTATGAACTTGGCGGTCGCAGCTGGATTGTTTGTTAACACGCCTTTAGACAGTTCTATCTCTCCTGCCTGGTATTGCTTTTCGAACCAATCTTTGAAGACGAAGCAGTCCTCAATGGTATGACCTATCACTCTGTGATAGGGGCAGTATTTGGGGCCGTCGGTCATAATTGTTTCCTGCGGACTTTTTGACTCTGGCAGTTGTAGACCGTTCCTCGGAGCGTCTTTGAATATTTTACGGATTTTGTCCCATCTGAAGGAATAGACCTTATCCAGCTTCTCTTTTAGTGGAGATTCTCATCCCTCTCCGAACACTGGCTTCCGAGATTGGTTGGCATTAGGCCTGCTCAACCCTTGCTTATTTCGGTTAGCCGAGGCATTGAAAGATTCAGTATCGTTGGAATTTCCGCCTTTGCAATTTTCGTCCTTTCGGTTTCTCCAGGACCTATTGTTATTTTGGGAGTCAGAGGAGGACTCCTGCTTTGAGCGCTCCAGCATCTGAACTTTCCTGGTCAGCTCTTGGAATGTTTTGAGACCCGCAGTGCATAGAAACGGGGCCATCCAATTGTTGAGATTTCCGACGAGGAGACCGACAGATTGGTCTTGCTCTATCGGCGGTTCGCATTTGACGGAGAGATTGCGCCATCGGGTTATAAAATCTGTGCTGCTTTCGTTGTTCTTGGGCTTGGTCCTTACGAGCTCGGCAATGGTGATCTTATCGCTGACGCTCATGAACCTTTGTCGAAACAAAGATTCCATTTGGACGAAAGTAGTAACGGAGCCATCCGGTATGCTCGCGTACCAGTCGAAAGCAACATCTGTCAGGCTATTAACGAACTGGCGGAGGAGAAGCGCAGCATTGCCCCCGGTATTCCCGCATGAGGCTTTAAAGTGGGTGATGTGCTGATTCGCATTTCCTGTCCCATTGAATCTTCTGAATTAAGGGATGACATAGCCGCTAGGAAATTCTACCAGATCATACTGACCAGGATATGGTCTCCCACTACTGCTGATTTCTTTTTGCGCTTCGGTTTCGGCCACCAATGTTTTGACTTTGCTGGCAACCAAATCCATAATTTGATCTTGAGTTAGCGGGCTACTGTCATCGGCAGCCAAGACATTTCCCGAGATAGGATGCGACTGATTTTCATGCGGTCCGCCCACTTTTGGATTTGAGGGAACGGGCGTCGGCTGTTTCGGGACACCGTTTCCCGGTTCATGAGAGCCCTGCGCCTGATTGGGCGCTGAGAGGCAAGTTGGGCCGTGAGCTGTAAGACGGCATTTGTCAAGTCGTCAATTTTTGAGTAGAGCTTGGCCATCTCCTTGTCTTTGCTTCTGAGCTGTTTTCGGAGCTCTTGGAGAAGTTGCTGCTCTACGTTCTTGGGACGGAAGATTGGCTCATCTTCGCTTTCCGAGCCCGACTCCTCATGGACCGAAGGGTCTTTCTGCCTATCATCCTCATCGAGAGGGTTTTCATCATCCACCGGAGGCGGCTGTTCTTGGGAAGCGGCAACCACATTCAAGCCAGATTGGATTTGAGATGTGGTGGCCCCGTCCTTGCTCTTGCTGTGCATGCCCACCTTGTAGACGGTGTGGACAACATATCCAGCCATCTCTTTATCTTTGGCAGCTGATTTCGCGGAGCAGTCCGGGCTTTAGAAATTCATAAATTTTAACATGGCCAGAGCCCTAGCCCTTTTGTTGGCTCTGTATCTGAGCCGCTTCTGCCTCAGCTTTTTTGCCTTGAGCACTTGGCAGGCTTCTGCTCTTTGGGAAGCCGCCATAGGCCGAGCGATGAGGAGGCTTGAGAGGACACCCAATCGAGCGGTTGTCAGAGACGCCGCTGGAGCTTGCTCAAGACGCATTGTAGCTTTGTTGGTGTTGATGGCCTTGCCCCCAGCCGGGGCCAAGGAAAGTCGTTCAAACACTGACTTGCGTTTGGGTTGGGGCGCCCTCGAGATCACTATATTTGGTCTCCTGCCTTTCGAGACCGGTCTGTCTGATGCTGGAGCTTGAGGAGCTGGGATGGAGTTAGCTGACACGAACAGAATAGAGCCGAATGGTAGCGGTGGCTCTTCCCATTGTCGTCCGAGACTGGCCGGAAGGACCGTCCTGGCGTCCATCTTCATCGTGTAGGAGATGGGAGCCGTGCTGAGATCTGAGTTCATCTTTGGAGACATTGTTGAAAAGTGATTGCTTGAAAACCTGCATAAAAGAGCATTATTTTAGTATAAATATAGGTATGTATATTTATTGAGTTCGCATGAACGTTTAACCCGAAATATGGGAGGAGAGATTGGTCCCACCGGGCGTGCCAGAATCTGTAGGGTGTTTTTCGTTACCCCATCGAGATGGGAATGCGCGCGCGCTTGTCAGGCGCAGTACAGATTCCCCCTGCCTAAGGTAGGCTAGGGTTTATTGATTGTGGGGATCCGAATCTCCGGCAGCTGCGGACTAAACTGCCGTTAATTACCCCTCGCATTTGGAGCGAAGGAACCTCCGATGACGGGTTAAACTGGTCATGCAAACTCAATGTACAGCGTATTGGTGTGTGTGTGTTTTGAAAGGGGTTTTGGATATATCGGGGGCCCCACAGAGTTTTTACGGGGGTCCCGCTAACCGGATAGCAGGTTGGGGGTCAAGGGGGCTAGCAGCCCTCTTTCGGGGTGCGGGGCAGCGTCCCGCTAGAAATTTTTTCTAACGAGGGAAGCGTCTTGAAGGCGCGTGCGTGGCACGTGGGCGCATGGTGCCTGGGGTCACGTATGCGCACATGGACGCTTTAGTGCCCGGGGTCACGTGCGCGAACGTGACCATTGGGCGCCTCAGCGCCCGGGGTCACGTGGCGCACACGTGACCATTGGGCGTCTCAGCGCCCGGGGTCACGTGGGGCACACGTGACCATTGGGCGCCTTAGCGTCCGGGGTCACGTGGGGCACACGTGACCGATGGGCGCCTTAGCGCCCGGGGTCACGTGGAGCGCACGTGACCATTGGGCGCCTTAGCGTCCCGGGGTCACGTGGCGCGCACGTGACCGATAGGCGCCTTAGCGCCCTGGGGGCACGTGGCGCACACGTGACCGATGGGCGCCTTAGCGCCCTGGGTCACGTGGCGCACACGTGACCGATGGGCGCCTTAGCGCCCCGGGGTCACGTGGCGCACACGTGACCGATGGGCGCCTTAGCGCCCGGGGTCACGTGGTGTACACGTGACCGTGGGAAACACCCGCGGGAAGGGCCTAGCCCCTAGGTTGAGGAGTTAAACTCCCAAGGGTTTTTTTTTGGAGTTGAACTCCTAACAGAAACTAATTTATGGAGTTAAACTCCAACAGATCTAGAAAGGAGTTAAACTCCTGGGGATTTATTGCTCTTCTTTTGAGCCTTGGATCTGTCCAAAGTTAGATTTTTGGAGATGGGTCTTTTTCTTCCCGCTCTTGATCGGCGGGATCTTGGAGAAAAAGGGGTGAGACTTAAAAGTCTCCCCTTTTCAAGATCTGATTCGAGATTCGAGCTCCCCTTCGTGGGTTTTATGGTGAAAAACTATTTATTTTTAAGAAAGGAAGAGTTAAACTCTTGATTTTTTTCAAAAAAGAGGAAGATGGTTTTAGACCCTTGAGAAAGGGGAAGGAGGCACAAACCCTAGTTTTTGGGAGGAATGAAAAGTCTATGCTTTATTCATCATCATGTTGCCTTATATAGGCTTACATATTTACATATAGCCCATTGGGCTTTACAAAATGGCATTTTGCTCATCCCATGGCTCATGTGCCATTTCTTTTTGCGCATAAGCCATGGGCTTTACAAAAATTTGGCTTTATGCCCATTTTGCATACATTCACGCATAAAAAAATACATAAAAATTCATTTATTACGTGATCTATATTTTGGCATGGAGGAGGCTGGCCGCGGGCTCGACTTAGGCATGGGCCTGCCTGACCTGGGCTTGGGCCTACCTGGCCTGGGGTTGACCTTGACTTTGACTCGGTCAACCGGGGTGTAAATTTTGACCCCAACAATATTTTGTACCTATGGACTCAGTAAAAACTTGCCCCTACGAATTTATCCGTAAGGGAATCGATCAGGCCCTACGTATAAATTCGTAAGGGCCAGTATTTTATTTTATAAACCAATAAATTAAATAAAGATTATGTCCCTACGGACTAAGCTATAGGGATAATTTCAGGGCGAAGACTTGCACCTGCGGCCTTTGGACCTACGGTAAAGTTTTATGTCCCAATGGATATATCTGTAGGGGCAGTGATTTGCCCCTACGGCTAAATCCGTAGGGGCAACCCATTATTGTAGTAGTGAAAGTGTGGAGCCCATATGTATACCAAATACTGACAGATAGACCTGGCAAATGAGGTGAGTTAACCATGACTTGTCTCGCCTCGTCTCGTAACGAGCAGATTTTATTCGCCTCACAACGAGCGGATTTTATTCGCCTCATTGTCGACACGGGCGGGTCAACGATTTGACTTGCCTCGCTGTGACGAGTTGGAAGAGGCGACTCGGTTTCGAAAATACCCGATGTTGCCTCGCTCGAGTTCGCCTCATCTAACTCGTGAATCGTCTCGCATCGCCTTGTCGATTCACGAGTTGACTCGTCCGAAGTCACCACGAATCGACAACTCGCTCTGGCTCGCTTCAACTCGTTCGCCGAATCGCCTTGAAACCTGCATCCATCGGTCGGCAACGATTGGATGCTCGACGAATCGTGTCGCGTCGTCTCGAATCTACCGTCCAACGGTCGAAGTTTGCCTCGGTTTGCCTCGCCTCGAATGGTCTAGGGCACATGGATCTACACGAGGCGAGGCGAATCGCCTCGCCTCAGTTCGTAACAGTCAGAAATGGGAAAAAATTTCAAAAAAAAATTAAAACCCTATAAACAAACACAACCCCCCCCATATTTCTTCTCATTTCAAATCTTTTTCTCTCCCAAATTAAAAAAAATTACCATCTCTCCTAAAAAAAATACTATCTCTCAAAAAAATAACATCTCTAACTTCCAAGTTTTTGAAGAATAGAAGCTCTTTATCCTCTGACTCTGAATTTTCGAAGCTCGAGCCTTCGACCGACCCATTCTACTCTACTGCTATTCTGAAATTCTGCTCTCTTTCTTATTTCTTGTTTTTATTTTATTATCTCTCTTTTGTGGTTAAATTGGTATTTTCGGTTTTATTATATTTATTATTTAATTTTTTTAATTAGTTAAAAAATTAATATGGAGGGTCCATTCGACAAATCCAAGTTCTTCATTCTGATATAGAACCACAAGTAGAAGGATCTACACATATATCTAGAGTACCTAAAAAACATGCTACTGATAGTAATGTTTGGGATCATTATACAACTGAATTTAGGGAAGGTATTAGATACGCACTTTGCAAATATTGTGGTAATGCATATAAATATAAGGAAGGTACCGGTATTTTGCATAAACATTTACAAAACACTTAGATGCCCCGACCGCTTCTTTCTCTGCACAATCATAAATTGATTTCGTCGATCAAGGTCTTTTTCATTATAATCATGATTTAAATGTTGAAGAAATGGCAAGTTTTGTTATGACAGATGAACAGTTTCTCGGATTTGGAGAAAACTAAGGTTTTGAGCGGTACGTTCAAAAGGCATTGCAACCAGCATACAAAATGGAGTGCATGATTTGTTCGCAAGATTGGAAAACATCAGCTGTTAGGAAACAAAATGCAATCACTTTGAACTCGGATTATCTACCTGAGGAGCTTACAGGATCGGACGAGACCAACACTGAAGGAGGAATCACAACCGGCACCGACGAATAGTGAGTAGGATCTGTAATTGTAAAAAAAAAAACTACGTAGACATGATTCCCTCTCATTGAGCTCAATATTTGGGAGAGATACGGAGGCAGCCCGAGTGGGTTCGGTCTTATATGTAAAAAAACAACAAATTGTATTATATAATTGTAATTTGATTTATGTTAATAAAAATTTTAGTTCATTTTTCATTTATTATTAATTTTTTTGGTTTTTTTTAATTTTTAGAAAAAGATACTAGAGTCAGACGAGTTGACTTGCCTGACTCGTGTGAGTCGCCTTACCTCGCCTTGCGATTCGTCTCGATGAGACGGCGAAGCGAGCAGGGTTAGTGCCCATTACTGTTGAACTCGCCTCGCCTCGTTGGGCTCAACGAGTCACCAAGGTTCATTTTCCACGCCTACTGACATATAGCAGTTAAACATGTGCGGTTAAACTAGCATTTCTTTAGTTTTTTTTTTTTATATATCTCTGCCATTATGATGCTAAAGTAAGGGGTCTCTGTCTACCACTTTTAGGACCTCTAACGATCAAAACGTTAATATAAAGATAGAGTTTAAACAAAACAAATTTGAAGTTTGAAAGTTTGACCATAAGGTCTTTGGGTTTGAGACTTCCGATAAACGCAACCACTTACCGTTAATTATATCCTGTTGTCTTAGGAAATACGTAGACGTGATATCTTGTTAAGTTGTTCTAAATCACATCACTTTGAATAAAGATCACATCATAGTTAAGTGTACTTGCAAAAATAAAGATAATATAAAGTAGTCATTAAAAGACATTTCATGTATATCGTTTACTTACAACATAAATACATGTGTACTTCTTTCCATCTTGAATTCAAAATAAAGAAAAAAGAGATACAAATATATTTCAACAGTAAAGGGATATCTCAGTATCAAAATTTGACACCATACTTGAAATTTAAATGGATAATTCCACTTGTAGAACCCACACATAGCCAAACAAATCAACATGGATCCTCTGTGACTCAAAAATGAGCTTGAAACCCTATTTAAAGCAGATGCGGATATCTTCTACATAGATATCCGCTTCATTTTGATGTTTGCGGGTATCTTCTAGATAGATATCTGCATCAAGCTAAAGTGTGCGGATATCTCCTCTTTGGGATCTTTTTTTTTTATTATCAAAACTGAGTTAAAGTGGGTTCTACTCGAGGGGGCCCATAGTTTTTTACTTGAAAAAGTGGGGGAATCACTCTGAGTGGAATCCAAACACCATTAAAGGTCTATGTAGAGATATCCTCTTGGCGTTAGGCTTACGGGTATATCCTAAAGAGATATTCGATGTGTTTTAAGTTTGCGGGTATCTTTTATGGAGATATCCGCTTGTTTTGGGTATTTGTTTTAATGTATCCGCAATTAAAGATACTCTTTCCTTCATGTTATTTTGGGTATTTTCCACTTGATTGTATACTACTTTTTCTCTTAAGGAAAGTAATATGTAAGTGGTTCAATTCAAAGGGATCCATTGCTTCTAATTCAAAATACAAATGGACAACATTTCTCCTTACATTTTTGGGTTTGTTATGAAGAAATATGGACTGTTTAAGGTCTATGTTCTTATATATGTGGGGGAAAATAGAATTTCCTCCATTTTTCAAGAAGAAATACTATCGTATTCTCATTTTTGTCAAAAAATCATGAAATTGATCATGTTTTTGAGTTCTTTGAGAAGTTCTTGATTATAGGAATCGGTAGAAATTCCCCCAAGCCTTTCGATTTTGTTTGACCCCTGTTAAATTGAAGAGATTCTTGAAGGAAGAAGAAGGCCTTCATCGATTCATCCATCTTTTCTTTCTTCTTTCTTCTTTCTTCTTTCTTTCTTCATCTTCTTTCCTTAACCGAGAGCCTTTGTAATCTTCAACATGTTGTTTACCGCAAAAAAAGAGGACCGGAGATGATGGAATGTCTAGCCTGAATTTGGGGGAAGATGCATAAGTTTGATCCATCCACCTCTCCGAAAACACTAAGTTGATTTATAGCGCCGTAAATCGGAGGTTCGAATGAATGTGACCGCTGTAACCGACTTCATATTCATTCTGAGGATGAGAGGTTTATTGATTGTGGGGACATATTTTTCATGCAGGTGCAAGCCCCTGTAGTTAATTACGTTATCGCGAACGATGAAAACTTTCTGCACTCCAGGTTCTTTCCTTCATGTGTCGTGTCTTTTGGTTTTTATTTTTATTTGGGTTGCCCTTGGATTGTGTATGAAGACTAATTTATATCATTGTCCGTAGGGCGCGGATTAGTCCAAATCCGTACTTTATATTTTACATGATTTAGGTCCATGTTGGTATCTTGGTTTGCCAATGGAGTTGAACTTAGGTTGCATTTCTCATATTTGTAAGATCCGTCAGTTCAAATGAGAGCAGAAGCTCTATTTAAGAATCGTTAGTTTCATTTGAGAACTAAGATCAAAGGTCATATCTTGAGAACATGTTCTCAATTGATCATTTGATCATAAGTGAAGTCTAGGCTTCCATAGTTAGCTGCTTTGCTAAACTTTTAAGATTTGGTTTATTTCTTTTCATGCGCTTGCGCAATTATGCTGCGCATGGCTTCTGCCCGCATGCATGGTACGTGATGCGCATGCATTATATGGCGCTTGATGGGTCATGGATTGGTATTTGCTTCTGGAACTTGCGCATGTGCATGGCACAGGTGCACATGGCTTCTTTATGGAGAGACCGCGCAGCTCTTTAGAGAGCGCACGTGGTGCAGCGCATACTGCACACTTGTTTTGTGAAAATGTTTGTCTTTCCAGAAAGTGAAGTCGAAACTTCAATTGATCAAACTTTAAGGGTTGCGCTTCTAGGGTGCGCATAGGTTTATGAGGTGCGCCCTAAGTCAGGGCAACCCCCGTTCTTTGTAAAAGTTAACAACTTTCAAGAAATCATTGATTTCAATGGAGTTGAAACTCGTAAGAGAGCCAAAACTTTGATTTTTTATGTGTCGAAACACTTTTTTAGTAGGAGTTTTTCCTCTAAAGTTTTGGACCTTAAGATTAACTCCTCCATGAAAGTCAAAACTTTCATAGGAAGGAAATAAACCCCAAGATCTTTCGATCTTGTATGTTAGAGTCGAAACTCTTTAGGAAGCCAAAGCTTTTTGTATGAAATAAAGAGTTTTCTCTTTTTATTTACGTAATCGAAATTAGGGTTTTGGCCGAAGAAGGTCTTTCTTTGAGAACCGGTTCTCTATTTCTTTTGAGGAAGAAGATCAAGAAGCAGCTCTTATTTTTTTTTTATGATAGTCTCCTTCTTTTTTCTCCAAAAGGGCCTTCTATTTATAGGAGAGAGATTTGTTAGGGTAAATCCCTAACAAACATGTTTAAATTGATATATATCAATTCAGAGTGCATGCGCACCGTTGGAACATTGATTCAGAGATCTTTTTATTAATAAAGATCAATCAGGAAGATTTTCTTTCAAAAGAGCATCAGCTCAATAGAAGCGCACGCTTCAACGATGTGCGCTTGCTCTACATGCCTTGCGCATGTATCGTAGCGCAAGTTGCTTCTGCAGTGTGCAAAGACTTTACGCATGCGCGCGTGCATTGCACGTGACGCATAGCACACACACTTGGTTTTTATGCCAAGTGCGCAACCAAAGCTTGTGCTCCAAGCTTATAGAGCATGCGCTCCAGAGAGGGTGCGCCCTATTTTAGGCGGGAACACCTGTTAATCAATTGTAATATCTTTTTTTGTGTATATTTTCCTTTTGAGGGATATTTAAAACTTTCTTTAGGGATAGGGCGGTTAACAAGGCACTACCCATATTTTTAGGGGTAGTGAGAATGAAAACAGCCCACTAAACAAGCAAAAATCGTTCATACGGATATCTCTTTGGAGATATCCGCAACCGCTCTAAACTCGATGCGGATATCTCTTTTATTTCAATCAAAAGAGATATCCACAATTAGAGATTCCTGGTTCAATGATTCCCGCTTTTGAAGCTAGGGCGCTTTACATGAAGTATTTGACATTTTGGGGTTTAAGAGTCTCTAATTTTGAAATTAATTTGGTGAGGTGGCATCTTATTTGCAAGAGAAATCAACTAAAAAATTCATAAAAATCAAATCAAACTTCATAAACGTATCTAA
Source organism: Agapanthus africanus (assembly GCA_030015575.1). Taxonomy (NCBI): domain Eukaryota; kingdom Viridiplantae; phylum Streptophyta; class Magnoliopsida; order Asparagales; family Amaryllidaceae; genus Agapanthus; species Agapanthus africanus. The sequence goes on along the minus strand of CM057338.1, from coordinate 370,381,125 downwards.
CCTCACTATTAAATTGAATCCAAACTTCACCTATAACCACCTTCTCTTTCTATTTTTAAAAAGTCTAATTTATCAAATACATGCATAGCACGTTGTCACGTCCCGCTTCCCAAAATACGGAATGTGAGGGGTGACTAGGCCACCCATGCTCCTACGGTCAGGGAATCATCCCGCCGTAGTCACATTTCGGCTTTTATCATTACATGGTAGTCAGTAAACAATATCAGAGTAAAGAAAATCACAGTCCACAACTTTATTACATTAAAATAAAAGAGTTCGAGATACATTTATTTTGCATAAAAAAATAACTGACCAACGAAATAACAATGTGCTTATAGCAAAAAGGGCGGCGCTGATGTTGCGGTCTAGACCTCCGCGATCTTGAAAGGCAGGTCCTGCTTCCTGGCTGGGTCTATTTCGTCCTCTGAGCATGCACACTTAGGTCGTCAGGGCGACACATATAGCAACAAATATATAATGTGCATACAATGTTGTCAAATATGAAAGATGCGACAGAATACAGAAATATGAGAATAATGAATATCATTTGAATATGCACAGCGTGATATATGTATCATGTCAGTAAACCAGGCAATGTGTATGTCACTACTTATCAGTCACTAAGTCAATGATATCAGTTGGTAGAAAGGATGCTCATGTTTAACAAGGGTCCCGTGCATGCCCGAGACTATGGTCCACTGTTGCCCGAGACATAACCCTGCAACCGTGTCGCTAGGCCCATGACCTAATGTATGTATGTGTGTGTGTGTGTGTGTGTGTCACTAATATCGAATGATCATCCTCTAAATCACTATACCTCGCTAAATACAAGTTAAATTCCATATTGATTTCCCCATTCCCCAGGTTATAGTATGTGTTCGGGTATTAGATAGGTTGTGAACAAATATGTATCGCTTTCACTTTCAATCATACTTCCCCTTATCAATATCACTTTCAATCACAGGTTCACTGTCGTACTTGTCACAACCCAATCACTAACACTTATATATCGACAATGCAAATCAGTCGCTAGGTCTCAATGTAAACGATCACTATGCAGAAGGTATATAGAAAACACAAAATAAGGTAGAAATGCACTAACATATATTTACTAAGTTATGACAGCCAACGCCATATGACTTGCAAAATTCATCATAAATCACAAGTATAGAATCGACCAAAATAATACAAATGACGTACGAAGTATACTTGATTATCTAAGCGGTAAAATTATTTTCGTGTCAATAGAAATTCAGGTTAGGGAATCATCATCATTTCATATTAGCGATCAATTGCTGGAATCCCAGTTTCAGAACTAGAAGTTCAACTTCGTGTGCGGTTTACTAGGGATTGTGTTTAGATTCAGATGTTACCCCAGCTTAATAAAACCTAGTTCTATCTGTTATGTTTCCGACGCATCAAGAGGATCCATGATAGTCTTTCTATACTAGAAGATATGTCATGTTTAGTGTGAAGGTGAAAGAAATGTCATTGCAGAAACTGCAGAACACCTCGACAGTCTAAAATATAAACAAAATAACAAACGATAGTTAAACTGAACTAGAATAGATCCATATGTTATATAACTAAATTATCTACGTAAATATATAGGACTCCGCGCATTTTCAGTTTTATGTAGGGACGTACAGGCGCTTAAGTTCAGGTATCTTTGTGGAATGCTGCCCCGGACTGCAGTCCAGAGCCACATTCCCAGTCAATTATCGTTACAGTGGCCTATTAGTATTGAAAGGTAAACCATAGAGAGTTCAATCTTATTAGGTCAGCTTCGATATGAGCCATAGAACATTACATTCCGATATGTAACTAATTTAATACCAATTTAACACTGCTACGTGTACAGTAAAATCAGATTTGACGTCCTGTCTTTAGGACATCGTTTCCTAGCGTAATGCTTTGTTATTTGAGTTCAGTTTCCTACATAATATTCATAAGTAGCAAAATAAATTATTAGTGTATTTTCGACAGGGTTTTGGATCGGTTCACCACATCGAACTCTTAGCGTACACTATCTTGAATTATCGAATTAATGTCGGTTTTGTCCAACTCATGAAAACGGTATATAATACTTACAATTCCACACGATACTAATATGATGTTTTAGCTCCAATTATGCTCAAAACAACCATCTTAGAATTACTATGGTTTTCTATGAAGATACGATGATGACTCACAATATATACGTGTCAATATACTATTAAACACACATTCGTAATAATCTATCTAATGTAATTCTAATACAAAATCGTAAATTTATTTTCATAGCATGTTAAAGAAAGTGAGGGATTCACTTGCCTTTGGTCGCTAATATAGAAGCGACACCACTTGCGGACTTCGTCTCGACACACGAGACGATGCGATACTGGACACAGTGCGTGGTGCGAGCGCGATGTATGGAGATCCGGTACTAGGCACGGTGACGACACGAGTGTGACACGGTAGTGGGCGTGGTCTTGGCTCGGTGCGTGGTGCAGGAGTGGCATGGCGCGATATGGTACCGAACGCGGTGCGTGGTGTGGGAGTGGGCACGGTGTGTGCACTGGATCAGGGTATGGTGTGGCACGAGGGCTGGCACGACGCGACACGGGGGCTGCATTGGGGGTCGCCGGCTGTGGAGGTTGGCTTGGACGGCAACGATGGTGACTGCGAGGTGCTCGGCTCGTTGACTTTTGAAGCTCGTTGATGGTTTTAGGGGGGCTCGGTGGTTGCGGCGACGAGGTGGGTTTCGGTGGTGGTTGTGGTTGTGGAGGAGCTCGAAGAAGGTGGTGTTGTAGTCGAAGAAGAAAGATGAGATGGTCGCAGTTGGGGGAGAGGAAGGGATGTTGAGGAGCTTGTGGTTGGGGGTGAGAAGCTTGGGTTGTCGGCGGTGAGGACGAGGGGGTCGGGTTTGAGTTGGAGGGGAGATTTTGGGGGTTAGAAAGAGGGAGAGTTATTGAGAATGAGGGAGAGATAGAGGGAGATCGCAGGGGAGGGGCCTCAAAATCACGGAGGCAGTTGAGACATGGGCGAGGACGAGATCGTGGGGGAGCGGGTCTTACGGACGCGTCGGCGAGAGGCGAAAGAGGGGGAGCAAGTGGGGATTTGGGGGAGGAAATCTCAGGGAGATCGTTGGTGAGGGCGTCGCGGAGGTGGGCATGGGTCTTGAGGCGACGGTCATGAGGAAGGAGGGGGAGGAACGTTGGAAAGAGACGGGAAAAGAAAAGAAGAAGGAGAAGAAGGAGAAGAAGGAGAAGAAGGATGAGGGGTTCGGGTCGGGTCGGGTTTTGTTTAGGTGTTAGGGATTGGGTTTGGGTTTTAGGGGTTAGGGAAAAATAAATAAAATAATAAAAAATATATAAAAATGCAAAAAAAAATATTAGGAAACTCTGGAAAAATTACGAAAAATATATACATGGAACTGGGGATTTACATCATACCCCTCTTACAAAAATTTCGTCCTCAAAACTAAAGAATGAAAACAACGGAAAAACCAACAACTACTCAAATAGGTGCAGAAAACGTGAATGGATGTCCTCCTTGTGTTCCCAGGTAGACTCTCCTGGAGAACGACCACCCTAAAAAACTCGAACCAAGGGAATGACTTTGTTCTTTAACATTTTTACCTGACGATCGAGAACGGTAGTAGGCTGCTCCTCGTAAGACAGATCGGTACCCAACGTTAACTCTGAATGGTCCAAGATATGTCTGTCATCCCGAACATAGCTCCTCAACCGAGATACATGAAAAGTATTGTGCATACTATCTAGTGATGGAGGCATGACAAGTCGATAAGCCACGTCTCCTACTCGCTCTAGCATCTCAAAAGGTCCGATGAATCGGGGACTGGGTTTTCCGCGACTACCAAACCTGATCACTCCCCGAGTGGGCGATATCTTTAGAAATACGTGGTCACCAATACCAAACTCCAACGACCTTCTGCTGGCATCTGTCCAACTCTTCTGTCGGTCCTGAGCCGCCTTGATCCTGATCGTCTGAATCTTGCTCACTGTCTATACTATAATCTCATAGCCCAACAATTTTCGTTCATCCACGTCATCCCAACAAAGAGGGGATAGAAACTTCTGTCTATACATAGCCTCAAATGGGGCCATATGGATGCTAGCTTGATAGCTGTTGTTATACGAAAACTCTACCATATGGAGGTGATCCTCCCAAGAGCCCTAAAAATCAAGCATGCATGCCTTCAGCATATCTTCGAGCGTCTGGATAGTACGCTCGGATTGCCCGTCCGTCTGTGGATGGTAGGCCATGCTGAACTTGAGACGAGTACCCAAACTATCATGCAGGCTCTTCCAGAAATGGGAAATGTACCTGGTTTCTCGATCAGACACGATACTAACTAGTACTTTGTGCAGTCTCACAATCTCCTATATTTCTCTACAAGCGACTCCGTCGATTGTTCGACTCGGAAAGGTATGCAATGTGCTGCCTTTGTGAGACGATCAACAATAACCCAGACAGCATTGTTGCCCCTTGGACTTCGAGGTAGTGCCGTCACAAAATCCATGGTGATGTGCTCCCATTTCCACTGGCATTGGAAGCGGTTGCAACAACCCAGCAATTCTCTGATGCTCGGCTTTCACCTGTTGGCATACCAGACACTTGGAGACAAAGCAAGCAATCTCCCTCTTCATCCCGTTCCACCAGAAGTGCTGCCTCAGGTCTCTTTACATCTTGGTGCCACCTAAGTGCACCGAGTAAGAGGAACTGTGTGACTCAGCTAGAACTTCATCTCGAATCTCCCCTTTGGAACACACAGCCGACTGCTAAATCTCAGAGAGCCATCTCCGTGAATCTGCAAATCCATCCTCAAACAGCCTCAACTAACCTTCTGAATTTCTGCAGCTGAGAATCTCCAGCCTGTGCAGCTTTAATGTGATCTATAAGCGATGATTGAACTTGCAACTGCCAGAGCTGTTCGGGGACACCCGGTGTAACTACCTCCAACTCGAGTCTCTGAAGATCATCGAAAATCCCTTTCTGACAAGTCAACAACGTAACTGACGGCCTGCGACTAAGAGCGTCAGGAACGACGTTCACCTTCCCCAGATGATACTGCAGATCAATATCGTAGTCTGTCATCAACTCCAACCATCTGTGTTGTCTCATATTCAGCTCCTTCTGAAAGAACACGTATTTTAAACTTTTGTGATCTATGTACCACTCTTTCGCCTATTAAGTAATGCCTCCATATCTTTAAAGCGAACACAACGGCCGCTAACTCCAGGTCATGCGTGGGGTAGTTCTTTTCAAGAGTTTTCAACTGACGAAAGGCGTAAGCCACCACTCGACCGTGCTGCATTAATACACAACCTAAACCTTTTCCCGACGGATCACTATGAATAACCAAGTCACCCGACCTGTCTGGCACAGTCAGGATTGGGCCGTGGTCAACTTCAGTTTCAACAGCTCAAACGTCTGGGTGCACTCCTCTGACCAAACATATGGCACCTCCTTCCGTATGAGCTTTGTCAAGGGTTCCGCTACTCTGGTGAAATCTTGGACAAACCACCAATAATACCCAGCCAATCCTAAGAAGCTTCTTATCCCAGCAACTGATTTCGGTGTCGGCCAGTCTTTCATAGATTTGATTTTTGTCGGATCCACTGAAATGCCGTCTCTCGTAACGACATGCCCTAGAAATTGCACCTTGTCGAGCCAAAACTTGCACTTGCTTAGCTTAGCATAGAGCTTCTCCTCCCGTAAAACCTGCAATACAATTCGTAGGTACTCGGTGTGCTCCTTTCGACTTCTGGAATAGACTAGAATGTCGTCGATGAAAACGACGACAGCCTGATCCAAGTACTTGGAGAAAACCCTATTCATCAAGTCCATAAATATGGTCGGTGCATTGGTAACACCGAACAGCATCACAAGAAACTCATAGTGGACATATTGGGTTCGGAAAGCCGTCATGCATACATCCACTGCCTTGACATTGATCTCGTGATACCCTGACTGAAGATCATGTTTAGAAAATACCCGAGCACCAGCCAGCTGGTCAAACAAGTCATCGATGAGGGGAATGGGATATTTGTTTTTCACGGTCACCCGATTCAACTTCCAGTAGTTGATGCACATGCGTAAGGAACCGTCTTTCTTCTTAACCAGTAACACAGGAGCACCCCACGGAGAAGCATTTGGATGGATAAATTCCTTGCCCAGAAGATCTTCTATTTGCTTCTTTAATTCTGCTAACTCAACTGGCGCCATCCTGTAGGGAGCCTTGAAAACTGGCGCCGTCCCTGGAATCAGGTCAATCAAGAAGCCCAATACGTGAGACGAGGGTAAACCAGGTAGATCTTCAGGGAAGACATCAAGAAACTCTCGAACTACCTCCGGTGCTGGCTCCTCGTCTATCTCCATAGCTATCAAGGTCTTCGGCTTTGCTCGGAATTTAGTTGGTTCCAAAAACTCGCTACCACCTACGAACATGAACTCCGGGTGATTAGGAATGCGAAATGTCACACTCCTAGCCTGGCAGTTGATAACAACATGAAACATTCTCAACTAATCCATCTCTAGAATGGCATCGTAGCTACCAGTCCCAATCAAAAGAAAGTTTGCATAAAATTCCCTGCCACAAACCACCACAGGACATAACCTACACTCTTGGATGGACACAATAATTCCGTTACCCGTATGTATCTCCTAACCCTTGATCAGCAGCTCGTGAGGTATAGAGTGTGTGTCAACAAACCGCGTAGAAATAAAGCAATGCGAAGCACCCGAATCAAAAATAACTCTAGCTGGTAGCCTGCTGACCCTGTGCTCGCTAGATCCGCAAATCATACACTGGCCCTTGGCTCTGCGACAATCTCTCTGCATGTGCCGTGGCCTCTGGCAATAGTCGCAAATCAGTGCCCTCCGCTGCGGTTACTGAAGTGAAAAGGTACGCTTCATCTGTGTAACACCCGGCCTGTGAACTGGGATCGCTCCATGATGAGAAATGGTAGTTCGTGATGGAACTACATGGGATCTCATGTCCACCGATTGTTGGCCCTTGGCCTTCTCCGCCAATCTTTCCTATACACGGGCAGAGTTCAACACCTGAGCGAAGGTCTGAAGGTCGAGAGATGCGATAAGCTGTTGCAGTTCAATATCGAGCCCCTGCTGAAACCGTCTGGCCCTGGCGGCTTCGGTGGCTACCATGTGTAGGGTGTTTTTCGTCACCCCATTGAGATGGGAATACGCGCACGCTTGTCAGGCGTATACTACAGATTCCCCCTGCCTAGGGTAGGCGGGGGTTTAATGATTGTGGGGATCCGAATCTCCGGCAGCCGCGGACTAAGCTGCCGTTAATTACCCCTCGCCTTTGGGGCGGGGGAACCTCCGATTGACGGGTTAAACTGGTCATGCGAACTCAATGTGCAGTGTGCGAGTGTTTTGTTTTGAAAGGGGGGTTTTGGATATATCGGGAGCCACGCAGAGTTTTCACGGGGGTCCCGCTACCCGGATAGCGGGCTGGGGGTCAAGGGGGCTAGCAGCCCCCTTGCGGGGTTCGGGGCAACGCCCCGGCCCGAAAATTTTTTTGGGGGGGAGAGTGTGGCGGAGTATGTGTATATGTACATTTGTATACATATGTATATATATACATGTATATATAAATAAAGGGGAAAAGGGCATCCAAAGGATGCGTGGGGCAGCACCTTGGGCGCTGTGCGCTTAGGTGCTGTGCGCTCAGGCGCAAGCGTACCACGTGTCGGCACATGGGCGCTTTGCGCATGAGCGCTGCGCGCAGGTGCGCAAGCGCGCGCGCCACGTGTCGGCACGCGGGCGCTTTGCGCACTTGCGCAAGCACGCGCGCGCGCCACGTGTCGGCACGCGGGCGCTTTGCGCACTTGCGCAAGCGCGCGCGCCGCGCCACGTGTCGGCACGCGGGCGCTTTGCGCACTTGCGCAAGCGCGCGCGCCACGTGTTGGCACGCGGACGCTTTGCGCACTTGCGCAAGCGCTTAGGTGCGCAAGCGCGCGCGCGCGCCACGTGTCGGCACGCGGGCGCTTTGCGCACTTGCGCAAGCGCGCTGGTGCGCAAGCGCGCGCGCCACTTGTCGGCACGCGGGCGCGTTGCGCACTTGCGCTGCGCGCTGCCAAAACAAATTTCTCAGAAGAGAAATCAGAGAGGAGTTGGACTCCTGAGTGTGTGTGTTTTTTTTTTTGGGTTTAGTGAACGATGTTCTTCTTCCTCCTGTTGCTTGCTGGATCTTGAAGATCAAGAGATGTGAAATCTCAAAATCTCTTCTTTTTCAGATCTAATGATAGATCCAAGTTCCCCTTTGTGGGTTTTGTGGTGAAAAACTAATTTGTTTTGAAAAAGGAAGAGTAAAACTCTTGATTTAATTCAAGAGAAAGAAGAAGGTTTTGGAACCTTGAAGATGGAAGAAAGAGCTCAGCTCTGAGACTTTTTTTGGAGAGAGAAAAAGTTGGATATTTTCGTTATCTTTGCCTTTATAGGCTCACATATTTACATATAGCCCCTTGGGCTTTACAAAGATGGCATTTTGCCCATCCTATGGCTCATGTGCCATTTCATTTTTGCACATAAGCCATGGGCTTACAAAATATTGGCTTTATGCCCATTTCGTTTACATTCATGCATAAACAATTACATAAAAATTATTTATTACATGATTTTTTTGTTTTTTTTTGTTGGCATGGCGGAAGGCCGGACGCTTCGTGTTCGGGCTCGACCTGGGCATTGGCCCACTTGTTTGGGCTTGGGCCCACCTGGCTTGGGGTTGACCTTGACTTTGACTTGGTCAACCGAGGTGCAAATTTTGACTTCAACAAAGTGCCCCCCATCAATAAATGCACACTACATATGTGAGTCGTGTGCATGAAATTGATGGATCTTCTTTCACGTGGAGGCGACTTGCCTTAGTTCCCACTTTTTGGGATGCACTGTCCTTTTTATGACGTGGACGGTCGATGCTTGACGCGTCTCCGAGACGGAGTGTCCTTGGTAGACGTTTCCCTGGCCCGGAGCGATCCGGTTCCTTGTTTTTAGGAAACCTGCACTGCCCTTTTTACGACATGGACGGTCGACGCTCTGTTCCGGAGCGATTTGGTAGGCTTGTCCCCGGCACGGAGTGTCGCTGGTCGACGTTTCCCCGAGGTGGAGTGTCGGTTGTAGGACGTATCCCCGAGACGGAGTGCCTGTTGTAGGACGTATCCCCGGGACGGAGTGCCTGTGGTAGGACGTATCCCCGGGACGGAGTGCCTGTGGTAGGACGTATTCCCGAGACGGAGTGCCTGTGGTAGGACGTATCCCCGAGACGGAGTGCCTGTGGTAGGACGTTTCCCCGATGCGGAGTGCCTGTGGTAGGACGTTTCCCCGATGCGGAGTGCCTGTGGTAGGACGTATCCCCAAGACGGAGTGTCTGTGGTAGGACGTATCCCCGAGACGGAGTGCCTGTGGTAGGACGTATCCCCGAGACGGAGTGCCTGCTGTAGGACGTATCCCCGAGACGGAGTGCCTGTTGTAGGACGTTTCTCCGATGCGGAGTGCCTGTTGTAGGACGTATCCCCGAGACGGAGTGCCTGTGGTAGGACGTATCCCCGAGACGGAGTGCCTGTGGTAGGACGTTTCCCCGATGCGGAGTGCCTGTGGTAGGACGTTTCCCCGAGACGGAGTGCCTGTTGTAGGACGTATCCCCGAGACGGAGTGCCTGTGGTAGGACGTATCCCCGAGACGGAGTGCCTGTGGTAGGACGTATCCCCGAGACGGAGTGTCTGTTGTAGGACGTATCCCCGAGACGGAGTGCCTGTGGTAGGACGTATCCCCGAGACGGAGTGCTTGTGGTAGGACGTTTCCCCGATGCGGAGTGCCTGTGGTAGGACATTTCCCCGATGCGGAGTGCCTGTGGCAGGACGTATCCCCGAGACGGAGTGCCTGTGGTAGGACGTATCCCCGAGACGGAGTGCCTGTTGTAGGACGTTTCCCCGAGACGGAGTGCCTGTTGTAGGACGTTTCCCCGAGACGGAGTGCCTGTTGTTGGACGTTTCCCCGATGCGGAGTGCCTGTTGTAGAACGTATCCCCGAGACGGAGTGCCTGTGGTAGGACGTATCCCCGAGACGGAGTGTCGCTGGTTGACGCAGAGGTCGATGTTGGAATTGGTTGGTTTGATTTGAGTTGACATCAGCATCGCTGTACTGGAATATGGTACCAGGAGCGAATCATCATCTGTCTTTGAGAGGATTTGGGAATCGGTTTTTTGTCGGCATCTGCATTGCTGCACTGGAATAATGCCAGGAGCAACTCATCATGTGCCCCGGGAGGATTTGGATTTGTTTTTTTTTGTTTTTTTTTTGTTTGGCATCTGCATTGCTGCACTGGAATAATGCCAGGAGCAACTCATCATGTGCCCCGAGAGGATTTGGATTTGGTTTGTTTGGCATCTGCATTGCTGCACTGGAATAATGCCAGGAGCAACTCATCATGTGCCCCGGGAGGACTTGGGAGAGATTGGGATTGTTTTACGCCCGTGGATTGTATACGGTTTTACAGGATGCATGATCCAGACCGTAGGGCCAGAAACATTTCAGGACTTTGTTGGCGTCTGCATCGCTGCACTGGAATATGGTACCAGGAGCGACTCATCATTCGCCGTTGGTATGAGATTTGGAATTTGGTTGGCGTCTACATCGCTACACTGGAATATGGTACCAGGAGCGACTCATCATTCGCCACTTGTGGATTGGGGAGCGATGGCTTAGGAGACAGGTTTGGATCCCTATCACCTAAGACTTTTCAATTTTATGGGCCGTGAGGGTCCCATAAAAGCATTTTCTCCTTACGAGTCGTAAGGATCCCGCAGGTGTATTTTCTCCTTAAGAGTCGTGAGGACTCCTAAGTGTGTTTTTCCTTGGTGAGTCGTAAGGATCTCACGAAGGTTTGTTCTCCTCATGCATCGTGAGGACACATGAGTGGGCCTTTCCAATGAAGCATAATTCCAAAGGCGGAGACCAGCCGCGTAACTGGTGGTTGCGGTGGGGCATGGGTATGCTGAGAATTATTTGAGCCCATGGATTGTATATGGTAGTCAATTTGGGGACTGGCCGTAGGGCTGAAAGAATTTTGGGAAATTGGATTTTGTTTGGCGTCTGCATTGCTGCACTGGAATAATGCCAGGAGCAACTCTTTTTTTTTTGTTTTTTTTTATTTTACCGCGATTGCTCTATCATTTCAGCTTTTCTTATCGTGAAGGTCGCGATCGCCCTATCATTTCGGCTATTTATTCGCGGTTGCCCCATCATTTCGGCTTTTTTTTTATCTACACATTTTTTTTTGTTTATTTACATTTTTTTTTTTACATTCCCAGTTTAACGACTTAGAGGTCGATTGTTCCCAGTTTAATGACGTGGTGGTTGACGCTTCCCAGTTTAACGACGTGGTGGTCATCTGTTTCCAGTTTTAAAAGACGTGGAGGTCGATCGTTTCCAGTTTAATGACGTGGCGGTCGACGGTTCCCAGAGAAAGGTGGGTGTTTGAGAGAATCAGGTCCCTGATGGACTTCGGTCCCCGTGTGTATGAAATTGGCGGTCGCAGCTTGATTGTTTGTTAACACGCCAGGGGACAATGATATTTCTCCCGCCTTGTATTGTTTCTCGACCCAATCCTTGAAGATGCAACAGTCTTCAATAGTGTGCCCCAGCACTCGGTGGTATGGGCAAAAGTTGGGATGATCAGTCTTGTTCGCTTCACTTAGCCTTCTCGGTTCCGGTAGCCGCAGGCCATTCTTCAAAGCATCTTTAAAAATTTTGTGGACCTTGTCCCTTCGGAATGAGTAGACCTTATTTCTTCTTTCCTCCAAAGTTCGCTCTCGAGACTGGTCAGTTTTTGCTCTGCCCGTTCTCTGCTTATTTGGAGAATCGGTGATGTTAGAACTTCCGCCTTTTCGGTTGTCGTCCCTCCAAGGCTTCGGTCTGCTTGTGAACTGAAGATCCTGAGCAGACTCGGGCTTTGAGCGTTCCAATGTTTGGACCTTTTTGGTCAGCTCTTGGAATGTTTTGAGACCCGCGGTGCATAGAAACGGGGCCATCCAATTGTTGAGATTTCCGACAAGGAGACTGACAGATTGGTCCTGCTCTATCGGTGGTTCACATTTGACGGAGAGATTGCGCCATCGGGTTATAAAATCCGTGTTGCTTTCGTTGTTCTTGGGCTTGGTCCTTACGAGCTCGGCAATGGTGATCTTATCGCTGACGCTCATGAACCTTTGTCGAAACAAAGATTCCATTTGGACGAAAGTAGTAACGGAGCCATCTGGTATGCTCGCGTACCAGTCGAAAGCAACATCGGTCAAGCTATTAACGAACTGGCGGAGGAGCAGCGCATCGTTGCCCCCGGTATTCCCGCATGAGGCTTTGAAATGGGCGATGTGCTGATTCGCATTTCCCGTCCCATCGAATCTTCCAAATTTGGGGATGACATAGCCGCTAGGAAATTCTACCAGATCATACTGAGCAGGATATGGTCTCCCACTACTGCCGATATCTTTTTGGGCTTCGGTTTCGGCCACCAATGTTTTGACTTTGCTGGCAACCAAATCCATGATTTGATCTTGAGTTAGCGGGCTATTGTCATCGGTAGCCAAGACATTTCCCGAGATAGGATGCGACTGATTTTCATGTAGTTCGCCCACTTTTGGATTTGAGGGAATAGGCGTCGGCTGCTTTGGCACACCACTTCCCGGTTCACGAGTAGGGCCCTCCGCTTGATTGGGCGGCTGAGAGGCAAGTCGGGCCGTGAGCTGCATCACGACATTCGTCAAGTCATCGATTTTGGAGTAGAGTTTGGCCATCTCCTTGTCTTTGTTTCTGAGCTGCTTTCGGAGCTCTTGAAGCAGCTCTTGCTCTGCGGTCCTGGGGCGGAAAGTCGGCTCTTCTTCGCTTTCCGAGCCCGACTCCTCATGGACCGAAAGGTCTTTCTGCCTATCATCCTCATCGAGAGGGTTTTCATCACCCAGCAGAGGCGGCTGTTCTTGGGAAGTGGCAACCACATTAAAGCCAGATTGGATTTGAGATGTGGTAGCCCCGTCCTTGCTCTTGCTGCGCGTGCCCACCACGTAGACAGTGTGGATAACACATTCAGCCATCCCCTCATCTTTGGAGGGGTAACCCTGTTCTTCGAACCTCATGAGGTTTAGCCTGGCAGTAGCCCTAGCCCTTTTGTTGGCTCTATATCTGAGCCTTTTCTCCCTCAGCTTCTCAATTTTGAAGGCTTGGCGGGCATCTGCTATCCGGGAAGCCATTGTGAGTTGATCAGAGGGGAGCTTAGAGAAGACACCCGATCGAGCAGTGGTCAAGGGCACCGCTGGAGCTTGCTCGGGACGCATTGTAGCTTTGTTGGTGTTGGTGGCCTTGCCCCCAGCTGGGGCCATGGAGAGTCGTTCGGAAACGGACTTGCGCTTGGGCTGAGGTGCCCTCGAGACCACCACATTTGGTCTCCTGCCTTTCGAGACCGGTTTGTCTGCCACCGAGGCTTGAGGGGCCGGGATGGCGCCAACTGGCATGAACAGAATAGAGCCGAATGGTAGCAGCAGCTCCTCCCATTGTCGCCCGAGACTGGCCGGGAGGACCGTCCTGGAGTCTATCTTCATTGTGTAGGAGACGGGAGCTGAGTTAATCTTCGGAGACATTGTTGAAAGGTGATCGCTTGAAAATCCTGCATGAAAAAAGCATTATTTTTAGTATAAATATAGGTATGTATATTGATTGAGTTCGCATGAACGCTTAACCCGAAATATGGGAGGAGAGATTGGTCCCACCGGGCGTGCCAGAACCTGTAGGGTGTTTTTCGTCACCCCATTGAGATGGGAATACGCGCACGCTTGTCAGGCGTATACTACAGATTCCCCCTGCCTAGGGTAGGCGGGGGTTTAATGATTGTGGGGATCCGAATCTCCGGCAGCCGCGGACTAAGCTGCCGTTAATTACCCCTCGCCTTTGGGGCGGGGGAACCTCCGATTGACGGGTTAAACTGGTCATGCGAACTCAATGTGCAGTGTGCGAGTGTTTTGTTTTGAAAGGGGGGTTTTGGATATATCGGGAGCTACGCAGAGTTTTTACGGGGGTCCCGCTACCCGGATAGCGGGCTGGGGGTCAAGGGGGCTAGCAGCCCCCTTGCGGGGTTCGGGGCAGCGCCCCGGCCCGAAAATTTTTTTGGGGGGGAGAGTGTGGCGGAGTATGTGTATGTGTACATTTTTATACATATGTATATATATACATGTATATATAAATAAAGGGGAAAAGGGCATCCAAAGGATGCGTGGGGCAGCACCTTGGGCGCTGTGCGCTTAAGTGCTGTGCGCTCAGGCGCAAGCGCGCCACGTGTCGGCACGTGGGCGCTTTGCGCATGAGCGCTGCGCGCAGGTGCGCGCGCGCGCCACGTGTAGGCACGTGGACGCTTTGCGCACTTTCGTAAGCGCGCAGGTGCGCAAGCGCGCGCGCCACGTGTCGGCACGCGGGCGCTTTGCGCACTTGCGCAAGCGCGCGCGCCACGTGTCGGCACGCGGACGCTTTGCGCACTTGCGCAAGCGCTTAGGTGCCACGTGTCGGCACGCGGGCGCTTTGCGCCCTTGCGCAAGCGCGCAGGTGCGCAAGCGCGCGCGCCACTTGTCGGCACGCGGGCGCCTTGCGCACTTGCGCTGCGCGCTGCCAAAACAAATTTCTCAGAAGAGAAATCAGAGAGGAGTTGGACTCCTGAGTGTGTGTGTGTTTTTTTTTTTTGGGTTTAGTGAACGATGTTCTTCTTCCTCCTGTTGCTTGCTGGATCTTGAAGATCAAGAGATGTGAAATCTCAAAATCTCTTCTTTTTCAGATCTAATGATAGATCCAAGTTCCCCTTTGTGGGTTTTGTGGTGAAATACTAATTTGTTTTGAAAAAGGAAGAGTAAAACTCTTGATTTAATTCAAGAGAAAGAAAAAGGTTTTGGAACCTTGAAGATGGAAGAAAGAGCTCAGCTCTGAGACTTTTTTTGGAGAGAGAAAAAGTTGTTGGATATTTTCATTATCTTTGCCTTTATAGGCTCACATATTTACATATAGCCCCTTGGGCTTTACAAAGATGGCATTTTGCCCATCCCATGGCTCATGTGTCATTTCATTTTTGCACATAAGCCATGGGCTTACAAAATATTGGCTTTATGCCCATTTCGTTTACATTCATGCATAAACAATTACATAAAAATTATTTATTACATGATTTTTTATTTTTTTTTGTTAGCATGGCGGAAGGCCGGACGCTTCGTGTTCGGGCTTGACCTGGGCATTGGCCCACTTGTTTGGGCTTGGGCCCACCTGGCTTGGGGTTGACCTTGACTTTGACTTGGTCAACCGGGGTGCAAATTTTGACTTCAACACCATGTACGGTGCGAAGCGACTCAGCAGGTTAAACTCTGCGGCGTAGACATCCACTGAGCGTCCATTTTGCTTCAATACGATAAATTTCTCTTCCATTTTGTCCTTGGCAGTGGCCGGGAAATAGTGATCTAGAAAGCACGCGGAGAACATGTCCCATCAGATAGGTCTCTCTAGCCGGCTTTCCTCTATGGACCACCACGTGCGGGTCTCGCCCTCCAGTTGAATCTTCACCACGTTCACTATGTTATCGTCAGGAACTCGAGCGGCCATTAAAAGGTTCTCCACATTGATGAGCCATTGCTCTGTTTCGAGTGGATTTGCTGATCCCGTGAAGACCGCTGGATGAAGCCTCTTAAAGTCCGAAACGGTACCAACCCTAGCCTGTGTAGTCGGTACGAGGGTGCCCTCGGGGGTGACAGGAACAGCCGTAGATCTCTCTAAAGCGGTAATTACGGTCTCTTATACCGCCTTCAATCCCTCGGCCAGGAGATCGGTCTTCCTCTCTTAAGCCTGGGCTAGGGTCGTCGGTGTGCTGAGGATCTTCTTGGTACGATCGTGGGTGTCACGTCCCGCTTTCCGATGTACGGGCAGAGGATGCGACTGGCCACTACGTATTTACTCTGAGGTAAACACGCTAAGCGTATCTAAGCAATATAAGTAAAATGCACAAGAGACAATGACAATAGATATATATTGAACAACAACTTTATTTATTAACATTCTTTTTACAATACATCTGAAAAGTAAATACATGGAATGAAAAGCAATGCCTAAACGGTGGCATAACAGAAATAGAAAGTACTGAAATAAAATGTACAAGTAACTAGAGCACCGGGTCGAAGGCTAGCTGATCCAAGTCCTCGCTGGTGGGCTCGATCTTCTGAAGGTCCGAATCACCTGACGACATTCCAAAGAAGAAGAAAGAGAATGTTGTCAGCGAACAAATCACTCGGTAAGTTCCAAAGATGAAGGAGAAATAGAATAGACAGAGAGAGAGGGTAACTTTTAAAGTTGTATTATATTGTTAACGCTGTTGTTTGTAGCTTGGTACAGAAGATGCCAGTGTATACGAGAGGAGTCTCAATAGACCAGAGACTACGGTGGACGGAATACAAGGAACCGTTCAGCCACGGTACAATGGCAATTTAATTCAGGTTAGGTGTCTTAATGGTTGCAGTCTCGTGCCACTTCTAACACCTTCCGTACCAATCTACCCCTTAAAAACCCCGCGATGTCTTGATTGTATTGATGTATTGTTTGAATTGTATATTGTATATAGATGGACGACTTGCCGAAACCATGATATCAGTAAATGGATGTAACTGGAGAATCATGTAGATGGATGTATATCCATGGTTCGGTTCGGTCAAGTTGTATAGATTGATAGATTGAATAGATTGAACATATGGATTCATATTGAATTGTTATATATACTTGAATCTCATTCAAGTCAGATTGATTATATTGAGACTCGGTTTGAGTCAGACAAATAGAAAAGAAATTGAATCATGAATTAGGATTTTGGTGTTATCGATAACCGCTGCACACGGACGGCAGGATTTGTGTCTTTTTCAAAGACGATTACCGTGTTGATAACACTGTTTGTTAAGTTGTCTACCTTACATAGGCAAGCACCCATATCTCCGGCTCCCTAAGGCTCAAGAGACTGGTCCCGCTTAAACCTATGTTTACTAGGGTCCTTATTGTAATTTAATATAACTTGAGGGGGTTTTATGTAAAAATAATTTTGTATAATTTTCAAAATACAGCTCAAGTATTTTATTATCGTCTTTAAAGTTTTCATTGATGTATATTTTATCATTGTGACATTTCTAGTGAATAAAACCTATTTTCATAATATATGGTATTTATTTGTAATATTAGAATTTGTATGGTATTTTCTTGTAAATGAGACGTTTTTCTTAAATTTTGGAAATGTGGAATATTATAAATACTAAAAATAGATATTTTGATATTAATTATATATATATTTATATTTATTAAAATAATAAATTTTATTTATAATAGAAATCACATTTTCTAAAGAAAATTGTATTTTAAATCTTTCGAGACCGTATGCTCCTTACGGAGGTCTGCATCTCGCACTACTAAGCCCGAGGATATGCGATAATCCGTACCATCCCGAATGGGTTTCCCGAAATGGGTTGTATCAGCGCATTGCAAAGATTTGTTAAAAATACAAATCTTATAGAAAAAGGTTTTTATAGGTTTGAGGTAGTTTTGTGTAAAATCGTATTTTCCCAAAATTATGTTTCCAAAGATCATCATGCTATGTTACATATGAGTGTTTTGTGGAGGTAGGTCATTATCTCATGAACTATCTAAATGTATAGCGAGGAATTATAATGATTTATGTCGAACTAAACTATATGGTATTTTTCTGTAAAAATGCTATAAAAATTGAAATATAAATTCTTTTGATATGAAACTTATCAATATGTTTTGTTAATATTTAATGATCATGATGTGAGAGTTTGGTATTATTGTGTGTAAGAAAAATATGATTTTTAATGAAAAACCGAATCGGAAGTCGGATTAACTCCACTTCCGTCGGATTTTAGAATTCTAAGTTTTTAGAATAGTAAAGAGAATGGGGAGAAGGGACTTACGGGTTTAGGGTCAAGATAAGAGGAAGAGGAAGGTTGGGGAAACACCGGTGCGTCGTTTCGTCACCGGAAACTCCTCGGATCGTCGTCAGAAGTTCGCCGGAGTATCGCCCTTTACTAACTCCACTTGCACACAAAAAGTCTATGGAATTTTCTTGAGAGTTTGGACAGAGATTTGGAAGTGAGGAGGGGTAATTTTAGGTGTGGTATTTATAGGAAAAATTAGGGTTTAGGGATGTGAAAAGGTGTAATAAAAATTTGTATTAAAAATGGTTTAATTGGGTGTTTTAAATTGCTCTGTAAATGTGCAGGGAATTTAAATAGTACAGGGGTTATGGGGGAGTTCAGGGGTTGCAACAAGTCAAGAAAAATAGGGTTTCCACTGAGCTGGACCGGCACCGCAGGCCGATTCGGCCGAGTCGCCGGCCCGAGTCGGCCAAGTCGGGCCGCGTCTTGTTGCCATGTGTCCCCTGTCGCTTGGTCTATCTCGTGGACCCGTTTGTTTTATGTGTGACTCTTAGTTTTGTAACAACCCTAAATTTCCTGTACAACTTTCTGTAGAATTTTTTTCAAAATTTCAGAAAGGGGTATTTTTGCCTGATCACAGGTTAAATATTTGTTTTGCTAATTAATTACAAGAAGGAGCTTGTAGCTCATTGGTAATACCTTACACTGTTGACCCAAGCCACCAAAGTTCAAATCTCATACCCCATATTATTTTTAGTATTGTTTTATTTTGAACCTTTAGAATACCAAGGGTTTACACGTGCATATCTCACAAAACCCCCTACCACACCCTGAAATGTAACTGTACCAGAGGATAGACCAGCCGTCGGGGGAGGATTCCGGCCGCCTAACTCGGCCGGAATCGGCCAACTCGGCTGGCGAACCGGCCGACTTAGGCCTCCGGCCGAGTCACGGCTGAGTTGCGGCCGAGTCGGCCGATTCCGGCGATGACCCCAACACAAAAAATGTGTCTTTTGGTCTCCCCTATACACCTGCATAATTTATTTCCTCAGACCATTTCCAGAGCTCTTTTAAAACCTCAATTTCTCCACTTTTAATACATTTTAATATATTTATTTACATTTTTTCCAATTAAACCCTTCACCTAACCCTAACCTTAGCCTAACCCTATAAATACAACCCCTAAACACTACCCCCTCATCCTAAAATTCTAAGCAAACTCTCAAGAAATTCCTAGAAACCCTTGTGTGCATTTGAAGTGAACAAAGAGGCGAAACTCCGGCGAATTTTCCGGCGACAACCCTAGGAGTTCCCGGCGACGAAACGGCGCACCGGAAACTATGTCTACTCCCTCTCCCTCTCCTATTTAAGCTAAACCCATAGGTCCCACCTTCCCCCTTCTCTACTCTTTCTGAAAATACGAATCTAAAACTCGACGGAATCAGAGCAAATCCGATTTCCGATTCGGTTCTTCCAAAAATCTCACTTTTCCTTTAATACAATCTTGTTAAACTATTACATGTTGACTATTAAACACTAACTAATTATATTGAACAAGTTCCATATCAAAATAAATTGCTATTTCCATTTTACCGTACTTTTTCATTAAAATACCATATAGTTTCATTTTCGACATTTGAACATCACAAACTTGCTATACCTTTAAGTAAATTACGAGATAATGACCTACCTCTTCACAACACTCATATGCAACATAGCACAATACCTTTCGGGAACATAGAATACGGGAAAGCGAAACATTTTAAATAAATACCATTACTATTAAAACCGTTTTCTAAAAGATTAGTATTTTACACAAATCTTTGCAAAGCGCCGCTACAACCCATTTTGGGGAACCTGACTAGGATGGTGCGGATTATCGCACATCCCTGGGCTTAGTAGTGCGAGATGCAGACCTCCGCAAGGAGCATTCAGTCTCGAGAGATTCAAAATACGACATCTTAAGAAAATGAGATGTTTAGAAATATAATATATATATTAAAATTATTTTTATATAATTATGTATATATGTAACATTAAAATATCTATTTTGAAATAATATAAATATTCCAACTCTTTTCAAAAATCACAAGAATCACTTTACATTAATATACTCTGAATTCCATACAAGTAAATATTACAAATAAATACCTTTTATTATGAATTTAGGATATTTTCACTAGAAATATCACAATTATAAAATCTACATTCATGATAACTCTAAATACGATAACTAAATACTTGGGGAGTATTTTGAAAAGTATATAAAAGTATTTTTACATAAAACCCTCTCAAGTTCTATAAATTACCCTAAGGACCCTAGTAAACATAGATTTAAGCGGGACCAATCTCTTGAGCTTCAGGGAGCCGGAGAAGTGGGTACTTGCCTATCTAAGATAGACAGCTTAACAACGGTGTTATCAATACGGTAATCGTCTTTGAAAAAGACACAAATCCTGCCGCCCATGTGCAGCGGTTACCGATAACATCAAAACTATCAGGACAACAATTTACTTTTCTAATTGTCTGACTCAGACCGAGTCTCATTAATAAACTGACTTGAATATGATTCAAGTACAATCTACAATCTGCAATCTGCAATCTACAATATTACAATTCAACATGAATCCATTCAATCTATATTGACTGAACCGAGCCATAGATTTATTTCCATCTACATTATTCTCCAGTTACATCCATGATTATACAGTTACATCCATTTACTGATATCATAGTTTCAGTAAGTCATCCAATTATACAATCTATACAGTTTACAATACAAGACAATACAACTATACAAACAAGACATTTCGGGGTTTAAGGGGTAGATTGGTACGGAAGGTGTTAGAAGTGGCACAAGACTGTAAGATTAAGACACCTAACTTATATTCCGTTGCTGTTGTACCGTGGCCCAACGGTTCCTTGTACATTCCGTTTGCCCTAGTCTCTAGCATATAGAGACTCCTCTCGTATACACTGGTATAGTTCTGTACCAAGCTACAAACAACAGCGTTAACACCAAATTGTAACAATATAATAAAACTTTAAAAGCTACCTTCTTATTCTTTCTATTCTATTTCTCCCTTATCTTTGGGACTTACCGAGCGATCTGTTTGCTGACGACATTCTCTTCTTTCTTCTGTGAATGTCGTCAGGTGACCTGGACACGTCAGAGATCGAGCCCGGCGCTGAAGACTTGGACCATTTCGTTGAAGACCCAGAGCTTTAGTTCATTGTACACTTTTATTTCAGTACCTTTCCTTTTTCTGTTATGCCATTGTTTAGGCATTGCTTTCTTCCAGATGTATTTACTTTCCATGTATTGTACAAAAAGAATGTGAATAAATAAAGTTGTTGTTTTATCATATCTTGTCTCTTGTGTATTTACTTTTATATTGCTTAGATACGCTTAGCGTATTTACTTCACAGTAAATACGTAGCGGCCTAGTCGCGTCCCCTTCACCATAAACTTGGAAGCGAGGCGTGACAGGTTTTACGGGTTATGCACGTGTAGACCCTTGGGCTTCTAAAAAGATTAAAAGAATTTAATATAAAAATAATGTATAGCTGATGGGATTGAACTCTGGTGTTTTGGTTCAGCAGTACAAGGTCTTACCAATGAGCTACAAGCTCCTTCTTGCTGTTCAAAAGTAAATTAAATACTTATAGTACTCATAGGAAATGTAAATACCCCAAGTATACATTAACTTTAAATCAATTTTATGTACACAAAAATTGAGTTGTTACAGTCTACCCTCCTTACAAAAATTTCTTCTTCGAAATTTACAATTTATTTTAAGAACTAGTTTACAAATAGGTGAGCATATCTTGCACGCATCTCATCTTCCCTTTCCCATGTCGATTCTCCTGGAGTGTCTTTTCTCCATATCACTCGAACCAAGTTGACTTTCTTGTTCCGAAGTGACTTCACTTTCATGTCTAGGATCTCAACAGGTTGTTGCTCACAAGATAAGTCGGGCTGTACAGTGAGCTCGGAATGACCGAGAATATGGCTGGGGTCACTCACATACCTTCTAAGTTGGGATATGTGGAATACGTTATGCACTCCTTCCAATGAGGGTGGAAGTGCAAAGCGATAAGCCACTTCACCGACTCGTTCGGGTAAGTCGAACGGTCCAATGTATCTTAGACTTAGCTTACCCCGTCTTTCAAATCGGATCACTCCGTAGTTTAGAGATATCTTCAGAAATACATGATCTCTTGGCTGGAACTCCAAATGATGGCGTTTTGCATCAGCCCAGTGCTTCTGTCGATCTTGGGCTATGCGCATTCTTTCTCTGATAGTACGAACCACATCAACAGTTGCTACTATCATCTCAGGTCTAAAGAGTTCTCTATCACCGATGTCGTCCCAACTTAATGGCGATCGACACTTCCTTCCATAAAGTGCTGCAAAAGGTGTTATTCCTATACTTGCTTGGTAGCTGTTGTTGTATGAAACTCCACAAGATGTAGGTGATCTTCCCACGATCCTCCAAAGTCTAGCATACGCGCTCTATGCATATCCTCCAAGATCTGAATAGTTCTCTCAGACTGACCATCGGTTTATGGATGATAAGCCGTGCTGAAGTTCAGACTTGTTCCAAAGCTCGCTTGCAGACTCTGCTAAAATTGTGATCAGAATCTTGTGTCACGATCGGAGACAATGCAGACCGGTACTCCATGAAGTCTCACAATTTCCTGTATGAGTTCATGGGTGTTCCCCTTCGAATGACGCGACAGAGATGCGGTGGACATCTTGCCTGAAATTTGGGGCAGATGCTATTTGGTTTTATCCGTCCACTTCTCCGAAGATGCCAAGTTGATTTATGGTACCGTATATCGGAGGTTTAGATGGATGCGGCCGATATAGCAGACTTCGTCAGATTCCCCCTCGCTTGAGGGGTTTTTGATTGTGGGGACGCTCTTCCCTGCAGGCGCAAGCCCCTACAGTTAATTACGCTACTGCATCGCGGTAGCCACTTTCTCCTTCTCCAGATGTTCACTTCGTGTCGTGTGTGTTTGTTTTGTTTGTGGTTGCCCGTGGATTGTATACGGAGACTAAGTGATGCCGTCACCCGTAGGACGTGGATTAGTCCAAATCCGTGTTTACTTAGATTTGGGTTTGATGTTTTAGTTTAAGGATACGTTAGCCATATTGAAGCTAAGATCAACTTAAACTTTTGTTAAGGATACGTTAGCCTAATCTCCAGACTAAGATCAACTTAACGGGATCGTTTGGATCCGACAAGAGAGAGCAATTTGCTCTATCGTTTAGTTTAATGACATTGCGGTCGATTCCCAGTTTAGGGACATGGTGGTCCATGTTCCGGTTTAGGGACGTAGGGGTCCATCTCCAGTTTAGGGACATAGTGGTCCATCATTCCCATTTTGGGACGAGCATTAGTTTCAGGACATTTCGGTCCAACATTCCCATCTAGGGACGAATATTAGTTTAATGACGTTTCGGTCCATGAGTTTAGGGACCCCGCAGTCCGTATCGATGTGTGGTTGTCGGGACCCGTCATCTCTCTGACGTCGTTGAAGGATTACAACGATAGGTGTCAGAGGAGTTCGGAGATGTACCCTTGAACCGGATGTAAATTGATTTAGGAGAGCAGTCTTGCTCAGTCAATTTAATTTGAGGACTTACGGCCATGATTGGGCTAAGTCCAGTTGAGAATATGTTGTGGTTGTTGGGACTCGTCACCTCTCTGACGTCGTTGAAAGATTACAACGATAGGAGTCAAAGGAGTTCAGAGATGTACCCTTGAACCAGATGTAAATTGATTTAAGAGAGCAGCCGTGCTTAATCAATTTAATTTGAGGACTTACGGCCATGATTGGGCTAAGTCCAGTTGAAAAATGTTCAACGATTTTATTTATCTTTGGTCTATTAGGCCTGTGTTAGGGCTTTGCCCCTTTTTAATAATGCACTGCATTTTATTTTGGCCTGCTAGGCGTTTTTGATTTGGGCTCTGTCCCTTTATAAATGATGCAGAGCATCTGTTTTGGTCTGACAGACCTTTGTTTGGGCTCAGCCTTTTTTTTAAAAATAATGCATGGCATTTTATTAGGCCTGTTAGGCCTTTTTAATTGGGCTCGGCCCTTCTTTTCAATAATGCAGTGCATTAATTGTCTGACGGTGGTCATGTGGCCTGTCAGGCGCTTTGCGCTAATTAATGAGCGCAAGCGCATGTGGAGGTGACACGTGTCACGCTCTGGTGAGCGCAAGCGCAGTGCGCTGCGCTGCTGCGCTGTTGACACGTGGCGCGCTCTGGTGGGTTGCACCAATTTCAGAGAGCAATGCTCTATATTAAAAGCGCATAGCGCAAGTGGTTCTGGTGCTGACACGTGGCGTTCTCTGGTGGCTTGCGCCAACCTAGGAGCGCAACAGTGCAGATTTTCAAGTGTAAGGCACTGTTTTAATTATCTTGATCGAATTTTAGATTCAAGAAAAGAATCTTTAAGATTCCAGAACCAATGGTTCATAAAAAAAGTGCAAGGCACTGTTATTATTTATTATTGAAGATCATTGATCCTGTTCTTAGATCAATGATCTATTCATAAGAAGTTCTTCTTTTATAAAAGCTTTTACCTTTTTTTGTTCTTGAGTTTTTCTCACAATCCTTCAAAGTTCTCTCTGTTTTGTTTTTGAAGTTCTTGATGTTCTCAATGTTGATGATCTTTGAATTAGGGTCTAGGGGTCTTTATATAGTGCCCATAAATTTGTTAAGTTTGTTAAAGAGATCCTTCTCTGAGTGATTTGGGGAATTTTCCTTACCGTTGGATCTTTGATCCAAGGGCTTCTGTTTTACAGAAGACAATCTTCTTATTTTAACAAGAACAGAAGGATCTTACTTGAATTTTAATTCTGTTTGGCGCAAACGCCCCAGCGTTTGACACGTGTCACGCAGCGCAGAGCGCAGCGCAACTGCGCTGCCACGTGTCGCGCAGCGCACAGCGCGGCGCAACTGCGCTGACACGTGTCGCGCAGCGCACAGCGCAACGCAACTGCGCTTGCGCCACTGCGCTGACACGTGTCGCGCAGCGCAGTGCTTGCGCAACTGAAGCGTTGCTTCCTTTAATTTTGTTTTAAATAGAGCCTTGCTTTGATTGGGAGCGCTGCTTCGGACACTGCGCTCACTGCGCTGACGTGCCTGATTTTGACGCGTGGCGCCCTGCGCGCAGCGCAGAGGATCTGAAGCGTTACTTCATTTATTAAAGTTTAAATTTTCAAAGTAGAGTTTTGCTCTGATTGGGGGAATCGGAAGCGTTGCTTCATCTCCCGTCTTGGAATTTGAACAGAGCTTTGCTCTAATTAGGGTAAGCAAATGCTCCCCCACCGTTGCGCTTACGTGGCTCCAAACGCAAGCGCAACGGTGGCAGAATTCCAACCGTTGCGGCAACTTTTGGAAGTTGAAAGGGCATTTGATGCCTATAAATAGGACCTTTGGTCCTCAACAGATGATTATCATCTTTAACATTTTTTTTTACTTTCAGAATCTCAGAGCCCTGCTCCTTGTTTTTAAGAACTCCAAGAGTTAAACTCTTAAACTTTTTAGGTAAAAACTTTAATTTAAATTAAATTAATTTTCATTGACAGAGCCTTGCTCTCAATAGATCCCTGATCTAAAGAAAACCCATATAGGGTTTCACTTAGCAGAGCTTTGCTCTAAATGGGTCCAAAGAGAACTAAGGAGAATCCTATTAGGGTTCCATTAATAGAGCTCTGCTCTTGAGGAGTTTAACTCTCTATGCTTTTTCCTCATTGCTAATCTTCCAATGATGTTTCCTTCAGGCATTATGGCGGCGTGTCTATACAGTCTGCACGAATTCATCACCTACGAGGATATCCGTGTACAGGGCCGTCAACAAAACCAAGAGTTTACAGACGCCCAATGTGCGGAGGTCATGGGTCGCTTTAACGCAAGCGTTGGTTGGCTGCTTTCTCGTCGTTCAGCTCTCTTGAAAGTCGTGCTGGGAGCAATATGGAGAGCACTTCCGGGGTTTCACGAGGCCGTACCGCTCAATGCGCTGGATGATGCCAAAGACAAGGTGCATTCAGTGTACCTGTCGGGGCTGATCTCGAAGAAACGGCGTGATAGCCTCATCGACATTCTGCATCAAATTTTCCAGCAGACGACGATAATCGCTGTTTATCGAAGGCTGGGGGGCCTCACCGAAGATCTTGACACACAGGAGCACGAGAGGCTGCGCACGAGAATAATCAGAAAGGCCAGAAGAACTCTAGATGGCCTTACTTTTGAATTCCTCAATCTGTGCCCCGGGTCTGAGGTTATACTATTGTAATAATTTGAATAATTTTTTTTCGTTTATTGCTTTCATGATTGTAAGAATTTTTGGCAATATGAATGGAAAATTTTTATTCTAGCTTGTCTTATTTCTCGTTCTGAGTCTTTTGCCTATGCATGGATGAGTGTGTCTCGAACGCTTGATCAAATGTAAATCGGATGTTCTTTCTGTCACTTTCTTCTTTCTTTTATTGTCAGCATGCTGTCTTGGTAAACATGGTTGACAGATAATAGAGTAAGCATCTTGGTTTCTTCAAGAGATAGCGATGGCTTAGGCCGCAGGTTCAGATCTGCCGCCTAAGACTTTTCAACTTTATGAGCCGTGAGGGTCTCATAGAGACTTTTCTCCCTACGGATCGAGAGGATCTCGTAGGTGGATTTTCTCCTTAGGAATCGTGAGGATTCCTAAGTGCGTTTTCTCTTATAAGTCGTAAGGATCCTATAAGAGAATTTTCCCTCTTACGAGTCGAGAGGACCCGTAAGCGGTTGTTTCCCTCCTTGTCGAGATTCGACTTTGGAGAGTGAGACCCGTGAATAGTATGCAAGAGACCGTTTTAGACCGACTTGCAGGGTCCCAGTGCTCAGGAAATAAGTTTTTTAATCCCTGCTGCCTAAGGCTTTATCTTGCAAGTTGAGACGAATCGGGAAGTTCTCACGGAGACACTGGTTTCTTTGCGGGCCGACGCGAATCAGGAGGCTCTCATCAAGGACGCTAGTTTCCCTGAGTTGAGGAGTTTGCCAAGGACACTGGTTTCCCTGGGGTTGAAACGAGTCGAGGTGTTCCTGCAAAGACGCTAGTTTCTCTGCGGGTCGACGCGAATCAGGATATTCTCGTCAAGGACACTGGTTTCCCTGAGTCGAAGTATTTTGCCGAGGACGCTAGTTTCCTCGAAGTTGAAACGAATCGGAGTATTCCTGCAAAGACGCTAGTTTCTCTGTGGGCCGACGCGAATCAGGAGGCTCTCATCAAGGACGCTAGTTTCCCTGAATTGAGATATTTGCCAGGGACACTGGTTTCCCTGGGGTTGAAACGAGTCGAGGTGTTCCTGCAAAGACGCTAGTTTCTCTGCGGGTCGACGTGAATCAGGATGTTCTCGTCAAGGACACTGGTTTCCCTGAGTCGAAGTATTTTGCCGAGGACGCTAGTTTCCTCGAAGTTGAAATGAATCGGAGTATTCCTGCAAAGACGCTAGTTTCTCTGCGGGCCGACGCGAATCAGGAGGCTCTCATCAAGGACGCTAGTTTCCCTGAATTCAGGTATTTTCCAGGGACACTGGTTTCCCTGGGGTTGAAACGAATCGATGTATTCCTGCAAAGACGCTAGTTTCTCTACGGGTCGACGCGAATCAGGATGTTCTCATCAAGGACACTGGTTTCCCTGAGTCGAAGGATTTTGCCGAAGACACTGGTTTCTTCGGGGTTGAAACGAATCGAAGTATTCCTGCGGAGACACTGGTTTCTCTGCAGGCCGACGTGAATCAGGAGGCTCTCATCAAGGACGCTAGTTTCCCTGAATTCAGGTATTTGCCAGGGATACTGGTTTCCCTGGGGTTGAAACGAATCGATGTATTCCTGCAAAGACTCTAGTTTCTCTGCGGGTCGACGCGAATCGGGATGTTCTCGTCAAGGACACTGGTTTCCCTGAGTTGAAGGATTTTGCCGAAGACACTGGTTTCTTCGGGGTTGAAACGAATCGGAGTATTCCTGCAAAGACGCTAGTTTCTCTGCGAGCCGACGCGAATCAGGAGGCTCTCATCAAGGACGCTAGTTTCCCTGAATTGAGGTATTTGCCAGGGACACTGGTTTCCCTGGGGTTGAAACGAATCGATGTATTCCTGCAAAGACGCTAGTTTCTCTGCGGGTCGACGCGAATCAAGATGTTCTCGTCAAGGACACTGGTTTCCCTGAGTTGAAGGATTTTGCCAAAGACACTGGTTTCTTCGGGGTTGAAACGAATCGGAGTATTCTTGCAAAGAAGCTAGTTTCTCTGCGGGTCGACGCGAATCAAGATTTTCTCGTCAAGGACACTGGTTTCCCTGAGTCGAAGGATTTTTCCGAAGACACTGGTTTCTTCGGGGTTGAAACAACACTGGTTTTTTCGGGGTTGAAACGAATCGGAGTATTCCTGCGGAGACACTGGTTTCTCTGTGGGCCGACGCGAATCAGGAGGCTCTCATCAAGGACGCTAGTTTCCCTGAATTGAGGTATTTGCCAGGGACACTGGTTTCCCTGGGGATTGAACTGATTTCTGGTGGTCTTTCAGGTTCCATATGAGTTACCGTCAAAACCGTGAAGCTAGGAATTTTATCTTCGCTTCGTTTGCTGGCACTGCGTCTGTTGCATCAAGACGAATTTTGCGGTTGTCTCTAGGCTATTGGTGAACCGTCGAGATTTGGCTTTGCTTTCTGGCGGATTCTGTTGGGAAGGTATGGTTCCGTCTTTGTTTGTGCCCTTGGATTGTATACAGGGATCGATGTGATCTCAACTGTCGGGCAAAAGTTTCATTCATTTTTATTGTTTTATTTCCGCGATGCTCTATCATTTCATCTTTTGATCGCAAAAGTCGCGACTGCCTAATCATTTCGGCTATTTTTCACGGTGCCCAATCATTTCGGCTATTTATTTTATTTTTACTCGCTGCTTTTTATTGCGAGTTGCCCAATCATTTCGGCTGTTTTATATGCATGTGCGGCTTGCTGGCTTTTCGCCGTAAGCCTGGAATTAAACACCGGTTTCGGTATCAGCACCGCTACAACCGGGATATTATCAGGAGCAAATCATCATTTGCCTCTGTTGATGTCGAACAAAGGTGGCTTAGCAAACAGGGTTAAGGTCCTGTCGGCTAAGGCTTTTGACTTCATGAGCCGTAAGGGTCTCACAAAGGTATTTCTCCCTACAAATCGTGAGGATCTTGTAGGTGTATTTTCTCCTTAGGAATCGTGAGGATTACTAAGTGTATGTTCCTCTGTAAGTCGTAAGGATCCTACAAGAGGTTTTTCTCCTTGTAGATCGAGAGAACTTACAAGGGTCATGCGAACATATCCCCAGTCACGGATAGGACTTGATTATGGAAATGTTTATTCGTGCCCGTGGATTGTATACAAGGGTCAGAATTGAACCACTTATAGGGCAATATCGAAGGTTGTGGAGGTTGCTTAAGCACAGGTTTAGGTCTCTGTAACTTAAGATTTTCAAATCTTATGAGAGTTCTCCTTACGAGTCGTGAGGATCTCGCAAGTGTATTTTCTCCTTAGGAATCGTGGGGATCCTTAAGTGT
This sequence comes from Agapanthus africanus, assembly GCA_030015575.1. Lineage (NCBI taxonomy): Eukaryota > Viridiplantae > Streptophyta > Magnoliopsida > Asparagales > Amaryllidaceae > Agapanthus > Agapanthus africanus. The sequence goes on along the minus strand of CM057338.1, from coordinate 370,351,558 downwards.
GTTTCTCCCTTGTGAGTCGTAAGGATCTCACGCGGGTAGTTTCTCCTTACAAGGTCGAGAGGACCCTATAAGTGTCCTTTAACGAGGTTGCGCCCTTTCGAGTTTTCACAAACACTTGCCGGTAGTCCTGCTGTTTTTACTCACGGAGCCCTTTCGGGTTTTCATCCGTGCCCATTTTGCTTATAGACATACCGTTTTTTTTATTCTTTTTGTTTTACGAGGTCGCGCCCTTTCGGGTTTTCATGAACACTCACCGGTAGCCCTGCTGTTTTTACTCACGGAGCCCTTTCGGGTTTTCATCCGTGCCCATTTTGCTTATGGACATACCGTTTATTATATATTTTTTTTATATATATATTTTTATTCATCTCGTCAGCCTAAGGATGCTGCGGTAGTAGTTTAAAGACATTTCGGTTCTTCGTTAGTTTAAGGACGTTTCGGTCCGCCATTAGTTTAAGGACGTTTCGGTCCGCCATTAGTTTAAGGACGTTTCGGTCCGTCCAGGAGAAGGCTGGCTACTGCTTATAAAGTTTGCGTTTAGGAAGATAGCGAGCGGACATAGTCGTCGTCATCTATCATTGACCTAGACGGTAACTCGCTAAGCGTAGTATTTCTTTAGGAAGCGACCATTTATTGGCCTGAAAGGCCTTTCACCGTGCATATCTATGAGTAGATAGGCTCTACCCTGGTAGACCTTGTCTATGATGTACGGGCCTTCATAGTTTGGCTCAAATTTTCCCCGCTTGATGCGATTGGGGATCATAGGCCTTTTGACCACTAGCACGAGTTTGCCTTGGCGGAATGTCCTCGGCCGGGTCAATCTTTCATATGAGCGCGTCATCTTTGCTTTATAGGCCTCCAGATTTTGTTGCGCTATGAGCCGTATTTCATCAAGGGCATCAAGTTCCTCAAGCCGAAGGTGAGCATTTTCTTCGTCCGTCAGCTCGTAGTGGACTGCCACTCGCAGAGAGGGTAACTCTATCTCGAGGGGGAGTACTGCTTCTGTACCGAATACCAGCGCATATGGCGTTGTGTTCGTGGCTGTCTTGAACGTAGTTCGATACGCCCAGAGAGCTTCTTGCAGTCTCTCATGCCAGTCCTTCTTATTTCGGGACACCGTCTTCTTCATGATCTTTGTCAAGGTCTTGTTGAAGGCATCGGCTAGACCATTAGCTCGCGGATTATAAACTGAGGAATATCTCCAGTCTATATTATGTTGCTGCGCGAAGCGACTGATCTTGTAGCTTCTGTAAGCTGGCCCGTTATCGGAGATGATCCGTCGCGGAGTTCTAAACCGATATATGATGTGCGTCTTGAAGAAATGGAGGATATTCTCCGTCTTCACTTCTTCCAACGGTATTGCTTCTGCCCATTTGGAGAAGTAGTCTGTCGTCGCCAGGATGAAACGATGTCCTCTAGACGATGCTGGTTCGATGGGGCCAACTATGTCAGTTCCCCACATTTCAAACGGCCAGCTAGCCACCGTTGGATGTAGTGGATTTGGATACTGATGGATGAAGTCCCCATGAATTTGGCATGAGTGGCACTGCTTCGCATACTCAAGGCAGTCCTAAATCATCGTGGGCCAGTAGTAGCCCATCCGTTTGATCTTCAACTTCATCTTTGGGCCTGCTTGGTGAGAACCGCAGAGTCTGTCGTGAACTTCCTGAACGACTCTTTTTGCCTCTTCAGGTCCCAGACATCTCAACCACAGAGAATCAAACGACCTCTTGTACAGAGTATCATTGATGAAGGCGAAAGACAGAGCTCGTTTCATAAGCTGATGTCTTGAGGACGCATCTTCGGGCGTTCGACGGTATTTGAAGTAGTCTATAAAGACTTCCCTCCAATCCTCGGCCTTTTCTCGGTCTTTTATTTGCATAGCCATTTGCTCAGTCGCTTCCTTCTCTTCGGGTGATTCCGGAGATATTTCCGCTGGGGCAAGCACCCGACGGCTTTGTACCACAATTCTGACGTCATTGAGGTTCTCGTCAGCCAGTTCTTTAGCGAGCTTGGCTAATGCGTCCGCTTTGCTGTTTTCCGCACGCGGTATGTTTTCCAAAGTGTAGGAAGGAATTTGGGTCAACAATTGTTGCACTTTTTCTCCGTACTTCACCAGCTCTGGTTTGCACGTTTGGTAGTCGCCGTTTACTTAACTAACGACCAGCTGGGAGTCTCCGTATTTGAGGAGGTTTTCAATTCCCATGTCAATGGCGATCTCGAGGCCTGCTATCAAAGCTTCGTATTCGGCCTCATTGTTCGTCCTCGGATCTGTTAAGGAGAAGGCGAAGCGCATAATCCCTCTTTGTGGAGTCACGAAAATAAGGCCTACCCCCGATTTGATTATGGGCGTACTTTGTTTGCGCTTCTTCATGGAAGATGCTCCATCGAAATAAATCTCCCATCGGGTATCACTACTGTCGATTGCATCAAACGCATGTTCGTCTGGCAACTCGCAATTCAGAGGAGAATCGGCCGGTATCGGATGTTCAGCGAGGAAGTCGGCGATGGCCTGGCCTTTCACTACCTTGAGAGGTTGATACGTTATCGAGAACTCCATCAAGAGTAGGGCCCATTTAGCGAGCCGACCTGTCAATATGGCCTTCGACATCAAATATTTAAGGGGGTCCACCTTCGAAATGAGACGGACTTCATGTGCCAACGCATAGTGTCTGAGCTTTGTTATTGGAAAGATCAAAGCCAGGCAGTGTTTTTCAATAGGGGAGTAGTTGCTTTCTGCCCCCAGTAGAACTCGACTCAAATAATAGAGTGCTCTTTCTTTCCCTTGATCGTTTTCTTGCGCCCATAATGCGCCTAAGGAACCTTCGAGGGCGGTTGTATAAAGAATAAGGGGCTTTCCCTTGACCGGAGCAGTCAATACTGGCGGGTTCTGCAGGTATTGCTTGATCTCGTCTAGCACGCTTTGGCATTTTTGGTCCCAGACGAATGGGGTTCCCTTCTTCATCAGGTGGCTGTAAGGACGGCACTTTCCTGAAAGGTTGGCTATAAATCGCCGTATATACGCGAGCTTCCATTGGAGAGACCGCAGCTGTTTGAGAGTCCTTGGTGGAGGCATTTCCATGATCGCCTTGATCTTTGACGGATCTATTTCGATACCTCGGTGTCGGACGATGAATCCTAGGAATTTGCCTGAGGAAACTCCGAATGCGCACTTGAGAGGGTGCATCTTTGTTTCCTGATTTAAAATCAGGAAAGCTTACAGAGGAGGCATCACGTGCTAGCACGTGACCAGCAGTCACGTGTTGGCACGCGACATTTAAAAGCAGCGGCAAAGGCAGAGTCAGCTCCTTGATTAAATTAAAGGAAAGGCTCCAGAAAGGGTCACGTGCTCACACGTGACCAGGGGTCACGTGTTGGCACGTGACGGTTGAACAGCTGCCAGAAAACAGAGCGCAGAAAGGAGAGGAAAGCTCGTTTCAGGGGGTCACGTGCCTACACGTGTCCAAGGGTCACGTGGTCACACGTGACCGGCTTTCAAAGCCTCTCTATTTAACAGAATTAAATTCTGAAAGGCCATTCAAATCTTTCCAAAGGAAAATGATTATTTGGAACCGATTGGATTAAAAATCTAACGGTGATTAAATATCACCTATTCAAGGAAAAATCTTGAACTTGGAAAGATTTCCTCTTAAAATCTAACCGAAATAACAAAGGAATATCTTTGGATTTAAAATCCAATGGTGAATAAAATTCACCTAATAATCCAAAGGCCCAGATGACAGATGAATGATGAATCAAATCTCTCAATAAACAAATTAAATCTCTCAATGAAAGATTCACTAAAACAGATTGATTCTCTTCCTTCTCCTATAAATAGGAGCCAGGGAAAAAAAAAAAAGAGGAGAGACAGACAGAAAGAGAGAAATAAAGCCTAGAGATTTTAGAAGAATTTGATCTTCTGCAGAAGAAAAACCTTAGGTAAGAAAGGAGAGGCTTCAAAAGAGAATTTAATTCTCAAAAAGAGTTTAACTCTTATATAAAAGAAGAACTTAGTTCTTCCTCTAGCAGAGGATCTGCAAAGTGCGCATCTCCCCATGAATTGAGAATTTAATTCTCATTGGGTTGAGATCCTGCCATGCAGATCCAAAGCATAGAGGGGGAATAGGAGTGTAGGGTGTTTTTCGTCACCCCATTGAGATGGGAATATGCGCACGCTGGTCAGGCGTACTACAGATTCCCCCTGTCCAGGGTAGGCCGGGGTTTAATGATTGTGGGGTTCCGAATCTCCGGCAGCCGCGGACTAAGCTGCCGTTAATTACCCCTCGCCTTTCGGGCGAGGGAACCTCCGATTAATGGGTTAAACTGGTCATGCGAACTCAATGTGCGGTGTGCGTGTGTTTTGTTTTGAAAGGGGGGTTTTGGATATATCGGGAGCCACGCAGAGTTTTTACGGGGGTCCCGCTACCCGGATGGCGGGCTGGGGGTCAAGAAGGCTAGCAGCCCCCTTGCGGGGTTCGGGGCAGCGCCCCGGCCCGAAATTTTTTTTGAGGGGGAGAATGTTGCGGGGTATGTGTATGTGTACATTTGTATACATATGTATATATATACATGTATATATAAATAAAGGGGAAAATGGCATCCAAAGGATGCGTGGGGCAGCACCTTGGGCGCTGTGCGCTCAGGCGCAAGCGCGCCACGTGTCGGCACGCGGGCGCTTTGTGCATGAGCGCTGTGCGCAGGTGCGCAAGCGCGCCACGTGTCGGCACGCGGGCGCTTTGCGCACTTGCGCAAGCACGCAGGTGCGCAAGCGCGCGCGCGCGCCACGTGTCGGCACGAGGGCGCTTTGCGCACTTGCGCAAGCGCGCAGGTGCGCAAGCGCGCGCGCCACGTGTCGGCACGCGGGCGCTTTGCGCACTTGCGCTGCGCGCTGCTAAAACCAATTTCTCAGAAGAGAAATCAGAGAGGAGTTGGACTCCTGAGTGTGTGTTTTTTTTTTTTGGTTTAGTGAACGATGTTCTTCTTCCTCCTGTTGCTTGCTGGATCTTGAAGATTAAGAGATGTGAAATCTCAAAATCTCTACTTTTTCAGATCTAATGATAGATCCAAGTTCCCCTTTGTGGGTTTTGTGGTGAAAAACTAATTTGTTTTGAAAAAGGAAGAGTAAAACTCTTGATTTAATTCAAGAGAAAGAAGAAGGTTTTGGAACCTTGAAGATGGAAGAAAGAGCTCAGCTCTGAGACTTTTTTTGTTTGGAGAGAGAGAAAATTATAAGATATTTTCATTATCTTTGCCTTTATAGGCCATACACTTTACAAATAGCCCCTTGGGCTTCACAAAATGGCATTTTGCCTATTTCATGGCTCATGTGCCATTTCTTTTTGCACATAAGCCATGGGCTTTACAAAAATTTGGCTTTATGCCTATTTTTCTTACATTTATCCAAAAATAAAATAAAAGAAATGCAACAAAATTATTTATTACAAAATTTTTATCTTGGCATGGGGGAGGTCGGCCGATTCATGTTCGGGCTCGACCCGGGCATGGGCCCACTGGGTCGGGGCCTGGGCCCACTTGGCTTGGGGTTAACTTGGATTTTGACTTGGTCAACCGGGGTGTAAATTTTTACCCCAACAAATTGCCCCCATCAATACATGCACACCACATATGTGGGTCGTGTGCATGAAATTGATGGATCTTCTTTTACTTGGAGGCGACCTGATTTGGTTCCCGCTTTTTGGGAAGCCGGCGCTGCCCTTTTTATGACATGGACGGTCATTGCTTGACATGTCTCCGAGACGGAATGTCCGTGATAGACGTTTCCCTGGCCCGGAGTGATTTGATTCCCGCTTTGTAGAAATCCCGCGCTGCCCTTTTTTGCGACTTGGACGGTCGATACTGCCCTTTTAGCGACGTGGACGGTCGATACTGCCCTTTTTGCGACTTGGACGGTCGGTGCTGCCATTTTAGCGACGTGGACGGTCGATGCTGCCATTTTAGCGACGTGGACGGTCGATGCTGCCCTTTTTGCGACTTGGACGGTCGATGCTGCCCTTTTAGCGACTTGGACGGTCGGTGATGCCCTTTTAGCGACTTGGACGGTCGATGCTGCCCTTTTTGCGACTTGGACGGTCGATGCTGCCCTTTTAGCGACTTGGACGGTCAGTGCTGCCATTTTAGCGACGTGGACGGTCGGTGCTGCCATTTTAGCGACGTGGACGGTCGATGCTGCCCTTTTTGCGACTTGGACGGTCGATACTGCCCTTTTAGCGACTTGGACGGTCGGTGATGCCCTTTTAGCGACTTGGACAGTCGATACTGCCCTTTTTGCGACTTGGACAGTCGATGCTGCCCTTTTAGCGACTTGGACGGTCGGTACTGCCCTTTTAGCGACTTGGACGGTCGGTGATGCCCTTTTAGCGACTTGGACGGTCGATACTGCCCTTTTTGCGACTTGGACGGTCGATGCTGCCCTTTTAGCGACTTGGACGGTCGGTGCTTGATTTGACTTGCTCTGCTTCTTGCAGTGTCAGGGGTAGACTTGACTTGCCCCGCCTTTTGCGGTGTCGAGATTGGATTCTGACTGGCTCCGCTTTCTGCGGTGTCGGAGTGGAAGTTGACTTGTTGATTTCGATTTGGGTTGACGTCAGTATCGCTACGCCGGAACATGGTACCAGGAGCGAATCATCATTTGTCATGACAGGGTTTGGAAATTGGTTTTTTTTTGGCATCTGCATTGCTGCACTGGAATAATGCCAGGAGCAACTCATCATTTGCCCCGAGAGGATTTGGGAATTGATGGCTTAGGAGGCAGGTTTAAATCCCTATCACCTAAGACTTTTCAATTTTATGGGCCGTGAGGGTCCTATTGAAGCATTTTCTCCATACGAGTCGAAAGGATCCCGCAGGTGTATTTTCTCCTTAGGAATCGTGAGGATTCTTAAGTGTGTGCCTCCTTTGCGAGTCGTAAGGCTCTCACGCGGGAATTTTCTCCTCTCAAAGTCGAGAGGACTTTGAGAATGCATTTCATCTCCTTTTCACGAATTTGCGCCCTTTCAGGTTTTCACAAACTCGCCGGCAGTCCTGCTGTTTTTACTCACGGAGCCCTTTCGGGTTTTCATCCGTGTCCGTTTTGCTTGTGAACATACCTTTTTTTTTTTTTTTTGAATGTGGTCTCACCGGTTAGGACTTAGGAGATATTAGGATTGTTTTACGCCCGTGGATTGTATACGGTTTTGCAGGATGTATGATCCAGACCGTAGGGCCAGAAAAATTTCAGGGCTTTGTTGGCGTCTGCATCGCTGCACTGGAATATGGTACCAGGAGCGACTCATCATTCGCCGTTGGGGTATGGGATTTGGAATTTGGTTGGCGTCTGCATCGCTACACTGGAATATGATACCAGGAGCGACTCATCATTCGCCACTTTGGGGTTGGGGACCTGGAATTTGGATCTTGTTTAGCATCAGCATTGCTGCACTGGAATAATGCCAGGAGCAACTCATCATTTGCCTTGGGAGGACTTGGGATTTGGGTTTTTGGTCGGCATCAGCACCGCTAACACTGAAGCGAAATGCCAGGAGCGACTCATCATTTGCCGTTGCCCGTTGGGGAACGATGGCTTAGGAGACAGGTTTGGGTCCCTATCACCTAAGGCTTTTCAATTTTATGGGCCGTGAGGGTCCCATAAAGCATTTTCTCCCTACGAGTCGTAAGGATCCCGCAGGTGTATTTTCTCCTTAGGAATCGTGAGGATTCCTAAGTGTGTTGCTCCATTGTGAGTCGTAAGGATCTCACGCAGGTGTTTTCTCCTCACAAGGTCGAGAGGACTTTGCGAGTGTTTTTCATCTCTTTTCACGAGTTTGCGCCCTTTCGGGTTTTCACAGACTCGCCGGTAGTCCTGCTGTTTTTACTCACGGAGCCCTTTCGGGTTTTCATCCGTGCCCGTTTTGCTTGTGGACATACCGTTTATTTCTTCTTCTTTTTTTTTCTTTTTCTTTCTTTTTCTTTTTTTTTTGCCGCTGGTGGGACTTTAAAAGTAGTCTCACCGGCAGGATTTGGGAGAAATAGGGGTTATTTACGCCCGTGGATTGTATACGGTTTTGCAGGATGTCTGATCCAGACCGTAGGGCTGATGTGCTCAGTTCGCCTGCGACTTGGAGCATTCACGTGTAGTATTTCTTGAGGTATCGGCCATTGATGGGTGGCATGGGCCTTTCTCCCTCGGCACTTATTAGTTGGTAGGATCCTCCGTCGAACACTTTCTCGATGACGTATGGTCCTTCCCAGTTTGGCTCGAATTTTCCCTTGGCATGTCGATTGAGGATGATCGGTCTTTTGAGGACCAACACTAATTCACCTTTCTTGAAAGCGCGGAGACGAGTTATCTTGTCATAGGCCCGTGACATTTGGGCTCGGTATAACTCCAGACTTTGCTGCACCGCGAGCCTTTTTTCTTCGAGGGCATCAAGCTCTTCAAGTCGAAGGAGCGCGTTTTCCTCTTCCGTCAACTCATGTTGAACGGCCATTCTTAAGCTCGGAACTTCTACTTCGAGGGGGAGGACCGCCTCCACTCCGAAAAGCAATGAGTATGGAGTGGACTGTGTTGGAGTACGGTGAGTGATACGATATGCCCACAGCGCCTCATGAAGTTTGAGATTCCAGTCTCTCTTGTTGGCTGAAGCATTTTTCCTCAGGATCTTGCATAAGGTCTTATTGAAGGCTTCGGCTAGCCCATTGGTTCTTGGATTATAGATGGAGGAATATCTCCAGTCTATCTTGTGCTGGGTAGCGAACCTTGAGACATTGAAGCTCTTGAAAGAAGGCCCGTTGTCAGAAATGATTCTTCTTGGTGTACCGAAACGGTATAGAATATTATGCTGGAAGAATGTCAGAATATCTTTTGTCTTGACTTCTTTTAGCGGGACAGCTTCAGCCCATCTGGAGAAGTAGTCTGTGGCGGCCAGTATAAACCGATGGCCTTTGGATGACGGAGGATCAATTGGGCCAACAATGTCGGTGCCCCAGACTTCGAAGGGCCACGACGCCACCGTAGGATGCAATGGATTGGGATGCTTGTGAATAAAATCACCGTGAATTTGGCAGATATAACATTTCTTTGCATGCTCTCCGCAATCCCGTATCATGGTGGGCCAGTAATACCCAAGCCGTTTAATTTGCAGTCGCATCTTGGGGCCAGATTGGTGAGCACCGCAAACGCCTGAGTGAACTTCTTTCATGACTTTTTGGGCTTCGGCCGATGACAGGCACCTGAGCCAGAGTTGGTCATATGACCTGCGGTATAACGTGTCATTTACAAACACGTATCGGAGAGCTCTTTTCTTCAGCTGAATCCGCGCAGATTTTTCTTCGGGCAGCTTGTCGTATCGGAGGTACTCTATAAAGGGTTCTCTCCAATCGGGCTCGTCTTGGATGATCGAAGCTTCTTCCGCAGGACTGCTCTTCTGTTCCGCGCTTTCTTCTTCTCGTAGAGAGACTGGGGGTAGAATTTGCCGGCTCCTGACTGTGATCAGAATTTCGTCCATGTCAGGATCAGCCAGCTCCTTGGCCAAGCGAGCGAGTACATCAGCCTTTCCGTTCAACGCTCTAGGGACTCTCGTTAGTTCAATATGAGTAAACCGTTTCATGAGTTCCACCACTCGACCTCTGTACCGAGCTAACTCGGGTTTGTATATCTTATAGTCGCCGCTTACTTGGTTGACGACAAGCTGGGAGTCACCGTAAACCCGTAGCCGAAGGATTTCCATTTCTATGGCAAGCTCCAAACCAGCTATCAGAGCTTCATACTCAGCTTCATTGTTTGTCCGAGGCTCGGTGAGAGCAAAAGAACGCCGTAGGGTTCCCATTGATGGTGTGATGAACACCAATCCTATCCCTGCTTTTATCTCCGGGACGCTTGATTTACTGGAGGTCCTTATTGACGAGGCTCCATCGAAGTAGAGCTCCCAACATGGCTCATCTTCCTCGAGGTGCAGCACTTGTTCATCAGGTAACTCACAATTTAGCGGCGACCCTTCTGGTATGGGATGAGCAGCGAGAAAGTCTGCAAGAGCTTGCCCTTTTACTGCTTTCTGAGGGGTATAAACTATGTCAAACTCAAGTAGCATGACAGCCCATCTTGCCATTCTGCCGGCTAGGCTTGCTTTGGTCATCAAGTGTTTGAGCGGGTCGACCTTGGAGATCAGCATAACCCGATGAGCGAGCAAATAGTGCCTCAGCTTCTTCACAGCAAATATCAGAGCCAGGCATTGCTTTTCGATTGGGGAGTAGTTGTGTTCCGCCCCGACTAGAGTTCGACTGAGGTAGTAGAGGGCATTTTCTTTTCCCTCCTCATTATTCTGGGCAAGGAGCGCACCGAGTGACTCGTCCAGCGCGGCAGTGTAGAGAATCAGCGGTTTATTTGGAATGGGAGCGGCCAGCACTGGAGGGTGCAACAAGTACTGTTTGATGCTTTCGAAAGCTGCTTGACATTCGGCATCCCAGATAAAAGGAGCTCCTTTCTTCATGAGCTTTGAGAGGGGCCTGCATCTCCCTGATAAATTTGAGATAAACCTCCGTATATAAGCAAGCTTGCCTTGAAAAGATCTCAGCTGCGTCAGACTCTTCGGAGGGGGCATCTCCATGATGGCCTTTATCTTTGATGGGTCAACTTCGATCCCTCGATGTCGAACTATGAAGCCCAGGAATTTTCCCGATGACACGCCAAAAGCGCACTTTAAAGGATTCATCTTCATATCGTATTGCCTCAGTCTGGTGAGAACGGTCCTGAGATCTTGGATATGATCGGCCTTGGCTTTAGTCTTGATGACCAGATCATCAACATAGCATTCGACGACTTTATGGATTAGGTCATCAAAGATATTAGTCATTGCCCTCTGATATGTAGCACCCGCGTTCTTCAGTCCGAATGGAATTACCTTGTAGCAATATATCCCGATCGGGGTTCGAAATGATGTGTGCTTCTCATCCCCAGGCGACATCTTGATCTGATTATATCCAGACGAGCCGTCCATAAAGGTGAACAGTTCATAATTTGAGGTGTCATCGACCATCATTTCCATGACCGGTAGCGGGAAGTCATCTTTAGGACATGCCTTATTGAGGTCCCTGAAATCGACACAGACTCGGATCTGCCCATTTTTCTTCTTCACTGGGACTATGCATGCGATCCAGTCTGCATATTTCTCTTCCCTGATGAAGCCGGCATCGATGAGTTTCTTGGTTTCCTCAATGACCTTTTCTTCCAACTCCCTTCTCATTCTTCGAGGAGCTTGTTTGACTGGCTTAGCATCAGGAGATATAGCCAACTTATGTACGGCCACTTCAGGGGAAAGGCCAGGCATTTCTTTGTATGTCCACGCGAAGCAGTCGACGAACTCATGCAGCAGGGCGATTATCTGCGCTTTCATTTCCTCTGACAAGAGCGAGCTGATGTAGGTCGGCCTTGGATTATCGGGCGTTCCTAAGTCAATCTCGGTTAGCTCGTCAAAGGTTGCTTGTCCGCCATCTTCGAGCTCTTGAGGAGCTTCTTCTGGCTCGGCTATCTCGTCGTCATCATTTGATCTTTCGCTGGCCTCACCAACATGGATCATGTAGCACGCTTTGGAATCAGGTTGAATGTAGCCTATGCCCCGTCTATCTGGAATTCGTCCATCGATGAGTGCTCGGACCTGGGGCGGATGCCATAGGCCTTCGTAAAACTTTGCTTCGGACTCCGTTTGATATAACCGGCATCCGCACTTCTTAAAGTATTCCCGCATCTCGGACGCATAGTTTCTGGGATTGAGGACGGCTCTTATGCCTCTCTCATATGGAAGGCACGCAACAGACAAATCGTCCGGGTGCGCAACGGGGTTTGACCCATAAAACAGGATGCCCTTCTGTCCACTATTCCTCCCGGGAACGTAGAAAGTCTTCAGCTGGTCCACGGTGGAGACTGATAACGCATCGAGCTCTTTGTACATCTGCTCTGGTACCCTTGTCACGGCTAGGGACCCTTCTGCAACTTCGAAGGTCTCTCGTAGTTTCTCTTGTTGCATAGGGGTCCAATCTGCATCGCTGTTGCACGGCAGGTCCTCTTCCTCCGACTCTTCAGTGTCGCTGCCAAGATGAGGGCGGACTTTGCTGCTAGATGGGCCTTCAGTAACAGATTCGTCTGTATCGCTGCCGAAACGAGGACGAGTTTTACGGGAGGACGGGCTTCCAGCGTCGGACTCGTCAGTGTCGCTACCGAAATGCGGGCGCACTTGGGTGTTTTTGCTCTTGAAAGTGACAGCCGGCGCAGATTTGCTTTTGAGTCTTGGGGCCGGTCTATCCTCAGTCAGTTGTGGCTTAGCATTTTGGTGGTTCATAAAGTACCGAGAATCTTCATAGCGGACTTCATGCACACCGAACGGCTGGATGTTTCCGTCAATGCGTCTTTCTTCGCCATTTTTAGTATACTTCATGCATTGATGGAGAGTTGACGGAATGATGCCGTAATCGTGGAGCCACGGCCGCCCCAAGAGAATCTTATAAGACGTGTCTGCGTCAATCACGTATATTTTAGCTTCGGTTTGCAGATCCCCGAATTTGATTGGCAAAGCTATAGACCCCAGAACTTGCTGGCAATTTTGGTTGAAGCCTTGAATGACAATCCTTTCCCTTGACAGGTGTCGGACGTCCATTGACAAACTCTTCAGGGTTCGTAAGTTCATGATGTTCACTGAGGACCCCGGATCAATCAATATACGATTAATTCGATCTCCGTCGCTGTACCCGGTCACGTAAAGCGGCCGATTATGCTCAGCCGTTCCCAGTAGCAAGTCTTCATCCTTAAATGTGACTGCGGCGGCATGCAAAGCGTGCTGGGCTTCTTTCATATTAATTTCCGCAAAGTGAGCCTGATACCGCTCGGGGTTTTGTAGAGCATGGATGAGAACATCTCTAAGCTCTTTAGATAGGACCAAGGCGTCGTAGATGCTCAGGAGAGACGGAAGCTTCCGGAGATGTGCCAAGACATTATAGTCCACCGAGGAAGGACTTATGTTTTCATCAATCGGTTCTCTGCCATCTTCTTCATTAGCGACTTATTTTTCCTTCCCTTTTGGGGCGTTGCCCTGATTTGGCGGTAGAGCCCTGCCGCTTCTAAGCTGGATTTGATTGGCCGTTGTGGCGAGCTCCTCATCCTCTTCAGGAAAACAGAGCTCATCCTCGGAGTCACTGCCAAGATGGATGGCGTAGCAGGTCACTACTGGGATTTCTTCATTGGAGTCTTCTTCTAACTCCTCCAGAATTTCAGCCGCTTGTACAGGGAAGAACTCATTCAATTGAATCAATGTTCTTTCCTTTTGTTCATATTCTTCAAGGGAATCGATATATTCTTGAATGGTCGATCTCCCTTCAGACTCTTTTTCGCGCCGAGCTGCACTTTTCTTCTTCTTGAGCTTCTTGGATTTTGAGCCTGATGGAGCCGCATTGGCGGCTGGACTGGTAGGCTTCTTCTGTCCTTCCCATTCCATCCTGGGCTCTTTCTGAAGCATCTTTAGCATCTTCTTCGTCTTATTAGATATGTGTGTACTCCACGGAGGCCGCGATGAGTCAGTTTCGTTTGTCAGGGCAGCAGATTCAGCTGTCTGCTCCCAGAAGGCTTCAACTTCTGTCTGTATAAAGTTGGCAGTTGCAACTTGATTGTTCACCAACACACTTTTGGACAGCTCGATCTCTCCAGCCTTGTACTGCTTCTCGACCCAGTCTTTGAAGATATAGCAATCCTCGATCGCATGGCTCACTACTCGGTGGTACGGGCAATACAGAGGATTGTCGGTCATTTTTGCTTCTTGGGGTCTTTTCGACTCCGGCAATTGTAGGCCGTTGTTCAAGGCATCTTTAAATATCTTGCGGACCTTGTCCCTTCTGAAAGAGTAAACCTTGTTCTTTTTCTCCTCTAGAGAAGGCCCATCTCCTCCCAGCAATGGCTTTCGAGACCGGTTAGTTTTGGATTCGGCCGCCCTTCGCTTTTCTTCATTATCGGAGGCATTGAAGACACTGGTACTGCTGGAACTCCCGCTTCTACGGTTGTCGTCCCGCTTGCTTTTCCAAGTTTTGTCTCTCTGAGAGTCTGGCGGGGACTCTTGCTTCGAGCGTTCCAGCATTTGGACTTTCTTGGTTAGCTCCTGGAATGTTTTGAGGCCTGCTGTACACAAGAATGGGACCATCCAATTGCTGAGGTTCCCGATGAGAAGGCTAACGGACTGGTCCTGCTCCAGCGGCGGTTCGCACTTGACCGTGAGATTACGCCATCGGGCGATAAAGTCAATGTTACTTTCATTCTTCCCCAGCTTGGTCCTCACAAGGTCGGCGATAGAGATTTTATCACTGACGCTCATGAACCTTTGCCGGAACAGAGACTCCATTTGGGCAAAGGTAATGACGGACCCATCTAGTATGCTCACGTACCAGTCGAAAGCAACACCGGTCAGGCTGTTGACAAACTGACGAAGAAGGAGCGCGTCATAGCCCCCTGTATTTCCGCACGATGCTTTGAAGTGGGCGACGTGCTGATTTGCATTCCCCGTTCCATCAAATCTTCCGAACTTAGGAATGACGTAGCCGCTTGGGAACTCAATCAGATCGTACTGCGCGGGGTATGGCCGCCCACTACTGCCGATTTCTTTCTGAGCTTCAGCTTCGGCCACCAATGTTTTAACCTTGCTGGTGACCAAATCCATTATCTGATCCTGTGTTAGCGGGATAGTGCTATCTGGGGCCAAGGCATCCCCAGAAGCGGAGTGTGGCCGGCTTTCATGTGGCTCGACCAGTCTTGGACCCGAAGGAACAGGCATTGGCTGCCTCGGATTGTCATCACCCGGCTGATTACCAGCGGCTTGTGCTTGATTGGGAGGCGCTCGAGCAATTTGAGCCGTAAGCTGCATCACCACGTTCGTTAAGTCGTCAATTTTCGAATAGAGCTTGGCCATCTCTTTATCTTTGCTCCTGAGCTGTTTTCGAAGCTCTTGAAGCAGCTCTTGCTCCGCAGTCCTGGGGCGGAAAGTCGGCTCTTCCTCGCTGTCCGAGCTTGACTCTGCATGGACCGAGGGGTCTTTCTGCCTATCATCCTCATCGAGAGGGTTTTCTTCATCCAGCGGGGGCGGCTGTTCTTGGGCAGCGGCAACCACATTCAGGCTAGATTGGGCCTGGGATGTGGTGGCCCCATCCTTGCTTTTGCTGCGAAGGTTGTCGCTGGGGCGCCCGCCCGCCATATAGACCGTATGGATGATATATCCGGCTGTCTTTCTGTCATTGGCGGCTGATTTCACGGCTCGTTGTCTTGACCCCCTTGCTTCGGTAGCTGGTAGTCGATTGAAGGCGGCTGGCCTAACCAGGTTCTTGAATAGTGCTGGCGCTTCTTTTCTGGATCTGCCCCGCTGCTTTCGTGCGGCACAAAGCGCCTGATAGACCCTTGAAGAGACAGTGTCATACTTTTTCTGTTGGGGCCAGGACACGTCTCTTTGTGGCACTGTTCGGACCGCTGTCTTCTTGATTCTGGCGGTCATGGCATTTTTCTGAACCCACTTCAGAGGCTCGAAAGAATTGCTGATTCTTACGTCCGACTCAGCCGTCGTCGTCGGGCAACCCTGCACTTGGAACTTCACACGATTCCATTTGGCCGAAGCCTTGGCTCGCTTGTTGGCTCGATACCTGAGCCGCTTCTGCCTTAACTTTTCTGTTCTAAGCACCTGGCAGACTTCGGCTCTTCGGGAAGACACCGCAGACCGGGCGATGAAAGGCCTTGGAGATACGCTCAATTGTGCATTTGTTGGAGTCATCTCCTGAGCTCGTCCGCAACATTTGATGTTGCCCTTCGCACCGGAAGTCTTGCCCCCAGCTAGAGCGTCAGGGAATCGTTCAGACACCATCTTAAGTTTCGGTTGTGGTGCCTTAGCAATCACAACATTCGGCCTCTTGCCCCTTGGGACTGGCTTGGCCACCCGTTCTGCCGGGATTTCCGCCAGATGAGCGCTTCCGGCAGGGTAGATGATGACGGAGCCAAACCGGCGGGGCGGTTCCTCCCACTGTCGACTGAGGCTTGCAGGGAGAACCACACGAGCGTTGATCTTGACCACGTACGGAATCGGTGTCACGTTGGAAGCTGAATTCGTCTGGGGAGACATTGCCGTCGAAGGTTGATTGCTGCACAGAAAAGAAAACATTATTTCAGTATAGGCAATCGATATGTATATTGATTGAGTTCGCATGAACGTTTAACCCGAAATATAGGAGGAGAGATCAGTCCCACCGGGCGTGCCAGAATCTGTAGGGTGTTTTTCGTCACCCCATTGAGATGGGAATACGCGCATGCTGGTCAGGCGTACTACAGATTCCCCCTGCCCAGGGTAGGCCGGGGTTTAATGATTGTGGGGTTCCGAATCTCCGGCAGCCGCGGACTAAGCTGCCGTTAATTACCCCTCGCCTTTCGGGCGAGGGAACCTCCGATTAATGGGTTAAACTGGTCATGCGAACTCAATGTGCGGTGTGCGTGTGTTTTGTTTTGAAAGGGGGGTTTTGGATATATCGGGAGCCACGCAGAGTTTTTACGGGGGTCCCGCTACCCGGATGGCGGGCTGGGGGTCAAGGAGGCTAGCAGCCCCCTTGCGGGGTTCGGGGCAGCGCCCCGGCCCGAAATTTTTTTTGAGGGGGAGAATGTTGCGGGGTATGTGTATGTGTACATTTGTATACATATGTATATATATACATGTATATATAAATAAAGGGGAAAATGTCATCCAAAGGATGCGTGGGGCAGCACCTTGGGCGCTGTGCGCTTAGGTGCTGTGCGCTCAGGCGCAAGCGCGCCACGTGTCGGCACGTGGGCGCTTTGTGCATGAGCGCTGCGCGCAGGTGCGCAAGCGCGCCACGTGTCGGCACGCGGGCGCTTTGCGCACTTGCGCAAGCACGCAGGTGCGCAAGCGCGCGCGCGCGCCACGTGTCGGCACGAGGGCGCTTTGCGCACTTGCGCAAGCGCGCGCGCCACGTGTCGGCACGCGGGCGCTTTGCGCACTTGCGCTGCGCGCTGCTAAAACCAATTTCTCAGAAGAGAAATCAGAGAGGAGTTGGACTCCTGAGTGTGTGTTGTTTTTTTTTGGTTTAGTGAACGATGTTCTTCTTCCTCCTGTTGCTTGCTGGATCTTGAAGATCAAGAGATGTGAAATCTCAAAATCTCTACTTTTTCAGATCTAATGATAGATCCAAGTTCCCCTTTGTGGGTTTTGTGGTGAAAAACTAATTTGTTTTGAAAAAGGAAGAGTAAAACTCTTGATTTAATTCAAGAGAAAGAAGAAGGTTTTGGAACCTTGAAGATGGAAGAAAGAGCTCAGCTCTGAGACTTTTTTTGTTTGGAGAGAGAGAAAATTATGAGATATTTTCATTATCTTTGCCTTTATAGGCCATACACTTTACAAATAGCCCCTTGGGCTTCACAAAATGGCATTTTGCCTATTTCATGGCTCATGTGCCATTTCTTTTTGCACATAAGCCATGGGCTTTACAAAAATTTGGCTTTATGCCTATTTTTCTTACATTTATCCAAAAATAAAATAAAAGAAATGCAACAAAATTATTTATTACAAAATTTTTATCTTGGCATGGGGGAGGTCGGCCGATTCATGTTCGGGCTCGATCCGGGCATGGGCCCACTGGGTCGGGGCCTGGGCCCACTTGGCTTGGGGTTGACTTGGATTTTGACTTGGTCAACCGGAGTGTAAATTTTTACCCCAACAAGGAGTTTGAGAATTTAATTCTCACAGGATTATAGGAATTTAATTCCTTTGAAATAAAATTAGGGTTTAACCCTATAGGAATTTAATTCCTTCAAAATAAACAAAGAACCAGGGTTTAACCCTAACTGAGAACTTAATTCTGTTCCCTTAAGAAAGGAGAAATTAGGGTTTAACCCTATGATAGAATTCAGTTTTTCACATATATGAGGAATTTAATTTCTACAAAAAAGAAACTAGAGTTCAATTCTATCTAAGAATATAATTCTTCAGAAGAAAACAGGAATTTAATTCCTCTAAAGTTTATTGCTAGGGTTTAACCCTATGAAGAATTTAATTCTTAAAAAGATAAACACATCTTCAAATAGGCAAAGAAACAGGGCAACGTGCTACCACGTGACCCCTGTAAAGATCCATAGAGAAGAACTTTGAGACAACGCATCACGTGCTCCACGTGACCCCCAAAGCGCGCAAAGAAAAAGCAAAAGAAAAGAAGCTCTGGGGCGCCCTCACGTGTCACCACGTGACCTCTAATGAACACTGTAACAGATCAAAGCGTGAGCCCCCCATCACGTGCCCACACGTGATGGCCTTCAGAATTAAAAGTGTTAAACACTTATCTGCAGAACAAAATGAAGGGGATCTGGCCCCACCTTTTGGATGCCATTACGTGGCCCCACGTGATCTCTTCTCTTACCATATTTAGCATTAAACTGATGATCTGTTCCCAGTGTTTAACACTGATTTCCATAGTGTTTAACACAAGTTCGAAAACTCCATTTCCAGTGTTTAACACTGATTTTCTTGGTGTTCAAACACTAATTTGGAAAATTCTGCTCCCAGTGTTTAACACTGATTTCCTTAGTATTTAACACTGATTTGAAATCTTTGTTCCCAGTGTTTAACACTGATTTGTCTTAGTGTTTAACACTAATTTGAAAACTCTGTTCCCAGTGTTCAACACTGATTATCTTTTAGTGTTTAACACTAACTTGTTAATTTTATTCCCAGTGTTCAACACTGTTGGTCTCTAGTGTTCAACACTAGCTTTAGCCCAATTGGCTAAGTTTCCAGAGGCAAAGCCTCTCCTTCAATGGATCAACAGAAGGCCCATATCCTAAACATGATTGGACTTAGCCCAAGCTGGCCATAAGTCCTCAATTCAGACTTAACTGAGCCAATGGGCTCATAATATAATTAATTAGTCTTGGTTCCAAATTAGGCTAAAGTGAATTTAATCTACCTCAGTTTAAGGGTACATCTCTTTACTCCTTTGATACTTGTCGTTGTAATTCCTCAACGTCTTCAAAGAGGTGACGGGTCCTGATGACCACACATTGATACGGACTGTGGGGTCTTTAAACTCATGGACTATGAGGTCCTTAACCTTGACCGGGATGTCTTAAAACTAACGACGGACTGTAGGGTCCTTAAACTCATGGACTATGAGGTCCTTAACCTCGACCGGGATGTCTTAAAACTAACGATGGACTGTGGGGTCCTTAAACCCTCGGATTACGACGTCCTTAACCTTGACCGGAATGTCTTAAAACTAACAACGGACTATGACGTCCTTAACCTTGACCGTGATGTCTTAAAACTAACATTGGACTGTAGAGTCCTTAAATCCATGGACTACGACGTCCTTAACCTAGACCGCAATGTCCTTAAACTACCTATGGACTGCAATGTCCTTAAACTACCTATCGACCGCAATGTCACTAAACTAAACAATAGGGCTCCCTTAATTGCTCTCTTGTCGGATCTAAACGATCCCGTTAAATTGATCTTAGTCTAAAAACTAGGCTGACGTATCCTTAACAACTGTTTAAGTCGATCTTAGTCTCAAATGAGACTAACGTATCCTTAAACCCAAACCCCTAAACCCAAATCTAAGACAATACGGATTTGGACTAGTCCACGCCCTACGGGCGACGACATAACTCAGTCTCCGTATACAATCCACGGGCAACCAAACACAAAACAAACACCCACGACACGAAGTGACCATCTGGAGAAGGAGAAAGTTGTTACCGCCATGTGGTAGCGTAATTAACTGCAGGGGCTTGCGCCTGCAGGGAAGAGCATCCCCCCAATTAAAAACCCCTCAAGCGAGGGGGAATCTGACGAAGTCTGCTACATCGGACGCATCCGTTTAAACCTTCGATACACGGCGCCATAAATCAGCTTGGCACCTTTGGAGAGGTAGACGGATAGCACCAATTAGCATCTGCCCCGAATCTCAGGCGGGACGTCATGTCCTGGCCGCCTTTCGGAGGGGAACAGATTCTGGCACGCCCGATGGGACCTTTTCCTCTTTCCACTCCACACTTCGTGTGTCGTGTTCGCGAACCAAACACGGCTTGTTAATGGTTGCCCTTGGGTTTCAAGGTATTAAGATTTGGCGTTTTGCTTATTGCAGAAAGCAAAGAATCAATGGCTTCCACTTGTGCGAAATGCTCCAACTGCAACTGCGACCGGCGCTCCGCCTCGCCAGGAGGTATAGCCTACAGGCCCCAAGCTACTTCGCTGTTCACAATGCCCGTGGAACAGGTCACTCAAGCCACCACAGGGTTGTTTTTCGGGACCATGCTCCCGCCAACGAGCTTCACCGCTCTTGTGCTGACATCGGAAGCTCCCAAGAAGTCGGTCTTTGATCGGCTTACACCTACCGCGGCCCCTCTCAACGGGTCACCCAACACCAGCGCCTCGGTCTTCTCCAGACTGGGCCAGAACTCCTGTGGACCCGCAATGGGGCCTACAATCCCAAAGAAGGCTGCTCCGAAGAGGATAACCATCCCTGCTCCTGAAGTCGTCAAGGCGGCTTCTCCTGCCAAAAAGTCGGTCTTTACAAGATTGACTGTTCCAGCTCCCGCTTCTGCTACCCAAAGGACATCGGTCTTTAACAGGATGACACCAGCAGCGACCCCCCACCTACACAGGGGGCAAGGCGAAGCTATCGCCCTCATCAAGCCGATTCCATCAGCACAACACGCTCGACATCTCTACTGGCGCCGAGTAAGGAAGGCCGGAGGCAACTCCCCTTCTGGGCTAACTCCTCCAGCCCTGACGACAGAAGTTAATGCTGCTGTTCCAACTAAGAACAGCTTTGAGATGCTGAATAAGGTGCGTAGGAATTCTCCTATCACGGCGCTAAAGAGGTCTCCCCCTCCGCTGAAAAAGGCCGCGGAAATAAAGCCAGAACAGTCCCAATCTCCTCAACGGCTGTCTTCCAAAATCTATAAAGTCTGGCGGCAGACCCAAGACTCGGTGATCGATCCAAATTTCTCCCGCCAGCACAAGAAGCTGAAAATTCAACAGGAAGTCAGCCATCACGTTAAGCCACGAAAAGCTGTCTGGGTGCCCACCTCAACAGTCCCATCAACTTCCACTGCTCATAAAAAGAGGAGGCCGGAGAAGATCCCCGGGCAGGCAACGAGGGCTAAAGGCGCCGAGCCCAGACACCCTAAGTCTGGGGGCATGATGGTCCATACTGTATACATGGCGTCGGGGAAGGAAGATAGCCGTGCGTCTACAGGGCATAGACCGCTCACACGGTCAGTGACCAAAGCTCAAGAGCAACAACAGAAGCTCCAAGAAATGATGACCGTGATGGCCGCACTTACTGGGCCGAAAGAAAGCCCCGAAGCGTCATCCGATCAACGCCAGGAGGAAGAAACTGACGCTGAGTTCTTTCATAGGATATTGGAGAAGAAGGATAAAGAGGCTGCCGAACAAGCAGCCAATATACAACGAATGGCCCTCCTGTTCCAGGACATGGTGGGAATGATGATCCAACAAGATTCTCCTGCTGAAGATCCTCCAATCATTCTTGAAGACGACAGGGGAGAAGCGTCAAATCCCCCACCCGCTCTGTCAACGGCTAAGGAGGAGACAATCTCTAAGGCTGACCTAGACGAATACATAGCCCAACAGATACGCGTTCACCAGGCGGCTGAGGCAGCTGGTCAAGTTGTCAGGACAAGAAGACCATATCCGAGCTGGTATGACCAGATCAAATACCCGCCGGGTTACACAATACCAAAATTCCATGTCTATAAGGGGACATGCAATCCCCATCAGCATGTGGCCCAGTTCAGGGCGCTTTGTGGTAACACTGGTGACGACGATAAACTGTTGCTTCGCCAGTTCGTGGGCAGCTTATCAGAAACGGCGTTCGAATGGTATTCAGAACTCCCGAACGATTCCATCAAGACGTTCGCTGAAATGGAATTGCTATTCACTCAGCGATTCGCAAGCGCCAGCGAACACACTCCGATAACAGCATTAATTAATGCCAGGGTGAAACCAGGTGAGACGTGGGTCCAGTACGCTATACGTTGGCGAAACTTGTGGTCAAAATGCGAACAACGCATTGAGGAAGCGCCTGCGGTGGGCATGTTCGTGGGTACACTAGATGCTCATGCAACCATCTCACAGTTCATGATGTTCTTTAAACCAACCACGTTCCAGGCTCTGATCGACAAGTTGCCCCAGATGGACCAGATGGGTCACAGACCGCCTCCCCGAAGCCAGAACCTCGGAATGACAAGGGTAAAGGGAAGGTAACCTTCGTTGCGAACGCCCAGCAGCAACCCAGTGCCCCAAAGCTGGTAGATCAGCTGGAAGAAAGACGGCGGTATTACAACGAGAAAATGAAGCGCCCCTACTCGTTCCCACGGGATAAGACAAAACGGTTATTCGAGCTGGCCGTACGCAACAGGCTTATCAACTTGCCAAACCCAAGACGACCGCCACAACCCGCTGAGGTGAATAACCCCAATTATTGTCCTTACCACCAAACGGTAAGCCATCCGATTGAGGATTGCTTCGTCTTCAAAGGATGGATTGAAGATCAATACCTACAGGGCAAGTTTGCGCTGTCCGAGAAGTGGAAGGTGAACCCGCCACAGCCGCATACTCCTAAGAAAGCGGATACACCGGGGGCAACCTGTTCTTTCATTTAGGAAGCTCCATGGGAAGTCGTGCTATCAGCCAAAACCAGAAGGATGCCGAGTGATCTTCATGCGTGCCCAGCAGTCGAATGGAAGAACCCGCTTGAACCTCAAATCATCGAAGGGATGCTGAAGCCGCGTCCAACTACAAAGATCGGCGGTGATGGCCCAAGTACTCACACCCAACCGTCAAAATTTTCGAAGAAAAAGAAGAAGAAATACAAAAAGCCAGTGAAGCCTGGAGACAAGCGCACGGACTTGCAGAAGCAAATTGATGCGCTGGAAGAGTACAATCAAAAGGCGCGGACTCCCATTACACTCCAAGAATTCCTCAACCACGCCTTTCAAAAGGAAGAGGAGGGGGAGAGTTCGTCGGATGAATCCGAGGGTTATGTGGCGAGTTGTCATGTGATCTCCCACTCATTTACGGACAATGACAAAACTCCTGGCACTAAGAAACTGGGGGCAGAGCCTGAGCCGGAGCTTGTGCGGCCAACAGAAGAAATGATTGACACCTTTCTAGACGAGATTCGTTTGAAAAGTAAAGCTGACCAAGAGCGTGAGATGGCCGCGTCAGAAGGAGCCAAACGCAAGCGACTAAACGAAAGAGTCGAAGCATTCCCGCCAGATCAAAAGACATCTCATGCGGGTAAAAACATATTCAAGACGAGGAAAAGGTTTGCCAAAGCCATGTCGATGGGAATGAAGCTACCACCCTCGGAAAAAAAACACGCTCAATGGGGCAGAGAGGCACCCTAATTATTGCTCATATCATCGGAAGATTTCGCACCCCACTGAGGAGTGCGACGTTTTTAAGATGTGGTGGCAGGGATATGTTGCTCACCGACAACATTTTGAGCGCATGAAACGCAAAACTCGCCAAGAACAAAGAAGTACTACCGACGGGCACAAAAGAACTGCTGGCAACTGTTACATGGTTAACGCCGGAGGGTCACAAGTTCTCATCTTTGGGAGCGACTCTGATGAAGAAATGGCTCTGGGCCCTCTCTTTAAAAAATCCGTTTTAGGGAAAGAGGAAGAACCAGAAGCTTGCGAGAATATTCAGCTGCGCAATCGCACGCTCCCGGAAAAGAATCTCGGACCCGCGAATAGAAAAGATAAG
This sequence comes from Agapanthus africanus, assembly GCA_030015575.1. Lineage (NCBI taxonomy): Eukaryota > Viridiplantae > Streptophyta > Magnoliopsida > Asparagales > Amaryllidaceae > Agapanthus > Agapanthus africanus. The sequence continues at coordinate 370,327,748 of CM057338.1, read as the reverse complement.
GGAAAGGAGAAGGTCACTGAGGATATCACCTTAGATGACCATATCATGAAAGAGTTGGCTGCCAAAGATCCTCCCAGGAAGAGTAAGGTGGATTACAACATCCTAGCGCACCTAAGGAAGCTACTTTCTCAGCTCAGCATTCTCGACGCCCTCCTACTATCAAAGGAAGCGAGAGATTCATTAATTAAGGCGTTACAAGAACCCGAGCAATTCCAAGCCTTTCTCTCCACAGAAAGGATGAAGGATGAACTGGAAGAAGTGCGCACGGCCGACATCACTTTCGGTGACGAAGACCTTCTCCTCGGGACGTGCGACCACAACCGTCCCCTATACGTCTCCGGATATTACCACGATATCAAGATAGGCAAAATCCTGGTTGATAATAGATCCTCCGTCAATCTCCTTAATGTTCGGGTGTTGAAGAAAATCTGCATGAGCGTGCAGCACCTCGCTCGTGACAAAATTACCATCTCCGGTTTCGACTCCCGGTCATCACGGACTCTCGGATCCGTGATATTAACATTACGCTTCGGACTACTCGTCACGGACATCAAGTTTCACTTCATTGACGCCAAGACCTGCTACAACGCCTTGCTCGGTCGTCCTTGGTTACACGAGTACAACATCATCCTTTCTACACAGCATCAGTGTATGAAGTACTTTAAGGATGGTTTCGAGTATACCGTAACGGGTGAGCTGAACCCATTCTCCGTGAACGAAGTCCGCAAGTACGAAGATGCAAAGTACTTTTTGCCAGACTTCGAGGATACAGAAAGGTGTCGCAAGCCGGAGAACAAAGCCGCCGCCACCATCCCTGTTTTCGGAAGCGATACCGAAGAAGAAGAAGAGATAATTTATGCTGGTCCGTCTCGACGTAACAACCCGGGACCGTCCGCCCCCATGTTGATCTTCGGAAGTGACTCAGAAGATGAGGTTAATGCCGTGTTCTCCAGTCGGCCGTCAATACAAGCACCCCCTGGCGATGATCAGAGTTTGCAAATCACCATGGTGCCGCGGGAACACTACAAAGACCTTGACGCACTTGAAGCTTACAATGTGCAGGACCTGCAGGCATTTTACGTCCCTCCCAGGCGAAAGGGTGAAAAGGCGATCCTGTTCTATCGATCCTCGGAAACAAGAGTGGAGAAAGAGATCTGGCATGGTGCGGATTTTACACTTGACAAGGTTCAACCCATCCGTTTGCCCAGATGCTACACAGACGGGTTGAAAAGACTATTGAAACGCCAAGGGGTACCCTTAAAACAGACTATCTGACAAGCTCGATTCTATAACAGGATTTGGGATGTCCCTGGGACCCAGCGCAAATTGCCCAACGGGAGAATAGAAACGCTCGGGCTTGGATACATGAGAGCCGGGAAACGGGAACGGGTCCACGGTAGTTACGCCATATATAATTTCGATGAAGAAGAGGACGCCTTGTCAGAAAATGCCAACCCCTCATCGGAACTGCATCCCGCGATCGAAGTCCCGAATCCATCATTTGAAGAACGAGTGAACGAGCTTATCAGGAAAGCAGGTCAAAAAGCTCGGGACGACCATAACCGCGAAATGGCCATCTACAAGAAAGCCAGGACGCAACGTCTTCTTCAACAGACTGCAAAAGACGAAAATACTCTTCCCTGTCAACCCGTGGTGCAAAAGGCCCGACGCAGAGGTAGAAATAAGTCGAAAAGCAGAAAAGGCGTTCGACAGAGACAAAGCAGGACCGAGAAGTCACGCGATCGGAAATCGAGCGGTCCGGATTTGTCCCTTATGAAGAAGATGAGTCAGGCATACTCTTTTCCTCAGGATAAAACACGAAAGATACTTGACCTCTCTTTGAAACATCGAATGATTACACTTCCGGCATCTAAACACCCTGAGCAAGCTAACGAAGTCTCTCATCCGGACTATTGCTCTTATCACCAAGCCATAGGACATCCTATCGAAGACTGCTTCACCTTCAAGAACTGGGTCGAAGACCAATACCAGCGAGGCAGATTTTCTCTATCCGACAGCTGGAGGGTAATGCCGCCGTGAAAGCACGAACCCAAAGCCACAAGAGCAGAACCAGATCCACAACGGTCTTGGAAGCGAGCTCGTACCTGTCATATGATAACGATATCAAAAGAAGAGCCCGAGAATATGAATGACTTTCCCTGGTACTTCAAAAACAATGATGACGAGGTGATCTCAGAGTTTCCACCAACGCCAAAAGAGCTGGAAGATGGAATACACACTACTGCAGATAACCTCAAGAAGATTAAGTTGGGAACGACGAACGACTCACGACCGACGTTCGTCAGCGAGTTGCTATCTGAAGAAAGGGTGGCCAAGTTAAAAGACGTGCTTATGCAACATAGAGGTTGCTTCGCATGGAATTATTCTGAAATGCCAGGACTAGATCCAGAAGTTGCTGTGCATAAATTGGCGATATCCCCGGATGTTAAGCCAGTCAAACAGGGGCCGAGAAGAATGCGGCTCGAGCTTGAGATGAGCATTAACGCCGAAGTCAAGAAGCTGATCGACTCTGGGTTTATCCAAGAGGTTCAATATCCTGACTGGGTCGCCGACATCGTCCCGGTAATGAGGAAAAATAGGACAGTGCGCATATGCGTGGACTTCCGGGATCTCAATAAAGCCTGCCCGAAGGACGATTTCCCAGTGCCAGTCACCGAACTAATGATAGACAATACGTCCACTCATGAAGTTTTCTCTTTCATGGACGGTTTATCAGGATACAATCAGATAAAGATGCACCCAGAAGACCAGAAGCACACCGCTTTCCGGACTCCTTTGGGTATATTTGGCTACAAAGTCATGCCTTTTGGTTTAAAGAACGCCGGCACCACCTATCAGAGGGCCATGACAAAGATCTTCGATAGTCTTATACACGAGATCGTCGAATGTTATATCGATGACCTCGTAGTGAAAAGCATGTCATACGAAGAGCACTTAGAGCATCTGAAGACCGTATTTCAACGCCTTCGGCAATACAATTTGAAGATGAATCCCCTCAAATGTGCATTCGGAGTTTCCTCGGGTAAATTCCTGGGATTCATCATCCGACACCGAGGTATCGAAATAGATCCATCTAAGATCAAGGCGATCATAGAAATGCCTCCGCAAAGAACTCTCAAACAGTTGCGGTCTCTCCAAGGGAAGCTCGCGTACATCCGGCGGTTTATCGCCAACCTGTCAGGAAAGTGCCGCCCTTACAGTCACCTGATGAATAAAGGAACCTCGTTTGTCTGGGATCCCAAATGCCAAGGCGCGCTAGACGAGATCAAGCAATACCTGCAGAATCCGCCGATGTTAGCTGCTCCAGTAAAGGGAAAGCCTCTTATCTTATATACAACACAGCCCTCGAAGGTTCCTTGGACGCATTATGGGCACAAGAGAACGATCAAGGGAAGGAGAGAGCGCTCTACTATCTGAGTCGAGTCCTACTGGGGGCAGAAAGCAACTACTCCCCTATTGAAAAATATTGCCTGGCGTTAATCTTTGCAATTACCAAGCTCAGGCATTATGCGTTGGCGTACGAAGTCTGTCTCATATCGAAAGTGGACCCCCTTAAATATCTGATGTCGAAGGCCATATTTACGGGTCGACTCGCTAAATGGGCCCTGCTCTTGATAGAGTTCTCGATAACTTATCAACCTCTCAAGGCAGTCAAAGGCCAGGCCATCGCCGACTTTCTCGCTGAGCATCCGGTACCAGCCGACTCTCCTTTGAATTGCGATCTTCCAGACGAACATGCGTTTGATGCGATCGACGGTGGTGATACCCGATGGGAGCTTTATTTCGATGGAGCATCTTCCGTGAAGAAGCACAAACAAAGTACCCCTATAATCAAATCGGGAGTAGGACTCATTTTTGTAACTCCACAAGGAGGGATAATGCGCTTCGCTTTCTCCTTAACAGAGCCGAGGACAAATAACGAAGCCGAATACGAAGTTTTGATAGCAGGCCTCGAGATCGCCATTGGCATGGGAATTGAAAACCTCCTCATATATGGAGATTCTCAACTGGTCGTTAGTCAAGTAAATGGCGACTACCAAACGTGCAAACCGGAGTTGGTGAAGTATGGTGAAAAGGTACAACAACTGTTGACCCAAATTCCCTCCTATAGTTTGGAAAGCATACCGCATGCGGAAAACAGCAAAGCGGACGCGTTGGCCAAGCTCGCTAAAGAATTGGCTGACGAGAACCTCGATGACGTCAGAATCGTGGTACAAAGCCGTCGGGTGCTTGCCCCAGCAGAAATACCTCCGGAATCATCCGAAGAAAAGGGAGCAACTGAACGGACGGCCCTGCAAATAACCGACCGAGAAAGGGCTGAAGATTGGAGGGAAGTCTTTATAGACTACTTCAAATACCATCGAACGCCCGAAGACGCGTCCTCAAGACATCAGCTTATGAAACGAGCTCTGTCTTTCGCCCTCGTCAACGATAATCTGTATAAAAGGTCGTTCGATTCTTTGTAGCTGAGATGCCTAGGACCTGTCGAAGCGAAAAGGGTCGTTCAGGAAGTTCATGACGGACTCTGCGGTTCTCACCAAGCGGGCCCAAAGATGAAGTTGGAGATCAAATGAATGGGTTATTATTGGCCCACAATGATTCAGGACTGCCTCGAGTATGCGAAGCAATGCCACTTATGCCAAATTCATGGGGACTTCATCCACCAGCATCCAAACCCACCTCATCCAATGGTGGCTAGCTGGCCATTCGAAATGTGGGGAACTGACATAATCGGCCCCATCGAACCAGCATCATCCAGGGGACATCGTTTTATCCTGGCGACGACTGATTACTTCTCTAAATGGGCAGAAGCAGTACCGTTAAGGGAAGTGAAGACAGAAAATATTCTCCATTTCTTCAAGACGCACGTTATTTATCGGTTTGGGACTCCTCGACGAATCATCTCCGATAACGGGCCTACCTACAGGAGTCACAAGATCAACCGCTTTGCGCAACAGCATACTATAGACTGGAGGTATTCCTCGGTTTATAATCCGCGAGCTAACGGTCTCGCCGAGGCCTTCAACAAGACCTTGACAAAGATCATGAAGAAAATGGTGTCCCGAAATAAGAAGGACTGGCATGAGAAACTGCAGGAGGCTCTCTGGGCATACCGAACTACGTTCAAAACGGCCACGAACACAACGCCATACGCGTTGGTGTTTGGTACAGAAGCAGTACTCCCCCTCGAGATAGAGTTACCCTCTCTACGAGTGGCAATCCACTACGAGCTAACAGATGAAGAAAATGCTTACCTTCGGCTTGAGGAGCTTGATGCCCTTGATGAAACCCGGCTCATAGCGCAACAAAACCTGGAAGCTTACAAAGCAAAGATGACGCGCTCGTACGAAAGATTGACCAGGCCGAAAACGTTCCGCCAAGGTGAACTCGTGCTAATTGTCAAAAGACCCATGATCCCCAATCGCGCCAAGCGGGGAAAATTCGAGCCAAACTTTGAAGGCCCGTACATCATAGACAAGGTCTACCAGGGTGGAGCGTATCTACTCATGGATATGCACGGTGAAAATCCTTTCAGGCCAGTGAACGATCGCTTCCTGAAGAAATACTACGCTTAACGGGTCAAGGTCTAGGTCAATGATAGATGACGACGACTATGTCCGCTCGCTATCTTCCTAAGCCCGAACTCTAGGTAGTAACCAGCATCCTTAACAACGGACCGAAACGTCCTTAAACTAACGACGGACCGAAACGTCCTTAAACTAACGGCGGACCGAAACGTCCTTAAACTAACAATGGACCACTATGTCCTAAAACTAGCCGTTGACCGAGACGTCGATAAACTACGGTGGATTGCAATACCTCAAAGCCGATATATAAAAATAAATAAAATAAAATAAAAACGGTATGTCCATAAGCAAAAAGGGCACGGATGAAAACCCGAAAGGGCTCCGTGAGTAAAAACAGCAGGGCTACTGGCGAGTGTTCGTGAAAACCCGAAAGGGCGCGACCTCGTAAAGAATATATATATATATATAAATAAAAAGAATATAAAGAAAGGTATGTCCGTAAGCAAAAGGGGCACGGATGAAAACCCGAAAGGGCTCCGTGAGTAAAAACAGCAGGGCTACCGGCGAGTGTTTGTGAAAACCCGAAAGGGCGCAACCTCGTTAAAAGACACTTACAGGGTCCTCACGACCTTGTAAGGAGAAACCACCCGCGTGAGATCCTTACGACTCACAAGGGAGCAACACACTTAGGAGTCCTCACGATTTCTAAGGAGAAATTACACTCGCAAGATCCTCACGACTCGTAAGGAGAACTCTCTTATGGGACCCTCACGGCTCGTAAGATTTGAAAGCCTTAAGTTACAGAGACCTGAACCTGTGCTTAAGCAACCCCCACAACCTTCGATATTGCCCTACAAGTGGCTCAATACTGACCCTTGTACACAATCCACGGGCGCGAATAAACATTTATCCAGCAAAGTCACACCCGTGACTGGGGATATGTCCATATGGTGAACAACCCTTATAAGTCCTCTCGACTTATAAGGAGAAAACCCTCTTGTAGGATCCTTACGACTTACAAAGGAATATACACTTAGGAATCCTCACGATTCCTAAGGAGAAAATACACCTGCAAGATCCTCACGACTTGTAGGGAGAAGTACCTTCGCGAGACCCTTACGGCTCATGAAGTCAAAAGCTTTAGTCGGCAGGACCCTAACCCTATTTACTAAGCCACCTTTGTTCAACATCGACAGAGGCAAATGATGATTCGCTCCTGGCAATATCCCAGTTGTAGCGGTGTTGATGCCAAAATCGGTGTCTAATCCCAAACTTGCGGCGGAGAGCCAGCAAGCCACACATGCATACGAAATAGCCAAAATGATAGGGCAACTTGCAATAAAAAGCAGCAAGTAGAAATATATACATAAAAAAAACAAATATCCGAAATGGTTGGGCAACTCGCAATAAAAAACAGCGAGTAAAAATAAAACAAATAGCCGAAATGATTGGGCACCGCGAAAAATAGCCGAAATGATGGGGCAATCGCGACCTTCGCGATGTAAAAGCTGAAATGATAGAGTATCGCGGAAAAAGAAATAAAACAAAAAAAATGAAATTTATGCCCTACAGGTGATATTACATCAATCCCTGTATACAATCCAGGGGCGCAAACAAAGAAGGAATCGCACTCCTCCTCTCCCAGGTTTCATCGGAAGAAAAAGCCAAATCTCGATGAGTCACAGATAGCCTAGAGACTATCTCGACGTCTGTCTCCTTACAGCAGACACAATATCAAGCAAAGTGGAACATCGGCAATTCCCAGTTCCATGACTCGACGGCGCACAGATGACCGAGAGTCAAATCCCAACTCCGTGAAATGCGGATACAATCAAAAAAATTCCTGGTCACGTAGAACGCAGATAATGTCACTCTTCGACCCCGTAGAAAACGTCCAGAGCGGATCCTGGTCCTCGCAGAGCACGGCAGTGAACCCGTGTGAAGCATCCAGAGCGGAGCCTAGTCCTCGCCGAACACGGCAGTGAACCCGTGTGAAGCATCTAGTGCAAAATTCCTGGTCACGTGGAACGCGGATAATGTCACTCTTTGACCCCGTGGAAAACGTTCAGAGCGGATCCTGGTCCTCGCAGAGCACGGCAGTGAACCCGTGTGAAGCATCCAGAGCGGAGCCTAGTCCTCGCCGAACACGGCAGTGAACCCGTGTGAAGCATTTAGTACAAAATTCCTGGTCACGTGGAACGCGGATAATGTCACTCTTTGACCCCGTGGAAAACGTCCAGAGCGGATCCTGGTACTCGCAGAGCACGGCAGTGAACCCGTATGAAGCATCCAGAGCGGAGCCTAGTCCTCGCCGAACACGGCAGTGAACCCGTGTGAAGCATCTAGTGCAAAATTCCTGGTCACGTAGAACGCGGATAATGTCACTCTTTGACCCCGTGGAAAACGTCCAGAGCGGATCATGGTCCTCGCAGAGCACGGCAGTGAACCTGTGTGAAGTATCCAGAGCGGAGCCTAGTCCTCGCCGAGCACGGCATGCGAACCCGTGTGAAGCATCTAGTGCAAATTCCTGGTCACGTGGAACACGGATAATGTCACTCTTTGACCCCGTGGAAAACGTCCAGAGCGGATCCTGGTCCTCGCAGAGCACGGCAGTGAACCCGTGTGAAGCATCCAGAGCGGAGCCTAGTCCTCGCCGAATACGGCAGTGAACCCGTGTGAAGCATCTAGTGCAAAATTCCTGGTCACGTGGAACGCGGATAATGTCACTCTTTGACCCTGTAGAAAACGTCCAGAGCGGATCCTGGTCCTCGCAGAGCACGGCAGTGAACCCGTGTGAAGCATCCAGAGCGGAGCCTAGTCCTCGCCGAAGACGGCAGTGAACCCGTGTGAAGCATCTAGTGCAAAATTCCTGATCACGTAGAACGCAGATAATGTCACTCTTCGACCCCGTAGAAAACGTCCAGAGCGGATCCTGGTCCTCGCAGAGCACGGCAGTGAACCCGTGTGAAGCATCCAGAGCGGAGCCTAGTCCTCGCCGAGCACGGCATGCGAACACGTGTGAAGCATCTAGTGCAAATTCCTGGTCACGTGGAACGCGAATAATGTCACTCTTTGACCCCATGGAAAACGTCCAGAGCGGATCCTGGTCCTCGCAGAGTACGGCAGTGAACCCGTGTGAAGCATCCAGAGCGGAGCCTAGTCCTCGCCAAACACGGCAGTGAACCCGTGTAAAGCATCTAGTGCAAATTCCTGGTCTCGTGGAACGCGGATAATGTCACTCTTTGACCCCGTAGAAAACGCCAAGAGCGGAGCCTGGTCCTCGCAGAGCACGGCAGTGAACCCGTGTGAAGCATCCAGAGCAAATATCGGACTGTGGAGTCCTTAAAATCCACGGACTATGATGTCCTTAACCTCGATCGTAATGTCTTAAAACTAACGATCAACCAGCCTGATTCTGTACTGATTCTACCTTGGTTTAAGGGTACATCTCTTCGCTCCTTTGATACCTGGCGTTGTAATTCCTCAACGTGTTCAAAGAGTTGACGGGTCCCTGCAACCAAACATCGGACTGTGGAGTCCTTAAATCCACGGACTATGAGGTCCTTAACCTTGACCGTGATGTCTTAAAACTAACATCGGACTGTGGAGTCCTTAAATCCACAGACTATGAGGTCCTTAACCTTGACCGTGATGTCTTAAAACTAACATCGGACTGTGGAGTCCTTAAATCCACGGACTATGAGGTCCTTAACCTTGACCGTGATGTCTTAAAACTAACATTGAACTGTGGAGTCCTTAAATCCACGGACTATGAGGTCCTTAACCTTCACCGTGATGTCTTAAAACTAACATCGGACTGTGGTGTCCTTAAATCCACGGACTATGAGGTCCTTAACCTTGACCGTAACGTCTTAAAACTAACATCGGACTGTGGAATCCCTAAATCCACGGACTATGAGGTCCTTAACCTTGACCGCGATGTCTTTAAACTACGACACCCTGGAAACCACCCCAAACCAACCCCTGACCCCGCGAAATACGGATAAGGGTAACCGCATCCAGCACTTGCGGGTCCTCACGACCAGCAAGGAAGAAAACTCTCTTGAGAGATCCTTACGACTCCCAAGGGAAAACCCGCTTAAGAATCCTCACGATCCTTAAGAAGAACTTACGCCTATGGGATCCTCTCGACCTGTAGGGAGAAAAACTCTTTATAAGATCCACCACGGCTCATAAAGCTCAAAAGTCTTAGGAGGCAGATCTTAACCCTGAATCCTAAGCCATCGCTGCCCTGCAAAGAGATCAAGATAGACTATCCGCAGAATACATTCAATAAAAGAGACACATCATTGAGAAGAAAAATGTATCTTTTATTCATAAACCGAAATGGATACAAAGTACAATTCATGAAAGAACAAAATGAAAATACTCTCATTTAGGAGTATGTACAAAAGGAAGGAAAAGATACAAATTTTTCAAGCCGGTGGGCGATTTAACAGCTTGGTCAGATCATCCTGCTTTTGCTGGGCCACGGCCTCATGATTTAAGATCGCCAAAAGATGGGCCTCCGCCTGAGCCTGCTGGGCCTGATACGAAGCGAGCCGGCCTTCAAGATCTTTCTCGGTGGCCTTGTGAGCCTCGACCCTTTCACGAGTGAACACGACAGCTTTATCAAGAGCCACCACCTCTTTGATAGACTCCTGAAGCACCCGCCAGAGTTCATACGCTTTGTTGGCCTTGGCGGTAAGATTAGCTTGAAGCTCGCCCAGCGCCTTGGAGGCCAGCTCCCTCTCCGAGAATTTACGGCCGAGCCTCTTCTCGCACGACGTCATATTTGCCGCGCACCGTGCTATCAGCCCCCGTAACTCCGCCTTTGCAGCCACGGCCTCCGAGAAAAGGTGGGAACATTCAAGGGCATACAAGCAAGCCTCCACCTGCCGACAAAACTCTACCCAGACTCGCACCACTTCTTCACTGTGGTAGGTGGCAAGAAAAGGAAGAGAACCGTTAGCTTCGGCGGCAAATGCTTCAGCTGTGGTCGCGCTGCCAGCACAGAGCTCCTCAATCAAGGATGACAAGGAGACAAGGCTCAACTGAGCCAAGTGCTCTGAGGCTCGCAAAGCGTAGGGACCAGGCGGCATAGCAATACGCGATTCCAACGCTGTGGGGGCTGGCAAGACTGTTCAGATTTGAAAAGTGTCAGTAAAACTCTTGAGCAAAAGAGCAGAGGGGACTATATCAAAACGACGCTTACCTAAGGTCATGCAAGTGGGAGCTGAAGGTCCCCCTGGCCCTTCGACGACCTCCACCTCGTCATCGGCCTCCAAAACTGTAAAAGGCATCAAGGTTATTTCGCAGAATAGCAACAATGCCACAATAAAAAATGGCGAACGACGCTAACCTTGCCCAGAGGAAAGGACAATGCGCTGAGGAGAGATCGTCTGCAGAGCTGCCATCTCCAGCAGACGATGAAATGATTGCCTGGGAGACAAATCAGCGATAGAGGCCGCCAGCCCGCGCAATTCTGAGAAAACAAAAAGTTCAGACAACAGAAAGATTGCTAGTTCAAAAATGTAGAAGGTTACCTTCAACACTCCTCCCATTCTGAGATGGGAGGATGGCGGCTTCAACGGCCTCCGCCATGATCTCTGGCTCCGGCAGAGGGAGGGCAGTCCCGACCACCTCTCCTCCGGCCTCTGGGCCGCCCGCAGGAAGAGTCATTAGGATGGCAGCCCCCAATGGAGCCTCTACCAAAGGAGCAAGCGCTCTATGATCAGGAACCGCCACTAGAGGCTCTATGGCAGGAAGAATAGCATTGTAGGCCCCCTCCGCATCGAGTAAGGCTGCATCGGGAATGTCAACGGGTTCTAACTGCAGCAAGCCAGTGGGGATCTCTCCCATCGCCGAAGACTCTGCACAGGTCGCACAAAGAATAAGGATGCATATATGAAGACATAAAACAATCTGAAGAATTGCAAAGAAATATAAAAACGTACCAATGCGCAGGGAAGCCTTCAATATGGCTTCTTCAAGCTGATGCTCCTTCTCAAGGAGGTGTGCTCGCCGGGGTTCGAGGGTAGACTCATGGCCGCCGGTCCACAAGGAAAGCGCGTCCGCAGCATCCTCCGAAGCGGCCTGTTTCAGAGCCCTCTCTCCCCATTCCTCCAAAGGGCCAATAAACCGCCGCCGGATCCACGAAGGGTCTTCATAAAAGATTACGGCAGGATATGGCTTCTTCGGAATCCTGACGTTCTGGGACTCATCTTGGGAACGTCTTATGGCCTCAGCCAATTGTGCGGCCTCCTCAGCAGCCGAACCTGGGAAAAGAAGACCAGCGTCCGAATCTTGCACAACCAACGACTTATCTGGGAGTATGGGCTCCGACTCCGTTAAAGAATCAAGCAGGTTGGTGGCCACCCTCTTCCGCCTCTTAGAACCAGAACCGGTCACCGAAGACGACCGTTTCTTTCCTCATGGAGCCTTGGTGCGGCGGCGGCCCACGTCGCCTTCAACACCCTCGTCCCTATTACCCTCGCTTGGTGCCACAACCAAGGATGACACCGCCATTGTCGATGCCACGGGGGGTAGTGCTATCGCAGGCGGTGGTGCTGCTACTGGGGCCCGTCTACCCCGCGATCGGGTACCTAGGGGCATACCAGCCGTTGGAGTAAGGTCCACCCCTGACTCCTCCGGAATAAGCACGGTGCCAATCTCCCTCAGAGGGAAACGGACCGGAACTCGCGGTCGCAGCATAGCTCCCGTGGCCGGAACCTGAGGAGGGGCATCATGACCAAGAAGCACCCTTCTCTCCTCGAGAATGATTGGACTAACTCGATGAAGATACCAACTCATGAACGATCCCACGCATCGGGGCATATGCTCACCTTCAGGGATCATAAAGTGGGAGCCAGTGTTCAACCTCACGAAATGATGAGCGGCATCGCGAACGGCATCAAGTGAAGGGACCGGTGCAACTATGAAAGCCTCGAATAGAATGCCCTGGTCGTATCCAAGCTGTCGAGCGAAGCGATGAGGATTGTACCGCATGAAAAGAGCTGCACTGTCCTGGCGAAATACCAAATAGCCTGGTCTGATGGTATACAAGTGCACGGCCTCCCGGGGCCTCAGAGAGGGTGCATTGTCTTTTGACCGGTCCAGAGTTGTTGAACTGGACCTGAAGGAGAAGACAGGACCCGATCATTAAAAACCAGCCCGCCAGCGGTAGCGTGAGGAGAAATCAGCACCCGAATAGCCCCGAATTGAGTCGGGTCGGCGGCAGAAGCATCCACCAATCGCATAAGTCGCGGGAAGGGGTAGGCGTCGTAAAATGCGGGCCTCTGATGCATAGCGAAAGCCCCCAACACGTGCATTTCGATCCAGGACGTGAAGTAATGAAGCGAAAAGTTTACTACATCTACGCCGGGAATAGAGGTATTAGTTGCGGTTCCCAACCCGTGATAAAGATGCGCCAATGCCGGGATGCCGATGGCCAACCGCGTCCCCTCAACGATACAATAAGCCGGGTAGATAACCGAAGCCCTCATAAAGCGACGGTGCATGGGGATGACAAACCAACTGAGCCAGACACTGACAAACCCCACGAAGAATGTCTTCTCATCCATGCCGGGAGCTGCAATGGATTCGAAAGACATCGGCGACATAATGGGGATGTAGTACTGTGGTAGATCCGATTCAGTGGTCGGCAGCTTCTTCGGACCAAACCCAAAGGGGTCTCTAATGTTGGCGAACTTCGGAGCTGTCTTCGACAAGACGTCCTCGCGAAGGAAACAAGCAATGAAGCTCTTGAAAGTAACACCCTGCTCTTCGGATTCGGTGAACAAACGATCGAAAATACCTAGCGCTTTGATCAAACTGGGACGCTTGTGACGGACGGCATTCTCAGCAGACAGGCCGTCAACCGGAGCAGGCTCGGGCTCAAAGACGTACTCGTCAGAAGGCAGCAACTCCTCATACAGACCACCCCTGATTGGAAACCCCGAGATGTCATAGAATTCTACCAGAGAGATCGAGACCTCGCGATCCCCTAAAAGGAAAGTGTTGGTAGGGAGGTTCCACTGATTCAAGAACGTCTTAACCCACCAGACATGCGGGGATTGGTAGTGAAAGAGCGACGCGTATATCGCTTGGTAAAGCCCGACCTTCTGCAGCCTTGCGCGATGGGCGGACAGGATGTAGCGAGCCCAAACCCCGTAGGATGCCGAGGGGTGAGCCCTATCTTGTAGATTTGTCCCCATGGTTGGGCCTTACCCTGGCAAATACGCCGCCCCAGAATGTCTATAGCCGGGATCGGATGGTTCGGGATACCGGTCATTGAAGGCTCGAGCCGCCCCGTCGGAGTCCAGTTTAGCATCTCCACAGCAAATACCGTCTTCGGAGGCTCCATCGGCAAGAACGGGAAAGTAGGTTCCATCGGTATAGCGCAGAGGAAACTCCGGCGACCCCGGATAATATGGTTGTACCAAGTTCCCCATAGAAGCAAGTTGGTGCAGTTCGGGTCATGAGCCCGGATCATCGCCATCGCTTCCTCGTCAGATGGTGATTGAGGAAAAGCGGCCTCTGAGCGAGTGAAGGGAAAGCACGGATCAGAAGCCATTGCACCTGAAATCGAATAATAGAAAACTATCAAAAGCAAAGCAGCAATATATATGCATGCATGAACATGAAGACAGTTGAAGAAAGCGATAGAAGACTCTTCCTATGAGACCATTGGCTACAAGACACATGGGCCCCACAGAATCAGGATGACGGCTCATTAATAATGAGACCAAGCAATGGTAATAAAACAAAGGGGATATCCTCATTAAATAAGAAGTGGATTTCAGGTGGCCCTACACATCCCCTAGAAGACAAATCTACCTTGGATTCTACAACAAATCAAACAAGATCAAGGGAATTAAATTCCCACAGAAGACATCATTGCAAGCTTCTGTTCCATTAATTGCAGAAGGACAACCTCGGGCAAAGGGACCCTAAGGAGCCTCCATGTGAAGAAACTAAGTTCTTCATAGGAATTAAATTTCTTATTAAGAAAAGGGGAATTAAATTCCCAGAAACTTTTTTTTGGATGGAATTAAATTCCATAGATTTTAACCGCCACCATTATCTCCCTAAAGATCATATGAACCCTAAAAAGATCTACTGTTGAAGATTAAATGGTTTCATAGTTTGGTTGAAAAACTTGAAGAAAAAATGGGTTCATATTCAAAAAGGATAAAAACCCTTGTTTTGGATTTAAAATCCAGAGGAATGTGAGAGTTCATCGTTCATTCAAAAGCATTACCTAAAGAAAAGAGTCTTTTTCAGACAGAGTTAAAATCTGAAGATGATTCGAGACAGAGAACTAAGCTCTGGAAGAAGAGTATTAAATTCTCAGAAAAAGTTTGCAAGGAGGAAGATAAGCAAAAGTGGAGGCGCTTCTGAAATGACCCCTATATTTATAGGATATGATGGAGACGCTTCATCTCCCCAAATTCCTAGAGGAATCCAACGGTCACAAAAAGTGACAGCGTTGTACTCACGTGCAGCCACGTGAGAACAACGCTGTGGGGGCATTTGTTTCCTTATTTAAAATCAGGAAAGCTTATGGAGGAAGCATCGCATGCTAGCACGTGACCAGCAGTCACGTGTTGGCACGTGACATTTAAAAGCAGCGGCAAAGGCAGAGTCAGCTCCTTGATTAAATTAAAGGAAAGGCTCCAGAAAGGGTCACGTGCTCACACATGACCAGGGGTCACGTGTTGGCACGTGACGGTTGAACAGCTGCCATAAAACAGAGCGCAGAAAGGAGAGGAAAGCTCGTTCCAGGGGGTCACGTGCCTACACGTGACCAAGGGTCACGTGACCGGCTTTCAAAGCCTCTCTATTTAACAGAATTAAATTCTGAAAGAGCATTCAAACCTTTCCAAAAGAAAATAATTATTTGGAACCGATTGGATTAAAAATCTAAAGGTGATTAAATATCACCTATTCATGGAAAAATCTTGAACTTGGAAAGATTTCCCCTTAAAATCTAACCGAAATAACAAAGGAATATCTTTGGATTTAAAATCCAATGGTGAATAAAATTCACCTAATAATCCAAAGGCCCAGATTGAATGATGAATGTAAATCAAATCTCTCAATAAACAAATTAAATCTCTCAATGAAAGATTCACTAAAACTGATTGATTCTCTTCCTTCTCCTATAAATAGGAGCCAGGAAAAAAAAAAGAAAAAGAGGAGAGACAGACAGAAAGAGAGAAATAAAGCCTAGAGATTTTAGAAGAATTTGATCTTCTGCAGAAGAAAAACCTTAGGTAAGAAAGGAGAGGCTTCAAAAGAGAATTTAATTCTCAAAAAGAGTTTAACTCTTATATAAAAGAAGAACTTAGTTCTTCCTCTAGCAGAGGATCTGCAAAGTGCACATCTCCCCATGAATTGAGAATTTAATTCTCATTGGGTTGAGATCCTGCCATGCAGATCCAAAGCATAGAGGGGGAATTGGAGTTTGAGAATTTAATTCTCATAGGATTATAGGAATTTAATTCTTTTGAAATAAAATTAGGGTTTAACCCTATAGGAATTTAATTCCTTCAAAATAAACAAAGAACCAGGGTTTAACCCTAACTGAGAACTTAATTTTGTTCCCTTAAGAAAAGAGAAATTAGGGTTTAACCCTATGATAGAATTCAGTTTTTCACATATATGAGGAATTTAATTTCTACAAAAAAGAAACTAGAGTTCAATTCTATCTAAGAATATAATTCTTCAGAAGAAAACAGGAATTTAATTTCTCTAAAGTTTATTGCTAGGGTTTAACCCTATGAAGAATTTAATTCTTAAAAAGATAAACACATCTTCAAACAGGCAAAGAAACAGGGCCACGTGCTACCACGTGACCCCTGTAAAGATCCATAGAGAAGAACTTTGAGGCAACGCCTCACATGCTCCACGTGACCCCCAAAGCGCGCAAAGAAAAAGCAAAAGAAAAGAAGCTCTGGGGCGCCCTCACGTGTCACCACGTGACCTCTAATGAACACTCTAACAGATCAAAGCGTAAGCCCCCCATCACGTGCCCACACGTGATGGCCTTCAGAATTAAAAGTGTTAAACACTTATCTGCAGAACAAAATGAAGGGGATCTGGCCCCACCTTTTGGATGCCATCACGTGCCCCCACGTGATCTCTTCTCTTACCATATTTAGCATTAAACTGATGATCTGTTCCCAGTGTTTAACACTGATTTCCATAGTGTTTAACACTAGTTCGAAAACTCCATTTCCAATGTTTAGCACTAATTTTCTTAGTGTTCAAACACTAATTTGGAAAATTCTGCTCCCAGTGTTTAACACTGATTTCCTTAGTGTTTAACACTGATTTGAAATCTTTGTTCCCAGTGTTTAACACTGATTTGTCTTAGTGTTTAACACTAATTTGAAAACTCTGTTCCCAGTGTTCAACACTGATTATTTTTTAGTGTTTAACACTAACTTGTTAATCTTATTCCCAGTGTTCATCATTGTTGGTCTCTAGTGTTCAACACTAGCTTTAGCCCAATTGGCTAAGTTTCCAGAGGCAAAGCCTCTCCTTCAATGGATCAACAGAAGGCCCATATCCTAAACATGATTGGACTTAGCCCAAGCTGGCCATAAGTCCTCAATTCAGACTTAACTGAGCCAATGGGCTCATAATATAATTAATTGGTCTTGGTTCCAAATTGGGCCAAAGAGAATTTAATCTACCTTGGTTTAAGGGTACATCTCTTCACTCCTTTGATACTTGTCGTTGTAATTCCTCAACGTCTTCAAAGAGATGACAGGTCCTGATGACCACACATTGATACGGACTGTGGGGTCCTTAAACTCATGGACTATGAGGTCCTTAACCTTGACCGTGTCTTAAAACTAACGACGGACTGTGGGGTCCTTAAACTCATGAACTATGAGGTCCTTAACCTCAACCGGGATGTCTTAAAACTAACGATGGACTATGGGGTCCTTAAACCCTCGGACTACGACGTCCTTAACCTTGACCGGAATGTCTTAAAACTAACAACGGACTATGACGTCCTTAACCTTGACCGTGATGTCTTAAAACTAACATTGGACTGTGGAGTCCTTAAATCCACGGACTACGACGTCCTTAACCTGGACCGCAATGTCCTTAAACTACCTATGGACCGCAATGTCCTTAAACTACCTATCGACCGCAATGTCACTAAACTAAACAACATGGCTCCCTTAATTGCTCTCTTGTCGGATCTAAACGATCCCGTTAAATTGATCTTAGTCTAAAAACTAGGCTGACGTATCCTTAACAACCGTTTAAGTCGATCTTAGTCTCAAACGAGACTAACGTATCCTTAAACCCAAACCCCCAAACCCAAATCTAAGACAATACGGATTTGGATTAGTCCACGCCCTATGGGCGACGACATAACTCAGTCTCCGTATACAATCCACGGGCAACCAAACACAAAACAAACACCCACGACACGAAGTGACCATCTGGAGAAAGAGAAAGTTGTTACCGCCATGCGGTAGCGTAATTAACTGCAGGGGCTTGCGCCTGCAGGGAAAAGCGTCCCCACAATCAAAAACCCCTCAAGCGAGGGGGAATCTGACGAAGTCTGCTACATCGGACGCATCCGTTTAAACCTTCGATACACGGCGCCATAAATCAGCTTGGCACCTTCGGAGAGGTAAACGGATAGCACCAATTAGCATCTGCCCCGAATCTCAGGCGGGACGTCATGTCCTGGCCGCCATTCGGAGGGGAACAATCTTCAAGTTGTATTGTCAAAGGCGTTGAAATACGGTCTTCAGATGTTCTAAATGCTCCTCGTATGATTTGCTTTTAACCACGAGGTCGTCGATATAATATTCGACAATTTCATGTATAAGGTCATCGAAGATTTTCGTCATGGCCCTCTGATAGGTGGCACCGGCGTTCTTTAGACCAAAGGGCATCACCTTGTTGCAGAATATACTTAAAGGAGTCCTGAAGGAGGAGTGCTTCTGGTCTTCGGGATGCATCTTTATTTGATTATACCGTGATGAGTCGTCCATGAAGGAGAAAACCTCATGAGTGGATGTATTGTCTATCATCAGTTCGGTGACTGGCACTGGGAAATCGTCCTTCGGGCAGGCTTTATTGAGATCCCGGAAATCCACGCATATGCGCACTGTCCCATTTTTCTTCATCACGGGGACGATGTTGGCGATCCATTCAGGATATTGAACCTCCTGGATAAAGCCGGAGTCGATCAACTTCTTGACCTCGGCGTTGATGCTCATCTCAAACTCGAGCCGCATTCTTCTCGGTGCTTGT
This sequence comes from Agapanthus africanus, assembly GCA_030015575.1. Classification (NCBI taxonomy): domain Eukaryota; kingdom Viridiplantae; phylum Streptophyta; class Magnoliopsida; order Asparagales; family Amaryllidaceae; genus Agapanthus; species Agapanthus africanus. The sequence continues at coordinate 370,308,909 of CM057338.1, read as the reverse complement.
TTGATTGGTTTAACGTCCGGGGATATCGCCAATTTATGCACAACAATTTCTGGATCTAGTCCTGGCATTTCGGAATAGTTCCATGCAAAGCAATCTTTATGCTGCATAAGCAGGTCTTTTAATGCAGCCACCCTTTCTTCAGATAGCAGCTCGCTGACGAATGTGGGCCGCGGGTCACTTGCCGTTCCCAAATCAATCTTCTTGAGGTTATCTGCGGTAGTATGTATTCCATCCTCCAGTTCTTTCGGTGCTGGTGGAAATTCTGAGATCACCTCATCATTGCTGTTTTCGAAGCACCAGGGAAGGTCATCCATATTCTCGGGCTCTTCTTTTGATATTGTTATCATGTGACAAGTACGAGCTCGCTTCGAAGACCGATGTGGGTCTGTGATACTGACGCTACGCTTTAGGCTACTCGTCACGGACATTAAGTTCCGTCATAGACGCCAAGACATGCTACAATGCTCTGCTCGGCCGACCATGGTTACACGAGTACAACATCATCCCTTCTACACATTATCAGTGTATGAAGTATTTTAAGGATGGTCTCGAGTATACCGTGACGGGAGAACTGAACCAGCCCTTGTAGATTTTAGAGGACAGCCGTTGAGGGGGCTTTTCCGGCTCACCTTTGTAGCACTCTCCATAGGTGGAGGAGATCTTTTCAGCACAGCGGTCAGAGAGTTCTTGTAGACCTTCCTAAGTGGTTCAAAATTGTTTCCAGTTGGAACAGCACCATCAATTTCCGCCGTTGGAGTCGGCGGAGTCAGTCCAGAAGGAGAGTTGCCCCCGGTCTTCCTTACTCGGCGCTAGTGGTATATCCCTAGTAGGAGGGGTGTTGTCTCCTGAGGGTTTTCAGCGGATTACACCCACAAAATTCTATAATAAAAGAGAAATGGTGAAAGTTATATAAAGATAAGAACTATAAAAGAAAGAACTTGAAAATAAGAGTTTTCAATTATACCAGCTTTTCAGTTGCTATGAGCCCTATCTTAATGGTCATGAAAAAATGTTAGAAATCATATTATCCCTCAATAAAACATCGCCTTTAGTTTTCATTCCTACCTTTCTTCCAAACATTGATCATATACCCCTACGTGTGTGAACTGGACATCCCTACACTCAGAGAATTCAATTCAAGCAATCATACTCTTGTCCATCTACCTTAGTACTTTTTAATAGATATTTAGATGGAATTTGCTCACACATTCTTCATGCGACCGTTAATACTTCTTTAGGTACTAACCGATCGATTACTCATGTGCTTGCTAATTAGGTGTTTTTCCTCGTCTTGCAACACCTAAGGCTTAGCAGTGACTCCCAAACCAGTTGGTCTAAGGCACTAGGTGATAAAGCACCCTCGCTGTATTTTTTTATTGCTGCCTAGGTGATAATAAAACCAGTGTTCATTTTTCTTTTTACCATTTTATCTTTTATTCTCCACTTTTATTTTCTTCATACTTTGGCTTCTAGACAAGAGCATTTCAAGGTATCCTCTACTATCCCGAGTTTCAAGATGTGTGTAAGTGCGTACAGTAGGGTATCAACGTTCAATTGTTTGGCTTACAGAATAGGAACTATTTTTCAGGCTTATTTTTATCCTCAGATTAGTAATTTCCTTCATTTTACTAACCCCTAGGACAATAGCTCATAACCACTTATTACTAGTTTCATTTAAGAAAGTTTCTAACTTTCTTGTTTTTCTTAAACTATTCTTATCTTTTAAATATAACTTTTCACTTTCTACTCCTTTATTACCACAATTTTTTGTGTGTGCTTATATATAGTATAATGCAAAGTAGGGCGTAAATAAACACAGGAGCGCTGAAAAACGATTTCTTGGGAGCTTCTTGCGATGGTACAGGAGCGCTGAAGCTCGTTGACGGGAGCATGGTCCCGAAGAATAGCTCAGTGGTGGCTTGAGTTACCTGCTCCACTGGCACAGTGAAAAGGGAGGCCGCTTGGGGCCCGTAGGTTACTCCTCCAGATGGGACAGAGCGAGAGTTGCTGTTGCAGTTAGTGCAGTTTGAAGCCATTGATTTCTTGAAGAGCTTGAATATTCTGCCTCCTGCGTCGACCTTGGTCTTTGGCATATGCCAGTTGTTTGAGGACCGATTCCATTGGCAAGGCTACTGCTTGGGGAGCCTGCCTGTGGACGACAGACATCCTCTGGGCTTCCTCCATCGGCGTTGAGGCACCGAGGGTGGGAGGTAGGAGTATCGACCCAAAAAGAAGCCCGTTGATTTCTTGAAGAGCCGGATTGCAGAGATTTGAGGCTGCAAGTGACCCATACTTGACTCCGCCGGATATGACAGAGCCCGAGTTGCTAGGGAGGGAGCAAATGCCATTCTTCATAGAGACGAAATGCTGGCTTCAATATCCACTCCGCTAAAGGCAACCAAAAACATACACACCGCGATTATTTGATCGCGGGAAAACATGACACACGAAGTGTGGAGTGGAAAGAGGAAAAGGTCCCACCGGGCATGCCAGAATCTCTTCCCCTCCGAATGACGCGGCGGAGACGCGGTGGACGTCTTGCCTGAAATTTGGGGCAAATGCTATTTTGTTTTATCTGTCCACCTCTCTGAAGATGCCAAGTTGATTTATGGCACCGTGTATCGGAGGTTTAGACGGATGCGGCCGATGAAGCAGACTTCGTCAGATTCCCCCCGCTTGAGGGGTTTTTGATTGTGGGGACGCTCTTCCCTACAGGCGCAAGCCCCTGTAGTTAATTACGCTACCGCATCGCGGTAGCCACTTTCTGCTTCTCCAGATGTTCACTTTGTGTCGTGTGTGTTTGTTTTGTTTGTGGTTGCCCGTGGATTGTATACGGAGACTAAGTGATGCCGTCGCCCGTAGGACGTGGATTAGTCTAAATCCGTGTTTACTTAGATTTGGGTTTGATGTTTTAGTTTAAGGATACGTTAGCCATATTGAGGCTAAGATCAACTTAAACTTTTGTTAAGGATACGTTAGCATAATCTCTAGACTAAGATCAACTTAACGGGATCGTTTGGATCCGACAAGAGAGAGCAATTGGCTCTATTGTTTAGTTTAATGACATTGCAGTCGATTTCCAGTTTAGGGACATGGTGGTCCATGTTCCAGTTTAGGGACGTAGGGGTCCATCTCCAGTTTAGGGACATGGTGGTCCATCATACCCATTTGGGGACGAGCATTAGTTTCAGGACATTTCGGTCCAACATTCCCATCTAGGGACGAATATTAGTTTAAGGATGTTTCGGTCCACGAGTTTAGGGACCCCGCAGTCCGTATCGATGTGTGGTTGTCGGGACCCGTCACCTCTCTGGCGTCGTTGAAGGATTACAACGATAGGTGTCAGAGGAGTTCGGAGATGTAACCCTTGAACCGGATGTAAATTGATTTAGGAGAGAAGCCGTGCTCAGTCAATTTAATTTGAGGACTTACGGCCATGATTGGGCTAAGTCCAGTTGAAAAATGTTCAACGTTTTTATTTATCCTTGGTCTATTAGGCCTGTGCTAGGACTTTGCCCCTTTTTAATAATGCACTGTATTTTATTCTGGCATGCTAGGCCTTTTTGATTTGGGCTATGTCCCTTTGTAAATGATGCAGAGCATCTGTTTTGGTTTGGGCTCTGCCTTTTTTTTAAAATAATGCATTGCATTTTATTTGGCTTGTTAGGCCTTTTTAATTGGGCTCGGCCCTTCTTTTCAATAATGCAGTGCATTAATTATCTGACAGTGGTCATGTGGCCTGTCAGGCGCTTTGCGCTAATTAATAAGCGCAAGCGCATGTGGAGGTGACACGTGTCACGCTCTGGTGAGCGCAAGCGCGGGTAGCGCAGTGCGCTGTGCTGCTGCGCTGCTGACACGTGGCGCGCACTGGTGAGTTGCACCAATTCCAGAGAGTAATGCTCTATATTAAAAGCGCATAGCACAAGTGGTTCTGGCGCTGACACGTGGCGCTCTCTGGTGGCTTGCGCCAACCCAGGAGCGCAACAGTGCATATTTTCAAGTGCAAGGCACTGTTTTAATTATCTTGATCCAATTTTGGACTCAAGAAAAGAATCTTTAAGATTCCAGAACCAATGGTTCATAAAAAAGTGCAAGGCACTGTTATTATTTATTATTGAAGATCATTGATCTTGTTCTTAGATCAATGATCTATTCAGAAGAAGTTCTTCTTTTATAAAAGCTTTTACCTTTTTTTGTTCTTGAGTTTTTCTCATAATCCTTCAAAGTTCTCTCTGTTTTGTTTTTGAAGTTCTTGATGTTCTCAATGTTGATGATCTTTGAATTGGGGTCTAGGGGTCTTTATATAGTGCCCATAAATTTGTTAAGTTTGTTAAAGAGATCATTTTCTGAGTGATTTGGGGAATTTTCCCCACCGTTGGATCTTTTGATTCAAGGGCTTCTGTTTTACAGAAGACAATCTTCTTGTTTTATCAAGAACAGAAGGATCTTACTAGAATTTTAATTCTGTTTGGCGCAAACGCCCCAGCGCTTGACACGTGTCACGCAGTGCAGAGCGCAACGCAACTGCGCTGCCACGTGTCGCGCAGCGCACAGCGCAGCGCAACTGCGTTTGCGCAACTGCGCTGACACGTGTCGCGCAGCGCACAGCGCAGCGCAACTGCGCTTGCGCCACTGCGCTGACACGTATCACGCAGCGCAGTGCTTGCGCAACTGAAGCGTTGCTTCCTTTAATTTTGTTTTAAATAGAGTCTTGCTCTGATTGGGCGCGCTGCTTCGGGCGCTGCGCTCTCTGCGCTGGCGTGCCTGATTTTGACGCATGGCGTCCTGCGCGCAGCGCAGAGGATCTGAAGCGTTGCTTCATTTATTAAAGTTTAAATTTTCAAAATAGAGCTTTGCTCTGATTGGGGGAATCGGAAGTGTTGCTTCATCTCCCGCCTTGAAATTTGAACAGAGCTTTGCTCTGATTGGGGTAAACAATGGGTATCAGAGATAGTACATTATGAAGAGTTTAAATCTTAAGTAGATTCTTACCTCCATGTACTTCTTTGCTAATGTCTCAGTTGATTGGACAACTCGAAATGGGATGAAGTGTGCCGACTTTGTGAGTCGATCTGCAATAACCCATACCGCATCGTTACCTTTCGTGCTGCGAGAAAGTGCAGTCACAAAATCCATTGTGATGTGTTACCACTTCTATTCTGGGATAGGTAACGGTTGAAGTGATCCAGCTGTCCTGTGATGCTCAGCCTTCACTTGCCGACACACTAAGCATTTAGCGACGCTTCTGGCTACTTCACGTTTCATTCCATGCCACCAGTAATTCTGACATAGATCTTTGTACATCTTTTTACCTCCAGGGTGTATTGAGTTGGGAGAACTGTGAGCTTCTTTCATTAACTCTTCTCGAACAGAACCTTTTGGTACACATAATCTACTACCGTATCTCAAACATCCGTTTTCATGGATGATGAAGTCTTTTCTGAGTCCATTCTCTACTTGTTCTCTGATCTTTTGCAACTTAGCATCACTTGCTTGAGCTGGTTTGATCTGATTGACAATGGTAGATTGAACTTATAAATTCATCAAACTTGAAGCGTTACCTGGCATGACTACTTCAAGCTCCATCTGATGCAAGTCTTGTTGAAACTTCCACTGAGCGGTAAGATTGATCAATAATGGTTGGCGACTAAGGGCATCAGGTACTACATTCACCTTCCCTGGATGATATTGCAGGTTGATATCAAAGTTCGCCATGAGTTCTAACTATCTCTGCCACATATTAAGCTCCTTCTGAGTAAACACATATTTCAGACTCTTGTGATCTGTATATATGTTCACTCGTTCACCAAGAAGATAATAGCGCCAAATCTTAAGAGCAAAGATAACGGCTGCCAATTCCAAATCATGCGTCGGATAATTGCGCTCATGAATCTTCAGCCGTCTTGAAGCATAATCCACAACTTTTCCGTGCTGATGTAGAACACATCCTAATCCCTTACCGGATGCATCTCAATGCACTTCGAAACCTCCAAATTGGTCCGGTATCACGAGAATAGGTGATGATGTCAACTTTGACTTGAGTTCTACGAAAGCTTGTTCGCATGCTTCTGACCACATGATTTCTTCATCTTTACGTGTAACCTTGGTCAGGGGTGTCGCGATCTTCGAGAATCCTTCAATGAATCTTCTGTAATATCCAGCTAGACCCAAGAAACTTCGAATGTCCTTCACTGAGTTTGGTGTCAGCCATTCGCTTACTGCTGCTACTTTCGCTGGATCCATAGAGATTCCTTCGCCCAATACAATATGTCCGAGAAAACCGACTTGATCTAGCCAAAACTCGCACTTGCTGTACTTGGCGTAGAGTTGATGTTGTCGTAGAGTTTCCAAGACAATTCATAGGTGCTCGGCATGTTCTTTCCGACTCTTTGAATACACCAGGATGCCGTCGATAAAGATGACAACAAACCTGTCTAAGTACTCTTAGAAAACTTGATTCATTAGGTTCATGAATATTGCTGGTACGTTGGTCACTCCAAATGGTATCACAAGAAATTCATAATGACCATAGTGAGTTCTGAATGCTGTTTTATGAATATCAGCTTCCTTGACCTTTACTAGATGATAACCTAAACGAAGATCTAGCTTAGAGAAAACACAAGATCCACTTAGTTGATCGAATAAATCGTCGATGCGCGGAAGTGGATACTTGTTCTTTATCGTTACTTCGTTCAAGGCTCTATAATCGATGCACATTCTGTATGAACCTTCCTTCTTCTTCACAAGCAGTACTGGTGATCCCCAGCTTGAAGTGCTGGGATGAATCCATCCTTTCGCCAATAATTCGTCCAACTGAGTTAGGACTTCCTTCAAACCTTCCGGACTTAATCGATAAGGTGCTTTGATCACCGGTTGTGCTCCTGGTACTAAATCAATGCTGAATTCAAGAGCTCGATCGGGAGGCAAACCTGATATATCGTCAGGAAACACATCGTCGAACTCTCGAACTACTTCTGGCTTTGATTCTTCCTCTGCTTGAATTGCTGCAATCACTGCCTTCTTTGGTTTTGCCTTGTAAGTACTTGGCTCCAGGGTACGGTCTCCACTTTTGAAATAAAAGACCGGATGGTCTGGAATCTCAAATACTACCCTCCTTTGACGACAGCCAATGGTAGTATAAAATGTTTCGAGCCAATCCATACCTAGAACCATATCGAAGTTCGGTATGTCCAGCACCTTGAAGTCAGCATAGAATTCTCTGCTGCAGATGACTACTGGACACAAGCTGTATCCCATTGTTGCCTTTAGAATGCCATTTCCTGAACTGACATTCCAACTGGATACAAGCGGTGTGACTGGAATCGCATGAGTTCGGATGAACCGTTGCGACATAAAGCAGTGATGTTCCAGTATCGAAAAGTGCTAGTGCAAGAAGTGAGGCTACTAAGATTGTACCTAAGGTATGTGGGATAGATTTTAGGTATAGGAAAAATATATAGGTAGGTGTTAAGACTGAAAGAAAAGCTTGAGAAGAAAGGGTTACCAGTGATGACTTGGCCAGTGGCCTCAGCTTCTTCCACGGTCATCGTGAAAGCCTGTCGCCGTGGTACATTCCTCCTGGCCGGAGGAGCATTCCTCGGAACGTTCCGTTGAGCTTGATGGAACTGACGAGGAGAAGGTGCAGTCGGTGGTCCTCTAGGTGGTGGAGCAGGGAGAGCGAGTCTTGGAGCAGGTGCCTGAAGGGCTGGTTTCTGCTATTAATTGATTGCTGGCCTGGGTGCAGCAATTGGGTTGTATCTTCTGGGATAAGACCCAATATCATGAGTAGCTGAGCCGCAGACTAAGCAAAGACGGTTGGTTCGCCGGAAGTCTTTCATCAGATGCCCCTCTCTCTTGCAGTAGGTACAAAAGGCTGGGTTGGGCCGGTTGATTGGTACTCCCGGTCTCCTTGGCACAAAAGATGGCCTTGATGAGGCTCCTCCTGCCATCTGGTTGGCAGGGCGCTTAACTCCAGCAGATTGAGATCTGCCCTTCATCTTTACCACTGCCTCATAACGGCGGGCAGCTTTCAGAGCCGATTCGTGGGTCGTAAAATCTCCTGTAGCTAGTGTAGCCTGGATCTCCGGATCTAACCCTTATTGAAATCGACGGGCTCTGATCTCATCCGTCGGTATCAGGTGTGCCGCAAATCTGTTAAAGTATTGTGTTAGCTGTGTAGTATGTGATATATTGAAGAATCGAATTATTGAGACATATCTTACCGACTGAGTATGGTGAACTCAACGTCATATTCATCTACTGACTTGGTCCACATTGAACCTTATTGCAGATGGATGAACTGCTGTTCCATGTCGAACCTGGCAGTCTCAAGGAAGTACTTTGCGTCGAACATGTCGCGAAAAGTCTTCCATTCGATGGGTTGATCAAGACGGCTTTCTTCCGCCTTCCACCAAACTCGTGCATTATTCGTGAGCTGCAGTTTCGCAACACGGACCTAAGCTATCTCTAGAACTTGTGCTGCTGCCAGATCATCTTCGATGCTCTGAGCCCATTCCTCAGCTTCTAAAGGGCTCTCTTTTCCTGAGAACTGTTTGGGGTGCAAGGCCCTGAATTGCTTCACCCCAGGTGCTTCTGCCTCGGGACGGTTCACTAGAATAGCAGTCTGCTGCTGCTGTCCTTCTAGGAGGTTGCGGATTGCCTCAATCAGAACCGTCTGCTCGTTGATCGGAGCAGCGACGACAGGTGTAATCGGTAGTAGAGGTGGAGTGTTGTTGAAGTTGGTGCTGGTATTGTTCGGGGAATCCATAACCTTGAATGAAAAATTTTAGATTAGGACAGATTCAAAGTATATGAAATGATAAGATTCAAGAAGTATGAATTATAAAGAATGTTTTCAGTTACTGGTTCTTGTGTTATATTACTTAAGTTGTCCACGCAGAACTGAACTGCATGGTAGGGTTCCATACAGCTCTGACCTGCATGGGCCACCAACAAAACCTATCACACCCCGCTTCCCGGTGTACGGGCAGAGGACGCGACTGGCCGCTACGTATTTACTCTGAAATAAACACGCTAAGCGTATCTAAGCAATATAAGTAAAATGCACAAGAGACAATGACAATAGATATATATTGAACATCAACATTATTTATTAACATTCTTTTTACAATACATCTGAAAAGTAAATATATGGAATGAAAAGCAATGTCTAAACTGTGGCATAACAGAAATGGAAAGTACTTAAATGAAATGTACAAGTAACTAGAGATTCGGGTCGAAGGCTAGATGATCCAAGTCCTTACTGGTGGGCTCGATCTCTTGAAGGTCCGAATCACCTGACGACATTCCAAAGAAGAAGAAAGAGAATGTCGTCAGCGAACAAATCGCTCGGTAAGTCCCAAAGATGAGAGAGAAATAGAATAGACAGAGAGAGAGGGTAACTTTTAAAGTTGTATTATATTGTTAACGTTGTTGTTTGTAGTTTGGTACAGAAGAGGCCGGTGTATACGAGAGGAGTCTCAATAGACCAGAGACTACGGTGGACGGAATACAAGGAACCGTTCAGCCACGGTACAACGGCAATTGAATTCAGGTTAGGTGTCTTAATGGTTGCAGTCACGTGCCACTTCTAACACCTTCCGTACCAATCTACCCCTTAAAAACCCCGCGATGTCTTGATTGTATTGATGTATTGTTTGAATTGTATATTGTATATAGATGAATGACTTGCCGAAACCATGATATCAGTAAATGGATGTAACTGGAGAATCATGTAGATGGATGTATATCCATTGTTCGGTTCAGTCAAGTTGTATAGATTGATAGATTGAACAGATTGAATATATAGATTCATATTGAATTGTTATATATACTTGAATCTCATTCAAGTCATATTGATTATATTGAGACCCAGTCTGAGTCGGACAAATAGAAAAGAAATTGAATCCTGAATTAGGTTTTTGGTGTTATCGGTAACCGCTGCACATGGACGACAGAATTTGTGTCTTTTTCAAAGACGATTACCGTGTTGATAACACTGTTTGTTAAGTTGTCTGCCTTAGATAGGCAAGCACCCATATCTCCGGCTCCTTGAGGCTCAAGAGACTGGTCCCGCTTAAACCTATGTTTACTAGGGTCCTTATTGTAATTTAGTATAACTTGAGGGGGTTTTATGTAAAAATAATTTTATATAATTTTCAAAATACACCTCAAGTATTTTATTATCGTCTTTAAAGTTTTTATTGATGAATATTTTATCATTGTGACATTTCTAGTGAATAAAACCTATTTTTCATAATATATGGTACTTATTTGTAATACTGGAATTTGTATGGTATTTTCTTGTAAATGAGATGTTTTTCTTAAATTTTGGAAATGTGGAATATTATAAATACTAAAAATGGATATTTTGATATTAATTACATATATATATATTTATTAAAAATATAAATTTTATTTATAATAGAAATCACATTTTCTAAAGAAAATTGTATTTTAAATCTTTCGAGACCGTTTGCTCCTTGCGGAGGTCTGCATCTCGCACTACTAAGCCCGAGGATGTGCGATAATCCACACCATCCCAAACAGGTTCCTCGAAATGAGTTGTAGCGGCGCATTGCAAAGATTTGTTTAAAATACACATCTTATAGAAAAAGATTTTTATAAGTTTGAGATAGTTTTGTGTAAAATCGTATTTTCCCAAAACTATGTTCCCAAAGATCATCATGCTATGTTACATATGAGTGTTGTGAGGAGATAGGTCATTATTTCGTAAACTATCTAAAGGTATAGCAAGGAATTATAATGATTTATGTCGAACTAAACTATATGGTATTTTTCTGTAAAAATGCTATAAAAATTGAAATATAAATTATTTTGATATGAAACTTGTCAATATATTTTGTTAATGTTTAATGATCATGATGTGAGAGTTTGGTGTTATTGTGTGTAAGAAAAATATGAATTTTAAGGAAAAACTGAATCGGAAGTCGGATTAACTCCACTTCCGTCGGGTTTTAGAATTCTAAGTTTTTAGAATAGTAAAGAGAAGGGGGAGAAGGGACTTACGGGTTTAGGGTCAAGCGAAGAGAAAAAGGAAGGTTGGGGAAACACCAATGCGTCGTTTCATCGCCGAAAACTCCTCGGATCGTCGTCGGAAGTTCGCCGGTGCATCGTCCTTTGCTAACTCCACTTGCACACAAAAAGTCTATGGAATTTTCTCGAGAGTTTGGACAGATATTTGGAAGTGAGGAGGGGTGATTTTAGTTGTGGTATTTATTGGAAAAATTAGAGTTTATAGATGTGAAAAGGTGTATTAAAAATTTGTATTAAAAATGGTTTAATTGGGTGTTTTAAATTGCTCTGTAAATGTGCAGGGAATTTAAATAGTACAGGGGTTATGGAAGGAGTTCAGGGGTCGCAACAAGTCAAGAAAAATAGGGTTTCCACTGAGCCGGACAGGCGCCGTCGGCCGATTTGGCCGAGTCGCCGGCCCGAGTCGGCCGAGTCGGGCCGCGTCTCGTCGCCACGTGTCCCCTGTCGCTTGGTCTATCTCGTGGACCCGTTTGTTTTTGTGTGACTCTTGGTTTTACGGGTTATGCACGTGTAGACCCTTGGGCTTCTAAAAATATTAAAAGAATTTAATATAAAAATAATGTGTGGCTGATGGAATTTGAACTCTGGTGCTTTGGTTCGGCAATGCAAGGTCTTACTAATGAGCTACAAGCTCTTTTTACTGTTCAAAAGTAAATTAAATACTTATAGTACTCACAGGAAATGTAAATACCCTAAGTATACATCAACTTTAAATCAATTTTATGTACACAAGAATTGGAGTTGTTATAGTGGGAACCGACACCTAAGGAGTTGCTCGAGGAGTCCATATTTCTGAAAGATGATCAAAAGAAATCAGTTTCAAACAAGGGCTACACAATGATTCAACGAGGATTAGAAAGTGAAAAAGAAATGTAATAAAGCACACGTCAAAGGTGTAACTCAATCTAGGGATCCCTCGACGGAACTGTAATTTCATCCAAACCTGGCTCTGATACCAACAAAACCATGTCACGCCCCGCTTTCCAAAATACGGAATGCGAGGGGTGACTAGGACAGCCATACTCAGGGAATCATCCTACCGTAGTCATACTTCAGCTTCTAGCATTACATGGTTGTCAGTAAACAGTACTAAAGTAAAGAAAATCACAATTCACAACTTTATTACATTAAAATAAAAGAGTTCGAGATACATTTATTTTGCATAAAGAAATAACTGACCAACGAAATAACAATGTGCTTATAGCAAAGAGGGTGGTGCTGATGTTGCAGTCTAGACCTCCGCGATCTTGAAAGGCAGGTCCTGCTCCCTGGCTGGGTCTACTTCGTTTTCTGAGCATGCACACTCAGGTCGTCAGGACGACACATATAGCAATAAATATAATATGCGTACAATGTTATCAAATATGAAAGATGCGACAGAATACAGAAATATGAGAATAATGAATATCATTTGAATATGCACAACTCAAGATATGTATCATGTCAGTAAACCAGGCAATGTGTATGTCACTACTTATCAGTCACTAAGTCAATGAAATCAGTTGGTAGAAAGGATGCTCATGTTTAACAAGGGTCTCGTGCATGCCCGAGACTACGGTCCACTGTTGCCCGGGACATAACCCTACAGCCGTGCTGTTAGGCCCACGACCTAGTGTGTGTGTGTGTGTGTGTGTGTGTGTGTGTCACTAATATCGAATGATCATCATCTAAATTACTGTACCTCGCTAAATACGAGTTCAATTCCACCTTGATTTCCCCATTCCCCAGGTTATAGTATGTGTTCAGGTATTAGATAGGTTATGAATAAATACGCATCACTTTCACTTTCAATCACGCTTCTACTTATCAATATCACTTTCAATCACTGGTTCACTGTCGTACTTGCCACAATCCAATCACTAACACTTATATATCGACAATGCAAATCAGTCGCTAGGTCTCAATGTAAACGATCACTATGCAGAAAGTATAAAGCAAACACAAAATAAGGTAGAAATACATTGAGCAGATATTCACTAAGTTATGACAGCCAATGCCATATGACTTGCAAAATTCATCATAAATCACACGTATAGAATCAACCAAAACAATACAAATGACATACGAAGTGTACTTGATTATCTAAGCGGTAAAATTATTTTCGTATCAATAGGAATTCAGGTTAGGGTCTCATCATCATTTCAAATTAGCGATCAATTGCTGGAATCCCAGTTTCAGAACTGGAAGTCCAACTTTACGCGTCGTTTACTAAGGATTGTGTTTAGATTCAGATGTTGCCCCAGGCGAATAAAACCTAGTTCTATCTGTTAGGTTTCTGAAGTATCAAGCGGACCATGATAGACTTTTTGTACTAGAAGATATGTCATGTTTAGTGTGAAGGTGATAGAAATGTCACTGCAGAAACTGCAGAACATGTCGACGGTATAAAATATAAACAAAATACCAAACGACAGTGAAACTGAACTAGACCAGATCCATATGTTAGATAACTAAATTATCTACGCGACTATATAGGAATCCACACATTTTCAATTTTATGTAGGAACATGCATTCACTTAAGTTCAGGTATCCTCGTGGAATGCTGCCCCGGACTGCAGTCCAAAGCCACATTCTCAATCAATTCTCGTTACAGTGGCCTATCAGCATTGAAAGGTAAACTATAGAGGGTTCTATATTATCGGGTCGGGTTCGATATTAGCTGTAGAACATTACATTCCGACATATAACTAATTTACCAATTTAACACTGCTACGTGTACAGTAAAATCAGATTTGGCGTCTTGTTTTTGGGACGTCGTTTCCTTGCCCAATGCTTTGTTATTTGAGTTCAGTTTCCTACATAATATTCATAAGTAGCAAAAGAAATTATTAGCTCATTTTCGACAGGGTTTTGGATCGGTTCACCACATCGAACCCTTAGCGTACAATATCTTGAATTTTCGAATTAATGTCGGTTTTGTGCAACTCATGAAAACGGTATATAATACTTACAATTCCACACGATACTAATATGATGTTTTAGATCCGATTATGCTCAAAACTACCATCTTAGAATTACTATGATTTTCCATGAAGATAAGATGACGACTCACAATATATACGTGTCAATATACTACTAAACACACGTTCGTATTAATCTATCTAATGCAATCTAATACAAAATCGTAAATTTATTTTCATAGCATGTTAAAGCAAGTGAGGGCTTCACTTTCCTTCGGTCTCTGATATAGAAGCGACACCACTTGCGGAATTTGTCTCGATACACGAGACGATACGATTCTGGACACGGTGCGTGGCGCGAGCGCGATGCGTGGAGATCCGGTACTGGGCACGGTGACGACACGGGCGTGACACGGTAGTGGGCATGGTCTTGGCTCGGTGCGGGAGTGGCACGGCATGACACGGTACAGAACGCGATGCTGGCGCTAGAGTGGGCTCGGTGCGTGCACTGGATCGGGGTATGGTGTGGCACGGGAGCTGGCACGACGCGACACAAAGACTTGCACGACATGGCACGGGGATTGCACTGGGGGTCGCCGGCTGTGGAGGTCGTCTTGGACGGCAGCGACGGTGATGGCGAGGTGCTCGACTGGTTGGCTGTTGAAGCTCGTTGATGGTTTTAGGGGGGCTCGATGGTTACAGCGGTGAGGTGGGTTGCGGTAGTGGTGGTGGTGGTGTTTGTGGAGGAGCTCGGGGAAGGTGGTGGTGTAATCAAAGAACAAGGAGGAGATGGTCGCGATTGGGGGAGAGGAAGGGATGTGGAGGAGCTTGCGGTTGAGGGTGAGGAGCTTGGGTTGTCGGCGGTGAGCCAGAGGGGGTCGGGTTTGAGTTGGAGGGAAGATTTTGGGGTTTAGAGAGAGGGAGAGTTATTGAGAGTGAGGGAGAGATAGGGGAGATCACGTGGGAGGGGCTGCAAAATCACAGAGGCGGTTGAGACGTGGGCGAGGACAAGGTCGTGGTGGAGCGGGTCTTGCAGAGGCGTGGGCAAGGGGCGAGAGAGGGGGAGCAAGTGAGGATTTAGGGGAGGGGATCTCGGGGAAATCGTTGGCGAGGGCGTCGCGGAGGTGGGCGCGGGTCTTGAGGCGACGGTCGCGAGGAAGGAGGAGGAGAAACGTTGGAAAGAGGCGGAAAAAGAGAAGAAAAGAAGAAGAAGAAGGAGAAGAAGGATGGGGGGTTCGGATCGGATCAGGTTTAGATGTTAGGGATTGGGTTTGGGTTTTAGGGGTTAAGGAAAAATAAATAAAATATTAAAAAATATATATAAATGAAAAAAATATATATTAGGAAATTCTGGAAAAAATACGAAAAATTTATACATGGAACTGAAGATTTACACATGTGTAAAAATACTGGTTGGCTTTACCCCTAATTGGGCATATCTCAAATCTTCTTCCCATAAAATATCATACATCTAGACTCTCTTGCATACATGCCTAATGGATGACATGAGTTCATTCATTTTTTATGTTTCAACAAATCTGAATGCTCGAATGCATGGCATTATATTGATCTTTCAGCTGTAAGCTTTCTTTCTCTCTTAATACCTAGATATGACGGATGGGAAGTTAGATCACACCATAAATGTATAAGAAATTGGAGGAAACCAATCGATCTAATGGCATCTAGTGTGTTTCCTTCATGCTTTGGTGTTAAGAGTATAGTCGCGAATCAACCATTGATGTACTGTGTTGATACTGAGAAATGGATATGCTACTATGGACTATACAAATTACCATTTACGTGTCTTTCTTTTCCTCGAATACAAAATTCAAGATGTATATTAATCTTAAATTAAATTGTCCAATAATGTCTATTGTTAGTATCAAAGGATAGTTAATATAATTTAACAAGATTAATATTCTTGCTTGTGAAATAAATAGAGCATTATGATTCTGCAATGCACATAATTGTTTTTTTTCCTTTTTCCAAATTTAAAATTTAAGTTCAACACAGAGATGTGTCACATGGAACTCAACTTTCTTCACCTTTCTAAGTTGGGTTTTTTTTTATATACAACCATCAAAAAACTTATATATCTAAAAACAACAATCCTAAAATTGAAATTTTAAAAACAATCAACACAAACTTTAATCTATCTTAATGCATTTAAGTTAAGGGATAACTCTATTAGACATAGAAGTTTGGGTGAGGAAAAACAAAAACACTGTCCCCCCCTCCCCCCACATCGAATATAAGCAGCCTTTGAAACCCAAACACCATTCCTCACAACAGTAGCTCCTCCTTCTTCTTAGAACAAAGCAGCTTCTCGTCATCTTCCTCAAAACAGCAGCTCCTTGTCATCCACCTCAATAGCTCTCCTCCTCTCCTCCTAGTAATCTCCAGCAGCAGCAGCATCTCAAGCCCTCGAGTCCACTTCTTCCTCGAGTCCAAAAAATGAGTAAAATTTCATCTTCTTCATTACATCAAAGTTTTTGCTATTGTGGTGTACCGGCAAAGTTGAACACTTGCAAAAAGGAATGTAAATACAAAGGCAAGGTGTCATATGGATGTCATAAGTTTCCAAAAGGATGTGGTTTATTTGAGCCGTTTGAGAAACCCAAATGAGGCAGAAGAAATCAAATACCAACTCAACTCAGCAAGTTCAAGAGCCAGATCAAGTAATTTATCAGTATCCGAAGAAGATGTGGCCAAAATTGCAACTGGTTTGGATAAAATGGAGGATATTATGATTAAGAAGACGCAGAGCATTGAGAAGATCGATCAAGACATGTATACGTTGTTTAAAGTCGTCCTTACTACTGTAATCGTTAACTTACTAGTAGTTTGTGTGAGTAAATGATGTATGTATTTGGTGTATCAAGCAACAAAAGATGCGGTATGTTGAATTCTGAAGATGTATTTGATGTATGAAGCAATGAAAGATGTAGTATTTTGATTTCTGAAATGTTGCAATTTATTAAAATCTGGTGCATGATAATCAAAGTCAAGTTAAAGAAACAAAATCCTGACTAAAACTGATGTATGCATGAATATTAATAAAGTGGCAAACAATTATGCAGAACTCATCACATAATTTGTAAACAAAATTATAGGTGTTTACTCCAAAGTTTAAGACTTGAGCACACAAACACAAAATTCAAGCCAAATTCAAGCCAAACACAAATTCAAACCAAAATTATTGGTGCATGATAAGTCGTGATTACAAAAGCAGTTTATAGATATATGAAGCTGCTAGATCACACACTAGGCAGACAAAATTATAGATGTTCACATAATCACTATAAGGCTTGAGCATAAACACAAAATTCAAGCCAAACAACTCCAAGCAAATCATTACATAATTGCCAAGTACTATATTAACACCAAGCAAATCATATCAAATCTTCCAAACAGGTGTTCACACCCATTTTTAGGGTTCATCCAATGGATGTGATGCGACACGTGCAAGGCATGTGCACATAGCAAAGGTCGTCGCATGTGATGCGACGCGTGCAAAGCACGTGCGCATGGCAAAGCCCATCGCATATACTTGATTAAAACATTCTTAGAAGAAAAATCTCTATCTATTAACAAAGTTAACAAAAATAATCAAAATTGATCTTTGGATCAATTATCCAATGGTGCTTATGCACCTTAAATTGATATAAATCAATTTAAATCTGTTTGTTAATAACAAACGTGACAGATCAAATAAATTGATCTTTGGATCAATGATCTAGGGATGCGCATGCATCGAGAAATTGATATGAATCAATTAAGATCTAATGGGGATAATAACTCACCTGATTGTTGGGAAGAAATCCTAACAATTCCTCTCTTATAAATAGGAACCCTCTCACAATAACAATGAAGAGGGGATTGGATCTCTTTTTGTTTTCCTGGATTTTGAGACTAAAAAGACTCTTTGGACTTTTGTTCTCTTCTCTACAAAAAGAAGAAGAAGAAGAAGAACCGTAGCTCTTGAAGAAGAAAAACCCTAGTTGACTAGGTAATCAAAAAGAAGAGGATCCTCTCTTTTTCATAAAAAAAAAGCTAGTGCTTTTCATAACGAACCTAGTGCTTCTCAAAAACAAAGATCAAACAATCTTAGAATTTAACTCTCTCATACAAAAAAGTCATTACTTTCATGAGAGATCTATTCTAAGATCTAAGGCTTTGGATAAAACCTTTGTAAAATGAAGATCATAAAAATACATATCGAAACTAGTGCTTCTTTTGAAAGTTTTTACTTTCATTAAATTTAAATGTGACATTTGAACGCACAACAGAGATTTCAATCTCTTTGAAAGCCAAAGCTTTCTGCATCATAGTGTATATCCTGGTCTAGGGTGTAAACTATAGATATACGCATCACGCGATATACACGTAAGCACACGTGAAGGATATTATCTACATCAGACTTGTGCATATGCATACTGTTTAAACCTAATCAAATGCGCATCATGCTATACTCACGTGCGCATCTCATATTCATACACACCACATATAAGTGTGCATTCTATTCCGATCTACATCCCATACAGTCACGTGTCACGTGATACTCACGTGTGCATCCCATACAGATCTATGCCACGTGATATTCACATGTGCATCCCATATAGATGCGCATCCACCTATATGCACGCCACATGCATGCGCACCCCATACTCATGTAGACCCCCCAAGGGAAAGCATGAATACCCCATACGACGCACGTGTGTACTATACGATGCACATGCGTATATGAACAATAAGTCATAACTTGGATATTTAGCTAATATATACTATGTATAGAAGCTTCTGCTTCATATTTAAGTTGATCTTAGTCTCATATATGACTAACGGTTCTTAAGCAGAACCTAAGTTGATCTTAGTCTAACAAGGCTAACGATCTTTAAAAAAAATCTCATAAACTGATGATCCTCATCAATATAAGAAATACTAGCTAAGTTCAAACCCCAAATCTAATATACAGATTTGAACTAATCCACGCTCTACGGGCGACGGCATAAATTAGTCTCTGTATACAATCCAAAGGTAACCCTAAATAAACAAAAAAAAACACGATACATAAAGATTTCCGGAGTACAAGAAGTTGTTATCGTTTGGCGATAACGTAATTAACCGCAGAGACTTGCGCCTGCAGGAAAAAGTGTTCCTACAATCGAAAACCCCTTACAACGGTCGCATCAATCCAAATCTTCGATATACGATATCATAAATTAACTTGGTATTTTCAGAGAGGTGGATGGATATATTCCATATAGCATATGCCCTAGATTCAGGTTGGACACGCTCCCCGGCCTCAGACCCGGTTTCCAGCGATAAACAACAGGTTGTTTTCCTCTCATTAGTTTAGTCCTTTTCTTAGTTGGAGGACTAAGCTACACTTCAAAAGGTGTAATATTTCAACCATCTTCTTGCCTTTCTGCTTCAAGAATTGTCCTAGCTGCCACTATTGTATCTTGAATTTCATTCCAATGACTACCACCAATACTAAACATCATATATGCTGAGAAACTGCTAAATCTATGGCTTGGTAGTCAGTTTCATCATATGTATCATTGAAAGGGGACCAACTTAAGCTGGAGCTGAACAACTGATTTGTGTATCTACAGCTGCTCTTCCTCTCCCTCTCCCTGTTCCTCTTGAAGTTGCAGCCACATGCCTTCTTCCTCTTCCTCTTCCTCTGCCTCTCCCTATTCCCCTCCATTTCCTTGTTCCTCTTGAAGTTGAAGCTGTGGTGCTGTGAATTTTTTTAAATGCATAATATCAATATATATCTGTGAAGTTGTGTGTGCAGGTTAGTTGAGTTAATATGCATGTTTGTCTCCATGTTAGTTTAAGTGACTCATTAGATAGGGTTATAGTATGCATGTCTTAAAATTTTGATGCGTGTCTTAGATTAGATTGTATG
The DNA here is from genome assembly GCA_030015575.1 of Agapanthus africanus. Classification (NCBI taxonomy): domain Eukaryota; kingdom Viridiplantae; phylum Streptophyta; class Magnoliopsida; order Asparagales; family Amaryllidaceae; genus Agapanthus; species Agapanthus africanus. The sequence goes on along the minus strand of CM057338.1, from coordinate 370,289,036 downwards.
ATAAACACCATGCCAAATTGGATTGAGATACTACATTTACCTTTGTTGTTCTTGTGATTCTAAATTTAAGGATTTGTACACCTATTTTGATGATGGCCCAACCAGAACATCTTCCACATCTATGTGGAATCTTGGAAGCTTGATTGTTATCAAGTTCATCTTCCCTTCTAATCCTTTTCATTTTAGGTCTTCCTTTAGGAATGTCAGTACGTGGAGGTCCAACAACATATGGCAATTCTACTTTCTTTTATTTTTCTTTGAAGGAAGAATTCCAACAAAAGACTTATAAGCCTCAATGTACCTAGAAGATTCATATCAAGATAAAATATATGTGTGAGTGTTATATCAGGATAGGGTATATGTGTAAGTGTGTGTGTGTAAGAAAGAGAGAAAGAGAGAAATAATATAATAATAAGAAACTATGCCAAAAAATATACTTTCATATATCAAGATAGGATGTATATATATCAGAAAATAATCTATGTAAGGAATAATATACCACTTACATTGACGTATGATAGTATGGACGCACAAATTTTTTCCAAGCAGATTGTCTGTCTCCACAAGCACTGCAGCAGCATGTATGCAAGGAATGCCTATCATCCGCCACTTCTTGCAAGAGCGCTCCAAAGTTTGGATATTCACAAGCTTCCTTATGCTACCATCATTGACTTCATACTCAACTCCACTACTTCTATCAATTATAAGCCCTTGTAGTTTTCTGCTTAATTCAACTATTTGCTTTCTGCCATAGGCACTAGCTTCCCCTTCCACTTCAGCCCCCGTCTCCTTCTCAGCTCCATTTTCTTCATTATTTGTGATCTAATCTTATCTATCAGATCACACACTGGCAAAGCTCTTGCTTTGATCACCCAAGCATTAAAACTTTCACTCAAATTATTAGTTATATAGTGATTTTTTGATTCCATCTTGAAACTGCATCTACTCCAAACCCACCTCTCAAGGCCATCTTTATCTTTTTCTTTTTTACTCGGTTCTATATAAGCAGGCTCAGACTTGGCCTTAATCTCTTCAAGTGCATGGAGTTTATCCAAGGCAGAAAAAGACCTAGCTGCAGTCCATACAACTCTTTCAAAAAAATCTCCAGGATAACTTTTTTTGAATGATTTCTGCAAATGCCTCGTACAAATTCTATGCTCTACTGTTGGCATGATATACTTCAGTGCACCTTCTAAGCCTTTCTCCATGTCACTCATGATAGTCAAGTTCATGACATCTCCAATTGAGGCAATTTTCAAGTTCTCAATAAACCAACTTCATAAGTCAGATGACTCATCCTCAATACTGCAAAGGCTACAGGATACAGTCCATTGTTACCATCTAATGCACTTGTAGAAAAGAGAGATCCTATGTACTTACTCCTCAAGTAACAGCCATCCAATCCCAAGAAAGGCCTGCAACAATTCTTGAAGCCAACAATAGATGTTCTGAAAGAAACAAAGAAGCTGGAGAAAGCAAAGTCATCACACAATTTGAACTCTATATGTCTCCCTTCATTCCTTTTTAACAATTCAGTTTTCAAATTCGGAACCAACTTGTAATTGTCTTCAACCCAAATACTGGTTCTTTAGCCTTTTCCCTAGCTCTCCATAATCTATTATAAGGGATGCTCACTAATTGATAATCATTTCTAAGGATAGTTGCAATGTTTTTAATAAGAAAGTTTCTGTCTTCTTTCACCTGCCTTCTGATCTTCTGAGCTATCCAACAAGCTGTAGCTTGAGAGTTCCCCATTCTATTCACTCCAATGCATGAATGTTTAGGATTCATTATTCTAATTTCCAATGTGATCCCATCTTGCTTCATCACACCAGCATATATATCCTCCATGGACACTGATTTGCTCCACACACTATAATCCATTGCTTCCCTTTATTCTCCTGCCATACGACTTTAAAGGTATTTAGGATTGCATGTTGCCTTATGCACATCCTAAACTAATGTCTATTTAAACCTACTCTCTATGTGCAAAATGGGATCATCCATGTTCACATCACACTCCAACCCTTTATAGCTCTCCACGGTATCATCATTGTCGTCAGAATCAAAGTTTTCATCTGCTGCATCATCGCTTGAATACAACTCATGATGTCTTCTGAATAGCAGTCATCTATTTCATCTTCAACAACTTCGTGATTTTCTATCTCCACTTCTTCTTCAGCATCCATGTTTACATAGTTCAGTTTCTCTAATACAGCATTTCTCTGTGCTCTTCTTGCTTCATTGAAAACATTTCCTGCTATGTTGCTCAATGTATCATTACCACACAACTCTCCGCTAATCTCTGTATTGTTTCTCATTGGTTTTTTACCCTTATTTCTTTGTGTTATTGCTCTTCTTGCTTCATTAAAAATATTTCCTACTGGTTTGCTCATTGTATATGCTCCTCTCTTTCTGCTCATCTTTGTACTGTTTCTCATTGGCTCTTTACCCTTCTTTGATCTTGGACTTCTTCTAGGTGTAGCCATGAACTGTGCTTCCTTATTTAATCTTTGACTTCTTCTAGTTATAGCCATGGACCGTGCTTGCACTTGTTTTGCAGGTGTTGTAGCCATGGATTGTGCTTGCACTTGTTTTACAGGTGTTACAACCTTAGGACTGCCTATGGCCTTCTTTGGAGAAAGAAAATAATAGGAGTTTTTTAGTATATCGATATCATATATTTAATTTTATTTGATATAGATATACTATTTCCTATTCATATTTTGCCATCATCAAAAGGGGGAGATTGATAGATTATTGATTTCGATGATCCATTTATTTAGTTTTGATGATAGTTTAAACATGAATAGTTCATTTAGTGTCACTTACTTATCTTGCTTATCATATTGACACTAAACCCGTATACACTTGATACTTAACTTGCTTATCATATATCTTGTGTATACCGAGTAATATATCAATATCTCATACTATACTTATATTATACTCATGATATCGATATATTACTCTCATCCATTATTTTGGTAATTCACGATATGAATGTGTATACACATGTGATCTAATATCTTGCTCTTCATATATATATATATATATATATATATATATATGTATGTATATGTATATGTATATGTATATATATGTATATATATGTATATGTATATATATGTATATGTATATATATATATCATGCTTTACTTTTGTTTTTATCTTGATATTGATATACTATTATTCATAGTTGTGATATCGAAACAATGAATGGTCATATACTTGTGTTTATTAACTTACTTATATTTCATAATACCGTATATAATGTGTTTGGTCATTTTGAGATTGCTTTTCAAGATATTCAGGGTATCTCATGACACAAACGTATAAAGGAGGATAGAGAAAATTGAGCTTAACCAATATATCTAATGGAGATTGGAGGATACGGACTAGTGGTTCACAATTTGCATATTCAAGTTTCATGATGCTAAATAGCCAATGTTCAAGAGGATCAAAAGTTCATGCTACGAATATCCAAGAAGCTAGAAGCCAAGTCCAGATTTGAAGCGTCAAAGATCGAATTCGAAGCAAAGTTAATTTGAAAATAAAATATTGACTTCAAGACACAAGTGGGTGGAATGGCGTGTTCGAGTTTGAAGCGTCAAGTGTCGAAGCTAATTAAAGATCAATCGACCAACACAAAGTTCAAGCTAAGCGGAATGCCAAGGCTCAAGAGCTATAGACAACAAGAATTTAAGAATTCGAAGATATGCGATACTGACATAGGAGTCTTTGTAAGTGCTCGATCGATTATGGTTTATATCAATTAGAGCTCTTGAACACTCATACACGATTGCTCAAAGGTTTTACAAATATCAGGTTTTCGAGTTTAAAGTTTTCGTATTCATTCAAAACACAAACTGCTGTTTTTGTGCTTAGCCAGGCGTCTGCCTCGTTAAAGTTCAGACATCTGTGCACAGTTGATATCTGAAATTTCAAATATGTTTTCAAAATTGAGATGAGACAGACGTCTGAAGGTCAATGGACCAGACGTCTGATATGATTTTCAGAATGGCATTTTTAAACTTCAGACGTTTGCCTTTCTGAACTTCAGACGTCTAGTTTTTGCTCAATGCTTCCCAGTAAGGAACACATATGTCTTAAGAACATTGGGGTAGACATCTGGCCCTTTAGAAAAAGTAACCCAACGGCTATATTTTTGAAAAAATCTTAACTACAGACGTTTGAACTTCAGACGCCTGGTTTTGGCTCTGTGCTTCCCAGTAAAGAATATAGACGTCTGCAGCTTATCGTGGCAGACGTTTGATGTTATGTTTTTGCCATAACTTTTTCTGATTCAGACGTCTGTCTCTTTGAACTTCAGATGTCTACAGTTAAGATTTTTTCAAAGATATAGCCGTTGGATTACTTTTTCTAAAGGGCCAGACGTCTGCCCCAATGTTCTTCAGACATCTGCTGTGAGCATTTTCTGCTGATTTTGACCCATAACGGCTAGTTTTCTTTGGGGGCTATAAAAAGGTTTTATGTTGGTTTTTTTTAGTCTCAATCACTTAGAGATTTCAGTGGCCTATATTCTAAAGAGGTCTTCAAAAGAAAAATCTCATCTGTTGTGAGAACTTGATCAAATATTTATTTGCTTATCTAAAATCACTCTCACATATAAAATCACTCAAATGCTTCTAGTTTGATATTCCATTCTTCTTGAGTATTAGTGGTTCAATTGTAAAACTCCTTTAAAAGTAATCCTGGACTTGCATTTTGCCTTCTTTCTTTATTGAGAGAATTCTTGAGTGCAAGAATGCCTTATAAGAGAGAAGAGCATGTTGAGAGAAATGCTCAAGTGTGAGCACGTGTGATTGTATTGAGAGAGGGACGGGAAGAGCTTGTAAGAAGTGTTGTTCTTAGTGGCGAACAACGTATAGTCTTTTGAGAAGGTATGTTGGTTTGGCCTCCACGGGAAGAGAGGTTGTGAGTTACTTGCGGGTAACGTGTTTGTCTCCGAAAAAGACGCGTTTAATGGAACGGGCTCGTGCGCCTAAAGAAAATGGACTGGGAGATCTCCCGAACCACTATAAATCGCTTCGTGTTTGAGTTTGCAATTTCTTATCTCTTATTTGCTCATTTGATTATGAATTGCATTGCTATCTCTTGACCTATCTATATGCTCATTCTTGCTTGATTGTGATTCATTGTGCTTGCTATATGTTTGAATTTCACAATTGTATGTATGCTTAGCTATATCTCTATTGGCATATTGATTGACACGAAAAAGTGTGTAGTTTAACCGCAATCAGAACGGTGTCGCGCGTAGCTAGACCGAGGTGAGTACGGGTCGTCCTCTGGGAAACGTGGAACCTTTTACTTTTACTTTAGATGTGTTGAGAAAGAGAGGAGGAATAAAGAATTTCGTGAAAAGTTTCTAGATCTACTTTAAACAAGAATGTAAAATATAGATCTAGATTATTTTAAAGATGTAGTAAATATAATAAGAAGGCTTGTAGGGTTCGTTAGGATTTAGTAGTTATAGACGATTAATTAAAAGTTACCCTTTTTATCCATTAATAGATTTAGAACTAGAACGACGGTGATGCGTGTAGATTAGGGTTTCTGGAGGGAAAAGGAATCCCACTCTTAACCCTTATCTCGACACGGAACTCCGTTCATTATCTAGCCTTTACCAAAACAATCATTAATCTAATCTCTAATCGCGGTCGGAACTAGCAAAGAATTGCTAGCGCGCCCGATTAGGATGTTAATGATTATTTTGATAAAGTTCCTAAACTTTATAGGACTTAAAAAGGGTTTAATCATTTTCATCGCCCATTAACCTACCCTAATCCTACGAACCCTAACAAGCGGAGAATTACTCGCGTATGTTGGGAGAAAAAGAGATGGAGAGAAATTGCATAATTAAACTACGAAGAAATAGAATAAGAAAAAGAACTACCTTTATTAATCAACAAGATCAAGTACACTTTGATTCCTTAGAAAATGATTACAAAAACCTAGTTTGCTTCTCGATCTCTTCTAAGGAGGTAGATGAACCGTTGATGATCAGCCTGGATGCGTGAGCATCAGGGGCTTCGTGATCTCTTCGGCTTGATACCTTTTCCAAGAGGCTCTCGGTGCCTTTTTATAGTGAAAACCCAGAATCTTATTGTTGAAAACTTGGTAAAATTCAGCATAGAATAATGCCCCAAAATCTTGCACTCTAACCTCCTCAAATTGCGGCGGATCCGCGGCCCCAGGGTGGGTTTGGCCGCGGATCCGCGCTCAAGGGTAGGGATCATTTGATTCTTTTTCTTGGGCTTTCATCTGGTGAAATGTGGCAATCCTAGGCATCTTCAGAATCTGAAAATCTTTTCTCTGTTGCTTCCAGACTTGGTCTCCAAGTTTGCTTCTTAATTTGGCAAGATTTCTTCAACAAATTGATTTGTTTGTTAAATCCTTCATAACAACTTGGAAATATTCTGCACAACAACTCAAATAAGATTTTAGTAGACTTTGTTCTACTAGGATTAGATCAATAATATTATTTGCATACATTTTCCTACCAAATGATAATTAAAATATATTAACACATGGAAAATAATGTTTTTACACATAAACCCTCATATGTATAATATATTATAATATAGTCCTTTTTTAATATGAAAATGGTAGGAAAAATGTAATACAAGTGTGCAGTTTTATCAACTGAACAAATACCCCCAAACTTATCTTTGATCGTCCCGAGCAAACTAGTTTATTCAAGAGGAGAAAAAGAAATAAGAAAACTAAGCACACTTTCGTAGGCAGACACGATTGCACTGAGCACGTGCAACAAGCCGTTAAACCTCTAGGTGTCCCTAGTAGGAGGAGTGTTGTCTCCTGAGGGTTTTCAGCGGATTACACCCACAAAATCCAATAACAAAAGAAAGATGGTGAAATTTACATATAAAGACAAGAACCATAAAAGAAATACTTTGAAAAGAAGAGTTTCCAACTATACTAGCTTTTCAGTTGTCATGAGCCCTATCTTAATAGTCATGAAAAAATGTTAGAAATCACATCATCTCTCAATAAAACATCGTCATTATTCTTCATTCCTACCTTTCATCCAAACATTGATCATATAACCCCACGTGTGTGTAAATAACATCCCTACACTCGGAGAATTCAATTCAAGCTATCATACTCTTGTCCATCTACCTCAGTACTTTATGAATACTTAGGTTTGCTCACACCTTTTCATGCGACCGCTAATACTTCTTGAGGTACTAACCGACCGATTACTCAAGTGCTTGCTGATTTGGTGATAGTATTTTCCTTGTCTTGCACCACCTAAGGCTTAGCAGTGACTCCCAGACCAGTTGGCCTTAGGGCACTAGGTGAAGAGGCACCCTCGCTATATTTTTTTTATTGCTGCCTTGGCGATACAAAACCAGTGTTCATTTTTTTTTCTTTTCACCATTTTTATACTTCCTTCATACTTTGGCTTTTAGACAAGAGCATTTCAAGGTATCCTCTACTATCCCGAGTTTCAAGACGTGTGTATGTGCATATAGTAGGGTATCAACATTCAAATGTTCGGCTTCCAGAATAGAAACTATTTTTCAGACTTATTTTTATCCTCAGATTAGTGACTTCCTTCATCTTACTAACCCTTGGGACAACAGCTCATAACCACTTATTACCAGTTCGTGTAAGAAAACTTCTAATTTTCTTGGTTTTCTTAAACTATTCCTATCTTTTGGATGTAATTTTTCACTTTCTACTCTTTTGTTATAAAAGATTTTTTTTTTTAATTTTTGAAAATGTTGTGCTTATGCAAAATATGATGCAAATTGATGTGTAAATAAGCACAAACCTCCCCCAAACCTGTTTACAGCAGTGTCCTCACTGATGTCGTCCGTTAAGCTCAAAAACCTGTAGACTTGGGAGGAAATTATTAATGGGGGCAAGAATATATGAAAGTGAAAATCCTCCCCTAAACTTACTCACAAATTTGAGGACAAAAGTTATGTTCAAGAGCCAAAAATATACCCCCCCTCAAACATGAGTTAGACAATACGAAGCATTTTAAGAGGGGGTGAGTCATTTGGTCAAAGTAAGGCTTTACAAAGACCAAAAGTTAACACCAACCATTCAAAGATTTTATCAGTATATCGTATAGGTTGGTGGAAGAATGTGTTGTATCGACTCAAGAAAAAGTGGGGAAGGCATAAGAGGTGGTCTGGAAAGGGTTTGAAATTAGAGAAAAGAAAGAATGAGGATGAATGTGAATGATTAGAAAGAAGGAATGGTGACGGTTCAACCTTTAGAGGTGGAGATTGATCAATCACAAAATCCGTATTGTTTAAAAATTCAAGTTCGTCAGCAAAAAGTTCTTCAAAACTTTTATCAATGGTGTGATTGAACATTTTGCTGTCAAAGAGTTTTGTGCCAGAATTTATTCTACTTGATTCATAAAAAATCACTGAGGTAGAGGACTCGAAAAACTCATCTACCTCTTTTTCAAAAATATCCAAATCAAGTTGAATTTCCGGTATTACTGAACTTGAATTAACGGATTGTGATTTATCAAAACTCACTGAAACTATAGGAACAGAAGAAGAACCGGAGAAAGTAGAAGGTGAAATGGGTAAACAAATTGGTATGTCGAGTGTTGCTGAACCAGATGTAGAAGATGGAGGTTGTATTTCGGTCTGATCTTCGGGTATACCATTATTATCAACTTCAAGACATATTTGGGATTCGGGAAGAATTAAAGGCTCAAGATGATGACCATAAGGAAGTGAAAGGATTTGATGAATTGGTGGGCCAAAATCATCCAAAATTTCGGGTTCATCAATCAAAATATCCCCAACGTCAATCACCTCATTCAAGTGAAGGTTAAAATTCTCAAACTCCTCATCAAAAGTATGGTTTTCAATCAGTTTTGGTTCAAGAGTGGAGGTGTAGAGATCACAAGGGTTGGGTATGGTTTCACTTGAAAGGGACCCTTCACAGTTGGGTAAATCAAACACTACAAAGTCACACAACTTATCAGTCATTCTATTTGGTGTACTTGATGAATCTATGAAACTGGAGTTGTGGATTTCAGTTTGGAGGTACAGTTCTGTCTTACTACCCAAATCCTTCATAATTTGGTTCGACATTTCCATAAATTTTTCTAATGTCTGCTCCAGACTAGTCTTGGGCTGATAAGGGGTTTCAGTATAAGATTGAAATTCCTGTGGATAATTAAAACTCCCAAATGACTGATTAGAAGAACTGTCTAGAGTAGGTGGAAAAGTCGGATTGGATTGATAGGAATAGAATGGTTGCGGAACTTGGGTAGGAGTAGGATCAATATTATGATAAGAAGAATATTGATATGGGTTGGTTGGTTGGCTATTTTCAACAGACATCTTATATGCCACAAACCGCATATCAAACTCTTCTCCGGACAGTGGTGGTGATGGTTGATATTGGTCCGGGTTGAAACTTTGGCCTCTAGACCTAGCTATGTGCTCAGCAATGGACATTCGTCTAGGGGCTTCCTCACTCTGGGTATGAACTGAAACAGGTGTAGGATTAGGATATGGTTGATAAGACCTAGAATGAGGTGGCCAACTGTTTCTTCCTGCTTGTTCTATATGATCTCTTAAGGACATGGAAGAGCCGGACGGTATACCGAAGGGATTTCGAAAACAAGAGATATCTGGTTGTGGACAGCAAAGCTCGGCAAGTGTCCTTCTGTTTAGATCACCCATTATAAGAAGAGAAGAAGGGGGAAGGGGTAAAAAGGAGAGAAAGTAATTGGTTTGTTTTGAAAAATGACGGATTTAGACAAATCACACAAAAATACACAACCCTAGAACTATGGTTACCTAGGTCCAGTCTCTAGACCGCTCCTAGACTTCCAAAGGACAAGCCGCAGGATAAATCCTCTACCGCCTCCGCACTATCCTTGTTGCCAGGTAAGTGCCAGGTAAGTGGGAAGGAACCACGTCGTGGGCCTAATTAAAAACCACTAGCCTTCGACACACTTGCCTAGGCACTACAAAAATAATGCGGATAAACGATAGATTACCCACGACCTTCCTCTGTCCTTATTGAGCGCGACAGTCCTTAGAGTCTGGTCTAGATATTTTTTAAATTAATGAAGGGTTGATCTATATGCTTGGTTTTTGATTTGTGGGGCTTAGGAAGGGTGATGAAATCCCCACCTAATCTTGATTTGGTCCTTACCCCTTAAAGATCCGTATTAAAATATGCAAAAACAAACCGAAAAACAAAACTTTGCAAAAAGATTTTTAAGCGGCGCTATTTTGCAAAGAATCCTGCAGAAAATAGATTTTATTGGATTTTAGAGGAGAGAGAAAGAGTTAAAAAAGATACCAGAGAAATGTGAAACCCTAGATCTCCTGTTTCCTCAAGTCCGTGACTCCAGATTCCCTCGCAAAAATTCACACAATAATCGTTAAATATACAATTTGCAGTTTTGTTTTAATAATGATATGACTCGTCTAAGAATTCAACACAAATAGTAAAAATAAAAAATTACGCACGTTTCCCCGGCAACGGCGCCATTTGATTGACACGAAAAAGTGTGTTTGTAGTTTAACCGCAATCAGAACGGTGTCGCGCGTAGCTAGACCGAGGTGAGTACGGGTCGTCCTCTGGGAAACGTGGAACCTTTTACTTTTACTTTAGATGTGTTGAGAAAGAGAGGAGGAATAAAGAATTTCGTGAAAAGTTTCTAGATCTACTTTAAACAAGAATGTAAAATATAGATCTAGATTATTTTAAAGATGTAGTAAATATAATAAGAAGGCTTGTAGGGTTCGTTAGGATTTAGTAGTTATAGACGATTAATTAAAAGTTACCCTTTTTATCCATTAATAGATTTAGAACTAGAACGACGGTGATGCGTGTAGATTAGGGTTTCTGGAGGGAAAAGGAATCCCACTCTTAACCCTTATCTCGACACGGAACTCCGTTCATTATCTAGCCTTTACCAAAACAATCATTAATCTAATCTCTAATCGCGGTCGGAACTAGCAAAGAATTGCTAGCGCGCCCGATTAGGATGTTAATGATTATTTTGATAAAGTTCCTAAACTTTATAGGACTTAAAAAGGGTTTAATCATTTTCATCGCCCATTAACCTACCCTAATCCTACGAACCCTAACAAGCGGAGAATTACTCGCGTATGTTGGGAGAAAAAGAGATGGAGAGAAATTGCATAATTAAACTACGAAGAAATAGAATAAGAAAAAGAACTACCTTTATTAATCAACAAGATCAAGTACACTTTGATTCCTTAGAAAATGATTACAAAAACCTAGTTTGCTTCTCGATCTCTTCTAAGGAGGTAGATGAACCGTTGATGATCAGCCTGGATGCGTGAGCGTCAGGGGCTTCGTGATCTCTTCGGCTTGATACCTTTTCCAAGAGGCTCTCGGTGCCTTTTTATAGTGAAAACCCAGAATCTTATTGTTGAAAACTTGGTAAAATTCAGCATAGAATAATGCCCCAAAATCTTGCACTCTAACCTCCTCAAATTGCGGCGGATCCGCGGCCCCAGGGTGGGTTTGGCCGCGGATCCGCGCTCAAGGGTAGGGATCATTTGATTCTTTTTCTTGGGCTTTCATCTGGTGAAATGTGGCAATCCTAGGCATCTTCAGAATCTGAAAATCTTTTCTCTGTTGCTTCCAGACTTGGTCTCCAAGTTTGCTTCTTAATTTGGCAAGATTTCTTCAACAAATTGATTTGTTTGTTAAATCCTTCATAACAACTTGGAAATATTCTGCACAACAACTCAAATAAGATTTTAGTAGACTTTGTTCTACTAAGATTAGATCAATAATATTATTTGCATACATTTTCCTACCAAATGATAATTAAAATATATTAACACATGGAAAATAATGTTTTTACACATAAACCCTCATATGTATAATATATTATAATATAGTCCTTTTTTAATATGAAAATGGTAGGAAAAATGTAATACAAGTGTGCAGTTTTATCAACTGAACACATATCATTAATGTAAGTTTATAATTGTGATTTGTATTAGCAAGTGTTTGATAGAATTTTTAATTTGGATATATCGGTAGTGTATTCCTATTCAACCCCCTCTAAGAATACTGTTCCTTGATTAAAAATCAGGAAAAAATTCAAAAGAGGCATCACGTGCTCACACATGACCAATGGTCACGTGTTGACACATGATGGTTAAAACAGCAGCGCAAAATAGCGCAGAGAAGAGAAGTCCATTTGGGGGTCACGTGCTCGCACGTGACCGGGGGTCACGTGTCAACACGTGACCGGGGGTCACGTGTCCACACGTGACTGGCTTTAAAATCCTCGCGGTTTAATAGAATTAAATTCTAAAAGATCATTTAAATCTTTCCAAAATGAAGAAGGATTATGGAGAACCGTTGGATTAAAATCCAAGGGTGATTAAAAGTCACCAGTTTATGGAAAAATCTTAGACAAGGAAAGATCTCCTCAAATCTCACCGAAATAACAAACAGAATAACTTTGGATTAAAAATCCAACGGTGAATAAAATTCACTAAAGGATCTAAAGGATCATATTAATTATGAAAACAAATCAAATCTTTCAATGAAAGATTTGCTAAACAAATTGATTATTTTCCTCCTCCTATAAATAGGAGTCAAGAGGAGAGGGAGGGGAGATTTAGAAATTTGGAGAGAAAACTTTGGAGAGAATTTTGGCATCTTGAAAATACAGAAAGAAAACCCTAGGTGAGAAAAAGAAAAGGGATCAAAACTTCAGAAAAAGGGAATTTAATTCTCAAAAATCTAAGAGTTTAACTCTTTTGCAAAGAATTTAGTTCTTCCTCTGGTTGAGCATCTGCAAAGAGCACATCTCCCCATAAGTTGAGAATTTAATTCTCATCGGGTTGAGATCCAACCATGCAGATCCAAAACTTAGAGGGGGGATTGAGTTTAGAGAATTTAATTCTCCCAGAACAAAGTTAGGGTTTAACCCTATCTGAGAATTTAATTCTCCTAAAATTATAGAAATTTAATTCCTTCAAGATAGACAAACTAGGGTTTAATCCTAATTGAGAATTTAATTCTCTAAATCCACAGGAATTTAATTCGTCTTAAAATGATGAAATTAGGGTTTTCACCCTATATAAGAATTTAATTCTTTTGCATATATGGGAATTTAATTCCTCTAAGAGAAAATTAGGGTTTAACCCTACATAAGAATAAAATTCTTCCGAAGAAAATAGGAATTTAATTCCTCTAAAGTTATAGTTGAGGTTAAGCCCACAGAGAATTTAATTCTTAAAAGATAAAGGGCAAAGAACCCGGGTCACGTGTCCCCACTTGACCCCTAAAAAGGACCCCACAAATGAAAAGGAAAGGGCTCTGAGGCAATGCCTCCCGTGCTCCACGTGACCCCTGAAGCACAGAAAGAAAAAGCAAAAGAAATAGGAGCTCTGGGCGCTCTCACGTGTTACCACGTGACCCCTTGGCAAAAGCATTAACAATCAGCACACAAATGCCCGTCACGTGTCAGCACGTGATGCTCTAAAAAAATATATAAAAGCATTCAACGCTTGTTTGCAGAGCAAAATAAGGGGAATCTGGTCCCACCGTTGGGCGCTCTCACGTGTCCACACGTGACTCTTTTTTCTTTAGTGTTTGACACTAATTCGAGATCTTTATTCCCAGTATTTAACACTAATTTTTTTAGTGTTTAATACTAATTGGAAAACCCTATTTGCAGTGTTTAACACTGTTATTTTCCGGTGTTTAACACTGATTATTCTCTAGTATTTAACACTAATTCGAGAGCTTTATTTCCAGTGTTTAATACTGATTCTTTGCTAGTGTTTAAACACTAAATTGAGAACTATATTTCTAGTGTTTAACACTAATTTGAGAGTTCTGTCTCCAATGTTTAACACTGTTGTTATTCAGTGTTTAACACTACTTTTAGCCAATTTGGCTAATTTTCCAGAGGCAAAGCCCCCCCTTCGATGGAATCTCAAAATTGAGGAAATCAAAGATGAAAATGTTTAGCATTGCTAAATAATGTGGCTTCGAACCTAGACAAATGTCTAATGGTCCAATAGAGAGCCAATATTCCAAACTTAATTGGACTTAGCCCAAGTTGGCCATAAGTCCTCAATCCAGACTTAACTGAGTCAATGTGCTCATAATATAATTAATTGGTATTGGTTCCAAATTGGGCTACAGATCATTTAATCCACCTTGGTTCAAGGGTACATCTCTTCACTCCTTTGATATTTGTCGTTGTAATTCCTCAACGTCTTCAAAGAGGTGACGGGTCCCAACAACCATACATTTCATGGACTGTGGGGTTCTTAAACTCACGGACTATGATGTCCTTAACCTTGACCGTGATGTCTTAAAACTAACATGGACTATGGGGTCCTTAAACTCACGGACTATGATGTCCTTAACCTTGACCGTGATGTCTTAAAACTAACATTGGACTGTGGAGTCCTTAAACTCACGGACTATGATGTCCTTAACCTTGACCGCAATGTCTTAAAACTAACAATGGACCGTAATGTCCTTAAACTAATTATCGACCGCAATCTCATTAAACTAAACAATAGAGCCTAATTGCTCTCTTGTCGGATCTAAACGATCCCGTTAAGTTGATCTTAGTCTAAAATTAGACTAACGTATCCTTAACTAACGTTTAAATTGATCTTAGTCTCAAATGAGGCTAACGTATCCTTAAACTCAACCCCCCCAAACCCAAATCTAAGAAAGATACGGATTTGGACTAGTCCACGCCCTACGGGCGACAACATAACTTAGTCTCCGTATACAATCCACGGGCAGCCAAACATAAAACAAATACCCACGACACGAAGTGACCATCTGGAGAAGGAGAAAGTTGTTACCGCGATGTGGTAGCGTAATTAACTGCAGAGGCTTGCGCCTGCAGGGAAGAGCGTCTCCACAATCAAAAACCCCGCAAACGAGGGGGAATCTGACGAAGTCTGCTACATCGGCCGCATCCGTTTAAACCTTCGATATATGGTGCCATAAATCAACTTGGCATCTTCGGAGAGGTGGACGGATAGCACCAATTAGCATCTGCCCTGAAATTCAGGCTATACGTACATCGCGTCTTCGTCGCGTCTTTCGGAGGGGAACAGATTCTGGCACGCCCGGTGGGACCTTTTCCTCTTTCCACTCCACACTTCATGTGTCGTGTTCGCGAACCAATCGCGGTTTGCTAATGGTTGCCCTTGGGTTTCAAGATACTAAGATTTGGTGTTTTGCTTGCTGCAGAAAGCAAAGAATCAATGGCGTCCACTTGTGCAAGATGTTCCAATTGCAACTGCAATCTACGCTCCACCTCACCTGGAGGTGTAGCTTATGGACCTCAAGCGGCGTCCCTGCTCACGATGCCCATGAAACAGGTCACTCAAGCCACCACAGGGCTGTTTTTCGGAACCATGCTTCCGCCGACAAGCTTCAGCACCCCAGTGCCCGTACCGGAAGCTCCCAAGAAGTCGGTCTTCGATCGGCTGACAGCTAATGTGGCCCCTCTCAACAGGTCGTCCAGTTCCAGCACCTCGGTCTTCTCCAGATTGGGCCAAAATTCCTGCGGTCCCATAATGAAGCTTGCAGTCCCAGAGAAGGTTATTCTGAAGAGAGTAATCAACCCTGCTCCCGAAGTCGTCAAGGCGGCTTCTCCTACCAAGGGGTCGGTCTTTACAAGACTGACCGTCCCAAATCCAACTCCTGCTCCTGCTACTCAAAGGACGTCAGTCTTCAAGAGGCTGGCACCAGCAGCCCCTCATCTGAACAGGGGGCAAGACGAAGCCATTCCCATCGCTGAACCAACACCAACGGCTCGACACGCTCGACGTCGCCACTGGCGCCGAGTAAGGAAGGCCGGGGGTAACTCCCCTTCTGGGCTAACTCCACCACCCCCGACGGCGGAAATTAATGCTGCTGTTCCAACTGGGAACAACTTTGAGCTTCTAAATAAGGTGCGTAGGAATTCTCCTACCGATGTACTGAAAAGGTCTCCTCCTCCGGTGGAGAATGTTGCGAAAGCCAAACTAGAGCAATCCCCTCAGCGGCTGTCCTCCAAGATCTACAAGGTCTGGCGGCAGGTCCGAAACTCAGTGGTGGATCAAGAATATCCCCGCCAGCAGAAGAAGCTGAAGATCCGACAGGAAGAAAGCCATCCTGCGAAGCCACGAAAAGCTGTTTGGGTGCCCACCGCGACGGCCCCCTCAACTTCGACCGCTCCTAAGAAAAGAAGGCCAGAGAAGATCTCCGTGCCTGCGACAAAAGTCAAAGGCACTGAACCCAAACGCCCTAAGTCTGGGGGCATGGTGGTGCATACTATTTATATGGCATCCGGGAAGGAGGATAGCCGCGCTTCAACGGGCCACCGACCACTCACCCGATCCATCACAAGGGCCCAGGAACAGCAGCAGCAGAAGGTCCAAAAGATGCTGACTGCGATGGCCGCACTCACTGGACCAAAAGAAAGCCCGGAGGCGTCATCGGAACAACGTCGCGAACACGAGACCGATGCTGAATTCCTTCGTAGAATGCTTGAAAAGAAGGACAAGGAGGCTGCGGAACAAGCGGCCAATATAAAGCAAATGGCTCTCCTGTTCCTAGACATGGTAGGTATGATGATCCAGCCGGATCCTCCAGCTGAAGATCCTCCGATTATCCTCGAATACGACAGAGGAGAAACGTCAAATCCACCTCCGGCTCTTTCAACAGCCAAAGAGGAAACAATCTCTAAGGCCGTCCTGGATTATTATATTGCTCAACAAATACGAGTTCACTAGGCAAATGAAGCGGCCGGCCAAGTCGTCAAAACGGGGCGACCATATCCGGGCTGGTATGATCAGATAAAGTACCCTCCGGGCTACACGATCCCGAAATTCCATTTCTACAAGGGGACAGGAAATCCCCATAAACATTTCGCCCAGTTCAGGGCTCTTTGTGGCAACACCGGCGGCGATGATAAGCTCTTGCTTCGCCAATTTGTCGGCAGCTTATCGGAGATGGCGTTTGAGTGGTACTCCGAGCTTCCAAACGACTCCGTCAAAACTTTCGCAGAGATGGAGTTGCTATTTACCCAGCGATTCGCGAGCTCCAGCGAACGCACCCCAATAACGGCGTTGATCAATGCAAGGGTGAAGCCGGCCGAAACTTGGGTTCAATATGCAATCCGATGGCGAAATCTATGGTCGAAGTGCGAACAGCGCATCGAAGCACCAGCGGTGGGCATGTTCATGGGCACCCTAGACCCTCATGCAACTATTTCACGGTTCATGATGTTTTTTAAACCGACCACGTTCCAGGCTTTGATCGATAAGCTAGCCCAGATGGATCAAATAGGTCACAGACCGTCTCCCCCGAAGCCGGAACCGCGGAACGACAAGGGTAAAGGGAAGGCAACCTTCATTGCGAACACCTAACAGCAGCCCAGTGCCCCAAAGCTAGCAGATCAACTGGAGGAGAGACGGCGCTATTACAATGAGAAAATGAAGCGTCCTTACTCATTCCCATGGGACAAAACGAAGAGGCTGTTCGAGCTGGCGATGCGCAACAGGCTTATCAATTTGCCGAATCCCAGGCGACCGCCTCAGCCCAGCGAAGTGAATAATCCCAATTATTGCCTTTACCACCAAACAATAAGTCACCCGATCGAGGATTGCTTCGTCTTTAAGGGATGGATCGAGGATCAATACCTACAAGGAATGTTTGCGCTGTCCGAGAAGTGGAAGGTAAACCCACCACAACCGCACACTCCTAAGAAGACGGACACACCGGGGGCAACGTGTTCTTTTGTTGAAGAAGCTCCATGGGAAGTCGTGATTTCATCCAAAACCAAAAGGATGCTGAATGATCTTCAGACATGCCCGGTGATCAAGTGGAAGAACCCGCTAGAACCCCAGATAATCGAAAGGATGCTGAAGCCGCGCCCAACTCCAAAGATTGGTGGTGATAGCCAAAGCGTTCACACCCAACCGTCGAAATCTTCGAAAAAGAAGAAGAAATCCAAGAAGTCCGTGAAGCCTGGTGACAAGCACAAGGACCTACAAAAGCAGATTGACGCGCTAGAAGAATATAACCAGAAGGCGCGGACTCCGATCACGCTCCAAGAGTTCCTCGGCCACGTCCTTGAGGACGAAGATGATGGAGAAGGCTCGTCGGATGGATCTGAAGATTACGTAGCAAGCTGCCATGTGATCTCTCATTCATCGATAGATAATGAAGAAGCTCCCTGCGCAGAGAGACCGGGGGCAGGTCCCGAGCCGGAACTTCTATGGCCGTCAGACGAAATGATCGACGCCTTCCTGAATGAAATTCGTTTGAAAAGTAAAGCCGATCAGGAGCGTGAGACGGCCATATTTGAAAGAGCTAAACGCCGGCGACTAGACGAAAGAGTCGAGACACTCCCGCCGAATCAAGGAACATCCGTCGCGGATAAAAACAAGTTCAAGATGAGGAAAAGGTTTGCTAAAGCCATATCAATGGGAATGAAGCTACCACCCTCTGAACGAAACACTCCTAGTGAAACAGAAACACATCCTAGCTACTGCTCATATCATCAAAAGATTTCGCACCCCACCGAAGAATGCGACGCTTTTAAAAGATGGTGGCAAGGATATGTTGCTCACCGGCAACATTTTAAGCAGATGAAACGCAAAACTCGTCGGGAGCAGAGAAGTACGACCGAGGAGCATAAAAGAACTACCGGTAACTGTCGCATGGTCAACACCGGAGGATCACAGGTTCTCACCTTTGGGAGCGACTCTGACGAGGAAATGGCTCTTGGCCCTCTCTTTAAAGAATCCGCATTGGGGAAGGAGGAAGAACCGAAGGCTTGTGAAAACATCCAGCTGCGCAATCGCACACTTCCGGAAAATAATCTCGAATCCACGAGTAAAAAAGATAAGGGAAAAGAAAAGGTCTCCGAAGATATCACCCTGGACGACCAAGTCATGAAAGAACTGACCGCCAAGGACCCGCCAAAGAAGAGTAAGGTGGACTATAACGTTCTGGCGCATTTGAGGAAGTTACCCTCGCTGCTCAGCATTCTCGACACCCTCTTATTATCAAAAGAAGCAAGAGATTCATTAATCAAGGCACTGCAAGAGCCCGAGCAATTCCAAGCTTTCCTCGCCGAAGAAAAGATGAAGGATGAGCTGGAAGAAGTGCACACAGCCGATGTCACTTTCGGTGATGAAAACCTTCTCCTCGAGACGTGCGACCACAACCGTCCCCTCTATGTCTCAGGGTACTGCCACGATATAAAGATAGGCAAAATCCTGGTCGACAATGGATCTTCCGTTAATCTCCTCAACGTGCGAGTATTGAAGGAAATCTGCATGAGCGTCCAACATCTCGCTCGTGATAAAATCACCATATCTGGTTTTGACTCCCAGTCATCGCGGACTCTCGGGTCTGTGATATTGACATTACGATTCAGGTTGCTTGTCACGGATATTAAATTTCATGTCATTGACGCTAAGACATGCTATAACGCTTTGCTCGGCCGGCCTTAGTTACACGAGTACAACATCATCCTTTCTACACAATATCAGTATATGAAATATTTCAAGGATGGTCTTGAGTATACCGTGAGGGGAGAGTTGAGCTCGTTCTCCGTAAACGAAGTCTGCAAGTATGAAGATGCAAAGTACTTCTTGCCAGACTTTGAAGACACAAAGAGATGTCACAAACCGGAGAACAAAGCTATCACCACCATTCCGGTCTTCAGGAGTGATACTGAGGGAGAGGAAGAGACAGTTTATTCGGGTCCGCCCCAGTATAACAAGCCGGGACCCTCCGCTCCTATGCTTATCTTCGGCAGCGATTCGGAAGACGAGGTTAATATTGTATTCTCCGCTCGGCCGTCAATATAAGCATTCGGTGGTCATAATCAGAGTTTGCAAATTACCATGATTCCGCGGGAGCACTACAAAGATTTCGACGTACTTGAAGCTTATAGTGTGCAAGACCTACAGACATTTTACGTCCCTCCCAGGCGAAAGGATGAAAAGGCGATCCTATTCTACCGGTCCACGGAAACAAGAGTGGAGAAAGAAATCTGGCACGGCGCGGATTCTACACTTGACAGGCTCCAGCCCATCCGTTTGCCCAGATATTACACGAACGGACTAAAAAAGCTCTTGAAGCGCCAAGGAGTACCTTTCAAACAGACCATTCGACAAGCTCGGTTCTACAACAGGATTTGGTATGTCCCTGGAACTCAGCACAAGCTGCCTAACGGGAGAATGAAAACGCTCAGGCTTGGATATGTGAAATCCGGGAAACGGGAACGAGTCCTGTGTAGCTACGTCATATATGACTTCGATGAAGAAGAGGACGCCCTGTCAGAAAACGCGGACCCCGAACTAAAACGAGATCCTGCGATCAAAATGCCGATTCCGTCATTTGAAGAACGAATGGACAAAAATTATAAGGGAAGCGGGTCAAAAGATTCGAGACGACCATAATCGCGAAATGGCAATCTACGAGAAAGCCAGGACTCAGCGCCTTCTTCAACAGGATGCGAAAGATGAAAAGGCTCCTCCCTGTTAACCCGTTGCGCAAAAGGCCCGACGCAGAGGCAAAAATAAGTCAAAAAGCGGAAAAGGCATTCAGTAACGACAAAGCGGGACCAAGAAGTCATGCGAGCGGGAATCAAGCGGTCCGAATTTGTCCCTTATGAAGAAAATGAGTCGAGCATACTCTTTCCCTCAAGACAAGACAAAGAAGATACTTGATCTTGCCATAAGACATCAAATGCTTACACTCCCGGAGTCCAAGCACCCCGAGCAAGCTAACGAGATCTATCATCCAGACTATTGCTCTTATCACCAAGCAATAGGACACCCACTCGAAGACTGCTTCACCTTCAAGAACTGGGTCGAAAACCAATATCAGCTCGGCAAGTTCGCTCTATCTAGCAGCTGGAGGATAAATCCCCCACAGAAGCACGAACCAAAAGCCGCGCATATGGCAAGTCTAGAACCAGATCAAAATCGGTCGTGGAAGCGAGCTCGTACTTGTCATATGATAACGCTATCAGAGGAAGAACCCGAGAATATGGATGACCTCCTCTGGTGCTTCGAAAACAATGATGACGAGGTGATCTCAGAGTTTCCACCGGCGCCAAAAGAGCTGGAAGATGGAATACACACTACTGCAGATAACCTCAATAAAATTGATCTGGGGACGACAAGCGACCCGTGGCCGACATTCGTCAGTGAGCTGCTGTCTGAAGAAAGGGTGGCTGCGTTAAAAAACGTGCTCATACAGGATAGAGATTTTTTCGCATGAAACTATTCCGAAATGCCAGGATTAGATCCAGAGATTGCTGTCCACAAATTGGCAATATCCCCGAACGTTAAGCCAATCAAACAAGCACCGAGAAGAATGCGGTTTGAGCTTGAGATGAGTATCAACGCCGAGGTCAAGAAGCTAATCGATTCTGGCTTCATCCAAGAGGTTCAGTATACTGACTGGATCGCCAACATAGTCCCAGTGATGAAGAAGAATGGGACAGTGCGCATATGTGTGGACTTTCGGGATCTCAATAAAGCTTGTCCGAAGGACGACTTCCCAGTACCGATCACCGAGCTGATGATAGATAACACGTCCACTCACGAAGTTTTCTCCTTCATGGATGGCTCATCAGGATATAATCAGATAAAGATGCATCCCGAAGACCAGAAGCACACCGCTTTCCGGACCCCTTTGGGTATATTCTGCTACAAAGTGATGCCTTTCGGTCTAAAGAACGCCGGCGCCACCTATCATAGGGCCATGACGAAGATCTTCGATGACCTCATACATGAAATCGTCGAATGCTATATCGACGACCTCGTGGTTAAAAGCAAATCATACGAGGAACATCTCGAGCATCTGAAGATCGTGTTTCAACGCCTCCGGCAATATAACTTGAAGATGAACCCTCTCAAATGCGCATTCGGGGTGTCCTTAGGAAAATTCCTAGGGTTCATTGTCTGACACCGAGGTATCGAAATAGATCCGTCAAAGATCAAGGCGATCATGGAGATGCCCCCGCCAAGGACTCTCAAACAATTGCGGTCTCTTCAAGGAAAGCTCGCGTATATCCGGCGATTTATAGCCAATCTCTCTGGCAAGTGCCGCTCATACAGTCACTTGATGAAGAAAGGGACCCCGTTCGTTTGGGATCACAAATGCCAAGGCGTACTGGACGAAATCAAGCAGTACCTGCAGAACCCGCCAGTGTTGGCCGCTCCGGTCAAGGGAAAGCCCCTTATTCTTTATACAACAGCCCTCGAAAGTTCCTTAGGCGCATTATGGGCACAGGAGAACGACCAAGGGAAAGAAAGAGCTCTCTACTACTTGAGTTGAGCTCTCCTGGGGGCAGAAAGCAATTATTCTCCCATCGAAAAACACTGCCTGGCGTTAATCTTCGCGATAACGAAACTCCGGCACTATGCATTGGCGCATGAAGTCCGTCTCATATCGAAGGTGGACCCTCTCAAATATTTGATGTCAAAGGCCATATTGATGGGACGACTCGCTAAATGGGCCTTGCTCTTGATGGAGTTCTCAATAACTTATCAGCCTCTTAAGACAGTGAAAGGCCAAGCCATCGCCGACTTCCTCGCTGAGCATCCAATACCTGCCGATTCTCCTTTGAATTGCGAATTGCCAGACAAGCATGCGTTTGATGCGATCGACGGTAGTGATACCCGATAGGAACTTTACTTTGATGGAGCGTCTTCCATGAAGAAGCACAAACAAAGTACCCCCATTATCAAATCAGGGATAGGCCTTGTCTTCGTGACTCCGCAAGGAGGGATAATGCGCTTTGCTTTCTCCTTAACAGAGCCGAGGACGAACAATGAAGCCGAATACGAAGCTTTGATAGCAGGCCTCGAGATCGCCATCGACATGGGAATCGAAAACCTCCTCATATACGGAGACTCCCAACTGGTCGTCAGTCAAGTAAATGGCGACTATCAGACGTGCAAACCAGAGTTGGTGAAATACGGCGAGAGGGTACAGCAACTGCTGACCCAAATACCTTCCTACACCCTCGAAAGCATACCGCGTGCAGAAAATAGCAAAGCGGATGCATTAGCCAAGCTTGCTAAAGAACTGGCCGATGAGAACCTCGATAACGTAAGAATCGTGGTACAAAGCCGTCGGGTCCTCGCACCGGCGGAAATATCTCCGGAATCATCCGAGGAAAAGGAAGCAATTGAACAGACGGCCCTGCAAATAAGAGACCAGGAAAAGGCCGGGGATTGGAGAGAAGTCTTTATAGACTATTTCAAATCCCGTCGAACGCCTGAAGATGCGTCCTCAAGACATCAGCTCATGAAGCGAGCCCTATCTTCCGCCTTCGTCAATGATACTCTATACAATAGGTCATTTGATTCTCTGTGGTTGAGATGCCTGGGACCTGAAGAGGCGAAAAGAGTCGTCCAAGAAGTTCATGACAGACTCTGCGGTTCTCACCAAGCAGGTCCGAAGATGAAGTTGAAGATTAAACGGATGGGATACTACTGGCTCACGATGATTCAGGACTGCCTCGAATATGCGAAGCAATGCCACTCATTCTAGATCCATGGAGACTTCATCCACCAGCATCCAAGTCCACTACACTCGACGATAGCTAGCTGGCAGTTCGAAATGTGTGGAACTGACATAATCGGTCCCATCAAACCAGCATCCTCCAGAGGACATCGTTTCATTTTGGCGACAACTGACTACTTCTCCAAATGGGCAGAAGCAGTACCGTTGAGGGAAGTGAAGACGAAGAATATCCTCCACTTCTTCAAGACACACGTCATTTATCGGTTTGGAACTCCGAGACGGATCATCTCCGATAACGGACCAGCCTACAGAAGCCACAAAATCAGCCGCTTCGCACAACAGCATAATATAGACTGCAGATACTCCTCAGTCTATAATCCCAGAGCTAAGGGCCTAGCTGAGGCTTTTAACAAGACCTTGACGAAGATCGTGAAAAAGACGGTGTCCCGGAATAAGAAGGACTGGCACGAGAGACTACATGAAGCTCTCTGGGCGTACCGGACTACGTTCAAAACAGCCACGAACACAACTCCATACGCGTTGGTATTTGGCACAGAAGCGGTACTCCCCCTCGAGATAGAGTTACCCTCTCTACGAGTGGAAGTTCATTACGAGCTAACGGACGAAAAGAATGCTCACCTTCGCTTTGAGGAGCTCGATGCCCTCGATGAAACCCGGCTCATAGCGCAACAAAATCTGGAGGCTTATAAAGCAAAGATGACGCGCTCATATGAAAGATTGACTAGGCCAAGGACATTCCGCCATGGCGAACTCGTGCTAGTGGTCAAAAGACCTATGATCCCCAATCATGCTAAACGGGGGAAATTCGAGCCAAACTACGAAGGCCCATATATCATAGACAAAGTCTACCAGGGTGGAGCCTATCTACTCATGGACATGCATGGCGAAAGGCCCTTCGGGCCAATAAACGGTCGCTTCCTGAAGAAATACTACGCTTGACGAGTCATGGCCTAGGTCAATGATAGATGACGACGACTATGTCCTCTCACTATCTTCCTAAGCCCAAGCTCTATAAGTAGTAACCGGCTTACTTTACAACGGACCGAAACATCCTTAAACTAACAACGGACCGAAACGTCCTTAAACTAACACCGGACCAAAACGTCCTTAAACTAACACCGGACCGAAACGCCTTTAAACTAACAGCGGACCGAAACGTCCTTAAACTAACGACGGACCACTATGTCCTAAAACTAGCTGTCGACCGAGACGTCGAGAAACTACGGTGGATTACAGCATCCCAAAGCTGATAAAAAAAGAACAATAAAAAAAAGAATAAAAAAAAAAGAAGAAAACGGTATGTCCATAAGGAAAATGGACACGGATGAAAACCCGAAAGGGCTCCCTGAGTAAAAACAGCAGGGCTACCGGCGAGTCTTGTGAAAACCCGAAAGGGCGCAACCTCGTTAAAAGACATTTACGGGGTCCTCTCGACCATTGTGAGGAGAAACCACCTGCGTGAGATCCTTACGACTCACAAGGGAGCAACACACTTAGGAATCCTCACGATTTCTAAGAAGAAATTACACTTGCGAGATCTTCACGACTCGTAAGGAGAATCCTCTTATGAGACCCTCAAGGCTCATAAGATTTGAAAGTCTTAAGCTACAGAGACCTGAACCTGTTCTTAAGCAACCCCCACAACCGTCGATACTGCCCTACAAGCGGCTCAATACTGACCCTTGTATACAATCCACGGGCGCGAATAAATATTTCCTTAACCAAGTCACATCCGTGACTAGGGATATGTCTACACGGTGAACAACCCTTATGAGTCCTCTCGACTTATAAGGAGAAAACTCTCTCGTAAGATCCTTACGACTTACAGGAGAACATGCACTTAGGAATTCTCATGACTCCTAAGGAGAAAACACACCTACGAGATCCTCACGACTCTCAGGGAGAAATACCATTATGAGACCCTTACGGCACATGAAGTCAAAAGCCTTAGTCGACAGGATCCTAACCCTGATCACGAAGCCACCTTTGTTCGATATCGACATAGGCAAATGATGATTCGCTCCTGGCAATATCCCAGTTGTAGCGGTGCTGATGCCGAAATCGGTGTCTAATCCCAATCTTGCGGCAAAAAGCTAATGAGCCACACATGCATATGAAATAGCCGAAATGATGGGGCAATTTGCAACAGAAGAAGCAAGTAAAAAATGTATGCATGCAAAATAGCCGAAATGATTGGGCAACTCGAAATAAAAAGCAGCGGGTAAAAATAAAATGAATAATCGAAATGATTGGGCACCGCGAAAAATAGCCGAAATGATGGGGCAATCGCGACCTTCGCGATATAAAAAGCTGAAATGATAGAGCATCGCGGAAAGAAATAAAGTAAAAATATATATATATAAAATGAAATTTATGCCCTACAGGTGATATCACAGCAATCCCTGTATACAATCCAGGGGCACAAACAAAAAAGGAATCACACTCCTCCTCCCTTAGGTTCATAGGTAGCCTGGAAATCATCTCAACATTCGTCTCAGCAGACACAACTTCAAGCAAAGCGGAACGGCGGCAACTCCCGGTTCCATGACTCGGTGGTGTACAAATGACCGAGAGTCAAGTCCCAACTCCGTGAAATGCGGATATAATCAACAAAATTCCTGGTCACGTGGAACGCGGATAACGTCATGTCTGACCCCGTGGAAAACGTTCAGAGCGGAGCCTGTTCCTCGCCGAACATGGCAGTGAACCCGTAGAAAGCACCCAGAGCAAAATTCCTGGTCACGTGGAACGCGGATAACGTCACTTCTGACCCCGTGGAAAACGTCCAGAGCGGAGCCTGGTCCTCGCCGAACATGGCAGTAAACCCGTGGAAAGCATCCAGAGCAAAATTCCTGGTCACGTGGAACGCGGATAACGTCACTTATGACCCCGTGGAAAACATCCAGAGCGGAGCCTAGTCCTCGCCGAACATGGCAGTGAACCCGTGGGAAGCATCTAGAGCAAAATTCCTGGTTACGTGGAACGCGGATAACGTCACTTCTGAACCCGTGGAAAACGTCCAGAGCGGATCCTGGTCCTTGCAGAGCACGGCAGTGAACCCGTGTGAAGCATCCAGAGTGGAGCCTAGTTCTCGCCGAACACGGCAGTGAACCCGTAGGAAGCGTCTAGAGCAAAATTGCTGGTCACGTGGAACGCGGATAACGTCACTTCTGACCCCATGGAAAACGTCCAGAGCGGAGTCTGGTCCTCGCCGAACACGGCAGTGAACCCGTGGAAAGCATCCAGAGCAAAATTCCTGGTCACGTGGAACGCGGATAACGTCACTTCTGACCCCGTGGAAAGCATCCAGAGCGGAGCATAGTCCTCGCCGAACACGGCAGTAAACCCGTGGGAAGCATCTAGAGCAAAATTCCCGGTTACGTGGAACGCGGATAACGTCACTTCTGACCCCATGGAAAACGTCCAGAGCGGATCCTGGTCCTCGCCGAGCACGGCAGTGAACCCGTGTGAAGCATCCAGAGCGGAGCCTGGTCCTCGCAGAACACGGCAGTGAACCCGTGTGAAGCATCCAGAGCAAACATTGGACTGTGGAGTCCTTAAACCCACGGACTATGATATCCTTAACCTCGACCGTGATGTCTTAAAACTAACGTCAGACTGTGGAGTCCTTAAATCCACGGACTATGATGTCCTTAATCTCGACCGTAATTTCTTAAAACTAACATCGGACTGTGGAGTCCTTAAATCCACGGACTATGATGTCCTTAACCTCGACCGTGATGTCTTAAAACTCACAATCAACCGTAATGATTTTTAAACCAATTTCACTTTGGTTTAAGGTACATCTCGTCATCCCTTTTGATATTTGTCGTTGTAATTCCTCAACGTCTTCAAAGAGGTGACTGTTTACCCCAATCAGAGCAAAGCTCTGTTCAAATTCCAAGGCGGGAGTTGAAGCAACGTTTCTGCTTCCCCAATCAGAGCAAGGCTCTGTTTTCAAATAAAATTCAAATTTTAATAAAGAAGCAACGCTTCAGCTGACCTGCGCTCTGTGCTGCGCGACACGTGTCAGCGCAGTTACGCTGCGCTCCGCGCTGCGCGACACGTGTCAGCGCAGTTGCGCTGCGCGACACGTGTCAAGCGCTGGTGCGTTTGCGCCAAACAGAATTAAAATTCCAGTAAGATCTTTCTGTTCTTGTTAAAACAAGAAGATTGTCTTCTGTAAAACAGAAGCGCTTGGATCAAAGATCCAACGGTGGGAAAAATCCCTAAATCACTTAGAGAAAGATCTCTTTAACTATTTTAACAAACTAATTGGCACTATATAAAGACCCCTAGACACCAAGTCTAAAACACACAGAAAGCGAAGAGAATTCACAGAACTCTTAAAAAGTTTGAGAAGAATTCAGAAAGAAAAAGAAAGGTAAACCTTTGAAAAGAAGAATTTCTTCTAAAAAAGATCATTGATCTAAGAACAAGATCAAGGATCTTCAATAAAATAAATAATAACAAAAGCATTGCTTTCTTATGAACCATTGGTTCTGGAATCTTCAAGATTCTTTTCTTGAATCCAAAATTGGATCAAGAAATTGAAACCGTGCCCTGCACTTGTAAATCTGCACTGTTTCGCCCCTGGGTTGGCGCAAGCCACCAGGGAGCGCCACGTGTCAGCTCCAGAATGATCTGCGCTATGCGCTGTTAAAATAGAGCACCGCTCTCATGAATTGGCGCAACTCACCAGAGCGCGCCACGTGTCAGCAGCGCAACAGCGCAGCGCACTGGCGCAGCGCACTGCGCTTGCGCTCACCAGAGCGTGACACGTGTCACCTCCCCATGGACTTGCGCCTTGCGCTCCTCAATTGGCACAAATCGCCTGACAAGCCACGTGGCACTCTGTCAGAATAATTAATGCAGCGCATTATTAAAGGGCAGAACCCAATTAAAAGGCCCAATGGACCAAAACAAATGCTCTGCATTATAAAAAAGGGGACAGAGCCCAACTTAAAAGGCCTAACAGGCCAGAATAAAATACAGTGCAGGGGCAGAGCCCTAATTAAGGTCTAATAAGCCAAATGCAAATAAAAATGTTGAACATTCTCAATTGGACTTAGCCCAATTCTGGCCGTAAGTCCTCAAATTAAATTGACTGAGCACGGCTGCTTTCTTAAATCAATTTACACCTGGTTCAAGGGTACATCTCTGAACTCCTCTGACACCTGTCGTTATAATCCTTCAACGTCGTCAAAGAGGTGATGGGTCCTGACGGCCATATATTATTAAATGGACCACCATGTCCCTAAACTGGCAACGGACCACTACGTCCCTAAACTGGAACAATAGAGCCCAAATTCTCTTTTGTCGGATCTAAACGATCCCGTTTAAGTTGATCTTAGACTCAAAAATGGCTAACATATTCTTAAACCTTCAAACAGACTTTAGTCCCAAATCGGACTATAGATCCCCTTATCAACTTTGGCTTAAGGGTACATCTCTGAACTCCTCTGACACCTATCGTTGTAATCCTTCAACGACGTCAGAGAGGTGACGGGTCCCGACGACCATATGTTAAACGGACCACTACGTCCCTAAACTGGAACAAGAGAGCCCCTAAATGCTCTTCCCGTTAAGTTGATCTTAGTCTCAAATCATACTAACGTATCCTTAACGAACGTTTAAGTTGATCTTAGCCTCAATATGGCTAACGTATCCTTAAACTAAAACACCAAACCCAAATCTAAGTAACTACGGATTTGGACTAATCCACGTCCTATGGGCGACGGCATAACTTAGTCTCCGTATACAATCCACGGGCATCCACAAACAAAACAAACACACACGACACGAAGTGAAATTCTGGAGAAGGAGAAAGTTGTTACCGCTATGCGGTAGCGTAATTAACTGCAGGGGCTTGCGCCTGCAGGGAAGAGCGTCCCCACAATCAAAAACCCCTCAAGCGAGGGGGAATCTGACGAAGTCTGCTACATAGGCCGCATCCGTCTAAACCTCCGATGCACGGTGCCATAAATCAACTTGGCATCTTCGGAGAGGTGGACGGGTAAAACCAAATAGCATCTGCCCCGAATCTCAGGCAAGACGTCTTCACGTCGTCGCCGTCTTTCGGAGGGGAACAGATTCTGGCACGCCCGGTGGGACCTTTTCCTCTTTCCACTCCACACTTCGTGTGTCGTGTTCGCGAACAAATCGCGGTTTGCTGTGGTTGCCTATGGATTCAAGGTACTTAGATTTGGTGTCTTGCTCCGTGCAGAAAACAGAAGATCAATGGCTTCAAACAGCATTGCCTGCAACTGCAACTCTCACTCCGTCCTTACTGGAGGAGTGACTTATGGGCCCCAAGCGGCCTCCCTTTTCAAAATGCCAGTGGAGCAGGTAACTCAAGCCACCGCTGGACTATTCTTCGGGACCATGCTCCCGCCAACGAGCTTCACCGTTCCTATGCCAACACCGGAAGCTCCCAAGAAGTCGGTTTTTGATCGGCTTACACCTACTGTGGCCCCTCTCAATGAGTCGCCCAACTCCAATACTTCAGTTTTCAACAGACTGGGCCAGAACACCTACAAGCCCGCGATACCCGAAGCTGCCATCCCAAAGCGGATAGCCATCCCGGCTCAAGCAGACGAAATCATTGGAAAGGCTCCTCTTCCAGGAAGTCAGTTTTTACAAGACTGGCCATTCCGATTGCTGCTCCAGGCGAGGTCCTCAAAGTTGCTTCCCCTGCCCAGAGGTCTGTATTTAACGGATTAGACCTTGCTTCTCAACGGGTGTCAGTCTTCGACAGGCTAGCACCAATAACAGTCTCTCCTCAAAGCAGGGGGCATGACGAAGTCACCCTTATAGCTAAAACAACTCCATCCACAAGACACACTCGACGTCGCCACTGGCGCCGAATGAGAAAGGCTGGGGGCAACTCCCCCTTTGGAATGACTCCGACAGCTCCGACGGTGAAGATCGAGGCCGTTGTTCCAACCGAGAACAGTTTTGAACTGCTCAACAAAGTGTGCAGAAACTCTCCTACTGCATTGCTGAAGAAAACTCCTTCACCTGTGGAGAATACTCCAGAGAAGAAGCTGGAGCAACCCCCTCAACGGCTGTCCTCTAAAATTTACGAAGTCTGGCGACAGGTCCAGGAGTCGGTGATTGATCAAGACTATCTCCGCCGACAGAAAAAGATGAAGGTTCGGCAGGAGAAAGACTACTCTGTCAGGCCAGAAAAAGCAACAGCTACTTGGGTGCCCACTACAACGGCCCCCTCAACTTCGACCGCTCACAGAAGAAGGAGGCCAGAGAATATCCCTGTGTCTTTGGCAAACCGCAAAGATACTGAATCTAAACAACCCAAGTCTGGGGGCATGGTGGTGCATACTGTTTATATGGCTTCCGAAAAGGAGGAAGGCCGTGCTTCGATGGGTCACCGACCGCTCACCCGATCCGTGACAAAAGCCCAAGAGCAACAACAGAAGCTTCAGGAAATGATGACTGCAATAGCCGCACTTACTGGGCCAAAAGAAAGCTCAGAGGTGTTATCAGAACAGCGTTACGAACAAGAGACTGATGCTGATTTTTTACGCAGAGTCCTCAAAAAGAAGGACAAAGAAGCCGCAGAGCAGGTGACTAACATAAAACAAATAGCGCTCCTCTTCCAAGATATGATAGGGATGATGTTACAGCCGGATCCTCCAGCTGATGACTCTTCGATCATTGTTGAAGACGATGGAGGGGAGACATCTAATCCTCCTCCGGCCCTTTCAGCAGCCAAGGAAGAAACCATTTCCAAAGCTGCACTAGACGACTGCATAGCTCAACAGATACGAGCTCATCAGGAGACTGAGGCAGCCGGTCAGGTCGTAAAAACGGGGCGACCATATCCGTGCTGGTACGACCAAATCAGTTACCCGCCGGGATATACGATCCCTAAGTTCCACGTCTATAAGGGGACAGGGAACCAACATCAGCATGTCGCTCAATTCAGGGCCTTATGCGGCAACACTAGAGGCGATGACAAATTGTTGCTTCGCCAATTCGTCGGCAGTTTAGCAAAAACAGCCTTTGAATGGTATTCGGAGCTATCTAACGACTCTGTCAAAACATTTGCGGAGATAGAGCTACTGTTTACACAAAGATTCGCGAGTGCTAGCGAGTGCACCCTGATAACAGCGCTGATCAACGCCAGGATAAGGCCAAGCGAAACGTGGGTTCAATACGCAACACGATGGCGGAATCTGTGGTCGAAATGCGAACAACACATCGAAGAAGCACCTGCTGTAGGCATGTTCATGGGCACTCTTGATCCGTAAGCGACCATCTCACAATTCATGATGTTTTTCAGGCCGACCACCTTCCAGGCCCTGATTGACAAATTAGCCCAAATGGATCAGATGGGCCATAGGCCTTCTTCTTCAAAAACGGAGCCTTGGAATGAAAAGGGCAAAGGGAAAACAACCTTCGTTGCCATCGCTCAGCAACAGCCAAGCAACTTAAAGCCTACTGTTCGCCAAAGCAATATGCGTTCGCGCCCATCCCTCGAGGAGAGACTGGGGCGTCCTTACTCATTTTCTCAGAATAAAACAAGGAAACTGTTCGAGCTTGCGGCGCATAATGGGCTTATAAATTTGCCGGATCCAAGACGTCCGCTGCAACCGGGCGATCTCAACAATCCTAATTACTGCCCTTACCATCAAGCAGTAAGCCATCCAATCGAAAATTGCTTCATTTTCAAAAACTGGGTTGAAGATCAATACCAACAGGGAAATTTCGTGTTATCCGAAAACTGGAAGGTGAGACCGCCACAGCCTCATGCTTCTAAAAAGGTGGACACACCGGGGGCATCATGCTCAGTCATAGGGAAATCCCCATAGACCGAAAAATCAGTAAACTAGAGATTCGCCTCAAATACGGCGATGACGGACCGAAACGTCCTTAAACTTATGACGGACCACTACGTCCTAAAACTAGCTGACGACCAAAACATCTTTAAACTACTACCGCAGCATCCTCAGGCTGACGAGATAAAAAAAAAGAGACTAAAAAAATATATATATAAAAAAATAAAAAAAAGACGGTATGTCCATAAGCAAAATGGACACGGATGAAAACCCGAAAGGACTCCGTGAGTAAAAACAGCAGGGCTACCGGCGAGTGTTCGTGAAAACCCGAAAGGGCGCGACCTCGTTAGAAAAAAGAATTAAAAGAATTAAAAAAAGGAAAAAAAGAAAAAAAAACGGTATGTCCATAAGCAAAATGGGCACGGATGAAAACCCGAAAGGGCTCCGTGAGTAAAAACAGCAGGGCTACCGGCGAGTGTTTGTGAAAACCCGAAAGGGCGCAACCTCGTTAAAAGACACTTACAAGGTCCTCTCGACCTTGTAAGGAGAAACCACCCGCGTGAGATCCTTACGACTCACAGGGAAGCAACACACTTAGGGATCCTCACGATTCCTAAGGAGAAATTACACTTGCGAGATCCTCACGACTCGTAAGGAGAACTCTCTTATGGGACCCTCACGGCTCATAAGATTTGAAAGTCTTAAGTTACAGAGACCTAAACTTGTTCTTAAGCAACCCCCACAACCTCCGATACTGCCCTACAAGTGGTTCAATACTGACCCTTGTATACAATCCACGGACGCGAATAAACATTTCCCTAACCAAGTCCCATCCGTGACTGGGAATATGTTCGCACGGTGAACAACCCTTGTAAGTCCTCTCGACTTATAAGGAGAAAGCACTCTTGTAGAATCCTTACGACTTATAAGAGAACATACACTTAGGAATCCCTACGATTCCTAAGGAGAAAACACACCTACGAGATCCTCACGACTGGTAGGGAGAAATACCTTTGTGAGACCCTTACGACTCATGAAGTCAAAAGCCTTAGTCGACAGAATTCTAACCCTGTTTACTAAGCCACCTTTGTTCAATATCGACAGAGGCAAATGATGATTCGCTCCTGGCAATATCCCAGTTGTAGCGATACTGATGCCTAAACCGGTATCAAATTCCAAGCCCTTTCATGGCAAATGATGATTCGCTCCTGGCAATATTCCAGTTGCAGCGATGCTGATGCTGAGATCGGCACCGGATTCCAAGTTCCACACTCGTGATAAAAAAAATCAGCGAGCTAAAATTGCATATGAAATAGCCGAAATGATGGGGCAACTTGCAACAAAATCAGCAAGTAAAAATGTATGCATGCAAAATAGCCGAAATGATTGGGCAACTCGCAATAAAAGCAGCGAGTGAAAATAAAATAAATAGCCGAAATGATTGGGCACCGCGGAAAATAGCCGAAATGATTGGGCAATCGTGACCTTCGCGATATAAAAGCTGAAATGATAGAGCATCGCGGAAGTACAATAATGTAAAAGAAAAAATGAATGAATGAAACTTATGCCCTACAGGTGAGATCACATCGATCCCTGTATACAATCCAGGGGCACAAACAAAGAGAGAACCTTACCTTTCCAACAGGCTCCACCAGAAAGCGAAGCCAAAGCTCGACGGTTCATTGACAGTCTAAAGACAATCTCGACATTTGTCGCAATATTGCTGACACAATGTCAACAAACA
This sequence comes from Agapanthus africanus, assembly GCA_030015575.1. NCBI lineage: Eukaryota > Viridiplantae > Streptophyta > Magnoliopsida > Asparagales > Amaryllidaceae > Agapanthus > Agapanthus africanus. Next base: position 370,254,917 of record CM057338.1, on the reverse strand, counting down.
AAGCGAAGGAAGATCCCTAGCTTCAGGGTCTCGACGTCGATATTGACAACTTAGAGATCACCAACGGCGTTTCTCCTCACTCCAACCAGAGGCAGACATGACTTTAACAACTGACCTCAGAGTTGCAATGAAACGGAGCCATGGCAAAGTCCCTAGTTCCAAATCTCAATGGCCACATCTACAGCCTAGAGACCAACAACGGTGTGCCTCCTCATTCCAGCAGGACATAAATGCTACACCATCAAACGGAGCCACGACATAGTCTTTAGTTCCGAATCTCGACGGTTCACAGACAACCTAGAGACCATCTCAGCATTCGTCTCGTTACAGCAAACGAGATGTCAACGACGGTGTTCCTCCGCAGTCTAGTAGGATGCAGATGCAACGTCAACGAAAGACCTCATGGTCCAAACAAAGCGGAGTGACGGCGAAATCCCAGCTCCAGCTTAGCATTCGTCTCGCTACCCAAGACGCAATGTCAACAGCGGCGTTCCTTCACAGTCCAGCAGGATGTAAATGCAACGTCAACGAAAGACCCCACGGTCAAACAAGCGGAGTAACGGCAAAATCCCAGCTCCACCTCGGCATTCGTCTCGATACAGCAGACGAGATATCACTACAGCGTCCTTCCCCCAACAGGATTCGGACACGCCAAAGAAAACGAAGCAAAGGCCAAATTCCCAGCTTCAAGGTCTTAATGGCAAGTCATATAAAGCCTGAAAGACAACCGGAGATCGTCTCACACCAGTACGGAATGGTCACCACCTCGACGTTCGTCTCGACACAGCAGACGCAACATCATCAAACAACGGAGCCACGGCAAAGTCCCTAGTTCCAAACCTCGACGGTTCACAAGCAACCTAGAGACAACCGCGACGTTCGTCTCGATACAGCAGACGAGTTGTCATCCCAGCGTTCTTCCTCCAGCAGGGTTCAGACGCGACAATCAAACAAACAGAGCCACGGCAAAATCCCTAGTTCCAAATCTCGACGGTTCACCAGCAACCTAGAGACAACCACGACGTTCGTCTCGATACAGCAGACGAGATGTCACCCCAGCGTTCCTCCTCCAGCAGGGTTCAGACACGACAATCAAACAAACGGAGCCATGGCAAAATCCCAAGTTCCAAATCTCGATGGTTCACCAGCAACCTAGAGACAACCGCGACGTTCGTCTCGATACAGCGGACGAGTTGTCACCCCAGCGTTCCTCCTCCAGCAGGGTTCAGACGCGACAATCAAACAAACGGAGCCACGACAAAATCCCTAGTTCCAAATCTCGACGGTTCACCAGCAACCTAGAGACAACCGCGACGTTCGTCTCGATACAGCAGACGAGTTGTCACCCCAGCTTTCTTCCTACAGCAGAGTTCAGACGCGACAATCAAACTAACGGAGCCACGGCAAAATCCCTAGTTCCAAACCTCGACGGTTCACCAGCAACGTAGAGACAACCGTGACATTCATCTCGATACAGCAGACGTGATGCCAACAAACGAAGCAAAGGCCAGATTCCTAGCTTCAGGGTCTTGACGGCAACTCACATAAAACCTGAAAGACTATCGGAGATCATCCCACACCAGCGCGGAGTGGTTATGACTCATCGGGGCTCTTCAAAATGAGCCTAACCTCAAATAAAAAGCGGCATGGCAAATTTCCTAACGCTTGCTCTTCCGACGGTCAAACTGCCAAGGAGGATTGCTTAAAGACGTTTTGTCCAGCCCCCGAAGGGATCAGAGACACGGCAGTCGCAGGGCTACTCGAACAGCACGATTGCATATCGAGGAATATATCAGCTGATGCGACGGTACGACGGCCAAAACCCTAAGTACCACAGACCCTAACGAACTTCTGTCGTAAAGAGCAGAAGTTAACTGTGACATTAGGATATTCTTGCGAGAAATGCTCAATTCGTCTCGACTCGTGAGGAAATTGATGTCTTTGCGAGAACTGCTCGATTCGTCTCGACTCGTGAGGAAAAGCCTTAGGCAGCGGGGATTAAAAAAAAGAAACATGTTTCCTAAGCACTGGGATCCTGCAAGTTGGCCGAAAACAGTCTCTTACATACTATCCACGGGTCTCACTCTCCAAAGTCGAATCTCGACAAGGAGGGAAACAACTACTTACGGGTCCTCACGACTCATAAGAGAGAAAATTCTATTATAAGATCCTTATGACTTATAAGAGGAAACGCACTTAGGAATCCTCACGATTCCTAAAGAGAAAATTCACCTACGAGATCCTCTCGACTCATAGGGAGAAAAGTCTTTATGAGACCCTCACGGCTCATGAAGTTGAAAAGCCTTAGGTAACAGACCTGAACCTGCTTCCTAAGCCATACTACTCCCCAAGATTTTCAAGACAGAATGTTATATATCGTTTACAGGCTATGCTTATTTAAAGAATGTGCCAGTAACAAAGCCAAAAAAAAATATAAAAGGAAGGAGGCAAAAGAGTTGTCATTCATACTTGGAAAGTTTTTACATCATAAAGAAATAAACAACAACATTATTGAAATGTTTACAACGGTATAACCTCGGACCCAGGACATGGGTTAAGGAATTCGAAAGTAACCTTATCTAAGACTTTCCAAGCCTGGCGAACCATCTTGGTGTGCTTTCTTTCGCGAGCACAAGCGTCGGGGTCCCCACGGATGTCCTCCTCCTTCCAGTAAGCAGCAAGTATGGCGGACTGTTGGAAGGCCTGGTGCAGGAGATCGACACGATTGTCTCGCCGTCTCTTCGAGATTAAGTTCCTCAGGTACATTGAGTGCACTTTATCCTCAGCGGCATCCAACGCCCTAAGCGGCACACCGGAATAGAATAAGGGAAGCGCTTCCCAGATGGCTCCCACGATAAGCTTCAGGAGAGAGGAACGTCGGGGAAGCAGTTGACCGTTGTATGCGTCGAAGCGACTCATGATCTCGGCACACTCAGCATTAGTAAATTCTCGATTTTGGGAACGGCCAAGTCGGCGGATGTCCCCGTAGGAGATAATCTCGTCGAGGTCGTACATGTGGGCGTCCATCACTCCTGTAAAAGAAAATCGACAAAATTAGCAACTCGTAAGAGTTTTGCTATAAGATTTAAAAAGGAGCAAAGCTCCATCAATGAATCAAGAAGTTACAAATAAAATCCTCTCAGAAGAACAGAACTTTATTAATGGAACTCTAATAGAGTTCCCCGTAGTTCTCTTTAGACCCCTTTAGAGCAAAGCTCTGCTAAGTGAAACCCTAAATAGGTCTTTTTTAGATCAGGGATCTATTGAGAGCAAGGCTCTTAAAATTGATTTAATTTAATCCAAATTTTTACCTAAAATTCTCTAGAGTTTGAACTTTTAAAAGTGCTTAAACAAAAGAGCAGGGCTCTGAACAAAATTCTTATGAAGAGATGAAAATCATCTAAGGGACCAAAGGTCCTATTTATAGGCATTGAAGAGTCCTTCCAACTTCCAAAAGTTATCGCAACGGTTGGAATTCTGCCACCGTTGCGCTTACGTTTGGGGCCACGTAAGCGCAACGGTGGGGGGCATTTGTTTATCCCAATCAGAGCAAAGCTCTATTCAAATTCCAAGGCGGGAGATGAAGCAACGCTTCTGCTTTCCCAATCAGAGCAAGGCTCTGTTTTCAAATAAAATTCAAATTTTAATAAAGAAGCAACGTTTCAGCTGACCTGCACTCTGCGCTGCACGACACGTGTCAGTGCAGTTACGCTAGCGCAGTTGCGCTGCGCTCCGCGCTGCGCGACACGTGTCAGCACAGTTGCGCTAGCGCAGTTGCGCTGCGCTCCGCGCTGCGCGACACGTGTCAGCGCAGTTGCGCTGCGCTGTACGCTGCGCGACACGTGTCAAGTGCTGGTGCGTTTGCGCCAAACAAAATTAAAATTCCAGTAAGATCTTTCTGTTCTTGTTAAAACAAGAAGATTGTCTTCTGTAAAACAGAAGCCCTTGGATCAAAGATCCAACGGTGGGAAAAATCCCTAAATCACTGAGAGAAAGATCTCTTTAACTATTTTAACAAACTAATTGGCACTATATAAAGGCCCCTAGACCCCAAGTTTAAAACACACAGAAAGCGGAGAGAATTCACAGAACTCTTAAAAAGTTTGAGAAGAATTCAGAAAGAAAAGGAAAGGTAAACCTTTGAAAAGAAGAATTTCTTCTAAAAAAGATCATTGATCTAAGAACAAGATCAAGAATCTTCAATAAAATAAATAATAACAAAAGCATTGCTTTCTTATGAACCATTGGTTCTGGAATCTTCAAGATTCTTTTCTTGAATCTAAAATTGGATCATGAAATTGAAACAGTGCCCTGCACTTGTAAATCTGCACTGTTGTGCCCCTGGGTTGGCGCAAGCCACTAGGGAGCGCCACGTGTCAGCTCCAGAATGATCTACGCTATGCGCTGTTAAAATAGAGCACCGCTCTCATGAATTAGCGCAACTCACCAGAGCGGCCACGTGTCAGCAGCGCAACAGCGCAGCGCACCGGCGCAGCGCTCACCAGAGCGTGACACGTGTCACCTCCCCATGGACTTGCGCCTTGCGCTCCTCAATTGGCGCAAAGCGCCTGACAAGCCATGTGGCACTCTGTCAGAATAATTAATGCAGCGCATTATTAAAGGGCAGCACCCAATTAAAAGGCCCAATGGACCAAAACAAATGCTCTGCATTATAAAAAAGGGGACAGAGCCCAACTTAAAAGGCCCAACAGGCCAGAATAAAATACAGTGCAGGGGCAGAGCCCTAATTAAGGTCTAATAGGCCTAATGCAAATAAAAATGTTGAACATTCTCAATTGGACTTAGCCCAATTCTGGCCGTAAGTCCTCAAATTAAATTGACTGAGCACGGCTGCTCTCTTAAATTAATTTACACCTGGTTCAAGGGTACATCTCTGAACTCCTTTGACACCTGTCGTTGTAATCCTTCAACGACGTCAGAGAGGTGACGGGTCCCGTTGGCCATACATCCAATGGACCCCCATGTCGCTAAACTGGAACATGGACCACTATGTCCCTAAACTGGAACAATAGAGCCAATTGCTCTCTTACCGGATCCAAACGATCTCGTTAAGTTGATTTTAGTCTGGAGATCAGGCTAACGCATCCTTAACAAACGTTTAAATTGATCTTAGCCTCAAATATGGCTAACGTGTCCTTAAACTAATATCCGTCCCCAAACTGGGAATTTTGGACCACCATGTCCCTAAACTGGCAACGGACCACTACGTCCCTAAACTGGAACAATAGAGCCCAAATGCTCTTTTGTCGGATCCAAACGATCCCGTTTAAGTTGGTCTTAGCCTCAAAAATGGCTAACGTATCCTTAAACCTTCAAACAGACTTTAGTCCCAAATCGGACTATAGATCCCCTAATCAACATTGGCTCAAGAGTACATCTCTGAACTCCTCTGACACCTATCGTTGTAATCCTTCAACGACGTCAGAGAGGTGACGGGTCCCGACGACCATATGTTAAACGGACAACTACGTCCCTAAACTGGAACAAGAGAGACCCTAAATGCTCTTCCTGTTAAGTTGATCTTAGTCTCAAATCATACTAACGTATTCTTAACGAACGTTTAAGTTGATCTTAGCCTCAATATGGCTAACGTATCCTTAAACTAAAACACCAAACCCAAATCTAAGTAACTACGGATTTGGACTAATCCACATCCTACGGGCGACGGCATAACTTAGTCTCCGTATACAATCCACGGGCATCCACAAACAAAACAAACACACACGACACGAAGTGAAATTCTGGAGAAGGAGAAAGTTGTTACCGCTATGCGGTAGCGTAATTAACTGCAGGGGCTTGCGCCTGCAGGGAAGAGCGTCCCCACAATCAAAACCCACTCAAGCGAGGGGGAATCTGACGAAGTCTGCTACATCGGCCGCATCCGTCTAAACCTCCGATACACGGTGCCATAAATCAACTTGGCATCTTCGGAGAGGTGGACGGGAAAAACCAAATAGCATCTGCCCCGAATCTCAGGCAAGATGTCTTCACGTCGTCGCCGTCTTTCGGAGGGGAACAGTGACGGGTCCCGACAACCACACACTTCATGGACTGTGAGGTCCTTAAACACATGGACTATGATATCCTTAACCTCGACCGTGATTTCTTAAAACTAACATCGGACTGTGGAGTCCTTAAATCCATGGACTATGATGTCCTTAACCTCGACCGCGATGTCTTTAAACTACGGTACCCGGAAAACTACGCCAAACACGGCAATGAACCCGTGGGAAGCATCCAGCCCAACACCTGACCCCGTGAAATACGGATAAGGATAATTTCACCCATCACTTATAAGTCCTCACGACTTGTAAGGGAGAAAATTCTCTTGTGAGATTCTTACGACTTTCAAGAGAAAACACACTTAGGAATCCTCACGATTCCTAAGAAGAAATTACACCTACGGGATCCTCTCGACCGTTAGGGAGAAAATTCTTTATGAGACCCTCACGGCTCATAAAGTTGAAAAGTCTTAGGATGCAGATATTAACCCTGAATCCTAAGCCATCGTTGTCCTGCAAAGAGATCGAGATAGACTATTCACATAATGCTTTCAATGAAAGAAACACACCGTTGCGAAGAAAAAGATATCTTTTATTCATGAATCCAAAATGGATACAAAGTACAATTTGTGAAAGAACAAAAAAACTACACTCTCATTCAGGAGTATGTACAAAAAGAAAAAAAGAGATATACAAGTCTTCAAGCCGGCGGGCGGTTTAGCAGAGTGATCAGTTCATCCTTCTTTCGCTGGGCCTCGCCTTCATGCTTCAATATCGCCAAAAGACGGGCTTCCGCCTGAGCCTGCTGGGCCTGATATGAAGCAAGCCGACCTTCAAGCTCTTTCTCGGTAGCCTCGTGAGCCTCAACCCTTTCGCGAGTGAACACGGCAGCTTTATCGAGGGCCGCCACCTCTTTGATAGACTTCTGAAGCACTCGCCAGAGTTCAAACGCCTCGTTGGCCTTGGCCGTAAGGTTGTCTTGGAACTCATTCAATGCTTTCGAAGCCAGCTCCCTCTCCGGGAACTTGCGGCCGAGCCTCTTCTCGCATGACACCATATTCGCCGCGCACCGCTCGATTAAGCCCCGTAAGCTCGCCTTCGCAGCCACAGCCTCTGGAGTAGGACATGTACGCTCAAGACTGTATAAACAAGCCTCCATTCGACGGCAACAGTCGATCTGAAACACGCACACATCACCTGATATGGGAGGCAAAAGGGAAATTTCCGATGCGGACCCTATCAAGCATGCATTTGCGACTATATGAATATTCGAAAAGAACTGATACCCGAAGTTCTGACGTGCATGCAACATAATGGTAGTACTCGCAATTAAAGAAAGTTCTCATGGGAGGAATATGAAGCTAATTTACGCAGGCAAAACACACGTACAAGTGCACGACAAACATGAAAATTCAATATAAAGCATGCAACAACTAATAAAAAAGGAGTACACTAATTTGAATATACTACGCTGGCGGAAATAGGTCACCAAACAAAGGATCAGTGGCACAAGGGTTAACAAAACAAAGAGAAAAATTCTCCATCTCTCTTTCTGCCTTCTCCAACACATCGAAGCGACGGTTCTCGCGAGTAGTCGCTCCCCACCGATTGGCGCCATGTTCGTCCACAAAAGCAGACATAATAGCCCGTCGGGCTCTTATTTGGCCCAACAGGAGAACCGAGCAATCTTTCAAAGCTTGAGTAATCAGGCACGCTTCGTGAAAACACTCGAGCTTGTCTTCAGCCGCGTCAAGCATCGCCAAGGTCATCTCCGCTGGGTGAGGAGGAATGTCAGCAAGCACGGCAGCAAGAATCATTCGGAGCCAAAGGGATCCCCTTGGGAGGGGGACCCCCTACAGATCAAGAGATCATATATCGTCGAATCACATTCGTCGTCGGTAAGAAGGGGATCCACCAGTCGTGCAGCAAAGCGAGGAATCATCTCCTCGATAGGTACTTCCCATGGCTGTCGACGAGCATGGGGGCGGTTGCAGGCCATGGCACTCAGTTGTTTTATCAAGATAAATCACATTAAAGTGAGAATAGATTTCTCTATGAAGAGAAAAAGAGGACCATGGCCTCAGGTTATAAAGAGGGGCATTAAATGCTGCGCACGGAGAATATTGCATGATGGAACTATTTCCAAAGCCCAAAAAAGGGAAGGCATTGGAAATCAAGGAGATGGAACTATTTCTAAGGCTCCTTTTCGGCATCTAATGCCGTGCACGGAAAATATGGCATGAAAAATTAAACAGCACCATCAAAAGGGCCCCACGTGCGGAGCACGTGAGCATCACACTTGATGTGCACTGAAAAGTGAAATAGTGCCTCACACGCCAAACACATCAGCAGCAACAATGACAAAATGACAAAATCCCATAAAGAAGGCATGCAAACACAGAAAGGCATAATAAAGCTTATCACTCATACTTTAAAAGTTCATACAAAAATAAAAAAGAAACGATTACAACGACAAGACCTCAGATGCGGGGCATGGATTTAGAAACTCAAAAGTGACTTTGTTCAAGATCTTCCAAGCATTTCGAACCATCCTAGTATGTTTTCTTTCACGATCACAAGCGTCGGGATCCTCACGGATGTCCTCCACCTTCCGATAGGCAGCAAGTATGGCCGACTGCTGAAAAGCCTGGTGCAAGAGATCAATGAGGTTGTCTCGCCTTCTCTTCGAGATTAGGCTCATCAGATACACCAAATGCACCTTATCCTCGGCGGCATCCAATGCCCTGAGCGGTACGCCGGTGTAAAAGAGAGGGAGTGCCCCCCAGATCACCAGCACGATGAGTCTCAAAAGAGAAGAGCGACGAGAGAGTGGCTGACCGTTGTACTTGTCGAAGCGGCTCATGACCTCAGCACACTGAGCGTTGGTGAACTCCTGGTTCTGGCTGCGGCCCAGTGCGCGAATATTTCCGTAAGAAATGATTTCGTCAAGATCATACAAATGGGCATCCATAATACCTGAAATAAAGATCATGGAAATTCATTACAAACTTCTTCTTCTCGGATGTGAGAGAGACAACTCAGGGCAAGAAAACCCAAGAAGTCCCCTGGGAAGAACTAAGTTCTTCATAGGAATTAAATTCCTTTTTGAAAAAAGGGAATTAAATTCCTAGAAATTTTTGTTCTAAAGGCAGAGCTCCTTTATGATGGAATTAAATTCCATCGAAAAGACAACCGACACCATCATCTCCCTAAAGATTAGAGAAACCCTACGAGATTCTACTATTTGAAGGTTAAATGGTTTTCTGTTCTTGCTAAAGAACTTAAAGAAAAATGGATTCTTGTTAAAAGGGGAAAACCCTTGGTGTGGATTTAAAATCCAAGGAGTTTATGTGTATGAAAGTTCTTCGGTCATCCAAAGATCATTACCTGAGGAAAATGAATTCTTCAACAGAGTTAAACTCTGGAAAATGTTTGAAGCAGAGAACTAAGCTCTGGAAAAGGAGAATTAAATTCTCAAAGGAAGAAAATTAGCAAAAAAGGAAGATGAAAAGTGGAGGCGCTTCTGAAGAGACCCCTGCATTTATAGGATGTGATGAAAAACGTTTCATCTACCCTACTCCCTAGACAGATCCAACGGTCACAAAAGTGACAGCGTTGCACTCACGTGCAGACACGTGAGAGCAACGCTGTGGGGGCATTTGTTCCCTGATTAAAAATCAGGAAAAACTTCAAAAGAGGCAACACGTGCTCACACGTGACCAATGGTCACGTGTTGACACGTGATGGTTAAAGCTGCAACGCAAAATAGCGCAGAGAAGAGAAGTCCATTCGGGGGTCACGTGCTCACACGTGACCGGGGGTCACGTGCGCACACGTGACCAAAGGTCACGTGTCAACACGTGACTGGCTTTAAAAGCCTCGCGGTTTAATAGAATTAAATTCTAAAAGATCATTTAAATCTTTCCAAAATAGAGAAGGATTATGGAGAACCGTTGGATTAAAATACAAGGGTGATTAAAAGTCACCAGTTTATGGAAAAATCTTAGACAAGGAAAGATCTCCCCAAACCTCACCGAAATAATAAACAGAATATTTTTGGATTAAAAATCCAACGGTAAATAAAATTCACTAAATGATCTAAAGGATCATATTAATTGTGAAAACAAATCAAATCATTCAATGAAAGATTTGCTAAACAAATTGATTCTTTTCCTCCTCCTATAAATAGGAGTCGAGAGGAGAGAGAGGGGAGATATAGAATTTTGGAGAGAAAACTTTGGAGAGAATTTTGGCATCTTGAAAATTCAGAAAGAAAACCCTAGGTGAGAAAAAGAAAGAGGATCAAAACTTCAGAAAAAGAGAATTTAATTCTCAAAAATTTAAGAGTTTAACTCTTTTGCAAAGAATTTAGTTCTTCCTCTGGTTGAGGATCTGCAAAGAGCACATCTCCCCATAAGTTGAGAATTTAATTCTCATCGGGTTGAGATCCTGCCATGCAGATCCAAAACTTAGAGGGGGGATTGAGTTTAGAGATTTAATTCTCCCAGAACAAAGTTAGGGTTTAATCCTATCTGAGAATTTAATTCTCCTAAAATTATAGGAATTTAATTCCTTCAAGATGGACAAACTAGGGTTTAACCCTAATTGAGAATTTAATTCTCTAAATTCACAGGAATTTAATTCCTCTTAAAATGATGAAATTAGGGTTTTCATCTTATATAAGAATTTAATTCTTTTGCATATATGGGAATTTAATTACTCTAAGAGAAAATTAGGGTTTAACCCTACATAAGAATAAAATTCTTCCGAAGAAAATAGGAATTTAATTTCTCTAAAGTTATAGTTGAGGTTAAACCCACAGAGAATTTAATTCTTAAAAGATAAAGGGCAAAGAACCCGGGTCACGTGTCCCTACGTGACCCCTAAAAAGGACCCCACAAATGAAAAGGAAAGGGCTCTAAGGCAATGCCTCACGTGCTCCACGCGACCCCTGAAGCACAGAAAGAAAAAGCAAAAGAAATAAGAGCTCTGGGCGCTCTCACGTGTTACCACGTGACCCCTTGGCAAAAGCATTAACAATCAGCACACAAATGCCCGTCACGTGTCAGCACGTGATGCTCTAAAAAAATATATAAAAGCATTCAACGCTTGTTTGCAGAGCAAAATAAGAGGAATCTGGTCCCACCGTTGGGCGCTCTCACGTGTCCACACGTGACCCTTTTTTCTTTAGTTTTTGACACTAATTCGAGATCTTTATTCCCAGTATTTAACACTGATTTTTTTTAGTGTTTAATACTAATTGGAAAACCCTATTTGCAGTGTTTAACACTGTTATTTTCCAGTGTTTAACACTGTTTATTCTCTAGTGTTTAACACTAATTCGAGAGCTCTATTTCCAGTGTTTAACACTGATTGTTTGCTAGTGTTTAAACACTAAATTGAGAACTATATTTCCAGTGTTTAACACTGCTAGTCTTTTAATGTTTAACACTAATTTGAGAGTTCTGTCTCCAATGTTAACACTGTTGTTCTTTAGTGTTTAACACTGCTTTTAGCCAATTTGGCTAATTTTCCAGAGGAAAAGCCACCCCTTCGATGGAATCTCAAAATTGAGGAAATAAAAGATGAAAATGTTTAGCATTGCTAAATAATGTGGGTTCGAACCCAGACAAATGTCTAATGGTCCAACAGAGGGCCAACATTCCAAACTTAATTGGACTTAGCCCAAGTTGGCCATAAGTCCTCAATCCAGACTTAACTGAGTCAATATACTCATAATATAATTAATTGGTATTGGTTCCAAATTGGGCTACAGATCATTTAATCCACCTTGGTTCAAGGGTACATCTCTTCACTCCTTTGATATTTGTCGTTGTAATTCCTCAACGTCTTCAAAGAGGTGACGGGTCCCAACAACCATACATTTCATGGACTGTGGGGTCCTTAAACTCACGGACTATGATGTCCTTAACCTTGACCGTGATGTCTTAAAACTAACATGGACTGTGGGGTCCTTAAACTCACGGACTATGATGTCCTTAACCTTGACCGTGATGTCTTAAAACTAACATTGGACTGTGGAGTCCTTAAACTCACGCACTATGATGTCCTTAACCTTGACCGCGATGTCTTAAAACTAACAATGGACCGTAATGTCCTTAAACTAATTATCGACCGCAATCTCATTAAACTAAACAATAGAGCCTAATTGCTCTCTTGTCGGATCTAAACGATCCCGTTAAGTTGATCTTAGTCTAAAATTAGACTAATGTATCCTTAACTAACGTTTAAGTTGATCTTAGTCTCAAATGAGGCTAACGTATCATTAAACTCAACCTCCCCAAACTCAAATCTAAGAAATATACGGATTTGGACTAGTCCACGCCCTACGGGCGACAACATAACTTAGTCTCCGTATACAATCCACGGGCAGCCAAACAGAAAAAAAACACCCACGACACGAAGTGACCATCTGGAGAAGGAGAAAGTTGTTACCGCGATGCGGTAGCGTAATTAACTGCAGAGGCTTGCGCCTGCAGGGAAGAGCGTCCCCACAATCAAAAATCCCTCAAACGAGGGGGAATCTGACGAAGTCTGCTATATCGGCCGCATCCGTTTAAACCTTCGATATATGGTGTCATAAATCAATTTGGCATCTTCGGAGAGGTGGACGAATAGCACCAATTAGCATCAGCCCCGAAATTCAGGCTAGACGTACATCGCGTCTTCGTCACGTCTTTCGGAGGGGAACAGATTCTGGCACGCCCGGTGGGACCTTTTCCTCTTTCCACTCCACACTTCGTGTGTCGTGTTCGCGAACCAATCACGGTTTGCTAATGGTTGCCCTTGGGTTTCAAGGTACTAAGATTTGGCATTTTACTTACTGCAGAAAGCAAAGAATCAATGGCGTCCACTTGTGCAAGATGTTCCAACTGCAACTGCAATCTACGCTCCACCTCACCTGGAGGTGTAGCTTATGGACCTCAAGCGGCGTCCCTGCTCACGATGCCCATGGAACAGGTCACTCAAGCCACCACAGGGCTGTTTTACAGAACCATGCTTCCGCCGACAAGCTTCAGCACCCCAGTGCCCGTACCGGAAGCTCCCAAGAAGTCGGTCTTCGATCGGCTGACAGCTAATGCGGCCCCTCTTAACGGGTCGTCCAGTTCTAGCGCCTCGGTCTTCTTCAGATTGGGCCAAAATTCCTGCGGTCCCACAATAAAGCTTGTAGTCCCAGAGAAGGTTATTTCGAAGAGAGTAATCAACCCTGCTCCCGAAGTCGTCAAGGCGGCTTCTCCTGCCAAGGGGTCGGTCTTTACAAGACTGACCGTCCCAAATCCAACTCATGCTCCTGCTACTCAAAGGACGTCAGTCTTCAAGAGGCTGGCACCAGCAGCCCCTCATCTGAACAGGGGGCAAGACGAAGCCATTCACATCGCTGAACCAACACCAACGGCTCGACACGCTCGACGTTGCCACTGGCGCCGAGTAAGGAAGGCCCGGGGCAACTCCCCTTCTGGGCTAACTCCACCACCCCTGACGGCGGAAATTAATGCTGCTGTTCCAACTGGGAACAGCTTTGAGCTGCTAAATAAGGTGCGTAGGAATTCTCCTACCGATGTACTGAAAAGGTCCCCTCCTCCGGTGGAGAATGTTGCGAAAGCCAAACCAGAGCAATCCCCTCAGCAGCTGTCCTCCAAGATCTACGAGGTCTGGCGGCAGGTCCGAAACTCAGTGGTGGATCAAGAATATCCCCGCCAGCAGAAGAAGCTGAAGATCCGACAGGAAGAAAGCCATCCTGCCAAGCCACGAAAAGCTGTCTGGGTGCCCACCGCGACGGCCCCCTCAACTTCGACCGCTCCTAAGAAAGGAAGGCTAGAGAAGATCCCCGTGCCTGCGAAAAAAGTCAAAGGCACTGAACCCAAATGCCCTAAGTCTGGGGTCATGGTGGTGCATACTATTTACATGGCATCCGGGAAGGAGGATAGCCGCGCTTCAACGGGCCACCGACCACTCACTCGATCCATCACAAGGGCCCAGGAACAACAGCAGCAGAAGCTCCAAGAGATGCTGACTGTGATGGACGTACTCGCTGGACCAAAAGAAAGCCCGGAGCGTCATCGGAACAACGTCGCGAACACGAGACCGATGTTGAATTCCTTCGTAGAATGCTTGAAAAGAAGGACAAGGAGGCTGCAGAACAAGCGGCCAATATAAAGCAAATGGCTCTCCTGTTCCAAGACATGGTGGGTATGATGATCCAGCCGAATCCTCCAGCCGAAGATCCTCCGATTATCCTCGAAGACGACAGAGGAAAAACGTCAAATCCACCTCCGGCTCTTTCAACAGCCAAAGAGGAAACAATCTCTAAGGCCGTCCTGGATGATTATATTGCTCAACAAATACGAGTTCACCAGGCAAATGAAGCGGCCGGCCAAGTCGTCAAAACGGGGCGACCATATCCGGGCTGGTATGATCAGATAAAATACCCTCCGGGCTACACGATCCCGAAATTCCATGTATACAAGGGGACAGGCAATCCCCATCAACATGTCGCCCAGTTCAGGGCTCTTTGTGGCAACACCGGCGGCGATGATAAGCTCTTGCTTCGCCAATTTGTCGGCAGCTTATCGGAGACGGCGTTTGAGTGGTACTCCGAGCTTCCAAACGACTCCGTCAAAACTTTCGCAGAGATGGAGTTGCTATTTACCCAGCGATTCGCGAGCGCCAGCGAATGCACCCTAATAACGGCGTTGATCAATGTAAGGGTGAAGCCGGCCGAAACTTGGGTTCAATATGCAATCCGATGGCAAAATCTGTGGTCGAAGTGCGAACAGCGCATCGAAGAAGCACCAGCGGTGGGCATGTTCGTGGGCACCCTAGACCCTCATGCAACTATTTCACAGTTCATGATGTTTTTTAAACCGACCACGTTCCAGGCTTTGATCGATAAGCTAGCCCAGATGGATCAAATGGGTCACAGACCGTCTCCCCCGAAGCCGGAACCGCGGAACGACAAGGGTAAAGGGAAGGCAACCTTCATTGCGAACACCCAACAGCAGCCCAGCGCCCCAAAGCTAGCAGATCAACTGGAGGAGAGACGGCGCTATTACAATGAGAAAATAAAGCGTCCTTACTCATTCCCACGGGACAAAACGAAGAGGCTGTTCGAGCTGGCGATACGCAACAGGCTTATCAATTTGCCGAATCCCAGGCGACCGCCTCAGCCCAGCGAAGTGAATAATCCCAATTATTGCCCTTACCACCAAACGATAAGTCACCCGATCGAAGATTGCTTCGTCTTTAAGGGATGGATCGAGGATCAATACCTACAAGGCAAGTTTGCGTTGTCCGAGAAGTGGAAGGTAAACCCACCACAACCACACACTCCTAAGAAGACGGACACACCGGGGGCAACATTTTCTTTTATTGAAGAAGCTCCAAGGGAAGTCGTGCTTTCAGCCAAAACCAAAAGGATGCTGAATGATCTTCAGACATGCCCGGCGATCAAGTGGAAGAACCCGCTAGAACCCCAGATAATCGAAGGGATGCTGAAGCCGCGCCCAACTCCAAAGATTGGTGGTGATAGCCAAAGTGTTCACACCCAGCCGTCGAAATCTTCGAAAAAGAAGAAGAAATCCAAGAAGTCCATGAAGCCTGGTGACAAGCGCACGGACCTACAAAAGAAGTTTGACGCGCTAGAAGAATATAACCAGAATGCGCGGACTCCAATCACGCTCCAAGAGTTCCTCGGCCACGTCCTTGAGGACGAAGATGATGGAGAAGGCTCATCGGATGGATCTGAAGATTACGTAGCAAGCTTCCATGTGATCTCCCATTCATCGATAGACAATGAAGAAGCTCCCTGCGCAGAGAGACCGAGGGCAGGTCCCGAGCCGAAACTTCTATGGTCGTCAGACGAAATGATCGACGCCTTCCTGAATGAAATTCGTCTGAAAAGTAAAGCCGATCAGGAGCGTGAGACGGCCATATTTGAAAGAGCTAAACGCCGGCGACTAGACGAAAGAGTCGAGACACTCCCGCCGAATCAAGGAACATCCGTCGCGGATAAAAACAAGTTCAAGACGAGGAAAAGGTTTGCTAAAGCCATATCAATGGGAATGAAGCTACCACCCTCTGAACGAAACACTCCTGGTGAAACAGAAATACATCCTAGCTACTGCTCATATCATCGAAAGATTTCGCACCCCACCGAAGAATGCGACGCTTTTAAAAGATGGTAGTAAGGATATGTTGCTCACCGGCAACATTTTAAGCGGATGATATGCAAAACTCGTCGGGAGCAGAGAAGTACGACCGAGGAGCATAAAAGAACTACCGGTAACTGTCGCATGGTCAACACCGGAGGATCACAGGTTCTCACCTTTGGGAGCGACTCTGACGAGGAAATGGCTCTTGGCCCCCTCTATAAAGAATCCGCATTGGGGAAGGAGGAAGAACCGAAGGCTTGTGAAAACATCCAGCTGCGCAATCGCACACTTCCGGAAAAGAATCTCGGATCCACGAGTAAAAAAGATAAGGGAAAAGAAAAGGTCTCCGAGGATATCACCCTGGACGACCAAGTCATGAAAGAACTGACCGCCAAGGACCCGCCAAAGAAGAGTAAGGTGGACTATAACGTTCTGGCGTATTTGAGGAAGTTACCCTCGCAGTCAGCATTCTCGACGCCTTCTTATTATCAAAAAAAGCAAGAGATTCATTAATCAATGCACTGCAAGAGCCCGAGAAATTCCAAGTTTTCCTCGCCGAAGAAAAGATGAAGGATGAGCTGGAAGAAGTGCACACAGCCGATGTCACTTTCGGTGATGAAGACCTTCTTCTCGGGACGTGCGACCACAACCGTCCCCTCTATGTCTCAGGGTACTGCCACGATATAAAGATAGGCAAAATCCTGGTCGACAATGGATCTTCCGTTAATCTCCTCAACGTGCGAGTGTTGAAGGAAATCTGCATGAGTGTCCAACATCTCGCTCGTGATAAAATCACCAAATCTGGTTTTGACTCCCAGTCATCGCGGACTCTCGGGTCTGTGATATTGACATTACGATTAGGGTTGCTTGTCACAGATATTAAATTTCATGTCATTGACGCTAAGACATGCTATAACACTTTGCTCGGCCGGCCTTAGTTACACGAGTACAACATCATCCCTTCTATACAACATCAGTGTATGAAATATTTCAAGGATGGTCTTGAGTATACCGTGACGGTAGAGTTGAGCCCGTTCTTCGTAAACGAAGTCCGCAAGTATGAAGATGCAAAGTACTTCTTGCCAGACTTTGAAGACACAGAGAGATGTCACAAACCGGAGAACAAAGCTATCACAACCATTCCGGTCTTCGGAAGTGATACTGAGGGAGAGGAAGAGCAGTTTATTTGGGTCCGCCTCAGTATAACAAGCCGGGACCCTCCGCTCCTACGCTTATCTTCGGCAGCGATTTGGAAGACGGGGTTAATGTTGTATTCTCCGCTCGGCCGTCAATACAAGCATTCGCTGGTGATAATCAGAGTTTGCAAATTACCATGATTCCGCGGGAGCACTACAAAGATCTCGACGCACTTGAAGCTTATAGTGTGTAAGACCTGCAGAAATTTTACGTCCCTCCCAGGCGAAAGGATGAAAAGGCGATCCTATTCTACCGGTCCACGGAAACAAGAGTGGAGAAAGAAATCTGGCACGGCGTGGATTCTACACTTGACAGGCTCCAGCCCATCCGTTTGCCCAGATATTACACGAACGGACTAAAAAAGCTCTTGAAGCGCCAAGGAGTACCTTTCAAATAAACCATTCGACAAGCTCGGTTCTACAACAGGATTTGGTATGTCCCTGGAACTCAGCACAAGCTGCCTAACGGGAGAATGGAAACGCTCAGGCTTGGATATGTGAAATCCGGGAAACGGGAACGAGTCCATGGCAGCTACGTCATATATGACTTCGATGAATAAGAGGACGTCCTGTCAGAAAACGCGGACCCGAACCAAAACGAGATCCTGCGATCAAAATGCTGATTCCGTCATTTAAAGAACGAATGGACAAAGATTATAAGGGAAGCGGGTCAAAAGATTCGAGACGACCATAATCGCGAAATGGCAATCTACGAGAAAGCCAGGACTCAGCGCCTTCTTCAACAGGCTGCGAAAGATGAAAAGGCTCCTCTATGTCAACCCGTTGCGCAAAAGGCCCGACGCAGAGGCAGAAACAAGTCAAAAAGCGTTAAAGGCATTCAGCAACGACAAAGCGGGACCAAGAAGTCATGCGAGCGGGATCAAGCGGTCCGGATTTGTCCCTTATGAAGAAAATGAGTCGAGCATACTCTTTCCCTCAAGACAAGACAAAGAAGATACTTGATCTTGCCATAAGACATCAAATGCTTACACTCCCGGAGTCCAAGCACCCTGAGCAAGCTAACGAGATCTATCATCCAGACTATTGCTCTTATCACCAAGCAATAGGACACCCACTCGAAGACTGCTTCACCTTCAAGAACTGGGTCGAAAACCAATATCAGCTCGGCAAGTTCGCTCTATCCAGCAGCTGGAGGATAAATCCCCCACAGAAGCACGAACCAAAAGCCGCGCATATGGCAACTCTAGAACCAGATCAACATCGGTCGTGGAAGCGAGCTCGTACTTGTCATATGATAACGCTATCAGAGGAAGAACCCGAGAATATGGATGACCTCCTCTGGTGCTTCGAAAACAATGATGACGAGGTGATCTCAGAGTTTCCACCGGCGCCAAAAGAGCTGGAAGATGGAATACACACTACTGCAGATAACCTCAATAAAATTGATCTGGGGATGACAAGCGACCCGCGGCCGACATTCGTCAGTGAGCTGCTGTCTGAAGAAAGAGTGGCTGCGTTAAAAGACGTGCTCATACAGGATAGAGATTGTTTCGCATGGAACTATTCCGAAATGCCAGGATTAGATCTAGAGATTCCTGTCCACAAATTGGCAATATCCCCGGACGTTAAGCCAATCAAACAAGCACCGAGAAGAATGCGGCTTGAGCTTGAAATGAGTATCAACGCCGAGGTCAAGAAGCTAATCGATTCTGGATTCATCCAAGAGGTTCAGTACCCTGACTGGATCGCCAACATAGTCCCAGTGATGAAGAAGAATGGGACAGTGCGCATATGTGTGGACTTTCGGGATCTCAATAAAGCTTGTCCGAAGGACGACTTCCCAGTACCGGTCACCGAGCTGATGATAGATAACATGTCCACTCACGAAGTTTTCTCCTTCATGGACGGCTTATCAGGATATAATCAGATAAAGATGCATCCCGAAAACCAGAAGCACACCGCTTTCCGGACCCCTTTGGGTATATTCTGCTACAAAGTGATGCCTTTCGGTCTAAAGAACGCCGGCGCCACCTATCAGAGGGCCATGACGAAGATCTTCGATGACCTCATACATGAAATCGTCGAATGCTATATCGACAACCTCGTGGTTAAAAACAAATCATACGAGGAACATCTCGAGCATCTGAAGATCGTGTTTCAACGCCTTCGGCAATATAACTTGAAGATGAACCCTCTCAAATGCGCGTTCGGGGTGTCCTCAGGAAAATTCCTAAGGTTCATTGTCCGACACCGAGGTATCGAAATAGATCCGTCAAAGATCAAGGCGATCATGGAGATGCCCCCGCCAAGGACTCTCAAACAATTGCGGTCTCTCCAAGGAAAGCTCGCGTATATCCGGCGATTTATAGCCAATCTCTCTGGCAAGTGCCGCCCATACAGTCACTTTATAAAAAAAGGTACCCCGTTCGTTTGGGATCACAAATGCCAAGGCGCACTGGACGAAATCAAGCAGTACCTGCAGAACCCGCCAGTGTTGGCCGCTCCGGTCAAGGGAAAGCCCCTTATTCTTTATACAACAGCCCTCGAAAGTTCCTTAGGCGCATTATGGGCACAGGAGAACGACCAAGGGAAAGAAAGAGCTCTCTACTACTTTAGTCGAGTTCTCCTTGGGGGCAGAAAGCAATTATTCTCCCATCGAAAAACACTGCCTGGCGTTAATCTTCGCGATAACGAAACTCCGGCATTATGCATTGGCGCATGAAGTCCGTCTCATATCGAAGGTGAACCCTCTCAAATATTTGATGTCAAAGACCATATTGACGGGGCGACTCACTAAATGGGCCTTGCTCTTGATGGAGTTCTCAATAACTTATCAGCCTCTTAAGACAGTGAAAGGCCAAGCCATCGCCGACTTCCTCACTGAGCATCCAATACCTGCCGATTCTCCTTTGAATTGTGAATTGCTAGACGAGCATGCGTTTGATGCGATCGACGGTAGTGATACCCGATAGGAACTTTACTTTGATGAAGCGTCTTCCATGAAGAAGCGCAAACAAAGTACCCCCATTATCAAATCAGGGATAGGCCTTCTCTTCGTGACTCCGCAAGGAGGGATAATGCGCTTTGCTTTCTCCTTAACAGAGCCGAGGACGAACAATGAAGCCGAATACGAAGCTTTGATAGCAGGCCTCGAGATCGCCATCGACATGGGAATCGAAAACCTCCTCATTTACGGAGACTCCCAACTGGTCGTCAGTCAAGTAAATGGCGACTATTAGATGTGCAAACCAGAGTTGGTGAAATACGGCGAGAGGGTACAGCAGCTGCTGACCCAAATACCTTCCTACACCCTCGAAAGCATACCGCATGCGGAAAATAGCAAAGCGGATGCATTAGCCAAGCTTGCTAAAGAACTGGCCGATGAGAACCTCGATGACGTAAGAATCGTGGTACAAAGCCATCGGATCCTCGCACCGGCGGAAATATCTCCGGAATCATCCGAGGAAAAGGAAGCGATTGAACAGACGGCCCTATAAATAAGAGACCAGGAAAAGGCTGGGGATTAGAGAGAAATCTTTATAGACTACTTCAAATCCCGTCGAACGCCTGAAGATGCGTCCTCAAGACATCAGCTCATGAAGCGAGCCCTATCTTTCATCTTCGTCAATGATACTCTATACAATAGGTCATTTGATTCTCTGTGGTTGAGATGCCTGGGACCTGAAGAGGCGAAAAGAGTCGTCCAAGAAGTTCATGATGGACTCTGCGGTTCTCACCAAGCAGGTCCGAAGATGAAGTTGAATATTAAACGGATGGGATACTACTGGCCCACGATAATTCAGGACTGCCTCGAATATGCGAAGCAATGCCACTCATGCCAGATCCATGGAGACTTCATCCACCAGCATCCAAGTCCACTACACCCGACGATGGCTAGCTGGCCGTTCGAAATGTGGGGAACTGACATATTCAGTCCCATCGAACCAGCATCCTCCAGAGGACATCATTTCATTTTAGCGACAACTGACTACTTCTCCAAATGGGCAGAAGCAGTACCGCTGAGAGAAGTGAAGACCGAGAATATCCTCCACTTCTTCAAGACACACATCATTTATCGGTTTAGAACTCCGAGACGGATCATCTCCGATAACGGACCAGCCCACAGAAGCCACAAAATCAGCTGCTTCGCACAACAGCATAATATAGACTGCAGATACTCCTCAGTCTACAATCCCCGAGCTAACGGCCTAGCTGAGGCTTTTAACAAGACCTTGATGAAGATCGTGAAAAAGACGGCGTCCCGGAATAAGAAGGACTGGCACGAGAGACTACATGAAGCTCTCTGGGCGTACCGGACTACGTTCAAAACAGCCACGAACACAACTCCATACGCGTTGGTATTCGGTACAAAAGCGGTACTCCCCCTCGAGATAGAGTTACCCTCTCTACGAGTGGCAGTTCATTACGAGCTAACGGACGAAGAGAATGCTCACCTTCGGCTTGAGGAGCTCGATGCCCTCGATGAAACCCGGCTCATAGCGCAACAAAATCTGGAGGCTTATAAAGCAAAGATTACGCGCTCATATGAAAGATTGACTAGGCCAAGGACATTCCGCCATGGCGAACTCGTGCTAGTGGTCAAAAGATCTATAATCCCCAATCGTGCTAAACGAGGAAAATTCGAACCAAACTACGAAGGCCCATATATCATAGACAAAGTCTACCAGGATGGAGCCTATCTACTCATGGACATGCATGGCGAAAGGCCCTTTAGGCCAATAAACGGTCGCTTCCTAAAGAAATACTACGCTTGACGAGTCATGGCCTAGGTCAATGATAGATGACGACGACTATGTCCGCTCGGTATCTTCCTAAGCCCAAACTCTATAAGTAGTAACCGGCTTACTTTACAACGGACCGAAACGTCCTTAAACTAACAACGGACCGAAACGTCCTTAAACTAACACCGGACCGAAATGCCTTTAAACTAACAGCGGACCGAAACGTGCTTAAACTAACGACGAACCACTATGTCCTAAAACTAGCTGTCGACCGAGACGTCGAGAAACTACGGTGGATTACAGCATCCCAAAGCTGATAAAAAAAAGAACAATAAAAAAAAGAATAAAAAAAGAAAAAGAAAACGGTATGTCCATAAGCAAAATGGACACGAATGAAAACCCGAAAGGGCTCCGTAAGTAAAAACAGCAGGGCTACCGACGAGTCTTATGAAAACCCGAAAAGGCGCAATCTCGTTAAAAGACACATACGGGGTCCTCTCGACCATTGTGACGAGAAACCACCTGCGTGAGATCCTTACGACTCACAAGGGAGCAACACACTTAGGAATCCTCACGATTCCTAAGGAGAAATTACACTTGCGAGATCCTCACGACTCGTAAGGAGAATCCTCTTATGAGACCCTCACGGATCATAAGATTTGAAAGTCTTAAGCTACAGATACCTGAACCTGTTCTTAAGCAACCCCCACAACCGTCAATACTGCCCTACAAGCGGCTCAATACTGACCCTTGTATACAATCCACGGGCGCGAATAAACATTTCCCTAACCAAGTCACATCCGTGACTAGGGATATGTCTACACGGTGAACAACCCTTATGAGTCCTCTCGACTTATAAGGAGAAAACTCTCTCTCGTAAGATCCTTACGACTTACAGGAGAACATGCACTTAGGAATCCTCACAACTCCTAAGGAGAAAACACACCTACCAGATCCTCACAACTCGCAGGGAGAAATACCTTTATGAGACCCTTACGGCTCATGAAGTCAAAAGCCTTAGTCGACAGGATCCTAACCCTGATCGCTAAGCCACCTTTGTTCGATATCGACAGAGGCAAATGATGATTCGCTCCTGGCAATATCCCAGTTGTAGCGGTGCTGATGCCGAAATCGGTGTCTAATCCCAAACTTGCGGCAAAAAGCTAGTGAGCCACACATGCATACGAAATAGCCGAAATGATGGGGCAATTTGCAACAGAAAAAGCAAGTAAAAAAAATATATGCATGCAAAATAGCCGAAATGATTGGGCAATTCGCAATAAAAAGCAGCGAGTAAAAATAAAATGAATAGCCGAAATGATTGGGCACCGCGAAAAATAGCCGAAATGATGGGGCAATCGCGACCTTCGCGATATAAAAAGATGAAATGATAGAGCATCGCGGAAAGAAATAAAGTAAATATATATATATATATATATATATATAATGAAATTATGCTCTACAGGTGATATCACAGCAATCCCTGTATACAATCCAAGGGCGCAAACAAAGAAGGAATCACACTCCTCCTCCCCCAGGTTCATAAGTAGCCTGGAAATCATCTCAACATTCGTCTCAGCAGACACAACTTCAAGCAAAGCGGAATAGCGGCAACTCCCAGTTCCATGACTCGGTGGTGTACAAATGACCGAGAGTCAAGTCCCAACTCTGTGAAATGCGGATATAATCAACAAAATTTCTGGTCACGTGGAACGTGGATAACGTCACATTTGACCCCGTGGAAAACGTCCAGAGCGGAGCCTGGTCCTCGCCGAACACGGCAGTGAACCCGTGGAAAGCACCCAGAACAAAATTCCTGGTCACGTGGAATGCGGATAACATCACTTCTGAACCCGTGGAAAACGTCCAGAGCGGAGCCTGGTCCTCGCCGAACACGGCAGTAAACCCGTGGAAAGCATCCAGAGCAAAATTCCTGGTCACATGGAATGCGGATAACGTCACTTCTGACCCCGTGGAAAACGTCCAGAGCGGAGCCTAGTCCTCGCCGAACACGACAGTGAACCCGTGGGAAGCATCTAGAGCAAAATTCCTGGTTACGTGGAACGTGGATAACGTCACTTCTGACCCCGTGGAAAACGTCCAGAGCGGATCCTGGTCCTCGCAGAACACGGCAGTGAACCCGTGTGAAGCATCCAGAGCAGAGCCTAGTCCTCGCCGAACACGGCAGTGAACCCGTGGGAAGCATCTAGAGCAAAATTCCTGGTCACGTGGAACGCGGATAACGTCACTTCTGACCCCGTGGAAAACGTCCAGAGCGGAGTCTGGTCCTCGCCGAACACGGCAGTGAACCCGTGGAAAGCATCCAGAGCAAAATTCCTGGTCACGTGGAACGCGGATAACGTCACTTCTGACCCCATGGAAAGCGTCCAGAGCGGAGCCTAGTCCTCGCCGAACACGGCAGTAAACCCGTGGGAAGCATCTAGAGCAAAATTCACGGTTACGTGGAACGCGGATAACGTCACTTCTGACCCCGTGGAAAACGTCCAGAGCGGATCCTGGTCCTCGCCGAGCACGGCAATGAACCGTGTGAAGCATCCCGAGCGGAGCTTGGTCCTCGCAGAACACGGCAGTGAACCCGTGTGAAGCATCCAGAGCAAACATTGGACTGTGGAGTCCTTAAACCCACGGACTATGATGTCCTTAACCTCAACCGTGATTTCTTAAAACTAACGTCGGACTGTGGAGTCCTTAAATCCACAGACTATGATGTCCTTAATCTCGACCGTAATGTCTTAAAACTAATATCGGACTGTGGAGTCCTTAAATCCATGGACTATGATGTCCTTAATCTCGACCGTGATGTCTTAAAACTCACAATCAACCGTAATGATTTTAAAACCAATTTCACCTTGGTTTAAGGTACATCTCGTCATCCCTTTTGATATTTGTCATTGTAATTCCTCAACGTCTTCAAAGAGGTGAGGGATCCTGACAACCACACACTTCATGGACTGTGAGGTCCTTAAACTCAAGGACTATGATGTCCTTAACCTCGACCGTGATGTCTTAAAACTAACATCGGACTGTGGAGTCCTTAAATCCATGGACTATGATATCCTTAACCTCGACCGCGATGTCTTTAAACTACGGTACCCGGAAAACTACGCCAAACAAGGCAGTGAACCCGTGGGAAGCATCCAGCCCAACACCTGTCCCCGTGAAATACGGATAAGGATAATTTCACCCATCACTTATAAGTCCTCACAACTTGTAAGGGAACAAATTCTCTTGTGAGATCCTTACGACTTTCAAGAGAAAACACACTTAGGAATCCTCACGATTCCTAAGAAGAAATTACACCTACGGGATCCTCTCAACCGGTAGGGAGAAAATTCTTTATGAGACCCTCACGGCTTATAAAGTTGAAAAGTCTTAGGAGGCAGATCTTAACCCTGAATCCTAAGCCATCGTTGTCCTGCAAAGAGATCGAGATAGACTATTCACAGAATGCATTCAATGAAAGAAACACACCGTTGCGAAGAAAAAGATATCTTTTATTCATGAATCCAAAATGGATACAAAGTACAATTTGTGAAAGAACAAAAAAACTATACTCTCATTCAAGAGTATGTACAAAAAGAAAAAAAGAGATATACAAGTCTTCAAGCCGGCGGGCGGTTTAGCAGAGTGATCGGTTCATCCTTCTTTCGCTGGGCCTCACCTTCATGCTTCAATATCGCCAAAAGACGGGCTTCCGCCTGAGCCTGTTGGGCCTGATATGAAGCAAGCCGACCTTCAAGCTCTTTCTCGGTAGCCTCGTGAGCCTCAACCCTTTCGCGAGTGAACACGGCAGCTTTATCGAGGGCCACCATCTCTTTGATAGACTTCTGAAGCACTCGCCAGAGTTCATACGCCTCGTTGGCCCTGGCCGTAAGGTTGGCTTGGAACTCATTCAATGCTTTCGAAGCCAGCTCCCTTTCCGGGAACTTGCGGCCGAGCCTCTTCTCGCATGACACCATATTCACCGCGCACCGCTCGATTAAGCCCCGTAAGCTCGCCTTCGCAGCCATAGCCTCTGGAGTAGGACATGTACGCTCAATACTGTATAAACAAGCCTCCATTCGACGACAATATTCGATCTGAAACATGCACACATCACCTGATATGGGAGGCAAAAAGGGAAATTTCCGATGCGGACCCTATCAAGCATGCATTTGCGACTATATGAATATTCGAAAAGAACTGATACCCGAAGCTCTGACGTGCATGCAACATAATGGTAGTACTCGCAATTAAAGAAAGTTCTCATGGGAGGAATATGAAGCTCATTTACGCAGGCAAAACACACGTACGAGTGCATGACAAACATGAAAATTCAATAGAAAGCATGCAACAACTAATAAAAAAGGAGTACACTAATTTGAATATACTACGCTAGCGGAAAAAGGTCACCAAACAAAGGATCAGTGGCATAAGGGTTAACAAAACAAAGAGCAAAATTCTCCATCTCTCTTTCTGCCTTCTCCAACACATCGAAGCGACGGTTCTCGCGAGGAGTCGCTCCCCACCGATTGGCGCCATATTCATCCGCAAAAGCAGACATAATAGCCCGCCGGGCTCTTATTTGGCCAAACAAGTGAACCGAGCAATCTTTCAAAGCCTGAGTAATCAGGCACGCTTCGTGAAAACACTCAAGCTTGTCTTCAGCCGCGTCAAGCATCGCCAGGGTCATCTCCGCTGAGTGAGGAGGGATGTCAGCAGGCACGGCAGCAAGAATCATCCTGAGCCAAAGGGATCCCATTGGGAGGGGGGATCCCCTACAGATCAAGAGATCATATATCGTCGAGTCACATTTGTCGTCGGTAAGAAGGGGATCCACCAGTCGTGCAGCAAAGCGAGGAATCATCTCCTCGATAGGTACTTCCCATGGCTGTCGACGAGCATGGGGGCGGTTGCAGGCCATGGCACTCAGTTGTTTTATCAAGATAAATCACACTAAAGTGAGAATAGATTTCTCTGTGAAGAGAAAAAGAGGACCATGGCCTCAGGTTATAAAGAGGGGCATTAAATGCTGCGCACGGAGAATATTGCATGATGGAACTATTTCCAAGGCCCCAAAAAGGGAAGGCATTGGAAATCAAGGAGATGGAACTATTTCCAAGGCTCCTTTTCAGCATCTAATGCAGTGCACGGAAAATATGGCATAAAAAATTAAACAGCACCATCAAAAGGGCCCCACGTGCGGAGCACGTGAGCATCACACTTGATGTGCACTGAAAAGTGAAATAGTGCCTCACACGCCAAACACATCAGCAGCAACAATGACAAAATGACAAAATCCCATAAAGAAGGCATGCAAACACAGAAGGGCACAACAAAACTTATCACTCATACTTTAAAAGTTCATACAAAAATAAAAAAGAAACGATTACAACGGCAAGACCTCATATGCGGGGCATGGATTGAGAAACTCAAAAGTGACTTTGTTCAAGATCTTCCAAGCATTTCGAACCATCCTAGTATATTTTCTTTCGCGATCACAAGCGTCGGGATCCTCACGGATGTCCTCCACCCTCCGATAGGCCGCAAGTATGGCCGATTGCTGAAAAGCCTGGTGCAAGAGATCAATGAGATTGTCTCGCCTTCTCTTCGAGATTAGGCTCATCAGATACACCGAATGCACCTTATCCTCGGCGGCATCCAATGCCCTGAGCGGTACGCCGTGCAAAAGAAAGGGAGTGCCCCCCAGATCGCCAGCACGATGAGTCTCAAAAGAGAAGAGCGACGAGAGAGTAGCTGACCGTTGTACTCGTCGAAGCGGCTCATGACCTCAGCACACTGAGCATTGGTGAACTCCTGGTTCTGGCTGCGGCCCAGTGCGCGAATATTTCCGTAAGAAATGACTTCGTCAAGATCATACAAATGGGCATCCATAATACCTGAAATAAAGATCATGGAAATTCATTACAAACTTCTTCATCTCGGATGTGAGAGAGACAACTCAGGGCAAGAAAACCCAAGATGTCCCCTGGGAAGAACTAAGTTCTTCATAGGAATTAAAATCCTTTTTGAAAAAAGGGAATTAAATTCCCAGAAATTTTTGTTCTAAAGGCAGAGCTCCTTTATGATGGAATTAAATTCCACGGAAAAGACAACCGACACCATCATCTCCCTAAAGATTAGAGAAACCGTAAGAGATTCTACTATTTGAAGGTTAAATGGTTTTCTGTTCTTGCTAAAGAACTTAAAGAAAAATGGATTCTTGTTAAAAGGGGAAAACCCTTGGTGTGGATTTAAAATCCAAGAAGTTTATGTGTATGAAAGTTTTTCGATCATCCAAAAATCATTACCTGAGGAAAATGAATCCTTCAACAGAGTTAAACTCTGGAAAATGTTTGAAGCAGAGAACTAAGCTCTGAAAAAGGAGAATTAAATTCTCAAAGGAAGAAAATTAGCAAAGAAGGAAGATGAAAAGTGGAGGCGCTTCTGAAGAGACCCCTGCATTTATAGGATGTGATGAAAAACGTTTCATCTACCCTACTCCCTAGACAGATCCAACGGTCATAAAAGTGACAGCGTTGCACTCACGTGCAGACACGTGAGAGCAACGCTGTGGGGGCATTTGTTCCCTGATTAAAAATCAGGAAAAACTTCAAAAGAGGCATCACGTGCTCACACGTGACCAATGGTCACGTGTTGACACGTGATGGTTAAAGCAGCAGCGCAAAATAGCGCAGAGAAGAGAAGTCCATTCGGGGGTCACGTGCTCACACGTGACCGGGGGTCACGTGTCAACACGTGACTGGCTTTAAAAGCCTCGCGGTTTAATAGAATAAAATTCTAAAAGATCATTTAAATCTTTCCAAAATGGAAAAGGATTATGGAAAACCGTTGGATTAAAATCCAAGGGTGATTAAAAGTAACCAGTTTATGGAAAAATCTTAGACAAGAAAAGATCTCTACAAATCTCACCGAAATAACAAACAGAATATTTTTGGATTAAAAATCCAACGGTGAATAAAATTCACTAAATGATCTAAAGGATCATATTAATTGTGAAAACAAATCAAATTTTTCAATGAAAGATTTGCTAAACAAATTGATTCTTTTCCTCCTCCTATAAATAGGAGTCGAGAGGAGAGAGAGGGGAGATATAGAATTTTGTAGAGAAAATTTTGGAGAGAATTTTGGCGTCTTGAAAATTCAGAAAGAAAACCCTAGGTGAGAAAAAGAAAGGAGATCAAAACTTCAGAAAAAGGGAATTTAATTCTCAAAAATCTAAGAGTTTAAATCTTTTGCAAAGAATTTAGTTCTTTCTCTGGTTGAGGATCTGCAAAGTGCACATCTCCCAATAAGTTGAGAATTTAATTCTCATCGGGTTGAGATCCTGCCATGCAGATCCAAAACTTAGAGGGGTGATTGAGTTTAGAGAATTTAATTCTCCCAGAACAAAGTTAGGGTTTAACCCTATCTGAGAATTTAATTCTCCTAAAATTATAGGAATTTAATTCCTTCAAGATGGACAAACTAGGGTTTAACCCTAATTGAGAATTTAATTCTCTAAATTCACAGGAATTTAATTCCTCTTAAAATGATGAAATTAGGGTTTTCACCCTATATAAGAATTTAATTCTTTAGCATATATGGGAATTTAATTCCTCTAAGAGAAAATTAGGGTTTAACCCTACATAGAATAAAATTCTTCCGAAGAAAATAGGAATTTAATTTCTCTAAAGTTATAGTTGAGGTTAAACCCACAAAGAATTTAATTCTTAAAAGATAAAGGGCAAAGAACCCAGGTCACGTGTCCCCACGTGACCCCTAAAAAGGATCCCACAAATGAAAAGGAAAGGGCTCTGAGGCAATGCCTCACGTGCTCCACGTGACCCGTGAAGCACAGAAAGAAAAAGCAAAAGAAATAGGAGCTCTGGGCGCTCTCACGTGTTACTACGTGACCCCTTAGCAAAAGCATTAACAATCAGCACACAAATGCCCGTCACGTGTCAGCACGTGATGCTCTAAAAAAATATATAAAAGCATTCAACGCTTGTTTGCAGAGCAAAATAAGGGGAATCTGGTCCCACCGTTGGGCGCTCTCACGTGTCCACAAATGACCCTTTTTTCTTTAGTGTTTGACACTAATTCGAGATCTTTGTTCCCAGTGTTTAACACTGATTTTTTTTAGTGTTTAATACTAATTGAAAAACCCTATTTGCAGTGTTTAACACTGTTATTTTCCAGTGTTTAACACTGATTATTCTCTAGTGTTTAACACTAATTCGAGAGCTCTATTTCCAGTGTTAAACACTGATTGTTTGCTGGTGTTTAAACACTAAATTGAGAACTATATTTCCAGTGTTTATCACTGCTAGTCTTTTAGTGTTTAACACTAATTTGAGAGTTCTGTCTCCAATGTTTAACACTGTTGATCTTCAGTGTTTAACACTGTTTTTAGCCAATTTGGCTAATTTTCCAGAAGCAAAGCCTCCCCTTCGATGGAATCTCAAAATTGAGGAAATCAAAGATGAAAATGTTCACCATTGCTAAATAATGTGGGTTCGAACCTATACAAATGTCTAATGGTCCAACAGAGGGCCAACATTCCAAACTTAATTGGACTTAGCCCAAGTTGGCCATAAGTCCTCAATCCAGACTTAACTGAGTCAATGTGCTCATAATATAATTAATTGGTCTTGGTTCTAAATTGGGCTACAGATCATTTAATCCACCTTGGTTCAAGGGTACATCTCTTCACTCCTTTGATATTTATCGTTGTAATTCCTCAACGTCTTCAAAGAGGTGACGGGTCCCAACAACCATACATTTCATGGACTGTGGGGTCCTTAAACTCACAGACTATGATGTCCTTAACCTTGACCGTGATGTCTTAAAACTAACATGGACTGTGAGGTCCTTAAACTTACGGACTATGATGTCCTTAACCTTGACCGTGATGTCTTAAAACTAACATTGGACTGTGGAGTCCTTAAACTCACGCACTATGATGTCCTTAACCTTGACCGCGATGTCTTAAAACTAACAATGGACCGTAATGTCCTTAAACTAATTATCGACCGCAATGTCATTAAACTAAACAATAGAGCCTAATTGCTCTTTTGTCGAATCTAAACGATCCCGTTAAGTTGATCTTAGTCTAAAATTAGACTAACGTATCCTTAACTAACGTTTAAGTTGATCTTAGTCTCAAATGAGGCTAACGTATCCTTAAACTCAACCCCCCAAACCTAAATCTAAGAAATATACGGATTTGGACTAGTCCACGCCCTACGGGCAACAACATAACTTAGTCTCCGTATACAATCCACGGGCAGCCAAACATAAAACAAACACGCACGACACGAAGTGACCATCTGGAGAAGGAGAAAGTTGTTACCGCGATGCGGTAGCGTAATTAACTGCAGAGGCTTGCGCCTGCATGGAAGAGCGTCCCCACAATCAAAAACCCCTCAAACGAGAGGGAATCTGACGAAGTCTGCTACATCGGCCGCATCCGTTTAAACCTTCGATATATGGTGTCATAAATCAACTTAGCATCTTCGGAGAGGTGGACGGATAGCACCAATTAGCATCTGCCCCAAAATTCAGGCTAGACGTACATCGCGTCTTCGTCGCGTCTTTCGGAGGGGAACAAATACTTTCAATTGTTATCAGAGCTTTGTGTCTTATTGTTATGTGTTTATGCTTAAACTTGCTCAATTATTGCACACACACTTCTTCCATGAGTAGAATTATTCATTGGTATTGAATTCTTAACTCATCTTGTCACGTCCCGCTTTCCAAAAGTACGGTAACGGCATGTGACAAGCCCGCAACGTATTTATTCCGAGAAGGTCATTTCTCGAAACAAATACGCTAAGCGTATATAAGCCATATAAAATGACAAGAAAAGGCATGATAATGAAAATCCAACTTTATATATTTACATTCCCAACTTTCAAAGGTTTCAAACTGAATACATGTCTGAAAACAAAGATACATAAAACAAAGTGCCTAAACAAATGGCATACTGGAACTAAAAGCTGAAAGGAAGAACTAGTAGTCAGTCTACTCCGCAAGCTGAAAGTAATCCTCCTGACTCGGCTCGATCTCTTCAATTTCTAGATCATATAACAAACATTCCAAGAAAACAAAGAAATAGATGAAATGCCCGTTAGCGAACTTGCGCTCGGTAAGTTCCCAAGAAAGGTGGGATGTGAATGTATATAAATGAATATGCAAGGTGACATGTGATATAGTATGAATGGAAATAAAACATGAACAAGTATAACATATTAATGTTAATGACAACTATGTAAGCATGGCAATGTAATATGAGCATAGCAAACAAGTATAGCATGGCCGTAGAGTGTAGGTATAGTGAATATGAAGTGAATTTGAGTGTCCCAAAATGTCTCTAAAAGGTAATATATCCTAACGTCGGTTCAAGTGTGAATATCAACCAATCTCAAGAGTATTCTCGAACCCAAGGCTATCGTCCAGAGGCAAGGAATCACGGGCCCAAAATAGCGAGACTTCAATTGTTATTGATGTATTCCAAACCCAACATGCTATCATCTAGGGGCTTGGAAACACGGGGCCTCATTCATGAATTTGTGATGTACCATTTCAGCCAGGTACCACAGCAGCGTTATTTGTACTGTTTCAGCCCGGTACCACAGCAACGCTATTTGTAATAATAGGACTCATGAGATTCTGTTGAATTCATACTCAAACCACCCCAACACCCCACATATATTGGTCTCTAATTAAAGTCACTGGACTAGCCCGAAACCATTAATATAAGTGAGAGTACAAGTTCAAATGTCAAATTGCAACTAGAGTTCAAGAATTTATGTCAAGTGTAAGTATTCATGTCAGATTCGAGCATTCATGTCAAGTTTCAAGTATTCATGGTTCAGGTTAGGTCAAATCTAGCATGTAATAGGTTTATTCATATGATGTTGTATTTATGTTTCGAGACAAGTCATGCATGCCATAGGGTGTTTAAACAATGTAATAAAACATATAAGATTCATATAAGAACACTATATAGCATTCGGGATTTTTTATGTAACAGCTTAAACAATAACTTGAGATACCAAAATAATCAGCAGTAAGAAAAATGAATGCAGTTGATGAATTTGGGTACTATTTAATTTCTTTTCACTTATAAAGAAGAGATAAATGTTATGGGTTAACTACTGCAGTGATTCTAAGAACTGAAGGCAATAATTAATTTAATAGAAATTGTTTTCGATATCTTGGTAAGCTACAAGAGTTATTGCCAATTAACAGAAGAGTTCAATTCAACCTTCAAAACCAGAAAATATAATAGATGTAGTTCAAACCCGTATTATAACAGAAATAAGGACCATATGGAAAATTTCCATGTCTATATAAATTACCTATAGTTCATAAACCTTATTTTTACTAACAACTTACAGTTTACTAATAAATACAATTTACAGATCATTTCTCCACTTGTGGTTAAAACTAGTCATTGCAAGAATTAATTAATTAAATAATTTTTTTTTTTGAATTTGTTTTAGTTTGTTTTAAATTCTGCATTTTCCTTTCGAGACCGCGCTCTGTGAAGAGCTCTGCATCTCACCCACTAGATCGAGGAGGTGCGATAATCCGTACCATCTTCAACAGGGCTCCGAGGGTTGTGGGACGAAATTGCCAAAGAATAAGAATATCGATTAATTTCAATTTTTAGGCTCCGATGGTATTTTAGCGAAAATTGATTCTTTTATGAACGCTACAGACATAAGATTGTGCTATGATCAAAAGTGTGCGTGTAGGGTAGGTTGTTACCCCGTATATATCTACATTAACATATCATAAAAACTAGCATTGGGAAAGTAAGAATAAATCATGATATTTATCCGCTATGATGTTTCATAGGATGATACAGTTACAAAATATCGTTGTTATGTGATAGCTCAATGGTTATTAGTGGTCCAGTAAAATTTAAATGTGTTAATTAAATTTAAGGGTGATATCTGATTAAATTATATAGGGGATCTTAGCCAGACTCCAACTAACCAGCAGAAAATTAAATTTGAAAAAAAAATCTTCTATTAGAAACAAAGGACAATGTCCATTTAGTATGGGTATAAATCATAAATGGATATAAACCATATATCCAAACATCAAAAGAAAATATTTCAGGTGCAATTAGTTATAATATTAAGTTTAGTTTGTTCCAAGCATCAAATCAAATCTGCACCCTGTTAATATCCCACAGTGTACAAAATTACATCTATATCCAAAATGGATGATAGAAATCAAATAAAGCAAGTCTGTCATTTCAAATATGGTTTGATCTTGATACCAAAATCACTTGGAATCTTATGCTCATACACTAAAAATATAAATTCAATCACACAAACCATCTGTACAAAGAAATACAGTGCAGAATAGAACAATGCTACAAAATTGATGTTCAAAGATCAAATCTTAACAAATCTGGGGTTTCAAGAGATAGTCCATGAAATTCAAGGAACCAATCACACGGATCAACAAATTAAAATATACCTACCACAAATCGATCTAAGAAAAACCTAGCAATCGAATTGAATAGAGAGGGGTAGGGGGAGAGGGAGAGGAGACTTACCCACGTTTAGGATATGGGAAAATGACGGAACGGAGATCCGGAGGAGGCGAAACGATCGTGGCGTTCACACCGTCTCGGGCCCTGCCTTGGAGCCTCGGTTCTCGGCCTGAAACGCGTCGAGAAAACGAACGAAAGCCGAGGGTTGATGTCGTATGGAAGAATGAGATGTTGAAGATGGAGGAAGAGGTGGGCTCAGTTAGGTGGGGAAAGGGGCCGGCTATGGGTTGGAGGAGGTGGGTTAGTTAAGAGAGTGTGAGAGAGACTTAGAGAAAGATATATATATATATATATAGAGAGAGAGAGAGAGAGAGAGGGAGAGTCTGCATGGGGGGAGAGAGAGACATGGAATTGATGAGAGAAATAGTGGGGAGAGGAGAGGTCGGTGTGGTTTGGGAAGAGGAAGAGTGAACAGTTTAAGAAATTTTGATTAAGTAATGAAAGGGAAGAATGAGAAGAAGTGGGCCCTGTAGTGAAGAGGAAGAAAAAAAAACGAAAAGTTTCTTTGGGCTTGAGCTTGGGTTTGGATTGAGTCCAAGAGGTAAAAAGAAAATAAAAGAAATGATTAGGTTTGGGTTTATATGAATAAAAATTGGTTAATGGATTTGTGCATTTGAAAAAAAGAATGGGTTTGGAAAATAGTCGGAATGATTAAATATAAATAATAATAATATGGAAACAGAAATATACGGAAAGAAAATAAGACAAATAAATACAGCATTTGATTGAAGAAAGATAACACGGAAATAAAAAGATTTTGGGGTCGTTGCATTCCACCCTTCTTAAAAAATTTCGTCCTCGAAATTTAAACAAGGAGGTTATTGTACATGATGCAATCGTGAAGGCTGATCCATGGCTTTAGCCTCTACGGTCGACATACTGAAAGCCTGGCGTCTCGGCACGTTCCTTTGTGCCCGATGGTATACTTGTTGCTAAGAGGGTAAGGATTGTCCACGCTATGTTGGTGCAGGAAAAACTAAACGAGGAGCGGGAGCTTGAATAGCTGATCTTGGTGCAGGGGTTGTGTCAGCTCTATACTGTAGGCATGCTCTTAAAGTGTGCGTAGACGATCCACAGATCATACAAAGACCGTTAACTAGTCTACAATCCTTTGCTAGGTGTCCCGACCTCTTGCGGTAATTGCAGGTTTTTGATCCATGGTTGTAAAACGACCCTCTTGGTCTCCTGGGTGGCGCTATAGATTCCGGCATCAAGGAGGCTCCTCCAGTAATATGGCTAACTAGACGTTTTTCTCTGGCTGACTGCGGTCTTCCCTTCTTCTTGATAACAGCTTCATAACGACGGGCTGCCTTCAAAGCTGTTTCATGAGTCAGAAAATCTCCCGTTGCTAGAGCAGCCTGGATATCGAGGTCTAAACCCTGCTGAAAACGTCTGGCGCGGATCTCGGCCGTAGGAATCAGGTGAGCAGCGAACCTACTGAGCATAGTGAAATCGACATCGTATTCATTTACCGACTTGTCCCACATGGATCCTTGTTGTAGGTGGATAAATCATTGCTCCATCTCAAAATGAGCAGTCTCAGGAAAATACTTGGCGTCAAAAGTTCATGAAACGTCTTCCACTCAATAGGCTGGGTAATCCAACTTTCTTCGGCCTTTCACCAAACCCTGGCATTATCGGTAAGTTGGAGTTTCGCAACTCGAATCCAAGACACTTCTGGAACTTGAGCCGCTGTCAGGTCTTCTTCGATACTCTGAGCCCATTCTTCAGCTTCAAGCAGGCTCTCCTTACCCGAGAAGTTCTTTGGGTGTAAGGACCGGAACTGGTTAACTCCAGGTGCTTCGGCCTCAGGGCGATTCATAAGGATAGCAGTCTGCTGCTGCTGACCCTCCAATAGGCTCTTGATAGCCTCGAGAAACACCGTCTGTTCAGTGAGGGGAGTTGCAGCGATAGGTGGTGGTGGTGTCTCGCCGTTGATGTTGATCGGTTCGGGGGAAGCCATCACCTTGGATAGGAAAGCTGGATTATGATAGATTCAAAGGAATTGAAAGGTAAAGAATGTAAAAGTTATCAGATTTTATCTTTCTTGTATCATATTGCTTAGGACTTCACGCAGGTTCGAGATCTGCATGAGCCACCAACAAAACCTGCCACGCCCCGCTTCCTAAAAGTACGGTAACGGCATGTGACAAGCCCGCGGCGTATTTATTCCGAGAAGCTTATTTCTCGAAACAAATACGCTAAGCGTATATAAGCAATATAAAATGACAATAAAAGACATGATAATGAAAATCCAACTTTATATATTTACTTCCTCAACTTTCACATGTTTCAAACTGAATACATGTTGTCTGAAAACAAAGATACATAAAAGAAAGTGCCTAAACGAATGGCATGCTGGAACTGAAAGCTGAAAGGAAGAACTAGTATTCAGTCTACTTCGCAAGCTGAAAGTAATCCTCCTGACTCGGCTCGATCTCCTCAATTTCTAGATCATCTGACAAACATTCCAAGAAAACAAAAAATGGGTGGAATGCCCGTCAGTGAACTTGCGCTCAGTAAGTCCCCAAGAAAGGTGAGATGTGAATGTATATAAATGAATATGCAAGGTGACATGTGATATAGTATGAATAGAAATAAAACATGAACAAGTATAACAAGTTGATATTAATGACAACTATGTAAGCATGGTAATATAATATGAGCATAGCAAACAAATATAGCATGGCCGTGGAATGTAGGTATAGCAAATATGAAGTGAATGTGAGTGTCCTAAAATGTCTCTAAAAGGTAATATATCCTAACGCCGGTTCAAGTATGAATATCAACCAATCTCAAGAGTATTCTCGATCCGAAGGCTATCGTCCAGAGGTAAGGAATCACGGGCCCAAAATAGCGGGACTTCAATTGTTATTGAAGTATTCCAAACCCAACATGCTATCATCCAGGGGCTTGGAAACACTGGCCCTCATTCATGAACTTGTGATGTACTGTTTCAGCCTGGTACCACAACAACGTTATTTGTAATAATAGGACACATGAGATTCTGTTGAATTCATACTCAAACCACCCCAACACCCCCACGTATATTGGTCTCTAATTAAAGTCACTGGCCTAGCCCGAAACCATGAATATAAGTGAGGGTACAAGTTCAAATGTCAAATTACAAGTAGAGTTCAAGAATTTATGTTAAGTGTAAATATTCATGTCAGATTCAAGCATTCATGTCAAGTTTCAAGTATTCATGGTTCAGGTCAGGTTAAGTCTAGCATGCAATAGGTTTATTCATATGATGTTGTATTTATGTTCGAGACAAGTCATGCATGTCATAGGGTGTTTAAACAATGTAATAAAATATATCAGATTCATATAAGAACACTATATAGCATTCGGTTTTTTTTTATGCAACAGCTTAAACAATAACTTGAGATACCAAAATAATCAGCAGTAAAAAAAAATGAATGCAGTTGATAAATTTGGGTACTATTTAATTTCTTTTCACTTATAAAGAAGAGATAAATGTTATGGATTAACTATTGCAGTGATTCTAAGAACTGAAGGCAATAACTAATTTAATAGAAATTGTTTTCGATATCTTGGTAAGCTACAAGAGTTATTGCCAATTAACAGAAGAGTTCAATTCAACCTTCATAACCAGAAAATATAATAGATGTAGTTCAAACCCATATTATAACAGAAATAAGGACCATATGGGAAATTTCCATGTCTATATAAATTACCTATAGTTCATAAACCTTATTTTTACAAACAACTTTCAGTTTACTAATAAATACAATTTACAGATCATTTCGCCACTTGTGGTTAAAACTAGTCATTGCAAGAATTAATTAATTAATTAATTAATTTTTTTATTGAATTTGTTTTAGTTTGTTTTAAATTCTGCATTTTTCTTTCGAGACCGCGCTCTGTGAAGAGCTCTGCATCTCACCTACTAGATCGAGAAGGTGCGATAATCCGTACCATCTTCAACAGGGCTCCCCTAAAGAGAGTTGTGGGACGAAATTGCCAAGGAATAAGAATATCGATTAATTTCAATTTTTAGGCTCCGATGGTATTTTAGCGAAAATTGATTCTTTTATGAACGCTACAGACATAAGATTGTGCTATGATCAAAAGTGTGCGTGTAGGGTAGGTCGTTATCCCGTATATATCTGATTAGATTATACAGGGGATCTTAGCCAGACTCCAACTAACCAGCAGAAAATTAAATTTGAAAAAAAATTCTTCTATTAGAAACAAAAGACAATGTCCATTGAGTATGGGTATAAATCATAAATGGATATAAACCATATATCCAAACATCAAAAGAAAATATTTCAGGTGCAATTAGTTATAATATTAAGTTTAATTTGCTCCAAGCATCAAATCAAATCGGCAACCTGTTAATATCCCACAGTGTACAAAATTACATCTATATCCAAAATGGATGATAGAAATCAAATAAAGCAAGTCTGTGATTTCAAATATGGTTTGATCTTGATACCAAAATCACTTGTAAACTTATGCTCATACGCTAAAAATATAAATTCAATCACACAAACCATTTGTACAAAGAAAAACAGTACAGAATAGAACAATACTACAAAATTGATGTTCAAAGATCAAATCTTAACAAATATGGGGTTGCAAGAGATAGTCCATGAAATTCAAGGAACCAATCACACGGATCAACAAATTAAAATATACTTACCACAAATCGATCTAAGAAAAACCTAGTA
The DNA here is from genome assembly GCA_030015575.1 of Agapanthus africanus. Classification (NCBI taxonomy): domain Eukaryota; kingdom Viridiplantae; phylum Streptophyta; class Magnoliopsida; order Asparagales; family Amaryllidaceae; genus Agapanthus; species Agapanthus africanus. The sequence continues at coordinate 370,215,546 of CM057338.1, read as the reverse complement.
ATCGAATTGAATAGAGAGAGATAGGGGGAGAGGGAAAGGAGACTTACCCACGTTTAGGATATGGGAAAATGACGGAACGGAGATCCGGAGGCGGTGAAACAATCGTGGCATTCACACCGTCTCGGGCCCTGCCTTGGAGCCTCGGTTCTCGACCTGAAACGTGTCGGAAAAACGAACGAAAGCCGAGAGTTGATGTCGTAAGGAAGATTGAGATGTTGAAGATGGAGGAAGAGGTGGGTTCGGTTAGGTGGGGAAAGGGGTCGGTTATGGGTTGGAGGAGGTGGGTTAGTTAAGAGAGTGTGAGAGAGACTTAGAGAAAGATATATATATATATATATATATATATATATAGAGAGAGAGAGAGAGAGAGAGAGAGAGAGGGAGGGGGGGAGTCTGCATGGAGGGGGAGAGAGACAGGGAATTGATGGGAGAAATAGTGGGGAGAGGAGAGGTCGGTGTGGTTTGGGAAAAGAAAGAGTGAACAGTTTAAGGAATTTTGATTAAGTAATGAAAAGGGAAGAATGAGAAGAAGTGGGCTCTGTAGTGAAGAGGAAGAAAAAAAATGAAAAATTTGTTTGGGCTTGAGCTTGGGTTTGGGTTTGAGTCCAAGAGGTAAAAAGAAAATAAAAGAAATGATTAGGTTTGGGTTTATATGAATAAAAATTGGTTAATGGATTTGTGCATTTGAAAAAAAAGAATGGGTTTGGAAAATAGTTGGAGTGATTAAATATAAATAATAATAATATGGAAACAGAAGTATACGGTAAGAAAATAAGACAATTAAATACAGCATTTGATTGAAGAAAGATAACACGGAAATAAAAAGATTTTGGGGTCGTTACACATCTTCCCAAATAGCTTCCGCAACTCTTTTAGGGGACCCAGATATGGATTTCGTTAATTACAATGAATCCTACGGGTATAGCAAAGAGAATTAGAGAATCTTCACCGGATAATCGATACTTAAGATGAGACGGTTATTCATACTTGCACTCACATACGGTTCTCAATTATTTTCGATTGATATCATGTTGTTTTCAATTGGTATCTTTCTCTATGTGAGTTGTTTGCACATTTGTACATTTCATTGGTATCATCAAGATTATATGTGCATATTTTGATCCATTCATGAGTTAGTATCATTAAATTTCTATCACTTGTATTGATTTATACTTTATAGTTGAGCTCTAATAGTTTGATATTCAAGTGATTGTAAGATGAGACTTATGAATCGATATTTGGGCTTGCTTCTCAACTTTGGGAGATTCAAGCAATTGGGATATGTAGGTGTTGTGCTATTGAGATATAATATTTCATATTTACATTCTCAATCTCGTGTTGTGCGCATTTTAAAATTCCATACTTCTAAAGAAACACGCACACACTTTGTATATGCGTAATACATTTATGTTTTTCATTGATATCCTATAGTTCGTATTACGACATGTATTCTAATTCATAAGTTTCAAAACTTGTTTTACTTATTATGAGTTGGCGCATGTTTTTTTAAGCTTTTCATTGAATATCTTTTTCAAAACATGATTTTGTGTATGAGTTGAGCTCCGCTTTCAAAATTGTTCATTTTCAATTAATATCAACTAATACTTGCCTCCACATGCCATTAGAACTTGTTTATATCTTGCTCATATGGATATTTGTTGCATGTATACTTTCTTTATTTTGCATATCTCTTATATGCATGCATTTGGATACGAGTTGATATTCATTTTTCAAATTTTACATTTTACTTGTGCTCGTAACCATTTCCTAGTGTTCCCTTATGCATGCATTTAGGGGGAGTGATTCAAACGTTTGATTCGTTTTAAGTGTACGTATATGTTTAGGGGGAGTAGTTCAAACGTTCTAGTTTCTTTAAATACTCTTTTTGATTATGTCAAAAAAGAGGAGAATAATAAAAGTTTTTAGTATATTGATATCGGATATTTGGTTTTATTTGATATAGATATACTATTTTCTATTTATGTTTTTCCATCATAAAAAACGGGGAGATTGATAGCTTATGGATTTCGATAATCCATTTATTTAGTTTTGATGATAGCTTAAACATGAATAGTTCATTTAGTGTCACTTTCTTATCTTGTTTATCATATCGACACTAAACTCGTATACACTTGATTTTTAGCTTGCTTATCAGATATCTTATGTATACCGAGTAATATATCAATATCTCATATTATACTTGTGTTATATTCTTAATATCGATACATACTCTCATTCATTATTTTGGTAATTCACAATATGAATTTGTATATACATGTGATCTAATATCTTGCTCTTCATATAATATGTATATATGTTTGATATATCAATATCTCATACTTTGCTTTTGTTTTTATCTTGATATTGATATACTATTTATAGTTGTGATATCGAAACAATGAATGTTCATATACTTGTTTTTATTAACTTGCTTATACTTCATAACACTGTATATGATGTGCTTGGTCGTTTTGAGATTGTTTTTCAGGATATTCAGGGTATCTCACTGTTGGAGATAGTGCCCTCAGAGTCAATTATTAGGTCACAGGTACGTGATTGTAATGATTGATGGAGGACCTATCCCGGTAGGACAGTCTTACTCGAGATGATAGTATGCTATCTGGTTTACCTTTATCATCGTGTACTGTTTTAAGTGACCTGACACGTCGCTATTACACGTTGATAGAGCCCCTAGGATTCTTGCTTGACCACCAGCAGTATGAGGGCGATCATATAAGTGGGAGCTGGGGGTCTATAAGCATATCCTTAAAAGGTCCCTAGTCGTGAGAGTTTCGAGACAGGGCATCGATTCTCCATAGTAGACTAGTGTATACAGTCGAGACCCCGACGAGGGGCGGTGGCCGGTCTCACAAGCCACTGGTGTCAGTTGGATCACCTAAGATGTATACAGGTGCTCATTGGGTTATGAGTACACCGGACAGGACTCGCCGGGAACATGCTAGTTGGTCATATACCAGACGTCAGATGGCAGTTCCCTGGTGACATGTGTGCAGGTTAGTTCATCGACCTGGGGATCGTCATTTGTCTCGTGTGAGTTCCCACTGTACTTTGATTACTACCCTACCACGGCTCAAAGGAGTCGTGCAAACAGGTTTTAGTTGGGTACAGTCCCGAGCCACATGGAGGCAGTGAGCGTATCTTCAGGGGTTCGTCTCTCCCGGTATTGGGGGTGAGGTCGTGCTGTGTCTAGGAGAGCCATTACACGAAGCCCTCGGCCGAGGCAAGGAGATTTACTGGTAGGTATTCCAGTAGTATCTCAAAGTGTTCTGGGCTACACTCCGACACGACTTGTACCGCTTTTGGGGGTCTGACTTTTACCAACCCCCTAGGCCCGCCATGCGATACTCATAGACGAACGGACCGGACTGTACGGATATTGTCACTGACAGGCTCAGTAGGGAGTCAGGCTGAGTTCGCTCACAGACGTCCCTTTTGGTCAATACCTGGTAGCCCGTTATGTATTGGCTTATACCTCTAACGTGCTAGTGGTTAAATCCACAACCAAGGTATTGATGAGTCTTTAGAGTCCCCCACATTCAGTTACTCAAGCTTTCGGGCGAAAGGTTGTAGAGGCCGTATGGAGATATGGCAAGGTCCGATCAGATACGTGCGGTATTGCACGGATCAGGATCGGACAGTTTGTACTATAGGCCGTATGGATATATGGCAGGGTTCGATCAGATACGTGCGGTATTGCACGGATCAGGATCGAACAGATATTACTAGCCGGCTTTGGTTTAAGCCGGATCCTAGTATAGTACAGTGTAGATTTTGTCTCATTGCATTTGTATTTCGGTCGAAATACAGATGCGGGTGTGTATGCACAGTATCGGGGTTTTTCCTGTAATTTATTACGGGACCAGTTTTCTGGAGTTGCCAGTTTGCTTTCCGTTTCGGCCGATTTCCATTGTTCCGTTCATTGGCCGAAGATTGGTGGAGGAGGGTTTATTTGCATTGTTGCAAATAGGCATTAGTGGAGGGGATTCTTTGCTTATATTTGTATCATGATGGTTTTCATGATAAGCACCATCACTTGACTTCTTCTTCTCATGATGGCTTGACTTTTTGAAGCCATCATGCATGAGATGATGGTTGCCTTTGAGTGTTGGATTTGTGGTGATCATTTGATTTTTCCTCATCATCATTTGCTTTCCAACCACCCCCTTGTCTTTGTTTTTTCTCTCTCCAATCACACATGGTAAGGGGGGGCCGGCCATTCCATGGAGAAGGTATTGATATTCATGAGTTGAGAGAAAAATGTTACACTCATTCTTTGTATGCTCCATTTCTCCCACCTCTCTCCAAGTTCTTTTTCCTCCACCACAAAGGCATCTCCACAACCCCAAATGAGACATGTAATCCACATTATATTCTACAGCAAATCTTGGGCACGTCGAGTAGCCGGCTTCGTGCCCGAGTTGCCTCGGCATAGAGGTGGGAGCCCGTAAAAGAAGTAGGCGATGTGGTGCGCTTCCGGCGACGAGGAGGAGACGGGACATTCCGCAGGAGATCGGGACGATGACGAGAAGACCGGAGGACTTGGATCGTCGGTATATCTCTATTCCCTTTCTTGTAGATAGCTAGAACTAATTAATGGTTCGATCCGGGCATTAGTGCGCGGCGGTTTGCCAGTTCAAGAAAAATTTAAGTTTATCACCGCTTCCGCATTTGGCCGTCGGATTGACGGCCGGGGCACCGCCGTGCATTTACAGTGGTATCAGAGCCTCGCCATTAACTTAGTCTAGCTTGGTTTAATGTGTTTTGCATTTCCGATCGACCAAAATTCCAAAATCTACATTTTTACTTGCATCAGTTTTCTGTTGAAATTTTTTGGTGTCGAAATTTTTTTCAGGTTACAGAAAAGTGATGTACTGGAAAATCTAAGAGTTCTGTGAAAATTCGATGCACTAAGTCCACTGTTGGAGCGCGGATCCGCGGCCAAACACCCCTTTGGGCCGCGGATCCGCCGCACACTGTTGGGTTCCCTGCACCAAATTTCTACAGTATCTTTCTGAGATTAAAATTGGGGTTTTGGAATATTAATTTTGGGCCCAGAATTTCTTGATGTGCTACAGTAGTACTTGGGGCCCACTTGTTATATTTTGATCGATCGGATATTTTAAAACACATTATTTCACAGTATTTACATTATATCTGCGACCGTGAATGTCACTTGATCGGTAAATCCGGTCTAACTGCTATAGCCCGGTTAGACGGATTTGCGAACGTGACTTTCACGTTGATGTTCTGTTTTTGCTGTGATGTTGCGGATCGGTCGTGGGGGATAGCCTGGATGCAATGCTAGTACAGTTGTGGTTGTATTATGTACATTTGATATTGCGGGGCGAGCGTCCGACATGTGGACTGCCGTCACTGCCTGTTTGTATTATTATTTTGGGGCACGACCTGGTTGCGGTCGATGTACCCGTTGTATGTATATTTTACTTTCTGTACTAGGATTGCCCCGCGGAGGGGTGCACGGATAGCCGGGTTCTAGAGGGCAACAAGCCCGCATCTCATGGCATTGGGACGGAGGGGGCTTCACTCTAGGATTGGCGGGCTATTCGCCGCACTCGTAGGGGGTACAGGTTGACCCAGGAGGGGTGCCCAAGTTACCGGATTCCGTGAAGTGCTGGGTGGTCCATTCACGGTGCTGAAGGGGGCTGCCTCGCTTCAGGTTTTGGCGGGTGACTTGCCGCGCCCGTAGGGGTCTAGGATTACATTGCACAGGCTATCCACACGACCAAGGGAACGTCGGGTTTCAGCAGTGGCTCTGTGAAACCCGGGGATCCCAGATATCTGTATTGTTTCTGTGATGCTGTTCATTCTCTGTGATGTTGCATTTTATTCACGCCTTGAGCGAATATAATATATTGGTATATATATTAGTAGATGTTGTATATGTTTTGCATCCGCGCTAGTCCAATCCCCGCTCTGTCGTTAGTTAGCTAACCTAACGGGTAATGACGGGACCCAGTGGCGAATGCGGATGGCATATACGTACATCAGTATATTTTCGTTCTTTTTGGTGTGATCAATTGATGGGACTGCGTTGATTCGGATCAATGCAAGTTAAAAACAAACCTAATCTGATGTTGTTGGAACACTTTTCAAAAAGCTGTTATTGCAAGGACGTTCACTTTTGTTTTGCATCGTGGTATTCAGTTGGAATATCCTGCTCCTCAATCGACGAGGCAAGGGCCGAGATCCCTTCACCGGGAGTGACCCCTTGGACAATAAGTTTGCGTCAGGGCATTAACTTCACTGTAGCCGATTACTTTTGCTTTGCATCGTGGTATTCAGTTGGAATATCCTGCACCCCATTCTACGGGGAAAGAGCCGAGATCCCTTCACCGGGAGTGACCTCTTTAGCGGAAGTTGTCGTCACTATATTTCTAAAAAGCTATCCGTTCCTTCGACGATATCAAGTTCATTACGTTAAAGGTTTTCGCCAGAAACCATTCGTAGCCCTCCGTCATTTCAGTTAAATATTCGGTAGTATTCAAGCTATGTATTTTGACCTCACGCCAAGGCATAGTGTTTGGTAGCTGCCGGGTATTTATCTGTTGCATAGATAGATGCGTTGGTTTGGGACAGTCGTACTACTATTTTGGCCTACGTCAAGGGTATGTACGGGTGGGTTCAAATTAACCTGGATAATGACGGGCAGAACTTGACATGTGACTTATGATATTTTGACCTCACGCCAAGGTCATAAGAGCATGGGGTAGAAATCACATCGGGAGTTTCAAAAGAACTGAAACTTGCCAGATATGCGCATACCTTCTGGAGTGTGATGACGTGAGCGGATTCCGTCACGTTATCATGCGATGATAGTTGGATCCCGATTCCCACTGATGAGTTAGTTTACTCCTCGGGTGACCCCGACTAATTCTTCTTTCAGGTTTGGAGGAGAATTTAAGGTACAGTGGGAGGATTCCAGATTAGATAAATTGGTAACCATTCTGATCTAGGTTAGAGTGCACGCTGAGTGTTTCTTTTCTCTCTCTCTTTGGCAGCGACCATTGACCCGACCCTAAGAATATGACTCAGTGACCAAGTTGACCGAACCTTCTTTAACACTGGCTTTTGGATTGTTAGAGTTGCAGACCTCATTGCCACTCCCACTTTTGCCCTTTTCTCCAGGACACCCCGTATCATTACGAACGTCCACTTCCATTGGACAAAACCATCGTATGGTTAGATACGAACTCGAAGGAATATATTCGAGGATGGTTTCAGGTTCTGTAGAAAACGGATAGGATTATTCAGTTGTCTTTTCCTTTTACCTTCTCTCAGGTTGCGAGTACTCCTTGGTTTAGGAGATAGTACACCTATTACGCAAATTGGATAGTCTTCTTCCAAACCTCAGGCTGGTGCCGACCGGTAGGGAATGAAGAAAACCAATTAGCCTAACGATGGTGTACAGAAGGTATTAAGTTCAGACAAAGCAAGGGATTAGTAAGAGAGCAAAGTAAATTGCAACAGATATTCACGACCAAACCAAATATTTCGTTACCACTCCCACATCACCTTTGTATTTCTCCAGGACACTCCGTATCACTACGAAGATCCACAGTTTATTTGGATACTCCATCGTATGGTTATATACGAACTCGAATGGAACTTGTTCCAGTTCGGGGATGGATTCTGGTCCAGGAGAAATAAGAATAAGGTTTATTCGGTTGTCTTTTATCTTCACCCTCTCTCATTGCGAGTGTTCCTAGGATTGGGACAGTACACCCATTATGCTTATTGGATAGTCTTCTTCCAAACCATAGGCTGGTGCCGAACGGTAGGGAAGGAAGAAAACCATTTGGCCTAAAGGGGTGTGCAGAAGGTAATGACTAAAGACATATGAAGGGATTTGGTGAGGTGGCAAAGAATTATACGGTTACAGTCGTGAATCTGGAAGAGGCATTACTAGGAATACCGGGATACCCCATCGAAACATTTCAATGTTTCAGTTTCGCTGTGTACTGTTAAAGGAAAACTGATTTCCCGATTAGATACTTACTCCAGGGTATGTATTTACCAGGTATGATTCTCACATCTGTATGGTTTTACAGATGATGAGTGGGAGTAAGTTATTGGGAATTGGGTGATCATCCTTATTATATCGGGATTCGTTGTAATCGGTGATATTTGAGGAAATCACCTGGGCTGTTTGCCGGTCGGCAAATATTTGGTTTTGAATATCCGCTGTCATGCACCAATTTCAAATTGATATATCTGTACGTCTATTTTCATAGAGTGAGATATACCTTTTTGAAATTATGTCTACGACATTTACCTATATCAGTGGATGGTTAGGTAAGGAGTATTAAACAGCGGTGTAATTCTTCTTAACCATAAGTACAGTTTTCAACCTACGACACACAGTGAATGAGTTATCAGACTCAAGGGACTTATACAGAGTATTGTATGTTGTCCAGGGTCCATCAGGACAGAGGGGTTGGTCCTCGTACTATATTCGGTTTACTTATGACTTCTCTGGTTTTTAGACAGGTGTTTCGTGGAAACACAGGGTCCGAATTTGGAGAAGTTATAGGTATTTGAATAGAGTAGAGAACCAGGAGTAGCAAGTATCGGGATTCTTCAAAGTGATCGAAGATGTAGATACTTGTATATGGTATTCAGTTGATAGTAGTGATTAAGAGAAATTGCTTCTCTTTCAGGTTGCTCATAATTGGAAGCATTCCTAAGTGAGTAACGCTGATCGGCCTCCTTCCATTTAGTTGACATGCACTGGAGACAGCTGCATGATTTGAATCTGGTTCAATTAAATCAGTGCCTCTGGTCCTATATTGGATATAGAACAGTTCGTATCTTAACGATGTTAAGGTACGGGGAGTTGTCCGGCTTATGATTAAAACCAGACACTGGACAACTCAAGGCACGTTTCGGTAATGGCTGTTTGTGGGTTGACCCAGGCTATGATAAGGGTTGACTTTCTACCATCTGGATGAACAATAGCAATATTGTTCTAGACTCGCCACAGTTTTAATAAAAAATGGATTTTTTCAGAAAACAGTAGTGGGAGTATGGTAGAACTGGAAGTGATTCCAGAACCACAAACGATTACTGAAGATTTGATAAGGAACCTAAAGATTCAATCTGGATTGACATTCCATTGGCCACTCCGCAGATAAGGTGGGTAACTTCAGGCACCCGAGAGGTACTACGGTAGCCTCAAGGACGGTGACAGGGAAGTTCTTGTTTACCCACAATTACCATTGCTGTTGTTCCAGGCTGCGAGACCCGGCGGGAGGATGAGTATAGCGTCGTTCTAGAACTAGTTTTAGAAGTGTACGTCTATATGACTCTGCCAGAGGGTTGTCGTAGTCAGTGGGAGCAGCGGAAGCATTGGTAGACACGTAGCTTATGTCTATTTATAGGCTAAAGCAGATATAGCGGAGAAGGATCATCTATTTCTGAGGTGACAGTCATGGGTTTGACTTCATCAGAATAGGGGATGGATCTGTTGAGAAGGTAGTAAGGTGTGATATCCTGGTATTCGGATGACATACGCAGAGTAGGAAAAGAAACTCCTATACTGCAATCGGTTATACTTTGATTGTCACACAGTGGTTTCTCCACAAAGGAAATGGATTTTATATCAGACATACTGGTTACTGGATCTATGGTATTAGATCTAGATTTGGGTGGTTTCCCAATCAGGGTACTTGACAGCATTCTAAGAGTATTTAGGATGAACGACTCCTGGCACGGTAGTGTACCTGCAGGTGATGGAGTCACCCTCTCTGAAGCTGTCTTACAGACTAAAGGGGAGAGGGATGTGCATGATTGGCAGATCACTTGCTTAGGCAATTGAGTCAATCATGAGATGTCAAGTACCACACCAGATGTTGTTCTTGCACTAGATGCAATAAGTTGACATTAATCCAATCCTGGAGAAACAGTCGGAAGCAGTTTTAGAACATAAGTGGATGTTCTAGGGATATGATAACGACAGCCTCATTCAGGAGACAGTTATCATTCCAGGCTTCCAAGGTGACCTGGACGACAAGTAAGGTTGTCAGAGTTATAGTTTTTCCTTCTGATGAGGGGCAGTATTTTGGACAGGTGGTCCAAGGCAATACTGAGGGAGGCATGGCGCAGGATACTGATTAAGTTCAGTTGACGATACAGTCTAAGAAGTTTGGATTTGGAGTTCATTTATGAGCTATGTCCCATCAGACATCCAGACACATTCTAAGACAGGTATTACTCTTTTCAGGAGATGGATTTCTCCGCGAACTTGAGATATAGAGAGACATTGAAAGAGAAAACAAAGCGGATCCACTCTCTGAGGCTATTCCTCGAACGCAATAGTTTCGCAAACGAGCTTTGTGAGACTGACTAGTAGAGGAGTTGGGTGTTCGGTATCACACGGGCTGTGAGTATGCGACATCGCAATAATTAGCCTTGAGTGCAAGTGGGAGATTGTTGGAGATAGTGCCCTCAGAGTCAATTATTAGGTCACAGGTACGTGATTGTAATGATTGATGGAGGACCTATCCCGGTAGGACAGTCTTACTCGAGATGATAGTATGCTATCTGGTTTACCTTTATCATCGTGTACTGTTTTAAGTGACCTGACACGTCGCTATTACACGTTGATAGAGCCCCTAGGATTCTTGCTTGACCACCAGCAGTATGAGGGCGATCATATAAGTGGGAGCTGGGGGTCTATAAGCATATCCTTAAAAGGTCCCTAGTCGTGAGAGTTTCGAGACAGGGCATCGATTCTCCATAGTAGACTAGTGTATACAGTCGAGACCCCGACGAGGGGCGGTGGCCGGTCTCACAAGCCACTGGTGTCAGTTGGATCACCTAAGATGTATACAGGTGCTCATTGGGTTATGAGTACACCGGACAGGACTCGCCGGGAACATGCTAGTTGGTCATATACCAGACGTCAGATGGCAGTTCCCTGGTGACATGTGTGCAGGTTAGTTCATCGACCTGGGGATCGTCATTTGTCTCGTGTGAGTTCCCACTGTACTTTGATTACTACCCTACCACGGCTCAAAGGAGTCGTGCAAACAGGTTTTAGTTGGGTACAGTCCCGAGCCACATGGAGGCAGTGAGCGTATCTTCAGGGGTTCGTCTCTCCCGGTATTGGGGGTGAGGTCGTGCTGTGTCTAGGAGAGCCATTACACGAAGCCCTCGGCCGAGGCAAGGAGATTTACTGGTAGGTATTCCAGTAGTATCTCAGGGTGTTCTGGGCTACACTCCGACACGACTTGTACCGCTTTTGGGGGTCTGACTTTTACCAACCCCCTAGGCCCGCCATGCGATACTTATAGACGAACGGACCGGACTGTACGGATATTGTCACTGACAGGCTCAGTAGGGAGTCAGGCTGAGTTCGCTCACAGACGTCCCTTTTGGTCAATACCTGGTAGCCCGTTATGTATTGGCTTATACCTCTAACGTGCTAGTGGTTAAATCCACAACCAAGGTATTGATGAGTCTTTAGAGTCCCCCACATTCAGTTACTCAAGCTTTCGGGCGAAAGGTTGTAGAGGCCGTATGGAGATATGGCAAGGTCCGATCAGATACGTGCGGTATTGCACGGATCAGGATCGGACAGTTTGTACTATAGGCCGTATGGATATATGGCAGGGTTCGATCAGATACGTGCGGTATTGCACGGATCAGGATCGAACAGATATTACTAGCCGGCTTTGGTTTAAGCCGGATCCTAGTATAGTACAGTGTAGATTTTGTCTCATTGCATTTGTATTTCGGTCGAAATACAGATGCGGGTGTGTATGCACAGTATCGGGGTTTTTCCTGTAATTTATTACGGGACCAGTTTTCTGGAGTTGCCAGTTTGCTTTCCGTTTCGGCCGATTTCCATTGTTCCGTTCATTGGCCGAAGATTGGTGGAGGAGGGTTTATTTGCATTGTTGCAAATAGGCATTAGTGGAGGGGGTTCTTTGCTTATATTTGTATCATGATGGTTTTCATGATAAGCACCATCACTTGACTTCTTCTTCTCATGATGGCTTGACTTTTTGAAGCCATCATGCATTAGATGATGGTTGCCTTTGAGTGTTGGATTTGTGGTGATCATTTGATTTTTCCTCATCATCATTTGCTTTCCAACCACCCCCTTGTCTTTGTTTTTTCTCTCTCCAATCACACATGGTAAGGGGGGGCCGGCCATTCCATGGAGAAGGTATTGATATTCATGAGTTGAGAGAAAAATGTTACACTCATTCTTTGTATGCTCCATTTCTCCCACCTCTCTCCAAGTTCTTTTTCCTCCACCACAAAGGCATCTCCACAACCCCAAATGAGACATGTAATCCACATTATATTCTACAGCAAATCTTGGGCACGTCGAGTAGTCGGCTTCGTGCCCGAGTTGCCTCGGCATAGAGGTGGGAGCCCGTAAAAGAAGTAGGCGATGTGGTGCGCTTCCGGCGACGAGGAGGAGACGGGACATTCCGCAGGAGATCGGGACGATGACGAGAAGACCGGAGGACTTGGATCGTCGGTATATCTCTATTCCCTTTCTTGTAGATAGCTAGGACTAATTAATGGTTCGATCCGGGCATTAGTGCGCGGCGGTTTGCCAGTTCAAGAAAAATTTAAGTTTATCACCGCTTCCGCATTTGGCCATCGGATTGACGGCCGGGGCACCGCCGTGCATTTACACTCACAACACAAGCGTATAAAGGAGAATGGAGGAAATTGAGCTTAACCGATATATCTAATGGAGGTTGGAGGATATGGACGAGTGCTTCACAATTTGCATATTCAAGCTTTATGATGCTAAGTAGCCAAGATTGAAGAGATTCAAAAGTTCATGCTATAAATAGCCAAGAAGGTAGAAGCTAAGTCCAAGTTTGAAGCGTCAAAGATCGAAGTCGAAACTAAGTTCATTTGAAGATCAAATATCGACTTAAAAATGCAAGTGAGTAGAATGTCGCGTTCGAGTTTGAAGCGTCAAGTGTCGAAACCAATTGAAGATCAATCGACCAACGCAAAGTTCAATCCAAGCGGAACGCCAAGGTTCAAGAGCTAGAGACGATAAGGATTCAAGAATACGAAGATATATGATACTGACATAGGAATCTTTGTAAGTACTCGATCGATTATGGTTTAGATCAATTAGAGATCTTGAACACTCATACATGATTGCATAAAGGTTTTACAAACATTGGATTTTCGAGTTTAAAGTTTTCATATTCATTCAAAACCCAAACTGTTGTTTTTGTGCTTTGCCAGACGTCTGCCTCGTTGAAGTTTAGACGTCTTTGTGCTGTTAATATCTGATATTTCAGATATGTTTTTAAAATTAAGATGAGACAGACGTCTGAAGGTCAATGGACCAGACATCTAATGAAGGTTTTCAAAATGGCAGTTTTAAACTTCAGACGTCTGCCATTCTGAACTTCAGACGTCTGGTTTTGGCTCTGTGCTTCCCAATAAGGAACACGGACGTCTTCAGTTCATCGTGGCAGATATTTGATGTTATGTATTTGCCAAAACTTTTTCTGATTCATACGCCTGACTCTTTGAACTTCAGACTTCTACAGTTAAGATTTTTTCAAAAATATAGCCGTTGAGTTACTTTTGCTAAAGGGCCAAATGTCTTCCCCGATGTTCTTCAGACGTCTGCCGTGAACGTTTTCTGCTGACTTTGACCCATAACAGCTAATTTTCTTTAGTGCCTATAAAAAGATTTTATGTTGGTTTTTTTAGCCTCGATCACTTGGAGATTTTTGTGGCCTATATTCTAAAGTGATCTTCAAATGAAAAATCTCATCTCTTGTGAGAGATTGATCAAATATTCATTTGCTTATCTAAAATTGCTCTCTCACACAAAATCACTCATGAGTTTCTAGTTTGATATTCCATTCTTCTTGAGTATTAGTGCTTCAATTATAAAACTCCTTTAAGAGTAATCTTGGGCTTGCATTTTGTCGTTTTTCTTTATTGAGAGGATTCTTGAGTACAAAAGTGGCTTGTAAGAAAGAAGAGCTTGTTAAGAGAAGAAATGATCAAGTGTAAGCACGTGTGGTTGTATTGAGAAAGAGGCGGGAAGAGCCTGTAAGAAGTGATGTTCGTAGTGGCGAACAATGTGTAGTCTTTTGAGGAGACGTGTTGGTTTGGCCTCCACCGGAAACGGGGTTGTGGGTTGCTTGCGGGTAACATGTTTGTCTCCGGAAAAGACATGTTTAGAGGAACGGGCTCGTGCGCCTAAATAAAATGGACTAGGGGACCTCCCGAACCACTATAAATCGCTTCGTGTTTGAGTTTGCAATTTATTATCTCTTATTTGTTCATTAGCTTAGGAATTGCATTGCTATCTATATGCTCATTCTTGCTTGATTGTGATTCGTTGTGCTTTCTATATGTTTGAATTTCACAATTGTATGTGTGCGTAGCTACATTTCTATTGGCATATCATTAGTCTAAGTTTACAATTATGATTTGTATTAGCAAGTGTTTAATAGAATTTTTTAATTTGGGTATATCGGTAGTGTATTCTTATTCATCCCCCTTCTTGTTGGATATGTATGCCCTAGAGGCCTGTATTGTATAGGATGCTAGGGATATGTATGTACAGGACAATCTTGCCCAATTGTATATAGTATATTATTTGAGATGTCTCTATCTTAATATGTGTATTTGTTTCTCTTGTTGCTTTATATTGCTTACACATATTGATAAAGGCTCGATAAAGTAGTATACTATTATGGTTTGACTTTACTTTAACATGTGCATATGTTATACTCGATATCACATATGGCGGATACATGTTGATAAAGCCCGTAGGATCTTTCTTGACTACCAGCGTTATGATGGCGATCATACTTGTGGGAGCTGGGTAGTCCATAAGCACATCCTTAAAGGTCCCAAGTCGAAGGAATATCGAGACCGGGTATCGATATTCTAGAGTAGACATGTGTATACGTTTCTAGACCCCGACGAGGGGCGATGGTTGGTCCCACAACCATTTGTGTGATCACTTAAGATTTTATACAGGTCCTACTCACTGGGGCTGAGTACACTAGACGAACTCGCCGAGAACCTTTAGATGGTATTATATCTATCGTCAGATAGCGGTTCTCAGGTGACATGAGTACAGATTAGTTTTTAGACCTGAGATCATCATTTGTCTCGTGTGAGTTCATACTATACTTTGATCACTACCCTACCACGGCTCTACTGAGTCGTGCAAATAGGTTTTGGTTGGGTACAGTCCCGGCCACATTGAGGGAATGTGTGATTGTCAGGGATTCATCTCTCCCGGTATTGGTAGTCGATATCGCACTGTGTCCGGTTGACTAGAACCATAAGACCTTGACCAAGTCAGTTGAAATTTACTAATGGTTAGATCGGTAGTTTCTAGGATTGGTCCTGAGCCAAATCGACATGACTTATCGGGTCGGTAGGGGTCTAACGTTTACCACCCTCTAGACCCGGTATGCGATACTCTTAGACGAAGAGACCGGACTGTATGGAGATTGTCACGGATAGGCTCAGTAGGGGTCATGATGAGTTTGCTCGTCGGCCTTCTTTTTGGCAGGTACCTCGGTAGCTATTACATACGGCTAGTGCCACTGACGTGCTTGTGGTTAAACTCACTGACAGCGTACTGTCGAGTCTTTAGATTCCCATACAGAGGGTTTCTCTGATTCAGGCGAAACGATGTGGTGGCCGTCTATTTATACATGCAAGGTTTCGATCGAATGATAATACTAATTGGCTTAGGATTAAGTCAGATTATTAAATCATGTATTGAATTAATAATTTACATATTTCGATATGTATATTCTAGTGTTACCCAGGTTTTCGATCAGACGATTGATAATACAAGCGGGCTTAGATTAAGCCGGTTTGTTAAATCGGATATTGATTTAATACTAGTATTATATTAGTAATACTGTTCTATCTCTTGGATATTCGTATTTTGGTACGAATATGGGTATGTATATACGGTAGAGTGTATTCCGTATTTATACGGAAAACATTCTAGAAGGTGGACACTTCATTTTTTATTTATCCAATTATTCTTTTAAATGGAAATGAGGTGTAAAGGTGGTGAGGTGAGAATGGTGAGAACCATGCTTCAATAGTATTGACAAATGAATTGAATATTCATTTGTGCAAACTATTCAAGCATGGTTGTGATTTTATATTGGAAAAATGAGATATATAAAACCATAGTTCATTATTTTTCACACAAGTTTTGATCTCATTTCTCACCATGAGCTTCTCTCTCCTCTCTAGCCTTTCTTGACTTCCTCCTCCTTCTTCATCTTCCTCTCTATCATCTCATGAGTTGAGAATCAAGGAAGAAAGAAAGATAGAAATACACTAGAAAACTCACTACATCTCCTTAGTAACCTAGATAGCAAACTAGGTTACTAAGTTGCTTCATTAGTGAAGCTAAGCTTGGTTCATAAACTCTCGGTGGATCATCTAGGATCAAGAAGGCCATCAAGCAAGGTTGATCCAGGAGACCTCAAGGAGTTTAAGAAGAGGAGTGAAGACCCGAAAGACACGTATCGTTAGGTATAACACTCTAATAAAGTAGCTAGGCACCTCTAGTTTACTAGTTTCGATGTTTGGTTAGATTCTAGGATGCGTTTTCTAGCACAAAAGTTTTAAAAGTCAAAGTTTTTTCATTCCGCAACTGCCGCGGTTAGCGACTAGGGCGCTAGGAAACCCAATATAGTATCAGAGCCAGCCAAACATTAGAAACTAGTAGTAGACGATGCATTAGTTTCAAAACCGAAAAATTATGACTTTCAAAACCCCATTCTCTGTTCGAAATTTTATGGTCTCTGGAAATTTTTTAAACAAGTGCAGAGGCCTACTCTTGATGATATAGTGACACACAATGAAAATTATGAGATTTGACCGTACAAAAACTGCTCATTTTTTCCAAATCCCCGCCCTCGGCGATTTTGTTGTCTCCAATTGTCCTCATTTTCATACTGTGTCTTGGTTTTGAGAGTTAGGATTTTTGGTACTGTTTGATTTGCCCCAGATTTCACCTATAATGTTATCTTTGCTTTTGGGCAACTTGAAAGTTTAGAACTTGAATCTTTTTGCATCGTTGATTTCTGTGATGTGGTGTATGTGTTTTCAAACGTCGTCTATTTGCTATATGTCATTTAGACGGGATTGCACATACCTGTTTATGCTGCTGTGATGTTTATATCTGTGATGGCTTGTTCGGATTATTGTGTTGGATAGCCCCTAATGCTATGGTAGTTATAAATTTTAGATTCTTTTGTATATTCATTATTACGGGGCGAGCGTCCGACATGTGGCTTGCCGTCTCTTTCAGTTTGTATATTCTTTTATTGGGGCACGACCGGGTTTAGGTCAATGTCACCATTTGTATATATATATTTTTCTTTTCTGTACTAGAATTATCTCATGGTGGAGTGCTCGAATAGCCGGATTCTATAGGGCAACGGGCCCGCATCTCATGGCGTTGAGATGGAGGGGGCCTTATTTTAGAATTGGCGGGCTATCCGCCGCACTCGTAGGGGGTATAGGATGACCCATGGAGGGGTGCTCAAGTTACCGGATTCCGTGAAGTGCTGGGTGGCCCATTCACTTTGTTGATTGGGGTTACCTCACTTCCGAGATTGGCGGGTAACTTGCTGCACTCATAGGGGTTTAGGTTCTTTATTGCATAGGCTATCCACACGACTGGGAAAGTCGGGTTTCATTTGCGGCTCAAATGAAACCCGGGGCTCCAAGATTATCTGCTATTCTATATTGCTTATTTATGTTCTGTGATGTTGCTTATATCATGCCTGGGACGAATGGTTATATATATATTTATATATACTAGTAGATATTGTATATGTTTTGCATCCGCGCTAGTCCTGCCCCCGCTCTGCCGGTAGTTAAGTAACTTAACGGTGCATGACGGGGCCCCGTGGCGAATGCGGATGACATATACGTGCATTTTATTTTCGTTCTTTTCTGGTGTGATATGATTTAATTGACGGGGCCGCATTGATTTTCATTAATGCAAGAAAACGAAACCTAAAAGATATTGTTGGAACAAATTTTCGAAAAATTATAGTCATACTCTTTCGCTATGCATGGTGGTATTCGGTTAGGAATATCCAGCACCTCATTCGAGAAGGCAAGAGCGTAGATTTCTTTACAGGGAGTGACCTCTTGAGCAAAAGTTTATGTTACTATAGATTACTCGGTTTTCTTCAAAACCATAAGCTTTCAAAAGCGTAACCTAAACCACTCATTTTCAAAACTGCTCGATTCCTTCAACGATATCAAGTTCATTACGTTAAAAGGTTTTTCGCCAAAAGCCTAGCCGTAGCCTTCCATCATTTCAGATTAGTATTGCTTAGTATTCGCGCTATGTGTTTTGACCTTTTTAAAGCATAGTGTTCGATAGTTATGTAATGCTTTTCTGTTGCATTGTGATGTGATTATCTAGGACAGCTGCACGGTCATTTTGACCTTGTCAAAGGCTCGTGCTGGTGGGTTTAGATTAATCCAGGATAATGACGAGTTGAACTTGACTAGCGGCTTATGACATTTTGATATTGTTAAGGTCATAGGCCGTTGGGGAAAAAACCATATCGGGAGTTTCAAATATACAGGAAACTTGCTGGTATGGCATATCTTCTGAAGTGTGGTAACTAGAGTGGCTTCCATCTAAATTATCACGCGATAATAGTTGAATGTTGATCCCACTGATGAGTATGATTACTCTTGGGAGATATTTTTCACTTCACAATTAGCTAACCTATTAGGTGTCTAGAAAAGTGTTAACGGGGCCACGCCTCTGCGGAAACGAGGTTTATTTTAATTAGGTGTGTGCGAGAGCACGGGAAACCTCCCTCAGAGTACCAATACTCACCTGGCTGAACGGTTAGCGAACTTATGAGGTGCGAATGATCCCGACTAGTTTTCATTTTAAAGGTTTGAAGGAAAATTCAAGAAAACAATGGGAGCCATCCTGATTAGATAAACTAATAACCAATCTAATCTTGCAAGAGCGCACGCTGGGTGTTTATTTTCTCTCTCTCCAGGTAGCAGCCATGTCACTCCCTAATCAAGATAATAAAATGTTTGACTTGACCGAACCAGCTTATTACACTGGGCTGGGGAACATCGGTTCGGCTCAAACTTGTGACAAACGTTACGAGTATGGGCAAGGGAAAAAGGACTGTAAGGAATTCCAGATGACCCTATTGAAGGAGAAGCATTCCAATGCATCTTCTTCAGGTGTGTTTGTTATTGAAAACTGTTTTTCGGTTAACCCTACCTCCTGGGTACTAGATATCGGATCAGAATCTCATATATGTAATTTATTACAAGGATTGAGAAAAAGTGGAATGGTTGCACCGGGTGATATGTCCCTCGGAGTAGGGAACGGAGCACAAGTTGATGTTGCTGCTGTCGGTGAATATCACCTAGTGCTGCCAAGAGGCAATACTATGATTTTGAACAACTGCTACTATGTACCTTCTATGCTCTGCAACATCATATCAGTTTCTTTACTTAATAAAGATGAATATAATTTTGTTCTAGATAAAAATATCATGAATATTTACCTTAATCAGGTATTGGTTGCAAAAGGTACATTTTGTAATGGTATCTATGTTCTTAATCAAAATACAGTTTTCAATGTACAAAACGCACGCAAAAGGAAGAGTTCAGATACGAATGAAGTCTACTTGTGGTATTGTAGATTTGGTCATATCAATGAGAAAAGACTATCTAAGTTATATAAAGATAGATATTTGAATACGTTTGAATTTTCATCTTATGAAACTTGTTAGTCTTGTCTCAAAGAAAAGATAACTAAAACTCCGTTCACCGGGCACGGAGAGAGGGCTACAGAGCTCTTGGGACTCATACAGAGTGATGTATGTACTCTAATGTCTATACATGTAAGGGGTGGGTTCTCGTACTTCATTACATTCACTGATGATCTCTCAAGGTTCGGATATGTATTTCTCATAAAACACAAATATGAAGCTTTTGAGAAGTTCAAAGAATTTAAAAGCGAAGTAGAGAACCGGACTGGAAAAAGTATCAAGATCCTCCGATCAGATCGAGGAGGGGAGTACTTGAGTACGGAATTCCATGATTTTCTAAAAAAGAATGGTATTCTCTCTCAGCTTACTTCTCCATACACACCATAGCACAACGGTGTATCGAAGCGGAAGAATCGTACTCTATTAGACATGGTTTGCTCCATGATGAGTAGTGATGATCTTCTTCTTTCATTCTGGAGGCATGCGCTTCAGACAGCGGCATTCCTATTGAATCAAGTTCCTTCCAAATCAGTGCCTAAGACTCCATATGAAATATGGAGTGGAAAGAAACCATATCTTAAACGTGTTAAGATATAGGGTTGTCCAGCTTTTGTTAAAATACATAATCAGGACAAACTTGAGGCGCGATCAGTTTTATGTAAGTTTGTGGGATATCTCAAGAATTCATATGGATATCTATTCAACCACACCGAGGAACAAAAGGTTTTTGTTTCTCGGTATGCCAGATTTTTAGAATGGCAGTTTCTTGCAAAAGAAACTAGTGGGAGTGCGGTAGAGCTGAATGAAGTTCTAGAAACACAAATTATAACTGAAGAATTGGTGGAACCAGAAGATTCAATAACCCGGACGAACCTCAGGCACTCCGTAGATCTAGTAGGATTTCTTGTCCGCCCTTCCCGGACAAACCTCAGGCACTCCGTAGATCTAGTAGGATTTCTTGTCCGCTCGAGAGATACTACGGTTTTCTCATAGATGGGGATTGAGAGTATTGCATCTTGGAAGAAGATGATCCTACTAGTTTCGAGCAGGCTATTAACAGTAGGGACTCTATAAAATGGCTTAATGCTATGCAATCCCAAATGGAGTCCATGTACACCAAAAAAGTTTGGACTTTAGATGTTGCTCCTCCTGGGGTAAAACCCTTTGAATGCAGGTGGATTTTCAAAAAGAAGATTGGTGCAGATGGATAGGTGGAAACCTATAAGGCTAGACTTGTTGCAAAAGGTTTTCATCAAAAATCAGGAGTGGACTATGAGGAAAGCTTTTCTCCAGTGGCTATGCTGAAATCCATTCGGATCTACTTGCCATTGCTGTCTACCATGATTATGATATCTGGCAGATGGACGTTAAAACGACTTTTCTAAATGGAAGTTTAGAAGAGTGCATTTATATGGATCAGCCGGAAGGATTCATAGACAGTGAGAGCAGCGGGAAGGTGTGCAAGTTGCTTAAATCCATTTATAGATTAAAGCAAGTGTCGCGGAGCTGGAACATCTGTTTTGATGAGATAGTCAAGGAATTTGACTTCATCAAAAATGAAGATGAGCCATGTATATATAAGAAAATTGTATGAAGAACTGTCGTAATTCTAATCTTGTACGTGAACGACATTCTCTTGATAGGAAATGACATTCTTATGCTACAATCGGTCAAATTGGTCTTGTCACAAAAGTTCTCCTTGAAGGACCTGGGTGATGCCTTCTACATTCTAGGGATTAAGATCTACAGAGATAGATCTAAGAGATTATTGGGACTTTCACAGTTCAGGTACATAGAGACCATAGTAAAGAGATTTAGTATGGAAGATTCCAAACACGGTAATATATCCGCATTACATGGAATCACCATCTTCAAAGAGATGTCTCCCAAGACTGATGAGGAGAGGGTTCGCATGAGTACTATACCCTACGCTTCGGCGGTAGGATCTATAATGTATGCGATGCTGTATACCAGACCAGATGTAGCATACGCGCTTAGCGTGGTGAGCCGATATCAGTCGAACCCAGGTGAGAATCATTGGATAGCTGTGAAGAATATTCTCAAGTACCCGAGAAGGACTAAGGAGATGTTCTTGGTTTACAGCAATGGAGACCTTCAGGTCCAGTCCTTTACCGACTCAAGCTTCCAGTGTGACAAGGATGACAGCAAGTTTGTCTCGAGTTTTGTGTTTACCCTCAATGGAGAAGCGATGTGTTAGAAGAGCTCCAAACAGGACACCGTCGCAGACTCGACGATGGAGGCTGAATACATTGCTGCCAACGATACCGCAAAAGAAGCGGTATGGATGAAGAAGTTCATTACTGAACTTGAGGTGGTTCCGTCTATTGTTAATCCAATACATTTGTATTGCGATAACAATAGGGCTATAACTTTAGCGAAAGAATCACGGTCCTATCAGAAGTCCAGACACATCTTGATACGGTATCACCTAATTAGGAGATTGTAGATCGCCTGGAGATCGAGATCCGGAGTATAGATACGAAATACAACATGACGGATCCATTTACCAAGGCCCTTCCTCAAGCGCAGTTCAAGCGACTTTTTAAGATGTTGGGTATGCGGTACGCCAACAACTGGTCCTAGAGCAAACGTTGGGTATTCAATACGCCAATTACAGGTCTTAGTGCAAGTGGGAGATTGTTGAATATGTATACCCTAGAGGCATGTATTGTATAAGATGCTAGGGATATGTATGTACGGGACAATCTTGTTCAGTTGTATATAGTATATTATTTGAGATGTCTCTATCTTAATATGTGTATTTCTTTCTCTTGTTGCTTTATATTGCTTACACATATTGATAAAGACTCGATACAGTAGTATACTATTATGGTTTAACTTTATCTAACATGTGCATATGTTATACTCGATATCACATATGGCGGATACATGTTGAGAAAGCCCATAGGATCTTGCTTGATTACCAGTGTTAAGATGGCGATCATACTTGTGGGAGCTGGGTAGTCTTTAAGCACATCCTTAAAGGTCCTAAGTCGAAGGAATATCGAGACTGGGCATCTATATTTCAGAGTAGACTTGTGTATACATTTCTAAATCCCGACGAGGGGCGATGGTTGGTTCCACGGTCATTGGTGTGATCACCTAACATTGTATACAGGCGCTCACTGGGGGTGAGTACACTAGACGGACTCGCCGAGAACCTCTAGATGGTATTATACCTATCGTCAAATAGCGATTCTCAGGTGACATCAGTACAGGTTAGTCTTTAGACCTGAGATCATCATTTGTCTCGTTATAGTCCCCACTATGCTTTGATCACTACCCTGCCACGGCTCTACTAGTCGTGCAAACAGGTTTTGGTTGAGTATAGTCCTGAGCCACATGGAGGCAATGGGTGATTGTCAGGGATTCGTCTCACCCGGTGTAATAACTCCAATTTTAATGTACAAAAATTTGTTTAAAAATTAATGTATATTTGGGGTATTTGTATTTCCTGTTAGTACTATAAGTATTTGATTTGCTTTTTAATAGCAAGAAGGAGCATGTAGCTCATTGGTAAGACCTTGCATTGCTGAACCAAAGCACCAGAGTTCAAATCCCATCAACCACGTTATTTTTTATATTGATTTCTTTTAATCTTTTTAGAAGCCCAAGAGTCTACACGTGCATAACCCGTAAACCCAAAGGTCACACTAAAAACAAACGAGTTCAGGAGGTAGACCAAGAGGCAAGGGACACGTGGCGGGAAAACTCGTCCGACGACTCGCCTGACTCGGCCGCCGCCGCGGCCGAACTCGCCCGAATCGGATATTTGTCTTCTTGACTTCTGTGCCTCTTGATCTCCTTATAACCCCTGTATGGTTTAAAAACCCTGCACAATTACAGAGACCATAAAATTCCTTTAATCTCCATTTTAATGCAATTTAAATGCAATTTTTATCAAAACCCTAACCCTAAAATTCTCCTATAAATACCCACACTCTTTTCCACCTCCTCACTCTGAATTCTACACAAAAACTCTCAAGAAAATTCGAAGTTCAATAGTGTACAAGTGGAGTTAGCGAAGGGCGAAGCTCCGACGAACTTCCGACGACGACCATAGGAGCTCCCGGCGACGAAACGACGCACCGGCACCTCCTACCACTCCCTCTTCCTCTTTCCTAATCTAAAATCCCGTAAGTCCCTCCTCTCTCTTCTCTTTTCTATTTTGAAAACTCGTAATTCTAAAACCCGACGGAAGTGGAGTTAATCCGACTTCCGATTCGGTTTTTCTTTAAAAGTTCCGTTTTTCATAAAAACAACAATATCAAACTCTCACAACATGACTATTAATCATTAACAAAATATATTGAACAAGTTCCATTTCAAAAGAATGTATATTGTAATTTTTATCGCACTTTTACGGAAAAATACCATATAATTTAGTTTCGACATAAAACACCATTACCCCTTGCTATACTTTTAGATAGTTCATGAAGTAATGACCTACTTCTTCACAACACTCACATGTAACATAGCACGATGATATTGGGAAATATAGATTTGGGAAAATACGGTTTTACATAAAACTACCTCCGACTTATATAAAAACCTTTTTCTACAAGATTATGTATTTTAAACAAATCTTTGCAAAGCGCCGCTACAACCCATTTCGGGGAACCCGTTCAGGATGGTGCGGATTATCGCACATCCTCGGACTTAGTAGTGCGAGATGCAGACCTCCGCAAGGAGCATTCGGTTTCGAAAGATTTAAAAATATAATTCTCTTTAGAAAATGTGATTTTTATTATAAATAAAACTTATATTTTTAATAAATAAATATATTTATAATTAATATCAAAATATCTATTTTTAGTATTTATAATATTCCACATTTCCAAATTTCAAGAGAAACAACTCATTTACAAGAAAATACCATGCAATTCCATACAAGTTCAATACTTTACAAATAAATACCATATATTATGAAATTAGGTTTTACTCACTAGAAATGTCACATATATAAAATCTATATCTATGAAAACTCTAAAGACGATAATTAATTACTTGAGGTGTATTTCGAAAATTATACAAAATTATTTTTACATAAAACCCCCTCAAGTTTTATAAATTACAATAAGGACTCTAGAAAATATAGGTTTAAGCGGGACCAGTCTCTTGAGCCTCGGGGAGCCGTAGATATGGGTGCTTACCTATTTAAGGTAGACAACTTAACAAACGATGTTATCAACACGGTAATCGTCTTTGAAAAAGACACAAATCCTGCCGTCCATGTGCAGCAGTTACCGATAACACCAAAACCTAATTCAGGATTCAATTTCTTTTCTAATTGTCTGACTCAGGCTAAGTCTCAAAATAATTAATCTGACTTGAATATGATTCAAGTATATATAACAAATCAATATGAATCCATGTATTCAATCTGTTCAATATATCAATCTATATAACTTGACCGAACCGAACCATGGATATACATCCATCTACATGATTCTCCAGTTACATCCATTTACTGATATCATGGTTTCGGCAAGTCATCCATCTATACAATTTAATTACAAGACAATACAATACAAACAATACAATTAAGACATCGCGGGGTTTATAAGGGGTAGATTGGTACGGAAGGTGTTAGAAGTGGCACGAGACAGCAACTATTAAGACACCTAACCTGTATTCCATTGCCGTTGTACCGTGGCTGAACGGTTCCTTGTACTTTCCGTCCACCTTAGTCTCCGGTCTACTGGCCTCTTCTCGTATACACTGGCCTCTTCTATACCAAGCTACAAATAACAGCGTTAACACTAAATACAACATTATAACAATATAATACAACTTTAAAAGTTACACTCTCTCTGTCTATTCTATTTCTCCCTCATCTTTGGGACTTACCGAGCGTTTGTTCGCTGATGACATTCCTTCTCTTTCCTTTTTGGAATGTTGCCAGGTGATTCGGACCTTCCTGAGATCAAGACCACCAGCGAGGATTTGGACCAGCTAGCTTATGACCCAAAGCTTTAGATTCTTGTACACATTTACATTCTGTATTTTTTTCATTTCTGTTATGCCACTGTTTAGGCATTGTTTTTCCATTCCATGTATTTACTTTTCAGATGCATTGTACAAAAGAATGTTAATGAATAAAGTTGTTGTTCATTACATTTGTCTCTTATGTATATTTCTTTTATATTGCTTAGTTACGCTTAGCGTATTTACTTCTAAGTAAATACGTAGCGGCCAGTCGCGCCCTCTGCCTGTTCACCGGGAAGCAGGGTGTGACAGGTTTTGATGGTGGCCTATGCAGGTCAGAGCTGTATGGAATCCTACCATGCAGTTCAGTTCTGCGTAGACAACCTAAGCAATATAACACAAGAACCAGCAACTTGAAACATTCTTTACAATTCACATTCCTTAAATCTTATCATTTCATATACTTTGAATCTGTCCTAACCCAAAATTTTCTTTCAAAGTTATGGATTCCCTAAACAACACCAGCACCAATGTCAACAACACACCTCCACCACTACCACTCACACCTGCCGTCCCTGCTCCGATCAACGAGCAGACTGTTGTATGTATATGCCCTAGAGGCCAGTATTGTATATGTATACATATGGATACTAGGGATATGTATGTACAGAACAATCTTGCTCGGTTTTATAATATATTATTTGACTTGTTTTTACCGGGGTATGTGTATTTATTTGTATTGTTATTGTATCTGGTTTGCACATATTGATAAAGACTCGATACGGTAGTATACTATTGTGGTTTGTCTTTATCTTAACATGGCATATGTCATACTCGTTATTACATATTGCGGTTACATGTTGATAAAGCCCGCGGGATCTTGCTTGACTACCTGCGTTGTGATGGCGATCATACTTGTGGGAGCAGGGTAGTCCATAAGCACATCCTTAAATGGTCCCTAGTCGCGTGAGTATCGAGACCGGGCACTGATACTCCAGAGTAGACTGGTGTGTACGTTTCTAGCCCCGTCGGGGGATGGTTGGTCCCGCAGCCATTGGTCTGATGCACCTAAGATCGTATACAGGTGCTTACTGGATGTGAGTACACTGGACGGACTCGCCGAGAACTTCCATGTGGTACTATACCTATTGTCAGATGGAAGTTCTCAGGTAACATGTGTACAAGTTAGTCTTTAGACCCGAGATCGGCATATGTCTCGTGTGAGTTCCCATTGAACTTTGATAACTACCCTACCACGGCTCTACTGATTCGTGCAAACAGGTTTTGGTTGGGTTCAGTCCCGAGCCACATGGAGACAGTGAACGATTGTCGGGGATTTGTCTCTCCTGGTATAGGGAGTCGATATCGCACCATGATTCGATTGGTCAGGACCATAAGACCTTGGCCAAGGCACTTGGGATTTACTGATAGGTTGATCAGTAGTTTCCCGGATTGGTCCTGAGCCACATTGGCACGATTTATCAGGTTATTAGGGTCTGACGTTTACCATCCCCTAGACCCGGTATGCGATACTCTTTGACGAAGAGACCGGACTTTATGGATATTGTCACGGAGAGGCTCGGTAGGAGATCCGGATGAGTTTGCTCATCGGCCTTCCTTTTCGACAGGTACCTGGGTAGCCGTTACGTACAGCTAGTGCCGCTGACGTGCTTGTAGTTAAACCCACTGCCAGAGTACTGTCGAGTCTTTAAAGTCCCACACAGAGGGTTTCCTTGATTCAGGCGAAATGATGTAGTAGCCGTATTGGATACGTGCAGGGTTTGATCGATTGATGTACTTTGTACTCGGACTTTCGATTGGACAGTTGGTAATACTAGCCGGCTCGGGTTTGAGCCGGATTATTAAATCAGGTATTGATTTAATAATTTACATATATGTATTTCGATACATATATTCTAGTATTACGTTCTTTGTGTTATTCTATCTCTTTGGGTGTTCGGATTTTTATCTGATTGCCGGTATATATGTACAGACTGAAATCCGTATTTATTACAGATTTCCTTCTAGAAGGTGGCCACCCCATTATGTATTTTCCTTTTATTTGATAATTGGAAATGAGGTGTAAAGTGAGAGGCGAGGGAGGAATGAAGGTGACCATGCTTCAATAGTAATCAAATGAATTTATAATTCATTTTGGAGTTACTATTGAAGCATGGTTGCTAATTGTTTAATGAAAGAATTCATACACAAAACCTATGTGTGTATTTTCTCTTTCATGCTATGCTTCATAATTTCTTGAGCTCCCATTTTCTCTCAAGTTCCTCCCTCCTCTTGCTTTCCTCCACCTTCATCTTCTTCCTCTTCACTAACATTCTCATGAGTTGAGAAACAAGTGAAGAGGTTAGAAAAGAGATAGCAAACACTTAGACATTGATTGAAACGATTTCGGATTGTGTAGTATGAAAATTGTATATAGAAATCACAACCAAAAATATTTTGAACGCAATCAATAACTGTGTCGATTGTAGAAATGTTAGCGAGTGCGGATCGTCCACAGGGAAAGTGTAATCGTTCGTGTTTCGAATTAGATGAGTTGAAAGTTTAAGGAAAAGAAAAGAAAACAATTCATGATTTATAAAATTACATTTCAAGAATTAGAAAAATCTAGATCTAAGAAAGCATTAAAATCAAGAAGTGATAATTTGTGATGATTTCCAAACCAACAATCAAGATTCGAAGTGTAGCTCGTAGGAGTAGATCGGATCTATAGATGTGATGAGATCTAATGATTTCATGTTCTTATCCTTTAACAAATTGATACTAGATCGATGATAATTCATAGAGGTTAAGGATTTTGCGAAGAAGCTAGGGTTTCCTCGTCTTATCTTTTGTCCTTTCAATGAATCTCATTCAAATTCTAGCTTCAAGTAAATCTAATGATCGATTGTTGATCTCTAGTTCCGAGCGAACACAATCAAGAAAGCATCGTCTCGAAACTAGGTTATCGATCATTCGATTTACAAGAATTTACAATCGTTATAGGCTTTAAGAATTGTAAAAGAATCTAAATCATCATCATTCTATTGATCGTCACAACTCCTATACGAGCGGAGTTTTACTCAAACATCATAATAACAAACACAATCAAAAATTAAGATCGAATCATAATGTTTGAATCAAAAGATAAGCAAGATATAGAAATTTCACCTTTATTTATCGACAAATTTCGTTACAACTCTCTTGAAATTTACAAAAGGAAGGAACTAGATCGTCGATTTCGGCTTCGCTCGGCTCCTTGAGTCGCGGATCGGCTTGGATCTCTTACTCCGATGAAATCCGGCGTTGCTTTCTAAAGGTTGAAGGCTTCTTGCTTGAATGGTACTCGGGATCTTGATCTTGATTTTGAATTGGAATTAGGGTTAGGGTTTAAGGCACAAGTTGTGTCACTAAACTTGTGCTAGAAATTGGGGAGATGATGAACAACTATTAATCCTAGATCTAGGCTCCTTTTTATAGATCACAAAACCCTAGATCTACGATTTCAAATTTGAATTTTCCCTCCAAAAGTTTGTTAAAGAGAGCCTTCTAGAAATAGTTTGTTAAGCTGAGCCTTCTAGATGAGCCACGTGGAGAATCGGGAGTCTTCTGGAAGCTTGTACAGTTATAATTAGGCACGTGCAGAAAATTGAAGCAATGATGACGTCATACCACCGCGGATCTGTGGCGCCAAGGGGGTTTGGGCCGCGGATCCGCGGTCTTTTGAGGGCTTTGGAGCTTGATCTTTAAATGGTAATTCTTGGGAGGACTTGTGGGACTTTTTCTGATATGTTGAATTTTATATTTCCCTCTGGATTGCTACCAGCTCTCAAGTCTTTGAGTTGGCGTAATTTTTGGTCAGCACTATGACAATTTTGGCCTTTCTTCTGGAGTTTCCTGCATAGACTCCAAGACAAGAGTTGCGCTATACAAGAATGATGCGATGCCATGATAAACACACAATTTCCCTAAAAGTGCCGATTTTAAAGTCTAACACATGCAATCTGGTATTTCAGAGATGTTTTGCTAATATGTGCAATATGAATACCGAACACTTCTAGATGAGTGCACATGATAGGGAAATCGCCGTGTTAAAAATGCAGTATTTTCGACTGATCAGACATCCAAACTACATCCTAGATTACTTGGACTAGCATCCCAAGTTCTCTAATTGCTCTTTTGACACTTAGCAAAAAGCTAGAGCCATGGATCATATTCCCCGGGTGGATCATCAAGGACCAAGGAAGACCGGAGAATAAGCTCAATCCCGGAGAACCGACGGAGCAAGGAAAGAAGATCAAGCAAGTTCAAGGTGGCTAGTAGGAGCTAAGGATGAAGAACGAAGACCGAAGGACTTGGTTCGTTTGGTAAGAATTCCTCAATATAGTAGATAGCTCTCCTAGTGTAGCTAGTTAGTTTTATGGAAAGATCCGGGTTTAGAGTTAAACTAGTGCCAAGTTTTTGTTTATTAGAAAATTTTGTTCCATATTTGGCCACGGAAGTTGGCCGGGGCACTAGGGTAACCCTTCATGGTATCAGAGCCACCCATAAAACTTACACTAGCTAGTTCTAACGTGTTTAAAATAACGATCGACCGGATTTTTCAAAAACCGCATTTCCATTCATGGGTTTTCTGTTGATTTTTAAAAGTGCTCGAAAAATCAATTTTATGCTCTCAGAAAATCATGCAGGCTTTTTTTAGGCGACAGAAGAAAATTGGTCACGTGATCCCTCTAAACCACCGCGGAACTGCCGCGAAAACCCCCTATTGGCGGCGGATCCGCGACCGTTTTGGGGCCCACGTGAACAAAATTTCTACTGGGCCTCTTATTTTTGGAATTGTGGTTTCTGGGATAATTATTATGGGCCCAGTTTTGTTACAGTGTTGATTTAATACTTGGGGCCCACTTGGAAAGTTTAGTCGATCGTAATTTTAAAATACGTATTTTCTTATCAGTACTTAGTTTAGATTCCGCAACCGTGAATGTCATTTGATCGGTAAATCCGTCTATCTGCTATATGTTCTTTTAGACGGATTTACGAACGTGACATTCGCGTTGATGTTTCTATGGTTGTGCTGATGTTGTGGTTGGATTGTCATGGTGGATAGCATGTGGTGCAATGTTAGCAATACAGTTTATATTCATTTGTATATTTGCTATTGCGGGGCGAGCGTCCGACATGTGGACTGCCGTCTTTGCCGGATTGTATATTATTTTAGGGCACGACGGGGTTGAGGCCGATGTCACCATTTGTATATATTATTTTCTTTTTCTGTATTAGGATTACCCCGCGGTGGAGTGCACGAATAACCGGGTTCTAGAAGGCAACAAGCCCACATCTCATGGCGCTGAGACGGAGGGGGCTTCATTCTAGAGTTGGCGGGCTATTCGCCGCACTCGTAGGGGGTACAGGTTTTCATTGCGCAGGTTATCCACACGACCGGGAACGTCAAGTTTTATTTGCGGCTCAAATGAAACTCGGGGCTCTAAGATTATCCTCCATTCTGTATTGTTGACTGTGATTCTGTGATGTTGTTTATTATCATGCATGGGACGAATGTTATATATACTCATATATACTAGTAGATGTTGTATATATTTTGCACCCGCGCTAGTCCAGCCCCCGCTCTGTCGTTAGTTAAGTAACCTAACGGGTGATGACGGGGCCCAGTGGCGAATGCGGATGGCATATACGTACATCATATTTTCATTCTTTTTTGGTGTGAGGGGTTACAAACTGATGGGACCGCATTAATTTTGATTAATGCAAAATAATAAACCTATAAGATGCTGTTGGAACCAAGCTTTAAAAACTGACACTACAGACATTCTCTTTTGCTATGCACAGTGGTATTCAGTTTGGAATATCCAGCACCTCATTCGACGAGGCAAGGACCGAGATCCCTTCATCGGGAATGACCCCTTGAGTAAAAGTTTGCATCAGGGTAATAACTTCACTATAGTCGATTATTTTTTGCTTTGCATCGTGGTATTCATTTTGAATATCCTGCACCTCATTCGACGAGGAATAAGCCGAGATCCCTTCACAGGGAGTGACCTCTTTAGCAATGGTTTTCGCCACTATATATATTTCTAAAAACAACCCAGGTTCCTTCAACGATATCAAGTTCATTACGTTAACGGGATTTTCGCCAAAAACCCAGCCGTAGCCCTCTGTCATTTCCTACGGACATTACTCAGTATTCATGCTGCGTTTGTTGACCTTGTCAAGGCGTAGTTAACGGTAGCTGGGTAGTGTTTGTTTGTAGCACATGATGCGATTAACTAGGACAGTCACATAGCCTTGTTGACCTTGTCAAGGGCTTATGCGGGTGGGTCTAGGGTAATCAAGATAATGACAGGTTGAACTTGACTAGCAATTTATGATTTGTTGACCTTGTCAAGATCATAGGTTGTTAGAGGCAAAAACCACATCGGGAGTTTCAAACATACAGGAAACTTGCAGATTTAGCATACCTTCTGGAGTGTGGTGACTAGAGTGGATTCCATCTAGTGCATCACACAATGATAGTTGGATCCCGATCCCACTGATGAGTAGGATTACTCTTGGGAGATTTTTTCACTTAATAATCAATGCTATAAACCAAGTAGGTGTCTAGAACGGTGTTAGTGGGGCTACGCCTCCAGGGAAAAGAACTTATGTAATTAAGGAACTTCGCGAAAGCGTTGGAAAACCTCCCTCGAAGTACAAACACCAGCCTGGCTGAAAGGTTAAGCAAGTATTGTGACGTGCGATTAATCCTGACTAGTTCTTCTTTTAGGGTTTGAAGAAGAATTTGAGGAAACAGTGGGAGCCATCCTGATTAGATAAATTAATAAACCAATCTAATCTTGCAAGAGCGCACGCTGAGTGTTTTCCATCTCTCTCTCCAGGTAGCAACCATTTCATGCCCTAATCAAGATAATAAAATGTATCGCTTGACCGATCCGAATTCTTATTCGGGACTGGGGAACGTCGGTTCGGCTCTAACTTATGACAACGGTCATAAGTATGAGCAAGGGAAAGAGGAAAGTTTGAATTCCTTGATAACCCCATCGAGGAAGAAACATACTGTTGCGTCTTCTTCAGGTGTTCTTGTTATTGAGAACTGTTTTTCGGCCAGTCCTACCTCCTGGGTACTCGATACCGGATCAGGATCTCATATCTGTAATTTATTGCAGGGACTGAGAAAAAGTAGGATAGTTGGACCTGGTGATATATCCCTCAGAGTAAGGAATGGAGCACAAGTTAGTGCTGCAGCCGTCGGTGAATATCACCTAGTATTGCCAAATGGCAATGCTATGATTTTGAACAATTGCTACTATGTACCTTCCATGCTTTGCAACATCATATCAGTTTCTTTACTTGATAAAGACGGATATAACTTTGTTCTTGATATAAATATCATGAACATTTACCTTGATAAGGTACTGGTTGCAGAAGGTACACTGTGTAATGGTATCTATGTTCTAAATCAAAACACAGTTCTCAATGTACAAAACATACGCAAGAGGAAGAGTTCAGATACGAACGAATCCTACTTGTGGCATTGTAGACTTGGTCATATCGGAGAGAAAAGACTAAGTTACATAAAGATGGATTCTTAAATACGTTCGAATTTTCATCTTATGAAACTTGTCAGTCTTGTCTCAAAGGAAAGATGACCAAATCTCCGTTCATCGGACAAGGAGAAAGAGCATCGGAGCTCTTGGGACTCATACACAGTGATGTGTGTGGTCCAATGTCTATATATGCAAGGGGTGGGTTCTCGTACTTCATCATATTCACTGACGATCTCTCTAGGTTCGGATATGTGTATCTTATGAAACACAAATGTGAAGCTTTTGAGAAATTCAAAGAATTCAGAAACGAAGTAGAGAACATAAGATCCTCAGATCTGATAGAGGAAGGGAGTACTTAAGCACGGAATTCCTAGAATACCTAAAAGAGAATGGAATTCTCTCTCAGCTTACTCCTCCGTAGACACCACAGCACAACGGTGTGTTGGAGAGGAGGAATCGTACCCTATGGGACATGGTTCGCTCCATTATGAGTAATGCTGAGTTGCCTCTTTCATTCTGGGGATATGCGCTTCAAATGGCGGCACATCTGTTGAATCACGTTCCATCCAAGTCCGTGCCTAAAACACCATTTGAGATGTGGAATGGTAAGAAACCATATCATAAAAAATTTAAGATATGGGGTTGTCCGGCTTATGTTAAAAAGAATAAACCAAATAAACTAGAAGCACGGTCAGTTTTATGTAAGTTTGTCAGATATCCAAAAAATAGTTATGGATATCTGTTCTACCACACCGAGGAACAGAAGGTGTTTGTTGCTCAACATGCTGTTTTCTTGGAAACATAGTTTCTTGCAAAAGAAATTAGTGGGAGCACGGTAGAACTGGAAGAAATTCCAGAGGGACAAACTGTGACTGAAGACTTGGTGGAACCTCAGGATCCAATAACCCCGGATGAACCTCAGCCACTCCGCAGATCTAGTAGGATTTCTCATCCGTCCGAGAGATACTACGGTTTTCTCATAGATGGGGATCGAGAGAATTGCATCTTGGAAGAAGATGATCCTACTAGTTTCAGACAGGTCATTATCAGTAGGGACTCTGATAAGTGGCTGGATGCTATGCAATCTGAAATGGAGTCCATGTACACCAATAAAGCGTGGACCCTGGATGTTGCTCCACCTAGGGTAAAACCCGTTGGATGCAAATGGATCTACAAGAAGAAACTTAGTGTAGATGGGCAGGTGGAAACCTATAAAGCTAGACTCGTTGCAAAAGGTTTTCGTCAAAAACCAGGAGTGGACTATGACGAAACCTTTTCTCCAGTGGCTATGGTCGAATCCATTAGGATCCTGCTTGCCATTGCTACCTTCCATGACGATGAGATCTGGCAGATAGATGTGAAAACGGCTTTTCTATACGGAAGTTTAGAAGAGTGCGTTTATATGGATCAGCCGGAAGGTTTTGTAGAAAGTGGGAGCAGCGGAAAGGTGTGCAAGCTGCTTAAATCCATTTATGGATTAAAGCAAGCATCGCGGAGCTGGAACATCTGTTTTGATGAGACAGTCAAGGACTTTGACTTCATCAAAAACGAGGATGAGCCTTGTATTTATAAGAAGATTGTAGGACGAACTGTCGTTTTCCTAGTCTTGTACGTGGACGACATTCTTTTGATAGGAAATGACATTCCTATGCTACAATCGGTCAAGCTATTCTTATCACAAAGGTTCCTTATGAAAGACCTAGGTGATGCCTCGTACATTCTGGGGATCAAGATCTACAGAGATAGATCCAAGAGATTACTGGGACTTTCGCGGTCCAGTTACATAGAGACTGTACTAAAGAGATTTAGTATGGAAGATTCCAAGCGCGGTAATATACCCGCATTGCACGGAATCACCCTCTCCAAGGAGATGTCTCCCAAGACTGACGAGGAGAGGGTTTGCATGGGCACTATACCCTACGCTTCGGCGGTAGGATCTATAATGTATGCGATACTATGTACGAGACCAGATGTAGCTTACGCCCTGAGCGTGGTGAGCCGGTATCAGTCAGACCCAGGTGAGAACCACTGGAAAGCAGTAAAGAACATTCTCAAGTACCTGAGAAGGACTAAGGAGATGTTCCTGGTTTACGGTAATGGAGACCTCAGGGTCGAGTCCTTTACCGACTCAAGCTTCCAGAGTGACAAGGATGACAGCAAGTCTGTCTCGGGTTTTGTGTTTACCCTCAATGGAGGGGCGGTATGTTGGAAGAGTTCCAAACAGGATACCGTCGCAGACTCGACGATGGAGGCTGAATACATTGCTGCAAGCGATGCCGCAAAAGAGGCGGTCTGGATGAAGAAGTTCATAGCTGAACTTCAGGTAGTTCCGTCCATTGTTGATCCGATACCAGTGTATTGTGATAATAATGGGGCTATAGCTTTAGCGAAAGAACCACGGTCCTATCATAAATCCAGGCACATCTTAAGGTGGTATCACCTGATCAGGGAGATCGTAGATCGCCAAGAGATCGAGGTCCAGAGAGTGGATACGAAAGACAACACGGCAGATCCATTTACAAAGGCCCTCCCTCAAGCACATTTCGAGCGACTTTTTGGGACGTTGGGTATGCGGTACGCCAGCAGCTGGCCGTAGAGCAGACGTTGGGTATTTGGTATGCCAATCACTGGCCTTTAGTGCAAGTGGGATATTGTTGGATGTATATGCCCTAGAGGCCAGTATTGTATATGTATACATATGGATACTAGGGATATGTATGTACAGAACAATCTTGCTCAGTTTTATAGTATATTATTTGACTTGTCTTTATCGGGATATGTGTATTTATTTGTATTGTTATTGTATCTGGTTTGCACATATTGATAAAGACTCGATACGGTAGTATACTATTATGGTTTGTCTTTATCTTAACATGGCATATGTCATACTCGTTATTACATATTGTGGTTACATGTTGATAAAGCCGCGAGGATCTTGCTTGACTACCTGCGTTGTGATGGCGATCATACTTGTGGGAGCAGGGTAGTCCATAAGCACATCCTTAAATGGTCCCTAGTCGCGTGAGTATCGAGACTGGGCACTGATACTCCAGAGTAGACTGGTATGTACGTTTCTAGCCCCGTCGGGGGATGGTTGGTCCCGCAGCCATTGGTCTGATGCACTTAAGATCGTATCTAGGTGCTCACTGGATGTGAGTACACTGGACGGACTCCATGTGGTACTATAGCTATTGTCAGATGGAAGTTCTCAGGTAACATGTGTACAGGTTAGTCTTTGGACCCGAGATCAGCATATGTCTCGTGTGAGTTCCCACTGAACTTTGATCACTACCCTACTACGGCTCTACTGATTCATGCAAACAGGTTTTGGTTGGGTTCAGTGTTCATACCATAATTTTGCATTATTATATTCCCCATTCTTATGCATTTTATAAATAAACAGGTACTTTTGACCCATGTCTGCTACATAGTTGCAAGTTACAGGTTCTCGGAATAAAAACGGTGAAATTGATGAAAAAGATGATACAAAGTGAGACTGCAAATGATAAATGGTGAAATCTTGATCGTGCCTGCATTGTGAGGGACAATGAAGATCAATGAACAAAAATTCACAAAGCACAAAGGCAGCGACACGAAGAAACGATAAAATTCTACTACATTATTCACTGTAGAGATCTGGAAGAGAACCAGAAGATATCCTGAAGAAAAAACTAAAGAAACAAGAAGCCCAAAGAATTAGAAAGAAGCCTAGAAAAAATAGTGCAACAAACCACTTGTTTGGCCGCTGAACCGCGGCCAAACCATGCTTTCGGCCGCGGTTCCGCGGCCGCTCTATGCCCGTGTCGGTGGAAATTCTCTGTGGCAGTGCGCGGAGCGTTGACTAAGTCTTTTTCTTAAAGGGTATTTTTGTAATAGCAGATATGACGCGATTGTAACCTAGGATTTCTATGAATCTATAAATAGAACCCTAAAACCTGATTTAGGTCATGCCTCTTTTCATTTCATAAATTCAGATCTGTAATTCCTGTGTTGATGTTTGAAGAGAGCCATCAATAAAGTAAGATTTCTATTTCATTGCCTTAGTTTACTTTTAATTATTTGCCCTAGTTAGATAGTTAGAATGTCATTCAATTCCCTAATGAGTGAGTAGTCTCCTCGCTTGTTAGGGTTAGCTTTAGGAAAAGGTTTGAAGATGAAATCTCTCACCCTTTTCTTGTCCCATCACACATAATAATTAGGACTCCATGCAT
Source organism: Agapanthus africanus (assembly GCA_030015575.1). Lineage (NCBI taxonomy): Eukaryota > Viridiplantae > Streptophyta > Magnoliopsida > Asparagales > Amaryllidaceae > Agapanthus > Agapanthus africanus. Next base: position 370,178,019 of record CM057338.1, on the reverse strand, counting down.
ACATACACACACCGTTCCCTGCGGCACCTTACCCCTCGAGGTAACGGTGATACCGTAGTATAAAGGACCGGTTGCGTATGTTTTCCATGGAGGTTAGGGTAATAATTGAGAAAGGAAGGACAAGAACCTAGAGGAAGAAACACCGTTTCTTCCCGATGGTACTAATCCCCTTTATTAATTATTACCATAACACCTAATAGATCTAAAATAGGGTATTGAAAGCGGTGAGGAAACATTCAATTTTCCAACTTACCCTAAACCTAACACTACCAAGATTCTAGTCTAAGTATAAATCAATTTAGGTTTTAGAGATAATCCATTCACAACGTTTGGAATTAACTCGTTTGAGCAAATTAGAAAAGACACAACATCCCTGTGGACCGACCCGTATTCACCGGCTAGCTACTGAGCGACGCCATTCTTGATTGCGGTTACTAAATATTCTTAATCTAAAAATCTCTACGAATCAAATGGCGCCGTTGCTGGGGATGGCGTGTTATTTTCTTTTTACAATTTCGGGTTAATAAAAATTGAAAAATTATAAAAACTGAAAAAAAAATATAAAAATTTATCATCTTTTTATTTTGTGAAGGGTATTTTTGCTTGAATTTTGCAGGATATACAATCGAGTTCGGATCTGGAAAAATCCAGAGATCAAAACAGAAAACTGCATATCTGAACAGCAGAGGATACTCAGAACAGAAGAACTGAAAAAATCTCGAGAACCGAACCGTCAACACGACCGCGTTTCCGCCGCCAGAACCTACTTCCCGCCGCGCATCCGCGGTCTGCTGACGTCATCAGCAGACCAGAAAATTTTTTAGGAATCGTGCCGCCCAACCTACCGCGGAACCACTGCGAATTGCCCCTTCCGACTGCGGAACCGCTGCGGGTTGGTCACTTCGGCACGTGGATCCTCTCTGTAAGTCTTCTGATTTTCTCCTCTGCAAATCCCGATATATCTTTTGTCAAATCTCCTGCAGGATTTTTTGCGCTAAAAAAATCTCTCCCCCTTCCAATAATTGATCTTGTGCAGGATTCTTTGCGCCGTGCTTAAAATAAAAAAATTTGATTGCAAGTGGTTGTTACTGTTTTGCATATTTTTAATCGGACTTTAAGGGGCTTGAGACCAATCCAGATTGGGTGGGGATTTCATCACCCTTTGCAGGACCCCAGAAATCACATAAGGCATATGCATTGACCATCATTAATTAAAAAATACTAGACTCAGCCCTAAGGACGTCGAGCTCAATAGGACAGAGGACTAGTTGTAGACATCGACCGTTGATCCTAACCTGACTTTGCGGTGTCTAGGCAAGTGTGTCTAAGGCGAGTGGTTACTTAATTAGGGCCACTACTTGTAGTGGAGAGCCTCCCACTTACCTGGCACTTACCTGGCCGCAATTGGCGGTGAAGAGGCGGTTTGAGGTCCTATTTCTAGCCCTTTGGAACAAGTTAGGAGCTGTCTAGCTGACCTAGGTGACCCTAGATCTAGGCCTGATTGTGCATTTGTGGTTGATTGCATTTGTGTCAAAGCCTTTTATCGAAAATCTTTTTGCAAAGAGCACCACATAAAAAAAGGAAAATTTTTTACAAAAAAGACTTGCAAATTTTGTCGCTAAGAACTCCTTGCACCACCCACCTTCTTTCTCTTCTCCCTTCTTCCATCATGGGTACCCCACCTCATAAATCTCTTGCCGAACTTTGGTACCCTGAACCAAACTTTGCCTCTTACGCGAATTGTTTCGGTCGATTTAAGGACGACTCCTCCATGCCCAAAATTTCTTTGAAAGATCGAATAGAAGCGTCTAGAAGAAACAGTTCGACTTCGCAATCCACTTTGTATCAACCATTTCAACCTTCACCACCTTCTTACGTTGATACCACTTTTTCGAGTCCTGTTGTAACTCCGAAACCCATGTCTATTGCTGAACACATTGAACAATCTCGTAACCGATCTTTCACTCCTTTCAACACTTCGAGTTCTTTGGATCAACAAGTCCATTCACCTTTTTATCCAAATGTTGATCCTACTCCTGTCTAACCATTCAATTCCTACCAGTCCTACCCAACTTTCGCACCTTCCCTAGACATTGCTTCTACACAGCCATTTGGGAGTTTCACTTATCCAAACAACTTTTAATCTTTTACTGAAACCCCTTCACAACCCATGTCTAGTCTGGAACAGTCGTTAGAAGCATATATGGTAGCGACAAACCAAATGCTAAGGAATGTGGATGCGTCCATTGCTGCCCTTATGCAACCTAGTGAACCGGTAGCTAGTTTCCAACTAGCTCCAAAAATTCCAATGTATCATGAGGCGGTTGGACAGAGTGAGAATTTGAGTGGTGAGAGTGAGCTGTACACACTTTCAAATAAAACCTACCCATACCCAATTGAATTCCACAACTCCAGTTTTCAAACAAGAGTTCCAAATGATTCACCAGTTGAAGATAGAACGTCTAATGAGTTGTGGGACTTTGTAGTGCTTGATTTGCCAGATTGTGAAGTGTCTCTTTCGAGTGAAACCATACCTAATCCTTTTGAACTTTACACCTCCACTCTAGAGCCTAAATTAATAGATATCTATGCTTTTGATGAGGTTTCTGAAAATATTGATTTTCACTTGATTGAGGATATTGACGGCGGGAATATTTTGGATGATGAACCCGTAGATTTGATTGAAATTTTATCCCCGATTCATCATCCCGAGTCATTAAATGTTTCTCCCGAACTTCATGTGCGTCTTGATTTTGATTATAATGGCATGGATAAGCTAAATATTGAGGAGAATTATGAGGATAGTATTGAGGAGAGTATTGAGGATAATATTGAGGATGAACCATTTTTGTTTGATGAGTCGGATTTTCCTATTCATCCTCCGAACCCTTTAACTGTTATATTTCCTAAATCACCCCTTCTTTCCATCGTTCCGACCACGCAAAAGATCACGCTTGAGGACTGTGAGTTTGAAAAAATTCTGTTCGACCACAGCAGTTTGGACTCCACTAGTGCGTACCCCTTTGAATCGAACACAGTTCTCACAGACGATAATGATTACGAGTGTTTCACTTTTTCGGACGATATTGAAGACTCACCGCCCGAGTTTGAATCCTTTGAATTTTCAGATGAACCATCAGACTCGGTTGCTTACAATCATTTCGAACCATTGATGGAATCTTTCAAGTTCGAGATAGTTTACTACGGTGAGAATAAGACTATCCCTAATTCACTCCCTTTCGCCTTTCCTATCGCTTCGACCACGCAAGACTCCATCGCGTTTCCATTTCTAATGGATGGTTTACCAAGTTCGACATACCCATGTTTTCTTGCGAATCTTGAGGGATTTGACCCCATTTTTCGACGGGTTGATAAATTAGCACAATCGCTTTTAACACATCGGTCATCACATATTGCGCTAATTTATTCACTCGATTTACACCCTCAAGATCGTACTACACTTCTTTCTCTTTTCCGCCATTCTCCTCCTCCACCGAGACCGTATACCGTTTCTATCTCCACATGGTCTCGTGTGTTTCTCATTTCTTTCCTTAACATTCCATTCTTTCACCAACCCTACCATTATCACGATAAATTTTTGAATGGTTGGTGCTAACCTTTGGCCTGTGTAAGGCCTTGTTTAGTTTGGGGAGGACCTTGTTGTATATATGTATATATATATTTTTTGTTTTTTTCTTCTATTAACACTAAAAAAATTCAAAAAATAAAAAAAAATTATAAATAAATAAACAGGGGAGTGCCGACATTTTGACCATCTTGGTGTAGCATGACAGTGAGGACACTGTCAAGGTTAAGTTTGGGGGTATGCTCGGTAAGCCTTCTTCCTTCGCATTCATGTGTATGTTTTTGCATTTGCATACTTATTTTAAAACCCATAAAAATTGAAAATTTTAAAAATTTTAAAAATTAAAGTATTCAATTTTGGCCATAATTGACTTGAGTTTGACAAAAAGGTTAACTAGTTAGGAACAACTAGATCTTAGACTTAAGTGAGTTAAAAACCCTAAGAATAACTTTTCTTAAAGTTTAACGGTAGAAAGTATATGTTTTTGTAGTTTATTTAGAAAAAGGCAAATTTTGAGTTCACTTCTTGGACTAAGTTAAAACAAGGGAAAGTATTGATATCTTTATTAAAGTATAAGTTTGAAAAATAATTCCTAGCTTAAGTCTAAATTCTGAAAATATATACCCTACAAATTGCACAAACATGCACCTTGAAACTTGGAATAGTAGAGGAGACATTGAAATGCTCTTGTCTAAAGTCCTTAGTACGAAGAAAAAAATAAAATAAAAATACAAGTGTGAATAAAGAGATAATAAAAAAATGAACACCGGTTTTTGTGATTACTTAAGGCTGAATAAATAGAAAAAATATTTAGCGAGGGTGCTTCATCACCTAGTGCCTTAGACCAACTGGTTGGGAGTCACTGCTAAAGCCTTAGGTGTTACAAGACTAGGAATAACGCTTTAATGTGCATACACATTTTGTAATCGGTTGTTGGTACCTCAAGAAGTATTAACGATCACATGAAGGATGTTTTTATTTCGATTCCATTTAGATATGAATTCAAGTGAATGAATCCCATCCCCTAGCATGTTGAATCGTCTAGATCTAAATTCATCTAAAAATTCACCAATTAAGAAGTGCTTTGGACAACGGACAAGAGTATGATTGCTTGATTTGAATTTCCAAGTGTAGGGGTGATATATACACACACGTAGGGGTATGTGATTGGGGTTTAGATAAGAGATATGAATGAAGAATAGGACTTGTATCTTTAGTAGAGATGATAAAAATTTCTAAGTTGAGATGGAACCCTAGAAGGAAAACTTAAGAGATGCCAAAAGCTAAGTAGGTCTGCAGAACATATATAATCTTAAGTTAAGTAATAAGGAAGCGTGAAGAATACGGGTGGATAATTTATGAGTCAAAGATAATAGAATTCCTTGTTAGAAAACCTAATTGGAAAATAAGAGTTAATAGGCCGAATTGATAGGATTTTGTGGGTAGTATCCGCTGAAAACCCTCAGGAGACAATACTCCTCCTATTAGGGACACCTAGAGGTTTAACGGCTTGTTGCACGAGCTCAGTGCAATCGCGTTTCCCTGCAAAAGTGAGGTTAGGATTTTGTTAAGAATAAAACTAGGTTTGCTCGAGGATGAGCAAAAGATAAGTTTGGGGGTATTTGTTCATACCATAATTTTGCATTATTATATTCCCCATTCTTATGCATTTTATAAATAAACAGGTACTTTTGACCCATGTCTGCTACATAGTTGCAGATTACAGGTTCTCGGAATAAAAATGGTGAAATTGATGAAAAAGATGATACAAAGTGAGACTGCAAATGATAAATGGTGAAATCTTGATCGTGCCTGCATTGTGAGGGACAATGAAGATCAATGAACAAAAATTCACAAAGCACAAAGGCAGCGACACGAAGAAACGGTAAAAGTCCACTACATTATTCACTGTAGAGATTTGGAAGAGAACCAGAAGACATCCTGAAGAAAAAACTAAAGAAACAAGAAGCCCAAAGAATCAGAAAGAAGCCTAGAAAAAATTGTGCAGCAAACCACTTGTTTAGCCGCGGAACCGCGGCCAAACCATGATTTCGGCCGCGGTTCCGCGGCCGCTCTATGCCAGTGACGGTGGAAATTCTTTGTGGCGGTGCGCGGAGCGTTGACTAAGTCTTTTTCTTAAGGGGTATTTTTGTAATAGCAGATATGACGCAATTGTAACCTAGGGTTTCTATGAATCTATAAATAGAACCCTAAAAACCTAATTTAGGTCATGCCTCTTTTCATTTCATAAATTCTGTAATTCCTGTGTTGATGTTTGGAGAGAGACATCAATAAAGTAAGATTTCTATTTCATTGCCTTAGTTTACTTTTAATTATTTGCCCTAGTTAGATAGTTAGAATGCCATTCAATTCCCTAATGAACGAGTAGTCTCCTCGCTTGTTAGGGTTAGCTTTAGGGAAAGGTTTGAGAGATGAAATCTCACACCCCTTTCTTGCCCCATCACACATAATAATTAGGACTCCATGCATACATACACACACCGTTCCCTGCGGCACCTTACCCCTCGAGGTAACGGTGATACCGTAGTATAAAGGACCGGTTGCGTATGTTTTCTATGGAGGTTAGGGTAATAATTGAGAAAGAAAGGAAAAGAACCTAGAGGAAGAAACAACGTTTCTTCCCGATGGTACTAATCCCCTTTATTAATTATTATCATAACACCTAATAAATCTAAAATAGGGCATTGAAAGCGGTGAGGAAACATTCAATTTCCCAACTTACCCTAAACCTAACCCTAGCAAGATTCTAGTCTTAGTATAAATCAATTTAGGTTTTAGAGATAATCCATTCACAACGTTTGGAATTAACTCGTTTGAGCAAATTAGAAAAGACACAACATCCTTATGGACCGACCTGTATTCACCGGCTAGCTACCAAGCGACGCCGTTCTTGATTGCGGTTACTAAATATTCTTGATCTAAAAATCTCTACGAATCATTCAGTCCCGAGCCACATGGAGACAGTGAGCGATTGTCGGGGATTTGTCTCTCCCGGTATAAGGAGTCGATATCGCACTGTGATTTGATTGGTCTGGACCATAAGACCTTGGCCAAGGCACTTGGGATTTACTGATAGGTTGAACAGTAGTTTCCCGGATTGGTCATGAGCCACATCGGCACGACTTATCAAGTTATTAGGGTCTGACGTTTTCCATCCCCTAGATTCGGTATGCGATACTGTTTGACAAAGAGACCGGACTGTACGGATATTGTCACGGAGAGGCTTAGTAGGAGATCCGGATGAGTTTGCTCATCGGCCTTCCTTTTCGACAGGTACCTGGGTAGCCGTTACGTACAGCTAGTGCCGCTGACATGCTTGTGGTTAAACCCACTACTAGAGTACTATCGAGTATTTAGAGTCCCACACAGAGGGTTTCCCTGATTCAGGCAGAATGATGTAGTAGCCGTATTGGATACGTGCAGGGTTCCATCGATTGATGTACTTTGTACTCGGACTTTCGATTGGACAGTTGGTAATACTAGCCGGCTCGGGTTTGAACCGGATTATTAAATCGGGTATCGATTTAATAATTTACATATATGTATTTCGATACATATATTCTAATATTACATTTTTCGTGTTATTCTATCTCTTTGGGCGTTCGGATTTTTATCTGATTGCCGGTATATATGTACAGTAGACTGAAATCCGTATTTATTACAGATTTCCTTCTAAAAGGTGGCCACCACATTATGTATTTTTCTTTTATTTGATAATTGGAAATGAGGTGTAAAGTGAGAGGTGAGGGAGGAATGAAGGTGACCATGCTTCAATAGTAATCAAATGAATTTATAATTCATTTTGGAGTTACTATTGAAGCATGGTTGCTAATTGTTTAATGAAAGAATTCATACACAAAACATATGTGTGTATTTTCTCTTTCATGCTATGCTTCAATTTCTTGAGCTCCCATTTTCTCTCAAGTTCCTCCCTCCTCTTGCTTTCCTCCACCTTCATCTTCTTCCTCTTCACTAACATTCTCATGAGTTGAGAAACAAGTGAAGAGGTTAGAAAAGAGATAGCAAACACTTAGACATCCAAACTACATCCTAGATTACTTGGACTAGCATCCCAAGTTCTCCAGTTGCTCTTTTGACACTTAGCAAAGAGCTAGAGCCATGGATCATATTCCCAGGATGGATCATCAAGAACCAAGGAAGACCGGAGAACAAGCTCGATCCCAGAGAACCGACGGAGCAAGGAAAGAAGATCAAGCAAGTTCAAGGTGGCTAGTAGGAGCTAAGGATGAAGAACGAAAACCGAAGGACTTGGTTCGTTTGGTAAGAATTTCTCATCATAGTAGATAGCTTTCCTAGTGTAGCTAGTTAGTTTTATGGAAAGATCCGGGTTTAGAGTTAAACTAGTGCCAAGTTTTTGTTTATTAGAAAAATTTGTTCCGCATTTGGCCACGGAAGTTGGCCGGGACACTAGGGTAACCCTTCATGGTATCAGAGTCACCCATAAAACTTACACTAGCTAGTTCTAACGTGTTTAAAATAACGATCGACCGGATTTTTCAAAAACCGCATTTCCATTCATGGGTTTTCTGTCGATTTTTAAAAGTGCTCGAAAAATCAATTTTATGCTCTCAGAAAATCATGCAGGCTTTTTTTAGGCGACAGAAGAAAATTGGTCACGTGATCCTTCTAAACCACCGTGGAACCGCCGCGAAAACCCCCTATTGGCGGTTCAAGAGTTCGACGATGTGTTTCCTAACGATATATCAGGCTTGCCTCCCAATCGAGCTCTTGAATTCAGCATTGATTTAGTACCAGAAGCACAACCGGTGATCAAAACACCTTATCGATTAAGTCCGGATGGTTTGAAGGAAGTCCGAGCTCAGTTGGATGAATTATTGGCGAAGGATGTGTTCCCCCAATCAGAGCAAAACTCTGTTCAAATTATGAAATTTGAAATGAAGCAGCTCTTCATAACAGCACTCGCGCTAAATGCGCCAGCGCTGAGAGTCAAAGACTCTGCTGCAGCGCTCATGTGCAGAGCAAAGAGCGCTAGCGCTAAATGCGCTAGCACCTAGAGTCAAAGACTCTAATGCAGCGCTCACATGCAAAGCACAAGAGCGCTAGTGCTGGAACTAAATGTTCCCACCGTTGGATCAAAGATCCAATGGAGATGATAAATCGTCAATTGACCAGAATAAAATTCTGTTAAGGAAACATTCCTCAGAATCTTTCCAAACAGGAAAGATTGTGCTATTAAAATCAGAACACCGTTGGATCAATGATCCGATGGTGATTAAAAAAATCACCAAAATACAGAATAAATTCTGTATGGGAAAATTTCCCAATCTTGTCAAAAACAAGAAGATTGCCTTCTGTAAATCAGAAACCCTTGGATCAAAGATCCAACGGTGGGAAATCTCTAAATCAATCAAAGGAAAGATTTCCTTTACTGATTCAACAAATCGGCCATCACTATATAAAGGCCCCAAGACTTCAAGTCTAAAAGAGAGGAACCCCCCCTAAACTTTGAAAAAGTTCAGAAAGAAGAGCAAGCTCTCAGCAGAAAAAGAATTTCTTCAAGGTAAAAAAAAGAGATCAAAATATCTCATCAGAAAAAGAACTTAGTTCTTTTACCCGATCATAGATCTATATGACAAATTGTCTTTCACAAAAAGTTCATAACATCTTATTAAAAGGGGGGAGAATAATTCAATTCTCTTAGGATCACAAACCCCTAAAGGAAAAGCCTTTCACCAAAAACATAAGAGATTGAAATATCTCCTATAAAATAAGAACTTTGTTCTTAGATCCATGAGACAAAGTCTCTTATAAGAGAGAATTTAATTCTCAGGGAGCAGAGTTGCCTAAAAAGAGCCTTAGCGCTCCAATTAAAAGAAGCGCTTCAGCGCTCCAAAATCTAACGCACAGCGCTGTAGAGCCCTAGCGCTCCAATTAAAAGAATCGCTTCAGCACTCCAAATCTAGCGCACAGCGCTTCAGAGCCTTAGCGCTCCAAATTTAAAGAAGCGCTATGCGCTCATTGTCTGGCGCACAGCGCCAAGCGTGCCACGTGCTCCTCACGTGTGCGCTATTTCACAAGAAGCGCTCTGCGCTCATTGTCTGGCGTACAGCGTCAAGCGCGCCACGTGCTCCTCATGCGTGCGCTATTTCACAAGAAGCGCTCTGCGCTTATTAACTGGCGCACAGCGCGCTACATGCTCCTCACGTGTACGCTAAGAGAACATAAACTGTTCTTTAAATAAAGCCCTAGAGCTATGATAAATGCTTAGCACTCAATACAAGACAAAAAGGCTGTCAAAACACAAACCAATGCTCAGCATTGTTAAATGTTCAACATTTTAACTAAATGGACCGAGCCCAAGTTGGCCACAGATCCTTAATTCAGATTAATTGAGCCCATATGCTCATAAATTTTTGATTTTAGTCCTAAAATGGACTACAGATCTCCCAACCAATATTGGTTCAAGGGTACATCTCTTCACTCCTCTGATATGTGTTGTTGTAATCCTTCAACGTCTTCAGAGAGGTGACGGGTCCCGACAACTAGACATTCCACGGACTGTGGGGTCCTTAAACTCATGGACTATGATGTCCTTAAACTTTACGGGCTGTGGGGGCCTTAAACTCATGGACTATGATGTTTTTAAACTTTACAGACTATGATGTCTCTAAACTACCATGGACTGTGAGGTCCTTAAACTCATAGACTATGATGTCTTTAAACTTTACAGACTATGATGTCTTTAAACTGTCACGGACTATGATGTCCTTAAACTTCTGGACTGCAATGTCCCTAAACTAAAACAATAGAGCCCAAATGCTCTTTTGTTGGATCTAAACGATTCTGTTAAGTAGATCTTAGTCTAAAATAAGACTAACGTATCCTTAACAACCACTTAAGTTGATCTTAATCTCAAACGAGATTAACCATCCTTAAATCAATCCAACTACAGATCCCTCAACTGACACTGGTTCATGGGTACATCTCCTCACACCTCTGATATATGTTGTTGTAATTCTTCAACGTTTTCAGAGAGGTGGCGGGTCCCGGCAACCAGACACTCAATGGACCGTAATGTCCCTAAACTAAAACAATAGAGTCCAAATGCTCTTTTGTTGGATCTAAATGATCCTGTTAAGTAGATCTTAGTCTAAAATTAGACTAACGTATCCTTAACAAACGTTTAAGTTGATCTTAGTCTTAAATGAGACTAACGATCCTTAAACCCAACTCAAACCCAAATCTAAGAAAATACGGATTTGGACTAATCCACGCCCTATGGGCGACAACATAAATTAGTCTCCGTATACAATCCACGGGCAACCAAAAATAAAACAAACACACACGATACAAAGTGACCTTCTGGAGCAGGAGAAAGTGGTTACCGCGATGCGGTAACGTAATTAACCGCAGAGGCTTGCGCCTGCAGGGAAAAGCGTCCCCACAATCAAAAACCCCTCGCAAACGAGGAGGAATCTGACGAAGTCTGCTACAACGGCCGCATCTGTCCAAACCTTCGATACAGCCCTGGAATCAGCAGTTAGTTGAATTCCCGGTGCAAGAGTTCTCGTATCCGGTCAACCAGTATACACGATGTCTAAATCAACTTGGTATTTTCAGAGAGATGGACGGATAAAACCCAATAGCATCTGCCCCCAAAATTTAGGCCGGACGTCCCAACGTCCCGGTCGCGTCTTTTCGACGGAGAACAGATTTTGGCACGCCCGGTGGGATCTTTTCCTCTTTCCACTCTACACTTCATGTGTCGTGTTCGCGAACAAATCGCGGTTTAATGTGGTTGCCCTTGGATTCGAGGTACTAAGATTTGGTGTCTTGCTCCGTGCAGAAAACAAAAAGATCAATGGCTTTCAACTGCACAATCTACAACAACTGCAATAACTCCCACTCCGTCCTTACTGGAGGAGTGACTTATGGGCCTCAGGCGGCCTCCGTTTTTACGATGCCGGTGGACCAGGTGACGCAAGCCACCACAGGGCTATTCTTTGGGACCATACTCCCACCCATGAGCTTCAATGTCCCAATGCCGTTGCAAGAAACTCCAAAGAAGTTGGTCTTTGATCGGCTTGCAATTACTGCGGTCCCTCTCAATAGGTTGCCCAAATCCAACGCCTCAGTTTTTAACAGACTAGGCCAAAACCCCAATGGGCCCGTGAAGAAGCCCGCGATACCTGAAAGGGTTATCCCGAAATGGATAGCCATCCCTGCTCCAGTGAACGAAGTCATCAGAGCGGCTTTTCCTGCTAAAAGATCAGTCATTGGAAGACCGGTCGCTCTAACTCCCGTTCCGGACGAAGTCACCAAAGCTGCTACCCCTGTCCAAAAGTCTGCCTTCGACGGGTTGGCTATCCTCTCTCAGCGGACATCAGTTTTCGATAGGCTGGCACCGGCAATAACCCTTCACCAGAGCAGGGGCATGATGAAGCCACCTCTATAGCTGAGCCAATACCATCTGCAAGGCATGCTTGATGTTGCCACTGGCGCCGAGTGAGGAAAGCTGGGGGCAATTCCCCTTCCGAACTGACTCCACCAGCTCCGATGGTGGAAATTGATGTTGCTGTTCCAACTGGGAACTGCTTTGAACCACTTAGGAGGGTGCGCAAAAACTCTCCGACGGCCGTGCTAAAAAGGTCTCCTCCGCCTATGGGAAACGTTACAAAGGTGAAGCCAGAGCAGCCCCCTCAGCGGTTGTCCTCTAAAATTCACAAGGTTTGGCAACCGGTCCAAAACTCGGTGATCAACCAAGACTACTCCCGCCGATAGAAGAAGATGAAAGTTCGGCAAGAGAAGGACCACCCTGTCATGCCACAGAAGATGTCATCTATTTGGGTGCCCACTGCAACGGCTCCCTCAACTTCGATCACACACAAAAGAAGGAGGCCGGAGAAAGTCCCTGTGTCCGCGAAGAATCTCAAGGGCACTGAATCTAAACGCCCCAAGTCTGGGGGTATGGTGGTGCACACTGTTAAATGGCATCCGGGAAAGAAGATAGCCGTATCTCTACGGGTCATCGACCACTCACCAGATCCGTAACAAAGACCCAGGAGCAACAACAGAAGCTTTAGGAAATGTTAACACAGATGGTCGTACTCACTGGGACAAAAGAAAGCCCGGAGACGTCGTCAGAGCAGCGTCATGAAAAAAAAACCGATGCTGAGTTCCTCCGCAGAATCCTCGAGAAAAAGAACAAAGAGGCAACGGAACAAGCTGCCAACATAAAACGAATGGCGCCTTTATTCCAAGACATGGTCGGGATGGTGTTACAGCCGGATCCTCTAGCTGAAGACCCTCCGATTATCCTTGAAGACGATAGGGGAGAGACATCGAACCCTCTTCCGGCTTGTTCAGCAGCCAAAGAGGAGACCGTCTCCAAAGCCGTCCTGGATGACTATATCGCTCAATAGATACGAGCTCATCAGGTGAACGAAGCAGCCGGCCAAATTGTTAAGACTGGATGACCCTATCCGGGTTGGTATGACCAAATAAAATACCCGCCGGGATATACGATCCCTAAATTCCATGTATATAAGGGGACGGGGAATCCACACCAACACGTGGCTCAATTCAGGGCTCTGTGCGGCAACACCGAAGGTGACGATAAGCTACTGCTTTGCCAATTCGTTGGCAGCTTATCGGAGACAGCGTTTGAATAGTACTCTGAACTCCTGAATGACTCCGTTAAGACGTTTGCAGAAATGGAGTTACTCTTTACACAAAAGTTCGCAAGCGCCAGCGAACGCACCTTAATCACGACACTAATTAACGCCAGGGTGAAGCCGGGCGAAACATGGGTCCAGTACGCAATACGGTGGCGGAATCTATGGTCGAAGTGCGAGCAGCGCATCGAAGAAGTGCCTGCGGTAGGCATGTTCATGGGTACTCTTGATCCGCAGGCGACCATATCCCAGTTCATGATGTTCTTCAAACTAACTACCTTCCATGCCTTGATTGAAAATCTAGCCCAAATGGATCAGATGGGTCATAGACCATCTTCTTCGAAGGTGGAACCTCGAAACGAAAAGGGGAAAGAGAAAGCGACCTTCGTCGCCAATGCTCAGCAGCAGCCCAGTAGTCCGAAACCAATTGATCGCCAAGACGATAGACGGCGATTCTTTAATGAGAAACTGAAGAGCCCTTATTTGTTTCTTCGGGATAAAACGAGGAGACTGTTCGAGCTGGCGGTGCCCAACAGGCTCATCACCTTGCCGGATCCAAAATGCCCATTGCAACCCGGTGAGGCCAATAATCCCAATTATTGCCCCAATCACCAAGTAGTAGGCCATCCAATCGAAAATTGCTTCGTCTTCAAATGCTGGATTGAGGACCAATACCAACAGGGCACATTCGCACTGTCTGAGAATTGGAAAGTAAGCGCACTGTCTGAGAATTGTAAAGTAAGCCCGCCTCAGCCGCACGCTCTTAAAAAGGGAGACACACCGGAAGCATCGTGCTCTTTTATATAAGAAGCTCCATAGAAGGTCACTCTTTCAGCCAAGACGAAAAGATTGCTGAAGGATCTCCAAACATGTCCGGCGATCAGGTGGAAAAGTTCGCTGGAAACCGAGGTCATCGAGGGAATGCTGAAGCCGCGCCCGATGCCAAGAATTGGTAGTGATAGTCAAAACGCCCATGCCCGTTCGTCAAAGTCTTTAGAAAAGAATAAGAAGACCAAAAAGCCCGTGAAGCCTGATGACAAGCGTGCGGACCTGCAAAGACATATTGACGCTCTGGAAGAATATAACCAGAAGCCGCGAACCCCGGTCACGCTCTAAGAGTTTCTCAACCACATCCTTGAGGATGGAGATGATGACAATGATGGGGGAGAAGACTTGTCAGAACCCGAGAACTATGTGGCGAGCTGCCACATGATCTCTCACTCGTCAATAGATGGTGAAGAAGCTCCTGATGCAGAGAAACTAGGGGTAGATCCCGAACCGGAACTCCTAGAACCGTCAGATGAGATGATTGACATGTTGCTGAACGAGGCCCGTCAAAAAAGCAAATCTGACAGAGAACGAGAAACAGCCATATATGAAAGGGCCAAGCGCCAGCATCACGTTGAAGAAGCTCCGGTATTGAGAAGCCATAGAGTACCCCAACCGGATAGAAGCACTTCTGCTGCCAGCAAAAGCAAGCTTAAGACAAGGAAGCAATTCGCTAAATCCCTGTCGATGGGAATGAAGTTGCCGCCTTTCAAAGAAGACACTTCAGAAAATACGTTCCCCGGCGGACTAGATGCACATCCAAACTACTGCTTATATCATCGGAGGATCGCGCACCCTACCGAGGAATGCATGGCCTTTAAAAATTGGTGGCAGGGATACGTTGCTCATCGACAGCATTTCAAGCGGATGAAGCGCAAAACTCGTCGAGAGCAAAGAAGCGCGACCGATGAGCATAAAAGAACTGGCGGCAATTGTCACATGGTTGATAGCAAGGGATCGCAAGTTTTCACCTTCGGGAGTGATTCTGATGAAAAAATAGCCCTCAGCCCTTTCTTTAAGGAATCCATCTCTAAAACAGAAGAGACGAAGACCTGCGAGAACATTCAGCTACGCAATCGTACGCTACCCGAAAAGAATCTCGGATCCACAAACAAGGGATCGAACAGAAAAGATAAGGGGAAGGAAAAAGTCCCTGAGGATATCGCCCTCGATAATCGAGTCGTCGAAGAGTTGGCAGCCAAGGACCCGCCCAAGAAAAACAAGGTGGATTATAATGTTCTGGCACACCTGAGGAAAATACCCTCGCTGCTAAGCATTCTCGATGCCCTCCTGCTATCTAAAGAGGCGAGAGATTCTTTGATCAAGGCACTATAAGAGCCCGAGTAGTTCCAAGCTTTCCTTGCCGAAGAAAAGATACAGGACGAGCTGGAAGAAGTTCACACAGCTGACATCACTTTCGGCGATGAAGACCTCCTCCTCGGAACATGCGAGCACAACCGTCTCTTGTATGTCGCCGGATACTGTCATAACATCAAGATAGGCAAAATCCTGGTCGACAATAGGTCCTCCGTCAACCTTCTTATTGTAAGAGTGTTGAAGGAGATTTGCATGAGCGTTCAACACCTCGCTCGGGATAAAATTACTATCTCTGGGTTCGATTCCCAGTCATCACGGACGCTCGGGTCTGTGATACTGACGTTACGCTTTGGGCTGCTTGTCACTGACATCAAGTTTCATGTTATTGACGCGCGGACTTGCTACAACGCTTTGCTCGGCAGGCCTTGGTTGCACGAGTACAATATCATCCCTTCTACACAACATCAGTGTATGAAGTATTTCAAGGATGGTCTTGAGTACACCGTAACGGGGGAGATAAAACCATTCTCCCTGAATGAAGTCCGCAAATACGAGGACGCAAAGTACTTTCTTCCAGACTTCGAAGACACGGAAATGTGCCATAAGCCGGAGAATAAGAAGAAATCTATCACCGCCATTCCGGTCTTCGGCAGTGATACCAAGGAGGAAGAAGAAATAGTCTATCCGGGACTGCCCCAATGCAACAAGCCTAGACCGTCTATCCCTATGTTGATCTTCGGCAGCGACTCTGAAGACAAGGTCAATGTAGTGTTCTCGGTCCGGCCATCAATACGAGCCTTCACTGGCGATGAACGGAGTTTGTAATTGCCATGGTTCCGCAAGAGCATTACAAAGAGCTCGACCCACTTGATACCTATAGTATGCAAGAACTGCAGACGTTCTACGTCCCTCCCAGGCAAAGAGATGAAAAGGCGATCCTCTTTTATCGATCCACGGAAACCAAAATGGAGAAAGAAATCTGGTATGGTGCCAATTCTACACTTGACAGGCTCTAGCCCATCCGTCTGCCCAGATACTACACAGAAGGATTAAAAAGGCTATTGAGGCGCCAAGGCGTACCCTTGAAGCAGACTGCTTGATGTTTCCCGCCGAAACACGGAGACGCGACCGCGCGGGTCCGTCTTGCCTGAATTTTGGGGCAGATGCTAATTGGTGTTATCCGTCCACCTCTCCGAAGATGCCAAATTGATTTATGACACCATGCATCGAAGGTTTAAACGGATGCGGCCGATGTTGCAAACTTCGTTAGATTCCCCCTCATTTGAGGGGTTTTTGACTGTGGGGACGCTTTTCCCGGCAGGCGCAAGCCCCTGCAGTTAATTACGCTACCGCATCGCGATAAACACTTTCTCCTTCTCCAGATGGTCACTTCGTGTCGTGGGTGTTTGCTTTGTTTTTGGTTGCCCGTGGATCGTCTACGGAGACTAATTTATGTTGTCTCCCGTAGGGCATGGATTAGTCCAAATCCGTATCTTCTTAGATTTGGGTTTGGGGGTTGGGTTTAAGGATACGTTAGCCTCATTTGAGACTAAGATCAACTTAAACATTTGTTAAGGATACGTTAGTCTCATTTTAGACTAAGATCAACTTAACGGGATCATATAGATCCAACAAAAGAGTATTTGGACTCTATTGTTTGGTTTAGGGACATTGAGGTCAATTAGTTTAAGGACATTACGGTCCATCGTTAGTTTAAGGACATCTCGGTCCAGGTTAAGGACATCATAGTCCGTGAGTTTAAAAACCTCAGAGTCAAGGTTAAGGACATCATAGTCTGTGAGTTTAAAGACCTCATAGTCAAGGTTAAGGACATCATAGTCTATGGGCTTAAGGACCCCACAATCCAGTTTAAAGACGTCATAGTCTGTGAAATGTATAGTTGTCGGGACCCGTCACCTCTCTGAAGACGTTGAAGGATTACAACAACATATATCAGAGGGTTCAGAGATGTACCCTTGAACCAATTTTGATTGGTAGATCTGTAGTCCAATTTGGAACTAGGATCTGTTAAAAGATTTATGAGCATATGGGCTTAATTAATCTGAATTTGAGAACTTATGGCCAATCTTGGGCTAAGTCCAATCAAGTTAAAATGTTTTAACATTTATTTTGGGCTGTTGGAGCCTTTGTTTGGGCTTAGCCCTTTTAACAATGTTTGAATTCTGACAATATTTTGTCTTTTATTCAATGCTGGGCATTTATTATAGCCTTGAGCTTATTAAAGAACAATTTATGTTCTATCAGCGTGACACGTGGCGCGCTTGGCGCTTTGTGCCAGTCAAAGAGCGCAGTGCGCTTCTGCCAAGTAGCGCACATGTAAGGGACACGTGTCATGCTCGGCGCTAGGCGCCAGATGATGAACGCATAATGCCAATTTATGAGCGCAAAGCGCTAGTTCATGAGCGCATCGCGCTTTCAGTTTAGTGGCGCACACGTGAGTGACACGTGGTGCACTTGGCGTTGAGCGCCAGCCCATGAGCGCAATGCGCTATTTCAGAAGTGCAAGACGCTAGTTGTTAAGCAGTACATGCGCGATTGACACGCGGCGCATTTGGCGCTGAGCGCCGGTCCAGAGAGCGCAGAAGCATAGTTCAAGAGCGCAAAGTGCATCTGATCAATTTTATGATCAAAAAAGAGACTTTGTCTCAAGATTCTAAGAACAAAAGTTCTTCAATCTCTTATGTTGATAAAAGGCTTTGCCTTTATGGATCTACGATCTATGAGAAAGAAGTAAATTCTTCTTTTATTTTATGATGAGATCTTTTGATCTCTCTATGAAAGACTTTTTGTCTTTTTAGATCTATGATCTTTTAAAGAAGTGAATCCTTCTTTTTAAATTATGAGATGATTTCATCTCTATGTTCATTATCATCATCTTTTTACCTTGAAGAAAAAGAATCTTCTTCCGAGAGCTTGCTCTTTATCTTTGAGTTTCTCAAAGTCTATGGGGGGGGTTCTCTGTCTCTTTTTTGTATATCCGAGACTTGAAGTCTAGGAACCTTTTTATAGGGTATGCTGATTTATTGAATCAGTTAAAGAGATCTTTCTCTGATTGATTTGGGGATGTTTCCCCACCATTGATCTTTGATCCTAGGGCCTCTGTTTTACAGAAGGCAATCTTCTTGTTTCTAACAAGATTGATAAATCATTCCATGCAGAATTTATTCTGTCTTTTGGTAATTTTTATTTACCATTGGATCATTGATCCAACGGTGCTCTGATTTACAGAGCACAATCTTGTTATTTGGAAAGATTTTGAGGAATCTTTCCTTAACAGAATTTAATTCTGATTAATTAATGATTTATCGTTATTATCAGATCTTTGATCTAATGGTGAGGAGCTTTTAGTTCCAGCGCTAGTGCACCCGTCCTCTGCACGTAGTGCGCTGCTTGAAGGGCAGCGTACATTGCGTCAGCGCACCTGTGTTTGACACGTAGTGCGCTGCATGGAGCACAGCGCAGCTAGCGCTAGCGCACACGTGGCGTGCTACTTAGAGCGCAGCGCACCTAGAGCTAGCGCCCACGTGCTTTGCACGTAGTGCGCTGCTTAGGGCGCAGCGCACTTGGCGCTGCATCTGAAGCGTTGCTTCATTTCAAAAATTAGAATTTTAAACAGAGCTTTGCTCTGATTGGGGGAAACAAATGCCCCCTACCGTTGCGTGCACGTGGCCCACATATGAGTGCAGCGGTGGCAATATCTGCGCCCTTGGATCAAATCAGAAGTTGAAACGGCACTCGGTGCCTATAAATAGGACCTTTGGTCCTTAGGACGATTTCTGTTCATCTTCTTCTTTGTTTTCTGAGAATTTTTATTCTCTCACAGAGCATAGCTCTCCATCTTAAGAATTTTCTTAAGGACAAAAACTCTGTCAAAATTTAGGTAAAGATTAAATCTTTTAATAATCTAGGGTTTTACCTATTAACAGAGCCTTGCTCTTCATAGATCTTTGATCTAAATAACACCCTTTTAGGGTTTCATTAACAGAGCTTTGCTATCATGGAATCATAGATCTAAAGAGATCTCCTTCAGGGTTTCTTAACCCATCAACAGAGTTTTGCTCTTTTGAAAACAAGTAGATTTGTTAATCTCTTATGAAGAACTCTTAAGAGTTCATTCATGGATCTTGAAGATCTCAGAATATTTAAATCATAAAAATTGATTTCAATTTTTCTGATGGATTATTCCATCATCATTTTTTCCAGAGCAAGGCTCTTGAGGAATTTTTATTCCTTCATGATTAGAGTTTGACAAGTGTCACTCTGTCACAGAGCACTGCTCTCAAAGGGAGATTTACTCCTCTGCCCGAGAGATTTCTCATTTAATGAAAATTTATTGAGGATTTCCTCATTTAACGACAGCCTCATCAAATGATGAGGCTGTTTTATTAATGATGAACTGTCATCTAGATTTTGTGGGCCCTCTTTGGTCCCTCTCTACTGCATTGCAGTGTGGTACAAATTCTAAAGTACCAAGTGTCAGAATTTAAATTAAATTATAACACTGACAGTTGACTTTTGTCCCTTTTCGCTCAGGCGACATGTCTTTCGATCCCTTTTCCCCGTTTGTTCGTTCAGAGGGAGGATTCCTTGGAGCGCCTGTAGACCGGGAAGTCTTAGCATTGATCAGAGATCATGACCCGGAACATAAGAACCTTCACCTCTGGGGGACATGGTACAATCAAACTATTAAGGGTCGGCAGAGCTTTTCGTGCGCGGTACCCTCAGAGCCCATCATGGCGATCCATTATGCCAACCCACCCCCGGTGAACTATACCGTGGAAGAAGTCAACTGGACTTCGGGAGGTCTTCTTCGGCCTGCTATGGCTTCGATACCTGTTCAGCCTCCAATGGCTTTGGATACCCTGGGGCGACGTATTTGTCAAGGCGAGGCACAACCGTGGGGACAACCATATATGATAGGGCTAATTCCTCGTCATCCAGCTGGCTATCTGCAATGGGCCCGCTACATTCTGTCAGCGAAGAAGTCACAGTTGTTGAGGCTTGGGTTGTATCCCGCCATTTATGCTTCTCTCTTCCAGTATTCTACGCTTCCCGCCTGGTAGGTTAAGGCCTTTCTGGAGCCGTGGAATATTCCTATTCACACCTTCCTTTCGCTGGACCGAGAAGTATCAATTTCCTTAGAGGAATTTGCAGAAGTTTATGGCTTACCGGTTATGGGGGAGCATTATGAGGAACTGCTTCCTACAGATGAATACGTTTTTGGTGCCAAGCCAATGATGACAGACCTTACCCCAAGAGAACGTCATTCAACACCAGTTCCCTAGTTTAATCAAAGTGTTGAATATTTATGAGGGCTTTTTTCTCGAATCTAGGAGCCGCGGGGTTAATTAAAAGGATTTCATTTCTCGTTTTCTCCATCCGTAAGTCCTCTCGAAGGAAGCTGCTAAATTCGCCAAACTTGACGACCCTTTCGGCTTAGGGTTAAACAACTTCCCAACGGCGGAGGCAGATCAAAAGAGTTTCTTCCTTCCCAACACTCCCTTTGTTTCTTTCGCGAAGGTCGCAGTCCCTGGGATTGATGAGGAAACGTTCTTTTTGGGGTTTCTTGGGCTATGGCTGAGCTGGTTTGCGTTCCCGATGCACCCTCGCCTATGAGGCCGTCTGTCTTCTACCCAGCTCACCGAATGGTCATTGGGGTGAAAGTGGCTGTCGGGGTTGCCGGGTTAGCTCATCTGTATTACGGTCTCAGCTAAGCGGCGGATACTACTGAACCCGGAGTGCAGCATGTGAACTTCTTGATGCATTACTTCATGTCATGGATCAAGCTACATGCACTTGGCGTTTTCGGTATTCATAAAAGGCCGTCCTTCCACGACAGGTGAGGCTTCCCTAGGATTATGCGATTAGTCGACGCCTCTATTGTAAATCCGTCACTGCGAGAAGCTAGAGGTTTGCTCCTTCGTCCTCGCACGGTTGGAGATTGCATGACTTTCACTGACAAGATCCTGACTATCGGCAAAGAGTCCGCGACAACGGTGCAGCCATTGCGGGACATTTTTAAAGATGGAGCCTCTGTTTTGAAAGCTCGGGAAATCCTTCATTTATATTCCATCAGACCGGGCTTTCTAGTGTATAGGAAAAATGATGTGGCGTTATTCATGAGATACAATCCGCACCATTTCGCCCAGCAACTGAGCTATAATCAGGGAGTCCCGCTTGAGGTTTTCTTGTTAGAACCTGCTGTCACTAAAGAGGGAATGCGAAACGTGTTCAGACCATAATATTGTATTATTATATTCCCTATTCTTATTCTTTTTATAAATAAACAGGTGCTTTTGACGCATGTCTGCTACATGTTACAGGTTACAGGTTCTTGGACAGAAAACAGTGCAAACGATGTAAAGACGATGAAAATGTAGACTTTAACCAACAAACAGAGAATCTTGATCAAGCCTACATAAGGAACAATTCACAAAGCAAGATTCAAGACATCGACTCAAAGCGAACGGTTAAAAATCCATTGCAAATTATTCACTGAAGATCTGGAACCAACCTAGAAGCCCAAATGGAAAAGGATATATAGATACAGGAAGCCCAAAACAACCAAAGCCTGCAGCAGAAATTTCAGAACCCAACTCTTCTTTTTGGCCGCGGAACCGTGGCCAAACCAGGCCTAGGGCTGCGGTTCCGCGGCCGAGTTAGGGATTTAGGAGCAAATATCTTTTCCATATTTTTTTTGTGGGGGCGTTGACTGGTCTTTCTAGGGCTATTTTTGTAATTTCAGACATGCGAGTCAAAATGTACCCTAGGGTTTCCTATCCTCTATAAATAGGAACTCTAAAGAATGTATTTTCTTATGCCTCCTTTTAATAATAAATTTCAGAATTCTTTATGGAGAGCATCGGTGTCTCTTTTCAATTCATGAATTCAGATCTGACAACCCTGCGTTGATATTTGGAGAGAGCCATCTGTAAGTACTTTTATTTAATTGCTCTAGTTTAGATTTTAATTTTTTGACCTAGGTAGATTTAATTCCTTGCCGTAGATAATTGTTTAGAGTTAGCTTTGGGGAAGGCTTTTGAGAGATGAGATCTCTCATCTCTTTCTTAACCATCATATATTTTCAATAGGACTCCATGCATACACGCACACACCGCGCCCTACGGCATCCTACCCCTCGAGGTAGCGCGTGTTTTCCATGGAGGTTAGGGTAAGGATCTCTAAAGGAAGGACAAGAACCTAGAGGAAGGAACACCTTCCCGAATGGATCTAATCCCCTTTATTGATAATTACCATAACTCCTCTTAGATCCTCATTCGGGTATAAAAAGCGTTGAGATTTACTTGCATTTCCAAACCATCCCTAAACCTAACCCTAACAAGACTAGATCTAGATAATCTTAGATAGATAGATTTAGATTTTAGATTTAATAATCAATCCGAACACCCTTTGGAATTAACTCGTTAGCGCGATTAGGAGATTCACAACATCCCTGTGGACCGACCCGTACTCACCGGCTAGCTTCATGCGACGCCGTTCTTGATTGCGGTAATAGATAGTTTTTGAGATCAATCAAATGGCGTCGTTGCCGGGGATGGCGTGTTATTTCCTTTTTGCAATTTCGGGTTAATCAAAATTTTAAAAAAATCATAAAAATCTGAAAAAATCAAAAAAATATAAAAATATATATAATTTGTTATTTTTGGAAGGAATCCTTTGTGGTTGAATTTTTGTAGGATATACAAATTCGGATCTGGAGATTTTCAGAAAGCAAAACAGGAAACAAAATATCGGAACAGAAGAGATTTTGAACAACAGAACAGTGCAAATTTTTTTGAGCAGTAAACCCCCCATCCCGCCGCGATTCCGCGGCCAAAACCTACCTTAGGCCGCGGAACCGCGACCATCTTGTCGAATCAGAAAGTCAAAAATTTTTTAGGGATCCACACCGGAAATTTGACCGCCTTTCCGCGGTGAAATCAGCATTAGGACAGCGGAAACGCGGCGTATTGGCGCATTCAGTTCGTAAAAATGGCTCTGTAAGTTCTCTGTTCCTCCTCTGTAATTTTTGAAATATATTTTCTGAAAAATGCCTGCAGGATTTTGTGCACTTTAAAAATATATACCCTTCCAAATAACGATCTTGTGCAGGATTTTTGCGCCCCGTTTAAATTAGAAATTAGATTGCAAGTAATATTTTGCTGTTGCATATCTTGTGTTGAAAATCTTTTTGCAACAAATTTTTCCTAATAAAGAGAAAAAGAATAAAAAAAGAATAAGGAAAATTTTGTAGAAACTTGCAAAGTTTTTTAGCTGCAAATAAATCCTTGCACGACAAACTTTCTTTCCTGTCCCCTTCTTCTAACATGGGTACCCCACACAATAAATCATTAGCCGAACTTTGGTATCCCGAACCTAATTTGCGTCATACGTCAATTTGTTCGGTCAATTTAAAGACGATCCTTCCTTACCTAAAAAATCTTTGAAAGATCAAATAGAGGCGTCTAGGAGAAACAGTTTGACTTTTCAACCCATTTTGTGTCAACCAAGTCAACCTTTACCACCTACATATGTTGATACCACTTCTTCAAGTCCTTCTGTCACTCCTAAGCCGATGTTCATTGCTGAGCATATTGCTCAATCTCGTAGCCGATCTTTCACCCCTCTCCACTCATCTAGTTCTAGGGATCCACACGATTATTCACCTTTTTATCCATATGTTGACCCTACCCCTGTCCAATCACCCACTTCCTACCAGTCTTACCCGACCTTCCCACCTTCACTAGACACTGTTTCTACACAGTCATTAGGGAGTTTCACATATCCAACCAATTTCGAATCTTTTACCGAAACCCCCTCACCACCTAAGTCTAGTTTGGAAGAGTCGTTGGAAGCTTATATTGCTGCAACAAATAAAATGACTAGGAATGTGGAAGCGTCCGTGGCCGCCCTTATGCAACCTACTGAAGCGGTAGCTAGTTTCCCGCTAGCTCAAAATTTTTCAATGTATAAGGAGGTGGTTGGACAGAGTGAGAATTAGAGAGGATTTCAAAATCAAACCTACCCATACCCAATTGAAGCCCACAACTCCGGTTTTCCATCGATTGTCCCAAATGATTCATCAGTTAAGGATAAAAATGAGTTGTGTGATTTTGTAGTGCTTGATTTGCCCAATTGTGAGGAACCCCTTTCGAGTGAAACCGCACCTAATCCATTTGACCTTTACACCTCCACTTTAGAACCTAAATCGATAAATATCCATGCTTTTGATGAGGTGTCTAAGAAAATTGATTTTCACTTGATTGAGGATATAGACGCCGGGAATATTTCGGATGATGAACCTGTCGATTTAATTGAAATTTTATGTTCAAATCATCATCCTGAGTTATTAAATGTTTCTCCCGAATCTCATATGCGTCTAGATTTTGATGATAATGGCATGGATGAGTTAAATATTGAGGATAGTATTGAGGAAAGTCTTGAGGATAATATTGAGGTTGAATCATTTTTGTTTGATATGTCTGATTTTCCAATTCATCCTCCTGAACCTTTGACTATTATATCACCCTCCCTCCTTTCCATCGTTCCGACCACGACCACGCTTGAAGACTGTGAGCTTGAAAATTTTTCCTTTGAATCCGATACTGTTCTCACAGATGATAACACTTACGAGTGTTTCACTTTTTCGGACGATGTTGATGACTCACCGCCCGAGTTTGAGTTCTTTACATTTTCAGATGAGTTAGTTGAACCATCAGACTCGGTTGATTACAGTAGTTTCGAACCATTAATGGAATCTTTCAAGTTCGAGACAGTTTACTACGGTGAGAATGAGACTATCCCTAATTCACTTCCTTTCGTCTTTCTCATTGTTCTGACCGTACAAGAGACCGTTACGCTTTCATCTCCAATACCAAGTTCGGCATACCCATGTTTTCTTACGAATCTTGAGAGATTTGACCCCATTGCACGACGAGTTGATAGATTAGCACAATCAGTTTTCACACTTCGGTCATCACATATTGCGCTAATTTATTCACTCGATTTACACCCTCAAAATCGCGCGACCCTTCTTTCTTCTTTCCGTCATTCTTCTCCCACACCGAGACCCTATTCTATCACCCTTCTTCTCATTCGGTCTCGTGTGCTTCTCATCTTTTTTCTTTCCATCCCATTCTGGCACCAACTATACCATTACCACGATAAGATTTTTGAATGGTTGGTGCTAACCTTTGGCTTGTGTAAGGCCAAGCTTAAGTTTGGGGGGAGCCTTGTTGTATATATGTATATATATTTTTGTTTTCTTTTTCTATAAAAAAATAATAAAAAAATTTCAAAACATTAAAAATATATTTAAAAAATTATAAATAAATAAACAGGGGAGTGCCGACATTTTGACCCTCTTGGTTTAGCATGACAGTGAGGACACTGTCAAGTTCAAGTTTGGAGGTATGCTCGGTAAGTCTTCTTCCTTCGCATTCATTTGTACATATTTTTGCATTTGCATACTTATTTGAAAAACCATAAAAATTGAAAATTTTCAAAAAAAATGTAAAAATTATTGTATTCAATTTTGGCTAGTTCACTTAAGTTTGACAAATAGGTCAACTGGCTAGGAACAACTAGATCTTAGACTTAGTAAATTTAAAACCCTAAAAATAACCTTCCTTAAAGTTTAACGGTAGAGAGTATATGTCTTTGTAGTTTATTTAGAAATAGGCAAATTTTGGGTTCACTTCTTGGGCTAAGTCGAAACAAGGGAAGAGTATTGATGTTCTTATTAAAGTATAAGTTTGAAAAATAGTTCCTAGCTTAAGTCTAGATTCTGAAAATGTATACCCTACAATTTGCACAATCACGCACCTTGAAACTTGGAATAGTAGAAGAGACCTTGAAATGCTCTTGTCTAAAGTCCTTAGTACGAAGAAAATAAAAGAAAAAAGAGTGAATAAAGAAAAGAACAAAATGAACACTGGTTTTTGTGATTACTTAAGGCTGTAAAAAATAGAAAAATATTTAGCGAGGGTGCTTCATCACCTAGTGCCTTAGACCAACTGGTTTGGGAGTCACTGCTAAAAAGCCTTGGGTGTTGCAAGACTAGGAATTATACTTTAATATGCAAACACATCTTGTAATCGGTCGTTGGTACCTCAAGAAGTATTAACAGTCGCATGAAGGATGTGTAAGCAAATTTCATTTAAAAATTCACCAATTAATAAGTGCTTTGGACAATAGACAAGAGTACGATTGCTTGATTTGAATTTCCAAGTGTAGGGGTGATATATACACACACGTAGGGGTATGTGATTGGAGTTTAGATGAGAGAAAGGAATGAAGAATACAACTTGTATCTTTAGTAAGGTTGATAGAAATTCCTAAGTGGAGATGGAACCCTAGAAGGAAAACTTAAGAGATGCCGAAAGCTAAGTAAATCTATAGAACATATATAATCTTAAGTTAAATGATGAGGAAGCGTGAAGAATATGGGTGGATAATTTACAAGTAGAAGATAATAGAATTCCTTGTTAGAAAACCTAATTGGAGAACAAAAGTCGAAAGGCCGAATTGATAGGATTTTATGGGTATAATCCGCTGAAAACCCTCAGGAGACAACACTTCTCCTACTAGGGACACCTAGAGGTTTAACGGCTTGTTGCACGTGCTCAGTGCAATCGCGTTTCCCTGCGAAAGTGCGGTTAGGATTTTAGTGAATAAAAATAAGTTTGCTCGAGGACGAGCAAAAGATAAGTTTGGGGGTATTTGTTCAGACCATAATATTGTATTATTATATCCCCATTCTTATTCTTTTTATAAATAAACAGGTGCTTTTGACGCATGTCTGCTACATGTTACAGGTTACAGGTTCTTGGACAGAAAACAGTGCAAACGATGTAAAGACGATGAAAATGTGGACTTTAACCAACAAACAAAGAATCTTGATCAAGCCTACATAAGGAACAATTCACAAAGCAAGATTCAAGACATCGACTCAAAGCGAACGGTTAAAAATCCATTGCAAATTGTTCACTGAAGATCTGGAACCAACCTAGAAGCCCAAATGGAAAAAGATATATAGATACAGGAAGCCCAAAACAACCAGAGCCTGCAGCAGAAATTTCAGAACCCAACTCTTCTTTTTGGCCGCGGAACCGCGGCCAAACCAGGCCTAGGGCCGCGGTTCCGCGGCCGAGTTAGGGATTTAGGAGAAAATATCTTTTCCATATTTTTTTTGTGGCGGCGTTGACTGGTCTTTCTAGGGCTATTTTTGTAATTTCAGACATGGGAGTCAAAATGTACCCTAGGGTTTCCTATCCTCTATAAATAGGAACTCTAAAGAATGTATTTTTTTATGCCTCCTTTTAATAATAAATTTCAGAATTCTTTATGGAGAGCATCGGTGCCTCTTTTCAATTCATGAATTCAGATCTGACAACCCTGCGTTGATGTTTGGAGAGAGCCATCTGTAAGTACTTTTATTTAATTGCTTTAGTTTAGATTTTAATTTTTTGCCCTAGGTAGATTTAATTCCTTGCCGTAGATAATTGTTTAGAGTTAGCTTTGGGGAAGGCTTTTGAGAGATGAGATCTCTCATCCCTTTCTTACCCATCATATATTTTCAATAGGACTCCATGCATACACGCACACACCGCGCCCTACGGCATCCTACCCCTCGAGGTAGCGGTGATACCGTAGTGTAAAGGCCCGGTTGCGCGTGTTTTCCATGGAGGTTAGGGTAAGGATCTCTAAAGGAAGGACAAGAACCTAGAGGAAGGAACACCTTCCCGAATGGATCTAATCCCCTTTATTGATAATTACCATAACTCCTCTTAGATCCTTTTTCGGGTATAAAAAGCGTTGAGATTTACTTGCATTTCCAAACCATCCCTAAACCTAACCCTAACAAGACTAGATCTAGATAATCTTAGATAGATAGATTTAGATTTTAGATTTAATAATCAATCCGAACACCCTTCGGAATTAACTCGTTAGCACGATTAGGAGATTCACAACATCCCTGTGGACCGACCCGTACTCACCGGCTAGCTTCATGCGACGCCGTTCTTGATTGCGGTAATAGATAGTTTTCTAGATCAATCAAAACGCGCTGCATCATTTCATGCGCATGAACACGGGGTCTAACTTCTTTATCAGCGAACCGAGCCGTGTCCCGAAGGCCCTTAGTGTGTACGTGGCGTGGTACTAGCATTCAATGGGTACCGTCATCTGGGAGGAGAAGCGACTGCTGCTCGATCGCAAAGGTGCACCCCCTGCTGGTGATCGAAACGTCCTTCTGAAGCGACGGACCATTGTCCCACCTCCCTTAAGAGAAGCTGTCGTGATCGAAGTCCCGCACGACAAGCCCGAGCTACCGATACCCCGGGCTCCTGTAGAAACGGGGATTGTAGCTTCCCCCAATTCTGGCGTGGGTTCAGATATTAGGACTCGTCGTGCTAAAGTGCCCACCAAGCGTAAACTTGTGCTTGCGACGACGGGCACTCGTTCGCAGAAGAGGAAGAAGAAGTCGATCCTATCTGCCGACGTTGTATTCGGTCAGGAGCCTCATGCTCCTTATAGTGAGGGCTTGGGCGAGTATGGGACCAACGAAGGTCTATTCATAGCGCCAGACGATACCAACCTCGAGGCTGCTATTGCAGCTTCCGAGCGACTAGCAAGCTACAAAGCGGGACTGGCCATCCTCGCGCAATCGAGTAAACATCAACCATACCTTTTGTCATTGCATCATATTTTTATCATCATATTTTGACTGATACTTTTCCTTCTTTAACAGGCATTTCCACCGAAGAATCTCTCGCAGCTTCTCTCAAGACTTTTGAGGAAGAGGAAAGACTTCGAGCATCCTTAGGCATCGGTACATTTCGGTTCACCGCGTCTCCACTCCCGTTTCTTATGGGTAATCTGACCCCTCCTTTTCATCTTATTACAGGAGCTACCTCTACTCAGGTTATTCCAGCCGTGGCACCATCTTCGCAGGGCGGTGCAGAGACGCTTCTCGGGTCGGCTATCGAAGTCTCAGTTCTGCCGGTATTGCCGAAAGAAGCTTCATTCAAGCAACCGATGACGAATGCCATAACGGATCCAGAGGTAATTATTGGCGCGGACGATGACGTCCCGTTGATGGAGGTCTTGAGACGATCTGCCCTCACGGCCCGGGAAGAAAGGAAGCGTAGAATGCGCGCGGCAAGGGAGCATAGTGTCTCCTTGGCCGCGGGTGCAGGTTCGAGCGCTGCTATCCCTGCCCCTACTCCTTCAGAGGATGTTTCAGCTGCCTTGTCCACCGCCCACAGACAGGCAGCACGTGCTGCTCGGGAAGCAATCGGAAAATCAACTCAAGGTAACGTGACATTGGGTTCTTTTGCCAAAGTTTTAATTTTCAGGTTCTCATATATCCTATCTTGCAGGGCCGAGTCTTGCCGAGGAGGTGGTGGGTGACGTGGCGGCAAACACTGAGCCTGAGGTAGCGGTAGGTGAGATGGCTACAATCGCCGAGCCCGAGGTAGTGGTAGGTGAGATGGCTACAATCGCTGAGCCCGAGGTAGCCGCTCTTTCTCAAGAGTCAGGTACTGCTCCAATCGCCATTCTTTCCGCCTGCGGTTCTCTGCCATCTCCTAGCGTCGCGAGCGTTACGACGGCTCTCGTAGAGTCAGGGGATGAGGCGACGGGAGGCGAGACCATTTTGTTGGAGGAGGGTGAGGCAGTCGCTGCATCCAGTGATGCCCTTGTTGCGGTATCGACCGGCGACTAACCAGGTAAATTTCAGGTTATTGCTTTCTATTTTATTCTGCAATCCCTTTCGACCTTTTCTGACAGTTCTTTTGTTTCGAATGCAGCTACGGTGGGCGTTGAGGTTGTACCACCCGAGGAAGCGCCACCAGTTATCGCTTTGACAGTGACCGCCCCTTTGCCTTCTCTCGTACTCTCTCAAATGCTGGAAGGTGCGGATTTGTGACTCATCAGTTTCAATGCAGGCAGTATATTTTATGTACTGACATTGTATTACTACATCCTTGTAGGAGTCCTTTTTGATCACTTGTATCAGGTGCTGCATCCCCATTTCTCCTTCAAGTCGGAGATTGCCTCATCTAGTGGCGCTGGTGAGTACAGCCTTTAGCTAATGTCTTTTCTTTTCCTTTACGGACAGTCAAATCATTTCTAATTGTTCTTTGTTTTAATTGCATCTCTACAAATCGAAGGAGGAGACGAAAGAGTAGCTGCACCACCGGTACTCCCGGTCTTGCCACCTGCTGCAGCCGGTATAGTAAACTCCGTTGTTCATGAACCTCCTTTATTTCTTGAACCGTTATTTGACTTTGATTTGCTTTGTAGCTGTGACACTGACTTCATCTCCGTTTGAGTCTCAAGTCAAATTCCAGCAGGCCCTTCTCTCGACGCCCCTCCTCCAAAGGTGCTGTGAATAGCCTGCGCACGTTGATCGATCACCTCGAGGAGCTTGACATGGAGACTCCTGCCCTTGCTGCAGATTTTGCTGGTGAGGTTAATCCCATGCTGGTGACGCTCATGCACTTTCATAACGAAGACGTCGTGGAGTCCTGGGTTAACCACTGCAGAAAAATCGAGGCCTGTCTGCATGAGCTTGAGTTTAGACGTCCTGCCCCCGAGGTCTTGGCTGTGAACTCCCAGTGGGCTGCATGGATCGAGGAGAGCACCCCTTACTCCCGTCATCTTGAACAAAAAGCGGCTTTGAGGTGTAAGGAGCGCGAGGAGACTTTAAGCGAATCTGCTCGTTTGCATGCTCAAGTTGATGCAAACGCTGCACAGCTGAAAGTCATCTTTGAAAGCCTTCTACGATGTATTTCTGATGGGCTAACGCAGAGGCAGAAACTTGACCTCATTGAACGAGATGCACAAGGTCGTGAGGTAGCTCGGCGGGTCTTTGACGAGCAACTTTCATCTTATCTCCAGCAACGAGCTCAGGTTGAAGCAGAGTTGGCCGTGGCAGCTGACCATAAAAAGGGGCTGAGGGAAGTGCGCGAGCGGCTAATTGGTCTATTGAAAACGCTTCCCTCTCAATAATTGTTTTTGTACCATTTGTAATTTTGAATAAAATGTATCCATTTTTTTACTCTTTCATAAGATGTATTTTGTACCCAATTGAATTTATGAATAAAAGATACATTTCTTTCGCAATGTCTTGTGTCATCTCTTTGCTTTCTTCTTTTCGTTATTATCAGCATGTCACTTTAGTAAGCATAGCCTGTAGATGATAGAGAGAGCATTCCGTTTTGAATTCTTCGAGAGCTAGTGATGGCTTAGAAAACAGTTTCAAATCTGCTGCCTAAGGCTTTTCAATTTCATGAGCCGTGAGGGTCTCATAAAGACTTTTCTCCCTACGAGTCGAGAGGATCTCGTAGGTGTATTTTCTCCTTAGGAATCGTGAGGATTCTTAAGTGCGTTTTCTCCTATAAGTCGTAAGGATCTTACAAGAGAGTTTTCTTCCTTACGGGTCGAGAGGACCCGTAAGTGATTGATGGTGTTGCCATTATCCGCACTTCGCGGAGTCAGGAGTTGCTCTGGGCGTTTCCCACGGGGTCAAAGTTGACTTTAACCGTGTTCCACGGGATCAGGATTTGCTCTGGACGCTTCCCATGGGGTTGGATTGACATAGCCGTGTTCTACGAGGACCAGGCTACGCTCTAGATACTTTTCACGGGGTCAGGATTGACATAAGCCGCGTTCAGCGAGAACCAGGATCCACTTTGGACGTTTCCCACGGGGTCAGAATTGACATAGGCCGTGTTCAGCGAGGACCAGGATCCGCTTTGGACGTTTCCCACGGGATAAGAATTGACATAGGCCGCGTTCCACGAAACCAGGAATTTGTTCTGGATGCTTCCCATGGGGTCTGATTAACATAGCCGTGTTCTGTGAGGACCAGGCTCCGCCCTGGACGTTTCCCACGGGATCAGGATTGACATAGACCGTGTTCCATAAAACCAGGATTTTGCTCTGGATGCTTCCCACGGGGTCAGATTGACATAGCCGTATTCTGCAAGGACCAGGCTCCACTGTGGATGCTTCCCACGGGGTCAGGATTGACATAAGCCGCGTTCCACATGACCAGGAATTTGCTCTGGATAATTCCCACAGGGTCGGTTTGACATAACCGTGTTCTGCGAGGACCTGGCTCCGCTCTAGACGTTTTCCACGGGGTCAGGATTGACATAGGCCGCGTTCCACGAAACCAGGAATTTGCTCTGGATGCTTCCCACGGGGTCTGATTGATATAGCCGTGTTCTGCGAGGACCAGGCTCCGCTCTGGTCATTTCCCACGTGGTCAGGATTGACATAGGCCGTGTTTTACGTGACCAGGAATTTGGTCTGGATGCTTCCCACGGGGTCGGTTTGACATAGCCGTGTTCTGCGAGGACCAGGCTCCGCTCTGGATGTTTCCCACGGGGTCAGGATTGACATAAGTTGTATTCCACGTGACCAGGAATTTGCTCTGGATGCTTCCCACGGGGTCTGATTGACATAGCCGTGTTCTGCGAGGACCAGGATCCGCTCTGAACATTTCCCACGGGGTCAGGATTGACATAAGCTGCGTTCCACGTAATCAGGAACTTGCTCTAGATGCTTTCTACGGGGTCTGATTGACATAGCCGTGTTCTGCGAGGACCAGGCTCCACTCTGGACGTTTCCCACGGGGTCAGGATTGACATAAGCCACATTCCACGAGACCAGGAATTTTTCTCTGGATGCTTCCACGGGGTCTGATTGACATAGCCGTGTTCTGCGAGGACCAGGATCCGCTCTGAACGTTTCCCACGGGGTCAGGATTGACATAGGCCGTGTTCCACGAAACCATGATTTTGTTCTGGATGCTTTCCACGGGTTCTGGTTGACATAGCCGTGTTCTGCGAGGACCAGGCTCCGCTCTGGACGTTTCCCACGGGGTCAGGATTGACATAAACCGCATTCCACATGACCAAGAATTTGCTCTGGATGCTTCCCACGGGGTCGGTTTGACATAGCCGTATTCTGTGAGGACCAGGCTCCGCTCTGGACGTTTCCCATGGGGTCAGGATTGACATAGGCCGCGTTCCACGAAACCAGGAATTTTCTCTGGATGCTTCCCACGGGGTCTGATTGACATAGCCGTGTTTTGCGAGGATCAGGCTCCGCTCTGGACGTTTCCCATGGGGTCAGGATTGACATAGGCCGTGTTCCACGTGACCAGGAATTTGCTCTGGATGCTTCCCACGGGTCGGTTTGACATAGCCGTGTTCTGCGAGGACCAGGCTCCGCTCTGGACATTTCCCACGGGGTCAGGATTGACATAGGCCGCGTTCCATGAAACCAGGAATTTGCTCTGGATGCTTCCCACGGGGTCTGATTGACATAGCCGTGTTCTGGGAGGACCAGGCTCCGCTCTGGACGTTTCCCACAGGGTCAGGATTGACATAGGCCGTGTTCCACGAAACCAGGAATTTGCTCTGGATGCTTCCCACTGGGTCTGATAGACATAGCCATGTTCTGCGAGGACCAGGCACCGCTCTGGACGTTTCCCACGGGGTCAGGATTGACATAAGCCGCGTTCCACGTAACCAGGAATTTTGCTCTGGATGCTTCCTACGGGGTCTGATTGACATAGCCGTGTTCTGTGAGGACCAGGATCCGCTCTGGATGTTTCCCACGGGGTCAGGATTGACATAGGCCGTGTTCCACGAAACCAGGATTTTTCTCTGGATGCTTCCCACGGGGTCTGATTGACATAGCCGTGTTCTGCGAGGACTAGGCTCCGCTCTGGACGTTTCCCACGGGGTCAGGATTGACATAAGTTGCGTTCCATGTGACCAGGAATTTGCTCTGGATGCTTCCCACGGGATCTGATTGACATAGCCATGTTCTGCGAAGACCGGGATCTGCTCTGGACGTTTCCCACGGGGTCAGGATTGACATAAGCTGCGTTCCACGAAACCAGGAACTTGCTCTGGATACTTTCCACGGGGTCTGATTGACATAGCCGTGTTTTGCGAGGAGCAGGCTCCGCTCTGGACGTTTCCCACGGGGTCAGGATTGACATATGCCGTGTTCCACGTGACCAGGAATTTTGCTCTGGATGCTTCCTACGGGGTCTGATTGACATAGCCGTGTTCTGCGAGGACCAGGATCCGCTCTGGACGTTTCCCACGAGGTCAGGATTGATATAGGCCATGTTCCACAAAACCAGGATTTTGCTCTGAATGCTTCCCACTGGATCTGATTTACATAGCCGTGTTCTGTGAGGACCAGGCTCCGCTCTGGACGTTTCCTACTGGGTCAGGATTGACATAGGCCGCGTTCTACGAAACCAGGAATTTGCTCTGGATGCTTCCCACGGGGTCTGATTGACATAGTCGTGTTCTGCGAGGACCAGGCTACGCTCTGGACGTTTCCCACGGGGTTAGGATTGACATAAGTCACGTTCCACGTGACCAGGAATTTGCTCTGGATGCTTCCCACGGGGTCTGATTGACATAGCCGTGTTCTGCGAGGACCAGGATCCACTCTAGACGTTTCCCACGGGGCCAGGATTGACATAAGCCGTGTTCCACTTGACCAGGAAGGGTTGACTTTATCCACATTTCACGGAGTCGGGGTTTGACTCTCGGTCATCTGTGCACCGCCGAGTCATGGAACTGGGAATTGTCGCGGTTCCGCTTTACTTAATGTTGCGTCTGTTGTAATGAGACGAATGTTGAGATGATCTCCAGGCTGTCTGTAAACCGTTGAGATTTGGCTTTTTCTTCTGATGGAGCCTGGGGAAGGAAGGTGTGATTCCTTCTCCGTTTGCGCCCCTGGATTGTATACAGGGATCGATATGATCTCACCTGTAGAGCAAAAGTTTCATTTTATATATATATTTTTTCTTTCTGCGACGCTCTATCATTTCAGCTTTCATATCACGAAAGTCGCGATTGCCCAATCTTTTCGGCTATTTTCGCGGTGCGCAATCATTTCGGCAATTTATGTTATTTTTACTCGCTGCTTTTTATTGCGAGTTGCCCAATCATTTAGGCTATTTCATATGCATGTGTGGCTCGCTGGCTTTTCGCTGTAAGCTTGGAATTAGACACCGATTTCGGCATCAGCACCGCTACAACTGGGATGTTGCCAGGAGCGAATCATCATTTGCTTCTGTCGATGTCGAACAAAGGTGGCTTAGCGAACAGGGTTAGGATTTCTGTCGACTAAGGCTTTTAACTTTACGACCCGTAAGGGTCTCATAAAGGTATTTCTCCCTACGAGTCGTGAGGATCTTGTAGGTGCACTTTCTCCATAGGAATCATGAGGATTCCTAAGCGTATGTTCTCTTATAAGTCGCAAGGATCTGACAAGAGTATTTTCTCCTTATAAGTCGAGAGGACTTACAAGTGTTGTTTGCTGTACGAGCATATCCCTAGTTACGGATGGGACTTTGTTAGGGAAATATTTATTCGCGCCCGTGGATTGTATACAAAGGTCAATACTGAACCGCTTGTAGGGCAGCATTGGAGGTTGTGATGGCTGCTTAAGAACAGATTCAGATCCCTGTAGCTTAAGGCTTTTGAATCGTATGAGCCGTGAGGGTCTCATAGGAGGGTTCTCCTTACAAATCATGAGGATCTCGCAAGTGTAATTTCTCCTTAGGAATCGTGGGGATCCCTAAGTGTGTTGTTCCCTTGTGAGTCGTAAGGATCTCACGCAGATGGTTTCTCCTCACAAGGTCGAGAGGACCTTGCAAGTGTCTTTTAGCGAGGTTGCCCCCTTTCGGGTTTTCACAAAACTCGCCGGTAGCCCTGCTGTTTTTACTCACGGAGCCCTTGTTGGATATAGTGCCCTCAGTCAACTATTGGATCACAGGCACATGATTGCAATGATTGAGGGAGGACCTATACCGGTAGGACAGTCTTACTCGAGAGGTTTGTATACTATCTGGTTTGTCTTTATCATCGTGTACATGTTTTAGGTGACATTGTAGTTCACTATTACACGTTGATAGAGAATAGTATGCTACCATGGTTTATCTTTATCATCGTGTACTGCTTTAGGTGACCTTACAGGTCACTATTACATATTGATAGAGCCCTTAGGATTCTTGCTTGATTGCCAGCAGTATGATGGCGATCATATACGTGGGAGCTGGGGTCTATAAGCACATCCTTAAAAGGTCCCTAGTCGTGGGAGTTTTCGAGACAGGGCATCAATACTCTGGAGTAGACTAGTGTATACAGTCGAGACCCCGACGAGGGGCGGTGGCCGGTCTCACAAGCCATTGGTGTCAGTTGGTTCACCTAAGATGAATACAGGTGCTCATTGGGTTATGAGTACACCGGACAGGACTCGCCGGGAATATGCTAGTTGGTATTATACCTGACATCAGATAGCAGTTCCCTGGTGACATGTGTACAGGTTAGTTCATCGACCTGAGATCGTCATTTGTCTCGTGTGAGTTCCCACTGTGCTTTGATTACTACCCTACCACGGCTCAAAGGAGTCGTGCAAACAGGTTTAGTTGGGTACAGTCCCGAGCCGCATGGAGGCAGTGAGCGGATCGGCAGGAGTTTCTTCTCTCCCGGTATTGGGGGTGAGATCGCGCAGTGTCTAGGAGTGCCATTACACGAAATCCTTGGCCAAGGCAGGAGATTTACTGGTAGGTATTCCAGTAATATCTCAGGGTGTTCTGGGCTACACTCCGACACGACTTATACCGCTTTTGGGGGTCTGATTTTTACCAACCCCCTAGGCCCGCCATGCGATGCTCATAGACGAACGGACCGGACTGTATGGATATTGTCACTGACAGGCTCAGTAAGGTGTCAGGATGAGTTCGCTCATCGACTTCCCTTTTGGTCAATACCTGGTAGCCCGTTACGTACGGCTAGTACCTCTGACGTGCTAGTGTTTAAATCCACAGCCAATGTATTGACGAGTTTTTAGAGTCCCCGACAGACAGTTTTCAAGTTTCGGGCGAAACGTTGTAAAGGCCGTATAATAAATGGCAGGGTCCGATCATATACGTGCAGTAGTGCACGGATCATGATCGGGCGGATCATATTAGTGAGCTTTGGTTTAAGCCGGATCATAGTATTAGATTTGTTGGATTACTTTAGTCTCATCGCATTCGCATTCAATCGGAATACGGATGCAGGTATGTATATACAGGTGAGGGGTTTTCTTATGATCCGTCACGAGTTTACTTTAGATGTTGCCGTATCTTTTTATTGTTGTAAACATTTGGGTTAATGTTTACAAATGGAAATTGTGAGCTTAAATCATCATTTTGAGCATTTAATGTGACATAGACTTCATTAGTGACTCATGGTTTCTTTTTATGTGCTAATGTCACATTATGTGATTGATTTGTGAGATGAATTGAGAGGAAGAGAGAGAAGGGCAGCCATATCCCTTTGGGTTTGCTTTTGTATGATTAATTCTTGCTCTCATTTTTATCATACAACAAAAGAAAGAAATTGCTTCTTCTTCTTCCTCCTCCTCTAGCTCACAACCTCCATTAATGGCATCATCTCTAACCTCCATCCATACAATGGATGCAAGAGACAAAGTTGTCACACACATACTCTACTTCACCTTGGGCACGTCGGCTAGCAAACTTCGTGCCCGAGTTGCTTCGGATGAAGCGGGAGCCCGTAAAAAGACTCGAATATGTGGTGCCCTTTCCGACGAGGAGATCGAGCTCGGAGATGCCGCGAGGAGTTTGGGATGGTGACCGAAGACCGAAAGACACGGATCGATCGGTATAGCTTTCCAACCCTTTCTCTAGTTGCTAGTTGTAGGTTAATGGTTCGATCCGGATTTATAGTATACGATAGCGCCAGTTTCAAGTTTTGAAAAAGTTTTCGTTTCCGCATTTTGGCCTCGGACAGACGGCCGGGACGCTACCGTAGACTTACATGGTATCAGAGCCACGCCATTAACCTTTACTATCTTGCTCTAGCGTGTTTAGAACTTCGATTGGACGAAATTTCCAAAAACTGCATTTCCAATTCTGAGTTTCTGTTGAATTTTTTTTGTCGTCGAAAAATTATTTTGAGTATTGTAGAAAATCAGGCAGGCGTTTTTATGAAATCTGAGAAAATTTGGTACGCTGTTGTCACTGTAGCGCGGCGGAACCGCGGCCGTACCCTCGTTTTGGCCGCGGTTCCGCCGCAAGACTGTAGCAACAATGCACCATTTTTCTACAGAGGTTTCTGACTTGGAAATGGGGTTTCTGGTAATTTTTGTTTGGGTCCAGATTTGTTTGAGTACTGGGAATTGTGCTTGGGGCCCACTTTGGGGAAATTTTGTCGATCGAAAATTTTAAACATGTTAGTTCACAGTATTTCATTATATCTGCGACTGTGAATGTCATTCAAGCGGTAAATCTTGTCTAAATACTATAGCCCTTTTAGACGGATTTGCGAACGTGACATTCACGTTGATGTTCTGTGTTGTGCTGTGATGTTGTGGATTTGTCGTGGTGGATAGCCTGGATGCAATGGTAGTACAGTTTGGTTGTATTTGTACATTTGATATTGCGGGGCGAGCGTCCGACATGTGGACTGCCGTCACTGCCTGTTTGTATATTATTCTTTTGGGGCACGACCGGGCTGAGGTCGATGTACCCGTTGTATATTTTACTTTCTGTACTAGGATTACCCCGCGGTAGGGTGCACAGATAGCCGAGTTCTAGAGGGCAACGGGCCCGCATCTCATGGCTTTGAGACGGGGGGGTTTACTCTAGAATTGGCGGGCTATTTGTCGCACTCGTAGGGGGTATAGATTGACCCAAGGAAGGGTGCTCAAGTTACCGGATTCCGTGAAGTGCTGGGTGGTCCATTCACTTTGTTGAAGGGGGCTGCCTCACTTCAGGTTTTGGCGGGTAACTTGCCGCACCCGTAGGGATCTAGGATTTCATTGCACAGGCTATCCACACGACCAGGGGAACGTCGGGTTTCAGTAGCGGCTCTATGAAACCCGGGGATCCCAGATTATCTATATTGTTCTGTGATGCTTATTATATTTCTGTGATGTTGCATTTTATCACGCCTGGAGAGATTATTATATATTGATATATATACTAGTAGATATTGTATATGTTTCACACCCACGCTAGTCCAGTCCCCGCTCTGTCGTTAGTTAAGTAACCTAACGGGTGATGACGGGACCCAGTGGCGAATGCGGATGGCATATACGTACGTCGTATTTTCGTTCTTTATTGGTGTGATCAATTGATGGGACTGCATTGATTCGGACCAATGCAAGCTAAACAAACCCGTTTGACGTTGTTGGAATAATTTTTCAAAAAAGGCTGCTATTACAAGGACATTCTCTTTTGTTTTGCACAATAGTATTCGGTTATGAATATCCAGCACCTCAGTCGACTAGACAAGGGCCGAGATCCCTTCACCGGGAGTGACCCCTTGGACAGAAGTTTGCGTCAGGGTAATAACTTCACTATAGTCGATTACTTTTTGCTTTGCATCGTGGTATTCAGTTGGAATATCCTGCACCTCATTCTACGAGGAAAGAGCCAAGATCCCTTCACCGGGAGTGACCTCTTTAGCAAAGGTTTTCGCCACTATATTTTTATAAAGCTATCCGGTTCCTTCAACGATATCAAGTTCATTATGTTAAAGGTTTTTCACCAAAAACCATTCGTAGCCCTCCGTCATTTCAGAAAGGTAGCACTTAGTATTCATGCTAAGTATGTTGACTTTTGTCAAGGCATGGTGTATGGTAGCTGCTTGTTATTTTTCTGTTGCATAGATAGATGCGTTAGTTTGGGACAGTCGTACTACTATATTGGCCTTCGTCAAGGGTATGTACGGGTGGGTTCAAATTAACCTGGATAAGGACGGGTAGAACTTGACATGTGACTTATGATATGTTGACCTTCGTCAAGGTCATAAGAGCATGGGGAAAAATCACATCGGGAGTTTCTAAAGAAACTGAAACTTGCCAGATATGCGCATACCTTCTGGAGTGTGATAACGTGAGTGGATTCCATCACGTTATCATGCGATGATAGTTGGATCCCGATTCCCACCGATGAGTTGGTTTACTCCTCGGGTGATCCCGACTAATTCTTCTTTCAGGTTTGGAGGAGAATTTGAGGTTACAGTGGGAGGTTTCCTGATTAGATAAATTGATAACCATTCTGATCTAGGTTAGAGTGCACGCTGAGTGTTTCTTTTCTCTCTCTCTTTGATAGCGACCATGGCCCGACCCTTAACTATGACTCAGTGACCAAGATTAACCGAACCTTCTTAAACACTGGCTTTTGGATTGTCAAAGTTGCGTACCTCATTGCCACTCCTACTTTTACCCTTTTCTCCAGAACACCCCGTATTACTACGAACATCCACTTCCATTGGATAAAACCATCGTATGGTTATATACGAACTCGAAGGAATTTTTTCCAGATTCAAGGATGGTTTCCGGTTCTGGAGAAAACGAATAGGACTATTCAGTTGTCTTTTTCTTTTACCTTCTCTCAGGTTGTGAGTGTTCCTTGGATTAGGACGGTACACCTATTATGCTAATTGGATAGTCTTCTTCCAAACCATAGGCAGGTGCCGAACGGTGGGGAATGAAGAAAACCAATTAGCCCAACGATGGTGTACAGAAGGTAATAAGTTAAGACAAATAAAGGGATTAGAAAGAGGGCAAAGTAAACTGCGACTGCTATTCACGACCAAACCAAATATTTCATTACCACTCCTACTTCACCTTTGTATTTCTCCAGAACACTCTGTATCACTACGAAGATCCACAGTTATTTGGATACTTCATCGTATGGTTATATACGAACTCGAAGGAACTTGTTCCAGTTCGGGGATGGATTCTGGTTCAGGAGAAATAAGAATAAGATTTATTCAGTTGTCTTTTATCTTTACCTTCTCTCGGGTTGCGAGTGCTCCTAGGATTAGGACAGTACACCCATTATACTTATTGGATAGTCTTCTTCCAAACCATAGGCTGGTGCCGAATGGTAGGGAAGGAAGAAAACCATTTAGCCTAAGAGGGTGTACAGAAGGTAATGACTAAAGACATATAAAGGGATTTGGAGAGATGGCAAAGAAATTTACGGTTACAGTTGTGAATCTGGATAATGGAAGAGGCATTACTAGGAATACCTGGATACCCCTTCGAAACATTTACATGTTTTAGTTTCACTGTGTATTGTTAATAGAAAACTGATTTCCCAATTAGTACTTACTCCAGGGTATGTATTTACCAGGTTTGATTCTCACATCTGTATGGTTTTACAGATGATGAGTGGGAGTAAGTTATTGGGAATTAGGTGATCATCCTCATTATATCGGAATTCGTTGTAATTGGTGATATTTGAGGAAATCGCCTGGGCTGTTTGCCGGACGGCAAATATTTAGTTTTGAATATCCGTTGTTATGCACCAATTTCAAATTGATATATCTGTACATTTATTTTCATAAAGTGAGATATAACTTTTTGAAATTATGTCGGTGACATTTACATATATCAGTTGATGGTTAGGTAAGGAGCATTAAACAGCGGTGTAATTCTTCATAACCATAGTACAGTTTTCAACCTACGACGCACAGGGTTTGAGTTATTCAACTCAGGGGACTTATACAGAGTATTGTATATTGTCCAGTGTCCATGAGGACAGAGGGGTTAGTACTCGTACTGTATTCTGTTTACTTGTGACTTCTCTAGTTCTTAGACATGTGTTTCGTAGAAATGCAAGGTCTAAGTTTTGAGAAGTTATAGGTATAAGAATAAAGTAGAGAACCAGGTGTTGCAAGTATCAGGATTCTTCAAGGTGATCGAAGATGTAGATACTTGTGTGTGGTATTCAGTTGATAGTAATGATTATGAGAACTTGCTTCTCTTTCAGGTTACTCATATCTGGATGTATTCCTAAGTTGAGTAATGCTGATCGGCCTCTTTCTATTTAGTTGACATGCACTAGAGACAGCTGCATGATTTGAATCTGGTTCCAATTAAATCAGTGCCTCTGTTTCTATATTGGATATAGAACGGTTCATATCTTAACGATGTTAAGGCACGGGGAGTTGTCCGGCTTATGCTTAAAACTAGACTCTGGATAACTCAAGGCACGTTTCTGTAATGGCTGTTTGTGGGTTGACCCGGGTTATGACGAGGGTTGACTTTCTACCATCTGAAAGATCAATAGTGTTATTGTTCTTGACTCTCCACAGTTTTAGTAAAATGGATTTTTTCAAAAAACAGTAGTGGGAGTATGGTAGAACTGGAAGTGATTCCAGAACCGCAAACGATTACTGAAAATTTGATAAGAATCTAAAGATTCGATCTGGTTTGACATTCCATTGGCCACTCCGCAGACATGGTGGGTAACCTCAGGCACCCGAAAGGTACTCCGGTAGCCTCAAGGACGGTGACAGGTAGGTTCTTTTTTATCCAGACTTGCCATTGCTGTTGTTCTAGACTGTGAGACCCGACA
This sequence comes from Agapanthus africanus, assembly GCA_030015575.1. NCBI lineage: Eukaryota > Viridiplantae > Streptophyta > Magnoliopsida > Asparagales > Amaryllidaceae > Agapanthus > Agapanthus africanus. Next base: position 370,135,160 of record CM057338.1, on the reverse strand, counting down.
GGAGGATGAGTATAGCGTCGTTCTAAACTAGCTTTAGAAGTGCACGTATATATGACGCTGCCAGAGGGTTGTCGTAGTCAGTGGGAGCAACGGAAGCATAGTGGACAAGTGGCTTATGTCTATTTATGGACTACAGCAGATATAGCGGAGATAGATCATCTATTTCTGATGTGACAGTCATATGTTTGACTTCATCAGAATAGGGGATGGATCTGTTAAGAAGGTAGTAGGGTGTGATGTCCTGGTATTTGGATGACATACACAGAGTAGGAAGTGAAATTCCTATACTACGATCGGTTATACTTTGGTTGTCACATAGTGGTTTCTCCACATAAAGCTTGGATATTATATCAGACATTCTGGTTACTAGATCTATGGTTTTAGATCTAGATTTGGGTAGTTTCCCAATCTGGGTACTTAGACAACATTCTAAAGGTGATTTAGAATGGAAGACTCCTGGCATGGTAGTGTACCTGCAGGTGATGGAGTCACCCTCTCTAAAAGTGTCTTACAGACTAAAGGGGAGAGGGATGTTCATGATTGGCAGATCACTTGCTTAAGAAATTGAGTCAATCATGAGATGTCAAGTACCACACCAGACATTGTTTTTGCACGAGATGCAGTAAGTTGATATTAATCCAATCTTGGAGAAACATTCGGAAGCAGTTTTAGAACATAAATGGATGTTCTAGGGATATGATAACAACAACCTCTTTTAGGAGACAGTTATCATTCCAGGCTTCCAAGATGACCTGGATGACAGAGTGACTGTCAGAGTTATAGTTTTCCCTCTGAAGAGGGGCGGTATTTTGGACAGGTGGTCCAAGCGGAAACTGAGGGAGGTGTGGCGCAGGATACTGATTAAGTTCAGTCGACGATACAGTCTAAGAAGTTTGGATTTGGAGTTCATTTATGAACTAGGTCCCATCAGATATCCAGACATATTCTAAGACAGGTATTGCTCATTTCGGAAGATGGCTTTCTCCGCGAACTTGAGATAAAGAGAGGCATAGAAAGAAACATCAGGGCGGATCCACTAGCTGAGGCTATTTCTCGAATGCAAAAGTTTCGCAAACGGGCTTTGTGAGACTGATTAGTAGAGGAGTTGGGTATTCGGTATCACACGGGCTGTGAGTATGCGACATCGCAATAATTAGTCTTGAATGCAAGTGGGAGATTGTTGGATATAGTGCCCTCAGAGTCAATTATTGGATCACAGGCACGTGATTGCAATGATTGAGGGAGGACCTATACCGGTAGGACAGTCTTACTCGAGAGGTTTGTATACTATCTGGTTTGTCTTTATCATCGTGTACATGTTTTAGGTGACATTGTAGTTCACTATTACACGTTGATAGAGAATAGTATGCTACCATGGTTTATCTTTATCATCGTGTACTGCTTTAGGAGACCTTACAGGTCACTATTACACATTGATAGAGCCCTTAGGATTCTTGCTTGACTGCCAGCAGTATGATGGCGATCATATACGTGGCAGCTGGGGTCTATAAGCATATCCTTAAAAGGTCCCTAGTCGTGGGAGTTTTCGAGACAGGGCATCGATACTCCGGAGTAGACTAGTGTATACAGCCGAGACCCCGACGAGGGGCGGTGGCCAGTCTCACAAGCCATTGGTGTCAGTTGGTTCACCTAAGATGTATACAGGTGCTCATTAGGTTATGAGTACACCGGACAGGACTCACCGAGAACATGCTAGTTGGTATTATACCTGACGTCAGATAGCAGTTCCCTGGTGACATGTGTACAGGTTAGTTCATCGACCTGAGATCGTCATTTATCTCGTGTGAGTTCCCACTGTGCTTTGATTACTACCCTACCACGGCTCAAAAGAGTCGTGCAAATAGGTTTTAGTTGGGTACAATCCCGAGCCGCATGGAGGCAGTGAGCGGATCGGCAGGGGTTTCGTCTCTCCCGGTATTGGGGGTGAGATCGCGTAGTGTCTAGGAGAGCCATTACACGAAGTCCTTGGCCAAGGCAGGAGATTTACTGGTAGGTATTCCAGTAATATCTCAGAGTGTTCTGGGCTACACTCCGACACGACTTATACCGCTTTTGGGGGTCTGACTTTTACCAACCCCCTAGGCCCGCCATGCGATGCTCATAGACAAACGGACCGGACTGTACGGATATTGTCACTGACAGGCTCAGTAGGGTGTCAGGATGAGTTTGCTCATCGACTTCCCTTTTGGTCAATACCTGGTAGCCCGTTACGTATGGCTAGTACCTCTGACGTGCTAGTAGTTAAATCCACAGCCAATGTATTGACGAGTCTTTAGAGTCCCCCACAGACAGTTTTCAAGTTTCGGGCGAAATGTTGTAGAGGCCGTATGATATATGGCAGGGTCCGATCATATACGTGCAGTAGTGCACGGATCATGATCGGGCGGATCATAGTAGTGGGCTTTGGTTTAAGCCGGATCCTAATATTAGATTTGTTAGATTACTTTAGTCTCATCGCATTCGCATTCAATCGGAATGCGGATGCAGGTATGTATATACAGGTGAGGGGTATCCTTGTGATCCATCACGAGTTTACTTTAGATGTTGCCGTATCTTTTTATTGTTGTAAACATTTGGGTTAATGTTTACAAATGGAAATTGTGAGCTTAAATCATCATTTTGAGCATTTAATGTGACATAGACTTCATTAGTGACTCATGGTCTCTTTTTATGTGCTAATGTCACATTATGTGATTGATTTGTGAGATGAATTGAGAGGAAGAGAGAGAAGGGCAGCCATATCCCTTTGGGTTTGCTTTTGTATGATTAATTCTTGCACTCATTTTTATCATACAACAAAAGAAAGAAATGGATTCTTCTTCTTCTTCCTCCTCCAGCTCACAACCTCCATTAATGGCCTCATCTCTAACCTCCATCCATACAATGGATGCAAGAGACAAAGTTGTCACACACATACTCTACTTCACCTTGGGCACGTCGGCTAGCAAACTTCATGTCCGAGTTGATTCGGATGAAGCGGGAGGCCGTAAAAAGACTCGAATATGTGGTGCCCTTTCTGACGAGGAGATCGAGCTCGGAGATGCCGCGAGAAGCTTGGGATGGTGGCCGAAGACCGAAGGACACGGATCGATCGGTATAGTTTTTCAACCTTTTCTCTAGTTGCTAGTTGTAGGTTAATGGTTCGATCCGGATTTATAGTATACGATAGCACCAGTTTCATGTTTTGAAAAAGTTTTCGTTTCCGCATTTTGGGCTCGGACAGACGGCCGGGGCGCTACCGTAGACTTACAGCCCTTTCAGGTTTTCATCCGTGCCCATTTTGCTTATGGACATACCGTTTTCTTTTTCTTTTTTTTATTATATATTTTTTTGTGTCAGCTCGGGATGCTGCGGTCCGTATTAGTTTATCGACGTCTCGGTCAACAGCCAGTTTTAGGACATAGTGGTCCATCGTTAGTTTAAGGACGTTTCGGTCCGACGCCAGTTTTAGGACATAGTGGTCCATTGTTAGTTTAAGGACGTTTCGGTCCCAAAGCCGGCTACTACTTTATAGAGTTTGGGCTTAGGAAGATAGCGAGCGGACATAGGCGTCGTCATTATCGTTGACCTAGGCCGTGACTCGTCAGGCATAGTACTTTTTCAAGAAGCGACCGTTTATTGGCCGGAAAGGTCTTTCACCATGCATGTCCATGAGTGGATAAGATCCACCCTCGTAAATTTTGTCTATGATATACGAGCCTTCATAGTTCAGCTCGAATTTCCCCCGCTTGGCATTATTAGGGATCATAGGTCTCTTGACCACTAGCACGAGTTCGCCTTGGCGGAATGTTCTCGGCCTAGTCAACCTTTCATATGAGCGCGTCATCTTTGCTTTATAAACCTCCAGATTTTGTTACGCCATGAGCCGGCTTTCATCGAGGGCATCAAGCTCCTCAAGCCGAAGGTGAGCATTTTCTTCGTCTGTTAGCTCATAGTGAACCACCATTCGTAGAGAGGGTAACTCTATCTCGAGGGGGAGTACCGCTTCTGTGCCGAATACCAATGCATACGGCGTTGTATTTGTGGCCGTTTTGAAAGTAGTTCGATACGCCAGAGAGCTTCATGCAGTCTCTCGTGCCAGTCCTTCTTATTTCGAGACATTGTCTTTTTCACGATCTTCGTCAAGGTCTTGTTGAAAGCCTCAGTTAGACCGTTAGCTCGGGGATTATAGACTGAAGAGTATCTCCAGTCTATGTTATGGTGTTGTGCAAAGTGGCTGATTTTATGGCTTCTGTAGGCTGGCCCGTTATCGGAGATAATCCGTCGCGGAGTGCCGAACCGATAAATGACGTGTGTCTTGAAGAAATGGAGGATATTCTCCGTCTTCACTTCCCTCAGCGGTACTGCTTCTACCCACTTGGAGAAGTAATAGGTTGTTGCCAGTATGAACCGATGTCCTCTGGACGATGCTGGTTCGATGGGTCCGATTATGTCAGTTCCCCACATTTTGAATGGCCAGCTAGCCACCGTCGGATGCAGCGGATTTGGATGCTGATGGATAAAGTCTCCGTGAATCTGGCATGAGTGGCACTGCTTTGCGTATTCTAAACAGTCTTGGATCATCGTGGGCCAATAATAACCCATCCGTTTGATCTTCAGTTTCATCTTCGGCCCGGCTTGGTGAGAACCACAGAGTCCGTCGTGAGTTTCTTGGATGACTCTTCTTGCCTCTTCAGATCCCAGGCATCTTAACCACAGATAATCAAATGATCTCTTATACAGAGTATTATTAACAAAGGCGAAGGATAGAGCTCGTTTCATGAGCTGATGTCTTGAGGACGCATTTTCAAGCGTTCGACGGGATTTGGAATAGTCTATAAAGATTTCTCTCCAATCCTTAGCCTTTTCTTGGTCTTTTATTTGCAGGGCCGTTTTCTCGGTCGCTCCCTTTTCTTCGGACGACTCCGGAGATATTTCCGCCGGTGCAAGAACCCGACGGTTTTGCACAATGATCCTCACGTCATCGAGGCTCTCGTCAGCCAGTTCTTTAGCGAGCTTGGCTAATGCATCCACCTTGCTATTTTCCGCACGCGGTATACTTTCCAAGGTGTAGGAAGGAATTTGAATTAGCAGTTACTGTACTCTCTCGCCGTACTTCACCAATTCTGGCTTGCACGTTTGATAGTCGCCATTTACTTGACTAACGACCAGTTGGGAGTCTTCGTATATGAGAAGGTTTTCAATTCCCATGTCGATAGCGATCTTGAGACCTGCTATCAAAGCTTCATATTCGGCTTCATTGTTTTTCCTCGGCTCTGTTAAGGAGAAGGCAAAGCGCATTATCCTTTCTTGTGAAGTCACGAAGATAAGGCATACCCCTGATTTGATTATGGGGGTGCTTTGTTGCGCTTTTTCATGGAAGATGCTCCATCGAAGTAGAGTTCCCATTGGGTATCATTCTCTCTTCTCTCCCCGTCGATTGTGTCAAACGCGTGCTCATCTGGAAATTCGCAATTCAAGGGAGATTCGGCAGGTATCGGATGCTCAGCGAGAAAGTCGGCGATGGCCTGGCCTTTCACTGTCTTGAGGGGTCGATAGGTTATCGAGAACTCCATCAAGAGCAGGGCCCATTTAGCGAGTCGTCCCGTTAATATAGCCTTTGACATTAAATATTTGAGAGGATCCACCTTCGATATGAGATGGACCTCATGTGCCAACGCGTAGTGTCTGAGCTTCGTCATCGTGAAGATCAACGCCAGGCAGTGTTTTTCGATGGGGGAGTAGTTGTTTTCTGCCCCCAGGAGAACTCGACTCAGATAATAAAGGGCTCTCTTTCCCTTGGTCATTTTCTTGTGCCCGCAGTGCGCCTAAAGAACCTTCGAAGGTTGTTGTATACAGGACGGGAGATTTTCCTTTAACGGGAGCGGCCAGTATTGGCGGATTATGTAGGTATTGCTTGATTTCATCCAGTGTGCTTTGGCATTTGTGATCCCAGATGAACGGAGTTCCCTTCTTCATTAAGTGACTGTAGGGGCGGCACTTACCGGAGAGATTGGCTATAAATCGCCGGATATACGCGAGCTTCCCTTGGAGAGACCGCAATTGCTTGAGAGTCCTTGGCGGAGGCATTTCCATAATCGCCTTGATCTTTGACGGATCTATCTCGATGCCTCGGTGTCGGACGATGAATCCTAGGAATTTGCCCGAGGAAACTCCGAACGCGCATTTGAGAGGGTTCATCTTCAAGTTGTATTGCCGAAGGCGTTGAAATACGATCTTCAGATGCTCTAGATGTTCCTTGTATGATTTGCTTTTTACTACGAGGTAGTCAATATAGCATTCGACGATTTCATGTATAAGGTCATCGAAAATTTTCGTCGTGGCCCTCTGATAGGTGGCACCGGCGTTCTTTAGACCGAAAGGTATCACCTTGTAGCAGAATATACCCAAAGGGATCCGGAAGGCGGTATGCTTTTGGTTCTCGGGATGCATCTTTATCTGATTGTAACCTGACGAGCCGTCCATGAAGGAGAAAACTTTATGAGTGTTCGTATTGTCTATCATCAGCTCGGTAATTGGCACTAGGAAGTCGTCTTTTGGGCAAGCTTTGTTGAGATCCCGAAAGTTCACACATATGCGTACCGTCTCATTTTTCTTCATGACCGGGACGATGTTGGCGATCCAATCAGGATATTGAACCTCTTGGATAAAACCATAGTCGATTAGCTTCTTGACTTCGGCATTGATGCTCATCTCAAGCTCGAGCCGCATTCTTCTTGGTGCTTGTTTGATCGGATTGACGTCCGGAGATATCGCCAATCTGTGCACAGCTATTTCTGGATCTAGCCCCGGCATCTCGGAGTAGTTCCATGCAAAGCAGTCTTTATACTGCATGAGCACGTCATTAAGCATAACCATCCTTTCTTCAGACAACGGCTCATTGACGAATGTCTGTCGTGGGTCACTTTCCATCCCTAAATCGATCTTTCTGAGGTTGTCTGCGGTAGTATGTATCCCATCTTCCAGCTCTTTTGGTGCCGGTGGAAACTATGATATCATTTTGTCATCATTGTTTTTGAAGCACCAGGGGAGGTCATCCGTATTCTCGGGTCCTTCTTCTGACAACATTATCATATGACAACTACGAGATCTCTTCCAAGACCGATGTTGATCTGGTTCTACTCTCGCTGCAGGCGCGGCTTTTGGTTCATGCTTCTGTGGTGGAGTTACCCTCCAGCTGCTGGATAGAGCGAACTTACCTTGCTGATACTGGTCTTCTACCCAGTTTTTGAATGTGAAGCAGTCTTCGAAAGAATGTCCTATTGCTCGGTGATAGGAGCAATAATCTGGGTGATTAACTTTACCTGCTTGCTCGGGGTGCTTGGACTCCGGGAAGGTAATCATTTGATGTTTTATGGCAAGATCAAGTATCTTCTGTGTCTTGTCCTGGGGAAAAGAGTATGCTCGACCCATCTTCTTTATAAGAGACGAATCTGGATTGCTCGATTCCCGATCGCGTGGCTTTTTGGTCCCGCTTTGTCGCTGTCGAACGCCTTTCCCGCTCTTTGATTTATTTTTTCCTATGCGTCGGGCCTTTTGTATGACGGGTTGATAAGGAAGAGTATTTTCATTTTTCGCAACCTGCTGAAGGAGGCGCTGCGTTCTGGCTTTCTCATAGATGGTCGTTTCGCGATTATGATCGTCTCGAACCTTTTGACCCGCTTCCCTTATAAGCTTGTTCATCTGTTCTTCGAATGACGGACTTGGCATTTTCATGGCGGGAGCTCGTTCTGGTTCAGGGTTAGCATCTTCCCACAGAGCATCTCCTTCTTCATCAAAGTCATGTATAACGTAGCATTCGCGAAATAACTCCTGTTTCTTGGATCGAACATATCCAAGCCCGATCGTTTCCATTCTCCCGTTGGGCAACTTCCGTTAAGTTCCGGAAACGTTCTGGATCCTGTTATAGAACCGTGCTTGTCGAGCAGTTTGTTTAAGGGGTACACCTTGGCGTCTCAAGAGTCTCTTTAGTCCGTCTGTGTAATATCTGGGCAAACGGATGGGATGGAGCCTGTTAAGTGTAGAATCCGCGCCATGCCAGATTTCTTTCTCCACTTTGGTTTCCCCGGATCAGTAGAATAGGATCGCCTTTTCACCCTTTCGCCTAGAAGGGACGTATAATGTTTGCAGTTCCTGCACACTATAGGCATTAAGTGCATCGAGCTCTTTGTAATGCTCCCGCGGAACCATGGCGATTTGCAATCTCTGATTATCGCCAGCGAAGGCTTGTATTGGCGGCTGAGTGGAAAATACGGCATTGACTTCATCTTCGGAGTCGCTGCCGAAGATCAACATAGGGGTGGACGTTCCTGGCTTGTTGCATTGGAGCAGCCCTGAATAAACTATCTCTTCTTCTTCCTCGGTATCACTCCCTAAGATAGGAATAGTGGTGATAGCTTTGTTCTTGTCCTCCGGTTTGCGACATCTTTCTGTGTCTTCGAAATCTGGTAGGAAGTACTTGGCATCCTCATATTTGCGGACTTCATTCATGGAGAATGGGTTCAACTCCCCTGTCACGGCGTATTCGAGACCATCTTTGAAGTACTTCATACACTGATGTTGTGTAGAAGGGATAATGTTGTACTCGTGTAACCAAGGCCGGCCGAGCAAAGCGTTGTAGCAAGTCTTGGCGTCAATGACATGAAACTTGATGTTCGTGACAAGCAGCCCAAAGCGTAGTGTCAATATTACAGACCCAAGCGTCCGTGATGACTGGGAGTCAAACCCGGAAATGGTGATTTTATCACGATCGAGGTACTGAACGCTCATGCAGATTTCCTTCAACACTCTCACATTGAGGAGATTAACGGAGGACCCATTATCAACCAGGATTTTGCCTATCTTGATGTCATGACAGTATCCGGAGACATAAAGGGGACGGTTATGCTCGTATGTCCCAAAGAGGGGATCTTCATCGCCGAAAGTGATATCGGCTGTACGCACTTATTCCAGCTCGTTCTTCATCTATTCTTCGGCGAGGAAAGCTTGAAATTGGTCGGGCTCTTGTAATGCCCTGATCAGAGAATCTCTCGCCTCTTTGGATAGCAGAAGGGCGTTAAGAATACTTAGCTGCGAAGGTAGCTTTCTCAAGTGTGCCAGAACGTTGTAGTCCACCTTGTTTTTCTTTGGCGGGTCCTTGGCTGTCAGCTCTTTGACGACCTGATCTTCTAGGGCAATGTCTTCTGGGACCTTTTCTTTCCCCTTATCTCTTCTATTTGATCCACTGTTCGAGGGCCCAAGATTCTTTTTAGGCAGCATACGATTGCGCAGCTGAATATTTTCACAGGTCATCGGTTCTTCCTCTTTTCCCGAGGTGGACTCTTTAAAGAGAGGGCCAAGAGTCATTTCTTCGTCAAAGTCGCTTCCGAAGGTGAGAACTTGCGGTCCCCCGGCGTCGACCATGTGACAGCTGCCGGTAGTTCTTTTACGCTCCTCGGTCGTATTTCTTTGCTCCCGACGAGTTTTGCGTTTCATCCGCTTGAAATGTTGCCGGTGAGCAACATATCCCTGCCACCATCTTTTAAAAGCGTTGCACTCTTCGGTGGGGTGCGCAATCTTTCGATGATATAAGCAGTAGATAGGATGTATTTCCGCTTCACCAAGAATGTTTCCTTCGGAGGGTGGTAGCTTCATTCCCATCGATATAGCTTTGGCGAACCTCTTTCTCATCTTGAACCTGCTTTTATTTGCGGCGGATGTATTTTGATCTGGCGGGGGTGTTTCAACCCTTTCGTCCAGCTGCCGGCGTTTGGCTTTTTCGATTATGGCCATCTCACGCTCTCGATCGGCTTTGCATTTTAGAAGAGCTTCGTTTAAGAACGCATCAATCATTTCGTCTGATGGTTCTAGAAGTTTTGGCTCAGGATCTGCCTCCAGTTTCTCTGCGTAAGGAGATTCTTCATCGTCTATCGACGAGTGGGAGATCACATGGCAGCTTGCCACATAATCTTCAGGCTCATCTGACGAGTCTTCTCCGTTGTCGTCGTCTCCGTCCTCAAGGACGTGGCTGAGAAATTCTTGGAGTGTGACTGGAGTCCGCGCTTTTTGATTATATTCTTCCAACGCGTCAATCTGTTTTTGCAGGTACGTGCGCTTGTCACCAGGCTTCACGGACTTTTTGGTCTTCTTCTTTTTCTTCGAAGACTTTGACGGCTGGGTGCGAGTGCTTTGGATATCACCACCAATTTTTGGAGTTGGGCGCGACTTCAACATTCCCTCGATGATCTCGGGTTCCAGTGGATTCTTCCACCTGATTGCCGGGCATGTGTGGAGATCCTTCAGCATTCTTCTTGTTTTGGCTGAAAGAGCGACCTCCCATGGAGCTTCTTCTACGAAAGAACGCGATTCCCCCGGTGCATCCGTCTTCTTGGGAGCGTGTGGCTGTGGTGGGTTCACCTTCCAATTCTCGGACAGGGCAAATTTGCCCTGTTGGTATTGATCTTCAATCCAGCCTTTAAAGACGAAGCAATCCTCAATTGGATAGCTAACCGTTTGATGGTAGGGGCAATAATTGGGACTATTAGCCTCGCCGGGTTGCAGTGGATGTTTTGGATTCGGCAGATTGATGAGCCTGTTGCGCACCGCTAGCTCGAACAATCTCTTCGTTTTGTCCCGGAGAAACGAATAAGGGCGCTTCATCTTCTCATTATAGAATTGCCGCCTCTCGTCTAGGCGATCAGTTAGTTTTGGGCCACTGGGCTGCTGTTGAGTATTCGCAACGAATGTCGCCTTCCCTTTACCCTTTTCGTTTCGCGGCTCCAGCTTTGGAGGAGACGGTCTATGACCCATCTGGTCCATTTGGGCCAGTTTGTCGATCAAGGCCTGGAACGTGGTCGGCTTGAAGAACATCATGAATTGGGAAATAGTTGCTTGAGGGTCAAGAGTGCCCACGAACATGCCCACTATCGGCGCTTCTTCAATGCGCTGCTCACATTTCGACCACAAATTCCGCCATCGTATTGCGTACTGCACCCACGTTTCACCTGGCTTCATCCTGGCATTGATCAATGTCGTTATTGGGGTGCGTTCACTAGCACTCGCGAAACGATGGGTGAATAATAGCTCCATCTCTGCAAAAGTCTTGACGGAGTCGTTTGGAAGTTCAGAATACCACTCGAATGCCGTCTCCGATAAGCTACCAACAAACTGAAGGAGCATAAGTTTATCATCACCTCCAGTGTTGCCGCACAAGGCTCTGAATTGAGCGACGTGCTGATGCGGATTTTCCGTCCCTTTATATACATGAAATTTAGGGATCGTATATCCCGGCGGGTACATTATTTGGTCATACCAGTCTGGATATGGTCGTCCAATCTTAACGACCTGCCCAGCCGCTTCATTCGCCTGGTGAGCTCGTATTTGCTGAGCGATGTAGTCGTCCAAGGCGACCTTAGAGATTGTCTCTTCTTTGGCTGCTGAAAGAACCGGAGGGGGGTTCGATGTCTCCTCTCTATCGTCTTCAATGATAATCGGAGGGTCTTCAGCCGTAGGTTCTGGCTGTAACATCATCCCAGCCATGTCTTGGAAAAAAAGAGTCATTCGTTTTATATTGGCCGTTTGCTCCGCAGCCTCTTTTTCTTTCCTCTCGAGCATTCTTTGAAGGAACTCGTATCAGTTTCTTGTTCCCGGCACTGCTCTGAGGTGTCTGGATTTTCTTTTGGTCCAGTAAGTGCGGCCATTGCAGTCAGCATCTCCTGAAGTTTCTGCTGTTGTTGCTCCTGAGCCTTCATTATTGATCGGGTAAGCGGTCGATGACCCGTAGAAGCACGGCTTTTCTCTTTTCCGGAAACCATATAAACGGTATGTATTACCATGCCCCGGACTTGGGGCGTTTAGATTCAACTACCTTGCGGTTTGCCGCGTTCACAGGGGTTTTCTCTGGCCTCCTTCTCTTGTGAGCAGTTTAAGTCGAGGGGGCCGTTGCAGCGGACACCCAGACAGATGACATCTTCTGTGGTACCACGAGATGGCTCTTTTCTTGCTGAGCTTTAAGCTTCTTTGGCCGGCAAGAGTAGTCCTAGTTAATCACCGACTCTTGGACCTATCGCCAGACTTTATAAATTTTTTAGGACAGCCGCTGAGAAGGCTGCTCCGACTTCTTTTCTGTAGTAATCTCCATGGGTGGAGGAGATCTTTTCAGCACGGCAGTCGGAGAGTTCTTGCGAACCCTCCTAAGCGGTTCAAAGCCGCTCCCAGTTGGAACAGCAGCATTGATTTCCACCATAGGAGCTGGCGGAGTTAGTCCAGAAAGGGAGCTGCCCCCAGCCTTCCTTGCTCGGCGCCAGTGATAACGGCGAGCATATCGTGCGGATGGAATTGGTTCAGCTATGGAGATGGCTTCTTCATGCCCCTTGTCTTGACGGAGGGTTGTTGCCGGTGTCAGCCTTTTGAAGACCGATTTCCGTTGAGAAACAATGTCCAATCTGTCAAAGACAGATCTCTGAGCGGGGGAAGCAGCTTTGACGACTTCACCTGGAGCGGGAGCCGGAACGGCCAACCTTGTGAAAACTGACTTCTTGTCAGGAGAAGCATTTCCAATGATTTCGTCCGCTTGAGCCGGGATGGCTATCCGCTTTGGGATGGCTGTTTCAGGTATTGCGGGCTTGTTGGCGTTCTGGTCCAGTCTGTTAAAAACTGAGGCATTAAACTTGGGCGACCCGTTGAGAGGGGCCGCGGCAGTGGTAAGTCGATCAAAGACCGACTTCTTTGGGGCTTCTTTCGGCAGCATCGGGGTATTGAAGCTCATGGGTGGGATCATAGTCCCAAAGAACAGCCCAGTGGTGGCCTGAGTTACTTGGTCCACGGCATCATGAACAGGGAGGCCGCCTGGGGCCCGTAAGTTACACCTCCAGATGAGGCGGAACGGGAGTTGCAGTTGCAGTTGCAGCTGGAGCATTTTGTGCAGGTAGAAGCCATTGATCTTTCGTTTTCTGCATGGAGCAAGACACCAAATCTTAGTACCTCGAACCCAAGGGCAACCATATCAAACCGTGATTCGTTCGCGAACACGACACATGAAGTGTGGAGTGGAAAGAGGAAAAGGTCCCACCGGGCGTGCCAGAATCTTTTCCCCGCTGAAATACGGAGACGCGACCGCGCGGGTCCGTCTTGCCTGAATTTCGGGGCAGATGGTAATTGGTGCTATCCGTCTACCTCTCCGAAGATGCCAAGTTGATTTATTACACCATGTATCGAAGGTTTAAACGGATGCGGCCGATATAGCAGACTTCGTCAGATTCCCCCTCATTTGAGGGGGTTTTGATTATGGGGACGCTCTTCCCTGCAGGTGCAAGCCCCTGCAGTTAATTACGCTACCATATCGCCGTAACCACTTTCTCCTTCTCCAGATGGTCACTTCATGCCGTGGGTGTTTGTTTTGTTTTTGGTTGCCCGTGGATCGTATATGGAGACTAATTTATGTTGTCGCCCGTAGGGCATGGATTAGTCCAAATCCGTATCTTCTTAGATTTGGGTTTGGGGGTTGGGTTTAATGATACGTTAGCCTCATTTGAGACTAAGATCAACATAAACATTTGTTAAGGATACGTTAGTCTCATTTTAGACTAAGATGAGCTTAACGGGATCATTTAGATCCAACAAAAGAGCATTTGGACTCTATTGTTTAGTTTAAGGACATTGCGGTCGATTAGTTTAAGGACATTACGGTCCATCGTTAGTTTAAGGACATCTCGGTCTAGGTTAAGGACATCATAGTCCGTGAGTTTAAAGACCTCACAGTCAAGATTAAGGATATCATAGTCTGTGAGTTTAAAGACCTCACAGTCAAGGTTAAGGACATCATAGTCCATGGGCTTAAGGACCCCACAGTCCAATTTAAAGACATCATAGTCTGTGAAATGTATGGTTGTCGGGACCCGTCACCTCTCTGAAGACGTTGAAGGATTACAACGACATATATCAGAGGGGTTCAGAGATGTATCCTTGACCAATTTTGATTGGTAGATCTGTAGTCCAATTTGGAACTATGATCTGTTAAAAGATTTATGAGCATATGGGTTCAATTAATCTGAATTTGAGGACTTATGGCCAATCTTAGGCTAAGTCCAATCAAGTTAAAATGTTTTAACATTTATTTTGGGCTGTTGGAGCCTTTGTTTGGGCTTGGCCCTATTAACAATGTTTGAATTCTGACAATATTTTGTCTTTGATTGAATGCTGGGCATTCATCATAGCCTTGAGCTTATTAAAGAACAATTTATGTTCTATCAGCGCGACATGTGGCGCGCTTGGCGATTTACGCCAGTCAAAGAGCGCAGTGCACTTCTGCCAAGTAGCGCACATGTAAGGGACACGTGTTGCGCTCGGCGCTAGGCGCCAGATGATGAACGCATAATGCCAATTTATGAGCGCAGAGCGCTAGTTCATGAGCGCATTGTGCTTTCAGTTTAGTGGCGCACACGTGAGTGACACGTGGTGCGCTTGGCGTTGAGCGCCATCCCCTGAGCGCAATGCGCTATTTCAGAAGCGCAAGGCGCTAGTTGTTAAGCAGTACATTTGCGATTGACACATGGCGCATTTGGCGCTGAGCGCCAGTCCAGAGAGCGCAGAAGCGCAGTTCAAGAACGCAAAGCGCATCTGATCAACTTTGTGATAAAAAAAGAGACTTTGTCTCAAGATTCTAAGAAGAAAAGTTCTTCAATCTCTTATGTTGATGAAAGGCATTGCCTTTATGGATCTATAACCTATGAGAAAGAAGTAAATTCTTCTTTTATTTTATGATGAGATCTTTTGATCTCTCTATGAAAGACTTTTTTCTTTTTAGATCTATGATCTTTTAAAGAAGTGAATCCTTCTTTTTAAATTATGAAATGATTTCATCTTTATGTTCATTATCATCATCTTTTTACCTTGAAGAAAAAGAATCTTCTTCCGAGAGCTTGCTCTTTATCTTTGAGTTTCTCAAAGTCTATAGGGGGGTTTCTCTGTCCCTTTTTGTATATCCGAGACTTGAAGTCTAGGGGCCTTTTTATAGGGTAGGCTGATTTGTTGAATCAGTTAAAGAGATCTTTCTCTGATTGATTCGGGGATGTTTCCCCACCATTGGATCTTTGATCCTAATGCTTCTGTTTTACAGAAGGCAATCTTCTTGTTTTTAACAAGATTGATAAATCTTTCCATACAGAATTTATTCTGTCTTTTGGTAGTTTTTATTTACCATTGGATCATTCATCCAACGGTGCTCTAATTTACAGAGCACAATCTTGTTATTTAAAAAGATTTTGAGGAATCTTTCCTTAACAGAATTTAATTATGATTAATTAATGATTTATCATTATTATTAGATCTTTGATCTAACGGTGAGGAGCTTTTAGTTCCAGCACTAGCGCACCCGTGCTCTGCACGTGGTGCGCTGCTTGAAGGGTAGCGCACATTGCGCTAGCGCACCTGTGTTTGACACGTAGTGCGCTGCTTAGAGCGCAGCGCAGCTAGCGCTAGCGCACATGTAGCGTGCTTCTTAAATCGCAGCACACCTAGCGCTAGCGCCCACGTGCTTTACACGTGGTGCGCTGCTTAGGGCGCAGCGCACTTGGAGCTGCATCTGAAGCGTTGCTTCATTTCAAAAATTTGAATTTTAAACAGAGCTTTGCTCTGATTGGGGGAAACACTCGACAAGCTCAATTCTACAACATGATCTGGAACGTTCCTGGAACTCAGCGAAAGTTGCCCAACGGGAGAATGGAAACGATCGGGCTTA
Source organism: Agapanthus africanus (assembly GCA_030015575.1). Classification (NCBI taxonomy): domain Eukaryota; kingdom Viridiplantae; phylum Streptophyta; class Magnoliopsida; order Asparagales; family Amaryllidaceae; genus Agapanthus; species Agapanthus africanus. The sequence continues at coordinate 370,119,424 of CM057338.1, read as the reverse complement.
GATATGTTCAATCCAAGAAACGGGAGCGATTCCATGGCTGCTACGTTATACATGACTTTGATGAAGAAGGAGATGCTCTAATAGAATATGCTAACCCTGAACCAAAATGAGGTCCCGCCATGAAAGTGCCAAGTCCGTCGTTCAAAGAACAGATGGACAAGCTAATAAGGAAAGCGTGTTAAAAGGCCTGGGATGACCACAACCACGAAATTGCCATTTACGAGAAAGCCAGGATGCAGCGCCTCCTTCAGCAGGCTATGGGGAATGGCGATGCCCTTCGTCGCCAGCCCGTCGTACAAAAGACCCGACGCGGAGGTAGAAACAAGCTAAAGAACGGAAAAAAACGTTCGACAGAGGCAAAGCGGGTCCAAGAAGTCGCACGACCAAGAATTGAGCAGCTAGGATTCATCTCTTATAAAGAAAATGGGTCGAGCATATTCTTTTCCCCAAGACAAGACAAGGAAGATATTCGATCTCGTCATGAAACATCAGATGATGACATTCCCGGAGTCTAAACACCCCAATCAAGCAGACGAGGCCTCCCATCCGGATTATTGCTTCTATCACCGAGTGATAGGACATCCTCTTGAAGACTGCTTCACATTCAAAGACTGGGTTGAAGACCAATATCAACTCGGCAGGTTTGCTCTATCCAACAGTTGGAGGGTAGCCCCACCGCAAAAGCATGAACCGAAATCCACGTATGCAGCAAGAGTAGAACTAAATCAACATCGGTCTTGGAAACGATCTCGTACCTGTCACATAGTAACGTTGACAGAAGAAGGAGGGCCCGAGAATATGGATGACCTATCCTGGTGCTTCGAAAATGAGGGTGAAGATGAGTTGATCTCGGAATTTCCACCGGCGCCAAAAGAATTGGAGGATGGAATACACACCATGGCGGATAACCTAAGGAAAATAGACTTAGGGACGGCAAACGACCCGCGGCCTACGTTCGTCAGTAAGCTGCTTTCTAAAGAACAGGTAGCTACGCTAAGAGACGTGCTTATACAGTATAAAGATTGCTTCGCGTGGAACTACTCCGAAATGCCGGGACTAGATCCAGAAGTAGCTGTGCACAAATTGGCGATATCTCCGGACATCAAGCCAATCAAACAAGCACCAAGAAGAATACGGCTCGAACTTGAAATGAGCATCAACGCCGAGGTCAAGAAGCTAATCGACTCCGGCTTTATCCAAGAAGTTCAATACCCTGACTGGATCGCCAACATCGTCCCAGTGATGAAGAAAAATGGGACAGTGCGCATCTGCGTAGATTTTCGGGACCTCAACAAAGCATGTCCGAATGATAACTTTCCCGTACCGGTCACCGAGCTGATGATAGACAATACGTCCACTCACGAAGTCTTCTCCTTCAAGGACAGCTCATCCGGATATAATCAAATAAAAATGCATCCCGAAGACCATAAGCATACCGCTTTTTGGACTCCTCTGGGCATATTCTGCTACAAAGTGATGTCTTTCGGCTTGAAGAACGCAGGCGCTACCTATCAGAGGGCCATGATGAAGATTTTCTATGACCTCATATATGAGGTCATCGAATGCTATATCGATGACCTTGTGGTGAAAAGAAAATAGTACGAGGAACATTGGGAGCATCTGAAGATAGTGTTCTAACGTCTTCGAAAATACAGCCTCAAGATGAACCCTCTGAAATGCGCGATCGGAGTTTCCTCAGGCAAATTTCTAGGATTCATCGTATGACACCGGGGCATCGAAATAGATCCATCAAAGATCAAAGCGGTTATGGAAATGCCTCCGCTAAGGACTCTCAAACAACTGCGATCTCTCCAAGGAAAGCTCGCGAATATCCGACGGTTCATAGCCAACCTCTCCGGCAAATGTCGTCCCTACAGGCACTTGATGAAGAAGGGAACCCCGTTCGTTTGGGATCGCAAATGCCAAAGCGCACTGGACGAAATCAAGCAATACCTGCAGAATCCTCCGGTGCTAACCGCTCCGGTCAAAGGAAAGCCTCTCATTCTGTATACAACCGCCCTTAAGGGGTCTCTAAGCGAATTATGGGCATAAGAAAATGACCAAGAGAAAGTGAGAGCCCTCTACTATTTGAGTCGAGTTCTTCCGGGGACAGAAAACAACTACTCCCCTATTGAAAAACACTGCCTGGCGTTACTTTTCGCGATAACGAAGCTCCGGCATTATGCTTTGGCGCATGAGGTCCACCTCATATCAAAAGTGGATCCTCTCAAATATTTGATGTCAAGGGACATACTAACAGGATAGCTCGCTAAATAGGCCCTCTTCTTGATGGAGTTCTCGATAACATATCGACCGCTCAAGGCAGTGAAAGGCCAGGCCATCGCCGACTTCCTCGCTGAGCATCCTATACCTGCCAATTCACCCCTAAATTGCGAATTGCCAGACGAGCACGCGTTTGACACGATCGATGGGGAAAAAAGAGAGAATGATACCCGATGGGAACTCTATTTCGACGAAGCATCTTCCATGAAGAAGTGAAAGCACAACTCCCCTATAATCAAATCGGGGGTAAGCCTCATCTTCGTGACTCCATAAGGAGGGATAATGCGCTTTGCCTTCTCCTTAACAGAGCCGAGAACAAACAATGAAGCCGAATATGAAGCTTTGATAGCAGGTCTTGAGATCGCTGTCGACACGGGGATTGAAAACCTCCTGATATACGGAGACTCCCAGCCGGTCGTTAGCCAAGTAAACGGCGATTATCAAATGTGCAAACCAGAGTTGGTGAAGCACGGTGAGAGAGTGCAACAATTGCTGATTCAAATCCCTGCCTACGCCCTGGAAAGCATACCGTGTGCGGAAAATAGCAAAGCAGATGCGTTAGCCAAACTTGCTAAAGAACTGGCTGACGAAAACCTTGATGACGTAAGGATCGTTGTGCAAAGTCGTTGGGTTCTTGCACCGGCAGAAATATCTCCAGAGTCATCCAAAGAAAAAAGAGCGATCGAACAGAAAGTCCTACGAATATAGGACCAGGAAAAGGCCAAGGATTGGAGAGAAGTCTTTATAGACTACTTCAAATACCGTCGAACACCTGAAGATGCGACCTCAAGACATCAGCTCATGAAACAAGCTCTGTCTTTTGCCTTCGTCAATGACACGTTGTATAAGAGATCGTTTGACTCTCTATGGCTAAGATGCCTGGGACCTGAAGAAGTAAGGAGAGTCGTCCAAGAAATTCACGACGGACTCTGCGGTTCTCATCAAGCCGGGCCGAAGATGAAACTAAAGATCAAAAGGATGGGCTACTATTGGCCCACAATGATCCAAGACTGCCTCGAATACGCGAAGCAGTGCCACTCATGCCAGATTCATAGAGACTTCATCCACCAGCATCCAAACCCGCTACACCCGACGGTGGCTAGCTGGCCATTCGAAATGTGGGGAACCGATATAATCAGGCCCATCGAACCAGCGTCATCCAGAGGACACCGGTTCATATTGGCAACAACTGATTACTTCTCTAAGTGGGCAGAAGCAGTACCGCTAAGAGAAGTGATGACGGAGAACATCCTCCATTTCTTCAAGACACACGTCATCTATCGGTTCGGCACTCCACGACAGATTATCTCTGATAACGGGCCGGCCTACAGAAGCCACAAAATCAGCCACTTCGCGAAGCAACATAATATAGACTGGAGATACTCTTCGGTTTACAATCCCCGAGCTAATGGTCTAGCTGAGGCTTTCAACAAGACCTTGACGAAGATCATAAAGAAGACGGTGTCTCGAAATAAGAAGGACTGGCATGAGAGATTACATGAAGCTCTCCGTGCGTATCGAACTACGTTCAAAACGGCTACAAACACAACGCCGTATGCATTAGTATTCGGCGCTGAAGCAGTACTCCCCTTAGAGATAGAGTTACCCTCTCTGCGAGTGGCAGTTCATTACGAGCTAACGGACGAAGAGAATGCTCATCTTCGGCTTGAGAAACTTGATGCCCTCGACGAAACCCGACTAATGGCGTAGCAAAACTTGGAAGCTTACAAAGCAAAGATGACGCGCTCATACGAGAAATTGACTAAGCCGAGAACATTCCGCCAAGGCGAACTCATGCTAGTGGTTAAGAGAACTATGATCCCCAATCGTGCCAAACGGGGGAAATTCGAGCCAAACTATGAAGGCCCGTATATCATAGACAAGATCTACCAGGGTGAGCTTACTTGTTCATGGATATGCATGGCGAAAGACCCTTCAGGCCAATAAACGGTCGTTTCTTGAAGAAATACTACACCTGACCGAGACATCTATAAACTACTACAAACCGCAGCAACCCAAGGCTGACGCAAAAAAAGGGGTAGGTCCATAAGCGAGATGGGCACGGATGAAAACCCGAAAGGGCTCCGTGAGTAAAAACAGCAGGGCTACCGGCGAGTTTGTGAAAACCCGAATGGGCGCAATCTCGTTAAAAGACACTTGCAAAGTCCTCTCGACCTTGTAAGGAGAAAATACATGCGTAAGATCCTTACGACTCACAAAGGAGCAACACACTTAGAGATCCCCACGATTCCTAAGGAGAAATTACACTTGCGAAATCCTCACGACTCGTAAGGAGAATCCCCCTATGAGACCCTCAAGGCTCATAGGATTCAAAAGCCTTACGGTACAGGGATCTGAACCCGTTCTTAAGCCATCATACACTCCAAAATTGCCCGACAAGCATTTCAATATTGACCCTTGTATACAATCCACGGGCACAAATAAACATTTCCCGAACAAAGTCCCACCAGCGACTAGGGATATGCTCACACGGTGAACGACCCTTGTAAGTCCTCTCGACTTATAAAAAGAAAATACTCTTGTAAGATCCTTACGACTTATAAGAGAACATACACTTAAGAATCCTCACAATTTTTAAGGAGGAAACGCACTTACGAGATCCTCACGACTCGTAGGGAGAAACACCTTTATGAGACCCTTATGGCTCATGAAGTTAAAAAGCTTAGTCAACAGGATCCTAATCCTGATTGCTAAGCCACCTTTGCTCGAACCTACAAAGGCAAATGATGATTCGCTTCTGAAAATATCTCAGTTGTAGCGATACTGATGCCTAAATTGGTATCAGATCCCGAGTTCCATACTCGCGGAAAAAGCCAGTGAGCCATAAATGCATATGAAATAGCCGAAATGATAGGGCAACCTGCAACAAAATCAGCAAGTAATATATATGCATACAAAATAGCCTAAATAATTGGGCAACTCGCAATAAAAAGTAGCGAGTAAAAAGAAAAAAATAGCCGAAATGATTGGGCACCACGAAAAATAGCCGAAATGATTGGGCAATCGCGACTTTCGCGATACAAAAAGCTGAAATGATAGAGCATCGCGGAAAGAAAACAAAAAAAAGACAGATAAAAAAATGAAACTTTTGCCCTACAGGTGAGATCATATCGATCCCTGTATACAATCCAGGGGTACAAACAAAGAGGGGACCATATCATCCCACCAGTCTCTATCAGAAAGAGAGCCAAGTCTCAACGGACACATCTACAGCCTGAAAACCCACAATAGCGTTCCTCCTCATTCCAGCAGGATTTGGATGCGACAATCAAGCGGAGCCATGGCAAACTCCCTAGTTCCAAATCTCGACGGTTCACAGACGACCTAGAGACCACCTCGACATTCGTCTCGTTACAACAGACGCAACGTCAGCAAAGCGGAGCCATGGCAAAGCCCCTAGTTCCAAATCTCGAAAGTTTACAGACAGCCTAGAGACTATCTCAGAGCCAGGGCAGAGTCCCTAGTTCTAAGTCTCGACGGCCGCATCTACAGCCTGGAGACCCACAACAGCGTTCCTCCTCATTCCAGTAGGATTCGGACGCGACAATCAAAGCGGAGCCGTGGCAAATTTCCTAGTTCCAGGACTCGGCAGTGCACAGAAAACCGAGAGTCAATCCTGACCCCGTATGGCTAAAGTCAATACTGACCCCGTATGGCTAAAGTCAATCCTGACCCCATATGGCTAAAGCGAAACCTGCATTATTTTATTTGGAAGTTCAGGGCTAAAGTCAATCATGACCCCATGGAGAACGGCCAAAGTCAACCCTATGACCCCGTGGAACACGGCTAAAGTCAATCCTGACCCCGTGGAAGGCGGCTAAAGTCAACCCCCGACCTCCCCGTCGAAGCAATGCTTTGACTCGGGAACAGGTCAACGCATCAATCACTTACGAGTCATCTCGAGTTGTAAGGAAGAAAATTCTCTTGTGAGATCCTTACGACTCTCAAGAGAAAACATACACTTAGGAATCCTCACAATTCTTAAAGAGAAAATACACCTACGAGATCCTCTCGACTCTTAGGGAGAAAAATCTATATGAGACCCTCATGGTTCATAAAATTGAAAAGTCTTAAGCAACAGATCTAAACCTGTTTCCTAAGCCATCGCTACCTTGCAAAGAGTCCAAGATGGATAGCTACCTACTATCTACAGGCCATACTTGCTAAAATCACATGGCAACAACACAGCAAAGAGAAGAAAGCAACAATGGGAGATAAAAAAAAATGTGTGTATCTTTATTCATGAATTCAATTGAGTACAAGATGAATCACATAAAAGAATAAAAAATAAATACATGTTATTCAAAAAAAAATTTAATTACAAATGTTTAATTGATACAAAGGTAGTTACTGAGAAGGAGGCGTTTTCAATAAGTCAGCCAGTTGCTCGCGCGCTCCTCTCAATTCCTTTTCATGGTCAGCCGCTGCGGCCAGCTCCGCTTCGACTCGAGCCCGTTGCTGCAAGCCAGACAAAAGTTTCTCATCAATTTCCCATTGAGCAACTTCACGATTCTGCGTAACCCGCTCCAGAAGGTCGAGCTTTTTCCTTAGTGCTAGTCCGTCCGAAATGCATTGTCGCAAATTGTCAAAAACAGCCCTCAATTGCGCAGCATTTGCTTCAACTTGGGCGCACAGCCGAGCGGATTCATCTGAAGCCTCCTCGCGTTTCTTCCGCCTCAAGGTCGTTTCTTATTCGAAATGGCGGAAGAAGGGAACACTCTGTTCAACCCATACAGCCCGTTGAGAATTCAAAGTCAACATTTCTGAAATGGGATGCCTGAGCTCAATCTTATGCAGACAGGCCTCGATCTTCCTGCAGTAGTTAACCCAAGACTCAAAGACGCCCTCGCTATGGAAGTTCATGAGCATCGCCAACATGAGATTAACTTCAGCAGCAAAATCTGCAGCAGATGCAAAGGCATCGATGTCAAGGTCCTCGACGAACTCGCTTAACATCCGCAGGCTATTCGCAGCACCCCTGGAAGAAGGGCGTTTAGAAAAAAGCCCTGCCGGCATGGGAATCTGAGACTCAAAGCGAGCTGGAGTCGGTGTGATTGCCGCAAAACAAATCATAGTCAGATATCGGCTTAAGAGATAAAGAAGATGCAAGAGCAATGAAGGCTACTATACCGGCTATAACAGGTGGCAGAGCTGGGAGTGCTGGTGGCACGACGATTCTCTCATCCCCTCCTTCAAGTTGTAGTGCTGTAATCAATTTAAAGTTAACAACGGCAGGGTCACCCTTTAAAGAAAAGAAAGGACGTCGGTTAGAAAAGATATTCACCGGCACCAGTAGGCAAAGCGACTTCCGATTGGAAAGGGAAGTGCGGGTTCAGCACTTGATACAGATGATCAAAGAGAACTCCTGCAAGATTACGATGATGCATGGTCAGTACAAGGGAGATCAAATCCACAATTTAAATTAGACAAATTGCAAATCCATACCTTCCAGCATTTGAGAGGACACGAGAGAAGGCAAAGGGTCGGCGATCGTCAGAGCAGCAACCGGTGACGCTTCTTCGGGTGGCATGACCTCAACGCTCACCACACCTGCATTAGAAACAAAAGAAATGTCGTCAGAAGAGATTGAAAGGGATTGCGGAATAAAAAGGAAAACAATGACCTAAAATCTACCTGATAAGTCGCCAATCGAAACCGCGACAAGAGCATCACTAGGCGCAGCGACTGCTTCGCTCTCCTCTATTGGAAGGGTTTCGCCGCCCGTGGCTTCATCCTTTGATTCTACGAGAGCCATCGTGACACTCGCAATGCCAGGCGATGGCAGGGAACCGCAAAGGGGAAGAGTGGCAGTTGGGGCAGTCCCGGACTCCTGAGAAAGAGTGGCCACTTCGGGCTCGGTGATTGCCGTCATCTCACCTACCACCTCCTTACTAGGACTTGGCCTTGCAGGTTATGATATATGAGAATCTGAAAACTAAACTCTAATAAAAGGACCCAGTGTTACGTTACCTTGGGATGGCCTTTCAATTGCCTCCCAAGCCGCGCGTACCGCCTGTCTATGAGTGGTAGACAGGGCAGTCGGATCACCCTCTGGAGAAATAGGGACAGGGGAAGCAGTGCTCGAGCCTGCACCTATAGCCAAGGAGGCATCACGTTCTTTCGCTGCACGCCTCTTACGCTTCCTTTCAGCCTGAGCCGCGAGAGCTGACCTCCTCAGAACTTCCGATAAAGGTAGACCATCATCTGAACTAAGTTCTGCCTCCGGCGCCGTTACGACGTCCATCATCGGCTGCTTCTGCGAGACCCCTAGTAGCGACTTAGGGATAGCCGTGGCTGCAGTGGCCGGCGTTAACGATGCCGCTGCGTCACCACTCGCGATCGGCACTGCACTTGGGATAACCTGAGTCGAGGTAGTCCCTGCAATAAGATGAAAAAGAAGAGTTAGTTTACCCATAAAAAAGGAAAATGAAGGCACAGTGAGCTGAAATATACCAACACCCAAGGAAGCGTGAAGCCTTTCCTCCTCTTCGAAAGCCTTGAGGGAAGCTGCAAGAGCTTCTTCGGCGGAAATACATATTGACGAAGAAAGCGTCAGTCAAAGCATAATAATTAAAATAACCATGAAAAGATAAGACTGAAGTATACCCGATTGAGCAATGGTGATCATCACGGCCTCATGGCGAGCTAGTTGCGCTGAAACCGCAATAACAGCCTCCAAATCGGTATCATCCGGCGCCATAAATAAGTCTTCATTTGTCCTATATTCGCTCAAGCCCTCGCTATAAGGAGCATGGGGCTCTTGGCTAAATACAACGTCCACAGAAAGTATTGACTTCTTTTTCTTTTGTGGACGAGCGCCGGCAGCCGATAACACAAGCTTGCGCTTGGTGGGAACCTTTGGACGACGAGTTCTAATCTCTGCACCCACACCGGACTCGGGAGACGCCGCAGCTACCGCTTTTTCAGGCACACGGGGTAGGGGCAGCTCACGTATAGCACGTGGTACCATAGCCACAGCGGCTTCTCTCAAGGGAGGATGGACGATGGTCCGTCGCTTCAAAGGAACGTTTGGATTACCCGCTAGGGCGGTGCCCTTACGATCAAGCAATAATCGTTTTTCTTCTCTAATAATAGCTTCCATCGAATGCTGGTATGTTCAGTTGATAAAACTGCACATTTGTATTACATTTTTCCTACCATTTTCATATTAAAAAAGGACTTTATTATGATATATTATACATATGAGGGTTTATGTGTAAAAACATTATTTTCCATGTGTTAATATATTTTAATTAGTATTTGGTAGGAAAATGTATGCAAATAAATCTATTGACCAAATCCTAGTAGAACTAAGTCTACTAAATATTATTTGAGATTATTGTGCAGAATTTTCCAAGTTGTTATGCAGAATTTATCAAACAAATCAATTTGTTGAAGAAAACTTGCCGAATTAAGAAGCAAAACTTGGAGACCAAGTCTGGAAGCAACCGAGAGAAGATTTCTGAATTCTGAAGGTGCCTAGGATTGCCAAATGTCACAATCAGAGAGCCCAAGAAAATTGATGAAGAGATCCTCACCATTGGCCGCGGAACCGCGGCCAAACCCCCCTGTTGGCCGCGGATCCACGGCAATCTAGAGAGATTGTGTGCTAAAATTTTGTGGAGTAAATCTATGCTGAATTTTACCAAGTTTCCAACTAAAAGATTCTGGCTTTGCACTATAAAAGGGCACCGAGGGCCTCTTGGAAAAGCTATCAAGCCGAAAAGATCACGAAGTCCCAGACGCTCACGCATCCAGGCTGATCATCGACTGTTCGACTACCTCCTTAGGAAAAATCGAGAAGCAACTAGTTTGTAATCATTTTCTACGGATTAAAGTGTAGTTTGTTCAAGTCGATTAATAAAGGTAGTTATTTTATTTAATTGTTCTTGCATTTTACATTATGTTTTCTCTCTTTGTCTTTTCATCTTCTTCTCCCAACATGCGCGAGTAATTCTCCGCTTGTTAGGGTTCGTAGGATTAGGGTAGGCTAATGGACGAAAAAAATCCCTAAACCCTTTTTAAGTCCTATAAAGTTTAGGAACTTTATCAAAAGAATCATTAACTTCCTAATCGAGCGCGCTAGCAATTCTTTGCTAGTTCCGACCGCGATTAGAGATTAGATTAATGATTGTTTTGGTAAAGGCTGGATATGAACGGAGTTCCGTATCGAGATAAGGGTTAAGAGTGGGATTCCTTTTCCCTCCAAAAACCCTAATCTACACGCATCACCGTCGTTCTAGTTCTAAATCTATTAATGGATAAAAAGGGTAAATTTTAATTAATCGTCCATAACTACTAAATCCTAACGAACCCTACAAGCCCTCTTATTATATTAATTACATCTTTAAAATAATCTAGATCTATATTTTACATTCTTATTTAACGTAGATCTAGAAAACATTCTATAAAATTCTTTATCTCTCCTCTCTTTCTCAACACATCTAAAGTAAAAGTAAAAGGTTCAACGTTTCCCAGAGGACGACCCGTACTCATCTCGGTCTAGCTACACGCGACACCGTTATTGATTGCGGTATAACTACAAACAACTTAATCGAACAAATCAAATGGCGCCGTTGCCGGGGATACGTGCGTAATTTTTTATTTTTACTATTTGTGTTGAATTCTTAGACGAGTCATATCATTATTAACACAAAACTGCAAATTGCATATTTAACGATTTGTGCGTGAATTTTTGCAAGGAGATCTGCAGACACAGAATTAAGGGGAACAGGGAACAGAGACATTTTTAGAGATCCAGAGGAGCACAGAAGGCTGTACAAAAATTTTAATCAAGTGATCCCTCTGCCACGCGGTGGAACCGCGGCATAAAGGCACTTTGTGCGGCGGAATCGCGGCAGGATAGAAGAGTTAGGGCCACAGAATTCTCTGGTATCTTTCTTAACTCCTTCTCTCTCCCCTCAAATCCAATAAAATCTATTTTCTGCAGGATTCTTTGCAAAATTGCGCCGCTCAAAAATCTTTTTGCAAAAGTTTTGTGATTGGTTTTGTTTTGCATATTTAATACGGACTTTAAGGGGCAAAGACCAAATCAAGATTAGGTGGGGATTTCATCACCCTTCCTAAGCCCCACAAATCACAAACTGAGCATATAGATCAACCCTTCATTAATTTAAAAAATATCTAGACCAGACTCTAAGGACTGTCGCGCTCAATAATGACAGAGGAATGTCGTGGGTAATCTATCGTTTATCCGCATTACTTTTGTAGTGCCTAGGCAAGTGTGACAAAGGCTAGTGGTTTTTAATTAGGCCCACGACGTGGTTCCTTCCCACTTACCTGACACTTATCTGGCTACAAGGGTAGTACGGAGGCGGCAGAGGATTGATCCTACGGCTTGTCCTTTGGAAGTCTAGGAGCGGTCTAGAGATTGGACCTAGGTGACCTTAGTTCTAGGGTTGCTTGTGCATCCTAGGGAGATTTGTCTTGAGTCCTACTTTTTCAAAAACAAGCCAATTTTAAAATCACACACATGCTGCCACTTGCACTAAACCCGCTTAGTGCATGCTCGGCTGGATGTTCATATCAGATTATTGCATTTTTATACCGCCCAATTTTTATCATATTGCTTATCGGTAGGTACTCTTGAGCCGTGTTTGCTAGTCAATTGCAGGATACAGGTTCTCGGCTCTTAACAATGAAATTCATGGAAAAACACGACAAAATCCGGGTTCCTGCCAACCACAGATAAAACACGGGTCTCCGCTCTTTATCCGTCTGTTGCCACACACCAGTTTAAGAGACAAAATGGCAAATCAATGTCATTTTCATGCACAAGGCTCTATGGCAACACAAGGTCCAAGAAATCTACGCGGAGCTCGAGGAAATCATGACAAAAAGATCCACATCAAATCACCTTTTGACATGCTGCAAATCTGGAAGAAATGTGGAGAGATTCTGAGAAACAAAGTGTACCAAAATGACCCAAACATCAACACTAAGAATCACAGAAAAGACGAGAAGCCAATTCCCCCAAAACGCCGCAGTTCCGCGGCAATAGCAGGCTTAGGCCGCGGAACCGCGGCCGTACTGTGGCAACAGAGGCTGGGCTTTCAGGGGCAGATTGGTCTTTTCATATTTGTTCTGATTGTTGCCCTAGATTTCCTTCTCCCTGCCTATAAATAGCCCAGAACCTTGTGAAGCCAAGGGTGCATAATCTTGTATTTTTTAGGTTTTAGAATACTTGTTCTTCTTCCTCTTCTCATCTCTTCTCCATTGAAAAACTTGTAGTGAGCTTTTGTGAGTGAAGAATGATGAATAAAGAAGTTCATTTTATTATCATACTTGTCTTGCTCTTATGTTAAATGCTTGTAATTTTCATTTGTTAACTTAGTTGTTATTATTTCTTGTTGTTTCTTTCTTTCTCTTTTTCTTTATCCTTAAAACAACCATGATGCTTACGCTTGATCCTTGCCAAGGTGAGGTCGCAAATAGCTAGTTGTTATCTTCTAATCTCTTTCTTTCTATCTTCCTCTTTGTTTTATTTTCTTTTCATTATGATGTGTGAGTAGTTTCCATACTTGTTAGAGTAGGATAAGGGAAGTTTGAGAGAAGGAAATTTCTCTCACTCTTTCCTTGCCCAACATCTTAAATCGACTCCCATTAATTGAACCACAATCCGCTCCTTACGGCACCCTATCCTACATGATAGCGGTGATTCCGTAGTGAGACCGGTTGTGGTTGAATTAACCGTAGGTTATGGCTAAGAGCCAAGAACGGACGGACAAGCACCAAAAGGAAGAACTTAAGCGTTGGAAAGCCTAGCTTATACTCGCAAGTTCCTTCCTAGTCGTGCTAATTCCCGTTGTTGCCGATTACCGTAACACCGATATTGAGAGTGGCAACGAAAGAAGTGAGCGACTCCTAACTCAAACTAACCTAATCTTAACCCTAACAAGCTCTCTTTACATATCATTTTAACACTTAGATAATCACAAACAAATCTGGAAAATTGGACTTAACTCGTTAAAGCCCATAGAAAAAGATTCCCATCTCCCTGCGGACGACCCGTACTCAACCGGCTAGCTACAAGCGAAACCGTTTTGATTGCGGTAATTAACTAAACTTGAACACGCAGAATCGCTAACAATCAAATGGCGCCATTGCCGGGAAGACGGTAGTTTATTTCTTTGTGTAATTTCGGGTTAACTTGTGAATATAAATATAACCGAAAAACAAAACAAAAAATATACATTGTAAAAAAAAAAAAACATCTTGTTATTTTTGATTAGTTTTTGTGCAAGTGTGCAGGATAATACGAAGTTCGAGTTCAGTGCCAAAGAAGTGGGATATACGAAGTTCAAGTTCAGTGCCAAAGACGTGGGAAGATAGACCCACATCTCGCGGCTACACCGCGACGGATCAAAACGAATAAAACGGTCTACTGAAAGATTCTGGAGCAGATTCAGTGAGTAAATAAATATTCAGCACATCCAGACAAGCAGAAGACAGACAGGGAAGCATCTACAACAAAACTGAAGCTTCAAGGACACCATAGAGCCGCGGAACCGTGGCATAAGCGTTCTTAGGCCGCGGAACCGCGGCGGTTTGGTGGAATCAGCCGCCCAAAATTCCCTGTAAGTCTCTCTAGCCCTCTCCCACTCCTCTGGACTCCAATAAACTGTATTTTCTGCAGCATTCTTTGCGCAAATTCTCTTCCCCCTTCCAATAAACTGTTCTTGTGCAGGATTCTTTGCGCCGCGCTAAAAATAAAAATTGTTTGCAGTTGATTTGTTACCGCTTTGCATTCATTAATACGGACTTAAGGGGCTTGAAACCAATTCAGATTGGGTGGGGATTTCATCACCCTTCCCAGGACCCCAAAAATCACAAAAAGCATATGCATTGACCATTGTTAATTAAAAAATACTAGACTCAGCCCTAAGGACTTCGCACTCAATAGGACAGAGGACTAGTTACAGGCATCGGCCGTTTATCCTATCTGACTTTTGCGGTATCTAAGCAAGTGTGTCGAAGGCAAGTGGTTATTTAATTAAGGAATTTCGCGAAAGCGTTGGACAACCTCCCACTTACCTGGCACTTACCTGGTCGCAATTGACGGAGAAGAGGCGGTTTGAGGTCCTATTTCTAGCCCTCTGGAACAGTTAGGAGCTGTCTAGCAGACCTAGGTGACCCTAGATCTAGGTGTGATTGTGCATATCTTGTTTGTGATTGCTTAAAGCCGTAAGTCCGTACATATTTCGGTAAAGCTCTTTCTAAAAATAAAATAAAAAAAAAGGAAAAAATCAAAAACTTTTATAAATACTTGCCCTTTGTCGCCAAAATCCATTTTTCACCCACCACCCATCGCCTTTCTCCATTGACGTTTTCTTACCCTCACCTTCTCCGCTTTGACTATACTAAACTCGTTTAGTGTATGTCCGCTTGGACTCGGGATACTAGCGCCCGCCTAGTCCGCGTTACATTAGTCGCTACCGACTACGCGATCGACTCAGACGTCGAAACTCCTTCCACTCCTCTTTCACCCTTACCTTTGCCGGCCAACTCCGACGTTGGCCGGAATTCTGTTCATACATCTTCACCTTCACCATCACCAACCTCTTCTTCCGCGATGTCAGGATTCAATCCGAACATCTCTTTGACTACCCCTGGATTGGCTCCACCTCCTACGGAGACCAATAACCCATCACCACCGCCTGTTGTAGCGCCGCAGCGAATCGCGCTCCAGGATCGTTTCTATCCCACCCGTTCTGCACTTCCCACCTGCCTTTCTCTTCCACCGGCCAATGGGGATAATTTTGAAATTAAGCCCCACTTCATCAACATGCTTCCACGATTTCATGGGCTTGAATCTGAAGATGCCTATATCTTCATCAATAAATTTCAAAACGTTTGTGCCATGATGAAAACTACCCAACTGTCGGACGATGCTATACGTCTACGGGTCATTCCGTTCACTTTATGCGATCTTGCTGAAAAATGGCTTTATAGCACCGCTTCCCACTCCATAACCAGTTGGGACGAGTTTGTTACAGCGTTTCTCAAAAAGTTCTATCCGAATCATAAAACCGCAAGGATTCGCAATGAAATCAACCAATTCTCCCAGCTTCCTTCTGAACCCTTCTGGAAGTGCTTTGACCGGTATAAAGACCTTCTTGTTCAGTGTCCTCACCACGGTATAGAGAAATGGCAACTTTGCCAAACCTTATACGAGGGCCTGAACCCAGCAACGAAGCAGTTGTTGGAAACCATCCGTCAGGGCCACTTCCTATCAAAATCTGACGAGGAAGCGTGGCAATTCTTTGACGACCTTGCGGAGCAAACGCTACAATGGGAGAGCACCAGACCGACTTCTTCTTCTTCTACCTCCACGTCTACCGGTCAGTCTAGGGTAGGAATTCACCAACTTGATGTCTCTATTGCGATGAAAGCTGAAATGACTGCAATAACGAGAAAGCTTGAAGCCATAGAGAGCAAATTTTCTTCTCCTGCTCCTGCCCCTGTTCTTCCCCTTCGTACCATCTGCGCTTGTTGTTCCGACCCTTCTCACTTAACCGAAGAGTGTCCTTACAATCCACCATCGCAAGGACAGGATCAGGTTAATGCTGCATTCCAGCAAAGACCGAGGAATGATCCATACTCTTCCACCTACAATCCCGGTTGGAGGAACCACCCCAATTTCGCCTGGAATCAGAATCAGAATCAATTCCAAGGCAACAATTTCCAAAGGCCTTCTCCGCCGCAACAACAAGCGCAACAACAAACTCAACATCAATTTCAGCAGCCCTTCCAACCCCAACCTTTTCAAAATCAGACGAACAACTTTGCACCCAACAATTCTTTTCCACCAAACAACTTTGTTCCGTCAAACAACGATAAGGTTTCCTCGCTCGAACGAAGTCTGGAGGTGTTCGTTAAACAATCGACACAATCCACTGCCAACATCCAGTCTTCCATTCAGTCCTTAGTGCAACACACTGCCGCTCACGGGCAAAGCATCAAGACCATCGAGGCCTAGATTGCACAGCTGAATGCAGCCTTAAGCGAGCGAGAGAAGGGGAAGCTCCCGTCCCAGCCACTCCCAAATCCCGGTCACCCACATAATGTACATGTTACTCTTGAACAACAGAATCATAATGTGAGTGCCGTGACCACATTGAGACCGGGAAGGATGCTGCAAAACAACATTGGCACACGAATCGACGATGACACCCCGGCCGCTTCTTCTTCTTCTTCTTCTTCATCTTCTGAGCCTATTCTCCATTCGTCAAAAGGCTCTCCTTCTTCTTCTTCTTCTTCTGCTCTGAACGGACCTGCTTCTCACTCCACGAAAACACCTGTTCTGGGATCCGTTCCGACTCCACAATCTCCTCCACAAGCATTAGACTCAACCAATTTTAACAACGTCCCATTTCCAAACCGGTTGAGGTCTAATAAACAAAATCCTCAAATGGAGAAGATTCTGGAGTTATTTAAGCAGGTTAACATTAACATTCCTCTTTTAGATGCCGTCCAACAAGTCCCATCCTACGCGAAAATCTTAAAGGACTTGTGCACGAAAAAGAGGAAGTCTCAGGTACCAAAGAAAGTTTTCTTGGCTAGTGCTGTGAGTGATACTCTTACCCAATCTTTACCACAAAAACGGAAGGACCCTGGCTGTCCTACGATTTCTATTACCATTGGGGATAAGAACATCAACCGCGCACTATTAGATCTTGGTTCCAGTGTTAACCTGCTTCCGTACTCAGTATACGAGCAATTAGGCGTAGGAGAGCTGAAACCCACATACTGTACTCTCCAAATGGCCGACCGATCGATCACCCATCCTAGGGGTGAGCTAGAGGATGTGTTAATCAAAGTCGGGGACTTCATATTCCCCGTTGACTTCATTGTATTAGACACACAGCCTGTAGCTAACCCCCGGAATCAAATTCCGGTGATACTCGGTCGCCCATTCCTTGCAACCTCAAATGCTGTGATCAATTGTCGTAATGGTTCGATGAACCTCTCTTTTGGAAACATGACAATTGAACTCAACATTTTTAGGTTGGGGAATCAGCCCTCCGAATCTAATGCTCATATACTGGACGTCTACTCGATCCAGGAGATCACCCCTGAAGAGTGTGAATTCGAGGAGTTTCTGTTCGATCATGCTAACCTTAACACCACTAGTGCGTTCCTCCTCAAACTTGCTGCTGTTTCTGCGCCCGACAACGACTACGAGTGTTTCACGTTCTTGAACGATCTTAGCCGCTCGCAACCCGAGTTTGAATCCTTCGAATTTCCGGATGAGTTACCTGAACCATCCGACTCGGTCGCTTACACGCGTTTTGAACCTTTGCTGGAGTCCTTTGAGTTCGAGACCTCTGCACCAATCTTGCCTTCAATCGTTTCACCTCCAACGCTCGAACTCAAGCCTTTGCCGTCTCACCTTAAGTACGCTTACTTAGGTGAGAACGAGACCCTCCCTGTCATCATCTCGGCTTCTCTAGCTCCAGAGCAAGAGAAAGCCCTTCTCGCGGTCTTGCACAGCAACAGGCAAGCTTTTGGCTGGTCCATGGCGGACATCAAGGGGATTAGTCCCCTGATCGTTGAACATCACATTCATCTGAAGGATGAAGCCAGACCAGCCCGGGATCCACAAAGACGTCTCAATCCAGTCATGAAAGAGGCTGTGAAGAAGGAGATCGTAAAATGTCTGGATAGTGGTATCATTTACCCTATCTCTGATAGCCAGTGGGTTAGCCCCATTCACGTTGTCCCCAAGAAATCAGGTATAACGGTCATAACCAACGAGGCGAACGAGTTAATCCCTACTCGCACCCAAATTGGGTGGCGAGTGTGCGTCGATTACAGAAAACTCAACGCCGCAACGCGGAAGGACCACTTTCCGCTACCTTTCATTGACCAAATGCTTGAACGATTGGCCGGACATGAGTACTACTGCTTTCTTGATGGCTACTCTGGCTATAATCAAATTCCCATCGCCGAAAAAGACCAGGACAAGACC
Organism: Agapanthus africanus; assembly: GCA_030015575.1. Taxonomy (NCBI): domain Eukaryota; kingdom Viridiplantae; phylum Streptophyta; class Magnoliopsida; order Asparagales; family Amaryllidaceae; genus Agapanthus; species Agapanthus africanus. Next base: position 370,101,129 of record CM057338.1, on the reverse strand, counting down.
ACATTCACTTGTCCTTTCGGCACGTTTGCATATCGTCGCATGCCCTTTGGGTTATGCAATGCGCCCGCTACCTTCCAGCGGTGTATGATGGGAATCTTCTCAGACATGGTGGAAAAATTTCTGGAGATCTTCATGGATGATTTCTCCATTTTCGGCGATTCCTTCAACGAGTGTTTGCTGCATCTTGACGCTGTCCTTACCCGATGTAAGGACAAGAATCTCACTTTGAATTGGGAGAAGTGCCACTTCATGGTGAGCGAAGGTATTGTCTTAGGACATATCATCTCGCAAAATGGCATAGAGGTTGACAAAGCGAAGATTGAGGTCATTTCCAATCTCCCTCCTCCCCGATGCGTCAGAGATATCCGAGCCTTCCTTGGCCATACCGGTTTCTATAGACGGTTCATCAAGGACTTTAGCAAGATTGCTAGGCCCTTGACTCTTTTGCTGGCCAAGGATACGCCATTCGACTTCAACTCGAGCTGTGTGACTGCATTCGAGTCATTGAAAAGCTCACTCACTTCTGCTCCCGTTCTTTCTTCGCCTGACTGGACGCACCCATTTGAGATTATGTGCGATGCATCCGACTTTGCCATTGGTGCTGTCCTTGGACAGCACATAAACAAGATGCCGCACGTAATCTATTATGCGAGTCGAACCCTGAACGACGCCCAACTCAATTATACAACAACTGAGAAGGAATTCTTAGCTGTTGTATTTGCTTTAGAGAAGTTCAGGCCCTACCTCATCGGCTCTCCAGTCATTGTCTACACAGACCATTCTGCTCTGCGCCATCTTTTTGTGAAGAAAGATGCAAAATCTCGGTTAATACGTTGGATCCTCTTGCTTCAAGAGTTTGACCTTGTCATTAAGGATAAACGAGGATGTGAAAACGTAGTTGCCGACCATCTCTCACGACTTCCTTATTCGCCTTCACTTCCAATTCCGATCAATGACGTTTTCCCGGATGAACAGCTCTTAACAGTATCTTGCGAACCCTGGTTCGCAGATATTGTGAACTATTTGGCCACAGGATTACTACCGACTGAATGGTCAAGTCAGGACAGACTTCGCTTCTTATCCCAAGTAAAACACTTTTACTGGGACGAACCCTATTTGTTCAAGTACTGTCCCGACCATATTATTCGTCGGTGTGTCCCTGACGAGGAATTCAAGAGTGTGCTGCCATTTTGCCACGATCAAGCATGTGGCGGCCATTTTGGCCCCAGAAAGACAGCTGAGAAGATCTTGCAATGTGGTTTCTACTGGCCACAACTCTTCAAAGACGCTCATGACTATTGCAAGACTTGCTCCCGGTGCCAACACTTGGGCCGGATATCCCGGAGGAACGAGATGCCGCTCCAACCGATCTTGGCTGTGGAGATTTTCGATGTTTGGGGGATAGATTTCATGGGGCCGTTTTCCAGCTCTTTTGGGAACTTGTACATCCTTCTCGCTGTTGATTACGTCTCTAAGTGGGTCGAGGCTGTGCCCAGCCGGACTAACGACAACAAGGTTGTCGTTAGGTTTCTTAAAGAAAACATTTTCTCCCGTTTTGGGCACCCCCGAGCGATCATTAGCGACAATGGAAGTCATTTCTGCAACAAGACTTTCGAGGCCTTGATGCGGAAATATTCCATTAATCATAAGCTCTCTACGCCCTACCACCCCCAAACCTGCGGGCAGGCCGAAGTTTCAAATCGGCAAATCAAGCAGATACTGGAGAAGACGGTTTCCAAGAACCGTAAGGATTGGTCGCTGAAACTCACTGATGCCCTTTGGGCATTTCGAACCGCTTATAAGACCGATCTTGGCATGTCTCCCTATCGGCTTGTGTACGGAAAAGCTTGCCACCTACCTGTCGAAATAGAGCATCGCGCATTTTGGGCGATAAAGGAGCTGAATCTGTCTCTCGAAGATGCGGGCAGCCATCGGAAGCTGCAGTTGAACGAATTGAGCGAGCTTAGGGATGAGGCTTACGATAACGCGGTTGTCGTTAAGAATCGAACGAAGGTGTTTCACGATAAACACCTTTTGCGCAAAACCTTCATACCTGGTCAGCAGGTACTGCTTTAGGACACCCGACTACACTTCCATCCAGGAAAGCTCAGATCTCGCTGGAAAGGGCCGTATTTTGTGCGGAATGTGTATCCGCATGGCGCTGTGGATTTGGAAAATCCAAAGGACGGTTCATTTTTCAAAGTGAACGGACACCGACTAAAACCGTACCTTAGCGCCGAACCAACAGAGGAGCTCATGTTCTTACAGGAGCCGGTTTACCCTGCATAATCTTCCTCTGCCTACCACCAAACTTCGGTTATCCAGCCAAGAACAGTGGACACTGTTCCAAATAAGTTTGGGGGTATGTATATACCATTTTGTACATTTTTGTGGATATTCTTTTTCTTTTTCTTAAAACCAAAAACACAAAAAATATAATAAAAATAAAAATTTTGTGTATATCTAACCGACAATTTTGACCCTTCAAATGCTCTCTTCATGCAATGACAGTGAGGACACTATCCAGTTTAAGTTTGGGGGTACGCTCGGTACGCATTTCTTACCTTCGCATTCATATGTATATTCTGCATCTGCATATTAAAATCCATAAAATCCATAAAAATCTGAAAATTTTCTAAAAACATAAAAACTTTTTTATCAAGTTAGCTAGTGGGAGGACTCTGATTCAACATTTCGACGGTTTTGTTTGATAAGATAAGAATAACTAAATCTTATGTTTAGATTTTGAAAACCTGAAAGATAACTCTCCTTTGAAGTTAACTATAGCTGATATACGTCTTTACATCACACTACACGTGTCGTGAGTTTTGGAAATTAGATGACAAGTTTTTTTATGTCTAAAAACTTTTAATGGATAAATGATTTTCTGAGGATCAAATAGGTTTGTTCGGAAATAAGTAATATCAAGAATAGTTATGAAGTAAAGTGAATATGAAGGAATGTTATTGATGCCTTAATTGGAACTAAGTCTGAAAAATAACCCATCTGAAACTTGATTGGAATGATTACACACCGAACCCACTAAACACGTCTTTTATTCAAAAAAATAATAATAATAATTGAACTGCCGGTTATGTCTCCGTTCGTATTGAATCATCTTGATTTTCACGCCAAACTGTCTTTTGTTTTTGGACCTAGGTAACTTGAGTAATTAAGTCCGCTGGGGTGTTTCTACACCTAATGCCCTAAAGCCAATTGGTTTGGGTGCATTGGCCCAAAGCTCGCTAAGAAGCCTAGAAAGTCCAGATTAAAACAAAGTCAAGCAAGTGTTCTCTCCGAGTTAAAATTCCTAACGGTTCTTTGTGTGAGAATAATCTTGATAAAAGACAGGCTTTTATAAAAATTTTAGCGGAAATATGAAGGTTTTATTCTATGATAAAGACTATTGCACGTTCACAGAGGTGTGTATGAAATGAAAACAAGAAAAAGGCGGAGTGAAAAATAAGACCTAGTTTCCTGTTAAGGAAGATAGAAATTCTAAAGTTGAAACTTTACTGGAAAACGAAACTTGAAAAATTCTTAACTCTTTATAAAACTTATGTGATCCTTTTAAAAAAATTTATCTGGACTTATTGTATGATATGATGACTTTATTCGATCCTTCTGAAACTTAACGACACTATTTGCACTGCACGTAAAGACATATAAAATCTGTAGTTAAATAAGAAACGATGTGTGAAAAATAAAGGTTCGATAGTCTAGACTTAGGATAATAGAATTGTTATTTTCTGAAACAAAACTTCAGGGTTTGAATCTTAGTTATTTTACAAAACTAACTTGACCGGATTTTGTGGGTGTAATCCGCTGAAAACCCTCAAGAGACAACACTCCTCCTACTAGGGACACCTAGAGGTTTAACGGCTTGTTGCACATGCTCAGTGCAATCGCGTTCCCTGCGAAAGTGAGGTTAGGAAATTTTTTGTGCATAAATTGGCTTTGCTCGGGACGAGCAAATGATAAGTTTGGGGGTATTTGTTCATATCAGATTATTGCATTTTTATACCGCCCAATTTTTATCATATTGCTTATCGGTAGGTACTCTTGAGCCGTGTTTGCTAGTCAATTGCAGGATACAGGTTCTCGGCTCTTAACAATGAAATTCATGGAAAAACACGACAAAATCCGGGTTCCTGCCAACCACAGATAAAACACGGGTCTCCGCTCTTTATCCGTCTGTTGCCACACACCAGTTTAAGAGACAAAATAGCAAATCAATGTTATTTTCATACACAAGGCTCTATGGCAACACAAGGTCCAAGAAATCTACGCGGAGCTCGAGGAAATCATGACAAAAAGATCCACATCAAATCACCTTTTGACATGCTGCAAATCTGGAAGAAATGTGGAGAGATTCTGAGAAACAAAGTGTACCAAAATGACCCAAACATCAACACTAAGAATCACAGAAAAGACGAGAAGCCAATTCCCCCAAAACGCCGCGGTTCCGCGGCAATAGCAGGCTTAGGCCGCGGAACCGCTGCCGTACTGTGGCAACAGAGGCTGGGCTTTCAGGGGCAGATTGGTCTTTTCATATTTGTTCTGATTGTTGCCCTAGATTTCCTTCTCCCTGCCTATAAATAGCCCAGAACCTTGTGAAGCCAAGGGTGCATAATCTTGTATTTTTTAGGTTTTAGAATACTTGTTCTTCTTCCTCTTCTCATCTCTTCTCCATTGAAAAACTTGTAGTGAGCTTTTGTGAGTGAAGAATGATGAATAAAGAAGTTCATTTTATTATCATACTTGTCTTGCTCTTATGTTAAATGCTTGTAATTTTCATTTGTTAACTTAGTTGTTGTTATTTCTTGTTGTTTCTTTCTTTCTCTTTCTCTTTATCCTTAAAACAACCATGATGCTTACGCTTGATCCTTGCCAAGGTGAGGTCGCAAATAGCTAGTTGTTATCTTCTAATCTCTTTCTTTCTATCTTCCTCTTTGTTTTATTTTCTTTTCATTATGATGTGTGAGTAGTTTCCATACTTGTTAGGGTAGGATAAGGGAAGTTTGAGAGAAGGAAATCTCTCTCACTCTTTCCTTGCCCAACATCTTAAATCGACTCCCGTTAATTGAACCACAATCCGCTCCCTACGACACCCTATCCTACATGATAGCGGTGATTCCGTAGTGAGACCGGTTGTGGTTGAATTAACCGGAGGTTATGGATAAGAGCCAAGAACGGACGGACAAGCACCAAAAGGAAGAACTTAAGCGTTGGAAAGCCTAGCTTATACTCGCAAGTTCCTTCCTAGTCGTGCTAATCCCCGTTGTTGCCGATTACCGTAACACCGATATTGAGAGTGGCAACGAAAGAAGTGAGTGACTCCTAACTCAAACTAACCTAATCTTAACCCTAACAAGCTCTCTTTACATATCATTTTAACACTTAGATAATCACAAACAAATCTGGAAAATTGGACTTAACTCGTTAAAGCGCATAGAAAAAGATTCCCATCTCCCTGCGGACGACCCGTACTCAACCGGCTAGCTACAAGCGAAACCGTTTTGATTGCGGTAATTAACTAAACTTGAACACGCAGAATCGCTAACAATCACTGGACACGGGATCCTAGTGCCCGTCTTGTCCGCGTTCCTTCTATCGACACCGAAGTCGGTACTTCTTCATCTTCTTTTCCCCCACCACACACCACGACCGAGATAGACGGCACTCCATCAGAATATAACACCACGCTACCACCGCCCGTAGGTGCGCAGAATCGACCGCGCATCTCTCTCCAAGAGAGATTCTACCCTATTCGTGGTCCCCTTCCTACTTGTCTATCTCTTCCACCACCTAACGGGGATAATTTCGAAATTAAACCCCACTACATCAATCTGCTGCCCAAATTTCACGGGCTTGAGTCAGAAGACGCGTAAGTTTTCATCACCAAATTCGAAAACGTATGCGCAATGATGGGTACTTCACAATTGACTTTAGATGCTATGCGCTTACGTCTTCTCCCATTCACACTGTGCGACTTGGCAGAAAAATGGCTTTATAATACTGCCGCACACTCTATCACTAATTGGGATGAATTCGTCGTAGCATTTCTTAAGAAGTTTTATCCAAACCATAAGACTACCCATATTAGGAGCGAGATCAACCAGTTCACCCAGCTTCCCAATGAACCATTTTGGAAGTGCTTTGAACGTTTCAAAGATCTGCTTGTCCAATGCCCCCATCACGGAATACAAAGATGGGATTTATGTCGGATTATATATGAGGGCATTAATCCAGCGACAAAGCAGATGCTTGAAACAATGTGTCAATGCAATTTCATGTCTAAAGATGATGGTGAAGCATGGAAATATCTAGAAGATCTCGCTGAACACACGTTGCAGTGGGAAAGCGTAAGACCACCTACAACTAAGGGAGGTATTCACCAGCTCGACGTTTCCATCGCAGTAAAAGCCGAAATGGCAGCGATGCAGAAGAAACTCGATTCTATTGAGAACAAACTTTCATCAGTCTCCCTAAATCAGGTCACGCTTCCCAAGACTGTCTGTGGTTGCTGTTCGGATCCTTCACACTTAACGGAAGAATGTCCTATGAATGCATCGTTTCAAGCGAATGCTGCTTTTGAGCAGCAACCTAGAAACGACCCTTATTCTTCCACGTACAATCAAGGATGGAGGAATCATTCTAACTTTGCTTGGAATCAAAACCAACAAAGCAATTATCAAAGACCTCCTCCACAGCAACCACAACCACAGAATCAGCCCCCCTTTCAGTCACAGAATTTCCAAAATCCGGCCAACATTTCTACACCACAAGTGGCCGGCATTGACAACTCACTTGCACAAACTTTGGATATGTTCATGAAACAATCCATGCAAAATTCGGCTGAGATGAGGTCTTCTATTGATGCCCTAACGAAAAACTCCTCCTCCCATGGTGAGAGTATCAAATCAATAGAAAACCAAATCGCACAATTAAACGCCGCAATGAGTGCGAGAGAGAAAGGGAAACTCCCATCTCAACCCTACCGAATCCTGGCCATTCACAAAGTCATAATGTGAATGCCGTCACTACGTTGAGATCCGGGAGAGTGCTGAACAACCGAGTGGGTAAGCAATTTGATGATAGTGACACATTTGATACCCCTTCTTCTTCTTCTTCTTCCCCTAACTCGTCTAGTCTTCCACCTTCATCCGAGCCTATTCTCCATTTTCCCCAAAGCTCAAAAATTTCGCCAAATCTATCTAAGTCGATGCCCACTCCAATTTTGGGATCGAATCCGTCGCCACAGTCTTCTCCACAAACGTTGGACCCAAAACTTATTGATCGAGCTCCATTTCCAAACCGATTAAGGGCCAACCGACCTAACCCGCAAATGGAGAAAATTGTGGAAATGTTTAAGTAAGTTAGCGTGAATATTCCTCTCCTAGATGCTATTCAACAAGTCCCATCTTATGCAAGAATCCTTAAAGACTTGTGCACTAGGAAGAGAAAAACTCAAGTGCCTAAAAAGGTTTTCATGACGAGTAATGTTAGCACAGCTTTTACCCAACAAATACCAAAGAAACGTAAGGACCCCAGCTGTCCTACAATCTCTATTTCTATTGGGGGTAAAAATATAAATCGTGCTTTACTCGATCTAGGCGCTAGCGTCAACTTGCTTCCTTATTCAGTATACGAGCAGTTAGGAATTGGAGAGTTAAAACCCGCCCATTGTACTCTCCAAATGGCAGACCGATCTATCACCAAACCTCGGGGCGAACTAGAGGATGTGTTAATTAAAGTCGGGGAATTCATATTTCCCGTGGACTTTATTGTTTTAGATACACAACCTGTAGCAAACCCACGCAATCAAATCCCAGTGATACTTGGTCGACCCTTCCTAGCAACTTCTAACGCTATAATTAATTGTCGTAACGGTTCTATGAACTTATCCTTCGGGAAAATGACAATTGAGCTTAATATTTACAAGCTAGGAAGTCAGCCATCAGAACCTTCTGCTCATTTGCTGGATGTTTGTTCCATCCACGAGATAGCTTCCGAAAGCTGCATGGATGAGGAGCTTTGCTTTAATGTTCTCGACAACACTAATGAGACATCGTTTGATCTTGCACCACTTCACGGTGAGGATATGTTCAATGAGTCCGACCTTGAGATTGAACCCGTTGACTCGTTGTAAAAGTCAGCAGCACTTTCCGAGTCAATATCTTATGCAAGTTTTGAACCTCTTCGGGAGTCCGAATATCATTCGCTTACCCCATCTTCTATTGTCTCTCCGCCAATTCTTGATCTCAAACCGCTACCTTCTCATCTTAAATATGCATATTTAGGAGAGAATGAGACTTTGCCAGTGATTATTTCCGCTTCTCTAGCCTTAGAGCAAGAGAATGCACTTTTGGCAGTGTTGAGATCGAATCGGGAAGTATTTGGTTGGACAATGGCTGACATCAAAGGGATTAGTCCCTTAATTGTTGAACATTACATACATCTGATGGATGAAGCCAAACCAACCCGAGACCCACAAAGACGGTTAAATCCCGTTATGAAGGAGGCGGTAAAGAAAGAAATCGTCAAGTGCCTTGATAGTGGAATAATTTACCCCATATCTGATAGCCAATGGGTAAGTCCAATTTATGTGGTCCCTAAAAAGTCTGGCATCATGGTCATCACTAATGAGGCTAATGAGTTAATCCAAACACGCACCCAAACTGGGTGGCGCGTATGTATCGATTACAGGAAACTCAATACCGCGACGAGGAAAGATCACTTCCCTCTACCTTTCATTGACCAGATGTTAGAACGATTAGCGGGACACGAATACTACTGTTTCTTGGACGGATACTCTGGCTATAACCAGGTCCCCATCGCCGAAAAGGATCAAGATAAAACCACTTTTACTTGTCCTTTCGGAACTTTTGCTTATAGACGCATGCCCTTTGGGTTATGCAATGCTCCCGCTACATTTCAGCGGTGCATGATGGGGATATTTTCAGATATGGTGGAAAATTTTCTAGAAATTTTTATGGACGATTTCTCCATTTTTGGGGACTCCTTTGAGGACTGCCTTCGTAATCTTGACGATGTTCTTACCCGCTGTAAGGATAAGAACTTGACTTTGAATTGGGAAAAATGCCATTTTATGGTCCAAGAAGGTATTGTACTTGGACATATAATTTCACATAAAGGCATTGAGGTCGACAGAGCTAAAATAGATGTCATTCAAAACCTCCCTCGTCCCAATTGCGTCAAAGATATACGATCCTTCCTTGGTCATGCAGGATTTTATAGGAGATTTATTAAGGACTTTAACAAAATTGCTAGACCCTTAACCCTTCTATTGGCCAAGGACACTACTTTTCACTTCGATTCGGATTGTGAGGCTGATTTTGAATCACTTAAAGAATCACTCACTACAGCCCCCGTTTTATCATCTCCGGATTGGAACCACCCGTTCGAGCTTATGTGTGATGCATCAGATTTTGCTATTGGTGCGATCTTAGGACAGCACATTGATAAGATGCCACATGTAATTTACTATGCAAGTAGGATCTTGAATGATGCACAAATAAATTACACAACTACCGAGAAAGAACTCTTGGCAGTTGTATTTGCATTAGAGAAATTCAGGCCCTACTTGATTGGCTCGCCTATTGTGGTTTACACAGATCACTCCGCCCTACGACATCTTTTCTCGAAGAAGGATGCGAAGGCCAGGCTAATACGTTGGATCCTATTGTTACAAGAATTTGATCTTGTCATTAAAGACAAGAGTGGATGTGAAAACGTTGTAGCCGGCCATCTTTCACGCATCACTTCTTTGCCAACTGTGACCGTGCCGATAAATGACTCATTTCCCGACGAACAGCTCTTGAATGTATCCTACGAACCTTGGTTTATGGATATCGTGAACTATCTTGCGACGGGACTTATACCTAGCGATTGGTCGAAACAAGACAAACTTCGATTTTTATCCCAAGTAAAATATGTTTACTGGGATGAACCATATCTATTCAAGTATTGTTCCGATCAAATCATTCGCAGGTGTGTCCCTAACGATGAATTCAAGAGCGTGTTATCATTTTGTCATGATCAGGCCTGCGGCGGTCACTTTGGACCTCGAAAAATGGCGGAGAAAGGTTTGCAATGTGGCTTTTATTGGCCAACATTATTTAAAGATGCATTTGAACATTGCAAAACTTGTCCGCGATGTCAGCATTTGGGTCGGATTTCACGAAAGAATGAGATGCCGCTCCAACCTATATTGGTTGTGGAAATATTTGATGTTTGGGGTATTGATTTTATGGGCCCTTTTCCCAACTCCTTTGGGAATCTATATATCTTGTTAGCGGTTGATTATGTCTCGAAGTGGGTGGAAGCTGTACCGTGTCGCACTAATGACAACAAAGTTGTCATTAAGTTCCTTAAAGAAAATATCTTTTCGCGATTCGGACACCCTCGCGCTATCATTAGCGACAACGGGACACATTTCTGCAATAGGTCTTTTGAGACCTTGATGCGGAAATATTCAATCACTCACAAGCTTTCTACGCCCTATCACCCCCAAACAAGCGGGCAGGCTGAGATCTCAAATAGACAGATCAAACAGATATTAGAGAAGACGGTTTCAAAAAACCGTAAGGATTGGTCAACCAAATTGACGGATGCTCTTTGGGCATTCCGCACCGCTTATAAGACCGATCTTGGTATGTCTCCATACCGTCTTGTGTTTGGGAAGGCATGCCACCTCCCTGTCGAGATTGAACATAAGGCAATGCGGGCTATTAAAGAGCTTAATTTTGATCTTGATCATGCAGGCAGTTATCGGAAGCTGCAATTGACTGAGCTAAGCGAACTCCGCGATGAAACTTACGATAATGCGGTGATAGTAAAGAATAGGACTAAAGTGTTCCACGATAAAAATCTTTTTAGAAAAACCTTCACATCGGGGCAACAAGTCCTTCTTTACGATTCCCGTCTCCATCTTCATCCGGGTAAGCTTAAATCTCGTTGGAAAGGACCTTTTGTGGTGCGGTATGTACACCCGCACGGGGCAGTTGAGGTCGAAAATTTGAAAAACGGTTCGATTTTTAAAGTGAATGGACATAGATTAAAACCGTATTTTTCTGCTGACCCCGCGGAGGAGCTCCTGTTTTTACAGGAGCCGCTTTATCAAAACTAAATTCCTCCGCCTCACCTCCATATTTTTGTACCATTTTCTCATTTTAAGAAATGGAGGTGAGTAAAAAAATGGATTTGATTGAATATCTGTGCGTGTCAAAAAATAAGTTTGGGGGAATTTTTCATTTAACTATTATTTTACCCCTTGTATCTCTCCCTTAGTATACAGGTCCTTGTTCTCAAAAGGCTACATCAGTGAGGACACTGCTGAAAACATGTTTGGGGGGGAGGTTTGTATTCACTGAATTATCTTTAACACCGGGCATTAAAATTTTTTTTATATAACAAAAGAATAGAAAGTGAAACATTACATCCAAAAGATAGGATTAATTTAAGAAAACCAAGAAAATTAGAAATTTTCTTAGACGAACTAGTAATAAGTAGTTATGAGCTGTTGTCCCAAGGGTTAGTAAAATGAAGGAAGTCACTAATCTGAGGATAAAAATAAGTCTGAAAAATAGTTTCTATTCTGGAAGCCAAACATTTGAATGTTGATACCCTACTATATGCACTTACACACGTCTTGAAAATTGGGATAGTAGAGGATACCTTGAAATGCTCTTGTCTAAAAGCCAAAGTATGAAGGAAATGAATAAAAAATGAAGAAAATATAAAAATGGTGAAAGAAAAAAATGAACACTGGTTTTGTATCGCCAAGGCAGCAATAAAAAAAATATAGCGAGAGTGCCTCTTCACCTAGTGCCCTAAGGCCAACTGGTCTGGGAGTCACTGCTAAGCCTTAGGTGGTGCAAGACGAGGAAAATATTATCACCTAATCAGCAAGCACATAAGTAATCGGTTGGTTAGTACCTCGAGAAGTATTAACGGCCGCATGAAAATGTGTGAGCAAATCTTAATATTCATCAAAATAAGAAGTACTAAGGTAGATGGACAAGAGTATGATAGCTTGAATTGAATTCTCCAAGTGTAGGGATGTCCATTTCACACACGTGGGGTTATATGATCAATGTTTGGATGAAAGGTAGGAATGAAGAATAAAGATAATGTTTTATTGAGGGATGATGTGATTTCTAACATTTTTTCATGACTATTAAGATAGGGCTCATGACAACTGAAAAGCTAATATACTTGGAAACTCTTCTTTTCAAGGCCTTTCTTTTATGGTTCTTATCTTTATATGTAAATTTCACCATCTTTCTTTTGTTATTGGATTTTGTGGGTGTAATCCACTGAAAACCCTCAGGAGACAACACTCCTCCTACTAGGGACACCTAGAGGTTTAACGGCTTGTTGCACGTGCTCAGTGCAATTGTGTTGCTTACGAAAGTGTGCTTAGTTTTCTCCTTTCTTTTTCCCCTCTTGAATAAACTAGTTTGCTCGGGACGATCAAAGATAAGTTTGGGGGTATTTGTTCAGTTGATAAAACTGCACATTTGTATTACATTTTTCCTACCATTTTCATATTAAAAAGGGACTTTATTATGATATATTATACATATGAGGGTTTATGTGTAAAAACATTATTTTCTATGTGTTAATATATTTTAATTAGTATTTGGTAGGAAAATGTATGCAAATAAATCTATTGACCAAATCCTAGTAGAACTAAGTCTACTAAATATTATTTGAGATTATTGTGCAGAATTTTCCAAGTTGTTATGCAGAATTTATCAAACAAATCAATTTGTTGAAGAAAACTTGCCAAATTAAGAAGCAAAACTTGGAGACCAAGTCCGGAAGCAACCGAGAGAAGATTTCTGAATTCTGAAGGTGCCTAGGATTGCCAAATGTCACAATCAGAGAGCCCAAGAAAATTGATAAAGAGATCCTCACCATTGGCCGTGGAACCGCGGCCAAACCCCCCTGTTGGCCGCGGATCCGCGGCAATCTAGAGAGATTGTGTGCTAAAATTTTGTGGAGTAAATCTATGCTGAATTTTACCAAGTTTCCAACTAAAAGATTCTGGTTTTGCACTATAAAAGAGCACTGAGGGCCTCTTGGAAAAGCTATCAAGCCGAAGAGATCACGAAGTCCTAGACGCTCACGCATCCAGGCTGATCATCGACTGTTCGACTACCTCCTTAGGAAAGATCGAGAAGCAACTAGTTTGTAATCATTTTCTACGGATTAAAGTGTAGTTTGTTCAAGTCGATTAATAAAGGTAGTTATTTTATTTATTTGTTCTTGCATTTTACATTATGTTTTCTCTCTTTGTCTTTTCATCTTCTTCTCCCAACATGCGCGAGTAATTCTCCGCTTGTTAGGGTTCGTAGGATTAGGGTAGGCTAATGGACGATTAAAATCCCTAAACCCTTTTTAAGTCCTATAAAGTTTAGGAACTTTATCAAAAGAATCATTAACTTCCTAATCGAGCGCGCTAGCAATTCTTTGCTAGTTCCGACCGCGATTAGAGATTAGATTAATGATTGTTTTGGTAAAGGCTAGATATGAACGGAGTTCCGTGTCGAGATAAGGGTTAAGAGTGGGATTCCTTTTCCCTCCAGAAACCCTAATCTACACGCATCACCGTCGTTCTAGTTCTAAATCTATTAATGGATAAAAAAGGTAAATTTTAATTAATCGTCCATAACTACTAAATCCTAACGAACCCTACAAGCCCTCTTATTATATTAATTACATCTTTAAAATAATCTAGATCTATATTTTACATTCTTGTTTAACGTAGATCTAGAAAACATTCTATAAAATTCTTTATCCCTCCTCTCTTTCTCAACACATCTAAAGTAAAAGTAAAAGGTTCAACGTTTCCCAGAGGACGACCCGTACTCATCTCGGTCTAGCTACACGCGACACCGTTATTAATTGCGGTATAACTACAAACAACTTAATCGAACAAATCATGGTACCATGCTACATATACGTTCAGGGCTTTTGGAACGCAACTCGGCTCACTAATAAAGAAATTGAAGCCGGTGTTCAGCCGCATAAAATGGTGCAATGCGCTCTGGATACCCTCTTCAGTAACAGCTGGCTCAGCTAAGAAGGCCTCAAGCAGGATGCCTTGATTATAGCTTAATTGCTGGGCGAAACAATGCAGGTTGTACCTCATGAACAACGCCGAATCATTCTGCCTAAACACGAGAAAGCCCGGCCTGACAGAGTATAAATGAAGAATCTCCCGAGCTTTCAAGATAGAGGCCCCGTCTTTAAAAATGTCCCATAATGGATGCACCGTTTTTGCGGATTCTTTACCTATGGTTAGAACCTTATCGGTAAAGGTTATGCTATCTCCAACCGTGTGCGGACGAAGGAGCAAACCCCTGGCTTCCCGCTGTGTCGGATTTACAATGGATGCGTCAACTAACTGCATGATCCGAGGGAAGTTATACTTGTCACAGAAGCAGGCCTTTTGTGGGCACCGAAAACCCCAAGCACATGTAGCTCGATCCATGACATAAAATAATGCATCGAGAAGCTCACGTGCTGCACCCCTGGTTCAGTAGTGTCTGCCGCCAAGCTGAGGCCATGATACAAATAGGCTAACCCAGCAACCCCGACAGCCACTTGCATCCCAATAACCATTCGGTGAGCTGGATAAAAAACGGACGGCCTCATATGGCGAGGGTGTATCGGAAACACAAACCAGCTTAGCCATAGCCCGAGGAGCCCCAAAAAGAACGCTTCTTCGTCGATCCCAGAAGATGCAAGCTCTGCGAAAGAGACGACCGGGGTGTTGGGAGAAAGAAACTCCTCTGATCCGCTTCCGCTGCCGGTTGGTTGTCCAAACCAAAACCAAAAGGATCATCGAGTTTGGAAAATTTCATGGTTTCCTTCGACAGGACTTCTGAGCGGAGAAAACGGGCAATGAAATCTGTGAAATTAACCCCACGGCCTCCGGATTCGAGAAAAAGGCTCTCGTAGATATTCAACACCTTAATCAAACTGGGGAATTGATGTTGAATGGCGTTCTCAGGGGTAAGGCCTGTCATCACTGAGTTGGCAGCAAAGACGTACTCGTCCGGAGTAAGCAGCTCCTCGTAGTGTTCTCCCATAACCGGTAAGCCAGAAACCTCTGCAAACTCCTCTAAAGAGATTGAGACTTCTCGATCCAACAAAAAGAAGGTGTGGGTCGGAATATTCCATTGCTCCAGAAAAGCCTTGACCTATCAGGCAGGAGGCGTAGAATATTGAAAAAGAGAAGCGTAAATGGCGGGATACAACCCGAGCTTCAGCAGCTGCGACTTCTTGGCTGACAAAATATAGCCGCCCCATTGCAAATACCCAGTTGGATGACGAAGAGTTAGGCCTATCATATATGGTTGTCCCGAAGGGCGCGACTCGCCTTAACAGATACGTCGCCCCAAGGTATCCAAAGCTATTGGAAGCTGTACGGGTATTGCAGCCATAAAGGGCTGAAGGAGACCCTCTGAAGTCCAGTTAACCTCCTCCACAGTATAGTTCACCGGGGGTGGGTCGGCGTAGTGGATCACCGAAATAGGCTCCGAAGGTGCTGCGCAAGAGAAGCTCCGTCGACCTCTGATAATTTGACTGTACCATGTTCCCCACAAATGAAGATTCTTTTGTTCCGGGTCATGATCTTTGATCAGTGCAAGCACTTCCCTGTCAACAAGTGCCTCGGGGAATCCTCTTTCCGAACGGACGAACGGGAAAGAAATGTCGAAAAACATAGTACCTGCGCGAAAAAGAGCAAAAAATTAGCCGTCAATGCTACAGCTCAAGTTCTGGAACTTGGCACTTTAATTTCGTACCACACTGCAATGCAGTGAAAGGGGACCAAAGGGGACCCACACAATCTAGATGATGGCTCATCATTAATAAAACAGCCTCATCATTTGAGGAGACAGTCATTAAATGAGGAAATCCTAAAAGGATTCTCATTTAATGAGGGCCCCTCGGGCCAAGGAGTAAATCTCCCTTGACAGCAGTACTCTTCAACAGATATGACATCTGTCATAATTAATGATGAAGGAATAAAAATTCCCCAAGAGCAATACTCTGCGAAGAAGATGGAATAATCCATCAAAAACCTTAAAAAGCAAAGTTTTATTGAGTTAAAAAACTCTGAGATTTTTAAGATCTGCAAGATGAACTCTAATAGTTCTTCTTTAAAAATGGGTTAAGAGACCCTAAGAAAGATCTCTTTAGATCTATGATTTCGAGAGAGCAAAGCTCTGTTAACGAAACCCTAAAAAAGTTTTCTTTAGATCTATGATCTAAAAAGAGCAGGGCTCTGTTAATGGGTGAAACCCTAAATTATTAACTAATCCCTTCAAAGATTTAATCTTTACCTAAATTTTTGAGAGAGTTCTGCCTCTAAGAAAATTCTTAAGACGAAGAGCCATGCTCTGAAGGAGAAATAATTCTCAGGAAAAAAAAGTAAGAAGATGAACAGAGATCATCTCAAGGGCCAAAGGCCCTATTTATAGACACTGAGAGCCGTTTCAACTTCCAAGATGATCTAATGGCACAGATGCTGCCACCGCTGCACTCACGTGTGAGCCACGTGAATGCAACGGTGGGGGCATTTGTTTCCCCCAATCAGAGCAAAGCTCTGTTCAAATTTTGAAATTTGAAATGAAGCGGCGCTTTATAACAGCGCTTGCGCTAAATGCGCCAGCGCTGAGAGTCAAAAACTCTGCTGCAGCACCCACGTGCAGAGCACAAGATCGCTAGCGCTAAGTGCGCTAGCACCTAGAGTTAGACTCTAATGCAGCGCTCACATGCAAATCACATGAGCGCTAGCGCTGGAACTAAATATTCCCACCGTTGGATCAAAGATCCAATGGAGATGATAAATCATCATTTGACCAGAATAAAATTCTGTTAAGGAAACATTCCTCAGAATCTTTCCAAACAGGAAAGATTGTGCTCTGAAAATCAGAACACCGTTGGATCAATGATCCAATGGTGATTAAAAAAAATCACCAAAATACAGAATAAATTCTGTATGGGAAAATTTCCCAATCTTGTCAAAAATAAAAAGATTGCCTTCTGTAAATCAGAAGCTCTTAGATCAAAGATCCAACGGTGGTAAATCCCCAAATCAATCAAAGGAAAGATTTCCTTAACTGATTCAACAAATCGGCCTTCACTATATAAAGGCCCCAAGACTTCAAGTCTAAAAGAGAGGAAACCCCCCCCCCCCCACACACACACACACAAACTTTGAGAAAGTTCAGAGAGAAGAGCAAGCTCTTGGCAGAAGAAGAATTTCTTCAAGGTAAAAGAAAGAGATCAAAGAATCTCATCAGAAAAAGAACTTAGTTCTTTTGCCAGATCATAGATCTATAAGACAAATTGTCTTTCACAAAGAGATCATAACATCTTATTATAAAAAGGGGGGAGAATAATTCAATTCTCTTAGGATCACAGATTCCTAAAGGCAAAACCTTTCACCAAAAACATAAGAGACTGAAATATCTCCTATAAAATAAGAACTTTATTCTTAGATCCATGAGACAAGGTCTTTTATAAGAGAGAATTTAATTCTCAGGGAGCAGAGTTGCCTAAAAAGAGTCGTAGCGCTCCAACTAAAAGAAGCGCTTCAGCGCTCCAAAATCTAGCGCACAGCGCTGCAGAGCCCTAGCGCTCCAATTAAAACAAGCACTTCAGCGCTGCAAATCTAGCGCACAGCGCTGCAGAGCCTTAGCACTCCAAATTTAAAGAAGCACTCTGCGCTGATTGTCTGGCGCACAGCGCCAAGCACGCCACGTGCTCCTCACGTGTGCGCTATTTCATAAGAAGCGCTCTGCGCTCATTGTCTGGCGCACAGCGCCAAGCGCGCCACATGCTCCTCACACGTGCGCTATTTCACAAGAAGCGCTCTGCGCTCATTAACTGGCGCACAGCGCCAAGTGCGCCACGTGCTCCTTACGTGTGCGCTAAGAGAACATAAACTGTTCTATAAATAAATCCCCAGAGCTATGATAAATGCTCGACACTCAATAAAAGATAAAAAGGCTGTCAGAACCCGAACCAATGCTCAACATTGTTAAATATTCAACATTTTAACTAAATGGACCGAGCCCAAGTTGGCCATAGATCCTTAATTCAGATTAATTGAGCCCATATGCTCATAAATCTTTGATCTTAGTCCCAAATTGGACTACAGATCTCCCAACCAATATTGGTTCAAGGGTACATCTCTTCACTCATCTGATATGTGTCGTTGTAATCCTTCAACGTCTTCAGAGAGGTGACGGGTCCCGACAACCAGACATTCCACGGACTGTGGGGTCTTTAAACTCATGGACTATGATGTCCTTAAACTTTACGGACTGTGGGGTCCTTAAACTCATGGACTATGATGTCCTTAAACTTTACAAACTATGATGTCCTTAAACTTTACAGACTATGATGTCTCTAAACTACCATAGACTGTGAGGTCCTTAAACTCATAGACTATGATGTCTTTATACTTTACAGACTATGATGTCTTTAAACTGTCACGGACTATGATGTCCTTAAACTTCTGGACCGCAATGTCCCTAAACTAAAACAATAGAGCCGAAATGCTCTTTTGTTGGATTTAAACGATCCTGTTAAGTAGATTTTAGTCTAAAATAAGACTAACGTATCCTTAACAACCACTTAAGTTGATCTTAATCTCAAATGAGATTAACGATCCTTAAATCAGTCCAACTACAGATCCCTCAACTGACACTGGTTCATGGGTACATCTCCTCACACCTCTGATATATGTCTTTGTAATTCTTCAACGTTTTCAGAGAGGTGGCGGGTCCCGGCAACCAGACACTCAATGGTCTGCAATGTCCCTAAACTAAAACAATAGAGTCCAAATGCTCTTTTGTTGGATCTAAATGATCCTGTTAAGTAGATCATAGTCTAAAATTAGACTAACGTATCCTTAACAAACGTTTAAGTTGATCTTAGTCTCAAATGAGACTAACGATCCTTAAACCCAACCCAAACCCAAATCTAAGAAAATACGAATTTGGATTAATCCACGCCCTACGGGCGACAACATAAATTAGTCTCCGTATACAATCCACGGACAACCAAAAATAAAACAAACACACACGATACGAAGTGACCTTCTGGAGCAGGAGAAAGTGGTTACCGCGATGCGGTAACGTAATAAACTGCAGGGGCTTACGCCTGCAGGGAAAAGCGTCCCCACAATCAAAAAACCCTGGCAAATGAGGGGGAATCTGACGAAGTCTGCTACAACGGCCGCATCTGTCCAAACCTCCGATACACGGTGTCATAAATCAACTTGGTATCTTCGGAGAGGTGGACGGATAAAACCCAATAGCATCTGCCCCTAAAATTCAGGCCGGACGTCCCAACGTCTCGGTCGCGTCTTTTCGGCAGAGAACAGAATGGATTCGTCCCAGCACTTCAAGTTGGGGATCTCCTGTACTGCTTGTGAAGAAGAAGGAAGGTTCATACAGAATGTGCATCGATTATAGAGCCTTGAACAAAGTAACGATAAAGAACAAGTATCCACACCCACGCATCGACGATTTATTAGATCAGCTAAGTGGATCTTGTGTTTTCTCTAAATTAGATCTTCATTCAGGATATCATCAGGTGAAGATCAAGGAAGCTGATATCCACAAAATGGCTTTCAGAACTCGTTATGGACATTACGAATTTCTTGTAATGCCATTAGGAGTGACCAACACACCAGCAATATTCATGAACCTAATGAATCAGGTTTTCCGGGAGTACTTAGACAGGTTCGTTGTCATCTTCATAGACGACATCCTGGTGTATTCTAAAAGTTGGAAAGAGCACGTCGAACACTTGAGAATTGTCCTGGAAACTCTACGACAATATCAACTCTACGCCACGTACATCAAGTGCGAGTTCTAGCTAGATCAAGTTGGTTTTCTTGGACATATTGTATCGGGCGAAGGAATCTCTATGGATCCAGCGAAAGTTTCAGCAGTAAGCGAATGGCCGACACCAAAGTCAGTGAAGGACATTCAAAGTTTCTTGGATCTAGCTGGATATTACCGAAGGTTCATTAAAGTCTTTTCAAAAAAAGCAACACCCCTGACCAAGCTCACAGGTAAAGATGAAGACTTTGTGTGGTCAGAAGCATGCGAACAAGCTTTCGTAGAACTCAAGTCAAGGTTGATATCAGCGCCTATTCTCATTATACCGGACCAATCTGGAGGTTTCAAAGTATACTGCGATGCATCCGGTAAGGGATTAGGATGTGTTCTACATCAGCACGGTAAGGTTGTGGCTTATGCTTCAAGACAGCCGAAGACTCATGAGAGCAATTATCCGACGCATGATTTGGAGTTGGCTGCCGTAATCTTTGCTCTCAAGATTTGGCGCCATTATCTTCTTGGTGAAAGAGTGAACATATACACAGATCACAAGAGTCTGAAATATGTGTTTACCCAGAAAGAGCTTAATATGCGGCAGAGACGATGGTTAGAACTCATGGCGGACTTTGACATCAACCTGCAATATCACCCAGGAAAGGTGAATGTGGTACCTGATGCCCTTAGTCGCCAACCATTAGCAACGAATCTCACCGCTCAGTGGAAGCTTCAACAAGATTTGCATCAGATGGAGATTGAAGTAGTCATGCCAGGTAACGTTTCAGGTTTAATGAATTTACAAGTTCAATCTACTATTGTCAATCAAATCAAAGCAGCTCAAGCAAGTGATGCTAAGTTGGAAAAGATCAGAGAACAAGTAGAAAATGGACTCAGAACAGACTTCATCATCCATGAAGATGGATCTTTGAGATACGGCAGCAAATTGTGTGTACCAAAAGGTTCTGTTCGAGAAGAGTCAATGATAGAAGCTCACGGCCCTCCCTACTCAGTACACCCTGGAGGTACAAAGATGTACAAAGATCTACGTCAGAATTACCGGTGGCATGGAATGAAACGTGAAGTAGCCAGAAGCGTCGCTAAATGTTTGGTGTGTCAGCAAGTAAAGGCTGAATATCACAGGACTGCTGGATTACTTCAACCGTTACCTATCCCAGAATGGAAGTGGCAACACATCACAATGGATTTTGTGACCACTCTTCCTCGCAGCACAAAGGGTAACGATGTGGTATGGGTTATTGTGGATCGACTCACAAAGTCGGCTCACTTCATTCCATTTCAGGTTGGCCAATCAACTGAGACATTAGCAAAGAAGTACATGGAGATAAGAATCTACTTAAGATTTAAAACCCTTCATAATGTACTATCTCTGATACCCATGAACTCATACAGAAAATTGTGAGACTTCATGGAGTACCGGTCTGCATTGTCTCCGATCTTGACACTAGATTTCGATCGCAATTTTGGCAAAGTCTGCAAGCGAGCTTGGAACAAGTCTGAACTTCAGCACAGCTTATCATCCACAAACAGATGGTCAGTCTGAGTGAACTATTCAGATCTTGGAGGATATGCTCACAACGTGTATGTTAGACATCGGAGGATCGTGGGAAGATCACCTGCATCTTGTTGAGTTTTAGTACAACAACGCTACCAAGCAAGTATAGGAATGTCACCTTTTGCAGCACTTTATGGAAGGAAGTGTCGATCATCATTAAGTTGGGACGACATCGGAGATAGAGAACTCCTTGGACCTGAGATGATAGTAGCAACTGTTGATGTGGTTCGTACTATCAGGGAAAGAATGCGCATAGCCCATGATTGACAGAAGCACTGGGCTGATGCAAAGCGACGTCACTTGGAGTTCCAGCCAGGAGATCATGTATTTCTAAAGATATATCCAAACCGCGAAGTGATCCAATTTGGAAGATGGGGTAAGCTTAGTCCAAGATACATTGGACCGTTCGACATACTCGAACGAGTCGGTGAAGTGGCTTACCGCTTGGCACTTCCAGCTTCATTGGAAGGAGTGCACAATGTGTTCCACATATCCCAACTCAGAAGGTATGTGAGTGACCCCAGCCACATTCTCGATCATTCCGAGCTCACTGTACATCCCGACTTATCTTGTGAGCAACAACCTGTTGAGATCCAGGACAGGAAAATGAAGTCACTTCGGAACAAGGAAGTCAACTTGGTTCGAGTCATGTGGAAAAAAGACACGCCAGGAGAATCAACATAGGAAAGGGATGATGAGATGCGTGCAAGATACCCTCACCTATTTGTAAACCAGTCCTTAAAATAAAATTTGTAAATTTCGAGAACGAAATTTTTGTAAGGAGGGTACACTGTAACAACTCCAATTTTAGTGTACAAAAATTTGTTTAAAAATTAATGTATACTTGGGGTATTTGCATTTCCTGTGAGTACTATAAATATTTGATTTTCTTTTTAATAGCAAGAAGGAGCTTGTAGCTCATCGGTAAGACCTTGCACTGCTGAACCAAAGCACCAGAGTTCAAATCCCATCAGCCACATTATTTTTTATATTGATTTCTTTTAATCTTTTTAGAAGCCCAAGAGTCTACACGTGTATAACCCGTGAACCCAAAGGTCACACTAAAAACAAACGAGTTCAGGAGGTAGACCAAGAGGCAAGGGACACGTGGCGGGAAAATTCGGCCTGACTCGGCCCGACTCAGCCGGCGACTCGCCTGACTCGGCCGCCACCGCAGGACGAACTCGCCCGAATCGGATTTTTGTCTTCTTGACTTTTGTTCCTCTTGATCTCCTTATAACCCCTGTATGGTTTAAAAACCCTGCACAATTACAGAGACCATAAAATGCCTTTAATCTCCATTTTAATGCAATTTAAATGCAAATTTTATCAAAACCCTAACCCTAAAATTCTCCTATAAATACCCCACACTCTTTTCCACCTCCTCACTCTGAATTCTACATAAAAAATCTCAAGAAAATTCTAAGTTCAATAGTGAACAAGTGGAGTTAGCGAAGGGCGAAGCTCCGACGAACTTCCGACGACGACCCTAGGAGCTCCCGGCGACGAAACGACGCACCGGCACCTCCTACCACTCCCTCTTCCTCTTTCTTAATCTAAAATTCCGTAAGTCTCTCCTCCCTCTTCTCTTTTCTATTCTGAAAACTCAAAATTCTAAAACCAGACAGAAGTGGAGTTAATCTGACTTCCGATTCGGTTTTTCTTTAAAAGTTCCATTTTTCATAAAAACAACAATATCAAACTCTCACAACATGACTATTAATCATTAACAAAACATATTGAACAAGTTCCATTTCAAAATAATGTATATTGTAATTTTTATCGCATTTTTACGGAAAAATATCATATAGTTTAGTTTCGACATAAAACGCCATTACCCCTTGCTATACTTTTAGATAGTTCACGAGGTAATGGCCTAGCTCTTCACAACACTCATATGTAACATTGCACGATAATATTGGGAAACTTAGATTTGGGAAAATACGGTTTTACATAAAACTACCTCCGACTTATATAAAAACATTTTTCTACAAGATTATGTATTTTAAACAAATCTTTGCAAAGCGCCGCTACAACCCATTTCGGAGAACCTGTTCAGGATGGTGCGGATTGTCGCACATCCTCGGTCTTAGTAGTGCGAGATGCTGACCTCCGCAAGGAGCATTCGGTCTCGAAAGATTTAAAAATACAATTCTCTTTAGAAAATGTGATTTCTATTATAAATAAAACTTTATTTTTAATAAATAAATATATATGTAATTAATATCAAAATATCTATTTTTAGTATTTATAATATTCCACATTTCCAAATTTCAAGAGAAACAACTCATTTACAAGAAAATACCATGCAATTCCATACAAGTTCAATACTTTACAAATAAATACCATATATTATGAAATTAGGTTTTACTCACTAGAAATGTCACATATATAAAACCTACATGTATGAAAACCTAAGGACGATAATTAATTACTTGAGGTGTATTTTGAAAATTATACAAAATTATTTTTACATAAAACCCCCTCAAGTTTTATAAATTACAATAAGGACCCTAGTAAATATAGGTTTAAGCGGGACCAGTCTCTTGAGCCTCAGGGACTCGGAGATATGGGTGCTTGCCTATTTAAGGTAGACAACTTAACAAACGGTGTTATCAACACGGTAATCGTCTTTCAAAAAGACACAAATCCTGCCGTCCATGTGTAGCGGTTACCGATAACACCAAAACCTAATTCAGAATTCAATTTCTTTTCTAATTGTCTGACTCAGAATGAGTCTCAAAATAATCAATCTGACTTGAATATAATTCAAGTATATATAACAAATCAATATGAATCCATGTATTCAATCTGTTCAATCTATCAATCTATACAACTTGACTGAACCGGACCATGGATATACATCCATCTACATGATTCTCCAGTTACATCCATTTACTGATATCATGGTTTCGGCAAGTCATCCATCTATACAATTCAATTACAATACAATACAATACAAACAATACAATTAAGATATCGCGGGGTTTATAAGGGGTAGATTGGTACGGAAGGTGTTAGAAGTGGCACGAGACAGCAACCATTAAGACATCTAACCTGCATTCCATTGCCGTTGTACCGTGGCTGAACGGTTCCTTGTACTTTCCGTCCACCTTAGTCTCTGGTCTACTGAGACTCCTCTCGTATACACTAGCCTCTTCTGTACCAAGCTACAAACAACAGCGTTAACACTAAATACAACATTAAAACAATATAATACAACTTTAAAAGTTACACTCTCTCTGTTTATTCTATTTCTCCCTCATCTTTGGGACTTAGCGAGCGTTTGTTCGCTGACGACATTCCTTCTCTTTCTTCTTTGGAATGTTGTCAGGTGATTCGGACCTTCCGGAGATCGAGACCACCAGCGAGGATTTGGACCAGCTAGCTTACGACCCAAAGCTTTAGATTCTTGTACTCATTTACATTCTGTATTTTTTTTCATTTCTGTTATGCCACTGTTTAGGCATTGTTTTTCCATTCCATGTATTTACTTTTCAGATGCATTGTACAAAAGAATGTTAATAAATAAAGTTGTTATTCATTATATTTGTCTCTTGTGTATATTTCATTTATATTGCTTAGTTACGCTTAGCGTATTTACTTCTGAGTAAATACGTAGCGGCCAGTCGCGCCCTCTACCCGTACACCGGAAAGCGGGGCGTGACAGGTTTTGTTGGTGGCCCATGCAGGTCAGAGCTGTATGGAACCCTACCATGCAGTTCAGTTCTGCGTGGACAACCTAAGAAATATAACACAAGAACCAGCAACTGGAAACATTCTTTACAATTCACAATCCTTGAATCGTATCATTTCATATACTTTGAATCTGTCCTAACCCAAAATTTTCTTTCAAGGTTATGGATTCCCCAAACAACACCAGCGCCAATGTCAATAACACACCTCCACCACTACCACTCACACCTGCCGTCCCTGCTCTGATCAACAAGCAGACGGTTCTGCTTGAGGCGATTCGCAGCCTCCTGCAAGGACAGCAGCAGCAGACTGCTATTCTAATGAACCGTCCCGAGGCAGAAGCACCTGGGGTGAAGCAATTCAGGGCCTTACACCCCAAGCAGTTCGTAGAAAAAGAGAGCCCTCTAGAAGCTGAGGAATGGGCTCAGAGCATCGAAGATGATCTGGCAGCGACACAAGTGCCAGAAATAGCTTTGGTCCGTGTTGCGAAACTGCAGCTCACGGACAATGCACGGGTTTGGTGGAAGGCGGAAGAAAGCTGCCTTGATCAAGCCATCGAATGGAAGACTTTCCAAGACATATTCGAGCGAAGTACTTCCTTGAGACTGCCAGGTTCGACATGGAACGGCAGTTCATCCATCTGCAATAGGGTTCGATGTGGACCAAATCAGTGGATGAATACGATGCTGAGTTCACCATGCTCAGTCGGTAAGATATGTCTCAATAATTCGATTTTTCAATATATCACATACTACAAAGCTAACACAATACTTTAACAGATTTGCGGCACACCTGATACCGAAGGATGAGATCAGAGACCGTTGATTTCAACAAGGTTTGGATTCGGAAATCCAGGCTGCACTAGCCACAGAAGATTTACCGACTCATGAATCGGCTCTGAAAGCTGCCCGACGTTATGAGGCAGTGGTAAAGACGAGGGGCAGACCTCAATCTGCCGGAGTTAAGCGCCCTACCACCCAGATGGCAGGAAGAGCCTCATCAAGACCACCATTTATGCCAAGGAGGCCGGGAGTACCGAACAACAGGCTCAGCCCAGCCTTTTGTACCTACTGCAAGAGAGCTGGACATATGATGAAAGATTGCCGGCGAGCCAACCGTCTTTGCTTAGTCTGTGGCTCAGCTACTCATGATATTGGGTCTTGTCCCATAAGACACAACCCAATTGCTGCACCCAGGCCAGCAATCACTTACCAGCAGCGACCAGCCATTCAGCCACCTGTTCCAAGACTAGCTCTCCCTGCTCCACCACCTAGAGGACCGCCGACTGCACCTCCTCCTCGCCAGTTCCATCAAGCTCAACGGAACGTTCCGAGGAATGCTCCTCAGGCCAGGAGGAATGTACCACGACGACAGGCTTTCACGATGACCGTGGAAAAAGATGAGGCTACTGGCCAAGTCATCACTGGTAACCCTTTCTTCTCATGTTTTTTCCTTCAGTCTTAACACCTACCTACATATTTTTCCTATACCTAAAACATATCCCACATACCTTAGGTACAATCCTAGTATCCTCACTTCCTGCACTAGCACTCTTCTATACTGAAACATTTCATTGCTTTATGTCACAATGATTCGTCCGAACTAATGTGATTCCAGTCACACCGCTTGTATCCAGTTGGAATTTCAGTTCAGGGAACGGCGTTCTGAAGGCAACAATGGGATACAGCTTGTGTCCAGTAGTCATCTGCAGCAGAGAATTCTATGCTGACTTCAAAGTGCTGGATATACCAAACTTCGATGTGGTACAAGGAATGGATTGGTTAGGAACCTTCTACGCTACCATCAACTGTCGTCAAAGGAGGGCAGTGTTCGAGATTCCAGACCATCCGGTTTTCTATTTCAAAAGTGGAGACCGTACCCTGGAGCCAAGTAACTATAAGGCAAAACCAAAGAAGGCAGTGATTGCAACAATTCAAGCGGAGGAAGGATCAAAGCCAGAAGTGGATCAAGAGTTCGACGATGTGTTTCCTAACGATATATCAGGCTTGCCTCCCGATCGAGCTCTTGAATTCATCATTGATTTAGTACCAGGAGCACAACCAGTGATCAAAGTACCTTATCGATTAAGTCCGGAAGGTTTGAAGGAAGTCCAAACTCAGTTGGACGGATTATTGGCGAAAGGATGTGTTTTCCCCAATCAGAGCAAAACTCTGTTCAAATTTTGAAATTTGAAATGAAGCGGCGCTTCATAACAGCGCTCGCACTAAATGCGCCAGCGCTGAGAGTCAAAGACTCTGCTGCAGCACTAAGTGCGCTAGCACCTAGAGTCAAAGACTCTAATGCAGCGCTCACGTGCAAAGTACAAGAGCGCTCGCGCTGGAACTAAATGTTCACACCGTTGGATCAAAGATCCAATGAAGATGATAAATCATCAATTGACCAGAATAAAATTCTGTTAAGGAAACATTCCTCAGAATCTTTCCAAACGGTTGCTCTGAAAATCAAAACACCGTTGGATCAATGATCCAATGGTGATTAAAAAAATCACCAAAATACAGAATAAATTCTGTATGGGAAAATTTCCAAATCTTGTCAAAAACAAGAAGATTGATTTCTGTAAATTAGAAGCCCTTGGATCAAAAATCCAACGGTGGGAAATCCCTAAATCAATCCAAGGAAAGATTTCCTTAACTGATTCAACAAATCGGCGTTCATTATATAAAGGCCCCAAGACTTCAAGTCTAAAAGAGAGGAAACCCCCCCCCCCCCACACACACACACAAACTTTGAGAAAGTTCAGAGAGAAGAGCTGATTGATCATCTTTTGTGTGTAAATAAAATGTTTCACGACCAAAGAAATTTATACCGCAATCAATTAACGGTGTCGCTTGTAGCGATCGTTGGTGAGCACGGATCGTCCACTGAGATGTGTGTACTTTTTCGAATTTGTTTTAGTTGAGTCGAAAAGAAAATATAAAAGAAGACGATTCGAGATTTGTGAGATTTAATTTCAAGAAACATAAAGAAAATAGATCTAGAATCAAGAATCAAGAAGTTATCCCCAATCAATTTGATTATCAAGATTATGAAGAATAGCTTGTAGGATTCGATTGAGTTAATAGCTAATGATGAATCTAATAATTCCTAATCTTATCTATTGATAATTTGTAGCTAGGTTGATGATGATGAATGAAGATTAGGGATCAATTTAAGAAACTAGGGTTTCTCCTTCACTATCCCTTGTCTTTTCAATCATAATCATTCGGATCTAGCCTCTAACAAAGAAAATCATCGATCGTTTGATCCCTAATTTGCAAAGAAATAATCAAGAAGTGATCTCGCTCCAAATTAGGTCATCAACGATTCTTTTTGCTAAGATTCATAAATCTAATAAGACTTAAGATTAGTATTAAGATTTGATCATCATTAGATCTATCAATTCTCTCGAATTCTTTACAAGCGGAGATTACTCACACATTATGATGGAACAATCAAGAACGAAGAATTTCATAGTGCGAGAATGTATAGAAAGCAAGAATTACAATTATCACCTTTATTAAATCTCCTTCAAATTACGCATCTCAATTGAGTTTACAAGACTAGCTCTCGAATCGCTTCTTTAAAAGGAATTTGTTGTCGATCTTTGCATAGCTCGATCGCTTTAAGTCGTGGATCAGATGCGGATCTCTTGCTCTTCATGACGACCGGCATTGCGATAAAGGATCGTTGATTGCTTGCTTGATTTGTTCTCGATGAATCTTGATTTGGCTTTGGATGTGGATTTGGGTTAGGGTTTTGGATCACAAATTGTGTCACTCAACTTGTGTAGTGAATTGGTTCAATGTTCAACCACCTTTTCAATGAAGCCCTAGGTATCCTTTTATAGTTTTTCCTCTATCTTCCCCTAGAAGCTAAGTTGTTATGAAGCTTGCATAGGAAGCTAGGTAGGTACCAAGCTTACACAAGAAGTTTGTCTATTGTAGAGAAGCTTCTGGAGAAATCTAGGGTTTTTGAAGCGTCTTGAGGAAGCTTGGCAGTTGAAAGGAGGCCCCTGGAAAAAGTACCAACCGCCGACGAGTCAGATCGGCCGCGGATCCACGGTGAATCGGCCAGGATCGGCCGCAGTTCCGCGGCCATATGATGAGTTTGATGGCTGGTTTTCTCTGTGTCTCTTGATGTTGGCTTTAGGGTTCTTCTCTGATACCTGGAATCTTATTATTGTTTCTTGGTTGCTGCCAGATTTCAAGTCTTTGACTTGATACATTTTATCGGCACTTTTATGATTCCGGTTCTTTGACCTAAAGAATTTCCTGCACACAATCATGATGAAAGTGTTGAGATATACAAAATCATGCATGTAGTAATAAACACTCAATTTCCCTCATAATGCCGGTTATAATGTATAGCACATGTTATTTGATATTTTGCAGACGAATTGCTAATATGTGCTATATTTATACCAAACACATATAGATGCTTAGAAAAAGTGGGGAAATTGGTGTGTTAAGAATGCAATATTTTCGACTGGTCAAATTCCCCCAAACTTAATATTGATCGTCTCGAGCAAATATCTTTTA
Organism: Agapanthus africanus; assembly: GCA_030015575.1. Lineage (NCBI taxonomy): Eukaryota > Viridiplantae > Streptophyta > Magnoliopsida > Asparagales > Amaryllidaceae > Agapanthus > Agapanthus africanus. The sequence goes on along the minus strand of CM057338.1, from coordinate 370,071,427 downwards.
TTCACGAGAAGGAGAAAATATAAGAAAAAGAAAAACTAACTGGCACACTTTCGTAGGCAACACGATTGCACTGAGCACGTGCAACAAGCCTTTAAACCTCTAGGTGTCCCTAGTCGGAGTAGTGTTGTCTTCTGAGGGTTTTCTGCGGATTGCACCCACAAAATCCTATAATAAAAGGAAGACTGTGAAAGTTACATATAAAGATAATAATTATAAAAGAAAGACTTTGAAAATTAGAGTTTCCAACTACACTAGCTTTTCAGTTGTCATGAGCCCTATCTTAATAGTCATGAAAAAATGTTAGAAATCACATCATCCCTCAATAAAATATCGTCTTTATTCTTCATTCCTACCTTTCTTCCAAACACTGATCATATACTCCTACGTGTGTGTAAAGAACATCCCTACACTCGGAGAATTCAATTCAAGCTATCATACTCTTGTCCATCTGCTTCGGTATTTTTTTTAATCGGTGAATATTTAGATGGAATTGCTCACACATTTTTCATGCGACCGTTAATACTTCTTGAGGTACTAACCGACCGATTACTCATGTGCTTGCAGATTAGGCTAGTAGTATTTTCCTCGTCTTTCAACACCTAAGGCTTAGCAGTGACTCCCAAACCAGTTGGTCTAAGGCACTAGGTGATGAAGCACCCTCGCTATATTTTTTTTATTGCTGCCTTGGTGATTACAAAATCAGTGTTCATTTTTCTACACCATTTTATATTTTTATTCATTTATAATTTCCTTCATACTTTGGCTTTAGACAAGAGCATTTCAAGGTATTCTCTACTAACCCGAGTTTCAAGACGTGTGTACGTGCGTATAGTAGGATATCAACGTTCAAATATTTGGCTTCCAGAATATGAACTATTTTTCAGACTTATTTTTATCCGCAGATTAGTGACTTCCTTCATCTTACTAACCCTTGGAACAATGGCTCATATCTACTTATTACTAGTTTCGTTTAAGAAAACTTCTAACTTTCTTGGTTTTCTTAAATTTTTCCAATCTTTTAAATGTAATTTTTCACTATCTAATCTTTTATTATCTTATTAATGTACAAATATTTTTTTTTATATATATGTTTTGTGCTTATGCAAAGTATGATGCAAAGTGATGCGTAAATAAGCACAAACCTCCCCCAAACTTGTTCAGAACAGTGTTCTCACTATTGTCATCTGTTAAATCTCAAAAACCTGTAGGCTTGGGAGAAAAATTTATTAGCGGGGACAAGAATAAGTGAACGTGAAAATCCTCCCCCAAACTTATTTTTGGCTCACCATTTTTTAGGACAACATTTATTTTCAAGAGCCAAAATATAATATACCCCCTCCCCAAACTTGAGTTAAACAATGTTAATCTTTTAAAATCACAAGAGGGGGTCAAAGTTATTGGTCAATGCCAAACTTTGCAAAGACCGAACATCAACACCAACCATTCGAAGATTTTATCAGTGTAGTGCACCAGTTGGTGGAAGAACATGTTGTATAGAGCCAGGAAGAAGTGGGGAAGAAACAAGAGGTGGGACGGAGTGGATTTGCGTCTCAAATTGGAGAGACGACACCGTGATGATGATGATGGATTACTCGAATTTTTGTGATTGTCAAGAAGAAGGGTGGAGGTTCAATTTCTTTTTGGAGTTGATTCATCTCAACACCCGTGTTTGCTAAAAATGTGAGCTCATCAGCGAAAATTTCCTCAAAGCTTTCATTGATACCCAGAAGAATAATATCATCAGAAAGAGTGGGATAATCTCTAGACTCCATAAAAGATTCATAATCATCGTTAGTGTAGGGTTAGTATAGCACCTTGAGAAGGTTTTGGTAAGCATCAAACATGCTACTTTAAAAATTTTGGGGTACTAAACAAACCCTAACCAAGATCTTAACTAGAGAATTAGGTTAAACATGCATGTAAACAACTTTACATCTGAGAAAAAGAGATTACAACCTTTGTAGTCCGCTCCTTCTCTTCATAAGCTCCGAGTTGTAGTCCCTTCGCCGCGATCCATGAACTTCCGAACTCTAGTGAGGCTCCACAAGCCGAATGATCCATGCTTGCTTGAAGTCTTCCTTTTCGAAGATGATCTACCTTGAAGAATCTTTAACTCAAGCTCTCACTTCTCTAATCAAGTATTAGAGAAGTGAACACCCTAATTTAAGTGGCTAGAATAGATGAGGATGATGAAATAGGAATTTAGCTCTCTTTTGTTTTCAATTTCTCACACTTATTCATCACTAATGAAAAGCTAGTCAAGGTTTTCTTTTTAAGAGAATGAAGAAGAAGAAGAAGATAATCCTTTTGTGATGAATAATGAATTATTGCTATGGTTACAATTACAACCATGAGTTAAGAATGAAGGGCTTAACTCATGTAGAGAATTAACCAAGGTAAAGGGTTTGGGTTGGGTTAATAAATATCAACACAAATATCCTCAGCAAAATATCTTATCTAAAAACAAAGAAAGCTTCTTGAAAAAGCTAACCCAAACGCTAACCCAAATCAAACCCTAACTTGTTTTAATCTCCATAAATCATGTTGCATTTGTAATCATAACTTGTTACAATATTATATATCACATATATAATATATTTTTGTAACAAAAGAAAATAATACAATTAACATATATCGCATATATATCAATGTATTATCCGGTGAGAAAATGAATCAATAAAGCGAGCTTATATTAGTTAATGTAATGTAATATATCACATATATAATTATACATTAAATTATCGAATCAATAGTTGATCCGACAATCCGGCTATATCGAATATAACCGACTAATATAACATATACCGATTCATCGATTCAACACTTGATCCGATGATCCGGCTATATCATATATCGCGAGAATAGAATACGGTATCTCATATCGTATTATTCTCGATCCCGCACATATCACATATGTGCTCCTACTCCGTTTTGCCTGGGTCAGGAAACCTCTGTGTAGGACTCTAAAGAATCGTCAATACGCAGGCAGTAGGTGATGATCATATCAAACACCCACAAGCTGCAAGCGGTCAGCTAAACGTAACAGCCACCCAGGTATTGAGCGATCAGAAGATCAACAAGCAAGCCTGTACATTCTCCTGTGAATCCAATCGGTAACACTACCGTACAGTTCGGTTTCTTCGTCTGATATGTCGCATATCTAGTCTAGGGGTGGTAAACGTCAGACCCCAGTAACCGATAAGTCGTGTCGATGTGAGGCTCATAACGGGTCGAGAAACTACTGATAACTCTTACCAGTAGCACTCCATATCAGCCCTGGCCAAGGACTTCCAGTTATAGCCAATCGAACACAGCACAACATCAACTCCCTATACCGGGAGAGACGAATCCCCTCCTATCGCTCATTGCCTCCATGTGATTCGGGACTGTACCCAAAAGCCACCGTTATGCACGCCCTCTTAGACGTGATAAGGTGGAAATCAAAGCACAGTGGGAATCACACAAGACTCTATGACGATCTCGGGTCTACAGACTAACCTGTACCAGTGTCACCGGAGAACCGCTATCTGACGATAGGTATAATACCATCTAGGAGTTCTCGGTGAGTCCATTCAGTGTACCCAGTCTCCACTAAGCACCCGTACACCATCTTTGATGTCAAACACCGATGGATATGATCCATCACCCATCATATGGGTCAAGATGCGTATACGCTGGTCTACTCTGGTGTATCGATGCCCTGTCTCGATATACCCTCGACTAGGAACAGTTATAGGATGTACTCGTTGACTACCCTGGCCTCACTAGTATGATATCATCATAGTCCCAGTAGTCGAGTACATATCCTAAGGGCTTTATCAACATGTGAGAGTAAGACGGTAAACTAATACAAGTCAACATGTTAAGATAAACTAAAACCAAATAGCATACTATCATGTCGAGCAAGAAAGTCATCTCTATATGTATCCAAGCATCTACTATAATATACATCATATGTACAATAATGGCCTCTAGGGCATATACATAACTAACAATCTCCCACTTGCACTAAGGCCGGCTGTTGTAGTATCTCATACCCAACATCCCGAAGAGTCTCTCAAACTGTGTCTGGGGAATGGCCTTCGTGAGTGGATCCGCAGTGTTTTCCTTCGTATCAACTCTCCTGACCTCGATCTCCCGGCGATCAACTATCTCCCGGATCAGGTGATACCGCTTCAGAATATGTCTGGACTTTTGATAGGACCTGGGTTCCTTGGCCAAAGCCACGGCTCCACTGTTATCACAATACAAAGGTATTGGATGCTCAATGGACGGAACCACACAAAGTTCAGTATTGAACTTCTTCATCCAGACAGCCTCTTTGGCAGCATCGTTGGCAGCGATGTATTCAGCCTCCATCGTCGAGTCTGCAGCGGTTTCCTGTTTGGAACTCTTCCAACACACCGCCCCTCCATTGAGGGTAAAGACAAATCCCAAGTGCGACTTAAAGTCGTCCTTATCACTCTGGAAGTTTGAATCGGTAAAGGACTCCACTTGGAGTTCACCGTTACCATACACCAAGAACATTTCTTTAGTCCTTCTCAAGTACTTGAGAATGTTCTTCACAGATGTCCAGTGACTCTCTCCAGGATCTGCTTGATACCGACTCACTACACTTAGTGAGTATGCTACATCGGGTCTGGTACATAGTATCGCATACATGATAGAGCCTACTCCCGAAATATAGGGTATCCCTTGCATGCGAGCTCTCTCCAAATCAGTCTTGGGAGACATCTCTTTGGAGAGAGTGAGTCCAGAGATCGTGGGTTGGTTCCCACGCTTGGATTCTTCCATACTAAACCTCTTTAGTATGGTGTCAATGTACCTGGATTAGGACAATCCCAGTATCTGTTTAGATCTATCTCTATAGATCATTATTCCCAGTATGCAGGAGGCATCACCTAGATCTTTCATTGAGAATCTTTGTGATAAGAAGAGCTTGACCTAGTGCAGCATAGGAACATCATTTCCTATTAAGAGTATGTCATCCACGTACAATACGAGGAAGACAACCTTACTCTCTGCAACCTTCTTATATATACAAGGTTCATCTACGTTTTTGATGAAGTCAAACTATTTGACTACAACATCAAAGCAGATGTTCCAACTCCGCGATGACTGCTTTAACCCGTAGATGGATTTAAGCAACTTGCACACCTTTCCGCTGCTCCCACTGTCTACGAAGCTCTCTAGCTGAGTCATATACACGCACTCCTCTAAATCACCATTTAGAAAGGCGATCTTAACATCCATCTGCCATATTTCGTAGTCATGATATGCAGCAATGGCAAGTAAGATCCGGATGGACTTAAGCATAGCCACTGGAGAAAAGGTTTCGTCATAATCCACACCTGGTCGTTGACGAAAACCCTTTGCAACAAGTCTAGCTTTGAAAGTCTCAACTTTTCCATCTACACCAAGTTTCTTTTTAAAGATCCATTTGATTCCAATGGGTTTTACCCCTTCAGGAGCAACTTCCAAAGTCCATACTTTGTTGGTGTACATGGATTCCATCTCAGATCGCATTGCATCCAGCCACTTCATAGAGTCTCCACTCGTGATGGCCTGCTCGAATCTAGTGGGGTCATCATCTTCCATGATGCAATCCTCGCTTCCACCATCAACGAGAAAACCGTAGTATCTCTCAGGTGGATGAGAAACCCTACTAGATCGGCGGAGAGGCTGGGGTTCGTCAGGAACTACTAAATCCTCTGGTTCTACCAAATCTTCTGTTGCAGTTTGTGTTGCTGAAACTTCATTCAGTTCTACCGCCTTGCCACTAATTTCCTTTGCAAGAAATTCCTTTTCTAAAAAGGTGGCATGTCGAGAAACAAACATCTTTTGTTCCTCGGTGTGGTAGAAGATATACCCGCGCGAATATTTGGGATATCCAATAAACTTACACAGAATAGACCTTGCCCCGAGCTTGTCCGGATTTTGTGTTTTCACATATGCCGGACAACCCCATATCCTAACATAATTAAGATATGGTCTCTTTCCTTTCCATATCTCATATGGAGTGGTTGGCATAGATTTGGTAGGAACCATATTCAATAGGTCTGCAGCTGTCTCCAGTGCATATCCCCAGAAGGAAATAGGCAACTCAGCTGTGCTCATCATAGAGCGCACCATATCTAATAGGGTGCGATTCCTCCGCTCCGATACACTGTTGTGCTGTGCTGTATAAGGAGGAGTAAGCTGAGAGAGAATCTCATTCTCTTTTAGATAGTCTAGAAACTCGGTGCTCAAGTATTCTCCTCCTCGATCAGATCGAAGGATTTTAATACCTTTGCCCGTTTGGTTCTCTACTTCGTGCTTATATTCCCTGAATTTCTCAAAAGCTTCAGACTTGTATTTCATCAGGAACACATGTCCGTATCTTGAGAGATCGTCAGTGAATGTAATGAAGTAGGAAGAACCGTTCCTGGCATATGTAGACATTGGACCACATACATCACTATGTATCAGCCCTAAGAGTTCTGTAACTCTTTCTCCGTGTCCACTAAATGGAGTTTTGGTCATTTTGCCTTTGAGACATGACTGGCAAGTATCATAAGATGAAAATTCGAACGGATTTAACTATCCATCCTTATGTAACTTAGCTAGCCGTGTCACATTGATATGACCTAGTCTACAATGCCACAAGAAGAATTCGTTCATTTCTGAACTCTTCCTCTTATGTGTGTTTTGTACATTAAGTATTGTAGTTTGGTTGAGAACGTATATGCCATTATTTAACGATCCTGATCCTATCAACTTTTGATTCAGGAATATGTTCATAACATTATCATGTACTACAAAATTATATCCTTCTTTATTCATATAGAAACTGATATAATATTGCATATCAGGGTTGGAATGTAATAGCAATTGTTCAGAACCAATGTATTACCATTTAGTAACACAAGGTGATATTAGCCAACTGCCTTGGCTGCAACATCTGCACCATTCCCTACTCTTACGGAATGATCACCCATTCCCAGTTCTTTACCTTTACGTAGCCCATGTAACATAATACATATGTGGGATCCCGCTCCGGTATCTAATACCCAGGACGTAGAGTGAACTAAGAAACAGTTCTCAATGACTAACACACCCGAAGAAGATGTATCAGCATGCTTGTTCTTCGTTTGGACAGCGTGAGAATCCAGATATTCTCCTATTTCCTGCTCAGTCTTATAACACTTATAAGAAAAAACGGGACCAACGTTCCCCTGCTCAGAATAATAAGCGGGTTCAGTTAATACATCCATATTATTATCTTGATTAAGGCCTGACATGGTCGCTACCTGGAGAGAGAGAGAAGAAAACACTTTAGCGTATGCTCTTGCAAGATTAGATTGATTATTATCTTATCTAATCAGGATGTCTCCCACTGTTTTTATCAAATCTTCGTTCAAACCCTAAAAGGTAAGATTAACCGGGATTAATTACACCTTACATGTTCACCAATCTTTCAGCCAGGCCAGTGTTAGTATTTTGAGGGAGGTTTCCCGTGCTTTCGCACGGACCTAATTAAAGTAAACCTCGTTTTCCCAGAGGCATAACCCTATTAACACCTTTCTAGACACCTACTTGATCGGCTAATTGTCCTGTGTAAAATTCTCCCAGGAGTAACTCTTACTCGCAGTGGGTATCGGGATCCAACTATCTCATAGAAGGTATGCAGTCTTATTGCAAATTTCAACACTTGAAATTCCCGATAATGCTTTTACCCCTAGCGTCCTATGACCTTGACGCAGGCCAACAAACCATAGTCCGCTAGTCAAGTTCAACCCGTACATTTCTTGATTGAATTAAACCCACTCGTACGACCCTTGACGCAAGCCAACAAAGTCGTACGACTACCCTAATACAATCACATCTCATGTTACAGATAAGTGCTAGTTAGCTACCGCACACTACGCATTGACGCAGGCTAACAAACGTAGCACGAATACTAAGTAATATCTATCTGAAATGTCGGAAGGCTACGCAGGTTTTTCAGAAAACCGTGAGCGTAATGAACTTGATATCGTTGGAGAAACAAGTGATTTTGAAAAGGAGTGTTTTTTAAGCTTTTCTAGTTTCGCTAAAGAGGTCACTCCCGGTGAAGGGATCTCGGCCCTTTCCTCATCGAATAAGGTGCAGGGTATATCATATATACCGCTATGCAAAGCAAGAACTATAGAAGAAATCAAAAACTAAACCGCGAGTTTGTAGCATCTGCCAGTTTTGCTAAAGAGGTCACTCCCGGTGAAGGGATCTCGGCTCTTTCCTCATCGAATAAGGTGCAGGGTATATCATATATACCGCTATGCAAAGCAAGACTGTAGCTACCCTTTTTATAAAGTTTTGATTCTACAAAAAATTTTAGGTTTCTTTTCTTTTATTAATCTCATTAATAAAACCCATCAACTATGCTTCCTAAGCATCACAGAAGAAACGAAAGCAGTAATATTTATATATCATCATATATATATATATATATATATATATATAGTATAAGCATTCGTCTCAGGCAGTAATATGATTGTTGGATATATATGCCCTAGAGGCCTTCATTGTATAGGATGCTAGGGATATGTATGTACATGACAGTCTTGCTTGATATGATAGTACGCTATTTGGTTTGTCTTTGTCTTAACGTATGATATATTTTACTTGGTATTTATATATATATGTTGATAAAGCCCATAGGGTGTTTGCCTGACTACCGGCGTTGTGATGGCAGTCATACTTGTGGGAGCTGGATAGTAAATAGGCACATCCTTAGATGTCCCTGGTCGCAGGAGTATCGAGACTGGGCATCGATACTCCGGAGTAGACTAGTGTATACATATCTAGACCCTGAGGAGGGGCGATGGACTGGTCCCGCAGCCATTGGTGGAGTGCACCTAAGATTGTATACAGATGCTCACTGGATATGAGTACACCGGACAGGACTCGCCGAGAACTGACTGGATGGTATTATACCTAACGTCAGATAGCAGTTCTCAGGTGACATGTGTGCAGATAGTCCGTTGACTTAAGGTCGTCATTTGTCTCGTGTGAGTTCCCACTATGCTTTGATTACTACCCTACCATGATTCAAAGGAGTCGTGCAAACAGGTTTTAGTTGGGCACAGTCCCGAGCCACGTGGAGGCAGTAAGCGACTGTTAGGGATTCGTCTATCCCGGTATAGGGAGTTGATATCGCACGGTGATCGGTTGGTCATTACCATAAGTCCCTGGCCAGGGCTGATTGAGAATTACTGATGGACTGATTAGTAGATTCTCGGATGGTCTTGAGCCATGCCGATATGACTTGTACGGTTATTAGGGGTCTGACGTCCACCACCTTCCTAAACCATACATGTGATACTCTTAGACGAACAGACCGGACTGCGCGGATATTGTCACGGACAGGCTCAGTACGATTTCGGATGGGTTACCTCATCGGCTTTCTTATCGACATCTAACTGGGGACCGTTACGTACAGCTAGTGTCGCTTGCGGTCTGTGGTTAAACCCACTGCCAGCGTAGTAGTCGATTCTTTAGAGTCCCACACAGAGATTTCCCAACTCCAAGCGAAAAGATATAGAGTTCGTATGGTTTTACGACAAAGGTTCGGACGCATACGTGTTTAAACGCACGTACGACATTCGGACAGTTTTTACTAGCCGGCTTTGGTTTAAGCCAGATTCTAGTATCAGGTTATTGGATTTATACAGTCTAAAGTTTTTCCGTGTTTTTACGGATGCGAGGGGCGTTCTCGTAATTTCCGAGAAGCTTCTAGAAGGATGTGACATGAGGGGTTAAGGTGGCATTTTCATTAATTGCTTTAGTGACTCATTCATATGATTCATCATATCATTAAATGCATCATTAATGATCTAATGACTCACATGATGAATCACTCTTCTTGAATAAATGAAGCATGGTGAATAATCATTTAATTGATATTTTTTGATAATTCATTATGTTTGATATATTCAAGTGAGAAGCTTTTCTATTCTCATTATCATTTTCCACCTTCTCTCTCCTCAAGCTCTCTCTCCTTCTCCAAACCCTAATCCTACCACTCATGAGTTGAGAACAAGGATTAGGAAAGACTAAACACTCCATAACCTATCTCTACATCATCTTAGTTCCTTTATTAGCAACTAGAGAAACTAAGTAACCTCAAGTTTAGAGGTTATAGCTTGGATTAGGGTTCTCGGATGGATCGTCTATCACGGAAGGAAGCCAAGGAGGACGTGGAGATCCAAGGAGGCCGTAGATATCGTAAAGACGAAGGACTAGAATCGTTTGGTATAATCTCTTTACATAGTAGCTTAGAACTCTATGCTTATTGTTAAGTATTGTTTAGAAACGATCTTCGGTTAGTTGATGTTCGCTTTATAAATATGATTGTTTTTCAAATTTTCGCCTCCCCGCAACTCGTGGGGTGTTGCACATCAACTTACAGTGATCTCATCACAGAACATTGCAGCAGAAGATAACATATGAAATATTGGATATATTAGGACGTCCGTGTTTTATATCGAGCCTGTATAAAACACGGATTCCACGGTCGCGATGAATAGCCAAACCCACATCCCTAGACCCCTACGAGAGCGGCAAGCAACACTGCCAATTCTAGGGTTAGGAGACTCGGTCTCGACTCCTCGAGATGGCCTCCCACTGGACCCTAGAACCCGGTTACTTCCCCTCCTTGGGTCTACCTAATGCTGAAAAGTAAATAATATACAATGGTGACATCATCCTCAACCCGGAAGTGCCCCAATAAAAGAATATTATATACAATGAATTTTACATGAATGAAAATAAAAACCCTCATCTCACATAAAAACCCCGGCTATTCAAAACACGACAATCCAATATAACATATCACAACAACACATAATATCTCATATCATCAACGTAAGCAAGTATGCATATCCCGATTGTCGTTGATGTATAGCAACGAAGCCGGCGATACACCACATACTACGCTTACGGTCACAGAAAAGAAAGTGTAAAACTACAACATTTGGAATCCACAATCACTTTAGACATCTTAAATCCGAAATATCACATACTTCGCATTTCATGCCAAACTATATGAATTCCACATATTGTATCACATTCCAGATAAATAGACAATGTTAAACTTTCCGATCGAATAATTAAACACCCAAAATTTTCCAAACAGCTCAACACTTGAGCGGAGTTCAAAAATCCCAGAACATGTCACAGCCCCAATGAACCAGCCGTAGAAGGGTCAAACCAACGCCTCACATGTGGCAACGCTAAACTACCACAAACCCAAGAGTTCAGTGGCAGTTTTGACGGTCACATAATCGAGTTAAGCTTACGTTCTTCTAGAGGGTCCACAGATACGCTAGCATGATTTCCCGAAAGTTTTAAACTGTGGAAAAATTGAGTTATTGATATCCGTTCGAACCTTTTAACACGTTCTAAATTACCCGAAAAACTAAACGATGTTAAACTTTCCGATCGAATCAACGAATTTTAAGATCTCCAGAAAACTCAACACTTGAGTAACATTAAAAATCCCCAGAAGTATGTAGTAATACATACGGATGAACCCTAGAAATAACTATCCCTGACACCCAAATACTGCCGCGGAACCGCAGCCAAAAGCATGGTATGGCCGCGGTTCCGCGGCGACTTAAAGTCTACAGTGACTCGTATTTCACAGTAATCCATAGAATCACCTGCTTAATTTTCTGAGTAGTTTTAATACGGAAAAAACCATCTTTTTAAAAAAATTCCAGAGAGGGGGTCAAATATGACGTTTCGGGGTTCGATCGGACTTTTAATTTCGTCTACACATCGCCTAATGCTCTAGCTTGGCTCTGATACCACTGTAGGGTTAGTATAGCATCTTGAGAAGGTTTTGGCAAGTATCAAACATGCTACTTTAAAAATTTTGGGGTGCTAAACAAACCCTAACCAAGATCATAACTAGATAATTAGGTTAAACATGCATGTAAACAACTTTACATCTAAAAGAGAGAGATTACAACCTTTGTAGTCCGCTCCTTCGCTTCATAAGCTCCGAGTTGTAGTCCCTTCGCCGCGATCCATGAACTTCCGAACTCTAGTGAGGCTCCACAAGCCGAATGATATATACTTGCTTGAAGTCTTCCTTTTCGAAGATGATCTACCTTGAAGAATCTTTAACTCAAGCTCTCACTTCTCTAATTAAGTATTAGAGAAGTGAACACCCTAATTTAAGTGGCTAGAATAGATGAGAATGATGAAGTAGGAATTTAGCTCTCTTTTGTTTTCAATTTCTCACACTTATTCATCACTAATGAAAAGCTAGTCAAGGTTTTCTTTTTAAGAGAATGAAGAAGAAGAAGAAGATAATCTTTTTGTGATGAATAATGAATTATTGCTATGGTTACAATTGCAACCATGAGTTAAGAATGAAGGGCTTAACTCATGTAGAGAATTAACCAAGGTAAAGGGTTTGGGTTGGGTTAATAAATATCAACACAAATATCTTTAGCAAAATATCTTAGCTAAAAACAAAGAAAGCTTCTTGAAAAAGCTAACCCAAATGCTAACCCAAATCAAACCCTAACTTGTTTTAATCTTCACAAATCATGTTGCATTTGTAATCATAACTTGTTACAATATATAATATATTTTTGTAACAAAAGAAAATAATACAAGCAACATATATCGCATATATATCAATGTATTATCCGGTGAGAAAATGAATCAATAAAGCGAGCTTATATTAGTTAATGTAATGTAATATATCACATATATAATTATACATTAAATTTTCGAATCAATACTTGATCCGACAATCCGGCTATATCAAATATAACCGACTAATATAACATGTACCGATTCATCGATTCAACACTTGATCCGATGACCCGGCTATATCATATATCGCGAGAATAGAATACGGTATCTCATATCGTATTATTCTCGATCCCGCACATATCACATATGTGCTCCTACTCCGTTTTGCCTGAGTCGGGAAACCTCTGTGTAGGACTCTAAAGAATCGTCAATACGCCGGTAGTAGGTGATGATCATATCAAACACCCACAAGCTGCAAGCGGTCAGCTAAACGTAACAGCCACCCAGGTATTGAGCGATCAGAAGATCAACAAGCAAGCCTGTACATTCTCCTATGAATCCAATCGGTAACACTACCGTACAGTTCGGTCTCTTCGTCTGATATGTCGCATATCTAGTCTAGGGTGGTAAACGTCAGACCCCAGTAACCGATAAGTCGTGTCGATGTGAGGCTCATAACGAGTCGAGAAACTACTGATAACTCTTACCAGTAGCACTCCATATCAGTCCTGGCCAGGGACTTCCAGTTATAGCCAATCGAACACGGCACAACATCAACTCTCTATACCGGGAGAGACGAATCCCCTCCTATCGCTCATTGCCTCCATGTGATTTGGGACTGTACCCAAAAGCCACCATTTTGTACGCCCTCTTGGACGTGGTATAGTAGAAATCAAAGCACAGTGGGAATCACACAAGACTCTATGACGATCTCGGGTCTACAGACTAACCTGTACCAGTGTCACCGGAGAACCGCTATCTGACGATAGGTATAATACCATCTAGGAGTTCTCGGCGAGTCCGTTCAGTGTACCCAGTCTCCACTGAGCACCCGTACACCATCTTTGATGTCAAACACCGATGGATATGGGATCATCCATCGCCCATTATCTGGGTCAAGATGCGTATACGCTAGTCTACTCTGGTGTATCGATGCCCTGTCTCGATATACCCTCGACTAGGAACAGTTATAGGATGTACTCGTTGACTACCCTGGCCCCACTAGTATGATCTCATCATAGTCCCGGTAGTCGAGTACATATCCTAAGGGCTTTATCAACATGTGAGAGCAAGACAATAAACTAATACAAGTCAACATGTTAAGATAAAGTGAAACCAAATAGCATACTATCATGTCGAGCAAGAAAGTCCTATCTATATATATCCAAGCATCCACTATAATATACAGCATATGTACAATAATGGCCTCTAGGGCATATACATAACTAACAGTTAGATGTTGACCCGGACAACTCAATGGAAGAGTCCGTATGTGTATAATACATAGTTAGGTCAAACAACAACATATGAAAAGAGTCTAGATCAGTATCGTGAAGCTGATCAAATTCGCTACTGTCGACATCCATTAATTCGACAAAACATGCATGAGTAGAAGGTTCGGAGGGTACACTTCCCAACTTGTAAATGTTAAGCTCAATTGACATCTTCCCGAATGATAGAGTCATAGAGCCGTTTCGACAGTTGATTATAGCATTGGAGGTGGCCAAAAAGGGTCGACCGAGAATCACCAGAATTTGGTTCCGTGGGTTCTCTACAGGTTGTGTATCTAGAACAATGAAGTCCACAGGAAAAACAAATTCCCCGACTTTTATCAACACATCCTCAAGCGCATCCCTACGTTTAGTGATTGATCGGTCTGCCATTTAGAGAGTTGTGTTCGAGGGCTTTAACTCTCCGATACCTAATTGCTCATAAACCGAGTAAGGAAGCAGATTAACATTTACGCCAAGGTCAAGTAGATCACGGTTAATGTTTTTACCCCCAATAGAAATAGAAATTGTAGGACAGACAGGGTCCTTACATTTCCTTGGTAATTGTTGGGGAAAAGCTGTGTTTACAGTACTCGACATGAACACATTTTTTGGCACTTGAGTCTTCCTCTTCCTAGTAGACAAGTCCTTGAGAATTTTCGCATAATCCGGGACTTGTTGTATAGCATCTAGGAGAGGGATATTGATGTTAACCTGTTTAAAGATTTCAGTGATCTTCTCCATTTGCGGACTCGATTTGTTTCCTCTTAATCGATTCGGATAAGGAGCTTTAAAAATAATAGCTGGGTCCAACATTGGAGAAGGTAGTTTGTGTGGAACTGATCCCAGAATAGGAGTGGGGATCGTCTTTGGTGGACTAGAAGAGGTATGTTGAGGGTTCGAGCCTTGAGGAAAACGAAGAATAGGCTCGCAAGAAGGTGGTGGGGTAGACGAACAAGGGTCAGAGTGGAAGGAAAAGTGAAAGTGAAAGCCGGGGTGTTATTGATTAATTCATCATGATTATCAATCTCTTCACCGACTTGATTATTCAGCACTCTTCTAGATCTCAACGTTGTAATTGCATTCACATTGTAGTGTTGTGAATGTCCAGGATTCGGTAGGGATTGAGACGGAAGTTTCCCTTTTTCTCTAGTACTCATTTCGGCATTCAATCGTGCAATTTGTGCTTCCATCGATTTAATACTCTCGCCGTGTGAGACGGAGTTCTTCTTTATGTCATCGACAGAAGACTTTATCTCATCCGAAACTTGCATGAAATTTTTCAGAATCAAATTCATGGTTTGTGCGAGTGACGAGAAGTCATCAGTACCGGTCAATTGCAAAGAATTATATGGTGCAGAAGTGTTGACCGGATTTTGAAAGTTTTGTGATTGATAGGGGTGCTGAGTCAGTTGTAGTGGTTGCTGTTTTTGTGGAGGGACCCTTTGAAAGTTGTTTTGGTTTAAAACCGTGTTTTGAGTTTGTTGTTGCTTCCAAGCAAAATTAGGGTGATTCCTCCAACCTTGATTATAAGTGGAAGAATACGGATCGTTTCTAGGTCTTTGCTGAAAAGCAGTATTTGTGTGCGCTTGACCTTGAAACGGAGAATTCAATGGACATTCTTCTGTTAGATGTGATGGATCAGAACAGCATCCACAGACAGTTTTGGGGAGTGTCATCGGATTTAGGGAGGCTAATAAAAATTTGTGTTCCATACCTTCGAGTTTCTTTTGTATTGCTGCCATTTCAGCTCTAACTCCTATGGAAACATCTAGTTGATGGATACCACCCATAGACGATGGTTGACTTACACTCTCCCACTGTAAAGATTTTTCAGCGAAATTTTCTAAAAATTTCCAAGCTTCACCATCGTCTTTAAACATGAAGTTGCCTTGACACATGGATTCAAGATTCTGTTTTGTGGAAGGATTAATGCCCTCATATATGATTCTGCACAGATCCCATCGGTGGATTCCGTGATGAAGACATTGAACTAACAGATCCTTGAAGCGTTCAAAACACTTCGAAAATGGTTCATTGGGAAGATGAGTAAACTGATTTATTTCGCCACGGACTTGGGCTGTCTTATGATTGGGATAAAATTTCCTTAGGAAAGCTTCGACAAATTCATCCCAGTTTGAAATAGAATGTGCGGCTGTGTTATAAATCCACTTCTCGGCTAAATCGCACAAAGTGAACGGGAGAAGACATAATCTCATAGCATCCACAGAAAGCTATGAAATACCCATCATAGCGCATACATTTTCAAATTTGGTAATAAAGACGTATGCGTCTTCAGACTCGAGACCGTGATATTTGGGTAAAAGATTGATGTATTGAGGTTTGATTTCGAAATTGTCCCCATTGGCTGGTGGAATGGAAAGACAGGTAGAAAGAGGACCTCAGATAGGGTAGCATCTCTCTTGGAGAGAGATGCGGGGCGGATTCTGCGCACCTACGGACAGTGGCAGAGTAATGTTAAAGAAGTTCGATGGAGATCCGTCCATCGAAGTAGGTGTGGTGTGGGGTGAGGAAAAAGAAGATGTAGAAATACCGATTTCGGAGTCGATAGGAAAAACGCGGACAAGACGGGTACTAAAATCCCGTGTCCAGCCGAGCATGCACTAAATGGTTTAGCACAAGTGGCAGCGTTGTGATAATTAGAGAAAATATGGATTTGGTGTTTGTTTTTGAAAAAGACGGATTTTGAAAAATCACACAAAAAATGCACAAGCAACCCTAGATCTAATGGTCACCTAGGTCAAGTCACTAGACCGCTCCTAGACTTCTAGAAGACAAATCGCAGGATAGATCCTCTACTGCCTCTTTATCCCTTCTGTGGCCAGATAAGTGCCAGGTAAGTGGGAGGTTCTCCACTACGTAAGTAGTGGGCCTAATTAAGTAACCACTTGCCTTAGACACACTTTCCTTAGACACCACTAAAGAAACGCCGATAAGCAATAGATTACCCACGACCTTCTTCTGTCCTAATTGAGCGCGACGGTCCTTAGAGTCATGTCTAGATATTTTTTAGTTAATGAGAGTGATGCGTATGCAAGTTTTGTGATTTCCGGGGCTTAGGAAGGGTAATGAACTCCCTATCTAATCTGAATTTGGTCTTTGCCCCTTAATTTCCGTATTAAAATATGAAAACAACCAATATCAAAACACGCAACAATTTTTCTTTTAGTGGCGCTGCGAATTTTTGCAAAGAATCCTGTAGAAATTGGTTAATGGACAAGAGCAGGAAGGAGATAAGAAAGTCAGAGATACACCTGAGAAATTTGGAGCACTGAATAGATAAGAACACCGCGGTTCCGTCGCGAATTCAAGGTAAATGCCACGGTTCTGCGGTTCAGTTGCAAGATCTCTGAACAAACTTTGGTACAGATGCTCCTATTGCCTCACTGGACTTCCTGAGATGATCTGAATATTTTTCCCTTTGCTGCAGCGATTCCAGATTCCCTTACCACAATCACAACAAATCGTTAAGCACTTGATGCGATTTTGATCTAAAAAATTCTGATGGAATAATAAAAATTTCAACTAAAATAACAAAAACGAACAAATTACGCACGCATCCCTGGCAACGGCGCCATTTGATTGATCATCTTTTGTGTGTAAGTAAAATGTTTCACAACCAAAGAAATTTATACCGCAATCAATTAACGGTGTCGCTTGTAGCGATCGTTAGTGAGCATGGATCGTCCACTGAGATGTATGTACTTGTTCGAATTTGTTTTAGTTGAGTCGAAAAGAAAATATAAAAGAAGATGATTCAAGATTTGTGAGATTTAATTTCAAGAAACATAAAGAAAATACATCTAGAATCAAGAATCAAGAAGTTATCCCCAATCAATATGATTATCAAGATTATGAAGAATAGCTTGTAGGATTCGATTGAGTTAATAGCTAATGATGAATCTAATAATTCTTAATCTTATTTATTGATAATTTGTAGCTAAGTTGATGATGATGAATGAAGATTAGGGATCAATTGAAGAAACTAGGGTTTCTCCTTCACTATCCCTTGTCTTTTCAATCATAATCATTCGGATCTAGCCTCTAACAAAGAAAATCATCGATCGTTTGATCCCTAATTTGCAACGAAATAATCAAGAAGTGATCTCGCTCCAAATTAGGTCATCAACGATTTTTTTTGCTAAGGTTCACAAATCTCATAAGACTTAAAATTAGTATTAAAATTTGATCATCATTAGATCTATCAATTCTCTCGAATCCTCCACAAGCAGAGATTACTCACACATTATGATGGAACAATCAAGAATGAAGAATTTCATAGTGCGAGAATGTATAGAAAGCAAGAATTACAATTATCACCTTTATTAAATCTCCTTCAAATTACACATCTCAATTGAGTTTACAAGACTAGCTCTCGAATCGCTCCTTGAAAGGGAATTTGTTGTCGATCTTTGCGTAGCTCAATCACCTTAAGTCGTGGATCAGATGTGGATCTCTTGCTCTTGATGACGACCGGCGTTGCGATAAAGGATCGTTGATTGCTTGCTTGATTTGTTCTCGATGAATCTTGATTTGGCTTTGGATGTGGATTTGGGTTAGGGTTTTGGATCACAAGTTGTGTCACTCAACTTGTGTAGTGAATTGGTTCAATGTTCAACCACCTTTTCAATGAAGCCCTAGGTATCCTTTTATAGTTTTTCCTCTATCTTCCCCTAGAAGCTAAGTTGTTATGAAGCTTGTATAGGAAGCTAGGTAGGTACTAAGCTTACACAAGAAGTTTGGCTGTTGTAGAGAAGCTTCTGGAGAAATCTAGGGTTTTTGAAGCATCTTGAGGAAGCTTGGCAGTTGAAAGGAGGCCTCTGGAAAAAGTACCAACCGCCGATGAGTCAGATCGGCCGCGGATCCACGGCGGATCGGCCTGGATCGGCCGCAGTTCCGCGGCCATATGATGAGTTTGATGGCTGGTTTTCTCTGTGTCTCTTGATGTTGGCTTTAGGGTTCTTCTCTGATACGTGGAATCTTATTATTGTTTCTTGGTTGCTGCCAGATTTCAAGTCTTTGACTTAATGCATTTTATCGGCATTTTTGTGATTCCGGTTCTTTGACCTAAAGAATTTCCTGCACACAATCATGATGAAAGTGTTGAGATATACAAAATCATGCATATAGTAATAAACACTCAATTTCCCTCATAATACCGGTTATAATGTATAGCACATGTTATTTGATATTTTGCAGATGAACTGCTAATATGTGCTATATTTATACCAAACACCTTTAGATGATTAGAAAAAGTAGAGAAATTGATGTGTTAAGAATGCAATATTTTCGACTGATCAAGAGCAAGCTCTCGGCAGAAGAAGAATTTCTTCAAGGTAAAAAAAAGATATCAAAGAATCTCATCAGAAAAAGAACTTAGTTCTTTTGCCAGATCATATATCTATAAGACAAATTGTCTTTCACAAAAAGATCATAACATCTTATTATAAAAGGGGAGGGAGAATAATTCAATTCTCTTAGGATCACAGATCCCTAAAGGCAAAGCCTTTCACCAAAAATATAAGAGATTGAAATATCTCCAATAAAATAAGAACTTTGTTCTTAGATCCATGAGACAAAGTCTCTTATAAGAGAGAATTTAATTCTCAGGGAGCAGAGTTGCCTAAAAAGAGCCTTAGCGCTCTAATTAAAAGAAGCGCTTCAGCGCTCTAATATCTAGCGCACAGCGCTGCAGAGCCTTAGCGCTCCAATTAAAAGAAGCGCTTCAGCGCTCCAAATCTAGCGCACAACGCTGCAGAGCCTTAGAGCTCCAAATTTAAAGAAGCGCTCTGAGCTCATTGTCTGGCGCACAGCGCCAAGCGCGCCACGTGCTCCTCACGTGTGCGCTATTTCACAAGAAGTGCTCTACGCTCATTGTCCGGCGCACAGCATCAAGCGCGTCACGTGCTCCTCACACGTGCGCTATTTCACAAGAAACGCTCTGCGCTCATTAACTGGCGCATAGCGCCAAGCGCGCTACGTTCTCCTCACGTGTGCGCTAAGAGAACATAAATTGTTCTTTAAATAAAGCCTCAGAGCTATGATAAATGCTCAGCACTCAATAAAAGACAAAAAGGCTGTCAAAACCCAAACCAATGCTCAGCATTGTTAAATATTCAACATTTTAACTAAATGGACCGAGCCCAAGTTGGCCACAGATCCCTAATTCAGATTAATTGAGCCCATATGCTCATAAATCTTTAATCTTAGTCCCAAATTGGACTACAAATCTCCTAACCAATATTGGTTCAAGGGTACATCTCTTCACTCCTCTGATATGTGCCGTTGTAATCCTTCAACGTCTTCAGAGAGGTGACGGGTCCCGACAACCAGACATTCCACGAACTGTGGGGTCCTTAAACTCATGGACTATGATGTCCTTAAACTTTACGGACTGTGGGGTCCTTAAACTCATGGACTATGATGTACTTAAATTTTACAGACTATAATGTCTCTAAACTACCATGGACTGTGAGGTCCTTAAACTCATAGACTATGATGTCTTTATACTTTACAGACTATGATGTCTTTAAACTGTCACGGACTATGATGTCCTTAAACTTCTGGACCGCAATGTCCCTAAACTAAAACAATAGAGCCCAAATGCTCTTTTGTTGGATCTAAACGATCCTGTTAAGTAGATCTTAGTCTAAAATAAGACTAACGTATCCTTAACAACCACTTAAGTTGATCTTAATCTCAAACGAGATTAACGATCCTTAAATCAGTCCAACTACAGATCCCTCAACTGACACTGGTTCATGGGTACATCTCCTCACACCTCTGATATATGTCATTGTAATTCTTCAACGTCTTCAGAGAGGTAGCGGTCCCGGCAACCAGACACTCAATGGACCGCAATGTCCCTAAACTAAAACAATAGAGTCCAAATACTCTTTTGTTGGATCTAAATGATCCTGTTAAGTAAATCTTAGTCTAAAATTAGACTAATGTATCCTTAACAAACGTTTAAGTTGATCTTAATCTCAAATGAGACTAACGATCCTTAAACCCAACCCAAACCCAAATCTAAGAAAATACAGATTTGGACTAATCCACGCCCTACGGGCGACAACATAAATTAGTCTCCGTATACAATCCACGGACAACCAAAAATAAAACAAACACACATGATACGAAGTGACCTTCTGGAGCAGGAGAAAGTGGTTACCGCGATGCGGTAATGTAATTAACTGCAGGGGCTTGCGCCTGCAGGGAAAAGCGTCCCCACAATCAAAAACCCCTCGCAAACGAGGGGGAATCTGACGAAGTCTGCTCCAAATCTATCCAAACCTCCGATACACGGTGTCATAAATCAACTTGGTATCTTCAGAGAGGTGGACGGATAAAACCCAATAGCATCTGCCCCCAAAATTCAGGCCGGACGTCCCAACGTCCCGGTCGCGTCTTTTCAGTGGAGAACAGTATGGATTCGTCCCAGCACTTCAAGTTGGGGATCTCCTGTACTGCTTGTGAAGAAGAAGGAAGGTTCATACAGAATGTGTATCGATTATAGAGCCTTGAACAAAGTAACGATAAAGAACAAGTATCCACTCCCGCGCATCGACGATTTATTCGATCGACTAAGTGGATATTGTGTTTTCTCTAAATTAGATCTTCATTCAGGATATCATCAGGTGAAGGTCAAGGAAGCTGATATCCACAAAACGGCTTTCAGAACTCGTTATGGACATTACGAATTTCTTGTGATGTCATTTGGAGTGACCAACGCACCAGCAATATTCATGAACCTAATGAATCAAGTTTTCCGGAAGTACTTAGACAGGTTCGTTGTCGTCTTCATCGACGACATCCTGGTGTATTCTAAAAGTCGGAAAGAGCACGCGGAACACTTGAGAATTGTCCTGGAAACTCTACGACAACATCAACTCTACGCCAAGTACAGCAAGTGCGTGTTCTGGCTAGATCAAGTTGGTTTTCTTGAACATATTGTATCGGGCGAAGGAATCTCTGTAGATCCAGCGAAAGTTTCAGCAGTAAGCGAATGGCCGACACCAAAGTCAGTGAAGGACATTCGAAGTTTCTTGGGTCTAGCTGCATATTACCGAAGGTTCATTGAAGTCTTTTCAAAAATAGCAACACCCCTGACCAAGCTCACACGTAAAGATGAAGACTTTGTGTGGTCAGAAGTATGCGAACAAGCTTTCGTAGAACTTAAGTCAAAGTTGATATCAGCTCCTATTCTCGTTATACCGGACCAATCTGGAGATTTCGAAGTATACTGCGATGCATCCGGTAAGGGATTAGGATGTGTTCTACATCAGCACGGTAAGGTTGTGGCTTATGCTTCAAGACAGCTGAAGACTCATGAGCGCAATTATCCGACGCATGATTTGGAGTTGGCAGCCGTAATCTTTGCTCTCAAGATTTGGCGCCATTATTTTCTTGGTGAACGAGTGAACATATACACAGATCACAAGAGTCTGAAATATGTGTTTACCCAGAAAGAGCTTAATATGCGGCAGAGACGATGGTTAGAACTCATGGCGGACTTTGACATCAATCTGCAATATCACCCAGGAAAGGTGAATGTGGTACCTGATGCTCTTAGTCGCCAACCATTAGCGACGAATCTCACTGCTCAGTGGAAGTTTCAACAAGACTTGCATCAGATGGAGATTGAAGTAGTCATGCCAGGTAACGTTTCAAGTTTAATAAATTTACAAATTCAATCTACCATTGTCAATCAGATCAAAGCAGCTCAAGCAAGTGATGCTAAGTTGCAAAAGATCAGAGAACAAGTAGATAATGGACTCAGAACAGATTTCATCATCCATGAAGACGGATCTTTGAGATACGGCAGCAGGTTATGTGTACCAAAAGATTCTGTTCGGGAAGAGTTAATGAAAGAAACTCACGGCTCTCCCTACTCAGTACACTCTGGAGGTACAAAGATGTACAAAGATCTACGTCAAAATTACTGGTGGCATGGAATGAAACGTGAAGTAGCCAGAAGCGTCGCTAAATGTTTGGTGTGTGAGCAAGTAAAGGCTGAACATCACAGGACTGCTGGATTACTTCAACCGTTATCTATCCCAGAATGAAAGTGGCAACACATCACAATGGATTTTTTGACTGCTCTTCCTCGCGGCACAAAGGGTAACGATGCGGTATGGGTTATTGTGGATCGACCCATAAAGTCGGCTCACTTCATTCCATTTCGGGTTGGCCAATCAACTGAGACATTAGCAAAGAAGTACATGGAGGTAAGAATCTACTTAAGATTTAAAACTCTTCATAATGTACTATCTCTGATACCCATGAACTCATACAGAAAATTGTGAGACTTCATGGAGTACCGGTCTGCATTGTCTCCGATCGTGACACTAGATTTCGATCGTAATTTTGGCAAAGTCTGCAAGCGAGCTTGGGAACAAGTCTGAATTTCAGTACGGCTTATCATCTACAAATAGATGGTCAGTCTGAGCGAACTATTCAGATCTTGGAGGATATACTCAGAGCGTGTATGTTAGACTTCGGAAGATCGTGGGAAGATCACCTACATCTTGTGGAGTTTTCGTACAACAACAGCTACCAAGCAAGTATAGGAATGGCACCTTTTGCAGCGCTTTATGGAAGGAAGTATCGATCGCCATTAAGTTGGGACGACATCGGAGATAGAGAACTCCTTGGACCTGAGATGATAGTAGCAACTGTTGATGTGGTTCGTACTATCAGGGAAAGAATGCGCATAGCCCATGATTGATAGAAACACTGGGCTGATGCAAAGCGACGTCACTTGAAGTTCCAGTCGGGAGATCATGTATTTCTGAAGATATCTCCGAACCGCGGAGTGATCCGATTTGGAAGACGGGGTAAGCTTAGTCCAAGATACATTGGACCGTTCGACATACTTGAACGAGTCGGTGAAGTGGCTTACCGCATGGCACTTCCACCTTCATTGGAAGGAGTGCACAATGTGTTCCACATATCCCAACTCAGAAGGTATGTGAGTGACCCCAGCCGCATTCTCGATCATTCCGAGCTCACTGTACAGTCTGACTTATCTTGTGAGCAACAACCTATTGAGATCCTGGACAGGAAAGTGAAGTCACTTCGGAATAAGGAAGTCAACTTGGTTCGAGTGGTGTGGAAAAAAGAAACGCCGGGAGAATCAACATGGGAAAGGGAAGACGAGATGCGTGCAAGATACCCTCACCTATTTGTAAACCAGCCCTTAAAATAAAATTTGTAAATTTCGAGGACGAAATTTTTGTAAGGAGGGCACACTGTAACAACTCCAATTTTAGTGTACAAAAATTTGTTTAAAAGTTAACGTATACTTGAGGTATTTGAATTTCCTGTGAGTACTATAAGTATTTGATTTGCTTTTTAATAGCAAGAAGGAGCTTGTAGCTCATTGGTAAGACCATGCACTGCTGAACCAAAGCACCAGAGTTCAAATCCCATCAGCCACGTTATTTTTTATATTGATTTCTTTTAATTTTTTTAGAAGCCCAAGCGTCTACATGTGTATAACCCGTAAACCCAAAGGTCACACTAAAAACAAACGAGTTCAGGGGGTAGACTAAGAGGCAAGGGACACGTGGCGGGAAAACTCGGCCTGACTCGGTCCGACTCGGCCGGCGACTCACCTGACTCGGCCGCCGCCGCAGCCGAACTCTCCCGAATCGGATATTTGTCTTCTTGACTTCTGTGCTTCTTTATCTCCTTATAACCCCTGTATGGTTTAAAAACCCTGCACAATTACAGAGACCATAAAATTCTTTTAATCTCTATTTTAATGCAATTTAAATGCAATTTTTATCAAAACCCTAACCCTAAAATTCTCCTATAAATACCCACACTCTTATCCACCTCCTCACTCTGAATTCTACACAAAAACTCTCAAGAAAATTCTAAGTTCAATAGTGTACAGGTGAAGTTAGCGAAGGGCGAAGCTCCGACGAACTTCCGACGACGACCCTAGGAGCTCCCGGCGACGAAACGACGCACCGGCACCTCCTACCACTCCCTCTTCCTCTTTCCTAATCTAAAATCCCGTAAGTCCCTCCTCTCTCTTCTCTATTCTATTCTGAAAACTCGTAATTCTAAAACCCGACGGAAGTGGAGTTAATCCGACTTCCGATTCGGTTTTTCTTTAAAAGTTCCGTTTTTCATAAAAACAACAATATCAAAATCTCACAACATGACTATTAATCATTAACAAAATATATTGAACAAGTTCCATTTTAAAATAATGTATATTGTAATTTTTATCGCACTTTTACGGAAAAATACCATATAGTTTAGTTTCGATATAAAACACCATTACCCCTTGCTATACTTTTAGATAGTTCACGAAATAATGACCTACCTCTTCACAACACTCATATGTAATATAGCATGATGATATTGGGAAACATAGATTTGGGAAAATACGGTTTTACATAAAACTACCTCCGACTTACATAAAAGCTTTTTTCTACAAAATTATGTATTTTAAACAAATCTTTGCAAAGCGCCGCTACAACCCATTTCAGAGAACCCGTTCAGGATGGTCCGGATTATCACACATCTTCGATCTTAGTAGTGCGAGATGCTGACCTCGGTAAGGAGCATTCGGTCTCGAAAGATTTAAAAATACAATTCTCTTTAGAAAATATGATTTCTATTATAAATAAAACTTATATTTTTAATAAATAAATATATATGTAATTAATATCAAAATATCTATTTTTAGTATTTATAATATTCCACATTTTCAAATTTCAAGAGAAACAACTCATTTACAAGAAAATACCATGCAATTCCATACAAGTTCAATACTTTACAAATAAATACCATATATTATAAAATTAGGTTTTACTCACTAGAAATGTCACATATATAAAATCTACATGTATAAAAACTCTAAAGACGATAATTAATTACTTGAGGTGTATTTTGAAAATTATACAAAATTATTTTTACATAAAACCCCCTCAAGTTTTATAAATTACAATAAGTACCCTAGTAAATATAGGTTTAACGGGACCAGTCTCTTGAGCCTCAGGGATCCGGAGATATGGATGCTTGCCTATTTAAGATAGACAACATAAAAAACAGTGTTATCAACACGGTAATCGTCTTTGAAAAAGACATAAATCCTACCGTCCATGAGCAGCGGTTACCGATAACACCAAAACCTAATTCATGATTCAATTTTTTTTCTAATTGTCTGACTCAGACTGAGTCTCAAAATAATCAATCTGAATTGAATATGATTCAAGTATATATGACAAATCAATATGAATCCATGTATTCAATCTGTTCAATTTATCAATGTATACAACTTGACTAAACCGAACCATGGATATACATCCATCTACATGATTCTCCAGTTACATCCATTTACTGATATCATGGTTTCGGCAAGTCATCCATCTATACAATTCAATTACAAGACAATACAATACAATTAAGACATCGCGGGGTTTATAAGGGGTTAGTACGGAAGGTGTTAGAAGTGGCACGAGACTGCAACTATTAAGACACCTAACCTGTATTCCATTGTCGTTGTACCGTGGCTGAACGGTTCCTTGTACTTTCCGTACACTTTAGTCTCTGGTCTACTGAGACTCCTCTCGTATACATTGGCATCTTCTGTACCAAGCTACAAACAACAGCGTTAACACTAAATACAATATTATAACAATATAATACAACATTATAACAATATAATACAACTTTAAAAGTTACACTCTCTGTCTATTCTATTTCTCCCTTATCTTTGGGACTTACCGAGCCTTTGTTCGCTGACGACATTCCTTCTCTTTCTTCTTTGGAATATTGTCAGGTGATTCGGACCTTCCGGAGATCGAGACCATCAGCGGGGATTTGGACCAGCTAGCTTACGACCTAGAGCTTTAGATTCTTATATACATTTACATTCTGTATTTTTTTTCATTTCTGTTATGCCACTGTTTAGGCATTGTTTTTCCATTCCACTTATTTACTTTTCAGATGTATTGTACAAAACAATGTTAATAAATAAAGTTGTTGTTCATTACATTTGTCTCTTGTGTATATTTCTTTTATATTACTTAGTTACGCTTAGCGTATTTACTTCTGAGTAAATTCGTAGCGGCCAGTCGCGCCCTCTGCCCGTACACCGGGAAGCGAGGCGTGACACCCGGCATTGGGAGTCGATATCGCACTATGTCCGGTTGACTAGAACCATAAGACTTAGCCAAGGCAGTTGATATTTACTGATGGTTAGATCAGTAGTTTTTCGGATTGATCCTGAGCCAAATCGACACGACTTATCAGGTCAGTAGGGGTCTGACGTTTACCACCCCCTAGACCGGGTATGTTATACTCTTAGACAAAGAGACCGGAGTGTACGGAGATTGTCACGGATAGCTTCAGTAGGGGTCTAAATGAGTTTGCTCGTTGGTCTTCTTTTCGACAGGTACCTGGATAGTCGTTACATACAGCTAATGCTGCTGACGTATTTGTGGTTAAATCCACTGCCAGCGTATTGTCAAGTCTTTAGAGTCCTACACAGAGGGTTTCTCTGATTCAGGCGAAACGATGTGGTGGCCATATGTTTATACGTGCAGGGTTTCGATCGAATGATAATACTAGTTGGCTTAGAATTATGCCGGATTATTAAATCAGGTATTGATTTAATAATTTACATATTTCGATATGTATATTCTAGTGTTATCCAGGTTTTCGATCGGACGGTTGATAATACTAGCGGAGTTAGGATTAAGCTGATTTGTTAAATCGGATATTGATTTAATGCTAGTATTATATTAGTGGTATTATTCTATCTCTTGGGTATTCGTATTTTGGTATGAATACGGGTATGTATATATGGTAGAGTGTTCCGTATTTATACAGAAAATATTATAGAAGGGGACACCTCATTTTTTATTTATCCATTTATTCTTTTAGATGGAAATGGGGTGTAAAGGTGGTGAATTGAGAATGGTGAGAACGATACTTCAATAGTGTTGACAAATGAATTGAATATTCATTTGTGCAGACTATTCAAGTATGGTTGTGATTTTATATTGGAAAAATGAGATATACAAAACTATGGTTCATTATTTTTCACACAAGTTTTGATCTCATTTCTCACAATGAGCTTCTCTCTCCTTTCTAGCCTTTCTTGAGTTCCTCATCCTTCTTCTTCATTTTCCTCCCTACCATCTCATGAGTTGAGAATTAAGGGAGGAAGAGAGATAAAAATACACTAGAAATCTCACTACATGTCCTTAGTAATCTAGATTAACAAACTAGATTACTAAGTCGCTTCATTAGTGAAACTAAGCTTGGATCATAAACTCTCGGGTGGATCATCTAGGATCAAGAAGCCCATCAAGCAAGGTTGATCCAACAGACCTCAAGGAGCTTAAGAAGAGGAGTGAAAATCGGAAGGACACGTGTCGTTGGGTATAACACTCTAATAAAGTAGCTAGACTCCTCTAGTTTACTAGTTTCGATATTTGGTTAGATTCTAGGAAGTGTTTTCTAGCGCAAAAGTTTTAAAAGTCAAAGTTTTTTCGTTCCGCAACGACCGCGGTCAGCGGCCAGGACACTAGGAAACCCCCAACACTTCTAGGAATACTTTCAGAAAAGTCTCGGTGGTAAGGTATATCACAAACTTTCTAGTACTCATGAAGTTGCAACATCTCCATGTATTCTCCATCAGATATAACTCTTTTGTAAGTTGTGGGAATCTTCCCTGACACTTCATATAATAACTTCAACACATAATTTTGAGACCATGGTAGAAAATCCATAATCTCATACAGAAGTCCCTCAAACTGGCCTTAACATAATCAATTTGCAGCGTACTTGAACTCCCACATTCATAATTCATCCTTAATGTTCTAGGTATCCTCTTCCAATAGCCCCCATGCCTCAACAATATTTCAAAAACAGTGTCCTCCATTCTGAAAATCTATGAAGATATAACTATCATTGGATCCTTATGCAATTGGTTTAATTTACCAAACTACCTTAATCTAAATAAATATACAAACTGCATGAACGAGGTACAAACCATATGCAAATCCTAAATAAAAATGCAAAATTGAAATCATGGAAGCACAAAATGCTAGCAATAAATTGATGCTGATGGAAAGCCGAGATGAACTGGAATGGTTCAATTCTCCTGATCTTAATTTTGTATCTTTATCTACGAATACTTCTTTTGGAACTGGAAAAAGTTGAAATTGAGGATAAAATTTATATAAAAAGTTAGGCGTAGCAGTTACAAATTGGGGAAATTTGTTCTACAACAATAGATCGAGTAAAAAGAGTTGTACTTTTTTAAGGAAAAATTTTGATTTAAATTTCTATAGCGATTCAAGTATTTACCTTTTAGGTTCCTCAGTGTTGCCGTGAAGAATTTGGACAATCTTCACTTGGTGAATGCTTCAATGAGAGATTGTGAGAGATTTGGAGGGGAGTTTTTTCATGGGACACAATTTAGAGTTTTGTTTTTTTATGAATTGATTGATATAAAGGGAGGATGAGGTTTGAAAGAGAGAAATTGAAGGCATTTAAGACTTTCACTCTCTCGGATAAACCATTGTTACCTCAAACTCAATGTCAAAACTAAGTTAATCTAACAGATCGGTCTATTTATTTAATGGCAAGTATGTGTTGGTTGTTTTTAGAATTTCAATTTTCTGATGGTTGTTTTCAGAAATATGAGGTTTTGGATGTTGTATATCAAAATAAAACCCTTCTAAGTAATAAAAGAAATCTGGAATCCTGAAGAATATATAATTTTATTAAAATGGAAATTGAAGCCATCAACTGCAATATTTTCTCTTGTACAATTTAAAGCGTCTTCACTTAAATATTAAGTAGTTCTATCTAAAATAGCTCATGCACGACATCTAGACATTGTTAATATAAAGAATGTTTTTCATACAAAACCGATAGATTCCATACAGGCAGCGATATCAGGTTGATGAATGGTTTATTAGACCTATTTTTGAAACTTGAATTCTCAGCCCACTCATTTAACCAATCACCAATCCTATAACTATAACCTTGTGAAATATACACAGTTTGGTATGTAAGTATTTTTTTAGCAGAGTATATACTGCTTACATCTCTTCAAAGATCTCCCAAAGTTTTGGGGGGCAAAGCCACAACTGGATCTTCAACAATAGAACCTGTGGAAATCATATATATCGACAAAAAACCTATAAAAGGCACATACAAGGCATTCCCCTTGCAGGCAAGATCTTTTTCCCCTTGTAAACTTAAATCTCACTCTTGAGCTCCTCAAGATATAAGTTTTCATGACATGCAACATCCAAAATGGAAAACAAAACAAGTTTTGTGAACTAGGACAAGTCTCAGAAATCGAACACACTAAAACCAACAAGATCTAATTCATTTGCTCCATTGCTACCCTACGACCTGAGTACACAACCGTCTCGACCTTTTCTAACTGATACTTTTATAAATCTAACCAAGGAAGTTCATGATCACAAGATGGAGAACTAGATTGCTGAGGACAAAATCGGCAAAAGCTCGCTCCGGTGGTAGATCCTGAAAACAATTGCAAACTGTTAATATAAGATCGAATGATAAGAAGTTCTCATGTGCAAATTCTGCAGTTACCTTGAATTCCTTGTTCTCTTTGTTCACTTGAATGCGGAGGCAAACTGCATTACAAAAGAGGAATGGGTGGTATTAGCTTCAACATTGTTATGTGTTGATTAAAATATAATTAATGGATTAGTTGTTGGTATCTACCCGCAAGGACTGCAGTCCCGACACAGGAAAGAACACCAGAGAGGAAAGAGTTGAATGGAAATGATCCGACAATGCCCATGTAAACCACCTGTAGAATCACAAAGAATGAAATTTCAGAGTGGTAGGAAAATATATAAGGCTGTTGTTTAGTTCGAAAGAGAAATTTTAAAGCAAAAAATGAACCCAAAAAAAAAAATTGTTTACTTGTTTGGTACTGAGTTTTAAGAATAAAAAAATCGCTCTGTTGAAGTGTAAACTTGATTTATCGAAATACGACAAGAACCGAGTAGGATACCATGAGTTTCAAGCAAAATTCACAAATTTGTTCATCATCATTATACTTTCTATCACTTTCTCATTTTCAAACAAAATAATTGAAGCTAAGATTCATCCTCATTTTATTTTCCTTTCCCTCAATTTATCTCCGATCAAGCACAACACCAAATGAGTGGGAATGTGATTATGATTCTATTTTGGTGTGAAAGGCGTCACCAAAGAAAGTATTCCGGTTGATCATTTGATCATTGTCGGCTTTGCACCATCATTTTAGGCCTCTCTTTCTTTCTTTTATTTTCTTTTCTTTTAACTCCGCCAGTGTTATGCTTAAATGTCTTATTCTTTCACTGTCTGTCCCAAATCAAGATAAAGAAGAAGGGTTGTGTTAAGTAGCCGACAGTCAGCGTAAAACATTGTTAGGTCTCTATGAAATGAATTTCTTGAAGAAATTTCGTTGGGGCGTCCCCAGCACAATGCATTGCATCGTCACTACCCCGGTGCAATGATAAGCAAGGGTGGGTTTGCGAGGGCAACCCCGAAAAGCGACACATTGCATCGTTACCGCCTCGAAACAATGACTAGTGAGCAAGGATGGGATAGAAGGGGCAGCAGGGAGATGACTAGTGATAAAACAAAGGATGAGAATAGGCCAGGGGTTAATAGATTAAAAAAATTGAAGAAACTTATTCATGAGTAATATTAGGTGAGCTACGTGGAATATAGGAAACTAAATTAATATAATTTGTTTGTAAGAAATTAAATTAGTAGATACAATGATTGGAAAAAAAATAATATAATTTGTTTGTAAAAAACTAAATGGATAGACGAGAAATTTAAGATAAAAAATACATGATATAAAGTATGGTACACGAGGAAATATATGAACAAAAATGGGATGGGTATACTGGATAAAACGCTGAAATATAATATAGTTAATGTAAAAAGAATTGAAAATAGAATAATATTAATAAAAACATGTATTAGGAGAAGATGTAATTAATATTATTAGCGCTTATGCACCTTAAGTGGGTTTATCAAAGAGCGTTAAAATAAATTTTTTGGGAAAATGGATGATTTAACTCGGGATATCACTTTAGATAAGAAGTTATTTATAGAAAGAGATTTAAATGGTCATGTTGGTAAAGATGCTACATGCTAATGGATATAAGAGCATGCATAGGGAGAACATGTATGGAAAGAACGATATAAGAGATATGATATTAGATTTGCAGTGTCATACGATCTTATAATAACAAATACATTTTTTTAAGAAGAGAGATGAGCATTTGATATCATTTAAAAGTGGATTATACAATAACCGGATAGATTTTTTTCCTTACTTGAAAGATAGATAAATTAACTTGTAAAGATTGCAAAATTATTCCAAGTAAGAGTTTGGCCAGCCAAAAAAATTGATGGTATTAGATATTTGTATTAGATTAAAAAAATGCTAAAATAGACAAGTGATCTAAAACTAGATGGAATTTAAAAATGAGAACTTAATTTTATTTAAACAAAATGTTAAATGAAGGCAACTGGA
Source organism: Agapanthus africanus (assembly GCA_030015575.1). Lineage (NCBI taxonomy): Eukaryota > Viridiplantae > Streptophyta > Magnoliopsida > Asparagales > Amaryllidaceae > Agapanthus > Agapanthus africanus. Next base: position 370,038,796 of record CM057338.1, on the reverse strand, counting down.
ATTTTGAGCATGAAACTAACGTTATGTGAAGAAATATGACTAGTCGCATCAAAAAATTAGCTAAAGACATTCTAGAAGAATCTAAAGGTAATGGGGTATTTAATAAAAAAAGTGGTGGTGGAATGAAAATACTCAAAATAAAAAAAGTGGTGGTGGAATGAAAATACTCAAAAGATAAGTAAATTGAAAAGAGAATCTTATAAAAATTAACAAAAATGTAAAAACAAAGAAAATTTTAAGAAATATTAATTAGCAAATAAAGAAGCTAAAAGATGATTGCTGAAGCTAAATCCAAAGCCTATGATAATTTATATAATAAACTAAAAACAAAGGAAGAAGAAAAGATATGCATAAACTGGTTAAGATAAGAGAAAAGAAAAGTAGAGACCTAGATAACGTTAAGTGTATTAAGAGTGAAGACAAAAGAGTTTTAGTAAAAGACGATGAAATTAAATAGAAACGTCCATATTTGAAAATCAATTTGGTTTTATACCTAGAAGGTCTACCATGGAAGCGATACATTTATTAAGACAATTGGTGGAGAAATACAGAGAGAAGATGAGAGATCTACATATAGTTTTCAATTATTTAAAAAGGTTTATGATAAGGTCCCTAGAAAGATGCTATGGTGGACTCTAGATTTAAAAAAACTAATGTCTCATAAATATATTGACATGATTAAAAATATGTACTATAGAGTAATTTCTAGAGTAAAGATGATTGAAGGAAAGATTAAGTCATTTCCTATCATAGGTTTACATGAAGGTTCGACGTTAAGTCCTTATCTTTTTGCGTTAGTTATGGATGAACTTACTAGACATTTATGATGGCATGTCATGGTGTATGTTGTTTGCTGATGATATTGTTTTAGTTGATGAATCCAAATGATAAATTACTAAACTAGAAAAATTGAGAGAGCCCTTAGAATATAAAGGATTTAGAATTAGCAAAACTAAAACCGAACATACAGAATATAATTTCAGCAAAACAATGCAAACAAATGATCGTTCAGAGCAAATTGATGGCCATGAGATATCTAAGAAAAACCATTTTCATTACTTAGAATCTATAATTAATCATGATGAAAAGATTGAGAAGGAGATAACTCATAGGATCAAAGCAGGATGGTTGAAATGGAGAAGTGCTTCAAGAGGGTACCTATAAAATTGAAAGAAATTTTTTATAAGACAACGAAAAGACCCGCACTTTCTTATGGATCAGAATGTTGGATAATTAAGAAACATGTTCAAAAAATGTGTCATTGAAATAAGAATGTTAAGATGGATGGGTGGTTATTCGCTACAAGATAGGATAAGAAATAAGTGTATTCATAATAAGATAGAGGTAGCTACTATAGAGGATACGACGCAAGAGAACCAATTAGGATGATTTGGACATGTACAATGGAGACCAATCGATGCCCATTTTTGAAAAGGTGAGAATGACGTAGTTCATGGCGTAAGGATAGTAGTATACCTAAGAAAGGAAATTAAGAACAAAATGTTAATTGCTAATTTAACCAAGAAGACAGTCCTTAATAGAGCAGAATGGAAGATAACGATTCATACAACCGACCCCAAGAATTTGTAATGAAGGCTTGTTCTTTTCTTTAGACAAGTTACATTAAGTGAACCTAGGAATTAACCATATGCCAACCTGGCCAGCGGGATTATGACGGATGATAAATGTTAGAAGTAAAGAGTTGGAAACTACCAACATAATTGATAATCGACTTTGAGGAATATGGGGTCAAAAGCATATGGAGAAAACTCTCATGCTCGGTCAAAAAGTCAACAATTGTCAGCTTTTTTAATGAACATCATTCATCTTAATCGCCATATTCTAAGGCACATACAAAAAATTATATGATTTTGATACTTCTTGAACTTACATCGCAGGGTCAACAAGTAATCGGTTTACAAATAATTGAACATTTTACATAACCAAATCAATGTCAGGGAATCAAAATCATATAGAAATTGGTGTGCGCTTTCGGCCATGAACTTAAGAATGGACAGTGCCAATCATTTAAAGAAGTTATGGAAAGTTGACTTACTGACCGGTATAGACGAGAAACTCTCTCATATGCCTTTGATACACACATTTCTCATAAACTTTAGGGTATATACCCCCATGACTTCATAATCTATTCATTTTGCCTTAGCCCCCCCCCCCCCAAAAAAAACAAAAAAAAAAGCAACCCAAACGGGTAGGATTATCAAAAAAAACAAAGAAACACAAATGGGAAGACCTATGCAACCAATACAACTATAAAAGAAGAGCACGCTCGTTGAAAAATAAAAAAACAACAATAAGAATACAGCACACTATAAGAAAAACACAAGCTGAAAATGAAGTAGACACATTAAATTTGGAATTTTGATGCATGGCTTCAATTGGAAGTGTTACAGCACTCAACTCAAAGCCCCAAATTAAAGTTCTAATAGAAAGTAGATATGCATTGAAGCAAGTGTCCTAAGGAAAAAAGACAGATTATTTCTGAATTCACATATATGATCAAAGAAGGTCTGCATCATAACCGACCCCAAATTTTATGGGAGGAGGGTTGGGTAATGATGAAGACAACTCTTGCGTTTGAAAGGTTTGAGTATAATAGGGTGCGGTTATAAAGAGGGTTTAGCTTACTAACTTTATAGAAGTTTCCTATTACATAATTTCATTACCAAACAGATTATACACAACAATACATATCTCTAGCTAGCTACTGCATGCAAGCACAGCATAGCTTCCATATATCATCTGCACAACCTAAACCAATATATCATTCTTAACAACATTAAAGGTAAAAATAACCCATATATCCATATTTCATATCATTTATGTTTTTGTACCACATGGTCGAAAGATAAGAATATCCAACATCATCAACTCGGCATAAATCAGCATACGGTCTAAGTTTGACAGAATAGCAAAGAACAAAACTGATAAACATGAACCTGAATTACTGCGGTAATGACTGCAAAAGCCACATAGAGATCAATGATCTGCAGGTACATTCAGGCAGAAGCCAACTTTCAGAATCATTACATCGTTATAGTAATAAAATGGGAACGCATTAAATCAGAATGTGCAAGTATGATTCTTTAACAGAAATTTTACCTTGAGATTTGTCGGGGTGGAAGCATAAGCAGTACGCAGAGAACGGATCAAAGCTTGAGCATCATTAGCAGTAGATTTAACCATTTTCAACTTTGAGGTTTTCTGATAGTCCAAGAAGGAAAGAAAAAAGAGTAAGACCTCTAGGAAGTTATTAAGATCAAGTTTATTTTTTCAAAAGAAAAAAGGGCCTCTAGGAAATCATCAAAAACAGAAGAGAATAGCTAAGAACTAGTTCTTTAATTCTTGATTATAATATCGAGGATACATGGTACTTCAAAAGCATCATAGTTTTTCCTTCTATTCTGCAATTTGTTACTCAAATTAAGAGAATGATAAATGGAATTCGTAATTCTTAACCATCGTCTTTTACACTATTGCTAATAGAATTGTTAATGTCTCGGTCTAATTAGTAGAAAATCAATTTCATCTGATTGTGATCTACAAATATGAAAATAAAAAATCTGCTGCTCAGAACGCAAGAAGAAACAACCCTAAGTGTTACGTCGCAGAAGAAAGCACCCTTTCTTCCCCAATGTGTCTCCTTCCATGCAACACGGTGTCGGCAACTCTTTCAGGTATGATCCCTCCACTTCTTTCCGTGCCCTTCCCCTCTTGTTACACCCTTGCCCTCTTTTCCCGAGCCCAAACTTCATCGCTTAATGTCATTGTGTTGTAAATTAGCGTTAGTAAGTTGCTTATAATTCAATATATTAGGTATTGTTATGATGTTGATTATAATGACATTAAATTGTAGTATAGTCCCTTTTTCATCAAAGTTCATTTAAATTGGATTAGATTGTTTTAGAGAATTTGATCATAATCATGATAGATTAATATTTAATAGATACACTTTTTGAGTAATGTGGCATAATGAAATAATTTATGATTGGCATTTGATAAACAATTATCCTTGAAGAATTATAATTTGTAATAATTATTAATGCTTAAATTTATTTTATGATTTTACGTATCTGGTGATCACTATTATAGATGTATTATGTTACACAATACTCAATTGCACTAGATATTATTGTAACACACTATTTAAGATATTTGCGAGTTGAATTATTGTTCGTATTTTTCCTAAGAAGGCATGCGATAATTCTTTAAATTTTCTACAGTATACATGATTGTGATCAGTGTCTTCATTACTTGCTTGAAGTCCATTATCAATCTCCTAAACACTACCAAGGTACTAACTACCAACTATGAATTGAGGGTAATGTAAGTCTACGGTAGCGTCCCGGCCGTCAAACAGACGCCAAATGCGGAACAAAAACTTTTAACCGGCGCTATCGTATACTATAATCCGGATCTGCCATTATTGCTAAACTAACAAACTGTAAAGAGAGTAGAAAGGTTATACCGAACGATCCGAGTCCTTCGTTCTTTAACCATCATCCCACGCTCCGTTGCGGCTGCTCCGATCTCGTCGATCTCCGATCTGCTCGTCCAGGTGGCACCACGTCAACGATTCTTTAAACGGGCTCCCGCCTCTGACTCGAGGCAACTCGGTCGTCAAGTTTGCTAAAAGAGACGACCAAGATTGATGTAGAGAATGAGTAGAAGACATTGTCTCGTTACGTCCAAAATTATGGACGAACGGTTAATGAAGTTGCCTTTTGGATCGATATGAAAATGAGATATGAATATGTTAATTTCCATACATCCAAAACTTTATCTTTTTTCCAACAACCATAATCATCAAGTGAATGAGTGAGAGGGGAGGGGCCGGCCACTATAAGGAGGTGGGGGTGAGTGTAGGAGGGAAGTGGTGACCATTAGCACAAAGAAAAAAGCAAGAGTCAAAGAACACCTAATATGAACATGATGAATGAAACAAATGAATCACTACCCTTAGTCACCTTGCATTAATTGAATCATTAAAAGCACCCATAAGTCACTAATCCTTGTCACCACCTTCTAGAAGCCTCTAGAAACTTCCACACTCATCTTAAGAAAAGATAAATCCGTATTTAATCAAGTGTTAAATACGGCTGGTAGAAAACTGGAAACTGGCAACTTTCAAAAGCGATCCCGAAACGGATATCAGGATAACCCCGTAACAGTATAAACATATCCGCATTTGTATTACGACCGAATACAAATGCAACTGAGACAAAGATATTATATCTACACAATATAATACTCGGATCCGGCTTAAACCAAAGCCGACCAATATCATCTGCTCGAAATATGACACGTGCGTAAACGCACGTGCATTTTCTGAACCCTGCCATAAAACCATACGGCCTCTACAACGTTTCGCCCGAACTTGGGAAACTATCTGTGGGGGACTCTAATGACTCGTCAGTACCCTGACAGTGGGTTTAACCACAAGCCGTCAGTGGCACTAGCTGTGCGTAACGGCTGCCCATGGACTGACCTCAAGGGAGGCCGATGAGCGAACTCATCCGGAAACCCTACTGAGCCTAACAGTGACAATGTATATACAGTCCGGTCCGTTCGCCTATGAGTATCGCATATCTGCCTAGGGGCCTAGTAATGTCAGACCACCAATAGCAGTATAAGTCGTGTCAGAGTGTAGCCCGAAAACGCCCTGAGATACTACTGGAGTACCTACCAGTAAATCTCCTGCCACGGCCGTGGGCTTTATGTAATGGCTCTCCTAGACACAGCACGATCTCACCCCCAATACCGGGAGAGACGAATCCCCTGCCGATCCGCTCACGTGCCTCCATGTGGCTCGGGACTGTACCCAAAAACTACCTGTTTGCACGACTCCTTTGAGCCGTGGTAGGGTAGAAATCAAAGCACAGTGGGAACTCACACGAGACAAATGACGACCTCAGGTCGATGAACTAACCTGTACACATGTCACCAGGGAACTGCTATCTGACGATATGTATAATACCAACTAGCAGGTTCCCGGTGAGTCATGTCCGGTATACTCATAACCCAATGAGCACATGTATATATCTTAGGTGATCCAACTGACACCAGTGGCTTGTGAGATCGGCCACCGCCCCTCGTCGGGGTCTCGACTGTATACACTAGTCTACTCCGGAGTATCGATGCCCTGTCTCGAAACTCCCACGACTAAGGACCACAATTAAGGATATGCTTATAAACCACCTAACTCTCACGTATATGATCGCCATCATACTGTTGGTAGTAAAGCAAGATCTTAAGGGCTCTATCAAAGTGTAACAGTGATCAGTCACCTGAACCTGTACACGACTGATAAAGGCAAACCAGATAGCATACAATCATCTCGAGTAAGACTGTCCTACCGGTATAGGTCCTCCGCAATCATTGCAATCACGTACCTGCGATCCAATAATTGACTCTGAGGGCACTATATCCAACAGGTAATGTTCTAGATCCAAGTTTAGTATCTACTTCTGGTATTCTATGTTTTTCTTGTGTCCATGGATTGTTTTTACATTATTTTGCCCTATTTATTTGTACAATTCTCTATAAAATTTTAGTATGTGTAATCTTATTCAATGCACTTATGCAGTTGGTTCTTAATGATGAGGATAAATGGCTATTAGAATGATGAATGCACAAGAATATATGATACCAAAGGAGCATTAACTCATATGATAAGCTTCAAATGCCAACCATCAGTTTGACTAAACTTTGTTATCATCTTACGAACTTAATTTTGATCACAAGGGTTGTAATTACAGTTTTAGGAAACAATGCCTTCTATGTAGAAAAATACTATATTTCTATCTTATTTACTTAATTATACATCTCAAATGAGACGTTTCTTTTATCCTCAACAGGAACATTCTATGCAGGGATTCGAACTCGTGAATTCCTATTGAGCTACATCTAACCCCACTCATTTTGTTTAACATAACATACATACACGATGAGAGAGAAAATTATTGATGCAGACAATAAATTGGACAAATTAAGAAAACTACGTCAAAAATTGCACGTTTCACATGTATGCCAAAAAGCTAGATTTCTAAGGAATACCCATTTCCAAAGACTACCCAATTCTCAGTTCATCAACTTGGCTTTCAATAAAGAATACAAACATTTCAGAAACCCAACTTGATCCCAAATCCCATAAAAAGACAATCTTTAAACAAATATCGCAGCTTTCCTGATGAAATCAGCATCATACATCTCTCTATGCATTTCTAAAGGGTGCCCATTCGATTTTTCATTGTATTTAGCTATAAATCAGACAAAAAACATAGCAAAAAGCTCAGATCTGGCGCTAAGCTACCACTGTTACAAGGGATGAAAGAATATGCAGCAATCTAGGGTTTTAGAGAGAGAAAGAAACGAACCTGATGATGAGGAGAGAGAAAGGGGATCTCAGCGGCTTCGATCGGAGTCCTCTCTCGTCAAAGATAGCTATTTTGAGATCAAGGGTTTTATTTATGAGAAGTTTGGGGGTTTTGCTCCGGGCTTAAAAGCGGGTTGGATACGATTCGGGTTTACTGTTTTAGACCCGATCTTAACAAGGCCCGGATGTTTCTTTCTTTTGGACCAATGGAAATAACTCATATAATCATTTTTTTATCTTTTGCTAACCGCTGTATATAATTTTGTGGTAAAATATATTTGATGCTAAGCAGGAAATTTGAGGTTTGAATCCCATCTGTATCAAATTACAGCCTGTTATAATAAAAATGAAAAACTTTTTGTTGTTGACATATGTTTTTGCATGCATTTTAAGACATTTTACTTGTCATTTGCTCGAAATTCACGTAATAAAGTGAGTTCCTAATAGTGTGTGTGTGTGTGGAGTTTGAAATCAGTGTATGTAAAGAGGAAACAGGACCTGTAAGGACCCTGCAGGCCCAAACCGTAGTGGCCTCTCATATGGGCCAGTAGGATCTGCCGGCTATCTTGCATTTAGGCTCTGGATCCCTCTGGCCTGTGTAAAAGGCCACTGCACTTTTGGGCCTGCCGGGTCCCACATTCTCGTATGTAAAAGGCATAGGAAAAGAAATTCTCCTAGTTGGTCAAGAAGTCAACGGGTCTACTTATTAACGATCAGATACCGTTTAACTTGATATACATATATTAAGTTAAGCCATATGAAAAAACAATTATGTGATTTTAATACTCGCTTTGCATTTGAGGATGCCTATACTTCAGCTTTTTTCAAAATCAAATAAACAATCGTTCATATTGAAATTAATGTACCTCTGTTCTAGATATCTAGACAAGACAAGATAGACAGTATAAATCATAATATATATATATATATATATATATATATATGGGAGAGAGAATAATGGAGAAAAAAGATCCTAGAAGGGATTTTCGTTATGAGGCGTTGAAAAAATACACTTTCCGACATTTTATTCAACGATCGGCATCCATCATCATCATTTTTATCATCTAAGATGAGCATACACCGAATTTCACGTGATTCTTCAACTTTTTCACCGTTGGATTAGCAGTGTAAAAAGTTTTATTGTCGGTAAACCGTTAGTTTCGCATCCACCAAATCAACGGTGAAAAAGCGGTAAAATCGCATGAAATTTGGCGTATCCACATCTTAGATGATAAAGATGAAGATGATGTATGTCTATCGTTGGAAAAAATGGTGGAGTGTGTATTTTTTCGACGCCATAGGAGTAAACTCGCTCCTATAACACCTTTTCTCCATTATTCTCTCTCTCTCTGTGTTATATATATATATATATATGAGATTAATGGAGGGAAGAGGCGATAGGAGGGGATTCCCTCCTATGGCGTCGGAAAAATACCCCCTCCTTAGTTTTTCTTCAGTACCCCCCATCTTCATCGTCATCATCTAAAATGTGGGTACACCAAATTTCATGTGATTCTACAACTTTTTCACCGTTGATTTAGTGGGTTCAAAATTAACGGTTTACCGACAATAGAACTTTTTACATTGCTAAATCAACGGTGAAAAGGTTATGGAATCACATGAAATTTGGTGTAGCCGCAACTTAGATGATGACGATGAAGATAGTGGGTGCCGATCGTTGGAAAAATTTGTGGGGGTTGTATTTTTTCGACGCAATAGGAGGGAATCCTATGGCCTCTTTTCTCCATCATCATCATCATCATCATCATTATTATTATTATTATTATATCTCGGAAACAAATAATTGAAGCATGTGATACATATTTGAATGCTCCAGTCATTAGAAGATGCCAAACATGTCACCTGCTCAATCATCCAACAAGGAACAAATAGAGTATCAAATAAAATACTAATGAAAACAAAAATTAAAATCGGCAAGAATATCAAAACCATCAAATGATATAAATAAAAAAATGAAAGATTAAAACGCCTCCCACTCTTGGAACAATACATCAATTGATCTAGGAACATAAACTACTTGTTCAGATCATCTAAAACAAAGAAACAAACCACCAAAGGACCCCAGCAACAAACTAAAGAATTTAGTATCCAAATCCTGAAACACCATCCACAAACATCAACATATTCCAACATCTACATTAACAATTAAAAATACAAAATATAACATGTATATCAATGCCTGCTCTAAAAAAATTTCTTTTCAAGGGAATGTAAAAGAGCCCCCAATTTGACTAGTTTGTGACGGCGGATTAATCGCAACCCAAAGCAAGGATATCGTGATCGCAATGAGCCCTGACCAAACAAACACAATCGTAGGTGTCCTCCCTCTTCGCCCCATCAACCCTTTCGCAAATGGGTACAAATGTGCCAGAACCCAAAAACTGAAGAAAACCCCGCCCAGCAATTTGGACCACTGAGGCAGAACGCTGTAGATCGTGCGACTAATCCCAACTGCGATCGCGATCAAATTCACCATCATGATCACGATAGGTGGCATCATCAATGAAGTCCATTTTACAATGTAAAGATCTGCAAACTCATCATCCACATCATCACCTCCGGATTTAGATGTAAGCGTGAATGATATTTCGATCCCTGCAATGACTTTTAGTAGCCCTTGAAGAACCGCGGCCAGATGTGCACTCGTGCCACCGATGAGCCAGAACTGCTCGTTTCTCCACCACTCTTCTAAATCTATCCCTGACCACTTAACCTCGAGTACCGCGAGCATGCAGAGAGTTACGGTGATAATCAAGAGGTATGTCAAGAAAGTGACATTTAGGGTTTGGACAATAAACTGACCCGAGAAGAGTGATAATGCTGGTAGAAAGCAGTAAACGATCAAGAAAAACGACGTGAACGGATAAATGCCGACATTGAGGTAAGCGATCCTCTGCAGTATCTTCATCTTGGAAGAAGCAAAAAGCGCGTTATTCCTTGAAAAGAAGATCTCAACAGAGCCAGTGGCCCACCGGAGCACCTGGTGGAGCCTGTCCGTCAAATTGATCGGGGCCGTCCCACGAAACGCGTCGCGCTTCGTGACACAGTAAATAGACCGCCAGCCTCGGTTGTGCATGCGATACCCGGTGACGACATCCTCTGTGACCGACCCATAGATCCAGCCAACACGCTGGCCCCACTCGGTCTTGTCCTCATACCAGCACGAAATTACCGCTATAGCCTCGGCCACAGTGGAAGCATCTAGAAGGTCTCGAGGGAGGGTTAGGGCACCAGGGGGGCGCCCATTCTTGACAGCTGGATGGTCTGCCAAGGGGCGGCCCTGGAATTCAGCTACGGGGATGGAGTCGACGAGGAAGCTTGAGTTACCGAACTTTTTGGGAAAGGTGGAGAGGTTCATGGTCTCGTCGTCGGATTCGTCGCCCATGCGGAGAGCATGCATCTCTTCGGAGGAGTGGTGGGAGTTCTTGGTCTTTTTGCGGGGGAAGCAGCAGGAGGAGCAGCCGGGGGTCTGGTCTTTGGAGTGAGGGGGGTCGAAGCCATAGAGGGCGATGCGGCGAAAGAGGCAGCCTGTGCCCACATAGAATGGGCCCTACATAAAATATTTGGAGCCCTTGTGAATGTTATTATTGACTACTCAAAGAAATATAGAAAATGGGAAAGAGTTCAGAAACTATGTAATATGGGACATATGATTGGCTGCAAACAACATGCACAAGACTGAAATAGATGACATAAAACATAAAGACTACTACAATAAATCGCATGATGAATAGCTATGTTCAGTAGTATGTTGTGAAGGGCGCTGTTATGCATTTTTGTATGATTGAAGGAATCCAACATTAGAAGTGGAGCGAAAAGTGAAGGTTAAATGTATGACATAGGATCTACACCTGTAGGGTTAAAACCTGTAGGGACAAATTCACCTCGAAACATATGAGGTCTTCACTACTTGACTCTTGAAGGAGCCTGATAGAATTCTAACAATTTACCAACATGCAAAGAGATTGCAAAGCTATACCTACAAGGTTATGCATGTTCCATGTGGTGGACTTCGACATGTGTAATTCTTTTAAACCCATCACATAAAGCAATGATTGTTATATGTTGAGTTATTCATGGAAAGTTTTTACGCAATGAATGTCATGAATATGAAGTTGGACCTAGACCCATCTCCTTAAGCTTTAAGCTTTTGGATCACAGTGAGTAAAATGGATTTCAACTGATATGATGTCTCCGCTAGAAGACTCTCCAAGGTGCTAATTTGATCACAGTCAGTCAATACTGGCAGAGACTTCATAAATTTATCTAGGATTGTTTGGAAATTGGTTCTAACAATTACAGCTAATTTGATAATAGACCCACCCAATATCTTTTATATAAGAGTCCGACATTGTGCAGTTCGTTCCGTTCCTTATGAATTTGTACCTTGCAATTAATCCTCAAAAGGAATCAGAAGTCATAACAAGTGGAACCCACTTTGTGAGGGACTTGTATTGTGAGCAGCTTATATATGATGTGCAAGTTCAGACAGAAAAAGAATCCAAGCATGGTAATGGAAAAGGTAACAAAACATAGCATCATTGCAGCATTTACAAGAAGTAGAACAATGAAGAAAAATATCAATATTACATGACTAATATAAATTTCATACAAGGGAATTTTTGCAAACAAAATATAATCCCTATCAAAGCTGAAGAAAAGATATTGATCAAAAAACCTTGGAAAGAATTTCAACAATGCAGAACTTTTTTTTTGGGAAGGAATTCAATGATGCAGAACTATTATATCAATTTGAACTAGAAATGGATGAAATTTCTTCTTGGGTCAGGGTGGGGGTGAGGGCTGGCTCGTGTGCAATACTCCAGCTGTGTGCATTAATGTGCATGATAGAGCAAAAGATAGTAGTTTCAGCAACAGATAATATCATAAACATACTAATATTATATATTAGATGGATCTATAAGGCAAACTAATATGGTATATTAGATATTTAGATCCGTTTGGGTAAATAATAATTAAATTCAAAAAAAATCAGTTAATGACTACAAACCTGGAGGCCATCAAGAGCACGCATGTTAACATCAAAGAACACGGTATTCCGATTAGCATATCGATCAGAAGGGTCAATGCCCTCAAACCGCTGTGGAAACTGGATATAACAAAGGCGGTCCCCCCCACGATCCATCATAAAACACATCCCCTCTCTTAGAGCTTGTGAGTTGTATACATAGTGATCACAATCAAGGTTGAGGATAAAGGGACCATTGGACATTATAGCAGAGGCACGGACCAATGCATTCATTGCACCTGCTTTTTTGTTGTGGTCATAGCCAGGACGCTTCTCTCTCGAAACGTAGACTAGTAAAGGTAAGCGAATGTCGACTTCGGTAAATTCTAGGGGATTGCCATCGTCGGGGCTGCCTCCATAGAGTGGTTCATCACTTGGAGGCTTTAGCATTACCTGGAAAGGAGATTAAATGTCTGTCAAGGACTGAATTTTAGGAGTAAAATATATGTTGGAAAACCTGACTACTTACTTGTAGGCTGAATTACACTAACTAAAGTACTTAACTACCATTAACTATGAGTGTTTCTCAGTTAACTACATTAAAGTTTTTTATAACAGTAGGCTCCCTAAAAGTTAAAGGGTATTTTAGTAATTCCTCAAAAAGTTATTTAAAACTTCCTCAAAACCAAAGTTTAAAGGAGATTTAAGATAGTTTAGTTTTAAAAAGAGAAGGTTAAAGATAGCTTAAATGTTGTTTAGCCTTATATTGAAGTTTAGGATGGACTAATAATTTAAGTGAAGGGGGTGCTTAGAGTTAATCCAATGACCTAATAAAGATCTAATGATACTTTATTAATGTGTATATAAATGTGCATAATAATACCCGAGCAAGAATACTTTCAGAAGTGTTAAAGCACAATTACATCCCGAGTAAACTGCATGATAAATCGTTCACAAGGATTATTAATGAAAAGAGGTTAATTATCCCTAACATTTTTAACATATGCATGAAGTAATTAAAACACAGACCATTTTCCATGTTTTGGGATATGCACTTTTAGTAGTACTTTAATTCATAATAAATATGTTTACTTGCATTAGGAATCTTGCACTAATCGTATTTGTGTATCCTCTACTTCTTTAAATTATTCTATCTAGAACCACAAAGCAAAGAATTAAGGAATGCAAAAAAAATTGTTGATGCCAGACAAATACTGATCAAATACGATTTCACGTTCATTACAGTCTCTCAAATCCTACAACACTCCAAACATAGCAAGCATAGCAAGCCTGATAAAGATTGTGTTGTATTCTTTACCATCATGAAGAGAAAACCGGATCAAAATATGACCTTTGTTGTAAAGAATTTCAAGTCCATATTTCAGGTCAAAATAAGATTTAACAAAAAAACTTACCTGAATAATTCCTGCATGATCACCGCGGGTATGCTCTAATGATGGATGAATCCAAGTACCTGGCCAATGGGTACCATCAGCCATCCAAGTTGCCTTTGGAATCTTAACAAGGTCCGCCGGATCATCGCCAGCCATCTCCCTCTGTCGCTTCATCGCTTTAATTTCCTCACGTGCATGATACGCATCCGATCTTCTCCTAATCGAATCCGGTAACCCATTAATCCTCACCTTAAACTCATCGTACTCCCGTTTCAACCTCCTCCGGTCCTTCACAAAATCACTCTTAACCTTATTCTTATAAGGATCCTTCTTCAAATTAAAATAACTCTCAGGATTTCTCGGCTCAATGTCATGCTTTCGGCAGAAAGGGACCCAGAGGTTTGCAAAGCTAGCAGCCTCAGCCATGGCTTCGAACGTCAAAAGGGCCCCGCCGTCATCAGAAACATAACATGCAAGTTTCTCAATGGGGTAATCGGCCGCGAGGATCGATAAAATGGTGTTGGATGTAACGAGAGGAGGTTCTTTTTCAGGGTCGGCGGTGGAGACGAAGACGTCAATGCCAGGGAGATCGGATTTGCCTGTTGGGTTGCTTGGGGAAGGGGTTTCAAATTTTTCTTTGAGGACGGCGAGGTCGGTGGAGCGGTTGACGGGGCAGAGTTTGGGGAGTTGGTCGAGAAGCCAGGAGAAGGCAAACCAGAGCTCGCAGACGATGGACATGCCCCACAGCCAGATTGCATCGTCATTTGGGTGCTTGATTCGCCAGGCGAGAAACAGGCCTAGGGCGATGAGGCGGATTAGGACAAGGAGCCTGAAAGGATTCCAGTGGTTAAAGAAAGAATAGAAGTGACAGGGGTTTATAAGAAAATTTTGCTGCATTCTCTAGCACTAAAATATCAAATGAAAATATCTTTTATATATTGGTCGTGTCTGTGTGTGTGGGCGCACACACATGATGTACAGGTATAATATTTAATAACAAACTTCCTGGCACATATGTTTTGAGACTTGCAAAACTAATTGAGGAAAAAAAGATCCTCTATAGCTATACTTACGGAGAGAAAATGTATTTTCAAAATATGACTCCAGGAAAATATCGTAAAACGATGTATTATGGAAATTAGGAAGATAACTGCAACCTAATTAACCAATATAATTATATCCATATGTTCTACAGCTGCATGACATAGTTTGAAGGCAACATTCAAGCACAACATCAGGTAGATGTGTTCATCTCATAAAACTGCATTTTTATACCTCTCATTCGTTGTCTATTTTGCCATGTATCGGTACTATTAATCAGTGTCTGCTCAGTTATTACAGTTTACAGGTATTCGTGATACAACACTGAAAACATACTCAAACCACGGATATAACGTTTGGAAGCCGACACTGCAAGCAGACCAGAAAACCGACCGATATCCCATGAGCTCTTTTGGAAATAATAAATGTGTACACACTTTTTGTCAAAATGGTCCAACACACAAGTGTGCACATAGTTTGGACCAAGTAGGGGCAGCCATGGTATGATGATTTGAGCAAAATGGGTGTGATGTGCATTAAAGAGCATTTATTGCTAAAAGCTTTGATGTGAGTTAAAGCAACCATATTTCCTCCAAAACTCTGAAGACAAACCAGGTTAATTCAGACCAAGCAAACAGCACCAGAGGGACATTGAGAGGCACACAAGACCACACAATGAACACGAGCCCCAGAGCTCGGATTTTGGCCCGCGAGGACCCCACGAAATCCGGTGACCTCGGCCTCATCTTCTCTCTGTCTCTCCCTTGCTGCCACATAGGATTATTTTTATTGTTTGTTTATTCATCTTTTGTGCCTATAAATAGCAGACCAGCTGCAAGGGAAGGCTCTCTCTCATGCCATATATTTTACAATATAGTTTTAGTTTCTTTTGTTTAAGCTTGAGGGTGTTTCATATTGATGTTTTCTTCTTTTTCTCTCTTTAGAGAGCTTCATTAAGAAGATTGAATAAGCCACCATAAACCTTATATCTTTTCTTCAAGTGATTAATAAATTGTTGCTTTCTTTTTATACTTGCTTTCTTTTTATTCATGCCTAACTAATTCCGTATTTGGTTGTAGTGTGAGCAAGTGAGATGAAACGCTTTGCCTCCTCCACCTCTTGATTATGTTTAATATGCTAAATTTACGATTCTAACTTAAATATTGTTTATGTATTGATATGATACGGTATCTTGAACCATACTTACTTGTAAGCTCCTCATATACCTTATTCATTCCCTTTCCCCATTTTCAATGTTTAAGTTAAAATCTAATTAGTGTTAAGTTTGCTAAGCTTGGATATCGTATCTTATGATTAAGGACTTGACATATCTTTTAATTTCATATACAATATATCATCACAACTTCTTGGCAAACTCTACACTAATATCATTTGCTCTCACTAATTTTTGCGCTATGCTTGCTTTCTTGTGTTTAGTGTTGATAACCCAAGTGCGGGCATACAAATGGTAAGTGATCAAAAGGACTCGTTTCGTGCTTTGCGGCGAATATCGGACTTTGACAGTTTGTGCTCCGCAACCGCGTTGACAAGTCGTGCTTCATGCCGGGACCAAGATAAGACCGGACAACTCATGATCAAGGGTGGGTAGAGGTAAACGCCGTGATTCGACCTTCCATGCCAAGCCACAACCATTCTTCTCTTACTCGTTTTCCTTGTTTTCTTTATTTCCGTATTCTTTTATATTTTGTGACAAACAACCACATTCCTTAATTTGTTAACCTTAAACAACAATACGTAATACACAATTCCCTGCGGATCGACTCGTGCTTGCCGGCTCGCTACAACACGCCGTGCACTTGCGGTTATAAATATTTAAAACGAGAACACGTGCGCATCCCGTTATTTCCAAAACCGATATCACATTGCCATAACATACGCGTTTGCGCGCGCGAGCGAATTCCCAACAAGTTTTTGCTATGTATCGGTACTATTAATCCGCGCCATGGTAAGTTGATTTGAGCAAGTGGGCACAATGGGTGTGATGTGCATTAAAGAGCATTTATTGCTACGCCAAAAACTTGTTGGGAATTCACCCGCGTGCCAAAACGCGTATGATATGGTAATGTGATATCGGTTTTGGAAATAACGGGATGCGCACGCGAGATCGTTCTCGTTTTAAATATTTATAACCGCAAGTGTACGGCGCGTTGTAGCGAGCCGGCAAGCACCGGTCGATCCGCAGGGAATTGTGTATTACATATTGTTGTTTAAGGTTAACAAATTAAGGAATGGGGTTGTTTGTCATAAAATATAAAAGAATACGGAAATAAAGAAAACAAGGAAGAGAAGAATGGTTGTCGCTTGGCTTGGAAGGTCGAATCACGACGTTTACCTTTACCCTCCTTTGATCATGAGTTGTCCGGCCTTATCTTGGTCCCGGCATGAAGCATGACTTGTCACGCGGTTGCGGAGCACAAACCGTCAAAGTCCGATATTCGCCGCAAAACACGAAACGAGTCCTTTTGATCACTTATCGTTTGTATGTCCACGCGTGGGGTATCAACAATAAACACAAGGGTTTACCAAGCATACCGCAACAACAAAAACACAAAGTGGTTAGTGAGAGCAAATGATATTAGTGTAGAGTTTGCTAAAAAGTTGTGATGGTATATCGTATATGAAATTAAGAGAGATGTCAAGTCCTTAATCACAAGATATGATATCCAAGCTTAGCAAACTTAACACTAATTAGATTTTAACTTAAACATTGAAAATGGGGAAAGCGAATGAATACGGTATATGAGGAGGTTACAAGTAACCATGGTTCAAGATACCGTATCATAGCAATGCATAAACAATATTCAAGTTAGAATCGTAAATTTAGCATATTAAACAAAATCAAGAGGTGGAGGAGGCAAAGCGTTTCAACTCACTTCCTCACCCACACCGCAACCAAATACAGAATTAGTTAAGCATGAATAAAAGGAAAGCAACAATTTATTAATCACTTGAAGAAAAGATACAAAGTTTATGGTAGCTTATTCAACCTCCTTAATGAGAGCTTCAAGAGGGAAGAAGAAAACATCAACATGAAGCACACTCACCCTCAAGCTAAACAAAAGAAACTAAAACTAAAATATATGGCATGAGAGAGCCCCCTTTCTGCTGGTCTGCTTTTTATAGGCACAAAAGATAAATAAACAAAAAATAAAAATAAACCTATGTGGCAGCAAGGGAGAGACAGAGAGAAGATGGGGCCCATTGGAGCATGGGGGCCGAGGTCGCCGAATTTGGTGGGGTCCTCACGGGCCAAAATCCGAGCTCTAGGGCTCATGTTTATTGTGTGGTCTTGCGTGCCTCTCCCAATGTCACTCTGGTGTTGTTTGCTCGATCTGAATTAACCTGGTTTGTCTTCAGAGTTTTTGAGGGAAATATGGTTGCTTTAACTCACATCAAAGCTTTTAGCAATAAATGCTCTTTAATGCACATCACATCCATTGCGCCCACTTGCTCAAATCATCATACCATGGCTGCCCCCACTTGGTCCAAGTTATGTGCACACTTGTTTGTGTGTTGGACCATTTTGACAAAAAGTGTGTACACATTTATTATTTCCAAAAGAGCTCATGGGATATCGGTCGATTTTCTGGTCTGCTTGCAGTGTCGGCTTCCAAACGTTATATCCGTGGTTTTGAGTATGTTTTCAGTGTTGTATCACGAATACCTATAAACTGTAATAACTGAGCAGACACTGATTAATAGTACCGATACATAGCAAAATAGATAACGAATGAGAGGTATAAAAATGCAGTTTTATGAGATGAACAAATACCCCAAACTTATCTTTTGCTCGTCCCGAGCAAAAGAAAAAATCCTAACCTCACTTTCGCAGGGAACGCGATTGCACTGAGCACGTGCAACAAGCCGTTAAACCTCTATATGTCCCTAGTAGGAGGAGTGTTGTCTCCTGAGGGTTTTCAGCGGATTGCACCCACAAAATCCAGTCTAGTTACGGAGAAACTGTTGATTCTAACCCTAAAGTTACGAATCAAAGCTAGAAGTTCTATCACCCAAGTCAGAAACATTAAACCCTATTTTTCACTCCTCGCAATTTGTTTAACAAAAGCTAATACGTGTCTTTTCGTGATTGTGCGGTAGTGTCGACAGGTTTTTAAGAACTTGAGTAGGGTCATCATGTTAAAAAATTACAGACCAGAATAAACTTCTAAACGATCACACGAGTTTGAAAGGAGTTAAGATTTTCTCAAGTTTTATTCTCCAGTTAGGTTTCAAGTCAGAATATATATCAATTTTAAAAGAGAACCCAAGTCTTATTTTTCACTCCTACCTTTCACCTGTTTTTGTTCATACACACCTTTCATTATCGTGCAAAACGTCTTAATAAATACAAACCTTCGTATCTCCGTGAAAAAACTGTTTTAATAGAAAATTCGTCTCTGCCAAGATTATTCTCCCACAAAGAACCGTTAGGACTTTTAACTCGAAAAGAACACTTGCTTTATCTGGGAAATGGAAACTTAGCGAGCTTTGGGTCAATGACTCCCAAATCATATGGTTTTAGGGCATTAGGTGTGGAGACACCCCAAGGACTTAATTACCCAAGTTACCAAGGCCACAAAACAAAAGACTCATTTTATTTTAAATAATTCAGCACTTTAGTGAAAACGGAGATATAGCCAGCTTTTTCTTTTAAATAAGAATACGTTACATGTGATAAGGTGTGTAATTACTCCAACAAGGTTCTAGATGGGTTATTTTTCAGACTTATAGCTTCTGTTAAAATCTCTATAAAATTCTTCATATCTACTTCACTGTTATGAACTATTCTTGATATTTTGCTTAACTCAGCCAAACCTGTTTGATCCTAAAGATATTTATCAATTTAAAAAGTTATAGACATGTCAGACTTTCATCACATTCTTAAAAACATACGACACGTGAAAAGTGTTATAAAAGACGTATATCAGCTAATAGTTAAACACACAGGAGGGTTTATTTTTCGGGTTGTGGGTTTCATAAAACGGATTTAGTTATTTCAACCTATCAACCGAACCATCAGACTTTGAATCAAAGTTCCCTTGCTAACCAACATGACAAAGTTTTTATAATTTTCAAGAATTTTTTTCAATTTTTATAAATTTTTCAACTTTTTCAATACAATGCAGTACAAAATCAGATATGAAATGCAACTACATGCAAAAGAAAAGAAAAATACAATATGTAAATGCTGAAATGCAGGGAATATGCAAATGCAAACTATATGCAGATACAAAATACCACCGCCAAGCTCCACCCCCAAATTGATCCAAACGATGTCATCATCGTCGCTTTGCCCTTGCCTCGGCTGCTTCCGCTAGCTTCATCTTGTTTAGCTAAGAGCTGGCTACGCTGCTCTTTGATTTCCTTGTTCTGCCGGATTATAGTCTTGATGCCGCGGACTTCCATCCTGTGTAGCTCGTAGGGATCCGTCGGAACGTCATCTCCCAAGTAGATCTCCGATGAAGTCTTCGAGGCCGCGTGCTCGCTGGGGTCGGTAGGGGTCCAAATTTGCTGCTCACTCTTGGGGTCCGTGTACCCTGGAGAGATCCTCTCTATCTCCACCGGTACCGTGTCGTACATCGTGAGGTGGGCAGCGAAGTCATCGTCCCTCATATAAGATCGATAAATCTGGGTAATGAGGACGGGAAGCAAAGATTTGTGTGCGGACACTTTCCTTGATTGTGGCGAATAGCATGCTCGCCATGCAAAACTGGTAATCTCTGGTCATCAAGCAATGGACCATGTGCCCTACAATCGCCGGAAAAGATGAGACACGCGCGATCCCCTAACATTGCGATACGCCCAGCGGCATGCCGTATAGGCGTTCCTGTAAATCTGTTGGGCATTCAGCCCAGCATCTCGTAGTTCGCACCGATTACCCAAAACTGTCCTATACTGCGCCAGTTCTAAGGGTTTTTGACACCCAGATCGGATCGGGATATTTGTGACATGGGATATGGTATCGACTGAAAATATCCTACGTTTACCCTGAAAATGAAACCTAACCCGATCTGGGAGTATCTCTCCATCTCTAAGTGCATCATAAAACTCATCGACCAAGTGCTCACACGCGCACAAACTCTCTTCCCCATATAAGAGAAATTCCCACCCTAATTGTCGGATTGCATCACAGAAATAATACCCCCGAACACATCGTGAGAAAATGGCAACGAAATTGCGTTCCAATTCAAAGGGAGCCATTTCGCAGTGGTCTGTGGAATTTGCGAAAAACAAACAGTACAGGAGAGGGGGAAAAAGAGTTGCTTACAGCAAGGAAAAAGATCGACGCTAGGAGGAAGATCGGCCGAGCTCGCCGGATTTGGAGGCTTCGTCGCCGGTCAGATTCCGAGGAAGGGGGCTAGGGTTTTGGTGGGAGGCTGTGGGTTTTATAAAAGGACTTTGCAAAAAAAAAACCAATGAAATCCCAACATATTTATAAAGATCTGTTTAAGAAAAGAGGAAGTGAGGTCTCGAGTTGGGGCTGTGGGTTTTATAAAGGGACTTTGCAAAAAAAAACCAATGAAATCCCAACATATTTACACTCCTTCTCAAACAAAAAAATGAAAACAGTCTTGTCCCGCTAAAAAAACAGCGCTCACCCCCTAACGGGTGAGATCTTATTAAAAACTAGGAAAAAACAAAGATCACAATATTCACAATCTAAACGACATGGTTAGTACAGAAGTTAATATCAGCCATTCAAAAATTTTGTCGATATAGTGACATGGCTGGCAGAAGAATAGGTATAATAAAAAGAAAAAGAAAATATACAAAGAATGGTTAGATGTTCGTAAAGGGCATGGGTGTGTGAAGGGAGGGATTAGAAGACGCTCAAGGTGAAGACGAAGTTTTGACGAGGAAAAAGAATTATTGTTCGAATGAATTGAATTTTCAAGAATTATATGTGGAATTTCAAAGTCTGGTTCGTTTAAAAACTGGAGTTCATCCGCAAAAAATTCAGAAAAAGAAAGGTTCAAAGAATGATCCCAAAATGATCCCGACTCAAACTCGCCAAGAATATCAAGCTCATCAGCAAAAATTTCCTCAAAACTCGACAAGAAAGAATAATGTTCAGTGTTGTCTTCCTCCCTATTATTTTTTGCAATCCTACTCTCATTATTCACAAACTCTTCCGAAACGATTTCTCCCTCTTCACATTCACAATTGGGTAGGTTCATGTCATCTAAAAACGTAGGTTCCTACCCTAATGTTTCTTCCGAAACAATATCATTAGATGATACAAAAATTGTGGGTTCCTGATCATTGATCTTTTCTAACAATTCATCCCAACCATACCCATCAAATTCATAAGGTTCCTCCTCTAAAGTTGAAAAGCAAAAATCAGTCGGTTCAAGAATATCCTCTTCAAGTATTATTTCAGTTAAATCAATCTCTAAATCACAAGTGATAAGAGGCTCAGTGGATACCTGAAAGCTAGTGGTTGACTGACTTAAAGGGTTTGCTTGTGTGTCTTGGGAACACCTAGTCAATTTTATTGTATCATCATCTATGAAATCATCCAAATTGATCTGATCATCTATTTCACTCGGGTCTCCCTAGCTGACAGATGTTAACACTATGGGGTTCCGATTGACTGTGTTCACTCCCTAGAATCCTCTCAGCTAAATGCTTCGTTTGTTCCTCGATTCTAGCCAATGATTGAGCTTGAGCAACAAATAATTGCTCAGATTGCTGTAAAAACAGGGCTAGCGTCGCAGCTGATTGGTTCTCGACCACGGTCATTACTTCAATACCCTTTTCAAAAGTGGTCAACCTAGCATCTATCTCACCGTCACTCCTAATAATGGTTCAATTGTTTCGGGTTGGAGGGGTTGTGATGGTGGTGATGCTAGAGTAGTCATTTTGTCGACCTCTTTCTCTAAATCTTCGATCATTTGGTCTATGGTTGAAGTGGGACTGGGTTCAGGAGTGTTAAGTGGGTGACTGTTATCAACAATTTGGGACAGTTGGTCACCCCTAGAAAAAGACAATTTTCATGAATGTGGGAAGAATTTTGACAATTTGTACAAATCAATTGGGACTGAGTATAAATAAAAGAATAAGAATCGTGGAAAATAATCGTGTATCACCCATATGAACAAGATGCACAACTGTCATAAAATAAAGAATATCACCCCAAGCAGTTTATGTTAATTTAAGTCAACTAGACCTGCTCAAGGACTTGGAAGGTCGAATCACGACGTTTACCTCTACCCACCCCTTTATCATGAATTGCCCGGCCTTACCTTGGTCCCGGCATGAAGCACGACTTATCAAAAAACAAAGATCACAATATCACATTACCATAACATTCTTTGTATATTCTCTTTTTCTTTTTATTATACATATTCTTCTGCCAGCCATGGCACTATATCGACAATTTTTGAATGGCTGGTATTAACTTCTGTACTAACCATGTCGTTTAGATTGTGAATATTGTGATCTTTGTATTTTTCCTAGTTTTTAATAAGATCTCACCCGTTAGTGGGTGAGTGCTGTATTTTTAGCGGGACAAGACTGTTTTCATTTTTTTTGTTTGAAAGGGAGTGTAAATATGTTGGGATTTCATTGTGGGGTTTTTTTTCCTGCAAAGTCCCTTTATAAAGCCCACAACCCCAACCCGAGACCTCACTTCCTCTTTTCTCAAACAGATCTATCTTTCTCCTCTTCTGTTCCCACAGCCACCAAACCCTAGCCCCCTTCCTCGGAATCTGACCGGCGACAAAGCCTCCAAATCCGGCGAGCTCGGCCAATCTTCCTCCTAGCGTCGATCTGCTTCTTCCTTGCTGTAAACAACTCTTTTTCCCCCTCTCCTATATTGTTTGTTTTTCACAAATTCCACAGACCACTGCGAAATGGCTCCCTTTGAATTGGAACGCATTTTCGTTGCCATTTTCTCCCACGATGTGTTCAGGTATTATTTCTGTGATGCAATCCGACAATTAGGGTGAGAATTTCTCTTATACGGAAAAGAGGGTTTGTGCGCGTGTGAGCACTTGGTCGATAAGTTTTATGATGCACTTAAAGATGGAGAGATACTCCCAGATCGGATTAGGTTTCATTTTCAGGGTAAACATAGGATATTTTCAGCTGATACAATATCCCACGTCACAAATATCCCGATCCGATCTGGGTGTCAAAAACCCTTAGAACTGGCGCAGTATAGGACAGTTTTGGGTAATCGGTGCGAACTAGGAGATGCTGGGCTGAATGCCCAGCAGATCTACAGGAACGCCTATACGGCATGCCGCTGGGTGTATCGCAATATTAGGGGAATCACGCGCGTCTCATCTTTTCCGGCGATTGTAGGGCACATTGTCCATTGCTTGATGACCAGAGATTACCAGTTTTGTATGGCGAGCATGCTATTCGCCACAATCAAGAAAAATGTTGCCGCACGCAAATCTTTGCTTCCCGTCCTCATTACCCAATTTGCCGATCTTATATGAGGGACGATCACTTCGCTGCCTACCTCACGATGTACGATATGGTACCGGTGGAGATAGAGAGGATCTCCCCAAGGTACAAGGATCCCAGGAGTGAGCAGCAGATTTGGACAGCTACCGACCCCAGCGAGCACGTGGCCTCGCAGACTTCATCAAAGATCTACTTGGGAGATGACATTCCGACGGATCCTTACGAGCTACACGGAATGGAAGTCTGCGGCATCAAGACTTTAATCCGACAGAACAAGAAAATCAAATAGCAGCTTAGCCAGCTCTTAGCTAAACAAGACGAAGCAAGCAGAAGCAGCCGAGACAAGGGCAAAGCAAAGCGACGATGAGGACATCGTCTGGATCAGTTTGTGGGTGAAGCTTGGTGGTGGTATTTTGTATCTGCATATAGTTTGCATTTGCATATTTCCTGCATTTCAGCATTTACATATTGTATTTTTCTTTTCTTTTGCATGTAGTTGCATTTCATATCTGATTTTGTACTGCATTGTATTGAAAAAAATGAAAAATTTATATAAAAATTGAAAAAAAATCTTGAAAATTATAAAAACTGTCATGTTGGTTAGCAGGGGAACTTTGATTCAAAGTCTGATGGTTCGGTTGATAAGTTGAAATAACTAAATCCGTTTTATGAAACCGACAACCCGAAAAATAAACCCTCATGTGTGTTTAACTATTAGCTGATATACGTCTTTTATAACACTTTTCACGTGTCGTATGTTTTTAAGAATGTGAGGAAAGTCTGACATGTCTATAGCTTTTTAAATTGATAAACATCTTTAGGATCAAACAGGTATGGTTGAGTTAAGCAAAATATCAAGAATAGTTCATAACGGTGAAGTAGATATGAAGAATTTTATAGAGATTTTAACAGAAGCTATAAGTCTGAAAAATAACCCATCTAGAATATTGTTGAAGTAATTACACACCTTATCACATGTAACGTCTTCTGATTTAAAAGAAAAAGCTGGCTACATCTCCGTTTTCACAAAAGTGCTGAATTATTTAAAATAAAATGATTCTTTTGTTTTGTGGCCTTGGTAACTTGGGTAATTAAGTCCTTGGGGTGTCTCTACACCTAATGCCCTAAAACCATATGGTTTGGGAGTCATTGACCCAAAACTCGCTAAGTTTCCATTTGCCAGATAAAGCAAGCTAAGCAAATGTTCTCTCCGAATTAAAAGTCCTAACAGTTCTTTGTGGGAGAATAATCTTGGCGGAGACGCGTTTTCTATTAAATCAGTTTTTTTGCGGAGATACGAAGGTTTGTATTTATTAAGACGTTTTGCACGATAATGAAAGGTGAGTATGAACAAAAACAGGTGAAAAGTAGGAGTGAAAAATAAAACTTGGGTTCTCTTTTAAAATTGATATATATTCTGACTTGAAACCTAACTGGAGAATAAAACTTGAGAAAATCTTAACTCCTTTCAAACTCGTGTGATCCTTTAGAAGTTTATTCTGGTCTGTAATTTTTTGACATGATGACCCTAATCAAGTTCTTAAAAACCTGTCGACACTAACGCACAATCACGAAAAGACACATATTAGCTTATGTTAAATAAATTGCGAGGAGTGAAAAATAGGGTTTAATGTTTCTGACTTGGGTGATAGAACTTCTAACTTTGATTCTTAACTTTAGGGTTAGAATCAACAGTTTCTCCGTAACTAACTTGACTGGATTTTGTGGGTGCAATCCGCTGAAAACCCACAGGAGATAACACTCCTCCTACTAGAGACACTTAGAGGTTTAACGGCTTGTTGCATGTGCTCAGTGCAATCGTGTTCCCTGCGAAAGTGAGGTTAGGATTTTTTCTTTTGCTCAGGACAAGCAAAAGATAAGTTTGGGGGTATTTGTTCATCTCATAAAACTGCAATTTTATACCTCTCATTCGTTATCTATTTTGCTATGTATCGGTACTATTAATCAGTGTCTGCTCAGTTATTACAGTTTACAGGTATTCATGATACAATACTGAAAACATACTTAAAATCACGGATATAACGTTTGGGAGCCGACACTGCAAGCAGACCAGAAAACCGACCGATATCCCATGAGCTCTTTTGGAAATAATAAATGTGTACACACTTTTTGTCAAAATGGTCCAACACACAAGTGTGCATATAGCTTGGACCAAGTGGGGGCAGCCATGGTATGATGATTTGAGCAAGTGGGCACAATGGGTGTGATGTGCATTAAAGAGCATTTATTGCTAAAAACTTTGATGTGAGTTAAAGCAACCATATTTCCCTCAAAAACTCTGAAGACAAACCAGGTTAATTCAGACCAAGCAAACAGCACCAGAATGATATTGGGAGGCACACAAGACCACACAATGAACACGAGCCCTAGAGCTCGGATTTTGGCCCGTGAGGACCCCACCAAATCCGGCGACCTCAGCCCCCCATGCTCCAATGGGCCCCCATCTTCTCTCTGTCTCTCCCTTGCTGCCACATAGGTTTATTTTTATTGTTTGTTTATTCATCCTTTGTGCCTATAAATAGCAGACCAGCAGCAAGGGAAGGCTCTCTCTCATGCCATATATTTTACCATATAGTTTTAGTTTCTTTTGTTTAGCTTGAGGGTGAGTGTGCTTCATATTGGTGTTTTCTTCTTCTTCCCTCTTGAAGCTCTCTTTGGAGAGCTTCATTAAGGAGGTTGAATAAGCTACCATAAACCTTGTATCTCTTCTTCAAGTGATTAATAAATTGTTGCTTTCTTTTTATACTTGCTTTCTTTACTTGCTTTCTTTTTATTCATGCTTAACTAATTCTGTATTTGGTTGTGGTGTGGGTGAGGAAGTGAGATGAAAGGCTTTGCCTACTCCACCTCTTGATTATGTTTAATATGCTAAATTTACGATTCTAACTTGAATATTGTTTATGCATTGATATGATACGGTATCTTGAACCATGGTTACTTGTAACCTCCTCATATATCGTATTCATTCCCTTTCCTCATTTTCAATGTTTAAGTTAAAATCTAATTAGTGTTAAGTTTGCTAAGCTTGGATATCGTATCTTGTGATTAAGGACTTGACATATCTCTTAATTTTATATACGATATACCATCACAACTTCTTGGCAAACTCTACACTGATATCATTTGCTCTCACTAACCACTTTGTGTTTTTGTTGTTGCGGTATGCTTGCTAAACCCTTGTGTTTAGTGTTGATACCCCATGCGCGGACATACAAACGGTAAGTGATCAAAAGGACTCGTTTCGTGCTTTGCGGCGAATATCGGACTTTGACGGTTTGTGCTCCGCAACCGCGTTGACAAGTCGTGCTTCATGCCGGGACCAAGGTAAGACCGGACAACTTATGATCAAGGGAGGGTAGAGGTAAACGTCGTGATTCGACCTTCCAAGCCAAGCCACAATCATTCTTCCCTTACTTGTTTTCCTTGTTTTCTTTATTTCCGTATTCTTTTATATTTTATGACAAACAACCCCATTCTTTAATTTGTTAACCTTAAACAACAATACGTAATACACAATTCCCTACAGATCGACCCGTGCTTGCCGGCTCGCTACAATGGCCGTGCACTTGCGGTTATAAATATTTAAAACGAGAACGATCTCGCGTGCGCATCCCGTTATTTCCAAAACCAATATCACATTACCATAACATACACGTTTGCGCGCGCGGGTGAATTCCCAACAAGATGCTACTATTATTTATTTGAGACATTGGTTCAATGTTATTATGTCCCCATATGGCTGGTATGGTATTCAAGCACACAAGCTAAGAAGGCGGTAATATTAAGAAATTGGTTTGTGAGTTTAGTCCCACGTTTAGTACATAAAAAAGCGTGAGTGAGCAATATATGATTGTGGTTGCTTCATAGTTAAAACCGTTTGGGTCAAAAATGTTCTTGATATTATCAATGTTCATGAGTTATTTATGTTTGGATGCTGGCAAAACACATGTTCGCAGTTAAAGCATTTTTATTCTAACGTGTGTCAAAATAAGAACACTAAATCCTAAGTGTAAGATGAAAAGATTTTGACTATTTCTCATATATTATGAAGCACGGATTCATGAAAACCCTAATATCATATCGGATCCACAAATCAAAGTGGATTCTCTCCGATTCGCTCGGATTAGCGTATCTGAGTCACGAATCCCAAATTAATTAAATAAATCAAAAATTAATTCGCAAAATTCATGATTCCACCCGATCGCTATTGGATTCACAAATCGGGTTTGATTATTTAAGTTGGTTTTTAGGTATGGCTTGGGTTGATTGTTTAAATCGGTATCTAGATGTGGTTTAGATCGATCATTTAAATTATATCGTCGAAAAAATTAGAGGTTCTCTCTCCCTACAAAATTATGGCATTCCCTTGAGGTTTTGAGTTATGGCTGACCATATATCCATTTTTGCTTTATATGTATGTTATGTGTCGGAGTAATCTAATGTTTCATTAATATTTGCTTAGAATTGTTTAATAACAATTTTGTTATATATATACACATTAATTAAAATTTGATATAAAAACATATCTTGCATCCTTGGTTTTTGGAAAATTGCAAATTCACGCATCCAAACCGTCTCGCGTGTATGAGCATGTGCACATAGATATAGACTTCATCAATTGTTTATAAAAATGTCTCAAGACAATAACAACCATATGTTACTAGAATACAATACACCACAATTTGACCCCACAACACATGGGCCCACACATGGATGCACATGAGCTTTTAATATAGTAGGTCTCCATCCAAAAGACTCGAGCCTTATGGTGGGGTTGTCCCGTCTTATATCTTATACTCATATGCATATTTATCCCAATGTGGTAACTATATTCCAATATTCTCAACACTCCCCAACTCCACCTCACGTGCAACGAGGACTCAGACCTCATGTGCAATGTGGACAGACAAACACCGAGCTCTTTTCATCAAAAAAATGGGACTCTATCCAAAAGACTCAAGCCTTATGATGGGTCGTTCCATCTTATATCTTATACCCATATGCATCCCACAATTTTCCCGATGTGGGACTATATTCCCACATAGATGAAATGCAAATCGAATTTTCTGCGACCCAAGGAAAACTAGATATAATCTATAATAAGGGTACAAAAGGAACAGATGGTACACCTTTGAATCAGAAAAAAAAACTGAAAAGAAAAATATAGCGATACCTTTGTGTTATAAATGTCTTTTGAAAGTAAAAACCAACTGATGAAGACATGAGTAAACTATACAACAATATAAGCATCACCTGTGAACCAAAGTTATCAAACACCAACCTAATTCTATACTAAGGAAAGCACGGCATTCAACTTAAAAGAAATTTTCTCCATAAAATACAACAAACACAAGCAATCAAGAAATTAGCTGCAACAATCATTACCTATATGGACTCAAAATGGCTGCAGGGATCTTCAACTTTCTCGTGAGCGGCCTCCACGGCTTGTTCGTCAGCTCAGCAGGCTCCCCGCCATTAATCCCCCCATCACCGCCCCCATTCTCCTTGGGCCAAATCGCATTACCATATCCATAAGTCCCCTTGGTCTCAAACAACCACCTATTATGATCAAAATCGTTAGTCTGGCTCCGGCTCAACACCCTCGACTTCATCATTGACAGCCTCCTTTCCATCTTCGAAACCCCTGGTGGCGGCGGCAGCAAAGACAATGCAGGCCTCCCCACACCAGCATTTGCCACCACCTCATCGACTTCTGTCGCCTGATAAAGAAAACGAAGTAAGACTGAATAAAAAGAGAATTCAGAAGAACTGCTCGGAAGTTATATAAGAAGTTAGTTGTTAAATGACTCCCACCAATGCACCAAAACTCCGAGGCCATGATGAGGGTTGATCGTGGATGTAATTTTATATTCCAACTCACGCCTGCCTGCAGGTTGAGCACCCTCGATGTGGGCCGAAACCTAGGCGTTTACACGGATATATATTTATTAAATTAATCCGATTTAAATCGGATTTATTTTTATTTACACCAGTCAGAAAAGATTCACATAGGTTGCAACATATCATGATATAAACTGTATATATGCATATGTCTCCATGAATTAAAACTAAAATGGATATACAAACATATGTGCATATCATAATTTCCAGTACCTTATAAGGCTCTTTACAACCAGGGCACACAGCGCCATCCGACTTCACCACGTCGACAAAACAATCCGTGCAAATCTTGTAATCACATTCACATGGAAGAATATCGACTCCACGTTCATCGCACATCACTTTTCCATCGCACCCAGGAATGGCACACGAAGATCCCTTAGCTCCAGCCATTTGCGGGTGTTGATTATTAGTCTCCGTGACTTTATCCATCAAATGGGCCCGTGTTACGCTATTGAATCCACCAGTGAATAAGGAATTGGATGCATATTGCTCTTCGACTTTAGCAGAGATCGAGGGGTCCATTGTGATTGGTTGGTTATCAGGGGTTGGGGGTATGTGAACATGATAATTGAGGTACTCTTTCGAGAATGAGCCGTTGCCGAGCTCGCTATCGAGGTCATCTCGCGAATAGCTAATGTATCGGCCGGAGGAAGTGCGGCGGCCAAAAGTCACAGTCGGAGGTGGGGGTGAGATTTGGGGTTTGCTTCCATCCGAAGGATCGGAAGCCATTCGAGCTGATCGAATGCTCCTAAGAGCACTGTTGGAAGCCATAATTTCGCCTGATCTGAAACTCAAAATAGCAGATTCACATTTTTATACAATATCTGTAAGATTTAAATACCTTAGATATTGATTCAAACAGAATTGCTAGATTTGAGGACAATGTATGAAATGTAAATAGGATCGGAAATGCGTGGGTGTCTAATAATTCATTTCATTATGTAGACAGCTTAAAAACAGACCAAAAGGTTACCAACCAAATTCAATCTTTAAGATAAAAATGTAAAATATTTCAGTAACAGAATCAGAACAAGCATCAGAATAAGAACATAACAATAAAAAAAAATCCCATCTTTAAGTAGAATCTAAAGCAGAAAACAAAAGATAATAAAAAAGATCAAATTTTTCTACCAAACAAGCAACTAGAATCATCAAAGCATATAACTTCAAAAGCAACAGATTCAAACCTCTAGGGTTTTCCAAATGGAATCAAAGAGACTAAACCGAAGTCTTCATCAGATCTCAAGACATTGGACCGCTCCTCCACTCGATCCGAAGACAAAGAAAGCGATATCTTCGCTTGATTCAACCCGATTAATTGGTCCAAGGCCTAGAACCCAAAATCAGCACCAATTCCTTTCCTTTTCAACTCAACAGCCAAAAACGGCTACTTTGTGGCTGATTGAGGGCTTAGAGAGATCCTCGAGTTTGGGTAAAATGTTGGTTTAGGGTTAGGATTTGAGACGAAGAGGGGGAGAGAGAGAGCAGCAGCAGCAAGAGAACTACAAAGACCGTTTTTATTTCAAAACTTTCATTTTTATTTTGTTTTTGAAGAAAGAAATCTTTTTTATTCGCTTTCGTACAAGAGGAGGAGAACGCGGATTTGATTAGCTGTCTGTCTCTCGATATCAAACGGGTTTTGTGGGATTTCTTACCCGGATCCGAATTGGTGTATGTGGATAATTTGTAAGAAATTACAAAAAAATATTTATGAATAATATAAAATGACTAATTATTTGAAGCTTCTCATTTTGTTATCTTTGAGTTCATATATAAAAATTTTAAGAAGTTCTTTTAAAAAATCAAAATAGCAGAGATCTCAGGTTTTCATGTTCCGGTATTAACATAAATATATTCAAGCAAAAATATATGATCAATACAGAAAAATCTTTGTTGTTTATGGTCTTAAGAATGTCATGATATAAGGATGTTGTCAGTATCATCTTATGCTCTGTGAAAGATTCCGTTAGAAAACAGTTGAAAAATGATCGCCTTAAAATACCTGTAATGTTTCAATTGTTAAGAACATAAATTACATGGCCTGATATCCATCTAGTGTTTCTATCATTTTAGCCGATAAATTTATAGATTGTTGCGACCGTTGCCGATGTAATGATTCCCAGAGTCGGACAAGAATGAACACCGGACAGCAGCATCAAAAGGGAGCTTCCCTGATAGGATGTTTCATGTCTGGTGTTTGGGACCTCCACAGCTGATCAGGTTTTAAAGGGAAACCAAACGTCTAGTGCCACGTGGCAGAAGTCGATGACGTGGGAAGGCTCCCTGGCTGCCTTTTTCAACGGCTCCAATGTCGTCTCGGGTTCGATTCGAGATTGTAGGCGCGAAGTGGGGCCCGCACGAGCCTTTGCTCGAAGGGGCACTTCCGAAATTATCATCGAACTCAAGTCGTGCGGGCAACTCCGCTGCATTAGACAAAAAAGCTCTACGAACGTCCCCGTCCATATCTCTATGCGTGGATCACGATCTGCTTGTCGTGACCATTTTGAACAGTGGATAATGGGGGCCGCATAGAAAACAGGCTCCGCATGGAGCTAACGATCACGTGGTGGGCCCGCGCACATGGGCTAGCGGTGCGGGCGTGGCGTGAATGCAGGAGGGAGGTGGAGGCCAGCCCAAGAGACAACAGCATCATGACCACGACCAAAAGTTGCTAGATTTTTGTTTTTTGGCAAAAGTGACCAGAGATTGGGACCCTTGAATCCCATGTCAGGAATAATAATCGCATCCTAGGAGGGTTTTTTTATATTTAATTTCATTGCATTTAGTTTGAGCTAATTGCCCATAGACCTGCGATTAGGAGTGGTAATTGAACGAGCCGGCTCGGATTCGATTAGGCTTCGGCTCGGTATCAGCTCATTCAAACTAGGATCATTTATTAATGAGCCAAACATGAGCCAAAACCTGCCTCGTTTATTAAACGAGCCGAACTCGAACTCAGCCAGGCTCGTTCGGTATTTGACTCGAGCTCGCCTCGGTTACACAGTCTGAAAAAACAGTAATATGAAATATAGAGCAAATTATATACAATTTTGATGACGCTTAATTCAATTAATAGACGGAATATAAAGTGCAACTGGGGTGAATATAAAACCCAGTACTTAGACTCATTCCATACTCTAGATATTAATTTTTTTTAATCTTTTCATATCTCAAAACACTAGGTCTCAGGCTCTATGATTGTTGTCCCCGGCCTAGTCTCTTACAGAATACTTCCATGTTTTTTCGGAAACCCCTGTAATGGCCATCGACCTACCCTCAGCCTGCACCAAACGCCTCTTTGTGGTTTTCCTTTCAGACATCGCATAATAGAAGATACATCCAAGCTCGACTTTGGCTTTTAAGCCTCGGTAAGCCAACGAGCTGAACATGAGCCAAACCTGCTCAGTTCGAGACGAACTCGAGCTGAGCTTGAGCTAGCATAAACTGAGCCAAGCCGAGCTTGGACAAGGATCGACACTTTCAAGCTCGGCCCGGTTACACCCCTACCTGCGGTGTAACAACATGACCAACGTGTTTAATATGGGGTGCGCCCGGCAAAAGGTAATTTAGGTGGTAATCCTAAATTGCCATGAAATATTACCACGCTTATTTAGGTGTAAAAGATATTTTCAGGAATATAGGATTACCACGGTAATCAAATGACAACATTTGGTAATTCTATTCCCCCAAAATATGTGTCCATCCTAAATTACTATAAAATATTTTCGTCTGACATGAATGAGCCATGACCATCTTCCATCAGCCTCCAGCCGCCCATCGTCGATCGTTCGCATGCTGACCCGTCGCCGATCGGACGTAAGCCGCCGGCCGGCCGGCCGTAGTTCGTCGCCGGCAGACCCCGCCTCCACTGCTGACCGCGCGTCGGTCCGTCGCCGCCGAGCGGTCATTCATCCTCGGCCTCACTGACATCCACCGACCTTCCTCCGACCTCGCCGTCGGTGGATGGAGGACCATGCCTTCGATGCCGACTGCTCGTCGGTCCGTCGCCGTCGATCGGTTATTCATCCCCGGCCTCGCCGTCGGTCGATAGTTGCACATACATATATTACCGGTAATGATTAAAGTATAACAACCACGTTAATGTAAGATTCATTGGAATTAGATGCCCGGTCATCCCGTTGCCAAGAATGCGAGGATTCTCGATAATCTTTCATTCCATACACCGGCGCAACATGATAGTGCATGGGGTATAAGTGATA
Organism: Agapanthus africanus; assembly: GCA_030015575.1. NCBI lineage: Eukaryota > Viridiplantae > Streptophyta > Magnoliopsida > Asparagales > Amaryllidaceae > Agapanthus > Agapanthus africanus. The sequence continues at coordinate 370,004,395 of CM057338.1, read as the reverse complement.
ACCCTCATGTTTGTATAGAAGGTCTATCTGCAATTGGATGATAGATCGTAACTTGATTCAAGTGGATGAATATTGCGCGGGTGAACATACCGTTGAGAGTGTGTTCAAGCTAAGAGGCCGTCAAACTACTTTGTATTCACTGCATAGGTGGAATGATTTGGTTGTTTTGAGATGGATTCTTGTTGGAGAGCAAGCCGGTGTCACGCCCTACTTCCCAAAAGACTATGACAGGGACGCGACGAGACCCGCGACATAGTTATACCAAGGAGCACTCCTTGATATGGCTGCGCCAAGCGTCTGGCAAGCAATATAACTATAACAAGAATACCCATAAAATAAAATCCAACACAACATTATCACAAAGCAAGAGTTCAACAGAAGTACAAAGTTCAAGACATAATAATAATAACATCCAAGCCTTAAAAACAACAAGGTATACCAAGAGTCAAAAACTGAAATGATAAAAGAAACGAAACTAGAATCCGGGTTAAGCTGAGAAGTGTGAGAATTCAACCTCTGAGGTTTCTGTTCGGCAGTAACTGCACGATTTTCCTCTAGATCTGACGGACAATTCAAAAGGAATATCCATCAATGAGCGTGGCTCGGATAAATCTCTCAAGGTTACATTTTAATATAAACATGAATAAAGCATGACGCATATGATAAACTGTTTACCGCCAAAGTCTGGACTGAGACGCGGAGGCGTCTAGCCTGAATTTGGGGGTAGATGCTATATAGAACATATCCATCCATCTTTATGAAGATGCCAAGTTGATTTATGGCACCATATATCAGAGCTTTGGATAGATGCGACTGATGTAGCGGGACTTATCATATCCCCTCTTTGAGGGTTTTTTGATTGTGAGGACGCTCTTCCCTACAAACACAAACCTTTGCAGTTAATTACGCTATCGCGTTACGATAACAACTTTCACCTGCTCCAGTGGGTCATTTCGTACCATGTTATATAAATTGTTTATTATGGTTGCCCATCAATTGTATACAGAGACTAGCTTATGTCGTCGTCTGTAGGGCGTGGATGAGTCCAAATCCATATATATTAAATTTGGGTTGAACCTAGGTCATATGTTCCATCAGTTCAGGGGTTTAAGGATCGCTAACATTGTTTTAGATTAAGATCGATTTAAATATATGAGCGTATGGGCTAAGAATACGTTAGTCCTATATTAGACTAAGATCAACTTAGACATACAGTTAAAGATCATTGATCTTATTAAGGCCAACTTCATAAGGGTGAGCATATGGGCTCATTTGATTTATAACCACAGAAATTTAACTTCAGAAAAGCCTAGCCCCTTTTGGGCTGGGTATTGGGCTTTCTATTACCCGCCCAGTGCTGAGCACTCATTTTATAAGACTCACGTGTATATCGCGTGAGACGTTTTGGCTTGGGCGTTGCCCTATCGGTGCTAAGTACTTAGTCATTTTAGACTATAGATATAATATCCAGATCATGTTCCGACGCTCGCGTGGATATCACGTGTGACGCTCAGGCTTCGGCGCTCACGTGAGACGCTCAGGCTTCGGCGCTCACGTGAGACGCTCAGGTTTGGGTGTTGCCCTATCAGTATTAAGTATTTTTATACAGCGCTCACGTGGATATCACGTAAGGCGGTCAGGCTCTTGTAACTCCACGGTAGCACCCCGGCCGTCTAACAGACGCCAAATGCGGAACAAAAACTTTTTACAAACCGGCGCTATCGTGTACCGTAACCCGGATCTGCCATTAAAGCTAAACTAACAAACTACAAAGTGGGTTAGAATTGTTATACTGAACGATCCGAGTCCTTCGGTCTTCAACCATCATCCCACGCTTGTTGCGGCTGCTCCGATCTTCTTGAACTCCGGTCTTCTCGTCCAGGTGGCACCACATCGACGGATCTTTAAACGGGCTCCCGCCTCTGAACCGAGGCAACTCGATCGTCAAGTTTGCCAAAAGAGACGACCAAGATGAAGTCTAGAATGAGTAGAACACTTTGTCTCGTTACGTCCAAGACTATGGGCGAACGGTTAATGAAGTTGCCTTTTGGATCGAATGAAAATGAGAGAATGAACTTATGAAATTTCCATGAGGCAAATTTCATATACTTTTTCCAAATTAACAACCATGATCCTCATTATAGAATGGCCGGCCACTTTAAAAGAAGGAGGAGGGTGAGTGTAGGAAACAAGAGAGTGACCATTAGCACTAAACCAAAAGAATGAGTCACAAGACACCTTGTATGAATGCATTAATGAAAACAATGAATCACTTAACCTAGTCACCTTGTCATTAAATGCACCATTAATGACCTAATGACTCACAAGCCTTGTCACCCTCTCAAGAACCTTCTAGAACACTGACTCACCTCACCAAGAAAAGATAAATCCGCATTTAACCGAATGTTAAATACGGCTGATAGAAAACTGGAAACTGGCAACTTCCAAAAGTGATCCTGAAACGAATTTCAGGATAACCCCGTTTCAGTATAAACATACCCGCATTTGTATTACGACTGAATACAAATGCATCTGAGACAAAGATATTATATCTATATAGTATAATACTCGGATCCGGCTTAAACCAAAGCCGACCAGTATTATCTGCCCGAAAAACGACACGTGCGAAAACACATGTGCATTTTCCGAACCCTGCTATAAGACTATACGGCCTCTACAACGTTTCGCTCGAACTTGGGAAAGTGTCTGTGGGGGACTCTAATGACTCATCAACACACTGGCACTGGGTATAACCACTAGCACGTCAGAGGTACAAGCTGTACGTAACGTTTGCCTATGTATTGATCGAAAGGGAAGCTGACGAGCGAACTCATCTATGAACCCTACCGAGTCTAACAGTGACAATGTATATACAGTCCGGTCCGTTCGTCTAAAGAGTATCGCATATCGAGTCTAGGAGGGTGGATAAAGTCAGACCCCTAATAACGTGATAAATCGTGTCGGTATGAAGTCCATCACCACCTGAGAAACTACTGATCCAAATCAGTAATTCTCCACTACTTTGGCCAAGGATTTCTAGTGATGACCACCCGTGCACTGCGCGACATCAACCCCCAATACCGGGAGAGACGAACCCCCGACGATCCGCTCACTTGCCTCCAATGTGGCTCGGGACTGTACCCAACTAAAACTTGTTTGCACAACTCCTTTGAGCGTGGTAGGGTAGTAATCTAAGCACAATGGGAACTCACATGAGACAAATGACGATCTCAGGTCGATGAACTAACCTGTACACATGTCACCAGGGAACTGCTATCTGACGATATGTATAATACCAACTAGCATGTTCCCGGCGAGTCCTGTCCGGTGTACTCATAACCTAATGAGCACCTGTATACATTTTAGGTGATCCAACTGACACCAGTGGCTTGTGAGACCGGCCACCGCCCCTCGTCGGGGTCTCGACTGTATACACTAGTCTACTCTAGAGTATCGATGCCCTGTCTCGAAACTCCCACGACTAGGGACACTTTTAAGGATGTGCTTACAGACTCCAGCTCCCACGTATATGATTGCCATCATACTGCTGGTAGTCAAGCAAGAATCCTATGGGCTCTATCATCATGCGATAGTGAACTAAAGCATATATACGATGATAAAGACAAACCAGATAGCATACTATCATTTCGAGCAAGACTGTCATATCGGTATAGGTCCTGCCTCAATCATTGCAATCACGTACCTGCGATCCAATAATTGACTTTGAGGGCACTATCTCCAACAGCTCTGGCATATTTTAAATGCTCAAGCGTATGGCACGTGAGGCGCCGAGTCTTTCCTTATAGGCGCCCACGTATATGGCACGTGAGGCACTGTCTTCATGGGCCTTCTGTACGCTCACGTGTGTATCACGTGAGGCGTTGTCTTTATAGAATCTCTTGAGTGCTTATGCGGATACATGAGACGCTATGTCTTTAGAGATTTTGTCATGCCCAGCTTTCCAGTAGACGGAAACGGTGATGTGGCAAGCCCACAACGTATTACTATGAAAAAACGTTAAGCTTAAATAAGCAATATAACAATGAGTAAGAATGACAAGAGTAATAAAATGAAACAACAACTTTATTTACATTCAAATTTATATACAACCGTCTGGAAATAAAACATACAATAATAATGCAAATGCCTAAACAATGGCATAATGAAAATAAGTACAGGTAATAAGAAGCTAGCGGTCTTGCTGAATAGCAAATTGGTTAAAGTCCTCCTGGCTCGGCTCCATGTCCTCAGTGTTCGATCCTCCTGACGAACATTCCAAAGAAAGAAAATAGAGAAGAATGTCGTCGGCGAACTAGCGCTCGGTAATTCCCAAAAGAAGTCAGAGAAGATAGTATATAACGTGAATAGAAACTAAATGACAGTGGATGGTAAAGTTGTATATGATCATTTATGGGTATAAAATAGTTATTCTAACGTGATTATTTGTAATTTGATAAAGAAAGTATTCATGTATACGAGAAGAGTCTATCTTACCCCGTAGACTATGGTAACATGTAGTACAAGGCCCCCTCATAACCCACGGGACAAGGGCACATGAATTCATGTAGGTGTCTTTTAAAGTGACCTCTCGTGCCACGATATACGTTCCGTACCAATTTACCCCCTATCCTCGCGTATTGTATTGTATAGATTAAGATTACAGGTCTTGACCGAATCCGTAGATATAAAATGTACATGTTCATATTCAAGATGTAATCATGTATTCAGGTATTCATGTCAAGTTCATGTCAAGTTATAACCATGATTCGGTCAAGTCGAGTCAAGTATTCAAATTTGAGCTTGATATTTGAATTCGAGTGTTCAGGTTCATGATCAAGTATTTAAGTTCGTGTTTGATTTTGGATTCTGATTAGAGTCAAAATCTTATGAAAGGATTTTGTTCTTGAATTCTTAAGTTCGGGAGTAATCGGGCAACTGTTGCACATGGACGACAGGATTTATGTCTTTTTCCAAGACAATTGCCATTGATAACTCCATTAAACTTGTCTGGCCTGAATAGGAAAGCACTCACTTTATCCGGCTCCCTGGGGCTCAAGAGAAATGATACCGCTTAAACTTATATTAATTTAGAGTTCTTAAATATTTATTTTTTTGTTGTTTACTTTATATTTATATTATGTGCATTTCTTGAGGGGGTTTTGTGAAAAATACTTTAATATTGTTTAGAAATAAAGCTCGAGGGTGATTTATAATATTTAGAGTTTTTATGAACATGTATTTTAATTTAGATGGTGTTTTAGTAATAAAACCTAGTTTTTAAAAGTTCATGGTATTTTTATGAAAACTAGCTCTTTTAGAAACTTGATGGTATTTTATTAAAATTTCAATCTTCATTTTAACAATTTATTTTCACAAGTTGTTTTTATTGAAAATACGGATTGGTAATTTTATATAAATTTTTCAAAGATTGTTTTGTTTAGAAAAGTCGTATTTCTTAAAAATCGTATTTTTATTTCTTTCAAGACCGAATACTCCGTGAGGAGCTCTGCATCTCACTTTACTATCCTTAGAATGTGCGATAATCCACACCATCCATTAGCAAGTCCCTAATGAGAGTTGTAGAGGCGCAATTGCCAAGGATTTAAAAATATCGATAAAATCGTATTTTTATAAAAGTGATGGTATTTATTTGAAAAACGTATTCTCTTAAATTAACCATACATCTAAATATCGTGCTATAAATCAAAAGTGTGCATGTGGGGTAGGTCGTTACCCCGTGAATGTTCAACAGGTACATATGCTAGTTATCGATAATACGGTTATATTAAAGCTCATGGTATTTTTCTGAAAAAGTTCATTTATATGATCATTGGACAAGAAATTTTCGTTACATGAAAAGGCAATTGATGTGCATATTACACTGAAGTGATATTAGAGAATTCGTATGAATTTTTAAATATGGCAAAGTGACAAAATTTAGTTTAATATTTAGAATATATGTTAACTCCGCTTTTGTCGATATATTTAAAAATTATTTTGAAGTGAAAAGAGAGAGAGAGAGATGAAGGGACTTACCGGTTGAGTAGTGCTAAAAAGAGGATAAAAAAGGGATTGGGGGCTTCATGACGTCGCGGTAGGTCTGAAAACAACTCCGATCTTCAACGAAAGAGGCCTGATCGCTAACTCCTCTTTGACCAGTCTTAACTCCACTTGTATTTAGAAGTTTTGAGGATTTTTGATAGAATTTCATAATATGGGAGAGCTAGGGAAAATGTGTGGTATTTATAGTGAAAAATTTAGGGTTTGGGAATTAAAAAATTAGATTAAAAGAATTAAAATTGGTGTTAAATGATGAATTGAATGGTCATAGTTTAATTGCAGGGAAATCAAACAGTGTAGGGGAGTCGAAGGGACTTGTGTGCAAAACACGGAGACGATTGGCGCAAGGTGGACCATCGGCGGTGGCAATTAGAGGAAAATAGGCGGTCATATTTTTTCCAAATGCCTCGAGATTCGTACCACGTGGTTTAATCTGTGTTTACTCCTCATTGCGCCTGTTTGGTTTTTCTGAAACCTTTCGATTCTCTGTGAATTGCACATGCAACTCTTGGGATTCGGAAAAATTAAAAAGAAAAATCTTAAAAATAATTGAGCCTGAGGGGATTCGAATACCCCAGGCTATGTCACAGTAGTGTAGATACTTTACTAGTGAGCTACAAGTTGTTTCTTACTTTTATTAAACAAATTTAACTTATAACTCTACAACATACTGAAATACCCTTTCTATATAATAAACAATTAATTTTGTACAGGGATTTCAGAATCGTTACATTCTACCCTTCTTATTAAAATTTTATCCTTGAAATTTAAATAAAGGACTAATTTTCAAATAGCTGAGGGTATCGTGCATGCATATCGTCTTCTTGTTCCCATGTCGATTCTCCTGACGAATCTTTTCTCCATATCACCCGGACGAAGTTCACTTCCTTATTCCGTAAGGTCTTCATCTTTCGATCCAAGATCCCGACTGGCTACTGCTCACAAGTCAAATCGGTCTGTACAGTGAGCTCTGAGTGATCAAGTATATGACTGGGGCCGCTCACATATCGTCGTAGTTGGGATATGCGGAACACATTATGTTCTCCTTCCAATGAGGGTGATAGTGCCAAACGGTATGCCACTTCTCCAACTCGTTCAAGTATGTTGAATGGTCCGATGTACCTTGGATTGAGTTTACCCCTCTTACAAAACATATCACTCCTCTATTCGGAGAGATCTTCAGGAACACATGCTCTCCAGGTTGGAACTTCAGGTGTAGACGCTTTGCATCTGCCCAATGTTTCTGTCGGTCTTGGACTACGCGCATCTTTTTCCTGATCGTGCGAACTACATCCACAGTTTCCACGATCATTTCTGGTCCAAGGAGTTCACGATCTCCAACCTCGTCCCAACTCAACAGGGAACAACACTTCCGTCTGTAGAGTGCTATGAATGGTGCCATCCCAATGTTTGCCTGGTAGCTGTTGTTATATGAAAACTCTACAAGATGTAGGTGATCTTCCCACAAACTTCAGAAGTCTAACATACAAGCTCTCAGCATGTTTTCGAGGATCTGAATTGTTCGCTCGGACTGTCCGTCTGTTTGTGTGGTACGCCGTGCTGGAATTCAGGCTCGTTCCCAGGTTAGCTTGCAGACTCTACCAAAATTGTGATCGGAATCTCGTATCACGATCGAAGACGATGTAAACAGGTACTCCATGTAATCTCACAATCTCCTGCATGAGTTTATGCGTAATCTTGAAGGTATAAATCATACTTTAGATTTATACTCACCTCCATATACTTCCTTACTAATGTTTCGGTTGACTGGCCAACTCGGAATGGAATAAAGTGAGCCGACTTGGTGAGTTGATCCACAATAACCCAAATCGCGTCGTTACCCTTCGTGCTACGAGGGAGAGCAGCCATGAAGTCTATGGTAATGTGCTGCCATTTCCATTCCGGGATTGGTAACGGCTGAAGTAGACCAGCAGTTCTGTGATGTCCAGCCTTCACTTACTGACATACTAGACACTTTGCTACGCTCCTTGCTACTTCTCGGTTCATTCTTGTTTCCTCCAATCAGAGCAAAGCTCTGTTTTGAATTTCAAAATTCAAAAATTGAAGCAACGCTTCAGATCTTGTGCGCTGTGCGCCGCATGTCAAAAGAAGAACGCCAGCACCAGGAGCGCTGCGCCCTAGGCAGCGCACCCCCAATCAGAGCAAAGCTATGTTTCAAAATTCAAAATTTAAAAGTTGAAGCAACTCTTCAGATCCAGCGCTCTGCGCTGCGCTCTGCGCTGCGTGCCACGTGTCAAACACAGGTGCGCTAGCGCAGTTACGCTGCGCTCTGCGCTGCGTGCCACGTGTCTAACACAGGTGCGCTAGCGCAGTTGTGTTGTGCTCTGCGCTGCGCGCCACGTGTCGAACGTAGGTGCGCTAGCGCAAGGTGCGCCGGCGCTGGAATTAAAAATTCCCCCACCATCAGATCAAAAGATCTACTATTAATTAATTAGAACTAAAGTTCTGTTATGGAAAGATTTTTTTCAATCTTATTAAAATAAGAAGATTATCTTCTGTAAAACAGAAGCCTTAGGATCAAAGATCCAGCGGTGGGAAATATTCCCAAATCAATCAGAGAAAGATCTCTTAAAACTGATTTAACAAATCATTTGGCCCTATATAAAGGACCCTAGACTTCAAGTCTAAAAGAGAGAGAATACAGAAGAGAGAGAAGATAGAAAAAAGAGAGAAAAAAGCCCTCTGCAAAAGAAGAGAAGACTCTTAGAAAAAAGAAGATTTTTCTTCATCTTCAAGGTAAAAAAAGAACCATGTTCTTGAATAATAGAGATGAAACCATCTCGTAAAAAGAAGAACCATCTTCTAAAAAGATCAGAGATTTAAGAAAAAGACCAAGGTCTTTAATAAAAAAAAAAAGATCAAAAAGATCTAATCATAAACAGACTAAAAGAAGTATTTTACTTCATTCACAGATCTTTTGATCTATAAAGGCAGAGCCTTTTATAAAAACAAGAACTTTTGTTCTTGGATCTTGAGGCAAAGCCTCCTTAGAAGAACATAAATTTGTTCTTTGATCTTAAAATTGATCAGATGCGCTTTGCGCTATTGAAAAGTGCCTTGCACTCATGAATTGCGCCCTTGCGCTCATTGGACCGGCGCTTTGCGCCAAAACTTGCCACGTGTCAACCAGAGACACAATCTGCGCTTTGCGCTTCTAAAACAGAGCACTGCGCTCATGGGCTGGCGCTTAGCGCCAAGCGCGCCACGTGTCACTTACTGGTGTGCCAACAGACTAGCGCAATACGCTCATAAATTAAAAGCGCAATGCTCTAACAAACTAGCGCTTAGCGCTAAGCACGACACGTGTCCTCTTTGTGTGCGCTACTCGACAGGAGCGCAATGCGCTCTTTGACTGGCGGAAAGCGCCTGGCGTGCCACGTGGCGCACTGTCAGAACACAATTTGTTTCTGATACAAGACAAAAATATCAGAGCCCAATGCCTTGCATTATTAAAAAGGCTGAGCTCAAATAAAGGCTTAATAGCCAGAACAAAAATAAAATGTTAAAACATTTTAATTGGACTTAGCCCAATGGCCATAAGTCCTCAACTTATGTTGAAATGAGCACATCTGCTCTTTCAACCAACTCACCTTGGTTCAAGGGTACATCTCTTCACTTCTTTGATATTTGTTGTTGTAATTCCTCAACGTCTTCAAAGAGGTGACGGGTCCCGACAACCACACATTTCATGGACTGTGGGGTCCTTAAACTCATGGACTATGATGTCCTTAACCTCGACCGTGATGTCTTAAAACTAACATCGGACTGTGAGGTCCTTAAACTCCACGGACTATGATGTCCTTAACCTCGACCGTGATGTTTTATAACTAACATCGGACTGTGAGGTCCTTAAACTCCACGGACTATGATGTCCTTAACTTCGACCGTAATGTCTTAAAACTAACATCGGACTGTGAGGTCCTTAAACTCATGGACTATGATGTCCTTAACCTTGACCGTGATGTCTTAAAACTAACATTGGACTGTGGGGTCCTTAAACTCACGGACTATGATGTCCTTAACCTCGACCGCGATGTCTTAAAACTAACAATAGACCGTAATGTTCTTAAACTAATCGACCGCAATGTCACTAAACTGAACAATAGAGCCCAATTGCTCTCTTGTTGGATCTAAACGATCCCGTTAAGTTGATCTTAATCTAAAATGGGACTAACGTATCCTTAACAAATGTTTAAGTTGATCTTAGTCTCAAATGAGGCTAACGTATCCTTAAACCCAACCCCCCAAACCCAAATCTAAGAAAGATACGGATTTGGACTAGTCCACGCCCTACGGGCGATGACATAAATTAGTCCCCGTATACAATCCACGGGCAACCACAAACAAAACAAACACCCACGACACGAAGTGACCATCTGGAGAAGGAGAAAGTTGTTACCGCAATGCGGTAGCGTAATTAACTGCAGGGGCTTACTCCTGTAAGGAAGAGCGTCCCCACAATCAAAAACCCCTCAAACAAGGGGGAATCTGACGAAGTCTGCTAAATCGGCCGCATCCGTTTAAACCTTCGATATACGGTGCCATAAATCAACTTGGCATCTTCGGAGAGGTGGACGGATACCACTAATTAGCATCTGCCCCGAATATCAGGCAAGACGGACCCACGCGGTCGCGTCTCTGTATTCGGCGGGGAACGGATTCTGGCACGCCCGGTGGGACCTTTTCCTCTTTCCAATCCACACTTCGTGTGTCGTGTTCCCGAAAGAATCGCGGTTTGACATGGTCGCATGTGGATTTGAGATACTTAGATTTGGTGCCTTGCTCCGTGCAGAAGACAGAAGATCAATGGCTTCAAACTGCGTTAACTGCAACTGCAACTCTCGCTCCATCCCGTCCGGAGGAGTGACTTACGGGCCCCAAGCGGCCTCCATCTTCGCTATGCCGGTGGAACAGGTGACTCAGGCCACCACTGGGCTATTTTTTGGGACTATGCTCTCACCGATGAGCTTCGGCACCCCTGTACCAACACCAGAAGCTCCCAAGAAGTCGGTCTTTGATCGGCTTGCTACTACCATGACCCCTTTCAATGGGTCGTTCAGCTCCAGCTCCTCGGTCTTCGCGAGATTAGGCCAAAGTTCATGTGGGCCCATGATGAAGCCTGCAATCCCAGAAAAGGTTGTTCCGAAGAGGATAGCCATCCCTGCTCCTGAAGTCGTCAAGGCGGCTTCTCCTGCTAAAGGGTCGGTTTTTACAAGACTGACTGTTCCGACTCCCACTACGGTTCCCGTCCCCGCTCAGAAGTCTGTTTTTGACCGATTGGATACTGCTTCTCAACGGACATCTGTCTTCAAGAGCCCTCACCTGGATAGGGGGCAAGACAAAGCCATTCCCATCACCGAACCCACACCGTCGGCTCGACACCCGCAGAGTAAGGAAGGATGGGGGCAACTCCCCCTCTGGGCTAACTCCACCAGCCCCAATGGTGGAAGTCAATGCTGTTGTTCCAACTGGGAACAGCTTCGAGCTGCTTAATAGGGTGCGCAGGAATTCACCCTCTGCAGTGCTGAAGAGATCTCCTCCACCCGCGGAGAATGCACCGAAGGCGAGGCCAGAACAACCCCCTCAGCGGCTGTCCTCCAAAATTTACAAGGTCTGGCGACAGGTTCAAGATTCAGTAATTGATCAAGATTACTCTTGCCGAGAGGAAAAGGTAAAGGTCCAGCGAGAAGATAACCATCCTTTCAAGCCACAAAAGGCGACAACTACCTGGGTGCCCACTGCAACGGCTCCTTCAACGTCAATCACCCAAAAGAGAAGGAGGCCAGAGAAAGCCCCTGTGACTGTGGCAGGCCACAAAGACGCTGAACCCAAACGCCCCAAGTCTGGGGGCATAATGGTGCATACTGTTTACATGGCTTCCGGAAAAGAGGAAAGCCGCGCTTCGACGGGTCACCGACCGCTCACTCGATCCGTAACAAAAGCCCAGGAGCAGCAACAGAAGCTTCAAGAAATGCTGACGCAAATGGCCACACTCACCGGGCCAAAAGAAAGCCCGGAGGCGTCATCAGAGCAGCGTCATGAACAAGAAACCGATGCTGACTTCCTCCGCAGAGTCCTCGAAAAGAAGGACAGAGAAGCAGCAGAACAAGCTGCCAACATAAAACGAATGTCGCTTCTCTTCTAAGACATGGTCGGGATGATGTTACAGCCGGATCCTCCAGCTGAAGACCCTCTGATCATTATTGAAGATGACCGAGCGGAGACATCAAATCCCCTTTCGGCTTGTTCAGCAGCCAAAGAGGAGACCATCTCAAAAGCTGTGATCGATGATTATATTGCTCAGCAAATACGAGCTCACCAGGCAAATGAAGCGGATGGCTAAATTGTCAAGACCGGACGACCCTATCCGGGCTGGTATGACCAAATAAGTTATCCGCCGGGATATACAATCCCCAAATTCCATGTGTATAACGGGACAGGGAATCTACATCAACATGTCGCTCAGTTCAGGGCTCTTTGTGGCAACACCGGCGGCGATGATAAACTTTTGCTCCGCCAATTCGTCTGCAGCTTATCGGAAACGGCGTTTGAGTGGTACTCCGAACTTCCAAACGACTCCGTCAAAACTTTCGCAGAGATGGAGTTGTTATTCACCCAGCGATTCGCGAGTGCTAGTGAACGCACCCCAATAATGGCATTGATCAATACCAGGGTGAAGCCGGGTGAGACGTGGGTTCAGTACGCAATCCGATGGCGGAATCTGTGGTCAAAATGCGAACAACGCATTGAAGAAGCACCAGCGGTGAGCATGTTCGTGGGCACCCTAGACCCTCATACAACTATTTCACAGTTCATGATGTTCTTCAAACCGACCACGTTCCAAGTTTTAATCGACAAGCTAGCCCAAATAGACCAGATGGGTCATAGACCGTCTCCTTCAAAGACGGATCCTCGAAATGAAAAGGGGAAAGGAAAAGCAACTTTCGTCGCCAATACTTAACAACAGCCGAGCAACTTAAAGCCGGTTGTTCGCCAAAACAACGTGCGTCCACGCCCATCCCTCGAGGAGAGACTGGGACGACCTTACTCGTTTCCCCAGGAAAAAATGAGGAGGCTGTTCGAGCTAGCAGTGCGCAACAGACTCATCAATTTGCCGGATCCAAAACGTCTGTTGCAGCCAGGCGATATCAACAATCCTAATTACTGCCCTTACCACCAAGCAGTAAGCCATCCAATCGAAGATTGCTTCATTTTCAAAGGCTGGATTGAGGACCAATACCAACAAGGCAAGTTCGCATTATCCGAAAACTTGAAGGTGAACCCGCCACAACCGCACACTCCTAAGAAGATGGACACACCGGGGGCATCATGCTCTTTTATAGGGGAAGCTCCATGAGAAATTGTTCTTTCGGCAAAAACTAAAAGAGTGCTGAAAAATCTTCAAACATGTCCGACCTATGAACCTGTGACCGAAACGTCGCTAAACTACTACAAAACCGCGGCGTCCCCAGACTAACGTAAAAAAAAAGGTATTCCCATAAGCAAAATGGGCACGGATGAAAACCCGAAAGGGCTCCGTGAGTAAAAACAGCAGGGCTACCGGCGAGTTTTGTGAAAAACCCGAAAGGGCGCAACCTCGTTAGAATAAAAAAAAAGAGAAAAAACGGTATGTCCATAAGCAGAAAGGGCACGGATGAAAACCAAAAAGGGCTCCGTGAGTAAAAACAGCAGGGCTACCGGTGAGTGTTTGTGAAAACCCGAAAGGGCGCAACCTCGTTAAAAGACACTTGCAAGGTACTCTCTACTTTGTAAGGAGAAACCACCTGCGTGAGATCCTTACGACCCACAAGGAGCAACACATTTAGGAATCCTCATGATTCCTAAGGAGAAATTACACTTGCGAGATCCTCACGACTCGTGAGGAGAACCTTCTTATAAGACCCTCACGGCTCATAAAATTTGAAAGGCTTAACCTATAGGGATCTGAACCTGTTCTTAAGCAGCCCCCAAAACCTCTAATACCGCCCTACAAGCGGCTCAATGCTAACCCTTGTATACAATCCACGGGCGCGAATAAACATTTCCCTAACAAAGTCCCACCCGTGACTAGAGATATGTTCGCACGGTATAAAAAAAACCCTTGTGAGTCCTCTCGACTTATAAGGAGAAAACACTCTTGTAAGATCCATACGACTTATAAGAGAACATACATTTAGAAGTCCTCACGATTCCTAAGGAGAAAACGCGTCTATGAGATCTTCACGACTCCTAAGGAGAAAACGCGCCTACGAGATCCTCACGACTCGCAGGGAGAAATACCTTTATGAGACCCTTACGGCTCATGAAGTCAAAAGCCTTAGTCGACAGGATCCTAACCCTGTTTGCCAAGCCACCTTTGTTCGACATCGACAGAGGCAAATGATGATTCGCTCCTGGCAATATTCCAGTTGTAGCGGTGCTGATGCCGAAAATCGGTGTTTAGTTCCAAGCTTGCAGCAAAAAAAAAAAAGCGAGCCACACATGCATACGAAATAGCCGAAATGAAATGATGGGGCGACTTGCAAATAAAATCAGCAAGTAAAAATGTATGCATGCAAAATAGCCGAAATGATTGGACAAGTCGCAATAAAAAGCAGCGAGTAAAAATAAAACAAATAGCCGAAATGATTGGGCACCGCGAAAAATAGTCGAAATGATTGGGCAATCGCGACTTTCACGATACAAAAAGCTGAAATGATAGAGCATCGCGGAAAGATAAAAAATATAATACATATAAAATGAAAATTTTGCCCTACAAGTGAGATCACATCGATCCCTGTATACAATCCAGGGGCACAAACAAAGTGGGAACTATATAATCCCACCAGGCTCCATCAGAAAGAGAGCCAAGTCTCGACGGTCACATCTGCATCCCAGAAGGCCAACAACAACGTTCCTCCTTATGCCAGCAAGGCACGAAGCGACACAACGAAACAAAGCGGAGTAACGCCAAAATCCCAGCTCCACCTCAGCATTCGTCTCGTTACAGCAGACGCAATATCAACAACGGCGTTCTTTCGCAGTCCAGAAGGATACAGATGCAACGTCAACAAAAGACCTCACGGTCAAAACAAAACGAAGCGAAGGCAAAATTCCTAGCTTCAGGGCCTTGACGGTAACTCATATAAAACCTGAAAGACTACCGGAGATCATCCCACATGGAGTGGTCACCACCTCGACGTTCGTCTCGATACAGCAGACGAGATATGACTACAGCGTCCTTCCTCCAACAGGATTCGGACACGCCAAAGCAAACGAAGCGAAGGCCAAATTCCAAGCTTCAGGGTCTTGACGGTAACTCATATAAAACCTGAAAGACTATCGGAGATCATCCCAAACCAGTGCGGAGTGGTCACCACCTCGACATTCGTCTCGATACAGCAGACGAGTTGTCACCACAGCGTTCTTCCCTCAGCAGGATTCAGACGCAACAATCAAACAACGAAGCAAAGGCCAAATTCCTAGCTTCAGGGTCTTGACGGCAACTCATATAAAACCTGAAAGACTATCGGAGATCATCCAACACCAGCATGGAGTGATCGCCACTTTGACGTTCGTCTCGATACAGCAGACGCGATGTCACCCCAGCGTTCTTCCCCCAGCAGGATTCAGATGCAACAATCAAACAACGAAGCAAAGGCCAAATTCCTAGCTTCAGGGTCTTGACAGCAACTCATATAAAACCTGAAAGACTATCGGAGATCATCCCATACCAGCATGGAGTGATCGCCACCTCGACATTCGTCTCGATACAGCAGACGCGATGTCACCCCAGCGTTCTTCCTCCAGCAGGATTCAGACGCGACAATCAAACAATGGAGCCACGGCAAAATCCCTAGTTCCAAGCCTCGACGGTTCACCCGCAACCTAGAGACAACCGTGACATTCGTCTCGTTACAGCAGACGCAATGCTAGCAAAATGAAGCAAAGGCCAAATTCCTAGCTTCAGGGTCTTGACGGCAATTCATATAAAACCTGAAAGACTATTGGAGATCATCCCACACCAGCACGGAGTGGTTATGACTCATCGGAGCTCTCCAAAATGAACCTAACCTCAAGTAAAAAGCGGCATGGCAAAATTCCTAACGCTTGATCTTCTGACGGTCAAACTGCCTAAGAAGATTGCTTGAAGACGTCTTGTCCAGCCCCCGAAGGGATCAGAGACACGACATTCGCAAGGCTACTCGAACAACAAGATTGCCTATCGAGGGATACATCAGCCAACACGACGGTACGACAGGCAAAACCCTAGTACCACAGACCCTAACGGACCTCTGTCGTAAAGAGCAATGGTTAACTGTAACGTTAGGATATTCTTGCGAGAACTTCTCGATTCGTCTCGACTCATGAGGAAATTAGTGTCCTTGCGAGAACTCCTCGATTCGTCTCGACTCGTAGGGAAAAGCCTTAGGCAGCGGGGATTAAAAAACCTGTTTCCTAAGCACTGGGGCCCTGCAAGTCGGTCCAAAACGGACTCTTGCATACTATTCACGGACCACACTCTCCAAAGTCGAATTTCGACAAGGAGGGAAACAATCACTTATGAGTCCTCTCGACTTGTAAGGGAGAAAATTCTCTTGTGAGATCCTTATGACTCTCAAGAAAAAACGCACTTAGGAATCCTCACGATTCCTAAGGAGAAAATACACCTACGGGATCCTCTCGGCCGGTAGGGAGAAAATTCTTTATGAGACCCTCACGGCTCATAAAGTTGAAAAGTCTTAGGTGATAGATCCTAACCCTGTTTTCTAAGCCATCACCACTCTACAAAGAATCCAAGATTGACAGCTATATGCTATCTACAGATCGCACTTGCTAAAATCACATGGCAATAACACAGCAAGGAGAAGAAAGCAACAGTATAACAAAAAAAATGTCTTTATTCATGAACTCAATTGAATACAAGATACATCATATAAAGGAATAAAAAAATAGATACATATTATTCAGAGATTACAAGTGCATAATTGATACAAAGGCAGCTACTAAGAAGGAAGCGTTTTCAACAAGTCCGTGAGCTGCTCTCGCACTTCTTTCAGTGCCTTCTCATGATCAGCCGCCGCGGCTAGCTCCGCTTCGATTCGAGTCCTTTGCTGCAAGAATGATGAAATCTTCTCATCAATTTCCCGTTGGGCAGCTTCGTAACTCTGCATAACCCGCTTGATAGAGTCAAGCTTCTGTCTCAATATAAGCCCGTCCGAGATACATTGCTGCAAGGTGTCAAAGACAGCTCTCAGTTGTGCGACGTTCGCTTCGACCTGGGCACGCAACCGGACAGACTCAGCGGAAGCCTCCTCACATTCCTTTCGCCTCAAGGTCGCTTCTTGTTCGAAATGGCGGAGGAAGGACGCACTCTGCTCGACCCATGTGGCCCGCTGGGAGTTCAAAGCCTGAGTCTCAGGGGCAAGACGCATAAGTTCAAGCTGATGCAGACAGGCCTCGATCTTCCTGCAGTGACTAACCCAAGACTCGACGACACCTTCATTATGGAAATTTACATGCGTCGCCAGCATCGGACTGACCTCGGCAGCGAAATCTGCGGCAGATGTAGAAGCTTCCGCGTCAAGCTCCTCGACGTATTCGCTCAACATGCGCAGACTCGTCACAGCACCCTTTGAGGATGGATGTCTGGAGAAGGGGCCTGCCGGCATCATAATGCGAGATTCGAAAGAGGCCGGAGTCGAAGCGATCGCTACAAAACAAATCACAATTAGATGACGGATCTAGAAATATAAGAGATTCATGAACAATGGAATTTACTATACCAGTTGCAGCAGGTGGCAAAGCCGGGAGGACCGGTGGCGCAACTGATCTCTTATCTCCTCCTTCAATCTGTAGTACTGCAATCAAGGCAAAGAAGAACCAGAAATAATTTCATTATCGGTAAAAGAAAGAGCATTAATTGAAAACTGTATTCACCAGCGCCACTGGATGAAGCAATCTCCGACGGGAAGGAAAAGTGGGGATGCGACAGCTGGTACAGGTGGTCAAAAAGGACTCCCGCAAAAATGCGATAACGCAACGTCAGTACATGAATTATACAACCGAGAGATAAGACAAATGGGTCACAAATCCATACCTTCCAGCATCTGCGACGGTACGAGAGAAGGTAGAGAGGTGGTCACCATCAGGGCGGTAACTGACGGCACTGTCTCGAGTAGCTCGACATCAGCACTAGCCACACCTGCATTAGAAACAAGATAAAACTTGTTAGGAAAGATTGAAGAATAAAAAGAAGGGCGGTAACCTAAAATCTACCTGAAGAGTCGCCAGCCGGAGCCGTGACGAGGACGTCACTTGATTCAGCAACGGCGTCTCCCTCCTCCATCAGGGTGGCCTCACCTCCCGTCGCCTCGTCCTTTGACTCCATGAGAGCCGTTGTCACGCTTGCGACGCCAGGAGACGATAAAGAACCGTAGGCAGAAAGAGCGATGATCGGAGCAGTGCCCGACTCTTGAGAAAGAGCGGCCACATCGGACCCAGCGATTGCACCCGTTTCGCTCGCTACCACTTCGGGCTCAGTAATTGCAGCCGTCTCATCCACCGCTGCTTCAGGCTCGGCCATGGTAGCTGTCTCGTTGGCCACTACCTCGAGCCCGGCAATTGCGACCACATCGCCTGCCACCGCCCCGGGTTTGGGAATAGCAGCTACCTCCTCCACCGCTCTCTCAGGCTCAGCGGTCGCCGCCACTTCTTCAGGAAGACTCGGCTATGCAAATATAAGATATATGAGAACTGATAGTTTAAAACTTTGACAACGGAGTCTCAAGGCACATTACCTGGAGTTGATTTACCGTTTGCTTCCCGAGCCGCATGTGCCGCCCGTCTGTGAGCAGTAGACAAGGCAACCGGAGACTCCTCTGAAGGAGTAGCAGCAGGAGTAACAGCGCTCGAACCAGCTCCCGCAGCTAAAGAAGCATTACGCTCCCTTGCTGCGCGCCTCCGGCTCTTCCTTTCCTCCCAAGCCGTCAAAATAGACCTTTTAGAAGCCTCCTTCAACAGGACGTCGTCGTCCGCATTCAGGGTTACCTCTGGAGCCGTCATGGCTTCCGTCATCGGTTTTTTAAGTAAGGCCTCTTGCGGCAGTGCCGAATAGGCCGGGACTTCGGTGGCTGGCCCAGGAAGAGTCTCCGCGTCACCTTACGGGATCGGCGTTGTGATCCCTGCGATAAGACAAAGAAAGGGTTAGATTACTCATAAGAAACAGGAATAGGAACATGGTGAACCGAAATGTACCGATACCTAAGGATGCTCGAAGTCGTTCCTCTTCCTCGAAAGTCTTGAGAGAAGCAGCGAGAGCTTCTTCGGTAGAAATGCCTGTTAAAGAAGGAAAAGCATCAGTCAAAACACGATAATAGAAATACGACGCAATGACGAAAAAATACGGCTAATGATTACTTGATCGCGCGAGGTTAGCCAACCCCTCTTTGCGTCTTGCCAATCGCTCGGAAGCTGCGATGGCAGCCGCCAGATCAGTGTCACTGGTGGCATAAATAGGCCATCGTTAGTCCCGTACTCACTCAAGCCCTCGCTGTAAGGAGCATGAGGTTCCTGACCAAATACAACGTCAGCAGAGAGGATCGACTTCTTCTTCCTCTTCGCAGCCAAAACCAGCTTGCGCTTCATGGGCACTTTGGGACGGCGAGTCCCGATATTCGAGCCCACGCCAGATTCGGGTGAAGCTACGGTTACCGTCTCCACGAGAGCACGGAGCACTGAGGGCACGTCCACCGTCTCCACAGGAGCATGGGGCAATCCACGCGTGGGGCTTAGCACACATGGAGGCTCAATTGCAGCAACCCCTCTTAACGGAGGAGGGACAGCGATCCGTTGCTTCAAAGGGACGTTGCGATCGCTGGCAGGGGACGCACTCTTGCGATCGAGCAGCAGCCGCCTCTCTTCCCTTATGACAACGCCCATCGCATATTGATCCCAGGCCCCGTGTATGTTAAGGGCCCTCGGAATGCAACTCGGCTCGCTAATAAAGAAGTGGGAGCCCGTATTTAACCGCATAAAGTGATGCAGTGCACTCCGTTTTCTCTCTCTGGTGGCAGCAGGTTCTTCCAAGAACGCCTCCAGTGGAACCCCCTGGTTATAACTCAGCTGCTGGGCAAAATGATAGGGATTATAGCTCATAAAAAGCACTGCATCATTTTGCCTGAATACTAGAAAGCCCGGCCTAATGGAGTATAGGTGTAGAATCTCCCGGGCTTTCAACACGGAGGCCCCGTCCTTAAAAGAGTCGCGCAATGCCAGCACCGTCTTGGAAGTTTCCTGGCCGATTGTCAGGACTTTGTCCGTGAAAGACATACCAGCCCTGACCGTGCGCGGACGAAGAAGCAAGCCCCTAGCCTCCCGCTGAGACGGATTCACGATAGAAGCGTCGACCAGCCGCATAATTCTTGGGAATCTGCACTTCTCGAAAAACGAGGGCCTTTTATGAATACCAAATACCCCGAGCACGTGTATTTCCATCCACGAAGTAAAGTAGTGCATCGGGAAGTTGGCGGCATGCACCCCCGGTTCAGTTGTATCTGCCGCCATGCTAAGACCATGGTACAGGTGGGCCATCCCGGCAATCCCAATAGCCACTTGTATCCCGGCCACCATTCGATGCGCTGGGTAGAAAATGGACGGCCTCATATAGCGAGGGTTCATAGGGAGCGCGAACCAGCATAACCACAGCCCAAGAAACCCAAGGAAGAACGCCTCCTCGTCAATGCCGGGAGCGGCGATTTCTGACAGAGGAATGATCGCGGCATCAGGGAGGAAAAAGCCCTTCTGATCATCTTCCAAGACTGGTCGATGGTCCAAGCCAAAGCCGAAGGGGTCGTCGAGCTTGGCAAATTTTTCGCCTCATTGCGATAGAATCTCCGGGCGAAGAAACCGGGCAATGAAGTCTGCGAAACTGACCCCCCGGCCTCCGGATTCCAGGAAGAGACTCTAGTACATATTCAACACCTTTATCAGACTCGGAAACTGGTGCTGAATGGCGTTCTCCGGCGTTAGGCCCATCACCACTGGCTTGGTGGTGAAAACGTATTCATCCGGAGGGAGCAGCTCCTCATAGTGCTCCCCCTCACCGGCAGACCGGAAATCTCAGCAAATTCTTCTAAGAAGATGGAAACTTCTCTGTCCAGTAGAAGAAAGGTATAGGTTGGGATGTTCCATTGCTCCAAGAACGCCTTAATCCACCATGTCGGAGGAGCAGAATATTGGAACAATGAAGCGTAAACCGCAGGATATAGGCCGAGCTTCAGCAAGTGCGTTTTCTTCGCCGACAAAATGCACCTGGCCCACTGCAAATACTCGGCCGAGTGTCGGGGAGTCAACCCGATGTTGTAAGGTTGTCCCCAAGGGCGTGACTCGCCCTGGCATATGCGCCGCCCCAAAGTATCCAAAGCCGCCGGCAGCTGCATGGGTATGGCGGCAATCGAAGGTTAGAGAAGACCCTCCGAAATCCAATTGACAACCTCCACGGCATAGTTCACCGGGGGTGCATCTGCATACGAAATCGATGAGATCGGATCCTACGGCGTCGCACAAGAGAAGCTTCGACGACCTTTGATTATCTGGTCGTACCACATACCCCACAGGTGAAGGTTTTTATGTTCCGGATCATAGTCTCTAATGAGCGCGAGAACCTCCCGGTCCACCGGTGCCTCAGAGAATCCTCCCTCTGAACGGAAAAACGGGAAAGAAAGATCGGAAGACATGTCGGCACTTTAAAATTCGTACCACACTGCAATGCAGTGGAAAGGGGACCAAAGGTGGGCCCACAAAATCCAGATGACAATGCATCAATTAATAAAACAGCCTCATCATTGGATGAGACTGTCAATTAATGAGGAAATCCTCAAAGATTTTTCTCATTGTATGAGAAATCCCTCGGGAAAAAGAGAAAATCTCCCTTTGAGAGCAAAGCTCTGTAACAGAGTGACACTTGTCAAACTCTGGTCATGAAGGAATAAAATTCCTTAAAGAGCCTAGCTCTGTAATGATGATGGAAAATCCATCAAAGATCAATTAAAATTAAAATTAATTCTTGAGAATTAAAATTCTGGGATCTTAAAGATCCATGAAAAAACTCTTAAGAGTTCTTCATCAAAAGATCAAAAGATCTACATATTATCAAAAGAGCAGAGCTCTGATGCATGGGATATGAAACCCCAAGAAAAGATCTGTTTAGATCTATGGGTCATGAGAGCAAGGCTTTATTAATGAAACCCTAGAAGGGTTTTCTTTAGATCAAAGATCTATGAAGAGTAAGGCTCTGTTAATGGGTAAAAACCCTAATTTATTAAAATTAATTTAATTTTACCTAAGTTTTGTAGAGTTCTAACTCTTGAAAATTCTTCAACAGAAGAGCAAGGCTCTGAATAAAAATTCTTAAGAAAAAGATGGTAATCATCTGAGGACCAAAGGTCCTATTTATAGGCACTGAACCGCCTCCTCAACTTCTGAGTTGATCCAAAGGCTCAGATGTTGCCACCGCTGCACTCATGTATGCGCAACGGTGGGGGGCATTTGTTTCCCCCAATCAGAGCAAAGCTCTGTTTTGAATTTCAAAATTCAAAAATTGAAGCAACGCTTCAGATCCTGTGCGCTGTGCGTTGCGCGCCGCGTGTCAAAAGCAGACACGCCAGCGCCAGGAGCGCTACGCCCTAGGCAGCGCAACCCAAATCAGTGCAAAGCTTTGTTTCAAAATTCAAAATTTAAAAGTTGAAGCAACGCTTCAGATCTAGCGCTCTGCGCTGCGTGCAATGTGTCAAACACGGGTGTACTAGCGCAGTTGCGCCGTGCTCTGCGCTGCGCGCCACGTGTCAAACACGGGTGCGCTAGCGCAGTTGCGCCGTGTTCTGCTCTGCGGGCCACGTGTCTAACACGGGTGCGCTAGCGCGGTTGCGCCGCGCTCTGCGCTGCGCGCCACGTGTCGAACGTAGGTGCGCTAGCACAAGGTGCGCCGGCGTTGGAATTAAAAATTCCCCTACCATCAGATCAAAAGATCTACTATTAATTATTTAGAACTAAAGTTCTATTATGGAAAGATTTTTTTCAATCTTATTAAAACAAGAAGATTATCTTCTGTAAAACAGAAGCCTTAGGATCAAAGATCTAGCGGTGGGAAATATTCCCAAATCAATCAGAGAAAGATCTCTTAAAACTGATCTAACAAATCATTTGGCCCTATATAAAGGACCCTAGACTTCAAGTCTAAAAGAGAGATAATACAGAAGAGAGAGAAGATAGAAAAAGAGAGAAAAAAGCCCTCTGCAAAAGAAGAGAAGACTCTTAGAAAAAAGAAGATTTTTCTTCATCTTCAAGGTAAAAAAAGAACTATATTCTTGAATAAAAGAGATGAAACCATCTCGTAAAAAGAAGAACCATTTTCTAAAAAGATCAGAAATCTAAGAAAAAGACCAAGGTCTTTAATAAAAAAGAAAAGATCAAAACGATCTAATCATAAAAAGACTAAAAGAAGTATTTTACTTCATTCACAGATCTTTTGATCTATAAAGGCAGAGCCTTTTATAAAAACAAGAACTTTTGTTCTTGGATCTTGAGGCAAAGCCTTCTTAGAAGAACAAAAATTTGTTTTTTGATCTTAAAATTGATCAGATACGCTTTGCGCTATTGAAAAGTGCCTTGCACTCATGAATTGCGCCCTTACGCTCATTGGACCGGCGCTCAGCGCCAAAACTTGCCACGTGTCAACCAGAGACACAATCTATGCTTTGCACTTCTAAAACAGAGCACTGCGCTCATGGGATGGCGCTTAGCGCCAAGCGCGCCACGTGTCACTCACTAGTGCGCCAACAGACTAGCGCAATGTGCTCATAAATTAAAAGCGCGATGCGCTAACAAACTAGCACTTAGCGCTAAGCACGACACGTGTCCTCTTCGTGTGTGCTACCCGACAGGAGCGCAATGAGCTCTTTGACTGGTGCAAAGCTCCTGGTGCGCCATGTGGTGCACTGTCAGAACACAATTTGTTTCTGATACAAGAAAAAATGTCAGAGCCCAATACCTAGCATTATTAAAAGGGCTGAGCTCAAATAAAGGCTTAATAGCCAGAACAAAAATAAAATGTTAAAACATTTTAATTGGATTTAGCCTAATTCTGGTCATAAGTCCTCAACTTATGTTGAACTGAGCACATCTGCTCTTTTAACCAACTCACCTTGGTTCAAGGATACATCTCTTCACTCCTTTGATATTTGTCGTTGTAATTCCTCAATGTCTTCAAAGAGGTGACGGGTCCCGACAACCATACATTTCATGGACTGTGGGGTCCTTAAACTCATGGACTATGACGTTCTTAACCTCGACCGTGATGTCTTAAAACTAACATCAGACTGTGAGGTCCTTAAACTCCATGGACTATGATGTCCTTAACCTCGACCGTGATGTCTTAAAACTAACATCGGACTGTGAGGTCATTAAACTCCACGGACTATGATGTCCTTAATCTCGACCGTGATGTCTTAAAACTAACATCGGACTGTGAGGTCATTAAACTCCATGGACTATGATGTCCTTAACTTCGACCGTGATGTCTTAAAACTAATATCGGACTATGAGGTCCTTAAACTCCACGGACTATGATGTCCTTAACCTTGACCGTGATGTCTGAAAACTAATATCGGACTGTGAGGTCCTTAAACTCATGGACTATGATGTCCTTAACCTTGACCGTGATGTCTTAAAACTAACATTGGACTATGGGGTCCTTAAACTCACGGACTATGATGTCCTTAACCTCGACCGCGATGTCTTAAAACTAACAATGGACCATAATGTCCTTAAACTAATCGACCGCAATGTCACTAAACTGAACAATAGAGCCCAATTGCTCTCTTGTTGGATCTAAACGATCCCGTTAAGTTGATCTTAGTCTAAAATGGGACTAACGTATCCTTAACAAACGTTTATGTTGATCTTAGTCTCAAAGGAGGCTAACGTATCCTTAAACCCAACCCCCCAAACCCAAATCTAAGAAAGATACGGATTTGGACTAGTCCACGCCCTACGGGCGATGACATAAATTAGTCTTCGTATACAATCAACGGGCAACCACAAACAAAACAAACACCTACGACACGAAGTGACCATCTGGAGAAGGAGAAAGTTGTTACCGCGATGCGGTAGCGTAATTAACTGCAGGGGCTTGCGCCTGCAGGGAAGAGCGTCCTCACAATCAAAAACCCCTCAAACGAGGGGGAATCTGACGAAATCTGCTACATCGGCCGTATCCGTTTAAACCTTCGATATACGGTGCCATAAATCAACTTGGCATCTTCGGAGAGGTGGACGGATAGCACCAATTAGTATCTGCCCCGAATATCAGCCAAGACGGACCTACGCGGTCGCATCTCTGTATTCGGCGGGGAACAATTCTATACCACCAGTAGTGTTGCCATAGATCATTGTACATCTTTGTGTCGCCGACGTGTATAGAATAAGGAAAGATGTTTCATCAACTCTTCTCGATCAGGTCCGACTTGCATGCATAAACGACTCTCATACCACAAGGATCCATCTTCATGGATGATGAAGTCAGTTCGAAGACCACTTTCTACTTGTTCTCGGATCTTTTGTAGTTTGGAATCATTTGCTTGAGCTGCCTTGATCTGATTGACAAGAGTAGATTGGACCTGTAAATTCATCAAAGATGAAGCGTTATGTGGCACAACCACTTCAATCCCCAATCCATGCAGTTCTTACTGTAGCTTCCACTGAGAGATTAGGTTCATTGCTAATGGCTGGAGACTAAGTGCATCGGGAACTACGTTCGCCTTTTCAGGATGATACTGTAGGTTGATGTCGAAGTCCGCCATGAGCTCGAGCCATCTTCTCTGCCGCATGTTGAGTTCCTTTTGCGTAAATGCATACTTCAGACTTTTGTGGTCAGTATATATATCCACTCGCTCTCCCAATAAGTAGTGACACCAAATCTTGAGGGTGAAGATGACGGCTACCAATTCCAGATCATGTGCTAGATAGTTGTGTTGATGAACTTTTAACTGACTTGATGCAAAAGCCACAACTTTTCCATGCTGAAGTAGAACACATCCTAATCCTTTACCGGACGCACCACAATACGCATCGAATCCGCCAGATTGATCCGGTATAACAAGAATAGGTGCAAAGTGTTGGGGTTAAAAATTACACCCCGGTTGACCAAGTCAAAGTCAAAAACAACCCTAAGTCAAGTGGGCCCGAGTCAAGTCATGACCAAGCATGGAAGGGGCCGGCTCCATACCAAAAAGGAGGCGATAAATTAGTTTAAATGCATTTTTTAGAAATAAATGTATGAAAAATGGGCAAAAGCCAAAAAAATTGTAAACCCCATAGCTTATGTGCAAAAAGAAATAAGCACATAAGGCATGGGGTGGCACAACTGCCATTTTAAAAAGCCCAAGGGGCTATATGTAACGTGTGTAACCTATAAAGACAAATATGATGAGAAAATCAAAAAGGACTTTCATTCTCTCAAAAAATTCCAGGGTTTGTGTCTCCATCTCCATTCTCTCAAGTTCTCCTTTTTCTTTTCATTTCCAATTAAATCAAGAGTTTAACTATTCTTTTTCCAAAAAGAAATAGTTTTTCACCATAAAACCCTCGCAGGGGAGTTCAGATCTCCCATTAAATCCCTAAAAGGGAGATTTTTAATCGCACCTCCCTTTTTCTCCAAGATCCAGCAAAAGGAGAGGAAGAGGAAGAAGACCCACCTCCAAAAATACCACTTTGGGAGGATCCGAGGGTCCCGGAAGAAGAAATGGGTCCCCTTTGATCATCTCCGAAGATTTTCGAGGAGTTCAACTCTAAGATCCAAATCCCCAAAGGAGTTTAACTCCACATCCGGACCTTTTAGGAATTTAACTCCAAATCCATATCCAATTTCTTACATAGGAGTTTAACTCCAAATCCAAATCTTTTGGGAGTTTAACTCCAAATCTATACCCAATTCCTGTTTAGGAGTTCAACTCCAAAGCCCATCGGGGGTTCAACTCCCAGCTTAGGGGCTAAGCCGCTTTCTCCGCTGGTGTTTCCAGCGGTCGCGTACCGCGCACGTGACCCGCTGGTGCCCAGCGGTCGCGTGTCGCGCATGTGACCCATGAGCGCCCGGTGCCCACATGCTACTCACGTGACCCACGGGAGCCCGGCGCCCACGCGCCATTCATTCGTCCTTAGGACGATCCTCACCCCTTTTTTTCTCTCACGCTCCACACTCAAAACACGTCCCCTATTAGAAAAAATTTCTAACGGGGCGCTGCTAGCCCCCTTGACCCCCAGCCCTCTATCCGAGTAGCAGGACCCCCGTAAACTCTACGAGGCCCCCTATACATCTAAATCCCCTTCAAAACACAACACACGCACACTGCACATTGAGTTCGCATGAACAAATTTACCCGTCAATCGGAGGTTCTCTCGCTCCAAAAGCGAGGGGTAATTAACGACAGTTTAGTCTGTAGCTGTCGGAGATTCAGATCCCTACAATCAATAAACCCAAGTCTACCCCAGCAGGGAGAATCTGTAATACGCCTAACAAGCAATGTGTATTTCCCATCTTAATGGGGTTACGAAAAACACCCTACAGATTCTGGCACACCCGGTGGGACATTTCTATCCTCCCATATCTCGGGTCAAGCGTTCATGCGAACTCATTTAACATATATACCGATGTTTGTACTAAAATAATGCTTTTCTATGCAGCAATCAACTTTCAACGACGATGTCTTTTAAGATGAATTCAGCTTCCGACGCGACCCCGATCCCATACGTGGTCAAGATCAATGCTCGCATGATTCTCCTCGCAAGCCTAAGTCGGTAGTGTGAGGAACCTCCCCGCCAATTTGGTTCCATCGTCATCAACTCTGCCAGAAGCGCTCATCTGGCAGAAATCCCAGCAAACCAGGTGGCCAAGCCGGTCTCAAGGGACAAGAGGTCGAACGTTGTGATCGCTAAAGCACCACAATCCAAACTTAAGACAGTGTCCAAACGACTCTCTGGTGCTCCAGTTAGGGGTAAGACTGCCGGAACAAAAGGCATCATCAAACGTCGCGGACGAGCTCAGGCGATGACTCAAACAAGTGCACAATCAGGCGTATCACCAAAGCTCTCCATCGCTCGGTCTACGGCGGCTTCCCGAAGAGCCAAAACCTGCTAAGTGCTCAAAACAGAAAGGTTGAGACAGAAGCAGCTTATTTATCTAGCCAACAAGAGGGCCAGGACTCTAGCCAAGTGGAATCTTGTGAGGTCCCAAGAGCAGGGTTACCCCGCGACGATGGCTGAGTCGGCCGTAAAAGTCAGCAATTTCTTTGAACCTCTGAAGTGGGTTCGGAAAAACTAAGGTCTTGCAAGGACATTATTTTCCCTGCGAGAACTTCTCGACTCATCTTGATTTGTAAGGAAAATAATGTCCTTGCGAGAACTTCTCGATTCGTCTTGACTCGTGGGGAAAATAATGTTTCTGCGAGAACTTCTCGACTAGTCTCGACTCGTAGGGAAAAGCCTTAGGCAATGTGGATAAGAACATGTTTCCTAAGCACTGGGGCCCTACAAGTCGGTCCAAGATGGACTATTGCATACTATTCATGGGCCACACTCTCCAAAGTCGAATATCGATAAAGAAGGAAACAACCAGTTACGAGTCCTCTCGACTTGTAAAGGGAAAAATTCTCTTGTGAGATCCTTACGACTCTCAAGAAAACGCACTTAGGAGTCCTCACGATTCCTAAGGAGAAAACACACCTGCGGGATCCTCTCGACTCGCAGGGAGAAAAGTCTTTATGAGACCTTTACGGCTCATAAAGATGAAAAGTCTTACACAACATATCTGAACATGTTTTCTAAGCCATCGCTGCCCTGCAAGGAGATCAAGATAGACTATCTATAAGACGCATTTGCTAAAAGGATACGCCGATATGAAATAAAATATGTCTTTTATTCATGAATTCATGTGAATACAAGGTACATTTCATAAAAGAATCAAAATGAATACACGATACTCTCATTCAGGAGTAAATACAAAAAAAGGAAGGAGAATATACAAAAAATCGTTAAGCCGGCGGATGGTGCAATAAGCTCGTCAGTTCATCGTTCTTCCGCTTGGCCTCGGCTTCAAGCTTTGTTATTGCCACAAGACAGGTCTCCGCTTGAGACTATTGAGTCTGATACGAAGCGAACCGACTCTTAAGCTCCTTTTCAGCAACTTTATGAGTTTCAACCATCTCACGGGTAAAGATAACGGTTTTATCAAGAGCTACCACCTCCATGATAGCTTCTTGAAGCACCCTCCAAATTTCGTACGCACGGGTGGTCTTGGTAGTGAGTTGAGCCTGGAGTTCCCCCAGAGCATCTGAGGCTAGCTCCCTCTCCGAAACTTTCAGGTTGAGCCTCTTCTCGCAAGACTGTAGATTAGCGGCACACCGCTCAATCCACCCCTGCAGGCTCGCCTTTGCATTTAGGAGCTCGGAAGGAAGGCGTATGCACTCAAGATCATGTAAGCAAGCCTCCACTCGACGACAATACTCAATCCAAATATGCACCAATGTTTCGTCATGATAAGTGGTAAGGAAAAGCAAAGAAGTATTGGCTTCGGCAGCAAATTCTTTGGTCGTAACAGAACTACCAGCACGAAGATCTTCAATGAGAGCCGACAAGGAGTGAATGCTTTGCCTCGCCATCCTTTCAGACGCACGTCGGGCATATAGACCAGTGGCATAATGATTCGAGATTTTAGCGGGGTCAGGGGCTGGCAAAGCTGTCAAGATTTATGCACATTCAACGAGACTTGCAAACATGGAATGGATGAAGCAAGGCCAAGGATGAAGCTTTACTTACCCACAGTCATGCAAGGGGGGTTTGAAAGATCCCCACGCCTATCGAGGATCTCAACTTCGTCATCAGCTTCCAGAACTACAGAGGGCATATTAGCATCGTTATAAAAAAATGATAGTAAAACAAAAGGATCAAAGAACACTGACCTTGCCCGGAAGAAAGGACTAAGCTTTGCATAGATATTGCCCGTAGGGCAGCCATATCGAGTAAACACTGGAAGGACTTCTTGGGAGATAGATCTATGATAGAAGCCGCCCATTCCTGCAATTCTGAAGGAAACAAGAGTTCAGATAACGAGGGGATCATTAAAATGAAATGTAGAAGATTACCTTCGATGCTTCGCCTACCTTGAACTGGAGGGATAGCAGCTTCGGTAGCCTCCTCCGCGCCTTCAGGCACATCACCGGAGATATTTGCTGGCGTAGCAGCTTCCAGTTGAGAAACAATAGCCGCCACTTCAGGCTCCAAAGAGAGAACAGTGGCCTTGGCGGTCCTTCCTACAATCTCCAGGATGCCACCAGAAAGATCCACTGGGTCCACGACCGGCAAGGTCGCCTTTGTGGAAAGTGCAGGCGCTGAAGAAGTGGAGGTCATCACCGGGAACTCCAAGATAGAACTAACAGCTTTGACAATCTCTTCTACACCCTTTGGTGCATCACTAGAGACATCCATAGGGTCCGTGGCCAATGGGGTCACCTCCGCTGGAGGAATGGACACCGAAGGAACAAGAGTCACCACCGGAAGTTCCACAACAGGAACTGCGGCGGTAGTGATATCTTCTGTACCTGCCAGTGCGTCATGGGAGAAATCTATGGAATCCATGATCATGGCACGACCTGGGCTTAAATCCTCTTTCGTTGCTGAAGTCCCTGCAAAGTTTTCGCAAAGATAAGAAGATATAAAAGCGATACAAATTACTTGCCAAAAGAAAGATACGAAAGACACGCATACCGATACGCCAGGGTTCTTCTAGTATGGATTTTTCGAGCCGTTGTTCCTTCCTGCGGAAATGTGCTCGCCGGGCTTCAAATACAGATTCATGTCCACTGGTCTTCAGTGCTAGCTCATCTTCAGAAGCGGCATAGATGGGCTGCTTGGAGGCTCTTTCGTCTTCCCTTCGCAGAGGACCCATATGTACTCTCCGTAGAAATGGGGGATCTTCGTAGAAGATAATTGGAGGGTAGGGCTTTTTTGGGATGTGCACATTCTCGGTCTCATCCTGCGGTGCCTTAAAGCTTCAGCCAATTGCGCGGCTTCCTCGGTGGACGAGCCAGGGTAAATAATACCCGGCGTCCGACTCCTCCATAGCTATCAGTTTGTCTTGAATGAACGGCTCGGACTTAAGCAATGTGTCCAGTAAGCCGGCGATCGATCTTTTCCTCCTTTTAGAGCTTGTGCTGGCACCGACCGAAGAACGCTTCCTTCCCCTGGGCTCTTTGATGTGACGTTGACCGACCTCGCTTCCGGTATCCCCCTTTGGCGACCACCGCGGATGACACCGCCGTTGATGATGCCGCCTCTGATGACACTACCGCTGGCGCTTCATTGGAGGTCTTTGCTTGAGCTCTAGTGCACACTGGCATCCCAGCAGTGCGAGGAGTCGATTTTGTTTCTGCGGCCTTCGGGATAAGAACCACGCCGCTATCCCTCAATGGAGGGCGAACCACAGTCTGCGGCCGCAACGGAACGCCGACGACTTGGATCGGAGCTGAAGCTCTGCATTCGAATAGTACCCGCCTCTCCTCGGCAATGACGGGACCAACTCGATGGCGACACCGACCCGTAAAAGGCCCCACACACCTTGGAAGGTAGTCGGCTTCAGGGATCATGAAACGGGAGCCGATGTTCAGCCGCATAAAGTGATGGACGACGTCACGCGCGACTTTCAGATACGGAGTGGGCTCAACTAAGAATGCCTCGAAAGGGACACCCTGGTTATAGCCTAATTGTTGGGCAAATCGATGCGGATTGTACCACATAAAAAGGGTCGTGTTATTCTGACGGAACACCAAGTAGCCTGGCCTAATCGAGTACAAATGCATAACTTCTTTGGGCTTTAAAGATGGCGCTCCCCCTTTTGATAGATCAAAAAGCTGTTGAACGAGCCCCACAGGAGCAGAAAGGACCCGGTCACTAAACACCATCCCGCCCTCGTTTGAATACGGGTTGAGCAACGCGCGGAGGGCCCACAGCTGAGTCGGATCGGGAGCAGAGGCATCCACCAACCTCATAACCCATGGGAAGGTATAGAAGTCATAGAAATCTGGCTGCCGATGAGCTGCAAAGGCTCCCAGTACATGCATTTCGATCCACGACGTGAAGTAGTGGAGAGATAAATTCACGACATCTGTACCCGGGGTTGAAGTATTGGCCGCAATGCTTAATTCATAGTATAGGTGCGACAATCCCGCAATACCGACGGCCAATTGTGCCCTTTCGGCTACGCGATGAGCGGGGTAGAAGACGTATGCTCTCATGAAGCGTTGATGCATCGGAATCGCGAACCAACTGAGCCAAATGCTGATAAAGCCGACAAAGAAGGTCTCTTCGTCCATGCCAGGGACCGCAATCGCGTTGAAGGACACGATCGACGAGATCGGAATATAAAACTGCGCAAGTCTTCCTCTTTGGCTGGAAGTTTATTCAGCCCAAATCTAAAAGGGTCGTGAATGCTCGCAAACTTTGGAACCTTTTTGGATAAAGCGTCTTCACGGATGAAGCAGGCGATAAATCCCTCAAAAGTGACGCCCTGCCCCTCTGACTTCGCGAACAGCTTCTCAAAAATACCCAGAGCTTTGATTAAACTGGGGTACTTATGGCGGACGGCGGTTTCGATCGTCAGGCCGTCAAGAATAGCCGACACGGTGGCGAATACATACTCATCGGGAGGCATCAACTCTTCATAATGTTCTCCCCTAATCGGCAGCCCGGAGATCTCGCGGAATTCCTCCAATGAAATAAATACCTCGCGATCCCCTAACAGAAAGGTGTCGGTAGGGAGATTCTATTGGTTCAAGAAGGCTTTAACCCACCAAACGTAAGGAGCCTGGTAATGGAATAGAGACGCGTACACCACTTGATACAGCCCGACCTTCTGCAACCGTGCACGGTGGGCGGAGAGAACATACCGAGCCCAGGAAAGATAGCCTACTGGGTGGCGATGAGTAAGTCCTACTTTATAAACTTGTCCCCAAGGTTGGGCTTCACCTTGACAGATGCGGCGCCCCAAGATATCTATGGCCGGCAAAGGCTAGTTGGGTATCTCAGTTGTTGACGGCTTAAGCCGGCCTGTAGGAGTCCAATTAGCCTCCTCCACCGCATAAGCAGTCTGCGGGCGCTCCGTTAGCGGTATAGGGCGGAGAGGCTCTATTGGCACCTCGCAAGTGAAGCTGCGGCGGCCCCGGATGATGTGATCATGCCAAACTCCCCATAAGAGCAAACTAGTACAGTTCCTGTCATGGGCCCTGATCATCGCCATAGCCTTCTCATCCGACGGCGATTGCGGGAAAGCGGCGTCCGAGCGAGTAAAGGGAAAGTAGGGAAGAGAAGCCAATGTTCCTGAAATAAGGGTAAGAAAAACCATTAATAAAACATATATGTATATAATAACAGAAGAAAACGACAGAATGTTTATTCCATGGGACCGCTGACTGCGAAACCAATGGATCCCACAAAATCAATGTGGCGGCTCACCAATGATGAGACAAGATAATCATTGCAAGAATCAAAAAGGATTCTCATTAAAGGGACATTGGAATTTAAACAACTTTTAACATCCTCAAAGAAAAATGAGGTCTGTCAAAATACCCAACGAATTAAAATCTGCAAAAAAAATGATGAAAATATGCCCAAGAACGCCAGGGAATAAATTTCCCAAAGGGCCTCTAGATCTTTCAGAGCTAAGCTCTGTAATGAGGAATTAAATTCTTTTTAAACAATGGAATTAAATTCCAAGGAGCTTAAAGATCGGTGACAGGGTAAAACTCTAAGAGGAGGATCAATGATCTCCATTGATTCAAGATCTTAGAATCTATAAAAAAATGTGTGATTTGGATCTTTAAGAAACCAATCTAAGAGAAGAGCAACGCTCTATCCCCGGACTTAAAATCCACGATGAAGAGAACAAAAAAGGGGGGGTTCCATTCATGATCCTTACCAATAAAAAAGTTTTAACAGAGTTTAACTCTGAGATTCCAGTGGGTAGAGAACTAAGCTCTGAAGAAGAGAATTAAATTCTCAAAGAAGACAAGGAAGGAAGAAGATGAAAGAACAGTGGCTTACCAAAGACAAAACCCTTGGATTTATAAGACGTGGCGAGGGCGGTTCATCTCCCCGTTCCCCTAAGCAGATCCAACGGTTATAAGGGTGACATTGTTGTACATACATGCAAGCCACGTGAGAACAACACTGTGGGGGCATTTGTTCCCTTATAAAATTCTATATAAAAAAATATATTTCTGATCTTGTTAAACCAAAACGATTTGATAGAATAAAATTCTAACCTTGTTAAAACTAACAAAATATTCATAATCTTGTTAAACAAATAAGAAATCTTATCTGTTAAACAGAGAGCCTTTGGATTAAAAAATCCAACGGTAAATAAAATTCACCAATTGATCTAAAAGATCATGGAATCAATCATGATCTCTCAATGAGGGATTCTCTTAACAAATTGATTCTTGTTCTTCTCGTATAAATAGGAGAGAGGAAAGGAAGAGAGAGACACACGGATAGAGGGGAAGAAAAATACAGAGAGAATTTAATTCTCTAAAAAGAAGAAGAACCCCTCCCAAAAGCTCCCACAAAACAAAAGAGAATTTAATTCTCAAACCAAGAGTTTAACTCTTCTCAAAGAACTTAGTTCTTCCTCTGGTTGAGATCTGCAGAAGCAGATCTCCCCACAAGTTGAGAATTTAATTCTCATCGGGGAGATTCTGTCATGCAGATTCAAAACTTAGGGGAAAGAACTGAGTTCAAAAGAGTTTAACTCTTCTAAAAAAACTTAGTTCTTCCTCTGGTTGAGATCTGCAGAAACAAATCTCCCCACAAGTTGAGAATTTAATTCTCATCGGGGAGATTCTGTCATGCAGATTCAAAACTTAGGGGAAAGAACTGAGTTCAAAAGAGTTTAAATCTTACAAAATATATGGGAATTTAATTCCTCTGAAACCATGGTTTAACCCTTTAAAAAGAATTTAATCCCTGCAAAGAACAAAAGGAGAACTTGATTCCTCAGAATCACATAAGAACAGCCTGGTGATTCATTAGTGTTTAACACTATAATGAAACATCACGTGTTTTCCACGTGAGCGCCTTTGATGAACAAAAAAGAATGGTAGAGACCGATTCACGTGTTTCACACGCGAGCACTTAAAAGAAGAAATAGAAGTGCCTCCTAGGGCAGTCACGTGTTCCCACGTGACCCTCGAACAAGCACTTATACAGAAAAGGGAATAGATCCAAAAACAACGCTTATATTTTGAAGGCGCCTCACGTGTTCGCACGTGACTATCACAGGGTCCAAGTGTTTAGTACTTATAAATGAAAGAGGAATAAAATCCAGAGAACAGTTGCCATTTCAGGTGCCTCACGTGAGCCAAGTGCTAAGCACTTTTAAGAGAGAATAAACCCAAGGAAGAGGAATAAAATCCAGAGAACAGCTCTTTGGCGCACTCTCAAACTCATGAGCACATCCCTGTGGACCGCAATGTCCTTAAACTAGCTGTGGACCGCAACGTCCTTAAACTAGCTTTGTCCTTAAACTAGCTGTGGACCGCAACGTCCTTAAACTAGCTATGGACCGAAACATCCTTAAACTAACAACGGACCGCAACGTTCTTAAACTAAACTAATAGAGCCCAAATGCTCTTTTGTTGGGTCTGAATGATTCCAAAATCATGTTGAGTAGATCTTAGCCTAAAATTAGACTAACGTATCCTCAACAAACATTTAAGTTGATCTTAATCTCAAACGAGATTAACTATCCTTAAATCAACCCAAACCCAAATCTAAGAATATACGGATTTGGACTAATCCACGCCCTATGGGCAGCAACATAAATTAGTCTCCATATACAATCCACGGGCAACCAAAAATAAAACAAATGCACACGACACGAAGTGACCTTCTGGAGCAGGAGAAAGTGGTTATCTCTACGCCGTAACGTAATTAGCTGCAGGGGTTTGCGCCTGCAGGGAAGAGCGTCCCCACAATCAAAAACCCCTCACAACGAGGGGAATCTGACGAAGTCTGCTACAACGGCCGCATCTATATACACGGTGCCATAAATCAGCTTGGTATCTTCGGAGAGGTGGACGGATAAATCCAAATAGTATCTGCCCCCAAATTTAGGCAAGACGATCTACACGGTTCCGTCTTCCGTTTTCGGCGGTGAACAGATTCTGGCACACCCGGTGGGATCTTTTTGTCTTTCCACTCCACACTTCATGTGTCGTGTTTTTCCGCGATCAAATAATCGTGTATATTTGTTTGTGGTTGCCCTTGGGTGGTGGGATACTGAAGCCGGCGTTTCGTCTTTATGAAGAATAGCGTTTGCTCCTACCCTAGCAACTCAGGCTCTGTCATATCCGGTGGAGTGAAGTATGGGCCACATACAGCCTCAAATCTCTGCAATCTGTCTCTTCAAGAAATCAACGGGCTTCTCTTTGGCTCGATACTCCCACCTCCCACCTTCGGTGCCTCAACGTCGAAGAAGGAAGCCCATAGGAAGTCTGTCTTCCACAGGCTAGTTCCTCAAGCTGCAGCTTTGCCGACGGAATCGGTCCTCAAACAACTGGCACCTGCCAAGGACGAAGGTCGACGCAGGGGGAAGAATATTCAAGCTTTCAAAGGAAACATGGGGCAGGCTCAGCAAAATCCCGAGGCTAATCAAATCCCGACCGTAAGAAACGGTCGGCATCGATATCGACATAATACAAAATGAGCTGGGGCAGTTCTCCGTATGGTCCTGTTTCAACCCCAGTGGTGAATGTTGTTGTTCCAACCGGGAATAGCTTCAAACTGTTGTGAAGGGTCAGACAAAAGTCACCCACCGCAATATTGAAGGAATCTCCGCAGCCCATGGAGATCCTACGAGAGCAGAAACCAATCCGCTCCCTAAAAAAACTTTTCTTATCTATATATAAGGTGTGGAAGCAGGTGAAGGTCTCTGTCGTCAACCGCGGCTCTTCCCCTAGACGTCAGCCAAATTCTGACAAATCCCCTTTCAAATACAAGGGGACTCATCCCAATACGGGTCCTGATACAGCGGTTCCTCCCAAAACCAAAGCGGCTTTTCATAAAAAAGAGATGCCTAATAAAGCTCAAGTGCCCAAAGCAAACTCCAAGCACCGCAAACTTGGGGGCAAGGTAGTTCACATAGTCTATGCGGTGAATTCCAAAGACGAAGTTCGAGTTTCTACTAGTCACCGACCTCAAACTCGGTCCCTGACAAAAGTTCAACTACAACGTGAAAAGCTGCAGGAGATGCTTGCTCAGGCGGCAGCAAACGCTAATCCATCGCCTAAGGAAAGTCCTGAGGATGCACCCGAAGAAAGAATAGAGAAGGAGTCAGATATTGATTTCCTAAAGCGCGCTCTGAAAAAGACAGATGAAGAAGCGGCAGAAATGTCCACTAAAATGAACCAGATGGCCCTTTTGATTCAGAATATGGCTGGAATGATGGTTCAATCGGAACCACAAGCGAATGAACTGCCGGTAGTCGCTCTTAAAGACAAGGGTGACATTTCAAATCTTCTACGAGTCTCATCAACGGCCAAAGAGAAAATGATTCTAAAAGCAAAACTGAACGAATATGTCGCTCAGCAAATCAAAACTCACTACGCCAGTGAAGCCGCAAATAGATCAATTAAGACCGGTCGACCGTATTTGACATGGTACGATCAAATACAGTACCCACCAGAGTACACACTTCCAATGTTCCACATGTACAAAGGAACTGGGAATCCTCGCCAGCACATTGCGTGATTTAAATCCATGTGCGGCAATTCCGGAGGAAATGACATACTACTCCTCCGACAGTTCGTCAGCGATCTGGTGGGAATCGCCTTGGAATGGTATGCAGATCTCCTAAATGATTTCATGAAGATCTTCGACGAAATGGATATGCTCTTTTGTTAGGGATTCGCTAATGAGAACGAACATACTACTGTGACGGCGCCGGTCAACGAAAGGGTTAGACCAAATAAGACTTGGATTCAATATGTTACCCGATGGCGACATCTCTGGTCAAATACGAGCAACATATCGATGAAGTTGCAGCCATGGGAATGCTCACAGCCACTCTTGACCCAAATTCAAAGGCGTTCCCGTATATGGCCCTCTTCAAGCCGACGACCTTCCAAGAACTCATGGATAAAATGGCTTGATTGGATCAAATGGGTCAAGACTCTTTCTCATCCGATGATGAGACGTGAAAAGCGGAGGCAAGATGGCGTTTGTCGCCTACGCTCAACAAAATAAGCGGCTCTGAAGCAACATGTCGCCAAAATAGCGACGACGTGAGTACTCGTTTCCCCCCGAGATATACACATGGAGCATATTCCTCATTGGCGGAAGAATCTCTATGTAGAATGGTCCTTTCTTCTCAAAAGACAGAAGGATATTAAGGGGCCTACAAACAGGTCCTACAATCTAGTGGAATGCCCTGCTCAAAAAAAAAAAGAAAAAGAAAAAAGAAAAAGAAAAAAAAACGGCATGTCCACAAGCAAAATGAGCACGAATGAAAACCCGAAAGGGCGCCATGAATAAAAACAGCAGGACTGCCGGCGAGCTTGTGAAAACCCGGAAAGGCGCAACCTTGTTAAAATAAATACACTTACGAGATCCTCATGACTCGTAAGGAGAATCCCTATGTGAGACCCTCACGGCTCATAGGATTCAAAAGCCTTAAGTTACAGGGATTTGGACATGTTCTTAAGCCGTCATATCCCCCAAATTGCCCTACATGAGGTCTATATTGACCATTGTATACAATCCAGGGGTATGAATAAATATTTCTTTGCCAAGTTCTACAAATGGCAAGAAATGTCCCTATATGATGAATAACACTTGTAGGTCCTCTCGACTTATAGGGAGAAACCACTCTTGGAAGATCCTTACGACTTACAAGAGACGACATCACTTAGGAATCCCCATGATTCTTAAGAAGAAAATATTCCTACGAGATCCTCGTGACTCGTAGGGAGAAAACTTTTTATGAGACCCTTACGGCTCATAAAGTCAAAAGTCTTAGTCGACAGGTGACTAACCTTGTCTACTAAGCCACCTTTGTCTAAATCAACAGGGACAAATGATGATTCGCTCCTGATAATATCCCAGTTGTAGCGATACTGATACCTAAACAGGTGTCAAACTCTAAAGTCAACCTCTCCGGCAAATGCCGTCCCTACAACCATCTAATGAACAAGGGGACCTCGTTTGTCTGGGATCACAAATGCCAAAGTGTACTGGATGAAATCAAGTAATATCTGCAGAACCCGTCAGTACTAACCGCTCCGATCAAGGGAAAGCTCCTCATCCTGTACACAACAGCCCTTGAAGGTTCTCTAGACGCGCTATGGGCACAGGAGAATGACCAGGGGAAGGAGAGAGCTCTCTACTATTTGAGTCGAGTTCTCCTGGGGGCAGAAAACAACTACTCCCCAATCGAAAAGTATTGCCTGGTATTAATCTTCGCGGTAACGAAGCTTCGACATTACTCCTTGGCACATGAGGTCCATATCATATCAAAAGTGGATCCTATCAAATATTTGATGGTAAGAGCCATACTAACTGGAAGGCTTGCCAAATGGACCCTCCTCTTGATGGAATTCTCGATAATCTATCGACCTCTTAAGGAAATAAAAGGCCAAGCCATCGCCGACTTTATCGCTGAGCATCCAATACCAGCCGACACTCCTTTAAATTGCGAGTTTCCAGATGAATATGCGTTCGACACAATCGACGGGGAGAAAGAAGGGAATGATACCCGATGGGAACTCTACTTCAATGAGGCATCATCTAATAAGAGGCGGAAGCAAAGCACCCCCATAATCAAAGCTGGAGTAGGCCTTATCTTGGTGACTCTAGAAGGAGGGATAATGCGATCTGTCCTTTCCTTAACAGAGCCAAGAACAAACAACGAAGCGGAATATGAAGCTTTGATAGCAGGTCTCGAGATAGCCATAGACATGGGAATCGAGAACCTCCTCATATATGGAGACTCCCAGCTGGTCGTTAGCCAAGTAAATGGCGACTGTCAGACGTGTAAGCCAGAGTTGGTAAAATATGGCAAAAGAGTGCAGCGATTACTGACTCAAATCCCCTCCTACGTCCTGGAAAGCATACCGCGTGCAGAAAATGGCAAGGCGGATGAGTTGGCCAAACTTGCTAAGGAACTGGCTGACGAGAACCTCGATGACGTAAGGATCATTGTGCAAAACCGCCGGATTCTTGCACCAGCAGAAATATCTCCAGAGTCATCTGAAGAAGAGGAAGCGACCAAATAAGCGGCCTTCCAAATAGAGGGCGAAGGAAAGGCTATGGATTAGAGAGAAGTCTTCATAGACTACTTCAAATCCTATCAAACACCCGAAGACGCGTCTTCAAGACATCAGCTTATGAAACGAGCTCTATCCTTCGCCTTTGTTAGTGATACTCTATATAATAGGTCATTCAACAGCCTGTGGCTGAGATGCCTGGGACCAGAACAAGCAAAGAGAGTCTTCCAAGAAACTCATGACGGACTCTGTGGTTCACATCAAGCTGGGCCAAAGATGAAGCTGAAGATCAAGAGAATGGGCTACTATTGGCCCACGATGATTCAGGACTGCCTCAAATACGTGAAGCAGTTTCACTCGTGCCAGATTCACGGGGAATTCATCCATCAGCATCCAAGTCTGCTACATACGACATTGGCTAGTTGGCCGTTCAAAATGTGAGGAACCGATATAATCGGGCCTATCGAACCAATATCATCCAAGGGACATTGGTTCATATTGGCGACAACCGATTACTTCTCTAAATGGACCGAAGTAGTACCGCTAAGAGAGGTGAAGACGAAGAACATCCTCCATTTCTTCAAGACACATGTCAACTACCGGTTCGGCACTCCGCGACGGATCATCTCAGATAATGGGCCGGCCTACAGAACCCATAAGATCAACTGCTTCACGCAACAACATAATATAGACTAGAGATACTCTTCAGTCTATAATCCCCGAGCTAATGGTCTAGCTGAGGCTTTCAATATGACCTTGACAAAGATCATAAAGAAGAAGAAGAAGGTGTCCAGAAATAGAAAGGACTGGCACGAGAGATTGCATGAAGCTTTCTGGGCTTATCGAACCACGTTCAAGACGGCCACGAATACAACGCCATTCGTGTTGGTATTCGGAACGGAAGCGGTTCTCCCCTTGGAGATAGAATTGCCCTCTTTACGAGTGGCGGTCCGACATAAGCTGACGGATGAAGAAAATGCCCACCTTCGTCTTGAAGAGCTTGATGCCCTCGATGAAACTCGTCTCATGGCGCAGCAAAACCTAGAAGCTTACAAAGAAAGGATGACGCGCTCATACGAAAGACTAACTAGGCCAAGAGAATTTCGCCAAGGCGAACTCATGCTAGTTGTCAAAAGACCTATGATCCCCAACCGTGCCAAATGGGGGAAATTCGAGCCGAACTATGAGGGCCCATACGTCATAGACAAGGTTTATTAAGGAGGTGCCTACTTGCTCATGAATATGCATGGCGAAAGACCCTTCCGGCCAATAAATGGCCGCTTCCTTAAGAAATACTACCCCTGATAAAGTTACAACTTAGGTTAACGATAGATGACGACGCTCGTGCCCGCTCGCTATTTTCCTGAGTCAAGACTCTGTAAGTAGTATCCGGCAAAAACTTCACTAACACTGGACCGAAATGTCCTTAAACTAACAATGGACCGAGATGTCCCTAAACTAACAATGGACCATGATGTTCTTAAACTAAATACGTCGCCTCAAACACGGCGATAGTGGAATTCAAGTCCACAGGTCCCAGCGGCAAAGACTGCAACTCAAATATCGCTGCCTACACAGCTATCCTGGTAGCGAAGCCCCACCGTGATCGTAGAAAAAAAACGGTACGCCCACAAGCGAAATGGGCACGGATGAAAACCCGAAAGGGCTTTGTGAGTAAAAACAGTAAGACTGCCGGCGAGTTTTTGAAAACCCGCAACGACACAGACTCGTTAAAAAATTCATGCATACTTGCAAGGTCCTTTCGACCTTGTAAGGAGAAAATACCTGCGTGAGATCCTTACGACTCACAAAAGGGAGCAACACACTTAGGGATCCCCATGGTTCCTAAGGAGAAATTGCACATACGAGATCCTCACGACTCGTAAGGAGAATTCCCCTTATGAGACCCTCACGGCTCATAGGATTCAAAAGTCTTAAGCTACATGGATCCGAACCTGTTCTTAAGCTATCACACTCCCCAAGTTGCTCTACAAGCGGTTCAATATTGACCCTTGTATACAATCCACGGGCACAAATAAACTTTTCCCCCACCAAGTCCCACCAAAGACGAGGAATTTCCTCATGTGGTGAACGGCACTTGTAAGTCCTCTCGACTTATAAGGAGAAAACACTCTTGTAAGGTCCTTACGACTTATAAAAGAACACACACTTAAGAATTCTCACGATTCCTAAGGAGAAAACACACCTATGAGATCCTCACGACTTGTAAGGAGAAATACCTTTATGAGACCCTTATGGCTCATGAAGTCAAAAGCCTTAGTCGACAGAAGTCAAAAGCCTTAGTCGGCAGGATCCTAACCCTGTTTGCTAAGCCATATTTGTTCAAATCGACAAAGGTAAATGATGATTTGCTCCTGGCAACATTCCAGTGGCAGCGATGCTGATGCCTAAATTAGTATCAAATTCCAAGTCCATTCAAAGCAAATGATGATTCGCTCCTGGCCATATTCCAGACTTAGTGATGCTGATGCTAAGATTGGTACCAGATCTCAAGTTCCAAACTTGCAATAAAAATCAGCGAGCCAAAAATGCATATAAAATAGCCGAAATGATGGGGCAACTCGTAATAAAAAGCAGCGAGTAAAAAGAAAAAAACAGCTAAAATATGGGCACCGCGAAAAAATAGCCGAAATGATTTGGCAATCGTGACTTTCGCGATATAAAAATCTGAAATGATAGAGCATCGTGGAAAGAAACAAAAAAATGAAACTTTTGCCCTACATGTGAGATCATATTGACCCCTGTATAAAATCCACGAGCATAAACGGAAAGGGAACCATATTACCCCACCGGGTTTTGTCAAAGGGAAGCCAGATCTCGATGGCTACATCTACAGCCTAGAAATCAACAACGGCGTTCCTTCTCATTCCAACCGGAAGCAGATACAACGTCAGCAAAACAGAGCCACAGCAAAGTCCCCTAGTTCCAAATCTCGACGGTTTACAGACAACCTAGAGACTACCTCATAGCCATGGCAAAGTCCCTAGTTCCAAGTCTCGACGGTAGCATCCACAGCCTAGAGATCAACAACGACGTTTCTTCTCACTCCAACTGGATGCAGACGCAACGTCAACAAAGCGGAGCCATGGCAGAGTCCCTAGTTCCAAGTCTTGACGGTTCATCGACAACCTAGAGATCAACAACGGCGTTTCTTTTCACTCTAACCAGATGCAGACGCAACATCAAAAAGCGGAGCCATGGCAGAGTCCCTAGTTCCAAGTTTCGACGGTTCATCGACAGCCTAGAGATCAACAACGACGTTTCTTCTCACTCCAACCGGATGCAGACGGAACGTCAACAAAGCGGAGCTATGGCAGAGTCCCTAGTTCCAAGTCTCGACGGCAACATTTACAGCCTAAAGATCAACAACGGCGTTTCTTCTCACTCCAACCGGATGCAGACGCAACGTCAACAAAGCGGAGCCATGGCAGAGTCCCTAGTTCCAAGTCTCGACGGTTCATTGACAGCCTAGAGATCAACAACGGCGTTTCTTCTCACTCCAACCGGATGCAGACGCAACGTCAACAAAGCGGAGCCATGACTAAGTCCCTAGTTCCAAATCTCGATGGCAACATCCACAGCCTAAAGATCAATAGCGACATTTCTTCTCGTTCCAACCAGAGACAGATACGACGTCAGCAAAATGGAGCCACGACAAAGTCCCCTAGTTCCAAATCTCGACGGTTCACAGACAACCTAGAGAATACTGCGGAGCCATGGTAAAGTCCCTAGTTCCAAATCTCAATGGCCACATCCACAGCCTAGAGATCAACAACGACATTTCTTCTCATTCTAACCAGAGGCAGATACGATGTTAGGAAAACGGAGCCATGGCAAAGTCCCCTAGTTCGAAATCTCGACGGTTCATAGACAACCTAGAGACTACCGCAGAGTCATGGCAAAGTCCTTAGTTCCAAGTCTCGATGGCAACATCCACAGCCTAGAGATCAACAATGATGTTTTTTCTCCCTCCGGCAGGATGCAGACGCGACATCAATA
Organism: Agapanthus africanus; assembly: GCA_030015575.1. Classification (NCBI taxonomy): domain Eukaryota; kingdom Viridiplantae; phylum Streptophyta; class Magnoliopsida; order Asparagales; family Amaryllidaceae; genus Agapanthus; species Agapanthus africanus. The sequence goes on along the minus strand of CM057338.1, from coordinate 369,959,951 downwards.
AAACGGAGCCAAGGCAAAGTCCCCTAGTTCCAAATCTCGATGGTTCACAGACAACCCAAAGACAACCTCGAGATTCGTCGCAATATTGCAGACACAGTGTCAACAAGCGAAGCCAAGGAAAATCCCTAGCTTCAGGGTCTTAACGGCAACTCAAATGGGACCTGAAAGACTATCGGAGATCATACCACACTAGCGCGGAGTGGTCATGACTCATCGGGGATCCGAAACTGAGCCTAACCTCAAGTAAAAAGCGGCATGGAATATCCCTAACGCTTGCTCTTTCGATGGTAACATCACCTGGAAGGTTACTTGAAGACGTCTTGTCCAGCCCCCGAAGGGATCAGAGACACGACAGTTGCGGGGCTACTCGAATAGCAAGATTGCATATCGAGGAATACATCGGCCAACGCGACGGTGTGATGGGTAAAAAACCCTAGTACCACAGACCCTAACGGACTTCTATTATCAGGAGTTAACTGTGACGTTAGGACATCCTTGCGAGAACTTCTCGATTCGTCTCGACTCGTAGGGAAAATAATGTTCCTGCGAGAACTTCTCGACTCGCAGGGAAAAGCCTTAGGCAGTGGGGATAAGGACCTATTTTCTAAGCATTGGGGCCCAGCAAGTCGGTCCAAGATGGACTATTGCATACTATTCACGGGCCACACTCTCCAAAGTCGAATATCGACAAGGAGGGAAACAACCACTTATGAGTCCTCTCGACTTGTAAGGGGAAAAATTCTTTTGTGAGATCCTTACTACTATCAAGAGAAAATGCACTTAGGAGTCGTCACGACTCCTAAGGAGAAAATACACCTACGGGATCCTCTCGACTAGTAGGGAGAAAAGTCTTCTTGAGACCTTCACGGCTCATAAAGTTGAAAAGTCTTAGGCGGCAGATCCAAACCTGTTTCCTAAGCCATCGCTACCCTACAAGCAAGTCCAAACCGACTCTTGTATACTATCCATGGTCCCTCTTCTCCAAAGTCGAATATCGACAAGAAAAAAACCCACTTACGAGTCCTCTCGACTTGTAAAGGGGAAAATTCTCTTGTGAGATTCTTACGACTCTCAAGAGAAAATGCACTTAGGAGTCCTCACGACTCCTAAGGAGAAAATACACCTACGGGATCCTCTTGACTCGTAGGGAGAAAAGTCTTTATGATACCCTCACGGCTCATAAAATTGAAAAGTCTTAGGCGACAGATCTGAACCTGTTTCCTAAGCCATCGCTTCTTGATTCATCTCGACTCGTAGGGAAAATAATGTCCTGCGAGAACTTCTCGATTCATCTAGACTTGTAAGGAAAATAATGTCCTTGCGAGAACTTCTCGATTTGCTTTGACTCGTAGGGAAAATAATTTCCTTACGAGAACTTCTCGATTCGTCTCAACTCGCAGGGAAAATAAGTTCCTGTGAGAACTTCTCGACTCGTCTCGAAAAAATTCTTAGGCTACAAGGACTCTAAACTTGTCCCCTAAGACCTCAATTCTATGGCCATGCATACCTTTGCACTACTTCATCCACGTATATGCTTACGTGGGCAAAGTAGTGGGGGGTATTTGTTCCCGCCAAATTTTTTGGCCAAGGGCTATTCGTTCCCTTATAACCCTTATAAAAAAGAGAGAGAGGAAAGAGGAAAAGAATTCACAGTTGGACATCACGTGTAAAACACGTGGGCGCTCATATGTAAAGCATATGAGCGCTGAACATAAATAACCAAGGGCCAAACAGGCCTCACATGTAAAACACGTGGGCGCTCATATGCAAAGTATATGAGTGCTGAACATAAATAACCAAGGGCCAAACATGCCTCATGTGTTAAACACGTAAGCGCTCTGAACATAAACATGCTAAAACCCATACTAGGGGTCACGTGTTAAACACGTGAGTTCTTTTGCCGCTCACATGCAAAGCATGTGAGCACCCTAATTTAAAAATATTCTTATCAAATTCTAGAATTAAATTCTATTTGGGAAATATTTTCTTGATCTTTCTTAAACTAGAAAGATCTTCTCTGTTAAACAGAGGACCTTTGGATCAAAAATCCAGCGGTGATCATATGATAGAATAAAAATCTATCATAGGAAAATATTTTCCTAATCTTATAACAAGAATAAAATTCTATGTTAACAAGATCCATATTAAGAAAATATATTTCTGATCTTGTTAAACTAAAAAGATTTGATAGAATAAAATTCTAATTTTGTTAAAACTAACAAAATATTAATAATCTTGTTAAACAAACAAGAAATCTTCTCTGTTAAACAGAGAGCCTTTGGATTAAAAAATCCAATGGTGAATAAAATTCACCGATTGATCTAAAAGATCATGGAATCAATCATGATCTCTTAATGAGGGATTCTCTTAACAAATTGATTCTTGTTCTTCTCGTATAAATAGGAGCAAGGAGAGGAAGAGAAAGAAACACGGAGAGAGGGGAAGAAAAATACAGAGAGAATTTAATTCTCTAAAAAGATGAAGAACCCCTCCCAAAAGGTCCCACAAAATAAAAGAGAATTTAATTCTCAAACCAAGAGTTTAACTCTTCTCAAAGAACTTAGTTCTTCCTCTGGTTGAGATCTGCAGAAGCAGATCCCCTCACAAGTTGAGAATTTAATTCTCATCGGAGAGATTCTGTCGTCCAGATTCAAAACCTAGAGGAAAGAACTGAGTTCATAAGAGTTTAACTCTTCTCAAAGAACTTAGTTCTTTCTCTGGTTGAGATTTGCAGAAGCAGATCTCCCCACAAGTTAAGAATTTAATTCTCATCGGAAAGATTCTGTCCTGCAGATTCAAAACTTAGGGGAAAGAACTGAGTTCAAAAGAGTTTAACTCTTCTCAAAGAACTTAGTTCTTCCTCTGGTTGAGATCTGCAGAATCAGATCTCCCCACAAGTTGAGAATTTAATTCTCATCGGGGAGATTCTGTCATGTAGATTCAAAACTTAGGGGAAAGAACTGAGTTCAAAAGAGTTTTAACTCTTACAAAACATATGGGAATTTAATTCCTCTGAAACTAGAGTTTAACACTTTAAAAAGAATTTAATCCCTGCAAAGAACAAAAGGAGAACTTGATTCCTCAGAACCACAGAAGAACAGCTTGGTGATTCATTAGTGTTTAACACTATAATGAAACCTCACGTGTTTCCCACGTGAGCGCCTCTGATGAACAAAAAAGAATGGTTGAGACCGAGTCACGTGTTTCACACGCGAGCACTTAAAAGAAGAACTAGAAGTACCTCCTAGGGCAGTCACGTGGTCCCACGTGACCCCCGAACAAGCACTTATACAGAAAAGCGAATAGATCCAAATACAGCGCTCACATTTTGAAGGCGCCTCACGTGTTCGCACGTGAGTATCACAGGCTCCAAGTGTTTAGCACTTATAAATGAAAGAGGAATAAAATCTAGAGAACAGTTGCCATTTCGGGTGCCTCACATGCTCACACGTGAGCCAAGTGCTCAACACTTATAAGAGAGAATAAACCCAAGGAAGCAGTGCCCAATTCTCAGGCGCTTCACGTGACACACGTGGACGCTCCAAATTTCATTGTTTAACACTGGTTTTGAGCTTCACGTGTAAGCACGTGAGCGCCGAGCAGACATTAGTGTTTAACACTATGAGAGGCCAACCTTAGCCCATATTAGCCAAGTCTCCCGAGGCCAAAACCCTTTTTGATCACCAATCAACCGAGCCCTCTTATGCTTAGGTTTCCACAAATGGATCTTAGTTCTAAAGATGACTAATGATCTCCTAACAGATGGTATCTAAAATGATATTCATTTCACCATGATCTCTCCCTTCAATCTGGAATTTGGTTTAAGGGTATATCTCTCCACACCTCTGATATATGTCGTTGTAATTCTTCAACGTCGTCAGAGAGGTGGAGGCTCCCGACAACCGACAACTCTTTGGCGCACTCTCAAACTCATGAGCACATCCCTATGGACCACAATGTCCTTAAACTAGCTGTGGACCGCAACGTCCTTAAACTAGCTATGGACCGAAATGTCCTTAAACTAATAACGGACCACAATGTTCTTAAACTAAAGCAATAGAGCCCAAATGCTCTTTTGTTGGGTCTGAATGATCCCAAAATCATGTTGAGTAGATCTTATCCTAAAATTAGACTAACGTATCCTCAACAAACATTTAAGTTGATCTTAATCTCAAATGAGATTAACGATCCTTAAATCAACCCAAACCCAAATCTAAGAATATACGGATTTGGACTAATCCACGCCATACGGGCGGCAACATAAATTAGTCTCCGTATACAATCCACGAGCAACCAAAAATAAAACAAACACACACGACACGAAGTGACCTTCTGGAGCAGAAGAAAATGGTTATCGCTACGCGGTAACGTAATTAACTGCAGGGGCTTGCGCCTGCAGGGAAGATCGTCCCCACAATCAAAAAACCCCCACAACGAGGGGGAATCTGACGAAGTCTGCTACAACGACCGCATCCATCTAAACCTCCAATACACTGTGCCATAAATCAGATTGGCATCTTCGGAGAGGTGGACGGATAAATCCAAATAGCATCTGCCCCAAATTCAGGCAAGATGACCTACGCGGTTCCGTTTCCCGTTTTCGGCGGTGAACACGCCACGACTGCCAGAATTAATAAGACAGCAGTCCGAATGATGTTATAAAGAGACATGTCCCAGCCCCAACAGAGAAAGCATGACACCGTCTCTTCAAGTGTCTATCAGACGCTCTATGTCGCGCGAAAGCAGCGGGGCAAATCCAAAAAAGAAATGCCAACACCACTCAAGAACCTGGTTAGGCCAGCCGTCTTCAACAGATTGTCCATTACCGAAACGGAAGGGCCACGACAGCGGTCCACGAAATCAGCTGCCAATAATGAAAAGACGGACGGATATGTTATCCACACGGTCTATATGGCGGGCACATGCCCCAGCGACAACTTTCGCACAAAAAGTAAGGATGAGGCCACCCATCCCAAGTCCAATCTGGCTTGAATGTGGTTGCCGCTTCCCAAGATCAGCCGCCTCCGCTGGATGAGGAAAACCCTCTCGATGAGGCCGATAGGCAAAAAGACCCCTCAGACCATGTGGAGTCAAGCTCGGAAAGTGAGGAAGAGCCGACTTTCCACCTCAGGACCTAGAGCAAGAGTTGCTTCAAGAGCTCTGAAAACAACTCAGGAGCAAAGATAAAGAGATGGCCAAGTTTTACTCCAAAATCGACGACTTGACGAATGTCGTGATGCAGCTCACGGCTCAAATTGCCCGGACGCCCTCTAATCAAGCGTAAGTTTCCACTCATGAGCCGGGTGATAATGACCCGAAGCAACCGATGCCCGCACCTTTGGGTCGAAGTATAGGCGAGCCGCATGAAAGTCGGCCACATTCCACTTCTGGGGACGCCTTAGCTCTGAATGGCACTATCCCGCTAACACAAGATCGAATAATGGATTTGGTCACCAGTAAGGTTAAAATATTGGTGGTCGAAGTTGAAACTCAGAAAGAAATTGGCAGTAGTGGACGGCCATATCCCGCACAGTACGATCTGATCGAGTTCCCGAGCGGCTACGTCATTCCTAAGTTTGGAAGATTTGAAGGGACGGGAAATGCAAATCAGCACGTCACACACTTTAAAGCGTCATGCAGAAATACATGGGGCAATTATGCGCTCCTTCATCGTCAGTTTGTCAACAGTTTGACCGGTGTCTCTTTCGACTGGTACGCGAGCATACCAGATGGGCCCGTCGCCACTTTTGCCTAAATGGAATCTCTATTTCGGTAAAGGTTCATGAGTGTCAGTGATAAGATCTCTATTCTTGACCTTGTGAGGGCCAAGCCGGGGAAGAACGAAAGCAACACGGATTATATTGCCCGATGGTGTAATCTCACGGTCAAGTACGAACCGCCGCTGGAGCAGGACCAGTCCGTCAGCCTTCTCATTGTGAACCTCAGTAATTGGATGATCCCATTCTTATGTACAACAGGCATCAAGACATTTCAAGAGCTGACTAAGAGAGTACAAATGTTGGAACGCTCGAAGCAAGAGTTTACCCCGGACTCTCAGGGTGACAGGTCTTAGAAGAGCAGAAAAGGCAACAACCGTAAAAGTGGGAGCTCCAACAAGACCAACGCCTTCAATGCGCCTGACAGTGAAGATAAGAGAAAGGCGGGTGGATAAAAAACAGACCGGTCTTGAAACCCAATGCTAGAAGGAGAAGGTCCTTCTCTGGAGGAGAATAAGAACAAGGTTTACTCTTTTAGAAGGGACAAGGTCTGAAAGATATTCAAAAATGCCTTGAACAACGGTTTGTAATTGCTAGAGTTGAAAAGACTTCATGAAGCAAAAATGACCGAAAACCTTCTATTTTGCCCTTAACACCGAGTAGTGAGCCATGCGATCGAGAATTGCTATATTTTCAAAGATTGGGTCGAGAAGTAGTACAAGACTGGGGAAATCGAGTTGTCCAAGAGTGTGTTGGTGAACAATCAAGCTGCAACCACCAACTTTATACAGACACAAGTTGAAGCTTTCTAGGAGCAGACAGCTGAACCCGCTACCCTAAGGAATGAAACTGACTCACCGCAGCCTCCATGGAGCATGCACATGTCCAAAAAGACGAAGAAAATGTTAAAATTGCTTTAGAAAGAGCCCAGAACTGAATATGAAGGGCAGAAGAAGCCCACCATTGTAGCTGCCAATTCGGCTCAATCAAGCTTAAAATCTAAAAACCTCAAGAAGAAGAAAAGTGCGGTTCGACGCGAAAAAGAGTCTGCGGGGAGATCAACAATTTAAAAGTACATCGATTCTCTCGAAGACTACGAACAAAAGGAAAGAACTCTGATTCAATTGAAGGGGTTCTTCTCTGTAGAAGCGGCTGAGATTCTGGAGGGGCTAGAAGAAGACTCCAATGACGAGATCCCTATAGTGACCTGCCACGTCGTCCACTTTGGTAGTGACTCTGAGGAAGAGCTATGTTTTTCCGAAGAGGACGAGGAGCTCGCTATAAAGGCCAACCAAATCCAGCTTAGAAGCGGCAGAGCTCTATCACCAAATCAGGACAAAGCCCCAAAAAGAAAGGAAAAACAAGCCGCTAATGAAGAAGACGGCGAAGAACTGGCTCATGAAAACTCGAGTCCTTCCTCAGTGGACTATAATGTCTTGGCCCGTCTCCGGAAGCTTCCGTCTCTCCTGAGTATCTACGATGCCTTGGTCCTATCTAAGGAGCTTAGAGATGTTCTCATTCACACTCTACAAAACCCCGAGCGGTACCAGGGTAGCTTTGCGGAAATTAATATGAAAGAAGCCCAGTACACTCTGCATACCGCCGCTGTCATGTTTAGAACGAAGACATGCTACTGGGAACAGCTGAGCATAACTGGCCGCTTTACGTGACTAGGTAGTGTGACGGAGATCGGATTAATCGCATATTGATTGATCTGGGATCCTCAGTGAACATCATGAACTTGCGGATTCTGAAGAGTTTGTTAATAGATGTCCGACACCCGTCAAAGGAAAGAATTGTCATTCAAGACTTCAATCAAAATTGCCAACAAGTTCTGGGATCCATAGCTTTGCCGATCAGGTTCGGGGACCTACAAACCGAAGCCAAGATATACGTGATCGATGCCAACACGCCTTATAAAATTCTCCTGGGACGACCATGACTCCACGATTATGGTATTGTTCCATCAACTCTCCATCAATGCATGAAGTATACCAAAAGTGGTGAAGAAAGATGTATTAACGGAGACATCTAGCCGTTCAGTGTGCATGAAGTCCGATATAAAGATTTTCAGTACTTCGTGGACCCCCAAAATACTGAGCCCCGACTGACCAAAGACAGAAAGGCTCCGAAACTCAAAAGAAAATCCGAGTCGGCTGTCACTTTCAAAAGCGAAACCCCCCAAGCGCGTCCACGTTTCGGCAATGACACCGATGAATCCGACGCTGGAAGTCTATCCTTCCGTTAAACTCACTCTCATTTCGGTAGCAATACGGACGAGTCTAATATTGAAGGCCCATCCAACAGCAAAATTCATCCTCATTTCGGCAGCGACACTAAAGAGTCGGAGGAAGAGAACCCTCCTTGCTACAGCTATGCAGATTGGGCCCTCATGCAAAAAGCGAAGCTAAGAGAAATCTTCGAGATTACAGAAGAGTCCCTAACTATCACAAGGGTGCGGGAACAAATGTGCAAGGAGATAGATGCTTTGTAGGTCTCTACCGTGAACCAACTGCAAACTTTCTACGTTCCCGGAACGAAAAGTGGACAGAAGGGCATCTTGTTTTACGGGTCAAATCCTATCGTGCACTCGGACGATTTGTCCGTCACGTGTCTTCCCTAAGAGGGAGGCAAAAGATCCGTCCTCAATCCCAGATATTATGCCCGAAATGCGGAAATATTTTAAAAAGTACGGATGTCGGTTATATCAAATGAAATCCGAAGAGAAGTTTTATGAGGGGTTGTGGCATCTGCCTCAAGTCCGAGCACTCATCTGTAGGGTTCCTATGAACGACAGCAAGGTTTCGGGAAGCATCGTCCATGCCATTTTCAAAATTTTGCCATTTTAAAGAACCCTAAACTAGAATCATTAACTAGAGAATCATACAAAATATAAAGTAAACTACTTTACTTTTAAGTGATAACGGAATACGACCTTTGTAGACCGGTCCTTCACTTCAATAGCTCCTTGTAGTAGTCCCTTCGCTGCGATCATGGAACTCCCGGACTCTTGCATGGCTTCTCAAGGTGCAAGGAGCGAACTTGCTTGAAGTCTTCGAGGCCAAAGATGATCTACATCGAGGAGACACTAACTCAAGCTACTACTTCACTAATGAGAGATTAGTGAAGCTAACACCCTATACTAAAGTGCTAATCTAGTAGAGGATGATGAAGTAGGATTTTAGCTCACTTTAGAATTAATTTTCTCACTTTTATTTCTCATGTGAACAGAACCTAGAGAGCTCTTGAGTTTTGAAGAAGAAGATGAAGAGAGATAATGTTGTGAGAGTGAATCGCAACCATGGATGAGTTTGTATCATATACTAACTCATGTAGAGATATAACCATGGCTAAATTATAATGGTTAGGTTAATAAATATCTTAAGTAAAACAAAATGAGTGGAAAAAGTCAATGCATCCACAAGCTTCTACAAGTTTCATGCATGTGAGTAATTATCCACTAATTTGGATTTAGTTTAAATATTAAAACCCTATATTATAATTAGTATGGTGTAAGTCTCATACACCCATGTAGTGTGTATTATCAACCATGACACAAAATAGTGTTGGGTTACCTACAGCGGCAACAAGGTTTCGGGTGGCATCTCTCATGCCAATTTTAAAAATTTTCCATTATAGATAACCCTAAACCCAGATCATTAACTAGAGAATCAAACCAAACAAGCATGTTAACACTTTAACATCTAAGAGTTAGGGATTACAACCTTTGTAGTCTGTTCCTTCAGTTCATAAGCTCCGTGTTGAGGTCCCTTCGCTGTGATCATCAAGTACTTGGACTCTAGAGAGGCTCCATGAAGAGAAAGATGCAACCTTGCTTCCAATCTTCAAAAACCAAGATGATCTACCTTGAAGAATCTCAAACCCAAGCTCTTGCTTCACTAATCAAGTATTAGTAAAGCAAACACCCTAATCTAAGTGGCTAGAATAGATGAGAATGATGAAGTAGGAATTTTGCTCTCTTTTGTTTTCTTTATCTCACTTTATTTCATCACAAATGAAAAATCAAGCAAGCTTTTTAAGAGCTTGAAGAAGATGAAGAACAAAGTGATGAATGAATTATTGTTGAGGTTAGAAATGCAACCAAGGTTAAGTATGTGTCATGGCTAACTCATGTAGAGAATAAACCATAGGCTAGGGTTAAAGTTGGGTTAACAAATATCAAGCTAGAAACAAAGAGGGTGGACTTTGTCAAAGGTCATGAAGCTTCCTCCAAGCTCATCCAAAAGAAAATCCACACAATTTGAATTATTAAAACAAATATATATTTATAAACCCAACCATAAACCCTAATCAAACTTTAAACCCTAGTTGCATTTGTAACCCTAACATGTTACAATATTATATATCATATATACAATATTTTGTAACAAAAGAAAATAATACAATTAACATATATCACATATACATCAATGTATTATCAAGTGAGAAAAAGAATCTTTAAGTAAGCTTATATTAGTTAATGTAATGTAATATATCAAATATATAATTATACATTAAATTATCGAATTAACACTTGATCGGATAATTCGGCTATTTCATAAATAACCGACTAATATAAAATGTATCAGTTCATCGAATCAACACTTGATCCGATGCCCCGGCTATATCACATATACCCGGTCGATATCACATATTGCGAGAATCGAATATGGTATCTCATATCGTATTAGTCTCGGTCCCGCACATATCACATATGTGCTCGTACTCCGTTTTGCCTGAGCAAGGAAACCTCTGTGTAGGACTCTAAAGAATCGTCAATACGCCGTCAGTAGGTGATGATCATATCAAATACCCACAAGCTGTAAGCGGTCAGCTAAACGTAACAGCCACCCAGGTATTGAGTGATCAGAAGATCAACAAGCAAGCCTGTACATTCTCCTGTGAATCCAATCAGTAACACTCCCGTACAGTCCGGTCTCTTCGTCTGATATGTTGCATATCCAGTCTAGGGGTGGTAAACGTCAGACCCCAGTAACCGATAAGTCGTGTCAATATTAGGTCCATAACCGTTCGAGAAACTACTGATAACTCTTACCAGTAAATCTCAGCAACCATGACCAAGGATTTCCAGTTATAGCCAATCGAACACAACGCAACATCAACTCCCAATACCGGGAGAGACGAAACCCCTCCTATCGCTCATTGCCTCCATGTGATTCGGGACTGTACCCAAAAGCCACCATTTTGTACGTTCTCCTGAACGTGGTAAGGTGGAAATCAAAGCACAGTGGGAATCACACAAGACTCTATGACGATCTCGGGTCTACAAACTAACCTGTACCAGTGTCACCAGAGATATGCCATCTGACGTAAGGTATAATACCATCTGGGAGTTCTCGGCGAGTTCGTCCAGTATACCCAGTCTCCACTGAGCACCCGTATACTGTCTCTGATGTCAAACACTAATGGATATGGGATCATCCATCGCCCATCTACATGGGTCGAGAAGCTATACGCTAGTCTACTCTGGTATATCGATGCCCTGTCTTGATACACCTACGACTAGGAACATTTGAAGGATGTACTTAGCGACTACACTGTCCCCGCTAGTATGATCTGCATCATAATCCTGGTAGTCAAGTACTCATCCTAAGGGCTTTATCAACATGTAACATAGAGACAATCAGAGTATATGTTAAGATAAAGAGCAACCGATAACATACTATCATGTCAAGCAAGAAAGTCCTCCATATATATGTCCAAGCATCCACTACATTATACATCGTATGTACAGTAATGGCCTCTAGGGCATACATATCACTAACAATCTCCCACTCGCACTAGGGCCATCTGTTGTAGTATCTCATACCAACAATCAGCTGTGGTTGAAGTATCTCATACTCAACCATCCTATAAAAGTCTCTACTGGGAAATAGGCCTTTGTGAATGGATCCGCGCTGTTGTCCTCTGTGTCTACTCTCCTTACCTCGATCTCCCTGGAGATCATCCATCTCCATGATCAGGTGATATTGCCTAAGAATATGTCTGGATCTCTGATGGGACGGGGGTTCCTAGTTATAAGCCACAACTCCATTGTCACATAATGGAAGGAACTAAGTTCATCTCATGAACTTATATATATCCAGACATTCTCTTGGGTAGCATCCTTGGTAACGATGTATCTTGCCTTTAATCATCTAGTTTGCAATGGTATCTAGCTTGGAACTCTTCCAACATATCGTCCCTCCACTGAGGTAAAGACAATACCTGTGACTGACATTCAGTCGACCTTACCATCCTGTAAGCATTCCAGTGATTCTCTCCAGGATCGATTGATACTATCTCACTACACCTAATGAGAATCCTAACATCCAATTAGATCTATCTCATAGATCTAAAACTCAGGATTTATGAGGTATTACCTTGATCCTATATGGAGAATCCTTGTGATAAGAGGAGATTGACTGAGCGTAGCATAGGAAACTCCTTCCAAATTAAGAGTATGTCATCCACGTACTATACGAGGATCATCACCATACTTCCTACTATCTTTTGTATATACTAGATTCATCTACCATTTCGATGAAGTCAAACTCTTTGACTACCACATCAAAACATACGTTCCAACTCCGCGATGCCTGATTTATCCCATAAAACAACTTGCACATGTTTCCGCTGCTCCCACTGTCTACGAAACCCTCTGGCTGTATACTTATAGACGCTCTCTTCTAAATTACTATTTAGAAAAGCAGTCATGACACCCAACCGCCAGATATCATAGTCATGGTATGTAGTAGTGGCAAGTAGGATCTGGATGGACTTAAGCATAGCTTTGAAAGTCTCAACCTTTCCATGTACACCAAGTAATCTTCTCAAGATATACTTGCTCCTGATGGGGATTTAACCCTTCAGATAAAGCATCCAAAGTCCATACTTTGTTGGTGTATATGGATTCCATCTCAGATCGCATAGCATCCAGCCATTCTTACGGAGTCCCCACTCTTGATGGCCCGCTCGAAACTAGTTGGGTCATCATCTCATGATGCATTCCTCGCTCCCATTATCATAGAGAAAACCGAAGTATCTTTCAGGTGGGTGAGAAGCCCTACTAGATCGGCGGAGAGGCTGAGGTTCGTCGGGAACTATTGAATCTTTCGGTTCTACCAAATCATCAGCTGCAGTTTGTATAGCTGGATCTCCTTCCAGTTCTACCTTATGACCACTAATTTTTTCACAAGAAATTCCCTTTTTCTCAAAAAGATGGCATGCCGAGAAATAAAACACCTTTTGTTCCTCGGTTCGGTAGAAGATATTCCCTTGCGAATGCTTGGGATATCTAACAAACTTCCACAGAACTGATCTTACCTCGAGTTTGTCCGGATTTTGCTTTTAGACATTGGCCGGACAACCCCAAATCTTAACATCCTTAAGAGATGGTCTCTTCCCATACCATATCTCATATGGAGTGGTAGGCACCTGATTTGGTTGGAACCCTATTCAATAGGTATGCAACTTCTTAAGTGCATAACCCCAAAAAGGAAATAGGTAACTCAGTAGTACTCATCATAGAGCACACCATATCACATAGGGTGCGATTGCTTCGCCCCGATGTACCGACGTACTGTGGTGTATACGGAGGAGTAATACTGAGAGAGAATCTCATTCTCCTTTAGAATAGTCCAGGATCTCCGTGCTCAAGTATTCTCCTCCCTGATCTCATCATAGGACATAATACTTATACCCTTTTTGGTTCTCTACTTCTAACTTATATTCATTGAATTTCTCTAAAGTATCAGACTTTTGTTTCAACAGGAACATATATCCGAATCTTGAGAGATAATTAGTGAATGTAATGAAATACAAAGAACCGGTCTTGGCATGTGTAGACATGGGATCTTACATATATCATCATGTATCAATCCCAAGAGTTCACCAACTCTTTCTCTGTTTCCAATAAACGGAGCTATGTTGATCTTATCTTTGTGACATGACTGGCAAGTTTCACAAGATGTTAATTTAAACTGATTTAAATATGTATCTTTATGTAACTTAGCTAGTCGGGTCACATTGATATAACCTAGTCTACAATACCTCAAGAAGGATTTATTCATTTCTGAACTCTTCCTCTTGTGTGTGTTCTGTACATTAAGAACTGTAGTTTGATTTAGAACGTCTATTCTTTTAGATAACGTGCCTGAACCGATCAACTCTTGATAAAGGAAATGTTCAAAACATTATCCAACAATACAAAATTATATCCTTCTTTGTTAAATAAAGAGACTGATATGATGTTGTATATCAGGTTCGGTATCTAATAACATTCGTTCTGAATCAATGTATTTGGTAATACAGGGTGATAACTGCCAACAGACTTGGCTGCAACACTTGAACCATTTTTAACTCTTAAAACTTATCACCCTTTCTCAGTTCTCTACCTATCTGTAGCCCATGTAACATATTACATATGTGAGATCCTGATCCGGTATCTCAGACCCAGGACGTAAAGGTAATTGAGAAACAGTTCTCGGTAATGAACACACCCGAAGAAGATGCATCATCATACATTTTTTTCGTTTGGACGGCACGGGAATTCTGGTAATCCCCTATTTCCTGCTCGATTTTATAACAATTATAAGTTGGAGCGGGGCCAACGTTCCTTAGCTCAGTATAACAAGCGGGTTCGGTCAATACATCCGTATTATTATCTTGATTAAGGCGTGACATGGTCGCTACCTGGAAAGAGAGAGAAGAAAACACTCAGCGTATGCTCTTACAAGATTAGATTTGTTATAAATTTATCTAATCAGGATGGCTCCCACTGTTTTAGTCAAATCTTCCTTCAAACCCTAAAAGGAAAGACTAGCCGGGATTAATTACACCCTATAATTTCGCCAATCTTTCAGCTAGGCCAGTGCTGGTACTTTGAAGGAGGTTCCCCGTACTTTCGCACGGACCTAATTAAAATAAACCTCGTTTTCCCAGAGGCGTAACCCCGTTGACACCTTTTTAGACACCTACTTGATCGGCTAATTGTAATGTGTAAAACTCTCCCAGGAGTAACTCTTACTCGCCGTGGGTATCGGGATCCAACTATCTCATAGGAGGTATGCAATCTCATTGCAAATTTCAACACTTGAAATTCCCGATAATATTTTGCCCCTAGCAACTTATGATCTTGGCTAAGGTCAACAAAACATAAGCGCTAGCCAAGTTCAACCCGTCATTTTCCGATTGAATTAAACCCACCCGCACGTCCCTTGGCTAAGGTCAACAAAGCCGCACGACTACCCTAACTCAATTGCATCATATGCTTATACAGATAAGCACTAATCAGCTACCGCACACTACGCCTTGGCTAAGGTCAACAAACGCAGCATGGATACTAAGTAGTAGTTATCTGAAATGACGGAGGGCTACGACAGGTTTTTAAGAAAACCTTTTGCGTAATGAACTTGATATCGTTGTAGAATCAAATGATTTAAATGGAGTATTTTTGAGGCCTCTACTAGTTTTGCTAAAGAGGTCACTCCCGGTGAAGGGATCTCGGCTCTTTCCTTGTCGAATGAGGTGCAGGATATTTCACAAATACCACTATGCAAAGCAAGAACTAGAAAAGCAATCAAAAGACAAAATCGAGGGTTGTAGTATCTGCCAGTTTCGCTAAAGAGGTCACTCCCGGTGAAGGGATCTCGGCTCTTTCCTTATCGAATAAGGTGCTGGATGTTCTACAAGGAACACCGCTATGCAAAGCAAGAATTAGAGCTACCTGTTTTTTTGAAAATTCGATTCCACAATATCTTTAGGTTTCTTTTATTTCATTAATCTCATTAATGAAGTCCCATCATTTTAGTTTACCTAAACATCACAGATAAATACAACGTACGCTTATGCCATCCGCATTCGCCTCGATGTCCCCTCGTGCACCGTTAGGTTAGGTAACTAACGGCAGAGCGGGGCAGTGCTAGCGCGGGTGTAAAACATAAGCAACGCCTATATAATATATCACATATAGTATATCCTATATTCATCTCATCAATATATCAAATGATCACATCACAGATATCGCAGCAGAAGAACCATATGAAATATTGGATATACTAGGAGGTCCGTGTTTTATTGCGAGCCTGTATAAAACACGGATTCCACGATCGCGATGAATAGCCAATCCCACACCCCTAGACCCCTACGAGATCGACAAGCAACCCTACCAATTCTAGAGTTAGGACACCCGGTCTCGACTCCTCGAGATGGTCTCCCACTGGACTCTAGAACCCGGTTACTTGTGCTCCCCGCCTTGGGTCTATCCTAATGCGGAAAAGTAAATAATATACAATAGCGACATCATCCTCAACCCGGAAGTGCCCCAAAAAAAGAATATTACATACAATGAATTTTACATGAATGAAAATAAAAACCCTCATCTCACATAAAACCCCCGGCTATTCAAAACACGACGATCTAATATAATATATCACAGCAACACATAACATTACATGTCATCAGCGTAAGTAAATATGCGTATCCCAATTGTCGTTGATGTATAGCAACTAAACCGGCGATACACCGCATTACACTTACGGTCGCAGAAAAGAAAGTGTAAAACTACAACGGTTGGAATCCGCAGCCTCCTTAGACATCACATGCCTAACCAAATGAATTCCTTAGACATCGCATGCCTAACAATTATAAACCCCGCATTTTAGTCTCGATCTCGAAAACACTTTTCAATATCTAGTCGGGCAATTCAACATGATTCCCGACATCCCGATCGAATGCTCGTCGAAAACTTTAGTAGACGGCCGCACCCTTCTATGCCGTCGACGAAGTGCACTAAGGTGGAACACCGCTGCCGCAAGCACCCGGACGGATGCTCTTGGCGACGGGGTTCTCCTACAGTCACTTGGTCGGGGCTATGGGGCGTGGCTATCTATTAACTTTACCCGGCGAGTATCCGCGTACACTGCGTGATTGTGACGGACTTTTGATCGCATCAAAATTCCGTGGCAACCGATCAAATGAGACTAAACTACTAGATTTATAACATTCAAATTAGTTATCTCATAACTACTTATGGATTCCAAATATTGTATCACATTACAGAAAAAAGTTAGACGACGTTAAACATTCCGATCGAATCAACAAACACCCAAAATTTCCCTATTTTCTCAACACTTGAACTTAGTTTAAAAGCATCCACACATGCCGCAGTACCAATGGACCAGCCGTAGAAGGGTCAAACCAACGCCTCACATGTGACAACGCCAAACTACCACAAACCCTAAGGTTTAGAGGTGGTTCTGATGGTCACATTATCGAGTTAAGATTTTCGTTCTTCTAGAGGGTCCACCGCGTAACTTGCACGATTTTGAATGTTCTTTAACTAAGGAAAAATCCAACACTTGGAAATTTTCCGGCAAGGGAAAAAGTGAATTATTGATATCCGTTCGAACTTTTTAACACTGTCTAAACAAACTGAAACAAAGCTAGAATTACGAATACGAAACACTCCAAATTACCTTTTGAGTAAATAAACATCTCATGCAAATTTACCAAAAATAAACAACACCAAAAATACCAAACCCCAAAGACCTGAACATGACCCAAACCAAGGAGCCCAGAATAGACTGGGGGGC
Source organism: Agapanthus africanus (assembly GCA_030015575.1). Classification (NCBI taxonomy): domain Eukaryota; kingdom Viridiplantae; phylum Streptophyta; class Magnoliopsida; order Asparagales; family Amaryllidaceae; genus Agapanthus; species Agapanthus africanus. The sequence continues at coordinate 369,942,640 of CM057338.1, read as the reverse complement.
CGGCCTGCTCGGATTTATTGGCCATATGCTCGGCCAAAATCCGAGCAGGGGGGTGGGGTTTGGGCCATGTTCAAAATTTATCTCATAAAATCTTCTGCACATGTTTGAAAAATTTTTAGAGCTCATTTTAAATTCGACAGAAATTAGGGTTTGATATCGGGTGTTTCGAAGTTGTTTCGGTTTCGTAATCCTACACTTATCCGTCTATTTCTCTAGCTAGGCTCTGATACCACTGTTGGGTTACCTACAGCGGCAGCAAGGTTTAGGGTGGCATCTCTCATGCCAATTTCAAAAATTTGCCATTATAGATAACCCTAAACCTAGATCATTAACTAGAGAATCAAACAAAACAAGCATGTTAACACTTTAACATATAAGAGTTAGGGATTACAACCTTTGTAGTCCGTTCTTTCGCTTCATAAGCTCCGTGTTGAGGTCTCTTCGCTGCGTTCATCAAGTACCCGGACTTTAGAGAGGCTCCATGAAGAGAAAGATGCAACCTTACTTCCAATCTTCAAAAACCAAGATGATCTACCTTGAAAAATCTCAAACCCAAGCTCTTGCTTCACTAATCAAGTATTAGTAAAGCAAACACACTAATCTAAGTGGCTAGAATAGATGGGGATGATGAAGTAGGAATTTTGCTCTCTTTTGTTTTCTTTATTTCACTTTATTTCATCACAAATGAAAAATCAAGCAAGCATTTTAAGAGCTTGAAGAAGATGAAGAACAGAGTGATGAATGAATTATTGTTGAGGTTAGAAATACAACCAAGGTTAAGTATGTGTCATGGCTAACTCATGTAGAGAATAAACCATAGGCTAGGGTTAAAGTTGGGTTAACAAATATCAAGCTAGAAACAAAGAGGGTGGACTTTGTCAAAGGTCATGAAGCTTCCTCCAAGCTCATCCAAAAGAAAATCCACACAATTTGAATTATTAAAACAAATATATATTTATAAACCCAACCATAAACCCTAATCAAAGTTTAAACCCTAGTTGCATTTGTAACCCTAACATGTTACAATATTATATATCACATATACAATATTTTGTAACAAAAGAAAATAATACAATTAACATATATCACATATACATCAATGTATTATCAAGTGAGAAAAAGAATCTTTAAGTGAGGTTATATTAGTTAATCTAATGTAATATATCAAATATATAATTATACATTAAATTATCGAATCAACACTTGATCAGATAATTCGGCTATTTCATAAATAACCGACTAATATAAAATGTATCGGTTCATCGAATCAACACTTGATCCGATGACCCGGCTATATCATATATACCCGGCCGATATCACATATCGCGAGAATCGAATACGGTATCTCATATCGTATTATTCTCGGTCCCGCACATATCACATATGTGCTCCTACTCCGTTTTGCCTGAGCAAGGAAACCTTTGTGTAGGACTCTAAAGAATCGTCAATACGCCGACAGTAGGTGATGATCATATCAAATACTCACAAACTGCAAGCGGTTAGCTAAACGTAACAGCAACCCAGGTATTGAGCGATCAGAAGATCAACAAGCAAGCCTATACATTCTCCTGTGAATCCAATCAGTAACACTCCCGTACAGTCCAGTCTCTTCGTCTGATATGTTGCATATCCAGTCTAGGGGTGGTAAACGTCAGACCCCAGTAACCGATAAGTCATGTCGATATGAGGTCCATAACAGTTCGAGAAATTACTAATAACTCTTACCAATAAATCTCAGCAACCCTGGCCAGGGATTTCCAGTTATAGCCAATCGAACACAGCGCAACATCAACTCCCAATACTGGGAGAGACGAAACCCCTCCTATCACTCATTACCTCCATGTGATTCGGGACTGTACCCAAAAGCCACCGTTTTGCACGTTCTCTTGAACGCGATAAGGTGGAAATCAAAGCACATTGGGAATCACACAAGACTCTATGACGATCTCGGGTCTACAGACTAACCTGTACGTCACCAGATAACTGCCATCTGACGTAAGGTATAATACCATCTGGGAGTTCTCGGCGAGTCTGTCCAGTGTACCCAGTCTCCACTGAGCACCCGTATAATGTCTCTGATGTCAAACACCAATGGATATAGGATCATCCATCGCCCATCTACATGGGTCGAGATGCTATACGATAGTCTACTATGGTATATCGATGCCCTGTCTTGATACACCTACGACTAAGAACATTTGAAGGATATACTTAGTGACTACACTGTCCCCACTAGTATGATCTGCATCATAATCCTGGTAGTCAAGTAGTCATCCTAAGGGCTTTATTTACATGTAACATAGAGACAATCAGAGTACATGTTAAGATAAAGAGCAACCAGATAGTATATTATCATATCGAGCAAGAAAGTCCTCCATATATATATCCAAGCATCCACTACATTATACATCGTATATACAGTAATGGCCTCTAGAGCATACATATCACTAACAAATAGAACACAATTAATATATATCTCATATATATATATATTAAGTGTGCACATCTGAGAAAATAAATGCTTAAGTGAGCTAATATTAGTTAATGTAAACTAGTATATCAAATATATAAATATACACTAAATTATCAAATCAACACTTGATTTAATAGTCCGGCTATATCACATATAACCGACTAATATAATATGTACCAACTTATCGAATCAACACTTGATTCGATAACCCGGCTATATCACATATAACCGACCGATTCAAATATCGTGAGAATAGAATACAGTATCACATACTCGTATCAATCTCGGTCCCGCACATATCACATATGTGCTCCTACTTCGTTTTGCCTGAGCCAGTAAAACCTCTGTGTAGGACTCTACAGACTCGTCAATACACCGGCAGTAGGTGATGATCACATCAAGCACCCACAAGCCGTCAGCGGTACTAGCTGGATGTAATGGCTACCCGTGTATTGAACGATCAGAAGATCAGCAAGCAAGCCCGCTCTAACTCCTGCAAAAGCCTGACAGTAACACTGCCGTACAGTCCGGTCTCTTCGTCTGATATGTCTCATATCAAGTCTAGGGGTGGTAAACGTCAGACCCCAATAACTTGATAAGTCATGCCGATATGAGGCTCATAATGGGTCGATAAACTACTGATAACTCTTACCAGTAAATCTATACATCAGCCCTGGCCAGGGACTTCCTTGTTATGGCCAATCGAGCACAGCGCAACATCAACCCCCAATACCGGGAGAGACGAAACCCCTCCTTTCACTCATTGCCTCCGTGTGACTCGGGACTGTACCAAAAAACCACCGTTTTACACGTCCTCTTGAACGTGGTAAGGTGGAAATCAAAGCACAGTGGGAATCACACAAGACTTTATGACGATCTCGGGTCTACAGATTAACCTTTACCAGTGTCACCAAAGGACTTCTATCTGACGTGAGGTATAATACCATCTAGGAGTTCTCGGCGAGTCCGTCCAGTGTACCTAGTCTCCACTGAGCACCCGTATACCATCTCCGATGTCAAACATCAATGGATATGGGATCATCCATCGCCCATCTCATGGGTCGAGAAGCGTATACGCTAGTATACTTTGGTATATCGATGCCCTGTTTCGATACACCCACGACTAGGAATATTAAAGGATGAACTTATAGACTACCATGGCCCCACTAGTATGATCTGCATCATAATCCTGGTAGTCAAGTACACATCCTAAGGGCTTTACCAATATGTAACCACAAGACAGTATCAAGAAACAAGTATACATGTTAAGATAAAGAGCAACCCGATGACATATTTTAATGTCGAGCATGAAAGTCCTCTCTATATATGTCCAAGCATCCACTATAATATATATCATATGTACAATAATGGCCTCTAGGGCATATATACAACTAACAATCTCCCACTTGCACTAGGGCCAGCTGCTGTAGTATCGCATACCCAACATTCCGAAGAGTCTCTCAAACTGTATCTGGGGAATGGCCTTCGTGAGTGGATCCGCTATGTTGTTCTTCGTGTCAACTCTCCTGACCTCGATCTCCCGGCGATCAACTATCTCCCGGATCAGGTGATACCGCCTCATAATATGCCTGGATCGCTGATGGGATCTGGGTTCCTTGGCCAAAGCCACCGCTCCATTGTTATCACAATACAAAGGTATTGGATACTCAATGGATGGAACCACTCCAAGTTCAGTTATGAACTTCTTCATCTAGACAGCCTCTTTGGCAGCATCGTTGGCAGCGATGTATTCAGCCTCCATCGTCGAGTCTGCCACGGTTTCCTGCTTGGAACTCTTCCAGCATACCGCCCCTCCATTGAGGGTAAAGATAAATCCCGAGTGCGACTTAGAGTCGTCCTTATCACTCTGGAAGCTCGAATCGGTAAAGGACTCCACTTGGAGTTCTCTGTTACCATACACCAAGAGCATCTCTTTAGTCCTTCTCAAGTACTTGATGTAGGGTGTTTTCCGTCACCCCATTGAGATAGGAATACACGCGCGCTTGTCAGGCGCATTACAGATTCCCCCTACCCAGGATAGGCTAGGGTTTATTGATTGTGGGGATCCGAATCTCCGGCAGCCGTGGACTAAGCTGCCGTTAATTACCCCTCGCTTTTGGGGCGAGGGAATCTCCGATTAACGGGTTAAACTGGTCATGCGAACTCAATATGCAGTGTACGTGTGTTGTGTTTTGAAAAGGGGGGTTTTGGATATATCAGGGGCCTCGCAGAGTTTTTATGGGGGTCCCGCTACCCGGATAGCGGGCTGGGGGTCAAGGGGGCTAGCATCCCCTTTGTGGGGTGCGGGGTAGTACCCCTTTAGAATTTTTTTTCTAACATCGACAGTGTCTTGGAGTATGTGTGTGTGTTTGTATATGTATATATACATACACACACATACATAAGGGAAAAGGGAATCCAAAAGATGCTTGGGAGAAAGCGCTCGGGCGCTAGCATTTTGAGCACCAGGGCGCTAGCGCCTCACGTGCCAGGCACGTGGGTGCTCGGGCGCTAGCGCTTTAGGTGCTAGCGCTTTGAGCGCAAGAGCGCTAGCGCTTTGAGCGCAAGGGCGCTAGCGTCCCACGTGCCAGGCACGTGGGTGCTCGGGCGCTAGCGCTTTGGGTGCTAGCGCTTCGAGCGCAAGAGCGCTAGCGCTTTGGGTGCAAGGACACTAGAGCTTTGGACGCTGGCGCCCCACATGCCAGGCACGTGGGCGCTTGGACTCTAGCACTTTGGGCGCTAGCGCTTCGAGAGCAAGGGCGCTGGCGCTCGGGGCGCTCGGGAGGCAAAAGGGACTTGATCCCTGCAACGGGAGTTGTACTCTCAGAAAGGAACACTTATTATTTTGTGTGTGTGTGTGTGTGTGTGTGTGTGTGAGGAGTTAAACTCCTAGGATATTTTGAAGCTGATGAAGGGGCTTCTCCCTTTGAGCCCTGGATCTTCCCCAAAGTGGGGTTTCTGGAGACGGGTCTCCTTCTTCTTCCTGTTGTTTGGCCGGATCTTGGAGAAAGGGGGTGAGATTTAAAGATCTCCCCTTTTTGAGATCTAAGTTCCCCTTTTTAGGTTTTGTGGTGAAAAACTATTTAGTTTTATAAATGGAAGAGTAAAACTCTTGATTTAATTCAAAAGAAAAAAGAAGGTTTTAGAACCTTGAGGAAGGAGAAGATCACAGATCTTGATGCTTTTTGGGAGAGAGAAAAAGTTGTTAAGATATTTTCATTATCTTGGCCTTTATAGGCTATACACTTTACATATAGCCCCTTGGCCTTTACAAAAATGGCATTTTGCCCATCCCATGGCTCATGTGCCATTTCTTTTTGCACATAAGCCATGGGCTTTACAAAAATTTGGCTCTATGCCCATTCACCGATAAAAAAATTACATAAAAACTATTTATTACATGATTTCATTTTGGGCATGGAGGAGGGGCCGGCCGCTTCGTGTTCGGAATCGGCTTGGGCATGGGCTCACTTGGCTTGGGGTTGACCTTGACTTTGACTTGGTCAACTGAGGTGCAATTTTTGACCCCAACAAAGTGCCCCCATCAATAAATGCACACCACATATGTGGGGCGTGTGCATGAAATTGATGGATCTTCTTTTGCGTGGAGGCGACTTGCTTTGGTTCTCACTTTTTGGGATGCACTGCCCTTTTTACGACATGGACGGTCGACGCTTAACGCGTCTCCAAGACGGAGTGTCCGTAGTAGACGTTTCCCTGGCCCAGAGTGATTTAGTAGACGCGCCCCCGGCACGGAGTGTCGCTAGTCGACGTTTCCCCGAGGCGGAGTGTCTGTAGTCCACGTGCCCCCGGCATGGAGTGTCTGCTTGACGTTTCCTCGTTACGGAGTGTCGTTGTTGGACGTTTCCCCGATGCGGAGTGTCGCTGGTCGACGTTTCCCCAGCATGGAGTGTCTGTGTTGGACGTCTCCCCGGCACGGAGTGCCGCTAGTCAACGTTTCCCCGGCATGGAGTGTCTGTGTTGGACGTTTCCCCGAGACGGAGTGTCACTGGTTGACGTGTCCCCGGTACGGAGTGTGTAGGGTTCCTAGGCACACTATAGAGGTCTCACAAGGCATCAACCATGCCAATTTAAAATTTTATGGGTGCCGAGAAACCCTAATACGGATCGTAGACTAGATGTTTAGGCGAAATACGAAACTAGTTAACACTTTAACTAAAGGAGAGAGACTACAACCTTTGTAGATCCGGTTCTCCACTTCCTTAGCTCCACGTAGTGGTCCCCTCGCTGTCCATCTCGAATCTCGGACTCTCGCGTCGGCTTCATCGGAGAAATGAGCGGAATAGGTCGTCGGCTTCGTGCCGAAGATGATCTACGTCGAGGTTGCACAAGTTCAAGCTCCAACTTCACCAAGTTGTGAAACTTATGAAGAAAACACCCAAAACAACTTGGCAAGAGGTAGAGGGTGAAGAAATAGGAGGTGGGTTCACTTTAGAATTTGATTTCTCACTTTAGAACTCAAGTTGCCATTGATGGCATCAAGGTTTCTTTCTTGAAGAAGAAGATCAAGATGAAGGAAAGAATATGATAAGTTGTTTTAAAATGAAAAGAAAAACCAATACTTATTATAATGTGAACCATAGTTAAGTGTAGAGAATTGACTAAGGTTAGAAGAATGGTTAGGGTTTAGTGTGAAGACAAAATGGTCACAAAGTCAAAGCATCATGAAGCTTCAACAATGTTCAAGAATGAAAGCAACCATTTTGTATTCTTATCCCATTCTTTTTCCAAAAATGAATAAATAAAAGAATGGATAAATAAAAACCCTAATCACTTTCTTAACCTAGGTTTAATTCTATACACTTAACCAAATGAGCAAGCATCATCAAACATGATACAAACATGTGCACAAAAGTATATCACATATACAATTTGCACATCAAGTGAGAAAATCCATTTAAAGTGAACCAATACTAGTTAATGCAATGCAATATATCAAATATATAATTATACATTAAATCATTAAATCAACACTTGACTTAACGATCCGGTCATATCGCATATAACCTACTAGTATTTTATGTATCGGCTCATCGAATCAATGATTCGATAACTAGGTCATATCGAATATAACCAATCGATACATCCATCGCGAGAATGAAATACGGTATCACATACACGCATTATTCTCGGCCCTGCACATATCTCATATGCGCTCCTATTTCGTTTCGCTTGAGCCAGGAAACCTCTGTGTAGGACTCTAAAGACTCGTCAATACGCCGGTAGCAGATGATGATCATATCAAGCACCCACAAGCCGCAAGCGGTCTGCTAAACGTAACGGCCACCCGGGTATTGAGCGATCAGAAGATCGACGAGCTAGCCCGCTCACACTCCTGTGAATCCAACCAGTAACACTTACCGTACAGTCCGGTCACTTCGTCTGATATGTCGCATATCAAGTCTAGGGGTGGTAAACGTCAGACCCCAATAACCCGATAAGTCGTGCCGATGTGAGGCTCGTAACGGGTCGAGAAACTACTGGTAACACTTACCAGCAAATCTCTGATCAGCCCTGGCCAGGGACTTCCCTGTTACGGCTAATCGAGCACAGCGCAACATCAACCCCCAATACCGGGAGAGACGAAACCCCTCCTATCGCTCATTGCCTCCATGTGACTCGGGACTGTACCCAAAGACCACTGTTTTGCACGCCCTCATGGACGTGGTAAGGTGGAGATCAAAGCACAGTGGGAATCACACAAGACTCTATGACGATCTCGGGTCTACAGACTAACCTGTACAAGTGTCACCTGAGAACTGCCATCTGACGTGAGGTATAATACCATCTGGGAGTTCTCGGCGAGTCCGTCCAGTGTATCCAGTCTCCACTGAGCACCCGTATACCATCTCTGATGTCAAACACCAATGGATATGGGATCATCCATCGCCCATCACATGGGTCGAGAAGCGTATACGCTAGTCTACACTGGTATATCGATGCCCCGTCTCGATACACCCACGACTAGGGACGTTGAAGGATGTACTTATGGACTACCATGTCCCCACTAGTATGATCTGCATCATAGTCCAGGTAGTCAAGTACACATCCTAAGGGCTTTACCAACATGTAACTATAAGACAGTATAAAGAGACTAGTGTACATGTTAAGATAAAGAGCAACCAGATAGCATACTATCATGTCGAGCAAGAAAGTCATCTCTATATATGTCCAAGCATCCAATATAATATACATCATCTGTATAATACTGGCCTCTAGGGCATACATACAACTAACAATCTCCCACTTGCACTAGGGCCAGCTGCTGTAGTATCGCATACCGAGCATCCCGAAGAGTCTCTCAAACTGTATCTGGGGAATGGCCTTCGTGAGTGGATCCGCCGTGTTGTTCTTCGTGTCAACCCTCCTGACCTCGATCTCCCGGCGATCAACTATCTCCCGGATCAGGTGATACCGCATCAGAATATGCCTGTATCGCTGATGGGACCTGGGTTCCTTGGCCAAAGCCACTGCTCCATTGTTATCGCAATACAAAGGTATTGGATGCTCAATGGATGGAACCACACCAAGTTCAGTAATGAACTTCTTGATCCAAACAGCTTCTTTAGCAGCATCGTTGGCAGCGATGTATTCAGCCTCCATCATCGAGTCTGCCACGGTTTCCTGCTTGGAACTCTTCCAGCTAACCGCCCCTCCGTAAAGGGTAAAGACAAAACCCGACCGCGACTTAGAGTCGTCCTTATCACTCTGGAAGCTCGAATCGGTAAAGGACTCCACTTGGAGTTCCCCGTTACCATACACCAAGAGCATCTCTTTAGTCCTTCGTAAGTACTTGAGAATGCTCTTCACAGCTGTCCAGTGACTCTCTCCAGGATCAGCTTGATACCTGCTCACTACACTTAGTGAGTATGCAACATCGGGTCTGGTACATAGCATTGCGTACATGATAGAGCCTACAGCTGAAGCATAGGGTATCCCTTGCATGCGAGCTCTCTCCAAATCAGTCTTGGGAGACATCTCTTTGGAGAGAGTGACTCCAGAGATCGTGGGCAAGTTCCCACGCTTGGATTCTTCCATACTAAACCTCTTTAGTATGGTGTCAATGTACCTGGATTGGGACAATCCTAATATCCGTTTGGATCTATCTCTATAGATCCTGATTCCCAATATGCAGGAGGCATCACCAAGATCTTTCATTGAGAATCTTTGTGATAAGAAGAGCTTGACCGATTGCAGCATAGGAATATCATTTCCTATCAAGAGTATGTCGTCCACGTACAATACGAGGAATACAACCTTACTCTCTGCCACCTACTTGTAGATACAAGGTTCATCTGGATTTTTGATGAAATCAAACTCTTTGATAACGACGTCAAAGCAGATGTTCCAACTCCGCGATGCTTGCTTTAATCTATAAATGGATTTAAGCAGCTTGCACACCTTCCCGCTGCTCCCACTATCTACGAAGCCCTCTGGCTGAGTCATGTACACGCACTCTTCTAAATCACCATTTAGAAAGGCGGTCTTAACATCCATTTGCCAGATTTCGTAATCATGATATGCAGCGATGGCAAGCATGATCCGGATGGATTTAAGCATAGCCACTGGAGAAAAGGTCTCGTCATAGTCCACACCTGGTCTTTGACGAAAACCCTTTGCTACAAGTCTAGCTTTGAAAGTCTCCACTTTCCCATCTACACCAAGTTTCTTCTTGAAGATCCACTTGCTCCCAATGGGTTTTACCCCTTCAGGAGCAATTTCCAAAGTCCATACTTTGTTGGTGTACATGGATTCCATCTCGGACCGCATAACATCCAGCCATTTCACTGAGTCCCCACTCGTGATGGCCTGCTCGAAGCTAGTTGGGTCATCATCCTCCATGATGCAATCCTCGCTCCCACCGTCCATGAGAAAACCGTAGTATCTCTCAGGTTGGCAAGGAACCCTACTAGATCGGCGGAGAGGCTGGGGTTCGTCGGGTACTACTGAATCCTCTGGTTCCACTAAATCTTCAGTTTGAGTTTGTGTAGCCGGAATTTCTTCCAGTTCTACCATATCCCCACTAATTTCTTTTGCAAGAAATTCCTTTTCTAAAAAGGTGGCATGTCGAGAAACAAACATTTTTTGTTCCTCTGTATGGTAGAAAAGATATCCATGTGAATGTTTGGGATATCCCACAAACTTACATAGAACTGACCGTGCCTCGAGCTTGTCCGGATTTTGCCTTTTGACATAGGCCGGGCAACCCCATATCTTAACTCGTTTAAGACATGGTCTCTTCCCACTCCATATCTCATATGGTGTGGTAGGTACAGATTTAGATGGAACCTGATTCAATAGGTATGCTGCTGTCTCCAGCGCATAACCCCAGAAGGAAATAGGTAACTCAGCTGTACTCATCATAGAGCGCACCATATCTAATAGGGTGCGATTTCTCCGCTCCGATACACCGTTGTGCTGTGGTGTATAAGGAGGAGTAAGCTGAGAGAGAATCCCATTCTCTTTTAGGAAGTCCAGGAATTCATTGCTTAAGTATTCTCCTCCTCGATCAGATCGTAGGATTTTAATACTTTTTCCGGTTTGGTTCTCAACTTCTTGTTTATATTCCCTAAATTTCTCAAAAGCTTCTGATTTGTGTTTCATCAGGAACACATATCCGAATCTTGAGAGATCGTCAGTGAATGTAATGAAGTACGAAGAACCATCCCTGGCATGTGTAGACACGGGACCGCATACATCACTATGTATCAGTCCCAAGAGTTCGGTAACTCTTTCTCCGTGTCCCGTAAACGGAGTTTTGGTCATCTTGCCTTTGAGACATGACTGGCAAGTGTCATAGGATGAAAATTCAAACGGATTTAAATATCCATCTTTATGCAACTTAGCTAGTCGTGTCGCATTGATGTGACTCAGTCTACAATGCCATAAGAAGGATTCGTTCAGTTCAGAACTCTTCCTCTTGTGTGTGTTTGTTATGCTCAGAACTGTTGATTGATTTAGAACATAAATGCCATTGCACAACGTGCCTGATCCAACCAACTTTTGTTACGGAAAATGTTCATAACATTGTCCTGTAATACAAAATTATATCCCTCTTTACTTAATAAAGAAACTGATATAATGTTGCATATCAGGTTCGGCATGTAATAGCATTCGTTCAGAACCAATGTACTACCAGTTGGTAACACAAGGTGATATTCCCCAACAGTCTTAGCTGCAACAATTGCACCATTTCCAACTCTAATGTCTTTATCACCTTCTCCAAGTTCTCTACCTTTTCTAAGCCCATGTAACTGATTACATATATGGGATCCTGACCCGGTATCTAATACCCAGGACGTAGGGCAAATGGAGAAACAGTTCTCTGTAACGAACACACCCGAAGAAAATGCATCATCATGTACTTTCTTCAATCGGGTGGCATGGGAATCCTGGTATTCCCCTATATCGTGTTCAGTCCTATAACTCTTATAGGTAAGAACGGAACCAACGTTCCCCAGCACAGTATAACATGCGGGTTCGGTCAATACATCCATATTATTATCTTTATTAAGGCATGAAATGGTCGCTACCTGGAGAGAGAGAGAAGAAAACACTTTAGCGTAAGCTCGTGCAAGATCAGATTGGTTATTATCTTATCTAATCAGGATAGCTCCCACTGCTTTTTATCAAATCTTCCTTCAAACCCTAAAAGGAAAGACTAGCCGGGATTAATTACACACTACAAGTTCGCCAATCTTTCAGCCAGGCTAGTGTCGGTACTTTGAGGGAGGTCCCCCGTGTTTTCGCACGAACCTAATTAATGTAAACCTCGTTTTCCCAGAGGCGTAACCTCGTTAACACCTTTCTAGACACCTACTTGATCGGCTAATTGTAATATGTAAAACTCTCCCAGGAGTAACTCTTACTCGCAGCGGGTATCGGGATCCAACTATCTCATAGAAGGTATGCAATCTCATTGCAAATTTCAACACTTGAAATTCCCGATAATATTTTGCCCCTAACGTCCTATGACCTTGACAAAGGCCAACAAATCATAGCATGCTAGTCAAGTTCAACCCGTCATTTCTTGATTGAATCAAACCCACCCGCACGGCCCTTGACAAAGGCCAACAAGGTCGCACGACTACCCTGAAACAATCTGCATCATATGCATAAGCAGATAATCACTATTCAGCTACCGCACACTACGTCTTGACAAAGGCCAACAAACACAGCACGAATACTAAACAATTCTTATCTGAAATGACGGAGGGCTACGACAGGTTTTTCTGAAAACCAATTGCGTAATGAACTTGATATCGTTGTAGAATCAAATGAAGTTTTAAAAATGGAGTGATTTTGAGGCTTTTCTAGTTTTGCTAAAGGGGTCACTCCCGGTGAAGGGATCGTCGGCCCTTTCCTCGTCGAATGAGGTGCGGGATATATCATATATATCACTGTGCAAAGCAGAAACTATAGAAGCAATCAAAAGTCAAACCGAGTGTGTAGAATCTGCCAGTTATTGCTAAAGGAGTCACTCCCGGTGAAGGGATCTCGGTCCTTTCCTCATCGAATAAGGTGCAGGGTATATCATATATACCGCTATGCAAAGCAAGAACAGTAGCTACCTGTTTTGTTTAAAATTTGATTCTACAACATCTTAGGTTTCTTTTCTTTCATTAATCACATTAATGAAGTCCCATCATTTAAATACCTAAACATCACAGATAAATACGACGTACACTTATGCCATCCGCATTCGCCTCGATGTCCCCTCGTGCACCGTTAGGTTAGGTAACTAACGACAGAGCAGGGCAGGGCTAGTGCGGGTGCAAAACATAAGTAACGTCTATATAATATATCATATATACTATATACTGTATCTATCACAGAACATCACATAATCACATCACAGATATCGCAGCAGAAGAAACATATGAAACATTGGATATACTAGGACGTCCGTGTTTTCAATACGAGCCAGTATAAAACACGGATTCCACGGTCGTGATGAATAGCCAATCCCACACCCCTAGACCCCTACGAGAGCGGCAAGCAACCCTACCAATTCTAGGGTTAGGAGACCCGGACTCGACTCCTCGAGTTGGTCTCCCATTGGACCCTAGAACCCGGTTACTTGTGCTCCCCTCCTGGGTCTATCCTAATGCGGAAAAGTAAATAATATACAAAAGGTGACAACTTCCGCAACCTGGAAGTGCCCCAAATAAAAGAATATTACATACAAGTTTTTACATGAATGAAAATGAAAAACACTCATCTCACATAAAAACCCCCGGCTATTCAAACACGACAATCCAATATAACATATCCAGCAACATATAACATCACATGTCATCAACGTAAGTAAATATGTCCATCCCAATTGTCGTTGACATATAGCAACGAAACCGGCAATATCACATATTACACTTACGGTCACAGAAAAGAAAGTGTAAAACTACAACAATTGGAATCCGCAACCTCTTTAGACATCACATGCCTAATCAAATGAAATACTTAGACATCACATGCCTAACAGTTATAAACCCCGCATTTTAGTCTCATTATCGAAAACTCTTTTCAATATCAAGTGAAACTAAACTGCTAGATTTATAACATTCATTCAGTTATCACATAACTGTTTGTGAATTCCAATTATTGTATCACATTCCAGATAAACAGAAAATGTTAAACTTTCCGATCGAACAGTCGAATACCCAAGTTTTCCCGATACAGCTCAACACATGAAATGAGTCTAACAACATTCAGTTCGTGCCTCAGTACCAACGGTCCAGCCGTAGAAGGGTCAAGCCAACGCCTCACATGTGGCACGCCGTACTGCCCCAAACCCGAAGGTTCAAAGGGCAGTTCAAGACGGTCACATAATCGAGTTAAGGTTTGTTGTCTTCTAGAGGGTCCATCGCGTTACTTGCACTACTTAGAACGTCGTTAAACTACGGAAAAATCCAACACTTGGAAATTTCCCGACAGGGGAAAAGTTGGGTATTTATATCCGGTCGAACCTTTTAACACATTCTAAAGTCATCCGGAAATACACAAAGACGAAATTTGATAATCCGGTCGAAACACCGAAGCTCTAAAACACCCCAGAAAATTCAACTCTTGAATAATTATTAAAAATACCCATAAAACTCAGCTGCAGAAACTATGAATTACTGTTCAGATGAGGATGGCTGACGTCATGCTTTAGCCGCGGAACCGCCGCCTAAGCTTGCTTAGGCCACGGTTCCGCCTCGCATTACACTGTTCATTGAATAAAAATTGCACCGTAATTCTTAGAATTCCCTGCTGAATTTTTTAAGCATTTTTAATATTGAAAAATCCCAGATTTTAAAAAATGTACAGAGAGCATTTTGGATTTAGGGTTTCGGGTTCGTTCGGACTTCAAACTCTGTCTGGACTTCGCCTAAGGCTCTAGCTAAGCTCTGATACCACTGTAGGGTTCCTAGGCACACTATAGAGGTCTCACAAGGTATCAACCATGCCAATTTAAAATTTTATGGGTGCCGAGAAACCCTAATACAGATCGTAGACTAGATGTTTAGGCGAAATACGAAACTAGTTAACACTTTAACTAAAGGAGAGAGACTACAACCTTTGTAGATCCGGTTCTCCACTTCCTTAGCTCCACGTAGTGGTCCCCTCGCTGTCCATCTCGAATCTCGGACTCTCGCGTCGGCTTCATCGGAGAAATGAGCGGAATAGGTCGTCGGCTTCGTGCCGAAGATGATCTACGTCGAGGTTGCACAAGTTCAAGCTCCAACTTCACCAAGTTGTGAAACTTGTGAAGAAAACACCCAAAACAACTTGGCAAGAGGTAGAGGGTGAAGAAATAGGAGGTGGGTTCACTTTAGAATTTGATTTCTCACTTTAGAACTCAAGTTGCCATTGATGGCATCAAGGTTTCTTTCTTGAAGAAGAAGATCAAGATGAAGGAAAGAATATGATAAGTTGTTTTAAAATGAAAAGAAAAACCAATACTTATCATAATGTGAACCATAGTTAAGTGTAGAGAATTGACTAAGGTTAGAAGAATGGTTAGGGTTTAGTGTGAAGACAAAATGGTCACAAAGTCAAAGCTTCATGAAGCTTCAACAATGTTCAAGAATGAAAGCAACCATTTTGTATTCTTATCCCATTCTTTTTCCAAAAATGAATAAATAAAAGAATGGATAAATAAAAACCCTAATCACTTTCTTAACCTAGGTTTAATTCTATACACTTAACCAAATGAGCAAGCATCATCAAACATGATACAAACATGTGCACAAAAGTATATCACATATACAATTTGCACATCAAGTGAGAAAATCCATTTAAAGTGAACCAATACTAGTTAATGCAATGCAATATATCAAATATATAATTATACATTAAATCATTAAATCAACACTTGACTTAACGATCTGGTCATATCGCATATAACCTACTAGTATTTTATGTATCGGCTCATCGAATCAATGATTCGATAACTAGGTCATATCGAATATAACCAATCGATACATCCATCGCGAGAATGAAATACGGTATCACATACACGCATTATTCTCGGCCCTGCATATATCTCATATGCGCTCCTATTTCGTTTCGCTTGAGCCAGGAAACCTCTGTGTAGGACTCTAAAGACTCGTCAATACGCCGGTAGCAGATGATGATCATATCAAGCACCCACAAGCCGCAAGCGGTCTGCTAAACGTAACGGCCACCCGGGTATTGAGCAATCAGAAGATCGACGAGCTAGCCAGCTCACACTCCTGTGAATCCAACCAGTAACACTTACCGTACAGTCCGGTCACTTCGTCTGATATGTCGCATATCAAGTCTAGGGGTGGTAAACGTCAGACCCCAATAACCCGATAAGTCATGCCGATGTGAGGCTCGTAACGGGTCGAGAAACTACTGGTAACACTTACCAGCAAATCTCTGATCAGCCCTGGCCAGGGACTTCCCTGTTAAGGCCAATCGAGCACAGCGCAACATCAACCCCCAATACCGGGAGAGACGAAACCCCTCCTATCGCTCATTGCCTCCATGTGACTCGGGACTGTACCCAAAGACCACCGTTTTGCACGCCCTCATGGACGTGGTAAGGTGGAGATCAAAGCACAGTGGGAATCACACAAGACTCTATGACGATCTCGGGTCTACAGACTAACCTGTACAAGTGTCACCTGAGAACTGCCATCTGACGTGAGGTATAATACCATCTGGGAGTTCTCGGCGAGTCCGTCCAGTGTACCCAGTCTCCACTGAGCACCCGTATACCATCTCTGATGTCAAACACCAATGGATATGGGATCATCCATCGCCCATCACATGGGTCGAGAAGTGTATACGCTAGTCTACACTAGTATATCGATGCCCCGTCTCGATACACCCACGACTAGGGACGTTGAAGGATGTACTTATGGACTACCATGTCTCCACTAGTATGATCTGCATCATAGTCCAGGTAGTCAAGTACACATCCTAAGGGCTTTACCAACATGTAACTATAAGACAGTATAAAGAGACTAGTGTACATGTTAAGATAAAGAGCAACCAGATAGCATACTATCATGTCGAGCAAGAAAGTCATCTCTATATATGTCCAAGCATCCAATATAATATACATCATCTGTACAATACTGGCCTCTAGGGCATACATACAACTAACAGAGTGTCTGCTTGACTTGTCCCCATTACGGAGTGTCGCTGTTGGACGTTTCCCCGGTGCGGAGTGTTGCTGGTCGACGTTTCCCGAGGTGGAGTATCGGCTGGTTGACGTGTCCCCGAGACGGAGTGTCTGCTTGATGTTTCCCCGTTACGGAGTGTCACTGTTGGACGTTTCCCCGGTACGGAGTGTCGCTGGTCGACGTTCCCCCGAGGCAGAGTGTCTGTTGTCGACGTGCCCCCGGCACGGAGTGTCTGCTTGACGTTTCCCTGAGGCGGAGTGTCTTCTTGACGTTTCCACGTTACGGTGTGTCGTTGTTGGACGTTTCCCCAATGCGGAGTGTCGCTGGTTGACGTTTCCCTGGCATGGAGTGTCTTTGTTGGACGTCTCCCCGGCACGGAGTGTCACTGGTCGACGTTTCCCAGGCATGGAGTGTCTGTGTTGGACATTTCCCCGAGACAGAGTGTCGCTGGTTGACGTGTCCCCCGCAAGGAGTGTCTGCTTGACGTTTCCCCGTTACGGTGTGTCGCTGTTGGACTTTTCCCCGGTATGGAGTGTCGCTGGTCGACGTTTCCCAAGGCGGAGTGTCGGCTGGTTGACGTATCCCCGAGAAAGAGTGTCTGCTTGACGTTTCCCCGTTACGGAGTGTCGTTGTTGGACGTTTCCCCAGTACGGAGTGTCGCTGGTCGACGTTTCCCCGAGGCGGAGTGTTTGTTGTTTGACGTAGAGGTCGATGTTGGAATTGGTTGGTTTGATTTGTTTGATTTGAGTTAGCATCGGCATCGCTACACTGGAATATGGTACCAGGAGCGAATCATCATCTGTCTTTGAGAGGGTTTGGGGATTGGTTTTTTTGTTTGGCATCTGCATTGCTGCACTGGAATAATGCCAGGAGCAACTCATCATTTTCCCTGAGAGGATTTGGGAATTGATGGCTTAGGAGGCAGGTTTAGATCCCTATCACCTAAGGCTTTTCAATTTTATAGGCCGTAAGGGTCCCATAAAAGCATTTTCTCCCTACGAGTCGAAAGGATCTCGTAGGTGTATTTTCTCCTTAAGAGTCATGGGGAATCCTAAGTGTGTTGCTCCTTTGTGAGTCGTAAGGATCTCACGCGGGGATTTTCTCCTCACAAAGTCGAGAGGACTTTGCGAGTGCATTTCATCTCCTTTTTACGAGTTTGCGCCCTTTTCAGGTTTTCACAAACTCCCTGGCAGTCCTGCTGTTTTTACTCCTGAAGCCCTTTCGGGTTTCATCCGTACCCATTTTGCTTGTGGACATACCATTTTTTTTTTGAATCTTCATCGCCGGTGGGACTTTGATTGTGGTCTCTCTGGTAGGACTTAGAAGATATTGGGATCGTTTTACGCCCGTGGATTGTATATGGTTTTGCAGGATGTATGATCCAGACCGTAGGGCCGGAAAAATTTCGGGACTTTGTTGGCGTCTGCATTGCTGCACTGGAATATGGTACCAGGAGCGACTCATCATTCGCCATTGCTTATCGGGAAGCGATGGCTTAGGAGACAGGTTTAGATCCCTATCACCTAAGGCTTTTCAATTTTATGGGCCGTAAGGGTCCCATAAAAGCATTTTCTCCCTACGAGTCGTAAGGATCCCGTAGGTGCATTTTCTCCTTAGGAGTCGTGAGGACCCCCAAGTGTGTTTTTCCTTCGTGAGTCGTAAGGATCCCACGAAGGTTTGTTCTCCTCATGTATCGTAGGGACACATGAGTGGGTCTTTCCAATGGACCATAATTCTAAGGGTAGAGACCAGCCTCGTAACTGGTGGTTGCGGTGGGGCATGTGTATGACGAGAATTATTTGAGCCCATGGATTGTATACGGTATTCAATTTGGGGGACCACCCGTAGGGCTGGAAGAATTTTTGGGAAATTAGATTTTGGTTGGCATCTGCATCGCTGCACTGGAATATGGTACCAAGAGCGACTCATCATTCGCCGTTTTTTCCCCACCGCGATTGCTCTATCATTTCAGCTTTTCTTATCGCGAAGGTCGCGATTGCGCAATCATTTCGGCTATTTATTCGCGGTTGCCCCATCATTTCGGCTGTTTATTTTCATCTTTATTTTTACTCGCTGATTTTTATTGCGAGTTGCCCTATCATTTCGGCTTTTTATTATTTTTTGTTTTATTTACACATTTTTACATTCCCAGTTTAATGACTTAGAGGTCGATTGTTCCCAGTTTAACGACGTGGTGGTCGATTGTTCCC
Organism: Agapanthus africanus; assembly: GCA_030015575.1. Taxonomy (NCBI): domain Eukaryota; kingdom Viridiplantae; phylum Streptophyta; class Magnoliopsida; order Asparagales; family Amaryllidaceae; genus Agapanthus; species Agapanthus africanus. The sequence goes on along the minus strand of CM057338.1, from coordinate 369,923,297 downwards.
AGTTTAACGACGTGGTGGTCAGTGGTTTGCTTATCCCAGCTCCTCGAACTTTGATCTTAGCGGGGCTGTGTTGATGACCGTAGCTCTGTGGCTTGTCGGTACATCTGACGACTGTGAGGCTTTCCCAAGTTTGTATTGGTTCTCCACCCAATCTTTAAAAACATAGCAGTCTTCAATGGTATGACTCACCATTCTATGATATGGGCAGTATATAGGATTGCCGGTCATGTTCATCTTATGTGGCCTCTTTGGAATAGTCAGTTTAAGACCGTTGTTCAAGGCGTCCACGAATATTTCGCGGACTTTATGCCTCCTGAAGGAGTATACTTTCTTCTTTCTCTCCATTAGAGTAGGTGCCCTTACTGATGCTGGACCCTGAGGACGATCGGTCTTTGGTTGGCATACTTTCCGCTTACCACGTTCAGTATATGTATCGGAGGGACTGGAGGCTGATCGCGTCCGTTTTTCACAAAGGTGTTCCGCTCTCGGGCTGGAGGGAGCATCGGTTGGTTGCTTCCGGATATCAATCCCCAGCTCACGAACCAAAATTTGATTTTGCTGTAATTGCAATCGGGCGACTTGGGTCATGAGATCCGCCACGACATTTTCCTGCTCGTCGACTTTAGAATGGACCTTGGCCATCTTCTCATCCCTGTCCTGAAGTTGCCTTTGAAGCCATTGGAATAATGCTTGTTCTATAGTTCCGGGTATGACAACGGGGTCATCCCTACAACCTGAACTTGATTCAGCATGAACCACGGGTTCCTTTGGCTCAATGGCCTTAGCGAGCTTTTCATCATTTGGATCGGGCCGATGTTGGATGGCAACAACCACGTCATTGTCATGGTTATAAGGCGTAGGAGGACTTGTTCCTCTGAGCTCCATCATATAGACCGTATGGGTTGTGTACCCGTCTATTGCTTCTTCATTGGCAATGTTGCTCGCTTGGCTCTTAGCTTGTTGCCTTGGTCCACTCTTTTTAGAGAAAAGGCAGATGTCTGAGAGAATCAGGTCCCTGAAGGACTTCGGTCTCCGTTTGTATGAAATTGGCGGTCGCAGCTTGATTGTTTTTTAACACGCCAGGGGACAATGATATTTCTCCCGCCTTGTATTGTTTCTCGACCCAATCCTTGAAGAAGCAACAGTCTTCAATAGTGTTTCCCAGCACTTGGTGGTATGGGAAAAAGTTGGGATGATCAGTCCTATTCGCTTCACTTAGCCTTTTTGGTTCTGTAGCCGCAAGCCATTCTTCAGAGCATCTTTAAAAATTTTGTAGACCTTGTCCCTTCGAAATGAGTAGACCTTATTTCTTCTTTCCTCTAAAGTTGGCTCTCGAGATTTGTTAGTTTTTTCTCCGCCCGCTCCCTGCTTATTTAGAGAATCGGTGCTGTTAGAACTTCTGCCTTTTCGGTTATCGTCCTTCCAAGGTTTCGGTCTGTTTGTGAACTGAAGATCCTAAGTAGACTCGGGCTTTAAGCGTTCCAACGTTTGAACCTTTTTGGTCAGCTCTTGGAATGTTTTAAGGCCTGCGGTGGACAAGAAAGGTTTCATCCAGTCTTTCAGATTTTCTATAAGAAGACTGACGGATTGGTCTTGCTCTAACGGCGGTTCACATTTGATAGAGAGATTGCGCCATCGGACTATAAAATTCATGTTGCTTTCGTTGTTCTTTGGCTCTGTCCTTACGAGGTCGGCAATGGTGATTTTATCGCCGACACTCATGAACCTTTACTTGAACATGGATTCTATTTGAGCGAACGTCGTGATCAAGTCATCTGGTATGCTTACATACCAATCGAAAGCAACATCCGTCAAGCTATTAACAAACCAACGGAGAAGGAGTGCATCATTGCCCCAGTATTTGCACATGATGCTTTAAATTGGGCAATGTGCCGGTTCGCATTTCCCATCCCATCGAACCTTTCAAATTTGGAGACGACATAGCTAGTGGGAAACTCCACAAGATCGTACCGAGCAGGATATGGTCTCCCACTACTGCCGGCATCTTTTTGCTCTCCGGCTTCGGCTACCAATGTTTTGACTTTGTTGGCAACCAAATCCATGATTTGATCTTGAGTTAGCGGGTTGCTGTCATCGGCCGCCAAGACATTTCCCGAGATAGGATGCGACTGGCCTTCATGCGGTCCGCCCATCTTTGGATTTGAGGGAATAGGCGTCGGCTGTCTCGGGGCACCGTTTCCCGGTCCATGAGTAGAACCATGCGCTTGATTGGGCGTCTGAGAGGCAAGTTGGGCCGTGAGCTGTAAGACGATGTTTGTCAAGTCTTCAATTTTTGAGTAGAGCTAGGCCATCTCCTTATCTTTGTTTCTGAGCTGCTTTCGGAGCTTCTGGAGAAGTTGCTGCTCTGCGGTCTTAGGATGGAAAGTTGGCTCATCTTCGCTTTCCGAGCTCGACTCCTCATGAACTGAGGGATCTCTCTGCTTATCAGCTTCACTTGGAGCATTTTGATTACCTTCAGGGGGATGTTGGTCTTGGAAAGTGACAACCATATTCAAACCAGATTGGATTTGAGATGTGGCGGCCTCATCCTTGCTGCGAAGGTTGTCACTGGGACGCGCGCCTACCATGTAAACTGTGTGGATAACACATTCAGCCATCCTTTCATCACTAGCAGCTGGTTTCGCGGAGCGGTCCGGGCTTTGGAAATTCATAAATTTTAACATGGCCGGAGCCCTAGCCCTTTTGTTGGCTCTGTATCTGAGCCGCTTTTGCCTCAGCTTCTCTGCCTTGAGTGCCTGGCAGGCTTTTGCTCTTCGGGAAGCCGCCATAGGCCGAGTGATGGGGAGCTTAGAGAAAATACCCAACCGAGCAGTTGTCAGGGGCACCGCTGGAGCTTGCCCAAGATGCCTTGTTGCTTTGTTGGTATTGATGGCCTTGCCCCCAGCTGGGGCCATGGAGAGTCGTTCGGAAGCGGACTTGCACTTAGGCTGAGGTGCCTTCGTGACCATGACATTCGGCCTTTTCCCCTTTGAGGCTGGTTTATCCATCACCGGGGCTTGAAGAGCAGGGATGGCGTTAGCTGGTACGAACAGGATAGAGCCAAATGATAGCGGCGGCTCCACCTACTGTCGTCCGAGACTGGCCGGGAGGACCGTCCTGGCGTCCATCTTCATCGTGTAGGAGATGGGAGCTGTGCTGAGAGTCGAGGTTATCTTTGGAGACATTGTTGAAAAGTATTTGCTTGAAAACCTGCATGAAAGAGCATTATTTTAGTATAAATATAGATACGTATATTGATTGAGTTTGCATGAGCGTTTAACCCGAAATATGAGAGGAGAGATAGGTACCACCGGGCGTGCCAGAAACTGTAGGGCGTTTTTCATTACCCCATTGAGATGGGAATAAGCGAACGCTTGTCAGGCGTATTACAGATTCCCCCTGCCCATGGTAGGCTAGGGTTTATTGATTGTGGGGATCCGAATCTCCGGCAGCCGCGGACTAAGCTGTCGTTAATTACCCCTCACTTTTGGGGCGAAGGAACCTCCGATTAACGGGTTAAACTGGTCATACGAACTCAATGTGCAGTGTACGTGTTTTATGTTCTGAAAAAGAAGGGTTTTGGATATATCGGGGGCCCCGCAGAGCTTTTATGGGGGTCCCGCTACCAGGATAGCGGGCTGGGGGTCAAGGGGGCTAGCAGCCCCCTTGCGGGGTGCGGGGCAGCGCCCCGTTAGAAATTTTTTTCTAACAGGGACAGTGTCATGGAGTATGTGTGTGTGTTTGTATATGTATATATACATACACACACACACAAGAGAAAAGGGCATCCAAAGGATGCATGGGAGAAAGCGCTCGGGCGCTAGCACGTTTGGGCGCTAGCGCTTTGAGCACCAGGGCGCTAGTGCCTCACGTGCCAGGCACGTGGACGCTCGAGCGCTAGCGCTTTAGGCGCTAGCGCTCTGGGCGCTAGCGCCTCACGTGCCAGGCGCTCGCCAGAGCGCTAGCGCCTCACGTGCCAGGCGCTCGGGCGCTAGCGCCTCACGTGCCAGGCACGTGGGCGCTCAGGCGCTAGCGCCTCACGTGCCAGGCACGTGGGCGCTCGGGCGCTAGCGCTTTAGGTGCTAGCGCTTTGAGCGTAAGGGCGCTAGCGCCCCATGTTCCAGACACGTGGGCGCTCGGGCGCTAGCACTTTGAGCGCAAGGGCGTCCGGGAGCTAGCGCTTTGAGCGCAAGGGCGCTAGCGCCCCATGTTCCAGACACGTGGACGCTCGGGCGCTAGCGCTTTGAGCGCAAGGGCGTCCGGGTGCTAGCGCTTTGAGCGCAAAGGTGCCCGCGCTTTGGGTTTGCATGAGCGTTTAACCCGAAATATGGGAGGAGAGATAGGTACCATCGGGCGTGCCAGAAACTATAGGGCATTTTTCGTTACCCCATTGAGATGGGAATACGCGCACGCTTGTCAGGCGCATTACAGATTCCCCCTGCCCATGATAGGCTAGGGTTTATTGATTGTGGGGATCCGAATCTCCGGCAGCCGCGGACTAAACTGTCGTTAATTACCCCTCACTTTTGGTGCGAAGGAATCTCCAATTAACGGGTTAAACTGGTCATGCGAACTCAATGTGCAGTGTACGTGTTTTGTGTTCTGAAAAAGAGGGGTTTTGGATATATCGGGGGCCCCGCAGAGCTTTTACGGGGGTCCCGCTACCAGGATAGCGGGCTGGGGGTCAAGGGAGCGAGCAGCCCCCTTGCGGGGTGCGGGGCAGTGCCCCGTTAGAATTTTTTTTCTAACAGGGACAGTGTCATGGAGTATGTGTGTGTGTTTGTATATGTATATATACATACACACACACACACACACAAGGGAAAAGGGCATCCAAAGGATGCATGGGAGAAAGCGCTCGGGCGCTAGCACATTTGGGCGCTAGCGCTTTGAGTACCAGGGCGCTAGTGCCTCACGTACCAGGCACGCGGACGCTCGAGCGCTAGCGCTTTAGGCGCTAGCGCTTTGAGCGCAAGGGCGCTAGCGCCCCATGTTCCAGATATGTGGGCGTTCGGGCGCTAGCGCTTTGAGCGCAAGGGCGCCCGGGCACTAGCGCTTTGAGCGCAAAGGTGCCCACGCTTTGGGCGCTGGCGCCCCACGTGCCAGGCATGTGGGCGCTCGGGCGCTAGCGCTTTGGGCGCTAGCGCTTCGAGCGCAAGGGTGCTGGCGTTCGGGGCGCTCGGGAGGCAAAAGGGACTTGGTCCCTGCAACGGGAGTTGTACTCTCAGAAAGGAACACTTATTATTATTATTATTTTTTGTGTGTGTATATATATATATATATATATATATATATATATATATATATGAGGAGTTAAACTCCTGGGATATTTTGAAGCTGATGAAGGGGCTTCTCCCCTTGAGCCCTGGATCTTCCCCAAAGTGGGGTTTCTGAAGATGGGTCTCCTTCTTCTTCCTGTCGTTTGGCCGGATCTTGGAGAAAGGGGGTGAGATTTAAAGATCTCCCCCTTTTGAGATCTAATGGAAGATCTGAGTTCCCCTTTATGGTTTTTGTGGTGAAAAACTATTTAGTTTTATAAAAGGAAGAGTAAAACTCTTGATTTAATTCAAAAGAAAAAAGAAGGTTTTAGAACCTTGAGGAAGGAGAAGATCAGAGATCTTGATGCTTTTTTGGAGAGAGAAAAAGTTGTTGAGATATTTTCATTATCTTGGCCTTTATAGGCTATACACTTTACATATAGCCCCTTGGGCTTTACAAAAATGACATTTTGCCCATCCCATGGCTCAGTGCCATTTCTTTTTGCACATAAGCCATGGGCTTTACAAAAATTTGGCTCTATGCCTATTCATGCATAAATTTTTTTACATAAAAGCTATTTATTACATGATTTCATTTTAGGCATGGAGGAGGGGCCGGCCGCTTCATGTTCGGACTCGCTTGGACATGGGCCCACTTGATCCGGGCTTGGGCCCACTTGGCTTGGGGTTGACCTTGACTTTGACTTGGTCAACCGGGGTGCAATTTTCGACCCCAACACTTGAGAATGCTCTTCACAGCTGTCCAGTGATTCTCTGCTGGATCTGCTTGATACCTACTCACTACACTTAGTGGGTATGCTACATTGGGTCTAGTACATAGCATCGCGTATATGATAGAGCCTACTGCCGAAGCATAGGGTATCCCTTGCATGCGAGCTCTCTCCAAATCAGTCTTGGGAGACATCTCTTTAGAGAGGGTGAGTCCTGAGATCGTGGGTAAAAACCCAGGCTTGGATTCTTCCATACTAAACCTCTTTAGTATGGTGTCAATGTACCTGGAATGGGACAATCCCAGTATCTGTTTAGATCTATCTCTATAGATCTTAATCCCCAAGATGCTGGGGGCATCACCTAGATCTTTCGTTGAGAATCTTTGTGATAAGAAGAGCTTGACCGATTGCAGCATAGGAATATCATTTCTTATCAAGAGTATGTCATCCACGTACAATACGAGGAAGACAACCTTACTCTCTGCCACCTTCTTGTATATACAAGGTTCATCTACGTTTTTGACGAAGTAAAACTCTTTGACAACTACATCAAAACAGATGTTCCAACTCCGCGGTGCTTGCTTTAACTCGTAGATGGATTTAAGCAGCTTGCACACCTTTCCGCTGCTCCCACTGTCTACGAAGCCTTCTGGCTGAGTCATGTACACGCACTCTTCCAAATCACCATTTAGAAAGGCGGTCTTAACATCCATTTGCCAGATTTCGTAGTCATGATATACAGTAATGGCAAGTAGGATCCGGATGGACTTAAACATAGCCACTGGAGAAAAGGTTTCGTCATAATCCACACCTGGTCTTTGACGAAAACCCTTTGCAACAAGTCTAGCTTTGAAAGTCTCAACTTTTCCATCTACACCAAGTTTCTTCTTAAAGATCCATTTGCTCCCAATGGGTTTTACCCCTTCAGGAGCAACTTCCAAAGTCCATACTTTGTTGGTGTACATAGATTCCATATCAGATCGCATTGCATCCAGCCACTTCACAGAGTCTCCACTCGTGATGGCCTGCTCGAAGCTAGTCGGGTCATCATCTTCCATGATGCAATTCTCGCTTCCACCAACAATGAGAAAATCGTAGTATCTCTCAGGTGGATGAGGAATCCTACTAGATCGGCGGAGAGGCTGAGCTTCATTGGGAACTATCGAATTCTCGGGTTCCACTAAATCTTCAGTTTCAGTTTGTGTAGCCTGAATTTCTTCCAGTTCTACTTCGTTGCCACTAATTTCCTTTGCAAGAAATTCCTTTTCTAAAAAGGTGGCATGTCGAGAAACAAACACTTTTTGCTCCTCTCCATGGTAGAAAAGATATCCATGTGAATGTTTGGGATATCCTACAAACTTGCATAGAACTGACCGTGCCTCGAGTTTGTCCGGATTTTGCCTTTTGACATAGGCCGGACAACCCCATATCTTAACTCGTTTAAGACATGGTCTCTTCCCACTCCATATCTCATATGGTGTGGTAGGTACAGATTTAGATGGAACTTGATTCAATAGGTATGCTGCTATTTCCAGTGCATAACCCTAAAAGAAAATAGGTAACTAAGCGGTGCTCATCATAGAGCGCACCATATCTAATAGGGTGTGATTCCTCCGTTCCGATACACCATTGTGCTGTGGTGTATATGGAGGAGTAAGCTGAGAGAGAATCCCATTCTCTTTTAGATAGTCCAGGAACTCCGTGCTCAAGTATTCACCTCCTTTATCAGATCGTAGGATTTTAATACTTTTACCCGTTTGGTTCTCGACTTCGTGTTTATATTCTTTGAATTTCTCAAAAGCTTCAGACTTGTGTTTCAACATGAACACATGTCCGAATCTTGAGAGATCGTCAGTGAATGTAATGAAGTACGAAGAACCATTCCTAGTATGTGTAGACATAGGACCATATACATCACTATGTATCAGTCCCAAGATCTCACTAGCTCTTTCTCCGTGTCCTGTAAACGGAGTTTTGGTCATCTTGCCTTTGAGACATGACTGGCAACTGTCATAAGATGAAAATTTGAACGGATTCAAATATCCATCCTTATGTAACGTAGCTAGTCGTGTCACATTGATATGATCTAGTCTACAATGCCACAAGAAGGATTCGTTCATTTCTGAACTCTTCCTCTTGTGTGTGTTTTGTACATTAAGAACCGTGGTTTGATCTAGAACGTATATGCCATTATTTAACGAGCCTGATCCAATCAACTTTTGATTCAGGAAGATGTCCATAACATTATCCTGTACTATAAAATTATATCCTTCTTTACTTAATAAAGAAACTGATATAAGGTTGCATATCAGGGTCGGAATGTAATAGCACTCGTTCAGAATCAATGTATTACCATTTGGTAATATAAGGTGATATTCACCATCAGCTTTGGCTGCAACATTTACACCATTCCCTACTCTTACGGAATGATCACCTATTCCCAGTTCTCTACCTTTCCTTAGCCCATGTAACATATTACATATGTGGGATCCCGATCCGGTATCTAATATCCAGGACGTAGAGTGAACTGAGAAACAATTCTCAACAACTAACACACCCGAAGAAGATGCATCAATATGCTTATTCTTCGTTTGGGCAGCATGGGAATCCAGATATTTCCCTATTCCCTGCTCGGACTTATAACAATTATAAGTTGGAGCGAGACCAACGTTCTCCTGCTCAGTATAACAAGCGGGTTCGGTCAATACATCCATATTATTATCTTGAATAAGACGTGATATGGTCGCTACCTGGAGAGAGAGAGAAGAAAACACTTTAGCGTATGCTCTTGCAAGATCAGATTGGTTATTATTTTATCTATTCAGGATGGCTCCTACTGTTTTTATCAAATCTTCCTTCAAACCCTAAAAGGAAAGACTAGCCGGGATTAATTACACCCTACAAGTTCGCCAATCTTTCAGCCAGGCCAGTGCCGGTACTTTGAGGGAGGTTCCCCGTGCTTTCGCACGGACCTAATTAAAATAAACCTCGTTTTCCCAGAGGTATAACCCCGTTGACACTTTTCTAGACACCTACTTGATCGGCTAATTGTAAAGTGCAAGACTCTCCAAGGAGTAACACTTACTCGCAGTGGATATCGGGATCCAACTATCTCATAGAAGGTATGCAATCTCATTGCAAATTTCAACACTTGAAATTCCTGATAATATTTTGCCCCTAACCCCCTATGACCTTGCCAAAGGCCAAAAAATCATAGGATGCTAGTCAAGTTCAACCCGTCATTTCCTGATTGAATTAAACCCACCCGCATGACCCTTGATAAAGGCCAACAAGGTCGTACGACTACCCTAATCCAATCTGCATCACATGCATAAGCAGATAAGCACCATTCAGCTACCGCACACTAAGCATTGACAAAGGTCAACAAACGCAGCACGAATACTAAATAGTCCTTATCTGAAATGACGGAGGGCTATGACATGTTTTTCAGAAAACCTTTTGCGTAATGAACTTGATATCGTTGTAGAAACAAGTGATTTTTGAAAAGGAGTGTTTTTGAGGCTTTTACTAATTTTGCTAAGGAGGTCACTCTGGGTGAAGAGATCTCGGCTGTTTCCTTATAGAATAAGGTGCAGGATATTTCAAAAATACCGCTATGCAAATCAAGAACTATGGATGCAATCAAAAACAAAACCGAGTGAGTTGTAGCATCTTCTAGTTTTACTAAAGAGGTCACTCTCGGTGAAGGGATCTTGGCTCTTTCCTTATCGAATAAGGTGCTGGATATTCTACAAGGAATACCGCTATGCAAAGCAAAAAACTAGAGCTACCATTTTTTTTGAAAATATTATTCTACAATATCTTTTAGGTTTCTTTTCTTTCATTAATCTCATTAATGAAGTCCTATCATTTATGCTTCCTAAGTATCACAGAAGAAACGAAAATACAACGTACGCCTATACTATCCGCATTCGCCACAGTGTCCCGTTAGGCACCGTTAGGTTACTTAACTAACGACATACGGGGACGGGACTAGCGCAGGTGCAAAAAAAAGCAACATCTACTATATATCTCATATAATGTATATCCATTCGTCTCAGAATCCACAGTGATCACATCATAGAGCAGCAAAAGAAACATATGAAATATTGGATATACTAGAAGGTCCGTGTTTTATTTTGAGCCTGTATAAAACACGGATTCTACGGTCGCGATGAATAGCCAAACCCACATCCTTAGACCCTTACGAGAGTGGCAAGTAACCCTACCAATTCTAGAGTTAGAAGACCCTAACTCGACTCCTCGAGTTGGTCTCCCACTGGACTCTAGAACCCGGTTACTTATGCTCCCCTCCTTGGGTCTATCCTAATATGAAAAAGTAAATAATATACAACAATGGAGACATCATTCTCAACCTGGAAGTGCCCCAATAAAAGAATATTACATACAATGAATTTTATATGAATGAAACTAAAAACTCTCATCTCACATAAAACCCCCGGCTATTCAAAACACGACGATCCAATATAACATATACAACAACACATAACATCACATGTCATCAACGTAAGTAAATATGCGTATCCCAATTGTCGTTGACATATAGCAACGAAACCGGCGATACACCACATATTACACTTACGGTAGCAGAAAAAGCTAGACGATGTTAAACATTCCGATCGAATCAATAAACACCCAAAATTACCCAAAAAAGCTCAACACTTGAGCGTAGTTCAAAAAGTCTCAGAATATACCACAGCTCCTATGAACCGGCTGTAGAAGGGTCAACCAATGCCTCATATGTGGCACCGCTGAACTACCACAAACCCTAGGGTTTAGTGGCGGGTCTGACGGTCACATAATCGAGTTAAGGTTTCGTTCTTCTAGAGGGTCCACAGTGTTGCTTGCATGATTTTCTGAAAGTTTTAGACTAAGGAAAAATCCAACACTTGGAAAATTTCCGGTAAGGGTTAAAATGAGTATTTGATATCCGTTTGAAATTTTTAACACCGCCTAAAGTAACCCGAAAAACGGTTAGAATTACGACTACGAAACACTCCGAGTTGCCATTATAGTAAACTAACATCTCATGCAAATTTAGCAAAAACAAACAACACCTGAAACACCAAAACCCAGAGACCAGAACACAAAAAAAATTTGAAGCCAAAAATACCATTGGGGGCCGGCTTGCTCGGATTTTAGGGTATTGTGCTCGGCCAAAATCCGGCCGTTTGGGTTCAAATTTCTTTTGTGTTCATCCTATGTCCCATACAACATTCTGCAGTTGTTTGAAAAATTTTTAGAGCTCATTTAAAAATCGACAGAACGCAGGTTTTGATGTTTTAAGTTTCGAAGTAGTTTCGGTTTCGTAATCCTACACTATTCGTTTAATTCTCTAGCTAGGCTCTGATACCACTGTAGGGTTCCTATGAACGACATCAAGGTTTCGGGAGGCATCGTCCATGCCATTTTCAAAATTTTGCCGTTTTAAAGAACCCTAAACTAGAATCGTTAACTAGAGAATCATACGAAATATAAAGTAAACTACTTTACTTCTAAGTGATAACGGAATACAACCTTTGTATACCGGTCCTTCACTTCAATAGCTCCTTGTAGTAGTCCCTTCACCGCGATCATGGAACTCCCGGACTCTTGCATGGCTTCTCAAGGTGAAAGGAGCGAACTTGCTTGAAGTCTTCAAGGCCGAAGATGATCTATGTCGAGGAGATACTAACTTAAGCTACTACTTCATTAATGAGAGATTAGTGAAGCTAACACCCTATACTAAAGTGCTAATCTAGTAGAGGATGATGAAGTAGGATTTTAGCTCACTTTAGAATTAATTTTCTCACTTGAACAAAACCTAGAGAGCTCTTGAGCTTTGAAGAAGAAGATGAAGAGAGATAATGTTGTGAGAGTGAATCGTAACCATGGGTGAGTTTGTATCATATACTAACTCATGTAGAGACATAACCATGGCTAAATTATAATGGTTAGGTTAATAAATATCTTAAGTAAAACAAAATGAGTGGACAAAGTCAATGCATCCACAAGCTTCTACAAGCTTCATGCATGTGAGTAATTATCCACTAATTTGGATTTATTTTAAATATTTAAACCCTATATTATAATTAGTAAGGTGTAAGTCTCATACACCCATGTAGTGTGTATCATCAACCATGACACAAAATAGAACACAATTAATATATATCTCATATATATATTAAGTTTGCACATGTGAGAAAATAAATGCTTAAGTGAGCTAATATTAGTTAATGTAAACTAGTATATCAAATAATCAATTATACACTAAATTATTAAATCAACACTTGATTTAATAATCTGGCTATATCACATATAACCGACTAATATAATATGTACCAACTTATCGAATCAACACTTGATTCGATAACCCGGCTATATCATATATAACCGACCGATACAAATATCGCGAGAATAGAATACGGTATCACATACTCGTATTAATCTCGGTCCCACACATATCACATATGTGCTCCTACTTCGTTTTTCCTGAGCCAGTAAAACCTCTGTGTAGGACTCTAAAGACTCGTCAATACACCGGCAGTAGGTGATGATCACATCAAGCACCCACAAGCCGTCAGCGGTACTAGCTGGACGTAACGGCTACCCGGGTATTGAACGATCACAAGATCAGCAAGCATGCCCGCTCTAACTCCTGCAAAAGCCTGACAGTAACACTACCGTACAGTCTGGTCTCTTCGTCTGATATGTCGCATATCAAGTCTAGAGGTGGTAAACGTCAGACCCCAATAACTCGATAATGTTGGAGATAGTGCCCTCAAAGTCAATTATTGGATCGCAGGTACGTGATTGCAATGATTGAGGCAGGACCTATACCGATATGACAGTCTTGCTCGAGATGATAGTATGCTATCTGGTTTGTCTTTATCATCGTATACATCCTTTAGTTCACTATTGCATGATGATAGAGCCCATAGGATTCTTGGTTGACTACCAGCAGTATGATGGCGATCATATACGTGGGAGCTGGGGTCTGTAAGCACATCCTTAAAGTGTCCCTAGTCATGGGAGTTTCGAGACAGGGCATCGATACTACAGAGTAGACTAGTGTATACAGTCGAGACCCCGACGAAGGGCGATGGCCGGTCTTACAAGCCATTGGTGTTAGTTGGTTCACCTAAGATGTATACATGAGCTCATTAGGTTATGAGTACACCGGACAGGACTCGCCGGGAATCTGCTAGTTGGTATTATACATATCGTCAGATAGCAATTCCCTGGTGACATGTGCACAGGTTAGTTCATCGACCTGAGATCGTCATTTGTCTTATGTGAGTTCCCACTGTTCTTAGATTACTACCCTACCACGCTCAAAGGAGTTGTGCAAACAGGTTTTAGTTGGGTACAGTCCCGAGCCACATTTGAGGCAAGTGAGCGGATCGTCGGGGATTCGTCTCTCCCGATATTGGGGGTTGATGTCGCGCAGTGCACGGGTGGCCATCACTAGGAATCCTCGGCCGAGGTAATGGAGAATTACTGATTTTGGATCAGTAGTTTCTCAGGTGGTGATGGGCTTCATATCGACACGATTTATCGCGTTATTAGGGGTCTGACTTTATCCACCCCCTAGACTCGATATGCGATACTCTTTAGACGAACGGACCGGACTGTATATACATTGTCACTGTCAGGCTCAGTAGGGTTTATAGATGAGTTCGCTCGTTAGCTTCCCTTCCAATCAATACATAGGCAAACCGTTACGTACAGCTTGTACCTCTGACGTGCTAGGGGTTATACCCAGTGCCAGTGTTGATGAGTCATTAGAGTCCCCCACAGACACTTTCCTAAGTTCGGGCGAAACGTTGTAGAGGTCGTATGGTGATATGGCAAGGTTCGGAAAAAGCACGTGCGTTTTCGCACGTGTCGTTTTTCGGGCAGATAATACTGGTAGGCTTTGGTTTAAGCCGGAACCCAGTATTATACTGTATAGATATAATATCTTTGTCTCGGTTGCATTTGTATTCGGTCGTAATACAAATGTGGGTATGTTTATACTGATACGGGGTTATCCTGAAATTCGTTTCAGGATCACTTTTGGAAGTTGCCAGTTTCCAGTTTTCTATCAGCCGTATATTGACATTCGGTTAAATGCGGATTTATCTTTTCTTGATGAGGTGAGTCAGTGTTCTAGAAGGTTCTAGAGAGGGTGGCAAGGCTAGCGAGTCATTAGTGCATTAATGGAGCAATTAATGCTTGATGACTAAGGGTTTAGGTTCAATGTATGCTTTGAATGTGTTCACACTAGGTGTTAAGGTGACTCATTCTCTTCATGAATGTTCTTTGGCTTATGATCACCTCCCCCTCTCCTACACTCACCTCCCTCTTCTCCTATAAGTGGCCGGCCTCCCCCCTCTCTTGGATCATGATTGTTGTTTGAAAAGATTACGGATTTTGGTTCATGGAAATTGATATACTCCATTTCTCATTTCGTATCGATCCAAAAGGCAACTTCATTAACCGTTCGTCCATAGCCTTGGACGTAACGAGACAAAGTGTTCTACTCATTCTCTACTTCATCTTGGTCGTCTCTTTTAGCAAACTTGACGATCGAGTTGCCTCGGTTCAGAGGCGGGAGCCCGTTTAAAGATCCGTCGACGTGGTGCCACCTGGACGAGAAGAATGGAGATTCAGGAGATCGGAGCAGCCGCAACAAAGTGTGGGATGATGGTTGAAGACCGAAGGACTCGGATCATTCGGTATAACGTTTCTACCCATTTGCAATTTGTTAGTTTAGCTTTAATGGCAGATCCGGGTTACGGTACACGATAGCGCCAGTTGTAAAAAGTTTTTGTTCCGCATTTGGCGTCTGTTAGACGGCCGGGGCGCTACCGTGGACTTACAGATAAGTCATGCCGATACGAGGCTCATAACGGGTCGAGAAACTACTGATAACTCTTACCAGTAAATCTCTAAATCAGCCCTGGCCAGGGACTTCCCTGTTATGGCCAATCGAGTACAGTGCAACATCAACCCCTAATACCGGGAGAGACGAAACCCCTCCTATCGCTCATTGCCTCCATGCGACTCGGGACTGTACCCAAAAACCACCGTTTTGCACGTCCTCTTGAACGTGGTAAGGTGGAAATCAAAGCACATTGGGAATCACACAAGACTCTATGGCGATCTCGGGTCTACAGACTAATCTGTACCAATGTCACCAGAGAACTTCTATCTGACGTGAGGTATAATACCATCTAGGAGTTCTCGGCGAGTCCGTCCAGGGTACCTATTCTCCACTGAGCACCCGTATACCATCTCCGATGTCAAACATCAATGGATATGGGATCATCTATCGTCCATCTCATGGGTCGAGAAGCGTATACGCTAGTCTACTCTGGTATATTGATGCCCTGTCTCGATACACCAACGACTAGGAACATTAAAGGATGAACTTATGGACTACCATGGCCCTACTAGTATGATCTGCATCATAATCCTGGTAGTCAAGTACACATCCTAAGGGCTTTACCAACATGTAACCACAAGACAGTATCAAGAGACAAGTATACATGTTAAGATAAAGAGCAACCAGATAGCATACTATCATGTCGAGGAAGAAAGTCCTCTCTATATATGTCCAAGCATCCACTATAATATACATCATATGTACAATAATGGCCTCTACGGCATGCATACAACTAACATCATCGATGGACGAATCCCAGATAGACGGGGCATAGGATTCATTCACCCTGACATCAAAATATGCTACATGATTCATGTTGATGAAGCTAGCGGGAAATCAAATGATGAAGACGAGCTAGCTAAGCTAGAAGAATCCCTTCAAGAACTCGAAAATGGCGAACAAGTGACCTTCGACGAGCTGACCGAGAATTATTTGGGAATGCCCGATAATCCAAGGCCGACCTACATCAGTTCACTCTTATCAGAGGAAATGAAAGAATAAATAATCACCGTGCTACATGAGTTCGTCGACTGCTTCACGTAGACTTACAAAGAAATGTCTGGCCTCTCTCCTGAAGTGGTCATGCATAAGCTGGCTATATCTCCCGATGCCAAGCCAGTCAAATAAGCCCCTCGAAGAATGAGAAGGGAGCAAGAAGAAAAGGTCATCGAAGAAACTAAGAAACTTATCGATGCTGGCTTCATCAGAGAAGAGAAATACATGGACTGGATCGCGTGTATCGTCCCGATGAAAAAGAAGAATGGATAGATACAAGTTTGCGTCGATTTTAGGGACCTCAACAAAGCATTCCCTAAAGATGATTTTCCGCTTCCAGTAATGGAAATGATGGTCGAAGATACCTCAAATTACGAGCTGTTCATTTTCATGGATGGTTCGTCTGGGTACAATCAGATAAAAATGTCGCCTGAGGATGAGAAGCATACAATATTTCGAACCTCGATCGGCATATACGGTTACAAAGTGATGCCGTTTGGACTGAAGAATGCAGGTGCTACATATCAAAGGGCAATGACCAATATCTTTGATGACCTAATCCATAAAGTCATCGAATGTTATGTTGATGATTTGGTCATCACGACTAAACCCAAGGCCGATCACATCCAAGATCTCAGGACCGTTTTCACCAAACTGAGGGAATACGATCTGAAGATGAATCCTCTGAAGTGCGCTTTTGGCATGTCATTGGGAAAATTCCCGGGCTTCATAGTTCGACATCGACGGATCGAAGTTGACCCATCAAAAATAAAGGCCATCATGGAGATGCCTCCTCGAGAGAATCTGACGCAGCCAAGATCCTTTCAGGACAAGCTCACTTATATATTAAGGTTCATCTCGAACTTATCAGGAAGATGCAGGCCCTTCTCGAAGCTCATGAAGAAAGGAGCTCTTTTAGTCTGAGATGCCGAATGTCAAGAAGCATTCGAAAGTATCAAATAGTACCTGTTGTATCCTCTAGTACTTGCTGCTCCCATTCCAAATAAGCCGTTGATTCTCTATAACGCCATGCTAGATGAGTCACTCGGTGTGCTCCTTACCCAGAACAACGAGGAGGGAAAAGAAAATGCCCTCTACTACCTCAGCCGAATTTTATTCGAGGCGGAACACAACTATTCCCCGATCGAAAAGCAATGCCTGTCTTTGATATTCGCCGTGAAGAAGCCGATGCACTATCTGCTCGCTCATCGGGTTATACTGATCTCCAAGAAAGCAGTAAAGGGCAAGCTCTCGCCGAGTTCCTTGCTGCTCATCCTACATTAGAAGGGTCACCGCTCAATTGTGAATTTCCCGACGAACAAGTGCTGCACCTCGAGAATGACGAGCCATGTTGGGAGCTCTACTTCGATGAAGCCTCATTAATAAGGACCTCCAGCAAATCAAGCATCCCAGAAATAAAAGCAGGGATAAGATTGGTGTTCGCCACACCATCAGGAGGAACCCTATGATGTTCCTTCACTCTTACCGAGTCTCGCACAAATAACGAGGCTGAGTACGAAGCTCTAATAGCTGGTCTGGAGCTCGCCATATAAATAGAAATCCTTCGGTTACGGGTTTACGATGACTCCTAGTTTGTCGTCAGCCAAGTGAGCGACGACTACAAGATATATAAATTCGAGTTAGCTCGATACAGAAATCGGGTGGTGGAACTCATGAAACAGTTCACTCACATTGAACTAATGAGAGTCCTTAGGGTGTTGAACGGAAAAGCCGACATACTCGCTCACCTAGCCAAAGAGCTAGCTGATCCCGACATGGATGAAATTCTGGTCACAGTCACGAGCCGGCAAATTCTGCCCCTAATCTCTTTACGAGAATAGGAAAGCGCAAAACAAAAGAGCAATCCTGCCGAAGAAGTTCTGATCATTCAAGACGAGCTCGATTGGAAAGAGCCCTTCATAGAGTACCTCCGATACGACAAGCTGCCCGAAGAAAAATCTGTGAGGGTTCAGATGAAGAAGAGAGCTCTCCGATACGTGTTTGTATATAATACGCTATACCGCAGATCATACGACCAGCTCTGGCTCAGGTGTCTGTCATCTGCCGAAACCCAAAAAGTCATGAAAGAAGTTCACTCGGGCATCTGTGGAGCTCATCAATCTGGTCCCAAAATGCGGCTTCAAATTAAACGGCTTGGGTATTACTGGCCTACCATGATAAGGGATTGTGAAGAGCATGCGAAGAGGTGTCATCTCTGCCAAACTCACGGTGACTTCATACACAAGCATCCCAATCCGCTGCATCCTACGTCGGCGTCATGGCCCTTTGAAGTTTGGGGCACCGACATAATTGGTCCAATTGATCCCACGTCATCCAAAGGCCATCGGTTCATATTGGCCACAACTGACTACTTCTCTAGATAGGCTTAAGCTATCCCGCTAAAAGAAATCAAGACAGAAGATATTATGACGTTCTTTCAGCATAACATTCTATACCACTTCGGTACAGCTAGAAGAATCATTTCTGACAACGGGCCTTCTTTTAAGAGCTTCAAAGTTTCAAGGTTCACCACTCAGCACAAGATAGACTGGAGATATTCCTCCATCTATAATCCAAGAGCCAATGGGCTAGTCGAAGCCTTCAATAAAACCTTTTTCAAGCTTCTGAGGAAAAATGCTTCAGCCAACAAGAGAGACTGGAATCTCAAGCTCCATGAAGCGTTGTGGGCATATCGTACCACACACCGCACTCCAACTCAGTCCACTCCATACTCATTATTCTTCGGAGTGGAAGCAATCCTCCCCATCGAAGTCGAAGTTCCAAGCCTAAGAATGGCCGTTCAGTATGGTTTGACGGCGGAGGAAAACGTTCTCCTTTGGCTCGAAGAGCTCGACACCCTCGAAGAAAAGAGGCTCGCAGTACAGCAAAATCTGGAGCTGTACCGAGCCTAAATGTCACGGGCGTACGACAAGATGACCCGTCTCCGTGCTTTCAAGAAAGGCAAATTGGTGTTGGTTCTCAAAAGGCCGATCATCCCCAATCGACATGCCAAGAGAAAATTCGAGCCAAATTGGAAAGAGCCACACGTCATCGAGAAAGTGTTCGACGAAGGGTCCTACCAACTGATAAGTGCCGAGAGAGAAAAGCCTATACCACCCATCAATGGATGATATCTCAAGAAATACTACGCGTGAATACTCCAAGTCGCAGACGAATCGAGCACATCGGCCCTACGGTCTGAATCATACATCCTGTAAAACCATATACAATCTACGAGCACAAGTGGCCCCTATCTCTCCCAACTCCTACCGGCGAGACTACATCTGAAGTCCTACCGGCGATGAAGCAAAAAGAAAAAAGAAAAAAGAAAAAAAGGTATGTCCACAAGCAAAACGGGTACGGATGAAAACCCAAAAGGGATCCGTGAGTAAAAACAGCAGGACTGCCGGCGAGTTTATGAAAATCCGAAAGGGCGCGAACTCGTGAAAAGAGATGAAATACACTCACAAATCGACCTTGTTAGGAGAAACTCCCCGCGTGAGATCCTTACGACTCACAAAGCAGTAACACACTTAGGAATCCCCACAATTCCTAGGGAGAAAATACACCTGCGAGATCCTCTCGACTCGTAGGGAGAAGATGCTTTTATGAGATTCTTACGGCTCATAAAATTGAAAATTCTTAGGTGATAAGGATCTAAACCTGTCTCCTAAGCTATCGCTCCCTAACGGGCAGTAGCAAATGATGAGTCACTCCTGGCACTACGTTTCAGTGTTAGCGGTACTGATGCCGCCCCAAAAACCAAATCCCAAGTCCTCTATGGGCAAATGATGAGTTGCTCCTGGCATTATTCCAGTGCAACAATACTGATGCCAAACAAAATCCAAGTTCCAAGTTCCTCTCAAATTCAAAAGTCCTGCCAAATAAGACAGAAATCGAACAGATCAAATCAATGTCCCACCCGGCAGCGCTTCCAAGCTCAAAAGTCCCGCTAAACGGGTATAGAACTCCCAAAACAAATCAAATCAAACAAGTCAACCAATCATCTCCTCGGTGGAATCAAACTCCATCTCGGAAACAAAAAATCCTGAGACCGCAAGAAGCGGAGCAAGTCAAATCCAAACCCCGACACCGCAGAAAGCGGAGCAAGTCAAATCCAAACCCTGACACCGTAAGAAGCGGAGCAAGTCAAATCAAGCATTAACCGTCCAAGCCGCAAAATTGGCAGCACCGACCGTTCAAGTTGCAAAAATGGCAGCACCGACCGTCCAAGTTGCAAAAATGGCAGCACCGACCGTCCAAGTCGCAAAAAATGGCAGCACCGATCCTCCACGGGGAACCAAACTAATATCCATATAGAACAAGATCTATCAATTTCATGCGCACAACCCATACACACGGTGTGCATTTATTGATGGGAGCATTTTGTTGGGGTCAAAATTACACTCCGGTTGACCAAGTTAAAGTCAAAGTCAACCCCAAATCAAGTAGGCCCGAGCCTAAGTCAAGACCAAGAATGGAAGGGGCCGGATCCATGCCGAAAGGAGGTGATAAATTAGTTTAAATGCATTTTTTTAAAGAAATAAAGGAATGAAAAATGGGCAAAACCCAAAAATTTTGTAAACCCCGTGGCTTATGTGTAAAAAGAAATAAGCATATAAGAAATGGGGTAGCACAGGTGCCATTTTGAAAAGCCCAAGAGGCTATATGTAAAGCATGTAGCCTATAAAGGCAAATATGATGAGAAAATCAAGAAGGACATTCATTCTTTCAAAAAATTCTAGGGTTTGTACCTCCATCTCCTTTCTCTCAAGTTCTCCCTTTTGTTTTCATTTCCAATTAAATCAAGAGTTAACTCTTCTTTTTCCAAAAAGAAATAGTTATTCACCATAAAACCCTCGAAGGGGAGTTCATATCTCCCATCAAATCTCTAAAAGGAAGATTTTTAATCTCACCTCTTTTTTCTCCAAGATCCAGCAAAAGGAGAGGAGGAAGAAGACCCACCTCCAAAAATCTCACTTTGGGAGGATCCGAGGCTCTAGGGAGAAGAAATGGGTCTCCTTTGACCATCTCTAAAGATCTTCGACGAGTTCAACTCTAAGATCCAAATTCTCAAAGGAGTTCAACTCCAAATCCAAACCTTTTAAGAGTTAACTCAAAATCCACATCCAATTTCTTACATAGGAGTTTCCAAATCCAAATTTTTTGGGAGTCTAACTCCAAATCTATACCTAATTCATGTTTAGGAGTTCAACTCCAAAGCCCCTCGCGGGTTCAACTCCCAGCCTAGGTGTAGCAACCCTAAACTTTCTGTACAATTTTTTTTCAAAAATACATAAAGGGGTACTTGAGTCTGAGCACAAGTTATAAGTTTAATTTGCTTTTGAACAGCAAGAAGGAGCTTGTAGCTCATTGGTAAGACCTTGCACTGCTGAACCAAGGCACCAGAGTTTAAATCCCATCAACCACACATTTTTTAAAATTAAATTCTTTTAATATTTTAGAAGCCCAAGAGTCCACACGTGCACTACATGTAATAGGGTAAGTTACAGAATAAACAAACGAGTCCACTGCAGTAAACCAAGCGTCAGGGACACGTGGCGAAGACACGAGCCCCAACTCGGCCAACTCGGGCCGGCGACTCGCCCGACTCGGCCGGCGCCGCCGGGTTGACTCGGCCGGCGCCGCCGGGTCAACTCGGCCCGATCCCAACTTTTCTTCTTTCCCCTGCACCCTTTGGACTACCCCACTCCCCCTGCACTATTTAAATTCTCTGCAATTAACCTGAGAATTAAAATACCCCATTTTAATCCTTTTTAATGTAAATTTAAATACAATTTTTATCACACCCTTTCACTGTCCTAAACCCTAGATTTTTCCTATTAATACCACCCCTCAAATCACCCCCCTCACTCACAAATCCCTACTCAAACTCTCAAGAAAATTTCCAAGACTTTTTATGTGCAAGTGGAGTTAGCAAAGGGCGAAACTCCAACGAACTTCCGACGACGATCCGATTCCGATGACGAAATGACACACCGGCACCTCCTACCTCTTCCTCATTCTCTCTTCTAGTCTAATAACCTATAAGTCCCTACTTCTTCTTCTTTTCTCTATTCTAAAAATATTCAAAACTAAAACCCGACGGAAGCGGAGTTAGTCTGACTTCCGATTCGGTTTTTCTTTAAAAACTACAATTTTTCTTAATCAAGATACCTTCATATCATCACATATTGTTCATTAAACATTAATAAACATCTTTAACATGTTTCATCACAAAAGATCATTATATGCATCTTTTATCGCAATTTTACATTAAAATACCATCATGTTTCATTTCGACATGCTTGAACTTTAACAACCGTATTACCTTAGAAAACTCATGAGGTAATGACCTACCTCCTCACAACATACATATCTAATATAGCACGATGAAATTTGGGAACATAGATTTGGGAAAATACGACTTTACACATAACTACCTCCGACTTATAAAAACCTTTTTCTACAAGATGTGTATTTTAACAAATATTTGCAATTGAGCCTCTACAACCCATTTCGGGGAACCCGTTTGGTATGGTGTGGATTATCTCACATTATCGGGCCTAATAGAGTGAGATGCAGACCTCCGTAAGGAGTATACGATCTCGAAAGATTTAAAATACAATTTTCTTTAGAAAACGTGATTTCTATTATAAATAAAAATTATATTTTTAATAAATAAATATATATGTAATTAATATCAAAATATCTATTTTTAATATTTATAATATTCCACATTTCCAAAATTCAAGAAAAACATCTCATTTACAAGAAAATACCATACAATTCCAATATTACAAATAAATATCATATATTATGAAATTAGGTTTTATTCACTAGAAATGCCACATTGATAAAATATACATTCATGAAAACTCTAAAGAAGATAATAAAATACTTGAGATGTATTTTGAAAACTATACAAAATTATTTTACATAAAACCCCCTCAAGTTATACTAAATTACAATAAAGACCCTAGTAAACATAGGTTTAGCGGGACCAGTCTCTTGATCCTCAGGGAGCCGGAGAGATGGGTGCTTGCCTATTTAAGGTAAACAACTTAACAAACGGTGTTATTAACACGGTAATTGTCTTTGAAAAAGACACAAATCCTACCGTCCATGTGCAGCAGTTACCGATAACACCAAAACATAATTCATGATTCAATTTCTTTTCTAATTGTCTGACTTAGACCGGGTCTCAATATAATCAATCTGACTTGAATATGATTCAAGTATCAAACTACAATACAACATGGATCTATGAATCCGTCTTTTCAATCTAATCAATCTATATTGACCGAACCGAACCATGAATATATTCCATCTACATGTTCATCCATTATATCCGTTCCATTACTGATATCATAGTTTCGGCAAGTCATCCATCTATATACAATATACAATTCAAATAATACAAAAAATACAATCAAGAAATCGCGGGGTTTATAAGGGGTAGATTGGTACAGAAGGTGTTAGAAGTGGCACGGGACATCAACCATAAAGACACCTAACCTAAATTCAATTGCCGTTGTTCCGTGGTATTATCGACGGAGCCTTGTACTCCTGATACCGTAGTCTCTGGTCTAGTGAGACTCCTCTCGTATACACTGGCATCTTCTGTACCAAGCTACAAACAACAGCGTTAACAATATAATACAACTTTAAAAGCTACATTCTCTTTCTGTCTATTCTATTTCTCCCTCATCTTTGGGACTTACCGAGCGATTGTTCACTGACGACATTCTATTTCTTTCTTCTTTGGAATGTTGTCAGGTGATTCGGACTCACTGGAGATCGAGTCCACCAGCGAGAATTTGGACCAGCTAGCTTTCGACCTAGAGCTTTATATTCCTTATACACATTTACATTCTGTATTTTCCATTTCTGTTATGCCACTGTTTAGGCATTGCTTTCCATTCCATGTATTTACTTTTCAGATGTATTGTAAATAAGAATGTTAATAAATAAAGTTGATGTTCAATTATATCTATTATCTTTGTCTCTTGTGTATTTTACTTATATTGCTTAGATACGCTTAGCGTGTTTACTTTTGAGTAAATACGTAGCGGCCCGTCGCGTCATCTGCCCGTATACTGGGAAGCGGGGCGTGACACTAGGGGTTATGCCCCTTTCTCCGCTAGCGTTTCCAGCAGTCACGTGCCACGCACGTGACCCACTGGCGCCCAGCGGTCGCGTGCCGCGCACGTGACCCACTGGCGTCCAACGCCCACGCATAGGACACGTGACCCACGGGCGCTCAGCGCCCACACGCAGGGCACGTGACCCGCTGGAGTCCAGCGCCCACGCGCCATTCACGCGTCCTTAGGACGCTCCTCATCCCTGTTTTTCCCTCACGCTCCACACTCAAAATATGTCCCCTGTTAGAAAACATCTCTAACAGGGTACTATCCCGTACCCCACAAGGGGGCTGCTAGCCTCCTTGACCCCCAGCCCACTATCCGGATAGCGGGACC
Source organism: Agapanthus africanus (assembly GCA_030015575.1). NCBI lineage: Eukaryota > Viridiplantae > Streptophyta > Magnoliopsida > Asparagales > Amaryllidaceae > Agapanthus > Agapanthus africanus. Next base: position 369,898,903 of record CM057338.1, on the reverse strand, counting down.
CCGTAAACTCTACGAGACCCCTGATACGTCTAAGTCCCCTTCAAAACACAACGCACGCATACTGCACATTAAGTTTGCATGACCAGTTTTACTCATCAATCGGAGGTTCCCTCGTCCTAAAAGCGAAGGGTAATTAATGGCAATTTAGTTTGCGGCTTTCGGAGATTCGGATCCCCACAATCAATAAATCCCAGCCTACCCCAGGCAGGGGGAATCTGTAATACACCTGACAAGCGACGTGTATTTCCCATCTCAATAGGGTTATGGAAAACACCCTACACAAAGTATAACCTAGACTTGAGTTCTACAAAAGCCTTCTCACATACTTCTGACAACACGAATGCTTCGTCTTTACTTGTGAGCTTGGTCAGGGGTGCTGCAATCTTTGAGAATTCTTCGATGAAGCGTCGATAGTATCCTGCTAAGCCCACGGAACTTCTTATATCTATCACCGTCTTTGGTGTCGGCCACTCGCTGACAGCTGATACCTTAGTTGGATCCACCGAGATTCCTACGCCTGAAATGATGTGTCTGAGAAATTCGACTTGATTTATCCAAAATTCACACTTGCTATACTTAGCGTAGAGCTGGTGTTGTCGTAATGTCTCCAAGACAATGCGTAAGTGCTCGGCACGTTCTTTCCGATTCTTTGAATACACCAGTATGTCGTCGATGAAGATAACAACAAATCTGTCTAAGTACTCTCAAAAAACTTGGTTCATTAGGTTCATAAAGATGGCAGGTGCATTGGTCACTCCTGTTAGGAATAAGTATGCCCTAGAGACCATTATTGTACATTGATGTATATTATAGTGGATGCTTAGACATATATATAGAGGACTTTCTTGCTCGACATGATAGTATGCTATCTGGTTACTCTTTATCTTAACATGTACACTTAGTATTATTATACTGTCTCTCTGTTATATATTGATAAAGCCCTTAGGATATGTACTTGATTACCAGGACTATGATGAAGATCATACTAGTAGGGCCAGGTTGGTCCACAAGTACATCCTTTAACAGTTCCCAGTCGAGGGGATATCGAGACAGGGCATCGATATTCCAGAGTAGACTAGTGTGTACGTTTCTTGACCCTGTATGGGGCGATAGTTGATCCCACAACTATTGGCATGTGATATCAAAGATTGTACACAGGTGCTTATTAGAGAATGGGTACACCGAACAGGATTCGCCGAGAACTCCTAGTTGGTACTGTACCTATTGTCAGATAGCAGTTCTCTGGTGACACTATTATATGTTAGTCTATAGAGCCGGGATCGTCATAGAGTCTTGTATGGCTCCCACCGTGTTTTGATTTCCTCCCTACCACGGCTCAAAGGAGTCGTGCAAACAGGTGGATTTTGGGTACAGTCCCGAGTCACATAGAGGCAATGAGCGATAGGAGAGGTTTCGTCTCTCCTGGTATTGGGAGTTGATGTTACACTATGCTTGATTAGCTATAACTAGAAGTCCCTGGCCAGGTCCGCTAATGAGATTTACTGGCAAGAGTTACCAGTAGTTTCTAGAACTGTTATGAGCCATACATCCGCATGACTTATCAAGTTACCGGGATCTGACGTTACCACCCTTAGACTCGATATGCGACATATCAGACGAAGAGACCGGACTGTACGGTAAGTGTTACTTATAGACTTCATGAGATTTTGGACAAGTTTGCTTGTTGATCTTCTAATCGCCCAATACCTAGGTAGCCGTTACAACCAGCTAATACCGCCGACGGCTTATAAATGACTGATGTGATCATCGCCTACTGCTGGAGTATTGACGAGTCTTTAGAGTCCCACACAGAAGTTTCCTGGTTCAAGCGAAACGAAGTAGGGCGCATATGTTGATATGTGCGGGGGCCTGATTAAATACGAGTATGTGATACCGTATTCTAATCTGGCTGTCATTTGTTATCGGTTAGGTTATATGTGATATAACCGGATTATTGAATCAAGTGTTGATTTGACAATGTGGTATACAGATAGATTCTATTAGTCGGTTATATGTGATATAACCGGATTATTAAATCAAGCGTTGATTTAATAATTTGATATATATTATATTTGATATAATTATATATTAACTAATATTATTAGCTCACCAATCATTCTTCATAATATATATATATATATATATATATATATATATATATATATATATATATATATATATATATATATGGCATTGATTTTCTATTTTTAGAAAATAGAAAATGAAAAGAAAAATAGGGAGACTTTTGAGAGCATGGGCAAGGCATGGGTTTTTATATTTGTTTATTCATTTGTTTGCAATATTGAAGCATGGTGCATTATTTGTCTTACATTTTATTTCATGCTTCAATAATGTGTGAGCTTGGGGTTACCTTTTTACACTCATTCTTGAGTTGAGCCTTTTTTTGCTGTAGCCATTTTCTTGAGCTCTTGCTCTCTAGCTCTCTCTATTTTTCCTCAACTTACCTCCAAGCTCAATCCCTCATATGAGTTGTGAACCCTTGAGCTTGTGAGAACCCTTGTGACTACATCCCTACTTCACCATCCTAGTTTGAATTAGCAATTTAAACTAGCGTGTTTTCTTCACTAAAGAGTTTAGTGAAGAGGTAACTTAGACTAGTGGACTTCGGGTGGATCGTCTTCGGCACGAAGATCACGAAGGGAGCTTGTACCATCTTGAAGTGGAGCCTAGTGGAGTCGCGTGGACTACAACCCGGAGCATTTGAAGAGAAGGACATGATCTACAAAGGTTGTAGTTTCGTTCTCTTCTTATAGTTTTTGTGATATCATGTTTAATACCCTAATATTCTAGTTAGATCTTGGTAAGTGTTCATTAGCACCTCTAAAATTCGAAAATTGCATGTGTGATGCCCGTTTTAACCCTACCGTGATGCTAATAAACACTTTCATGGTATCAGAGACAAACTAGAACATATGGGTAGGTCTTTACGATGCTAAAGTGTTCGATTGGTTTTTGAAGTTCGCAAAATGTGATGTTTCTGTTGAATTTTTCAAATGTTGAAATTTTTGTGATTAAAAATATGCAGAAAATTGTGCAGGGTTTTTAATGGAGCCTCAAGATATTTCAAACCCTAACTCAATCAAAGTGCCACGGAACCGCGATCGAAACCCTAGTTTGTCCGCGGTTCCGCCGCAAGTTTAGGCAGTTATTGGTTGTTTTTTCTTGTGCCGCTCCATTGATAAATTTGGCACTTTCTAGATGTTTTTATTGATGCTCAAGTTGTTGAGGTCTCTGGCATTTGTGGGTAAATCGATCAAAATGTTTAACGTCGTACGGATGATGATGATATGTGATACAATTTTTAGAATCCAAATAATTAGTTTTGTGAAAACTAGTTAGTATTTTATAAATCTAGCGTTTTAGTCTCGGTTAATCGATTGCCACAGAGTTTTGATTCGGATCAAAACCCCGTCGTAATCGCGTATAGTACGTGGATACCCGCCGTATAACATTACTAGATTGCCACGCCTCACAGCCCAGACCAAGTGACTGCAGGAGAACCCCGTTACCAGAAGCACCCACTTGGGTGCTCGTGGCTACGGTGTTCCGCCTTAGTGCACTTCGTCGACGGCATCGGGGGTGCAGCCTATTACTATAGTTCCAGACGAGCATTCAATCAAGTAGTTGAGAATCTTGTTGAATTACCCGACTAAGTTATTGAAAAGTGTTTTCAATTTGAGACTGAAATGTAAGGTTTGTTTGTTAGGCATGAAATTCGGAATATGAGATATTCCGGGTTTATGATGTCTAAGGAAGATACGGATTCTAAACATTATAGTTTTTCATTTTCTTTTCTGCGACCGTAAGTGTAATATGTGGGGTATCCCCGATCTCATTGCTATATATCAACGGAATTTAGGATGCGTATTTTCTTACGTTGATGACATGTGATGTTATGTGTTGCTGTGATGTGTTATATTGGATCTTCGTGAATGAATAGCCGGGTTTTTTTTGTGTGAGATTAGAGTTTTTCAATTTTCATTCATGTAAAATTTGTATGTAATATTCTTTTATTGGGACACTTTCGGGTTGAGGATGATGTCACCATTGATGTATATTATTTACATTTCCGCATTAGGATAGACCCAAGGCGGGGAGCACAAGTAACCGGGTTCTAGAGTCCAGTGGGAGATCATCTCGAGGAGTCAAGACTGGGCCTCCTAACTCTAGAATTGGCAGGGTTGCTTGCCGCTCTCGTAGGGGTCTAGGGATGTGAGTTTGGCTATTCATCACGACTGTGGAATCCGTGTTTTTCATTACTGGCTGAATTTAAAACACAGACCTCCTAGTATATCCAATATTTCATATGTTGACTTCTGCTGCTTGGTTCTGTGATGTGATCATATAATTGCGTGGGACGAATGCTATATTATATATATGATATATAATAAATGTTGATTATGTTTTGCACCCGCACTAGTCCAGCTCCCGCTCTTCCGTTAGTTAAATAACCTAACAGTGCATGACGGGGCCCCGTGGCGAATGCGGATGGCATAAGCGTACGTTCTATTTTCATTTTTTTCCTGTGATGTTTAGGAAACATTAAATGATGGGACTTCATTAATAAGATTAATGAAAAGAAAATAAACTTAAAGATGTTGTAGAATCAAAAGTTTTTTAAATGGTAGCTCTAGTTCTTGCTTTGCATAGTGGTATTCCTTGATGAATATCCAGCACCTCATTCGATGGGGAAAGAGCCGAGATCCCTTCACCGAGAGTGAGCTCTTTAGCAAAACTAGCAAATGTTACAATCTACTCGGTTTTTTTATAGCTTCTCTAGTTCTTGCTTTGCATAGTGGTATTCTTTGATGAATATCCAGCACCTCATTCGATGAGGAAAGAGCCGAGATCCCTTCACCGGGAGTGACCTCTTTATCGAAACTAGCAAAAGTTACAAAAACACTCGTTTTCAAATCACTAGATTCTACAACGATATGAAATTCATTACGTTAAAGGTTTTCTTCAAAACCAGCTGTAGCCCTCCGTCATTTCAGATAATTACTATTTAGTATTTGTGCTGCGTTTGTTGATCTGCGTCAAGACATAGTGTGCGGTAGCTGATTAGTGCTTATCTGCAGCATGTGATGCGATTGGATTTGGATAGTCATACGACATTGTTTGGCCTGCGTCAAGGGTCGTACGGGTGAGTTTAATTCAATCAAGAAATGAACGAGTTGAACTTGACTAGCGCCCTATGGGTTGTTTGGCCTGCTCAAGGTCATAGGACGGTAGGGGTAAAAACTGATATTGGGGATTTCAAGTGTTGAAATTTGCAATGAGATTGCATACCTTCTATATGATCGTTGGATCCCGATACCCACTGCGAGTAAGAGTTACTCCTGGGAGAGTTTTCCACTTTACAATTAGCTGATCAAGTAAGTATCTAAGAAAGGTGTTAACGGGGTTATGCCCCTGCGGAAATGAGGTTATTTTATTAGTTCCATGCGAAAATATGGGGAGACTCCCTCGGAGTACCAATACCTGCCTGGCCGAACGATCAGCGAACTTGTAGGGTGTAATTAATCCCGGCTAATCTTACCTTTTACTGTTTGAAGGAAGATTTGATAAAAACAGTGGGAGCCATCCTAATTAGATAAGATAATAACCTATCTAATCTTGCAAAGAGCGCATGCTAATGCGTTTCCTTCTCTCTCTCTCCAGATAGCGACCAATGACATGCCTTAATCAAAATAATAATATGGATGTATTGACCGAACCTGCTTATTATACCGGGCTAGGTTCCGCTCTATCTTATGACTGTCATAAGTCTGAGCAAGGAATAGGGGAATACCCAGATTCCCACGCCACCCGAACGAAGAAGGAGAATATTGATGCATCTTCTTCGGGTGTGTTCGTTACCCAGAACTGTTTCTCAGTTGCTTTACGTCCTGGGTATTGGATACCGGATCAGGATCCCATGTATGTAATTTGTTACATGGGCTAAAGAGAGGTAGAGAACTGGGAAAGGGTGATAAGTCTCTTACAGTAGGGAATGGAGCAATTGTTGCAGCCAAAGCAATTGGTGAATATCACCTAGTGTTATCAAATGGCAATACATTAATTCTGAACGACTGTTACTACGTACCAAAAATGATGTGCAATATTATATCAGTTTCTTTGCTGACAAAAGAAGGATATAATTTCACATTAGAGAATAATGTTATGAACATTTTTCTAAATCAAGTGTTGATTGGGTTTGGTACGTTATGTAATGGTATATACATTCTAAATCAAATGACAGTTCTAAACGTACAGAACACACACAAGAGGAAGAGTTCAAAAATTAACGAAGCCCACTTGTTGCATTGTAGACTAGGACATATTAATGCGACAAGTCAAAGTCAAGGTCAACCCCAAGCCAAGCGGGCCCAAGCCCAAGCAAGTGGGCCCACGCCCAAGTCGAGCCCCGCGGCAGGCCTCCCTATGCCAAAATAAAAATCATGTAACAAATAATTTTGATGTAATTTTTTATGCATGAATGTAAGCAAAATGGGCATAAAGCCAAATTTTTTGTAAAGCCCATGTCTTATGTGCAAAAAGAAATAGCACATGAGCCATGAGATGGGCAAAATGCCATTTTGTAAAGCCCAAGGGGCTATATGTAAAGTGTATAGCCTATAAAGGCAAAGATAATGAAAATATCTAAAGATCTTTTTCTCTCTCCCAAAAAGAATCAAGATCTGTGATCTTCTTCTTCCTCAAGGTTCTAAATCTTCTCCTTTCCTTTGAATTAAATCAAGAGTTTTACTCTTTCTTTTCAAAAACTAAATAGTTTTTCACCACGAAACCCACAAAGGGGAGCTCAGATCTTCCATTAGATCTCAGAAAGAGGGAGACTTTTAAGTCTCACCCCTTTTTCTCTAAGATCCAGCCGATCAAGAGGAGGAAGAAGGAGACCTATCTCTAAAAATCCAATTTTGGACAAAATCCCAGTTAAGAGAAGATCCAAGACTCAAGAGAGAAGAACCTCTGAAGATTTTTAAGGAGTTTAACTCCTGATCCAGATCCTTAGGAGTTTGACTCCAAATCTAAATCTTTCGGAGTTTAACTCCACTCAAAATCCTCGTTTTGGAGTTTAACTCCTATTTTTGGGATAAAATCCCCTCCTTTCGCTAGCGCCCAAAGCGCTAGTGCCCGAGCGCCCACGTGCTGGGCACATGAGGCGCTAGCGTCCAGAGCGCTAGCGCCCGAGTGCCCACGTGCCGGACACGTGAGGCGCTAGCGCCCGAGCGCCCACGTGCCGGGCACGTGAGGCGCTAGCGCCCGAGCGCCCACGTGCCGGGCACGTGAGGCGCTAGCGCCTAAAGCCCTAGCGCCCAAGCGCCCACGTGCCGGTAAGTGAGGCGCCAGTGCCCAAAGCGCTAGCGCCCGAGCGCCCACACGCCGGGCACGTGAGGCGCTAGCGCCCGAAGCGCTAGCGCCCGAGTGCCCATGTGCCAGGCACGTGAGGCGCTCACGCTAGCGCCAGCGCCCAAGCGCCTAGCGCTAACCCAAGCGCCCAAGCGCCCAGCGCTAACCCAAGCGCCCAAGCGCCCAAGCGCCGGCGCTCACGCGTCCTTTGGACGCTATTTCCCCCATTTTTACACACACTCCACACTAAAAACACTGTCCCCCGTTAGAACAAATTTTTAACGGGGCGCTGCCTCACACCCCGCAAGGAGGCTGCTAGCCCCCTTGGCCCCCAGCCCGCTATCCGGATAGCGGGACCCCCGTAAAAACTCTGCGGGCCCCCGATATATCCAAAATCCCTCCAAAACACAATACTACACATTGAGTTCGCATGACCAGTTTAACCCGTCAATCGGAGGTTCTCTCACCCCAAAGGCGAGAGGTAATTAACGGCAGCTTAGTCCGCGGCTGCCGGAGATTCGGATCCCCACAATCAATAAACCCCAGCTACCCTAGGCAGGGGGAATATGTAATGTGCCTGACAAGCGTGCGCGTATTCCCATCTCAATGGGGCGACGAAAAACACCCTATAGGATATTTGAATCCGTTTGACCTTACATCTTATGAAACTTGCGAGTCATGTCTCAAAGGTAAAATGACCAAAACCCCGTTTACTGGACATGGATAAAGAGCTATAGAACTCTTGGGACTGATACATAGTGATGTATGCGGTCCTATGTCTACACATGCCAGCAATGTTCCTCGTACTTTATTACATTCACCGACGATCTCTCAAGACTCGGACATGTGTTCTTGATGAAACACAAGTCTGAAGCTTTTGAGAAATTCAAGGAATATAAGAACGAAGTAGAGAACCAAACATGTAAAAGTATTAAAATCCTTCGATCTGATCGAGGAGAAGAATACTTAAGCACGGAGTTTCTGGATTATTTAAAAGAGAATGGGATTCTCTCTCAGCTTACTCCTCTGTATACACCACAACACAACGGTGTATCAGAGCGGAGAAATCGCACCCTATTAGATATGGTGCGCTCTGTGATGAGTATTGCTGAGTTGCCTTTTTTTTGGTTATGCGCTTGAGACAGCCGCAGACCTATTGAATATGGTTCCCACCAAATCCGTGCCTACCACTCCATATGAGTTATGGAAAGGAAAGAAACCATGCCTTAATTATATTAAGATATGGGGTTGTCCAGCTTATATGAAAACACAAAATCCGGACAAGCTCGAGGCAAGGTCATTTCTGTGCAAGTTTGTAGGATATCCCAAACATTCGCGAGGGTATATATTCTACCACACCGAGGAACAAAAGGTGTTTGTTTCTCGACATGCCACCTTTTTAGAAAAAAGGATTTCTTATGAAAGAAAGTAGTGGTAATGAGGTAGAACTGGAAGAAGTTCCAGCTGCACAAACTAGAACTGATGATTTGGTGGAACCGGAGGATCCAATAGTACCCAACGAACCCCAGCCATTCCGCAGATCTAGTAGGGTTCCTCATCCTCCTGAGAGATACTACGGTTTTCTCATAGACGGTGGGAGCGAGGATTGCATCATGGAAGATGATGACCCAACCATTAGCAGTCCATCACAAGTAGAGACTTTGTGAAATGGCTGGATGCATTGCGATCTGAGATGGTATCCATGTACACCAACAAAGTATGGACTTTGGAAGTTGCTCCTGAAGGGGTAAAACCCATCGGGGGAAGTGGATCTTTAAAAAGAAAATTGGTGTAGATGGAAAAGTTGAGACTTTCAAAGCTAGACTTGTAGCAAAAGGTTTTCATCAACGACCTGGTGTCGATTATGATGAAACCTTTTCTCCTGTAACCATGCTTAAGTCCATCAGGATCCTACTTGCCATTGCTGTATAGCGTGACTACGAAATCTGGCAGATAGACGTCAAGCCCTATTTTCTAAATGGTGATTTAGAAGAGAGCATGTACATGACACAACCAGAGAGCTTCGTAGATAGTAGGAGCAGCGAAAAGGTGTGCAAGCTGCTTAAATCCATCTACGGATTAAAGCAGGCGTCGCGGAGCTGGAACATCTGTTTTGATGAAGCTGTCAAGGAGTTTGACTTCATAAAAAATGTAGATGAACCTTGTATATATAAGAAGGCTGTAGGGAGTAAGATTGTCTTCCTTGTATTATACGTGGATGACTTACTCTTGATAGGAAACGATGTTCCTATGCTACACTCGGTCAAGCTTTTCTTATCACATAAGTTCTCCATAAAAGATCTTGGTGATGCCTCCTACATCCTGGGGATAAAGATCTATAGAGATAGATCTAAATGGATGTTGGGATTGTCCCAATCCAGGTATATATACACCATACTAAAGAGGTTTAGTATGAAAGATTCTAAGCGTGGTAATTTACCCGCTTGCTCAGGAATCATTCTCTCCAAAGAGATGTCTCCAAAGACTGATTTGGAGAGGGCTCGCATGCAAGGGATACCCTATGTTTCGGCAGTCGGGTAAATCATGTATGCAATGTTATGTACCAGACCGGATGTAGCTTACTTACTAGGTGTAGTGAGTAGGTATCAATCAGATCCTGTGGAGAAACACTAGACAGCTGTGAAGAACATTCTTAAGTACTTGAGAAGGACTAAAGAAATGTTCTTGGTGTATGGTAACAGTGAACTCCAGGTGGAGTCCTTTACCGATTCGAGCTTTCAAAGTGATAAGGACGACAGTATGTCAGTCTCGGGTTTTGTCTTTACCCTCAATGAAGGGGCAGTATGTTGGAAGAGTTCGAAGCAAGATACCGTAGCAGACTCGACGATGGAGGCTGAATACATCGCTGCCAACGAGGCTGTCTGGATGAAGAAACTCATAGCTGAACTTGGTGTAGTTCCATCCATTGAGTATCGAATACCTGTGTATTGTGATAACAATGGAGTTGTGGCTTTATCCAAGGAACCCCGGTCCCATCAACGATCCAGACATATTCTTAGGCGGTATCACCTGATCAGGGAGATAGTAGATCACCGGGAGATCGAGGTCATGAGAGTTGACACGAAGGACAACATTGTGGATCCACTCATGAAGACCCTCCTCCAGACGCAGTTTGAGAGACATTTTGGGATGTTGGGTATGAGATACTACAACACATGACCTTAGTGCAAGTGAGAGATTGTTAGGAATATGTATGCCCTAGGGGCCATTATTGTATATTGATGTATATCATAGTGGATGCTTGGACATACATACATACATACATACATATATATATATATATATATATATATATATATATATAAATAGAGAGAGAGAGAGGACTTTCTTGCTTGACATGATAGTATGCTATCTGGTCACTCTTTATCTTAACATGTACACTTAGTATTATTATACTATCTCTCTGTTACATGTTGATAAAGCCCTTAGGATGTATACTTGACTACCAGGACTATGATGTAGATCATACTAGCGGGGCCAGGGTGGTCCACAAGTACATCCTTTAATATTTCCTAGTCGAGTGGATATCGAGACAGGGTATCGATATTCCAGAGTAGACTAGTGTGTACGTTTCTTGACCATGTATGTGGCGATGGTTAATACAACAACCATTGGTGTGTGACATCAAAGATTGTACATAGGTGCTCATTAGAGAATAGGTACACCGAACAGGACCCGCCGAGAACTCCTAGTTGGTACTATACCTATCGTCAGATAGCAGTTCTCTGGTGACACTGGTACAGGTTAGTCTGTATACCCGAGATCGTCAAAGAGTCTTATGTGGCTCCCACTGTGCTTTGATTTCCTCCCTACCACGGCTCAAAGGAGTCGTGCAAACAGGTAGATTTTGGGTACAGTCCCAAGTCACATGGAGGCAATGAGCGATAGAAGGGGTTTCGTCTCTCCTGGTATTGGGAGTTGATGTTGCGCTATACTCGATTGACTATAAGTGGAAGTCCCTGGCCAGGGCTGCTGATGCCATTTACTGGTAAGAGTTACCAGTAGTTTCTCTAACCGTTACGAGCCATACATCGGCATGACTTATCAAGTTACCGGGTTCTGACGTTACCACCCCTAGACTCGATATGCGATATATCGGACAAAGAGACCGGACTGTATGGTAAGTGTTACTTATAAACTTCATGAGATTTTGGACAAGCTTGCTTGTTGATCTTCTAATTGCTCAATACCTGGGTAGCCGTTACATCCAGCTAGTACCGCTGACGGCTTGTGGGTGACTGATGTGATCATCATCTACTGCTGGCGTATTGACGAGTCTTTTGAGTACCACACAAAAGTTTCCTGGTTCAAGCGAAACGAAATAGGGCACATATGTTGATATGTGCGGGGGCCTGATTAAATATGAGTATGTGATACCGTATTCTAATCTGGTTGTCATTTGTTATCGGTTAGGTTATATGTGATATAACCGGATTATTGAATCAAGTGTTGATTTGATAATGTGATATATAGATAGATAATATTAGTCGGTTATATGTGATATAACTGGATTATTAAATCAAGTGTTGATTTAATAATTTGATATATATTATATTTGATATAATTATATATTAACTAATATTATTAGCTCACTAATCATTCTTCATAATATATATATATATATATATATATATATATATATTAAAATGAAGCATGGCATGGATTTTCTATTTTTAGAAAATAGAAAATGAAAAGAAAAATGGGGAGACTTTTGTGAGCATGGGCAAGGCATGGGTTTTTATATTTGTTTCTTCATTTATTTGCACTATTGAAACATGATGCATTATTTGTATTTCATTTTATTCTATGCTTCAATAATATGTGAGCTTGGGGTTGCCTTTCTACACTCATCATGAGTTGAGCCTTTATTTGCCTTAGCCATTTTCTTGAGCTCTTGCTCTCTAGCTCTATCTATTTTTCCTCATCTCACCTCCAAGCTCAATCCCTCACATGAGTTGTGAACCTTTGAACTTGTGAGAACCCTAGTGAGCAAACTACATCCCTACTTCACTATTTGAATCAGCAATTTAAACTAGTGCGTTTTCTTCACTAAAGAGTTTAGTGAAGAGGTAGCTTAGACTAGTGGACTTCGGATGGATCGTCTTCGGCACGAAGATCACGAAGGGAGCTTGTACCATCTTCAAGTGGAGCCTAGTGGAGTCATGTGGACTACAACCCGGAGCATTTGAAGAGAAGGACATGATCTACAAAGGTTTTTGTTTCATTCTCTTCTTATAGTTTTTGTGATATCATGTTTAGTACCCTAATATTCTAGTTAGATCTTGGTATGTGTTCATTAGCACCTCTAAAATTCGAAAATTGCATGTGTGATGCCCGTTTTAACCCTACTGTGGTTCTAGTAAACACTTTCAACTCCAAATGGCATTAAGAGATATTCATAATAGTCATAACGAGTCCTAAACGCCGTCTTCGGAATGTCGGACTCTTTGACCTTCACCTGATGGTAATCCGAACGAAGATTGTCATGCCCCGCTTCCCAAAAGAGCAGTAACGACATATGACAAGCCCGCGATGTATTTATTCCGAGAAGGTCATTTCTCGAAACAAATACACTAAGTGTATATAAGAAATATAAAATGACAAGAAAAGACATGATAATGAAATCCAACTTTATATATTTATATTCCCAACTTTCACAAGTTTCAAACTGATTACATGATGTCTGAACACAAAGATACATAAAAGAAAGTGCCTAAACAAGTGGCATACTGGAAGTAAAAGATGAAAAGAAAGAACTGGTAGTCGGTATGCTCCGCAAACTGAAAGTAATCCTCTTGACTCGGCTCGATCTCCTCAATCTCTAGATCATCTGACAAACATTCCAAGAAAACAAAGAAATGAGTGGAATGCCCGTCAGTGAACTTGCTCTCGGTAAGTCCCTAAGAAAGGTGGGATGTGAATGTATATAAATGAATATACAAGGTGACATATGATATAGTGTGAATAGAAATAAAACCTGAACAAGTATAATATGGTAATATTAATGACAACTATGTAAGCATGACAATGTAATATGAGCATAATTAACAAGTATAGTATGACCGTGGAGTGTAGGTATAGTGAACATGAAGTGAATGTAAGTGTCCTAAAATGTCTCTAAAAGGGTAAAATTAATTAACGTGAGTTCAAGTGTGAATGTCAACCAATCTCAAGAGTATTCTCGAACCCAAAGCTATTGTCCAAGGGTAAGGAATCACGGGCCCAAAATAGCGAGACTTCAATTGTTATTAAAGTATTCCAAACCCAACAGGCTATCATTCAGGGGTTTGGAAACACATGCCCTCATTCGTGAATTCATGATTTGTACCGTTTCAGCCCGGTACCACAGCAACATGATTTGTATTAATAGGACTCATGAGATTCCATTGGATTCATACTCAAACTACCCTAACACCCCGTGTTTATTAGTCTATAATTAATGTTATGAGTCTTGATCGAATCCATGAATACAAAAGGTGATGTATGGTATCAAGTTTTCAAAATTGAGTTCATGTAGTCATGTCAAGTGCAAGTCATTTCAATTGTATTCATGGTTCGAGTCAAATTGGTTCACGCGTACATACTGGGTTCAAGTATTCATGATTGAGTCGTGTGAAGATCAATTCAATTCTAACATGTAATGATTTAATCAGAAGTCATATAAATAAAAATAAATAAGCAATCACAGAACATGATATGAGATAAGTATACAAGTAACGTCCAAAATAATGTTGTAAATATGTAATATGTACGACTAGTTAATCAAGTCATTTGAAATTAGAATATAAACAAAAACATAGACTTAAGTGTTATGCACACGTGAGTTCCAGTCTCGCCTAAATATGACTACCGGTGCGGGAGATATACATGTTTTCGTATCGTCTTGCAAAACAGATCAGAATCTGTTCAGCACCGTCACATATTTTTAAAACGCAGTTTGAGTTAATTTTCATCAGGTTTCAGGTTACAAAAATTAATAGAAAATTTTAGGTATTTTGATTTAATTATCCAAAACACCAAGATTCATGTGATTTGGATTCCTGAAGCTCTAGTTATGATCATTTTAACATCAGCGTTTAAAACATAAATTTAGATTTCTGGACAGCAACTATATATTATGTTGCAAAGCTTATATCGGATTGTTTCATGCATTTATAAGTAATATAGTATATAGAAAATTATTGCTATATCAATTGTGCATCTACACATCTAAAGTTTGTTACGAACGGATATCGAGAGTTCGAGTTATGTCCTATTTAGAAACAGTGTGCGAATCAAGGCAGATTCTGTCCAGATTCGTCGCTTAATATTGTAATGCAATTTTCTATATTTTATGTCAATTTTCAGTAAAAACTTAAAACTACGAAAATATAGATCTTTCGATGTATATGTTCAAAAAATCTTAAAACAATTAATTTGGATAAAAAATTACAGAGTTATGGTCTCTCGAAGAAGACCTTTATTGGCAATTTTCTGTATTAAAAACAGTGAATAAAAACTACGTAACTTCTAAACCGTTTTTTGGTTTGATATGAAATTTTTACTGTAGATTTGGAATTCTGTCTATTATTTTATCCTAATATTCCAAGAATTTCCAGAATTGGAAATTAATTTATAAAAATTATTTTAAAAATAAAGGTTTTGTAAGATCGTATTCGAAAATGATAAATCTATGGTATTTATTTATAACTTTGTTTTATTGTATGCAAAAATAAATATAAGTAAATAAAATTTCAGTGATAAATAACATGAATTAACATATGTGAAGCAAACATATGATCCGGTCATGATTTACCGTCTAAAACAATAATACTTAATATGTTATCAACCATTGCATACAAGATTTTATAACTAAACATATATGCTTTATTTCAACCATTTTTTTTAAACAAATTTTTTAATCATGAGACTAACTAGTTATCTCAAGTAAAGAATTTCATGTAAAGAAAAGGAGGAGAAGAGGGAACTTACATACATAAGCCGGTATTGTCACCGGGCTTGTATATCCGCCGATAGCCTCGCGTTTCTAGCGAGACTTTCTTGAGAACTTCTTCATGTTCTTCTTCGAGGAATCTAAATAAAGAGAGAGATGGGAAAAGATAGAAATGTGCGATGAAGAAAAAAAAGAGGAGTGACATATAAGAAGGTTTATGGCTACCATAATTCTAATAAATTATAGCTCATAACTATTCTAACTATTTTGAGAGTTAAAAAGAAGATAAAATGAAAGGTCTCATTTGTAGGTTATGAGAATGATAAAAATTGATAAAAAAATAATTGCAAGAATAGGGATTTGAACATGTGACCTATGGAATAACACTGCAAAGATTTAATCAATGAGCTACAAGACTGTTCATGCATATATTTAATAAGAATTAAATATATGTTGTTGTTTAAAAAGAAAGTGGGCTTTTGGGCCCATAGTTTTATAAAAAAAATGAAAATGAGATTGGATTTGGATTATGGGCTGAGTCAGGTCTTGCGTTTAATTTGAAATAGCTTAAGATTTAGTTTAAAGAAATAAGTTTGGGAAAAATAGATGGAATAATAAAATAATATATTTAATAGAAAACAAAATATACGGAAAAATACTAAGAATAAATAAATACAATATTTTACTAAAGAAAGAAAACATGAAGGTATAGTAATATTAGGGTCGTTACAAAGATCTAGCTTTGAAAAAACACAAGATCCACTTAACTGATCGAAAAGGTCATCGATGCGTGGTAGTAGATACTTGTTCTTAATTGTCACTTCATTTAGAGCTCGATAATCCACACACATTCTGTAGGAACCTTCCTTATTCTTCACCAGTAACACCGGAGATCCCCAACTTGAAGTACTAAGTCGGATCCAACCTTTCTTCAGTAGTTCGTCCAACTGAATACAGATCTCCTTCAATCTCTCCGGACTTAATCGGTATGTAGTTTTGATTATAGGTTGTGCACCAGATTGTAAATCAATACTAAATTCAAGAGCTCGACCGGGAGGCAAATTTGATATGTTTTCAGGGAACACATTCTCGAACTCTCGAACTACCTCAGGTTTTTTCTTCTTCAGCCGGTAAAGGAAGCACTTATACATTCTTCATTTTAGCACGGTAGCTTCCTGGATCCAAGGTTTTGTCTCAACTTTTGAAATAGAAGACTGGGTGATTTGGTATCTCAAATACTACCTTCCTTTGATGACAGTCAATGGTAACATAAAATACTCCCGGCCAATCCATTCCCAACACAATATCGAAATTTGGTATGTCTAGTACGTTGGAATTTGTGTAGAAATCTCGACCGCAAACTACAACTGGGCACCGATCATATCCTAAAATATCCTTCAAGACTCCATTCCCGGAATTGATATTTCAGCTTGAAATTACTGGCTTCAGGGGAATCGCGTGCATTCTCACGAATCGTTGTGACATGAAGATGTGTGAAGCTCCAGTGTCGAAAAGTGCGAGTGCAGGAAGGGTGACTACTAGTATAGTACCTAAGTTATGTGAGGTTGTATTTAGATATAGGTAAAGTTTAACGATGCAAAAGAATTGAAAGGTTGAAAAGATGGGAGAATTTACCGGTGATGACTTATCCTGTAGCTTCGGCCTCCTCGACCGTCATTGTAAAAGCCTGTCGTCTTGGTACATTCCTCCTCGCCGGAGGCACATTCCTTTGCCCTTGAGGCACGTTTCTTTATGCCTGATGGAATTGAAGTTGAGGCTGTGCAGGCGGCCCACGTGGAGCTGGTGCAGGAAGAGCTAGACGGGGTGCAGGTGACTAAATGGATGGCCTATGCGGAGCTGGAATTGCGGGTTTGGGTGCTGGTGCTGTGTTACTATGATATGGGCATGCTTCTATAGCGTGAGTAGATACGCCACAAATCAAACACAAGCCATTTGCACGCCTGCAGTCCTTCGCCAAGTGTCTAGTTCTCTTCCAGTAGAAACAGAAATCTGAACTGGACAGGTTAAACGATCCTCCTGGCCTCTTGGGTGCAAAAGTCGGCCTAGAAGAGGCTCCTCCTGTCATCTGGGTAGCAGGGCGTTTGATTCCAGCTGCCTGAGGCTTACCCTTCTTCTTGATCACAGCTTCATAATGGCATGCCGCCTTCAGTGCAAATTCATGAGTTGGATAGTCATCTGTGGCTAAGGCCGCCTGAATCTCCGGGTCTAAGCCCTGCTGGAATCGTCTAACCCGAATCTCATCGGTTGAGATCAAGTGTGCCACGAACGTAATAAGATGTTGATGTCAGGATAGTGATGTATTTTATGGAACAGAATTTGATATGAATTCTTTATCTGCTAAGCATGATAAATTCGACATCATATTCATCCACTGATTTTACCCACATGGAGCCTTGTTGCAGGTGGATGAACTGTTGTTCCATCTCAAAACGAATAGTCTCGGGGAAAAACTTCGCATCAAACAGATCGCGGAACTTCTTCCACTCTATTAGTTGTGTGAGACGACTTTCCTCTGCTTTCCACCAGACTCTTGCATTATCGGTGAGATAGAGCTTGGCCACACGAACCAAAGCTAGGTCTGGTATCTGCGCTGCTGCAAGGCCGTCCTCGATAATTTGGGCCCATTCATCAGCTTCAAGAGGACTCTCTTTCCCTGAAAAGTTCTTAGGATGCAACGCCCGAAATTGCTTTATTCCAGGTGCTTCGGCTTCGGGGCGATTCATAAAAATAGTAGTTTGCTGCTGCTGGTCCTCCAGAAGACTTTTGATGGCTTCTAGAAGCACCGTCTGTTCATTGATCAGAGTAGCAACGGTAGGGGAGGTGATAAAGTAGGTGGTGGTGTGTTGCCATTGATGTTGGTGCTGGTATTGTTGGGAGAATCCATTACCTTGATAGAAAAGAAAAGGTTTGGATAGATTCAAGAAATTTGAAATGCAAGGAATGTATAGTTGCCGATTCTTATAATTCTTGTGATATATTGCTTAAGATTTCATGCAGAACAGATCTGCATGGGCCATCAACAAAACCTGTCATGCCCCGCTTCTCAGTAGACGGAAACGGTGACGTGGCAAGCCCGCAACGTATTACTATGAAAATACGTTAAGCGTAATTAAATAATATAACAATGAGCAAGAATGAAAAGAGTAATAAAATGAAATATCGACTTTATTTACATTCAACTTTACATACAATTGTCTGAAAATAAAACATATACTAATAATGCAAATGCCTAAATAATGGCATAATGAAAGTAAGTACAGCTAGTAAGAAGCTAGTAGTCTGGCTGAGTAGCAAACTGGTCCAAATCCTCCTGGCTCAACTCTATGTCCTCAGAGTCCGGTCTTCTTGACGAACATTCTAAAGAAATAAAACAGAGAGGAATGTCATCAGCGAACTAGTGCTCGGTAAGTCCCAAAAGAAGTAAGAGAAAATAGTATATAATATGGATAGAAACAAAATGACAGTGGACGGTAAAATTGTATATAATCATTCACGGGTATAAGATAGTTATTCTAACGTAGTTATTTATAGTTTGATAAAGAAAATACTCATGTATACGAGAGGAGTCCATCTTACCCCGTGGACTATGGTAACATATAGTATAAGGCTCCCTCATAACCCACGGGACAAGCGCATATGAATTCATATAGGTGTCTTTTAAAGTGATCTTTCATGCCACGATATACGTTCCTGTACCAATCTATCCTTTTATCCCCGCTTATTGTATTGTATAAATTAAGAGTACAGATATTGGCCGAATCTATGGATATAAAATGTACATGCTCATGTTCAAGATGTAATAATGTATTCAGGCATTCATGTCAAATTCACATCAAGTTATAACCATGGTTCAGTCAAGTCGAGTCAAGTATTCAAGTTTGAGTTTGATAATTGAATTCGAGTGTTCAGGTTCTTGGTCAAGTATTCAAGTTCGTATTTGATTTTGAATTCTAATTTGAGTTTGGATTCAAGTTGGAGTCAGAATCTTATGAAAGGATTTAGTTTTTGAATTCTTAAGTTCGGGAGTAATCGGGGCATATGGACGGCAGGATTTGTGTCTTTTTCCAATACAATTGCCATTAATTACTCCGTTAAACTTGTCTAACCTGAATAGGCAAGCACTCACTTTCTCCGGCTCTCTGGGGCTCAAGAGAAATGATACCGCTTAAACTTATATTAATCTAGAGTTCTTAAATATTTTTTTTGCTTACTTTGTATTTATATTATGTGCATTTCTCGAGGGGTTTTGTGAAAAATACTTTAATGTTATTTATAAATAAACCTCGAGGGTGATTTATAATATTTAAAGTGTTTATGAACATGTATTTTAATTTAGATGGTGTTTTAGTGATAAAACCTAGTTTTTTAAAAGTTCATAGTATTTTTATGAAAACTAGCTCTTTTGGAAACTTGATGGTATTTTATTAAAATTTCAAGCTTCATTTTAAAAATGTATTTTCACAAGTTGTTTTTATTGAAAATACGGATTGGTAGTTTTATATAAAATTTTCAAAGATTGCTTTGTTTAGAAAAGTCGTATTTCTAAAAAATCGTATTTTTATTTCCTTCGAGACCAAATACTCTGTGAGGAGCTCTGCATCTCACTCTACTATCCTAAAAATGTGCGGTAATCTGCACCATCCATTAGTGGGTCCCATAACGAGGTTTGTAGAGACGCAATTGCCAAGAATTTAAAAATATCGATAAAAATGTATTTTTATAAAAGTGATGGTATTTATTTGAAAAACGTGTTCTCTTAAATTAACTATATATCTAAATCTCATGCTATGAATCAAAAGTGTGCGTTGTTGGGTTTCCTAGCACCCTGGTCACTGTTCGCAGCTGTTGCGGAACGAAAATTTTTGACTTTTTTAAAAATCCGGCGCTAGAAAACACATCCTAGAATCTAAACAAATATCGAAACTAGCTAACTAGAAGAATCTAGCTACTGTGATAAGAGGTTATACCTAAAGGCTCGTGTTCTTCGGGTCTTTACTCCTCTTCTTAAGCTCTTTAAGGTCTTCTGGACCAAGCTTGATGGCCGGCCTCCTCGGTCCTAGATGAACCACCTGCAGGTCCTTGATTTAAGCTCCTAAATCTAAAAAGAAGTAAACTAGGCAAACTAGTTTGCTAATCTAGTTTGCTTAGATGATGTGGTGATGTTTAGTGATAATTTTCTATCTCAAATCCTTTGGTTCTCAACACATGAGAATGATAAAGATTTAGCTAGAAGAGGAACTCAAGAAGATGAGAAGAAGAGAGCAAGTGAAGAACCTCACATAAAAAAGAACAATGGCTATCAACAAAAAACTATGTGCAGAATGGCTCACCCATTTTCTATAAAGCATTTTTTCCCTTTTAAAAATCCAACCATACTCCAATAGTGGTTTCAATAAATACAAAGCCATGCTTCATCCATGCCTCCCTTTTCCACCTCATTTTCTATTTTCACGAAAATAGAAAATGAGAATGATGAGATGTCATCTTCTAGAAGGTATTTTGTATAAATACAAAATACTTTCTACCGTATATACATACCCGTATTCGTACCGAAATATGAATATACAAGAGATAGAATAATACTACTAATATAATACTAGCATTAAATCAATATCTTATTTAACAAACCGACTTAATCCTAAGCCCGCTAGTATTATTAACCGTCCGATCGAAAACCTAGATAACACTAGAATTTACATATCGAAATATGTATATGTAAATTATTAAATCAATATCTGATTTAATAATCCGACCTAATCCTAAACCGGCTAGTATTATCATTCGATCAAAACCCTGCACGTATAAATATACGGCCACCATATCATTTCACCTGAATCAGAGAAACCCTCCATGTAGGACTCTAAAGACTCGACAGTACGCTGGCAGTGAGTTTAACCATAAGCACGTCAGCGACACTAGCTGTACGTAACGGCTATCCAGGTACCTGTCAAAAAGAAGGTCGACGGGAAAGCTCATCCGGATCCCTATTGAGCCTATTCGTGACAATCTCCATACAGTCCAATCTTTTCGTCTAAGAGTATCGCATACCGGGTCTAGGTGGTGGTAAATGTCAGACCCCTACTGACCTGATAAGTCGTGTCGATTTGGCTCAGAACCAATCTGAGAAACTACTGAACTAACTATCAGTAAATCTCAACTGCCTTGGCCAAGGTGTTATGGTTATGTCCAACCAGACACAGTGCTAAATCAACTCCTAATATCGAGAGAGACGAATCCCTGACAATCACTCACTGCCTCTATGTCACTCGGGACTGTACCTAACCAAAACCTATTTGCATGACTCAATAGAGTCGTGGTAGGGTAGTGATCAAAGCACAGTGGAAACTCACACGAGACAAATCATGATCTCAGGTCTAAAGACTAACCTGCACTCATGTCACCTGAGAACCGCTATCTGACGATAGGTATAATACCATCTAGTGGTTCTCGGCGAGTGAGTCCAGTGTACTCACCCCCAGCGAACACCTATATACAATCTTAGGTGATCACACCAATGGCTGTGGGACCAACCATCGCCCTTTGTCAGGGTTTCGAAACGTATACACAAGTCTACTCTAGAACGTCGATGCCCGGTCTCGATATTCCTTCGACTTGGGACCTTTAAGGATGTGCTTATGGACTACCCATCTCCTACAAGTATGATCGCCATCATAACACTGGTGGTCAAGTAAAATCCTACGGGCTTTATCAATATGTATCTGTCGAGTATAGCATATGCATATGTTAAGATAAAGACAAACGATAATAGTATACCACTGTATCGAGTCTTTATCAATATGTGTAAACAATACAAAGCAACAAAAGAAAGAAATACACATATTAAGACAAAGACAACTTAAATAATATATTATATACAACCGAGCAAGATTGTCCTGTACATACATATTTCTAGCATTCTATACAATACAGGCTTTTAGGGCATACATATCCAACATGCGTGTGGGGTAGGTCGTTATCCCGTGAATGTTCTACAGGTACATATGCTAGTTATCGATAATACGGTTATATTAAAGCTCATGGTATTTTTCTTTAAAAGTTTATTTATATGATCATTGGAATAAAATTTTCGTTACATGAAAAGGCAATTGATGTGCGTATTACATTGAAGTGATATTAGAGAATTCGTATGAACTTTTAAACATGGAAAAGTGACAAAATTTAGTATAAATGTTTAGAATATATGTTAACTCCGCTTTTGTTGATATATTTAAAAATTATTTTGAAGTGAAAAGAGAGAGAAATGAAGGGACTTACCAGTTGAGTAGTGCTAGAAAGAGGGTAAAGAAGGGATAAGGGCCTCCGTGGCGTCGCGGTAGCTCCAGAAACAACTCCGATCTTCAACGAAAGATGTTTGATCGCTAACTCCTCTTTAACTAGTCTTAAATCCACATGTACTTAGAGAGTTTTGAGGATTTTTGATAGAATTTCATAATAGGGGAGAGCTAGGGAAAATGTGTGGTATTTATAGTGAAGAATTTAGGGTTTGGGAATTAAAAATTGGATTAAAAAAATTAAAATTGATGTTAAATGATGAATTGAATGGTCACTGTTTAATTGCAAAGAAATCAAACAGTCTGGGGAAGTAGAGGGGAGTCGAAAGGACTTGTGTGCAAAGCACGGAAACGATTGATGTAAGGTAGACCGTCGGCGGCGGTAATTAGAGGAAAATGGGCGGTCATATTTTTGCCAAATGCCTCAAGATTCGTGCCACGTGGTTTAATCTGTGTTTACTCCTCATTACGCTTGTTTGATTTTTCTGAAACCTTTTGATTCTCCGTGAATTGCACGTGCAACTTTTGGTCTTCCGAAAAATTAAAAAGAAAAATCTTAAAAATAATTAGGACTAAGGGGATTCGAACACCCAGGCTATGTCACAGCAGTGTAGAAGCTTTACTAGTGAGCTACAAACTGTTTCTTGCTTTTATTAAACAAATTTAACCTATAACTCTATAACAAGCTGTAATACCCTTTCTATACAATAAAAAATTAATTTTGTACAGGGATTTCAGAGTCGTTACAGATTTAATCTATGTTCATATTTTTTAGAGAAGTTAAATTTCTATTAATGGTATTTTGACCATTAATGAACACCAAGATCATTATTTTTTGAAGATCTAGGATCAGGTTCTTTAAGAACTAAATTCTTGATTATAATGAAAATAAGTTCCTGGAGTATGAACTCCAACCTTTCATGTCCTTTCTCCCATTATGTTTACATAGGGGTTGATAAAACATGATAGTTTTCCACTAGATCTTTTGATTCTGAACAACAAGATCTTTCCGATGAGAATTAAATTCTCAACTTATGGGAGATTTGTCTTGTGGATCTCAAATCCAGATAAAGAACTAAGTTCTTTTTAGAGGGTTAAACCTTTTTATATATATGACAGGCAAAAGAAACGTCTTGATCTCTTTGTTTACCTAGGGTTTGAGAGGAGCAAGAAAATATTCTTCAAAGAGAATTGAATTCTTGGTCTTTGCTTCTATCATCTTATGGGATTGATTCTATCTCTGAGACTTGAAATCTCGGGTTCTTTATTTAAGTAAGGAAAAACTATTGATTAGTTAAAAGGATCCCCTATTTAAGAGATCTCAATCTGATTTCATAATCAGGTGGTGATTTTTAATCACTGTTGGATCTTAGATCTAAGGATTTTTGTTTAACATAGTATATTTTTCCTTTTCTTTTCAACAAGATTGAAGGAAATATTTTTCACGTATAGAATTTAATTCTATCTTTTGACTTAAACGGTGATTTTTTAATCACCATTGGATTTTTGATCAAACGGTTCTCTATTTAACAGAGCAACGTTTCTTGTTCAACAAAAAAGATCGGGTAGATATTTTCTCCCAATAAAATTTAATTCTATCTTTGGATGATTTGATTTTTTATAAATTTTTTCTTTAAAAGTCACCCTTGGATTTTTGATCCAACGCCTATCTGTTTAACAGAGAATATCCTTCTTCTTTTTTTATTTGTTTAGGGAAATATTTTTCTACGTAGAATTTAATTCTACCCGAAGCATGTTGCTTCAACTTTGGGTGCTGACGCTCATGTACTATGCATATAGGCGCTCACATGTCTAACATGTGAGGCGACGCCTTAGGATTCAGAGATAGGAGCCTACGTGTCTAAAACGTGAGGCGCCGCCTTAGGATTTAATCCTAACAGAGATAGGTGCCCATGTGCTTTGCACGTAGAGCGCTCACGTGTCTAAAATGTAAGGCGCTGCCTTAGAATTTAATCCTAACAGAGCTAAGCGCCCACGTGTTTTGCACGCAGAGTGCTCACGTGTCTAAAACATGAGGCGTTGCCCCTTTTGTATGAGGGAACAAATACCCATACCGTTGTTCTCATGTGGCTTGCACGTGAGTGCAACAGTGTCCAGCCTTTAAGCCATCGGCTCTGCCTCACGATATAGGGAATTTGAACCGACTCCGTCTCTTTATAAATAAGGCATTAAAACCTAGGCGACAACTGCGCCTCTGTTCTTCTTCATATTTGAGAATTTTATTCTCCATTAGAGTTTAGCTCTGTCGTGAAGCTTAGTTCTCCATTTTTCCATAAATCTGCATTACAGACTAACTCTGCCCAAAAAAATTTGGTAAGAGTCGTCTTCAACAAAGCTTAGCTCTTGCATTTGGAACACTTCTCTTCAGGAATTTCGGAGTTCAACTCCATTTTGATTACAAATCTTGGCTCTAGGATATTCCTTTTGGGGATTTCTTGAAGTTTTGGCTTCATTTGTTATCATAGAACTTAGTTCTGATTTCAATTTGAGATCATATCCCCTTTGGGGATCTTCTGAAGTTTTGACTTCATTTGTTATCATAAAACTTAGTTCTGATTTTGATTTTAGATCATATCTCCTTAGGGATTTCTTCATTTATTTTAATTCAACAGTGCTTTGCTTTGATAATTTTTAATATCAAATTCTCTATTTTGGTGATTTTTAGGGTTTAACTCTACTTTATTTTGTGGAGTTTGGCTCCGATCTCGACTATTTTTCCCCTTTAGGGAAATTTTGGCATTTTATACCATTTCATAATATTAAATAGAGCCCAGCTCTGAAAAACTTTATTATTAAAAACCAACCTTAGAGAATCTTTTTAGATTTCTCTACCGGGCACATGTTCCAATCATTAATAAGCCGCCATTTTGATTTTGTGGGGCCCACTAACTTTTGGAGTTAGTTATTTTAGCATTTTTGTTGCTAATTTTTCATCTGGTCTCTTTTCAGATACAATGGCTTCGATTCCCTACTTCCCTTGCACTCATTCAGAAAATGCTTTTGCTGATGCACCTACTGATCGTGAATTCCTCGCTCTGATTCGGGACCACAATCCGGAACAGAAATCCCTTCATTTATGGGGGAGCATGGTACAATCACATCATCTAGGGACGTCGCGGCTTTACTTGTGAAGCACCGTCATAGCCAATCCTTCCGATTCAGTACATGAACTTTCCGCCGACTGCTTATGCGGTGGAGGAAACTAATTGGACTGTGAATGGCCGTCTTCAACTGTCTATGGTATCAATACCGGTCCAACCACCGATAGCTATAGATATTTTGGGGGTTTCAGATATACTAAGGAGAGGCGCGGTCATGAGGTCGGGTTTATACCATAGAAGTGATCCCACAACATTCGAAGGGTTATCTCGCTTGGGCTCATTATGTCCTATCCACAGAGAAGTCATTGCTGTTGATGACCGGACTATATCCGACAATATATGCGTCTCTGTTTTATTGTCATACTCCTCACGTATGGTGGGTCAAGTGATTCTTAGAGCAATGGAATATCCTAACCTATACCTTCCTACTACCAGATCGGGAAGTATAGATCTCTTTGTAAGAGTTTCGAGAGATTTCTGGATCACCCATCAGAGGAGAGAATTATGAGGTGATACTTCCTCCTAACGAATATATTTTCGCAACAGAATCGGTTATCAGCGGGTTTACGCCTGAGAACGCCATTCGCCATAAATTCCCGGGCCTCATCAAGGTGCTGAATATCTATAAAAGCTTATATTTAGAATCAGAAGGACATGGGGTCAGCTTTGTAGATTTCATCGCCCGTTTCCTTCGCGCGGATGTTTTGTCCAAGAAGACTGCGAAATTCACTAAGCTTAACAATCCTTTCGGGTTTGGTTTGGACAAACTGCCGACTGCTGATGAGGATCTAAAGCAATTCTATATTCCAGATACTCTCGTCGCTTCTTTTGAAGAAATTGCTGCCCCGGGCATTGACGAAGAGACATTTCTTATGGGCTTCATTAGTCTATGGCATAGCTGGTTCGCGCTTCCTACGCATCATCGGTTCATGAGACCGTCTATCTTTTACCCAGCTTACTGCATCGTGAAAGGAGTGCGTATGGCGGTCGGTATTGCGAGAT
The DNA here is from genome assembly GCA_030015575.1 of Agapanthus africanus. Taxonomy (NCBI): domain Eukaryota; kingdom Viridiplantae; phylum Streptophyta; class Magnoliopsida; order Asparagales; family Amaryllidaceae; genus Agapanthus; species Agapanthus africanus. The sequence continues at coordinate 369,872,141 of CM057338.1, read as the reverse complement.
TGGCCTATTTATATAATGGTTTAAGCGTGGCAGCTGACACCGCTCAGCCGGGTGTGGAGTCTGTCAGCTTCCCTCTTCATTACTTCACATCATGGATCGAAATGCACGTGTTGGATGTCTTCGGCGAGCATAAGAGACATGAATTCTATGGCGGATATAACTTCCTGCGGGTCATGAAGTTGGTTGACGCTTCTTCTCCCGATCCAACGCAACGGGCGGCTTGGAGATTGCTCCTGCATCCACGCCTTATGGAAGACAGCATGCCCTTCATCAATAGGGTTATGACCATCAGCAAAGAACCTTCAAGAGCTGTCCGGCCAATGCATGACGTGCATAAGGATGGGGTTTCCGTTTTGAAGGCTCGGGAAGTCACACATTTGTACTCCATAAAGCCTGGATTTTTGGTATATAGACAAAATTCTTCTGTGCTTTTCATGTGGTACAACCCACATCGCTTTGCCCAGCAATTAGACTATGATTATGGTGTTCCCCTTGAGGCTTTTCTCGTCAATCTCATCGCTTCAGAGGATACCGTTTTCAATGTTGTCTATCGTTTCATGCAGTTAAACACGAGATCTTATTTCTTGACGGCCGAGCCGGACCATATTCCGAAGGCTTTATCTGTTTATACTGCCTCGTATTAACATGCGATGGGCGCTATTATCAAAGAAGAAAGGCGGATGCTTCTTGATCACAAGGACTCTGTCCCAGTCAAAAGTCTTGCAGTTCCGTTGAAACGGCGATCAGTTGTCCGTCTTTCCTTGAGAGAGAGCGATGTGGTAGTGCCTCCGCGAGACTTTCTGACGGCTTCGATGATTAGACCAAGGCCCAATGTGAGCACCCATGGTGGCGTGGCTGATGTCGTGTTCGGTCAAGAGGCTCATGCTCTCTATAGCGAGGGACTGTCTAAATATGGAACAAATGACAATCTTTTTCTCCTTGAGACCTCCACCGATGAGCAGCAACCAATCTTCAAGCAGCCCTCGAAGCCTCTAAACGGTTAGCCCATGAGCAAGCGACGCTTGCTACTCTTGCGGCGTCTGGTATATCACATTCGCATTCTTTACATATCCTAGAGCAAAATGATACCGTGCTTTATTTTTTTTAACACTCTATTTTCTCAACAGGCATCTCTGCTGAGAAGGCTCTCTGTAACATTTTAGAAAATAGAAAATATTATTTTAGAATTTAAATAATAAAATAATGAGATTTACGGATATTATACTGAACATGGAGTTGAGTTTTCATAAATAGGTATAATTATATACCTCTATTTTGGAAAATAATTGGGATTTAAAATAAATTATTAATTATGTGAGCATTTATTTAATTGGACTTTTCTTAAATTAGCATTAATTATAACCATGCAAGTTTAATGATAAAATTAATTAGTGTCTTACTAGTTGTGCACTAAACCTAGTTTTATTTTACTAAACCCTACTTAGTGTGCATGACATGTTTATGAAGAGGGTTAACATTTTCACAAGTGTTTCTATGATGGCTTCATTTCTTTTTTCATTTGTGTTTTTTTTTAATTTTTGGGTTTTATGTTTTCTAAAATAAAAGAAAAAGAAAAAGAAAAGAAATGAGTGCATGGTTGAGAATATAACAACAGGTATGGGCAAGTGAGAGAGTGAGAGAAAGGGGGTTATGGTTGCCAAACTTTAGCCATTTGCTTTCTTCACCTCATTTCATCATCTTCATTTCCTTCTTCCTCTTCTCCTTCACCTCCTCCACCATCATCTACCATCACAAACAACCCCATAAATCACCTCAAAACTCATTGAAGACTTTACAAAAATTGTTCCTAAGCATCATAGTGTGAGCAAGTCTTCATTTTTGGAATCTTTGGCCATCTTGGAATTTTCCCTAATTGCCATCTTGAGATAATAATCCCACTTTTAGATAAGTTTTTAGATTTCTTGACATGGCTAACTAGTTTAGAGTTAAAAAGTTCATGTTTACTAGACTTGAAAATTCTAAAATGAGTTGTGGTGTATAAAACTTATAGTGGTGGTATAGTTGAGGTTTAGTGAGTGAATACAAGCTCATTAGTGATTGATCAAGGCATGTAGGTGATAGTATCCTCAATTCATATGAGTTTAGAATTTCAAATGTCGGTTTTCTTGAATTCTTGATGATCAAATGGAATCTGGTATAACTTGGGTTTTCTAAAAATTAATTAGAGGATACAGTGAGATGCTTGGACCAGTAGAAGATCATCGTTGAAGCCCAAGCCCCCAATTCAATACCTAAACCGCCAATTTAGTAGGTTTGGCCGCAATTTGCAGCCATGTCAAGGAGTTAGGGTTTGGGTTTTGTTCTGTAGCTCACACACTCAATAACTAAGCCTGCCCTATATGCTAAATAGTCTCAGATCACCTAAGTAAAAATCTGGAGTTGTTTTACTTGATTTTGGTATTTTTTGCGATAATTTGAAACTTGGTTTTTGAATTTTCATGATGTGACTTAGTCGTTCAACGTTTGTACGTCAACGTCAGAGAGTATTTTATTGTTTCAGCACGCGTTGACCATAAGTTCTAATATATGTGCGCTTCGCTCGTGATTTCAATTTCGAATTGGGTTTTTATGTGATTTTGGTTATAATTTCGACTGTAGACAATCGCGTGGACTTCCGAGACGACGAAGAAGAGTAAGGCGTTCGTCGGTTTCGACTAGAGCGAGAATTTGAGATGAGTAGATGTATATCTACAGAGGAAGTCGGGTGGATGACATATAGCACCCCCGCAACCGTAGAAATATGATATTATATATAGTTGGAACATAAATATAGCCAATAGGATTATTAGAATACCTTATGCAGATATTCGTATACTTAGTAGAATGATATATTCCTAGTTTCTATATCTTAGCCATTGAGCTACACACACACACACATATAAAGTACTTAGTCTGATATATATATCTATGACATGAGGATATATATACAATATAAGTATGTACGACATGATTTGATATGAGATGACATGAGATGAAATTGGATGATATGATATGAGATGATGTACGCGACTATAGATCCGTACCATATTGATTTGATGATATCGTACGAGGGATATTCCGTACGTGATATGATGATGATAGACTGCCGACATTTATTTGGACTCGAGGAGTCTCATTTAAAATCACAAATTTGGATATTATGAGATGTTTAGAGCTATACTTACTTTCAAACTAACGAATCGTAATGTACTTTAAATGATAACTTCACGGGTACGCTATGAATTTTTAAATGGTGTCTATTTCAAAAATATCGTAGTCCTCTATTTCCAAAACAACGGTTTGTGCTATTTTAAACTATAACCGTATGGCTCATACGTAGTTGGATATTTAATACTTGTTCATGTTACTATTTCATTATTCCGTTTACACTCACATTTCAATTTCTTATTTCTACATACGCTCGCACTTCGATCATTTGCGATATATATTATGTTTATACCTTTAGTTTTACTTGACCTCGTTGCTAGGACACTCGCACCATTACCAATGATTTTCATGTTGTACGTACACATACTCGTATACTCACACACACATCATCGGTAATTGCCATTCCACGTACACAGATAGAACTCGCTATGTCACCGTATCAAATTATAACCTGTTGGCATTTTAGACTCTGTTAGTACCTTCTTTCCATTGCTATACGACACGCTTATATGAACACATTTGCCATGCATTACAGTATTGTTCTTGTGCATGTATATATTATTCCATTATTGCCATGTTCTTATGAGATCATATTTTCATGAGATTTTTGGATTTGAGAAACCGCGGATATGATTTTTAAAAGACTTGTGAATGTTTTAAAAATACGGTTTTCTCTTGATATGATATTTCGACGTCCACTATGAGATTTCTTGGTTTTGAGCTATGATTACTACCCGATTCGAGGAGTGAGGAGCCACTTTCTGTGGGTACATGGTGGACCCGGTATGGTACATAGGGGCAAGAATATTGTATAGAAAGGCGTTGGGCCTAGCTGGGAACACTACCTACCGATGACAGTATTGGACTCGGCAGATATCCGGAGGATACCGACTGGAGCGATATGAGACAGATGGATATGAGGGCCGATCTGATGAGATGGCGCCTGAAATATAAAGGCCGATCCGATGAGACGGCGCCTCAGATATGAGGATTTACGTGTCGATACTGGACACAGAATTTATGATGATTTTGAGTGTCGATGCTGGACATTCAAGGTTTTATGATGATTTCGAGTGTCGTTGATGGGCACTCATCAGATGATATATATATTTACATGCTATGGATAGCATATTACCACATATTGATACAGGCATGATGTTACACACACACACCTTCATTACCACTCAGTATAATATTATATTACAGTATGACCTAGGTAGATCATTATCCATTCAATTTCTAGCTGATGATGTCTTCTACTCATGAGTTGGAAACCCACCCCTGTTATACCATAGTTTTCTTATAGGACCGACCGCTCAGATTAGTAGCGGCTTGCTAGCACACTTCTTTGGGTGATTTCTTGGTAGGTGGGTTACACTATAGATTGTAACCACCACTTGCATATTTTTATATTCATTTGCATCTAGTTAAAAACTCTATCAACCAGACTTTATATATTTAAGGACACAGAGACCAGTTTTGTATATTCTTTTGGACTTAGAGTCGTGACTTGTATATTATTCTTTATGTTTGAGTTAATAATATTTTGGTATTTCTTTATTCTTTTCTTGTGTTGATCTTCGCCTTGAGCGTCGTATATATTTATTTGCGTGGTTGTGTTTTTGCTGATTGGCGATGAGTTAGCTCCCGCCGGGAATGCCAATATCATATCATGTATATGTTCTGGTTTTTATCAAAATATACAAAGGTGGTGCTGCCAAAATTTCAAATGACGAAAATATTTTCAAATTTCAGTATACAAGTCACTTGTATTTCAACGAACTTTACTTATACTTTAAAAAGCGAAACTTGATTTCATTTATACCCCTTTTTCCAAACTTCACCTCCATTATTTTCTTAAAAAAGTTTAGATTCTTGGATTTTGGTTTTCTTGGGTTACGGTGGGGTCCTATAGATTTCACGTGATTCAAGTGTCGGTCACGTGCCATTTCCGGGTCGTGAAACTCTCCAAGCGTCGATAAAGACGTACCAGGAGGAAGAAAGGGTTCGTGTTTCTATGGGTCTTGGTATGACTTGTTTTATGTGTTTTAGAATATGTAACTCATTTCGTCCATGTCTTGACTCTTTTCCTTTATTATCTTATAGGAATCTCCGCGGCTAGTGCTGATTCGAGCGGGGCACAATCCTTGGGTGTTCATACAAAGGATGTTCCTCCTTCAACAACCGCTGCGGAATCTTCGGAGCCGCCGATTGTTGCTCAGGCCTCCTTCGTGCCCCCATGAGAGGCATTGTTGAAGCAACCGATGATGGATGTTGTAGCAGCTTCTGAGGCTGGCTCCGATTCGGATGAGAACCTCCCTTTATCGGTTGTTCTTGAGAGCTCTATGCGAACAACTCAAGCGAAAGAGAAGCGTCGGAGATATGCGGAAAAGGAGCATTGTGCCACCCTGGCCGCAGGTGCTGGCTCGAGTGAAACATGATCTTCTGATGCTCCTATGGAAGATATCCTTCCTGCTTTATCGACCGCTCATAGGCAATTACACGAGCAGCTCGAGAGGAGGTCGAGCGCTGATTAGTCAGAAATATTGCACATTTGAATGATTATTTTCCCCTCTATTGTTAAGTTCTAAAAGGTGTTTATTTTAATTATAGAACATATGAGGGTTTATGTATAAAAAGTTTATTATCATATGTTTCTACATTATAATTAACATAATGAGGGAAAATACATGCATATAATATTTAAATGAAATATTGTAATTAAAATATGCATATCATATCAAATTTTCCTAATCAATATTCTTAAAGATTTAATATCATATAAAATGGTTAGGATGATATCTCAAATATAACAAATACTACTAACACTATGAATTAAGATATTGTGCATATATGAGCTCAGGGTTGGAATCCTCGAGATCTGAGATGTCGGAATAAAATCTGCCGATAAATTGAAGAAAATCATAAACGGTAGAGACTCAGAGTAAGATTTTCAAAATCCAGACATCGAAGAAATCTACACATGTCAACAGAAGAGTCCATAAGAAATCCCATGATCTGATACCACTATAACGCCGCGGTTGGACGGCCAAACCCCATGATATGCGGCGGATCCGTGACCTCCTTATGGCCGTAGGATTTGGGATTTTTTTGGTGTGATCTTATCAGCATATCCTAACATCTGGCAACTAGGGTTCCTAGTTTTGGGAATATATAAGGGACCGGGAGCTTCATATCAAGAAATCATCAACCGAAGAGATCATGAGGTCCAAGACAATCCACGCATCCGAGTTGATCATCAGCTGTTCATCTACTTCCAATAAGATAGAGATCGAGAGCAAAAACTAGGGTTCTTGTAGTCTACTTTAAAAGAATTTGTACATGATATAGTTGATTAATAAAGGTAGAGTTTTTATTAGTCTTTTCGCAATTAATTTCTGCACTTACTTTCTGCACTTAATTTCTGCATCTTACATTATGATCTCATTCTTCATCCTTTCTTCTCCAACCATGCGTGAGTAATTCCTAACTTGCTAGGGTTCGTAGGCTAGGATAATCAATGGATGATAAAATATTTTAACTCCTTTTATACATTTTAAAGTTTATAAACTTTAGCAAAATAAATGTTAATATCCTTATCGGGCGCGCTACCAATTTATTGATAGTCTCGACCATAATTTGAGATTAGATTAACACTTGTTTTGTTATGGGCTAGACATGAATAGAGATCAATGCAAGGACAAGGGTTAGGAGTGGGGAAACCCTAGTTTCTTCCAAAAAAACCCTAATCTACATTTATCACTATCGATCTAGTTTTAAACTATTAAAACATAAAAGGAGTCATTTTTAATTAATCATCCATTACTATTAAGTCCTATGAACCCTACAAGCCTCTTCTTTATAAATTCTATATCCGTATCAAAATAGATTTACAACCAATCAACCCATCTTTCAATCAACTCGTCTAAAATAAGAAAAAGGTTCACGTTTCCCTACGGACGACCCGTACTCATTGCGGCTAGCTACTAGTGACACCGTCTTGATTGCGGTTACTTTATACACGAACACTCTCTTTTAAACACACCAATCAAGCGCCTTGTTCAGGGGAAAGCAGAAAATGATGCCTTGGTTAAACGTGGTAGGATTTACTTATTTTCCGGGTTTTCTCATATAACAGTTTATTCGAACTTTAACATCCCCTTGTGTATGGCGACATATGATAAAGTAAGAACAAGCTTGGGTGCTGAGGCAGCAAATGAGGCGGCGGCATCTGGAGATTCTGGAACGGAGGATCATAAACCTGAGTTTAATGTTGCTCCAATCACCACTCCTTCCCCCGGTGGATCTCAAACATCTGCAGGTGATGCCATCATGGCAACGGCCATTGTCGATTCAGGAGACAAAGGTGTGGATCTTGAATTTGTCTCCTTCGAGGCAATGGAGACTGGAGACTGAAGAAATTGTTGATGCTAGTAACGCTATGGATACAGTCGTGGTTTCTACCTTGCCGACTCTCATGGGATCCACAGGTAAATTGCGCGGTATCATTCTTACATTCATTTTTATTTCCGCTAGACAGATTTGCTAACGTTTTCTTCATTTCTGGTGCAGTTATGACAACTATTATACCAGTCACAACATTAATGAATACTGGAGATCTACAGATTAGGGAACCCCTTTAGCCAGCACCATGACTGTCGTCGCTCCACCTATTTCTTTCGCGCTTCTGCGAATCTTTCCGAGCTTAGTGATGGAAGGTAATTTTCCTTCGATTTCATCACTTCTTCATTTTCGTATCGACATTACTCTTTATGTAAATTTCCTGGCGTATACTGTTGCAATCATGCTGGATTACTCTTTAACCAGTTGTGTAAAACGTTAAGCACAAGTTTTGCATTCCAACTGGGGCCTCCTCCTCCTCCCGGTGTTGGTTAGTATATCTTTCGTTGTTTATCCCAACTTTCTACATGTAACCCTCTTATGATGAGAATTTTTCTTGTACTGATTGCAGTCTTACAGCTTGAAGAAAAAGACGAAGAAATGGCTGAACCCTTTATACTCCCAGATTTACCGCTTCTGGCTATTGGTAGGTCGAATCTTATGTATCTTCCCTATTTTAAACTGGGATCTGACCCATCTTTATGTATGCCCCATTTTGTAACAACTCCATTGCTTTAGTTCCTTTTGAATCTTGCATATCTATGCCCATAGGACCTTTCACTAGATGCCAATTTTCTAGAGGCGCAGAAAACAGTAGGCGCATGCTTAGCGAGTTTATCGAAGACCTTGATATCGTGACCCTCACCTTTTCTAAGGGCTTTGCGGTCAAAGTTAACTCCATGCTGGCTACCTTTGTGACCTTTCATAATGAAGAGTTCGTCCGTGTTTGGGTTGGCTACTGCAGACAGATTGAAGCTTGCCTCCATGAGATTGGGCGTAAGTGTCTTATCCCTGAGGTTTTATCTTCAAGGGCCCAATTGACCGCATGAATTGAACAGTGTGCCACCCTTGTTCAATGTTACGGGTAGAAGCCGGACAGAAAGCTAGAGGAATATGAGACGGCTTCCAGAGAATCAAGACAATTACGAGCTCAGATAGTAGCTAACACTGTGAGGATTCAAGCCATTTTCCAAAATCTTCAACGATGCATATTCAGAGGGATGGCATTGAAAAGGGATCTTGATTTTCTGGAGTAAACAATGTGAGGCCATGAGGTTGCCAAGCAGGGGCTTTCTGAGAAGCTCAATTCAGATCTGCAACAACAAACCCAAATCGAAGCACTGCTGACCGTACTGGTGGAATGCGAAATGAACCCCAACAAGAGAATGAGCGCATCACCGTCTTGTTGAAAACTCCACCTTCTTAGTAGCCATCATTGTACCCTCTTTTTTTATTATATCTTTTAACCATTTTGATTTATGAATAAAATATATTTCTTTTCATATTTGCACCTCTTTGTCTCTTGATTGTCCTGATTTGGCGTGGATTAGTTTATTTACTCATTTCGGAGTATTTAGTTTACCTTTACCCTTAGATTTATAGGCAAACTCACCCTAACGTTAAATATAGATAACCCCTTTTTTATGATAAGAGTCGGTTAGGTTTGTGGTACTGGGTTAAGTTCATCGTACTGTCGCGTTGGCTGATATATTCTCGACATGCAGTCTCTTAAGTTGTTGCTTGAGTAACCCCGCATTTGTCGTGTCTCTGATCCCTTCTGAAGATGGATAAGATGTCTTCAGGTAGTCTTCTTAGGTTAGTATATCTTCATTAGATGATCTAGTCTCAGGTGTTGCCATGGCACTTTACTTGAGGTTAGGCACAATTTGGAGTCCCAAGGAGTCATGACCGCACCCTTCTTGGGTATGATGACATCCAACTGATCTTTAGGCTTTGTATGTATTGTCGTCAAGATCCAGTTATCCATTTGATGAAGCGTAGGGAAACATATCACCCCTCTTCATTCATGAACTGTCTACAGGTGTCAGGATTTGACCTACCTGCAGGGCAGAAAATTTTCTTTTCATATTATATATTCTTTTTTTTATATTCCGTGATGCTCTATCATTTCAGCTTTTCATATCATGAAAGTCGCGATTGCCCAATCATTTTGGCTATTTATTCGCAGTGCCCAATCATTTCAGCTATATATATTTTTTATTTTCACTCGCTACTTTTTATTGTGAGTTCCCCTATCATTTCGGCTATTTTTCTTTTTCATACTCATCAATTTTATTATGAGTCGAATATTTGATATGATGGTACCTTATTTGGTATCGATATTGCTACAATTGGAATATTGTCAGGAGCAACTCATCATATACCATTGCCAATTTCGGCCAATGGTGGCTTAAGTAACAGGTTTAGATCCCTGCTAACTAAGGCTTTTTTGACTTTATGAGCCGTAAGAGTCTCATAAAAGTATTTCTCCCTATGAGTCGTGGGGATCTCATAGGTGTATTTTCTCCTTAAAAGTCCTGAGGGCTCATAAGTGTGTTTTCCTCCTGTAAGTCGTAAGGATCTTACAGACGTATTTTCTCCTTACCATTTGAAGGGACTTACAAGTGTCATTCACCTTACCAAGAAATATTTCTCGATTTCGGTGGGATTTAGTTGGGAATATATTTATTTACGCTTGTGGATTGTATACAAAAGTCTATATTGGACCGTCCGTAGGGCATAAATTTGTAGGGGGTATATAGCTTAAGAATAGGTTCATTCCTGTAACTTAAGGTTTTTGAATTCCATAAGCTGTGAGGGTCTTACAGAGGGTATATTCTGCTTACGAGTTGTGAGGATCTTGTAAGTGCATTTTCTCCTTAAGGATCGTATGGATTCCTAAGTGTGTCGCTCTTTCGTGAGTCGTAAGGATCTCACGCCAGTGTTTTCTCCTTACAAAGTCGAGAGGACTTCGCAAGTGCGTATTTCCTATTCTTTTAACGAGTTCGCGTCCTTTCGGGTTTTCACAAGCTCGCCGGTAGCCCTGCTGTTTTTACTCATGGCGCCCTTTCAAGTTTTCATCCATGCCCATTTCGCTTGTGGACATACCTTTTTTCTGTCATCACTTGAGGAGACAGGCGTCTCGTAAGGTAACGCACTCCGCTACATGTCACGACGTTTTTTGCATCGTTGGTAGAGCTTCTTAGCCGATAGGGATTTCTGGCATAGTTTTGCCGACGGGACCTGGGAGAGATATGAATCATTTATGCCCGTGGATTGTGTATGGTTGATTATATGGCCCACGCCGTAGAGCTAAACATATTAGTTTAGGGACATTTCGGTCTAATAGTAGTTTAAGGACGTAGTGGTCCAGCATTAGTTTAAGGACATTTCGGTCCAATGGATTGTTTGTACCCGTGGATTGTGTATGGCTGGTTATATGGCCCATACCATAGGGCAACATGCTAGTTTAAGGACATCGTTGTCCAATATTAATTTAAGGACGTTTCGGTCCATTGGAGACATAGTATGGGATCATATTATTTGTGCTCGTGGATTGTATACGGGGGTCACTATAGAGATAAGCCGTAGGGCAACATGTTAGTTTATGGACATTGCGGTCCAATATTAGTTTAGGAACATTACAGTCCATCATTAGTTTAGGAACATTTCGGTCCATCATCCTTAACGGGCGCATATCATTCGGTACCACTTTCAGAGTTTTGACTCTGGAAGATAACGGGCGGATACAAGCGTCGTCATTTATCATTGACCTATGTCACGACTCTTCAAGCGTAGTACTTTTCGAAGAATCGGCAATTTATTGGCCGAAATGGCCTTTCGCCATGCATATCCATGAGCAGGTAAACCCCACCTTAGTAGACCTTATCTAGGATGTACGGGCCTTCATAGTTTGGCTCAAACGTCCCTCGTTTTGCACAATTGAGAGTCATCAGTCTCTTGAAAACCAGCATAAGTTCGCCTTGGCGAAATGTTCTCGACATGATTAGTCTTTCATATGATCGCGTTATCCTTGCCTTATACGCTTCCAAATTTTGCTATGCTATAAAGCGAGTTTCATCAAGAGCATCGAGCTCCTTGAGCTTAAGATGAGCATTTTCTTTTTCTGTTAGCTCGTATTGAACTGCCACTTGTAATGAGGGGAGTTCTATCTCCAGTAGGAGTACCGCTTTAGTGTCAAACACTGTTTACCGCCGAAGACCGGACTGAGACGTGGAGGACATCTAGCCTGAATTTGGGGGCAGATGCTATTTAAACATATCCATCCACCTCTCCGAAAATACCAAGTTGATTTATGGCACCGTATATCGGAGGTTTGGATAGATGCGTCCGATATAGAAGACTTTATCATATTCCCCCTCGTTTGTGAGGGGTTTTTGATTGTGAGGACACTCTTCCTTACAGGCGCAAGCCCCTACAGTTAATTACGTTATCGCGTTGCGATAACCACTTTCTCCTGCTCCAGTAGTTCACTTCGTATTGTGTGTTTATTTTGTTCATTATGGTTTTCCGTGGATTGTATATGGAGACTAATTTGTGTCATCGCCCATAGGGCGTGGATTAATCCAAATCGTACAATTTAGATTTGGGGTTTGAACTTAGATTGTATATTTCATTTGCTCAAATAATATTATATTTTTATTTAAGGACCGCTAACCTATTTTTAGATTAAGATCAGCTTAAATATATGAGCATTTGGGCTTAAGTTATTTTAACTAAGAATACGTTAGTCTTATTTGAGACTAAGATCAATTTAGAGATATTTTTAGGACCATTAAATTTAGTTAAGATCCAACAACAGAACATTTGGGCTCAGCTGCAAGAAAAAACTTCAGAGAGACTTAGCTAATTTGGGCTCGGTCTTGGGCTTTTTCATTTTATCCAGAAGTGTTAAGCACTTATTTGTTACTCTGGCGCTCACGTGGTAAGCATGTGAGGCACTCAGACACGTGCACTACCCAATCAGTGCTAAGAATTTAGTCATTTTGACTACATATATGTATAGTACTCAGCACTTTTATACAGCGCTCATGTGTGTTTCACGTGAGGCGCTGAGTCTATATTTTTGAGCGCTCACGTGGAATTCATATGAGGCGCTGTGCTCTTTTCTTTGTTGAGCGCACACGTGGGAAGCATATGAGACACCGGGCATTCTGTTTTGGGCACTCACATAGGAAACACGTGAAACGCTGAATCTTTTGTTTTAGAGATTTTAATCTCTTTTAATATTTTCTGAAGAAGTTTTAACTTCTATTAATGGCATTTTGACATTAATGATCATCAAGATCTCTATTTTGAAAATCTGGGATCGGTTTTATTGGTAAACTAAGTTCTTATGTTCTTTTTGTAAGAACTAAGTTCTTTATGTAAAGTTAAACCATATTTTCAGAGGAATTAAATTCCTAGAACATATGTCTTTTTTCTCTGTTCTTTTTATCTAATTCTTTCCCATAGATTTTGAGTTTGAAGAACAGGATCTCCCCGATGAGAATTAAATTCTCAACTTATGGGAAGATCCGTCTTACAGATCTCAGATCTAGAGAAAGAATTAAGTTCTTTTAATGAAGGGTTAAACCCTTGTTTTTACTTATACCTGGTAAAAGAGATATGTTTTATCTATGTTTTTTCTTTACCTAGGGTTGGAGAGAACGGGGAGACCTTCTTTTAAGGAGAATTAAATTCTCAGTTTGTAGAAAACTAATGGGGTCGATTCTTCTTTTTTTTTTTGAGACTTAAAGTCTCGGATTCTTTATATAGAGAAAGCAAATTATTAATTATTTTGAGAAAATCTCTCATTTGAGAGATACCAATTGATTTAATTAGCCTAAAAAATTATTTGGGAGATTTTATCCACCGTTGGATCTTTGATCCAGAGAATTTTTGTTTTACAGAATATATATTCTTCTTTTTAGAAAAGATTTGGAATATATTTTCCCATAGATAGAATTTAATTCTATCAAACGATGATTTTTAATCACCATTGGATTTTTAATCCAAGGGTTCATAGTATATCTTTCTCATTTGGAAAGATTAGGAAAATATTTTCCCAAATTTAGAATTTAATTCTATTATTGGATTTTTGATCCAACAACACTCTGTTTAACAGAGAAGATCTTTTTTATTTTAATAAAAAGGCCAGGGAGATGTTTTCCCCTAAAAGAATTTAATTCTATCATTTGATAATTTATTAATCACCATTGAATTTTTATCCAATGGCTCTGTTTAACAGAGAATATCCCCAGATTTTGAGGAAATAATTCCCCATGTAGAATTTAATTCTACCTGCTCTTAATTTGGGCATTGGCGCTCTCGTGCTATGCACGTGGGCGCCGCCTAAGAATTCTTACATAAACAGGCGCTTATGTGTGTCAGGAATATGTATGCCCTAGAGGCCATTATTGTATGATATAGTGGATGCTTGGACACACACACACACACAGGACTTTTTTGCTCGACATGATAGTATACTATCTGGTTGCTCTTTATCTTAACATGTACACTTGTATTATTATACGGTCTCTCTGTTACATGTTAATAAAGCCCTGAGCATGTAGGCTTGACTATCAGGACTATGATGCAGATCATACTAGTGGGGCTTATGTAGTCCACAAGCAAATCCTTTAATGGCTCCTAGTCGAGATAATATCGAGATAGGGCATCGATATTCCAGAGTAGACTAGTGTGTACGTTTCTTGACCCTGTATGGGGCGATGGTTGATCCCACAACTATTGGTGTTTGACATCAAAGATTGTACACAGGTGCTCATTAAAGAATGGGTACATCGAACAGGACTCGCCGATAACTCTTAGATGGTAATATACCTATCGTCAGATAGCAGTTCTCTGGTGACACTTATACAGGTTAGTTTGTAGACCCGAGATCGTTATAGTGTCTTGTGTGGTTCCCACTTTGCTTTGATTTCCTCCCTACCATGGCTCAAAGGAGTCGTGCAAACAAGTGGATTTTGGGTACAGTCCCAAGTCACATGGAGGCAATGAGCGATATGAAGGGTTTCTTCTTTCCCGGTATAAGGAGTTGATGTTGTGCTATGCTTGATTGTCTATAACAACAAGTCTCTGGCCAGGGCTGATGAGATTTACTGGTAAGTGTTATCAGTAGTTTCTGGAACGGTTATAGGCCACACATCGGCATGACTTATCAAGTTACTGGGGTCTGACGATTCCACCCCCAGACTCGATATGCGACATATCAGACGAAGAGACTGGACTGTACGGTAAGTGTTGCTTATAGGCTTTACGGGGGTTTGGAAAATCTTGCTTGTTGATCTTCTATTTGTTCAATACCTGGGTAGCCGTTACGTTCAGCTAGTGCCGCTGACGGCTTGGGGTTATATGATGTGATCATTACCTACTGCTGGAAAAGTGACGAATCTTTAGAGTTCCATACAGAGGTTTCCTAGCTCAAGAGAAATGAAGTAGGGCACATATGGAGATATGTGCGGGAGCTTGATTAAATACGAGTATGTGATACCGTATTCTAATCTTGCGATATTTGATATCGGTTAGGTTATATGTGATATAACCGGATTATTGAATCAAGTGTTGATTCAATGATTTGATTTAATAATGTGATATACATACATACATACATACATATATATATATATATATATATGATATTAGTCGGTTATATATGATATAACCGGATTATTGAATCAAGTGTTGATTTAATAATTATATATATATATATTTATATTTATATATATAATAACTAATATAGCTCACTAAAGATTTTATTCTCTTCTAATACATTTAATATATATGTGATATATATTAATATATGTATTTAAATATTGTATCATGGTAGATGATAAATAATAAGCATTTTTGAGTTGAGAGAATTAGAGAATGAGTCATGAGTTTGAGAAACTTGTAGAAGTCTTGAGAAGCCATAACTCACCTCTTGTTTCTTGGCTTATTCAAAGATATTTATTTCTCTCATTCTCATCACTTTAAATGACTTGAGACATAGTTCATTGAACCTCACTCTCACTCTCACATCCTCACACATCTAAGTTCATCTTCTTCCTTCTCTAGGGTTTTTCTTGAGTTGGAAAAAGAAAGAGAAAGAGATTAATAAAGTGAGCAAAATTTCTACTTCATCAACCTACACTAATCTAGCCCATTAGTTTAGGTTGTTTGTGAGGTTCCCTAGCATGACAGTAATGTTTCGGGAGGTATCGTCCATGCCGTTTTCAAAAAATTGCCATGCTAACGAACCCTAAACTTAGAATCTTTAACTATAGATTTAGACAATAGCTAATGTAAACTACTTTTACATTAAGATAACAAGAATACAAGCTTTGTAGATGGTCTTTATCTTCACTTGCTCTGTGTAGTAGTCCCGCGACTACACTAGACTTCTCTTGAGACTTGGAACGAGCCTCCTTCGTTGTCTTCGCGCCAAAGTTCCTCTAGATCAAGCTAACTCTACACTAAACTTCTTTAGTGTATGAAACACACCACACTAAATTGCTAGTTTGGTGTGGGATGATAAAGTAGAGGATATGATAAGCTCACTAGTTTATTTTCAAGCTTCATGATTCACATCACATGTGAGGGTTGAAACTTGAGTCATGACAAGAGGAGGAAGAAGAGGCTACAGAGCAACCATGGGAGCAACTCAAGAGTTTTGGCTAAGTGTTGAGAATGAGATAGAATGAAGGCCAAGTCTTGACCCCTCACTCATTCAAGCATGGAATTATGCAATATAAAATTGCAACCATGCTTGAATAGTGAGTCAAGAAGAATAAACAAAAGAAAATCCCATGCTTGCAACCATGCTTCCACTTTACACCTCATTTCTATTTTCACAAAATAGAAATATAAATGCCATGCTTCATTATTATATATATATATATATATATATCATATATATTAATATATATAATGAAGAATAATTAGTGAGCTAATGATATTCGTTAAGATATAATTATATCACATATAATATATATCACATTATTAAATCAACACTTGATCTAATAATCTGGATATATCAAATATGACCGACTAATATCATTTATCTGTATATCACATTATTGAATCAACACTTGATTCGACAATCTGGTTATATCACATACAACCGAACCGATAACAGATGATTGCCAGATTACAATACGGTATCACATACTCGTATTTAATCAGGCCCACAAACATATCATATATGTGTCCTACTTCGTTTTGCTTGAATCAAGAAACTTCTGTGTGGGACACTGAAGACTCGTCAATACTCCAGCAGTAGGTGATGATCGTATCAGTCACCTACAAGCCGTCAGCGGTACTAGCTACACGTAATGGCTACCCGGGTATTGAGCAATATGAAGATCAACAAGCAAGCCTGCCCATAGTCTCCATGAAGTCTATCAGTAACACTTCCGTACAGTCCGGTCTCTTCGTCTGATATGTCGCATATCATGTCTAGGGGTGGAAATCGCCAGACCCCAGTAACGTGATAAGTCATGCCGATATCTAGCCTATAACGGTTCGAAAAACTACTGATAACACTTATCATTCTATCTCGGCAGCAGCCCTGGCCAGGGACTTCCAGTTATAGCCAATCGAGCATAGTGCACATCAACCCCCAATACCGGAAGAGATGAAACCCCTTCTATCGCTCATTGCCTCCATGTGACTCGGGACTGTATCCAAAATCCATCTGTTTGCATGACTCCTTTGAGCTGTGGTAGGGTGGAAATCAAAGCATGGTGGGAGCCACACAAGACTCTATGATGATCTCGGGTCTACAGACTAACCTGTACCAGTGTTACCAGAGGACTGCTATCTGACGATAGGTATACTACCACATAAGAGTCCTCGGCGAGTCCTGTTCAGTGTACCCAGTCTCCACTGAGCACCCGTATACCATCCTTGATGTCAAACACCAATAGATGCGGGATCATCCATTGCCCATCATATGGGTCAAGAAGCCTATATGCTAGTCTACTCTAGAATATCGATGCCCTGTCTCGATATTCCCTCGACTAGGAACATTTGATGGATGTACTTATGAACTACCCTTGCCCCACCAGTATGATCTCCATCATAGTCCTGGTAGTCAAGTACATATCCTAAGGGCTTTATCAACATGTGAGAGCAAGACAGTATCAGAATAGAAGTCTACATGTTAAGACAAAGATAACCAGATAGCATACTATTATGTCGAGCAAGAAAGTCATCTCTATATATATCCAAGCATCCACTATAATATACATCATATGTACAATAATGGCCTCTGGGGCATACATATAACTAACAATCTCCCACTTGCACTAAGGCCATGTATTGTAGTATCTCATACCCAATATCCCAAAACGTCTCTCAAATTGTGTCTGGAGGAAGGCCTTTGTGAGTGGATCCGCTACGTTGTCCTTCGTGTCAACTCTCGTGACCTCGATCTCCCGGCGATCAACTATCTCTCGGATCAGGTGATACCGTCTCAGAATATGTCTGGATCTCTGATGAGATCTAGGTTCCTTGGCCAAAGCCACCGCTCCATTGTTATCACAATACACAGGTATTGGATGCTCAATGGATGGAACCACACCAAGCTCAGCAATGAACTTCTTCATCTAGACAGCTTCTTTGGCAGCTGATTTGAGTGATTTAGCGTGCTTGCGCTTTCTAAAAGATAGATCAAAAATATTTGTAACCGCAATCAAGAACGGCGTCACTTTGCAGCTAGCCGGTGAGTACGGGTCGGTCCACAGGGATTTTGTGAGTTTCCGATTCGCGCTTACGAGTTAATTCCGAAGGGTGTTCGGATTAATTATTAAATCTAAAAATCTAATTAACCTAGGGCAATTATCTAGATCTACTCTTGCTAGGGCTAGGTTTAGGGATGATTTGGAAATGTAATTAAATCTCATCGCTTTCAATACCCGAATGAAGATCTATGAGGAGTTATGGTAATTATCAATAAAGTGGATTAGATCCGTTCGGGAAGGTGTTCCTTCCTCTAGGTTCTTGTCCTTCCTTTAGAGATCCTTACCCTAACCTCCATGGAAAACATCACACCCGGGCCTTTATACTACGGTATCACCGCTACCTCGAGGGATAGGGTGCCGTAGGGAGCGGTATGTGCATGTATGTATGGGGTCCTATTGTAAATGTTTGGTGGGCAAGAAAGGGATGAGAGATTTCATCTCTCAAAATCCTTCCCCAAAGCTAACTCTAAACAAGTTCCTAGGGCATGAAATTAAATCTACGTAGGGCAAGGAATTGAAATCTACACTAGAGCAAGAAATTAAATTACTTACAGATGGCTCTCTCCAAACATCAAAGCAGGGTTGTCAGATCTGAATTTCTGAATTAAAGAGAGGCACCGATGCTCTCCAAAAGATTTCTGAATTTTTTATTAAAAGGAGGCATGAAGAATTACAATGATTAGAGTTCCTATTTATAAAGAATAGGAAACCCTAGGGTTACATTTGTTTCGCATGTCTGAAATTACAAAAATAGCCCTTAGGAAATCTTTTCAGAGCCGCAAGCGAATTTTGGTAAAATTTCTCGAAGCACGGGCACCAGACGGGCTTGGGCCGCGGTTCCGCGGCCCTTTAGAGAGATCAAAATGTGAGGTTTTGTGGGCTGCTTCTTGTTGGCTTGGGCTTCTTATTTCTATATATCTTTTTCCATTTGGGCTTCTAGGTTGGTTCCAGATCTTTAGTGGACAATTTGCAATGGATTTTTAACCGTTCGCTTTGAGTCGATGTCTTGAATCTTGCTTTGTGAATTGTGAACTGTCTTTCGATGTAGGCTTGACTAAGATCCTCTCATTTGTTGGTCAAAAGTCCATATTTTCATCGTCTTTACATCGTTTTCACTGTTTCCTGTCCAAGAACCTGTAACCTGTAACATGTAGCAGACATGCGTCAAAAACACCTGTTTATTTGTAAAAAGAATAAGAATGGGGAATATAATAATGCAATATTATGGTGTGAACAAATACCCCCAAACTTATCTGTTGCTCGTCCTCGAGCAAACTTACTTTTATTCACTAAAATCCTAACCGCACTTTCGCAGGGAAACGCGATTGCACCGAGCTCGTGCAACAAGCCGTTAAACCTCTAGGTGTCCCTAGTAGGAGGAGTGTTGTCTCCTGAGGGTTTTCAGCGGATTACACCCACAAAATCCTATCAATTCGGCCCATTAACTTTTGTTCTCCAATTAGGTTTTCTAACAAGGAATTCTATTATCTTTTACTTGTAAATTATCCACCCCACATTCTTCACACTTCCTCATCATCTAACTTAAGATTATATATGTTATGTAGACCTACTTAGCTTTCGGCATCTCTTAAGTCTTCCATCTAGGTTTCCATCTCTACTTAGGAATTTCTATCAACTCTATTAAAGATACAAGTTCTATTCTTCATTCCTTTCTCTCATCTAAATTCCAATCACATATCCCTACGTGTGTGTATAGATCACCCCTACACTTGGAAATTCAAATTAAGCAATCATACTCTCGTCCATTGTCCAAAGCACTTATTAATTAGTGAATTTTTTAAATGAAATTTGCTTACACATCCTTCATGCGACCGTTAATACTTCTTGAGGTACCAACAACCGATTACAAAATGCGTTAGCACTTTAAAGCGTACTTCCTAGTTTTGCAACACCCAAGGCTTTAGCAGTGACTCCCAAACCAGTTGGTCTAAGGCACTAGGTGATGAAGCACCCTCGCTAAATATTTTTCTATTCTTACAGCCTTAAGTAATCACAAGAACCAGTGTCCATTTTTTTTATTCTTTATTCACACTGATATATACTTTTTTATTTTCATTGCACTAAGGACTTTAGACAAGAGCACTTCAAGGTCTCTTCTACTATTCCAAGTTTCAAGGTGCGTGATTGTGCAAATTGTAGAGTATACATTTTTAGAATCTAGACTTAAGCTAGGAACTATTTTTCAAACTTATACTCTAATAAGAATATCAATACTCTTCCCTCATTTTGACTTAGCCCAAGAAGTGAACCCAAAATTTGCCTATTTCTAAATAATCTACAAAGACATATATTTTCTACCGTTAAACTTTAAGGAATGTTATTTTTAGGGTTTTTAATTCACTAAGTCTAAGATCTAGTTGTTCCTAACCAGTTGACCTATTTGTCAAACCAAAGTCAATTAGCCAAAATTGAATACAATAATTTTTATAATTTTTCAATTTTTTATGGGTTTTCAAATAAGTATGCAAATGCAAAAAATATGTACAAATGAATGCGAAGAAAGAAGACTTACCGAGCATACCCCCAAACTTGAACTTGACAGTGTCCTCACTGTCATGCTAAACCAAGAGGGTCAAAATGCCGATACTCCCCTGTTTATTTATTTACAATTTTTTTTATTTTTTAATGTTTTGAATTTTTTTTTTATAAAAAGAAAAAAAAAATGTACATATATACAAAGGTCCCCCCCAAACTTAAGCTTGGCCTTACACAAGCCAAATGTTAGCACCAACCATTCAAAAATCTTATCATGGTAGAGGTAGAGTCGATGCAAGAATGGGATGGAGATGAAAGAGAAGAAAAGCACGCGAGACCGTGTGGAAAGAAGAATGGTAGAATATGGTCTCGGTGGGGGAGAAGAATGGCGAAAAGAAGAAGGAAGTAGAGTACGATCTTGAGGGTGTAAATTGAGTGAATAAATTAGCGCAATATGTGATGACCGATATGTTAAAAGCGATTGCGCTAACCTATCAACTCGTCGTGCAATGGGGTCAAATCCCTCAAGATTCGCAAGAAAACATGGGTACGCCGAACTTGGTATAGTAGATGAAAGCGTAACGTTCACTTGTTCGGTCGGAACAATGGGAAAGACGAAAGGGAGTGAATTAGGGATAGTATCTTTCTCACCGTAGTAAACTGTTTCGAACTTGAAAGATTCCATTAATGGTTCGAAACTAGTATAATCAACCGAGTCTGATGGCTCATCTGAAAATGTAAAGGACTCAAACTCGGGCGGTGAGTCATCAACATCGTCCGAAAAAGTGAAACACTCGTAGGTGTTATCGTCTGTGAGAATTGTGTCAGATTCAAAGGAAAAGGTTTCAAGCTCACAGTCTTCAAGCTGGGTCGGAACGATGGGAAGGAGGGAGGGTGATATAACAGTCAAAGGTTCAGGAGGATGAATTGGAAAATCAGACACATCAAACAAAAATGATTCAACCTCAATATTATCCTCAAAACTCTCCTCAATACTTTCCTTATAATTCTCCTCAAAATTCAACTCATCCATGCCATTATCATCAAAATCTAGATGCATATGAAGTTCGGGAGAGACATCTAATAACTCGGGATGATGATTTGAACATAGAATTTCAAGCAAATCGACAGGTTCATCATCCGAAATATTCCCGGCGTCTATATCCTCAATCAAGTGAAAATCAATTTCTTTAGACACCTCCTCAAAAGCATGGATGTTTATTAATGTAGGTTCTAGAGTGGAGGTGTAAAGGTCGAAAGGATTAAGTGTGGTTTCACTCAAAAGGGGTTCTTCACAATTTGGCAAATCAAGCACTACAAAATCACACAACTCATTTTTATTTTCAACTGGTAACTCATTTAGGACATTCGATGGAAAACTGGAGTTGTGGGCTTCAATTGGGTACGGGTAGGTTTGATTTGAAAATCCTCTCTCATTCTCACTCTGTCCAACCGCCTCTTTATACATAAATTTTTTTTGAGCTAGCGGGAAACTAGCTACCGGTTCACTAGGTTGCATAAGGGCGGCCACGGACGCTTCCACATTCCTAGTCATTTTATTTGTTGCAGCAATATAAGCCTCCAACGACTCTTCCAAACTAGACTTAGGTGGCGAGGGGGTTTCGGTAAAAGATTCAAAATGGTGTGGATATGCAAAAATCCCAACAGGCTGTGTAGAAGCAGTGTCTAGTGTAGGTGGGAAGGTCGGGTATGACTTGTAGGAAGTGGGTGGTTGGGCAGGGGTAGGGTCAACATATGGATAAAAAGGTGAATAATCGTGCGGATCCCTAGAACTAGATGAGTGGAGAGGGGTGAAAGATCGACTGCGAGATTGAGCAATATGCTCAGCAATGGACATCGGCCTAGGAGTTACAGCAGGACTTGAAAAAGTGGTGTCAACATATGAAGGTGGTGAAGGTTGACTTGGTTGACACAAAGTGGGTTGAAAAGTCAAACTGTTTCTCCTAGACGCCTCTATGTGATCTTTCAAAGATTTTTTAGGCATGGAAGGATCGTCTTTAAATTGACCGAACAAATTGACGTGCGACGCAAAATTAGGTTCGGGATACCAAAGTTCGGCTAGTGATTTATTATGTGGGGTACCCATGTTGTAAGAAAGGGTAAAAAGAAAGAAGGTTTGTGGTGGTGCAAGGATTTATTTGCGGCAACAGTTTGCAAGATTCTAAATACTAATTTTCCTTTTTCTTTTTTTATATTCTTTTTCTCTTTATTAGGAAAAATTTGTTGCAAAATGATTTTCAACACAAAATATGCAACAGCAAAATATTACTTGCAATCAATTATTATTTTAAGCATATCACAAGAATCTTTATTTGGAAAGAATTGTTGCAAAAAAAATATTCGAGAAAAGATATGCAGCAACAAAATATTTCTTGCAATCAATTTAGTTCAAGCGGAGCCCAAAAATCCTGCACAAGACTTGTTATATGGAAGAGAATATATTTTTAAAGCACACAAAATCTTGCAGGCATTATTCAGAAAATATATTAAAATTTGCAGAGGAGAAATAACAGAGAGCTTACAGTGCAAATTGCATCACCTGAAGACACCATAAGGCCGCGTTTCCGCGGTTTAAATGCATTAATGCCGCGTTTTCGCGGCGGTCTCGTCAGCACGAACCCCCAAAAATTTTCTGACGTTCTGATTCTCCAAGATGGCCGCGGTTCCGCGGCCTAAGATGGGTTTTGGCCGCGGAATCGCGGCGGTTTTGGGGAGTTGGGTCTCCAGAAAAATTCTTCTATTCTGTTGATCAAAATCTCTTCTGTTCCGATATTTTATTTCCTGTTTTGCTTTCTGGAAAATTCCAGATCCGAATTTGTATATCCTGCAAAAATTTAAAACAACAAAGTATCCCTTCCAAAAATAACAAAATATATATATTTTTGTATTTTTTTGATTTTTTTGATTTTTATGATTTTTTAAATTTTATGATTAACCCGAAATTGCGAAAAGGAAAGTTCTACGCCATCCCCGACAATGGCGCCATTTGATTTGAGTGATTTAGCGTGCTTGCGCTTTCTAAAAGATAGATCAAAAATATTTGTAACCGCAATCAAGAACGGCGTCGCTTTGCAGCTAGCCGGTGAGTACGGGTCGGTCCACAGGGATTTTGTGAGTTTCCGATTCGCGCTTACGAGTTAATTCCGAAGGGTGTTCGGATTAATTATTAAATCTAAAAATCTAATTAACCTAGGGCAATTATCTAGATCTACTCTTGCTAGGGCTAGGTTTAGGGATGATTTGGAAATGTAATTAAATCTCACCGCTTTCAATACCCGAATGAAGATCTATGAGGAGTTATGGTAATTATCAATAAAGTGGATTAGATCCGTTCGGGAAGGTGTTCCTTCCTCTAGGTTCTTGTCCTTCCTTTAGAGATCCTTACCCTAACCTCCATGGAAAACATCACACCCGGGCCTTTATACTACGGTATCACCGCTACCTCGAGGGATAGGGTGCCGTAGGGAGCGGTATGTGCATGTATGCATGGAGTCCTATTGTAAATGTTTGGTGGGCAAGAAAGGGATGAGAGATCTCATCTCTCAAAATCCTTCCCCAAAGCTAACTCTAAACAAGTTACTAGGGCATGAAATTAAATCTACGTAGGGCAAGGAATTGAAATCTACACTAGAGCAAGAAATTAAATTACTTACAGATGGCTCTCTCCAAACATCAAAGCAGGGTTGTCAGATCTGAATTTCTGAATTAAAGAGAGGCACCGATGCTCTCCAAAAGATTTCTGAATTTTTTATTAAAAGGAGGCATGAAGAATTACAATGATTAGAGTTCCTATTTATAAAGAATAGGAAACCCTAGGGTTACATTTGTTTCGCATGTCTGAAATTACAAAAATAGCCCTTAGGAAATCTTTTCAGAGCCGCAAGCGAATTTTGGTAAAATTTCTCGAAGCACGGGCACCAGACGGGCTTGGGCCGCGGTTCCGCGGCCCTTTAGAGAGATCAAAATGTGAGGTTTTGTGGGCTGCTTCTTGTTGGCTTGGGCTTCTTATTTCTATATATCTTTTTCCATTTGGGCTTCTAGGTTGGTTCCAGATCTTTAGTGGACAATTTGCAATGGATTTTTAACCGTTCGCTTTGAGTCGATGTCTTGAATCTTTCTTTGTGAATTGTGAACTGTCTTTCGATGTAGGCTTGACTAAGATCCTCTCATTTGTTGGTCAAAAGTCCATATTTTCATCGTCTTTACATCGTTTTCACTGTTTCCTGTCCAAGAACCTGTAACCTGTAACATGTAGCAGACATGCGTCAAAAGCACCTGTTTATTTGTAAAAAGAATAAGAATGGGGAATATAATAATGCAATATTATGGTGTGAACAGCAGCATCGTTGGCAGCGATGTATTTAGCCTCCATCGTCGAGTCTGCAACGGTGTCTTGCTTGAAACTCTTCCAACACACCGCCCCTCCGTTGAGGGTAAAGACAAAACCCAAGACCGACTTACTATCGTCCTTATCACTTTGGAAGCTAGAGTCGGTAAAGGACACCACTTGGAGTTCACCGTTACCATACACCAAGAACATCTCTTTAGTCTTTCTCAAGTACTTGAGAATGTTCTTTACAGTTGTCCAGTGATTCTCTCCTGGATCTGCTTGATACCTACTCACTATACTTAGTAAGTACGCTATATCGGGTTTGGTACATAACATCGCGTACATGATAGAGACTACTGCTGAAGTATAGGTTATCCCTTGCATGCGAGCTCTCTCCAAATCAGTCTTGAGAGACATCTCTTTGGAGAGAGAGTGAGTCCTGAAATCGTGGGTATATTCCCACGCTTGGAATCTTCCATACTAAACCTCTTTAGTACGGTGTCAATGTACCTGGATTGGGACAATCCCAGTATCCGTTTAGATCTATCTCTATAGATCTTAATCCTCAAGATGTAGGAGGCATCACATAGATCTTTCATTGAGAATCTTTGTGATAAGAAGAGCTTGACCGAGTGCAGCATATGAACATCATTTCCTATCAAGAGTATGTCATCCACGTACAACACGAGGAAGCCGACCTTACTCTCTGCAACCTTCTTGTATATACAAGGTTCATCTACATTTTTGATGAAGTCAAACTCTTTGACTACCTCATCAAAACAGATGTTCCAACTCCGCGATGTCTGCTTCAACCCGTAAATGGATTTAAGCAGCTTGCATACCTTTTCGCTGCTCCCACTGTCTACGAAACCCTCTAGCCGAGTCATATGCACGCACCTTCTAAATCACCATTTAGAAAGGCGGTCTTAATATCCATTTGCTAGATTTCGTAGTCATGGTATGCAGCAATGGCAAGTAGGATACAGATGGACTTAAACATAGCCATTGGAGAAAATGTTTCATCATAATCTACACCTGGTCGTTGATGAAAACCTTTTGCAACCAGTGTAGCTTTAAAAGTCTCAACTTTTCCATCTACACCAAGTTTCTTCTTAAAGATCCATTTGCTCCCAATGGGTTTTACCCATTCAGGAGCAACTTCCAAAGCCCATACTTTGTTGGTGTACATGGATTCCATCTCAGATCGCATTGCATCCAGCCATTTCACAGAGTCCCCGCTCGTGATGGCCTGCTCGAAGCTAGTTGGGTCATCATCTTCCATGATGCAATCCTCGCTCCCACCATCAACGAGAAAACTGTAGTATCTCTCAGGTGGATGAGGAACCCTACTAGATCTGCGGAGAGGCTGGGATTCGTTGGGAACTATCGAATCCTCTGGTTCTACCAAATCTTCTGTAGTTTGTGCTGCTGGAACCTCTTCTAGTTCTACCTCAAGGCCATTAATTTCTTTCGCAAGAAATTCCTTTTCTAAAAAGATGGCATGCCGAGAAACAAACACCTTTTGCTCCTCGGTGTGGTAGAAGATATACCCTTGTGAGTTTTTGTGATATCTTACAAACTTGCTCAGAACATACCTTTCCTCGAGCTTGTCCGGACTGTGCCTTTTGACATAGGCCGGACAACCCCATATCTTAACATAGTTAAGATGTGGTTTCTTCCCCTTCCATATCTCATATGGAGTGGAATGCACTGATTTGGTAGGAACCATATTCAATAGGTGCATGGCTGTCTCAAGCGCATACCCCCAAAAGGAAACAAGTAACTCAGCGGTGCTCATCATAGAGCGCACCATATCCAATATGGTGCGATTCCTCCGCTCCGATACACCATTGTGTCGTAGTGTATACGGAGGAGTAAGTTGAGAGAGAATCCCATTCTCTTTTAGATAGTCACGGAATTCTGTGCTCAAGTGATCTCCTCTCCGATCAGATCGAAGGATTTTAATACTTTTACCCGTCTGGTTCTTAACTTCATGCTTATATTCTTTGAATTTCTCAAAAACTTCAGACTTGTGTTTCAACAGGAACACATGTCCGTATCTTGACAGATCGTCAGTGAATGTAATGAAGTATGAGGAACCATTCCTGGCATGTGTAGACATGGGTCCGCATACATCACTATGTATCGGTCCCAAGAGTTCCGTAACTCTTTCTCCGTGGCCTGTTAACGGAGTTTTGGTCATCTTGCCTTTGAGACATGACTGGCAAGTTTCATAAGATGAAAATTCGAACGGATTCAAATATCCATTTTTATGTAACTTAGCTAGTCGTGTCGCATTGATATGACCTAGTCTATAATGCCATAAGAAGAATTCGTTCATTTCTGAACTTTTCCTTTTGTGTGTGTTATGTACGTTAAGAACTGTGTTTTGATTCAGAACGTATAATCCGTTAAATAACGCACCAAACCCAATCAACACTTGATTTAGGTAAACGTTCACAACATTATTCTCTACTACAAAATTATATCTTTCTTTATCTAATAAAGAAATAGATATTAAATTGCATATCATAGAGGGTACGTAGTAACAGTCATTTAGGATCAATGTATTCCCTGTTGGCAATACAAGGTGATATTCATCAACTGCTTTGGCCACAACACTTGCACCATTCCCTCCTTTTTGGGAATGATTACCTTTCCCCATTTCTCTACCTTTCCTTAGCCCATGCAACAAATTGCATATGTGGGATCCCGATCCGGTATCTAATATCTAGGACGCAGAGTGTACTAAGAAACAGTTCTCTGTAACTAACACACCCGAAGAAGATGCATCAACATACTTATTCTTCGTTTGGGTGGTGTGTTAATCCGGACATTCCCCTTTTTCCTGCTCGGACTTATAACACTTATAAGTTGGAGCGGAACCAATGTTCCCCTGCTCAGTATAACAAGCGGGTTCGGTCAATACATTCATATTATTATCTTGATTAAGACGTGACATTGTTTGCTGTCTGGAGAGAGAGAGAGAAGGAAATGCGTTAGCGTACCCTTTTTCAAGATTAGATTGGTTATTATCTTATCTAATCAGGACGGCCCCCACTGTTTTTATTAAATCTTCCTTCAAACCTTAAAAGGTAAGACTAGCCGGGATTAATTACATCTTACAAGTTCACCAATTTTTCAGCCAGGTCAGTGCCGATACTTTGAGGGAGGTTCCCTGTGTTTTCGCACAGACCTAATTAAAATAAACCTCGTTTTCCCAGGGGCGTAACCCCGTTAACACCTTTCTAGACACCTACTTGATTGGCTAATTGTGATATAAAGTGATCACATCACAAAATATCAGTAGCAGAAAATAACAAATGAAATATTGGATATACTAGGAATTCCGTGTTTTAATTTAAGCCAGTATAAAACACGGATTCCACGGTCGCGGTGAATAGCCAAACCCACATCCCTAGACCCCTACGAGAGCGGCAAGAAACCCTACCAATTCTAGAGTTAGGAGACCCAGACTCGACTCCTCGAGATGGTCTCCCACTGGACTCTAGAATCCGGTTACTTGTGCCCACCACCTTGGGTCTATCCTAATGCGGAAAAGTAAATAATATACAACAATGGTGACATCCTTCTCAACCCAGAAGTGCCCCAATAAAAGAATATTACATACAATGAATTTTACATGAATAAAAATAAAAACTCTCATCTCACATAAAACCCCCGACTATTCAAAACACGAAGATCCAATATAACATATCCAAGCAACACATAACATCACATGTCATCAAAAAGTTAGATGATGTTAAACATTCCGATTGAATCAACAAACACCCAAAATTTTCCAAAATGCTCAACACTTGAGTGTAGTTTAAAAGTATCCATCACATGCCACAGTACCAATGAACTAGCCGTAGAAGGGCCAACCAATGCCTCACACGTGGCACCGCTGAACTACCATAAACCCTAGGGTTTAGTGGCGGTTCTGACGGTCACATAATCGAATTAAGGTTTTGTTCTTCTAGAGGGTCCATCAAATCACTTGCACGATATTTGAATGTTTCAAACTTGGAAAAAATCCAACTCTTGAATAAATTTCCAGCGAGGGTTAAAGTGGGTATCTGATATCCGTTCGAACTTTTTAACACCATCTAAAAAACCCGATATATAGTTAGAATTACGACTACGAAACACTCCGAGTTTCCTTTAAAGAAAATTAACATCTCATGAAATTTCAGCAAAAACAAACAACACCTGAAACACTAAAACCCAGAGACCAGAACACCAAAAAAATACGAAGCCCAGAAGATGAAATTGGGCCAGCCTGCTCGGATTTTGGGGGCAAGTGCTCGGCTAAAAACCGATGGAATGGCCTCGTATTTTCACAGTGTTCATGTTACATCTCATATAATATTCTGCAGTTGTTTAAATTTTTTTTGATGCTTTAAAAATTGACAGAAACTGAGTTTTCGTGTCTCAAGTTTCGGAGCAGTTTTGGTGTCGTAATCTAACAAACATTGTCTAAATCTTTAGCTTGGCTCTGATACCAGTGTGAGGTTCCCTAGCACGACAGCAAGGTTTCGGAAGGAATCGTCCATACCGTTTTTAAAAATTGCCATGCTAACGAACCCTAAACTTAGAATCTTTAACTATAGTTTTAGACAATAGCTAATGTAAACTACTTTTAAATTAAGAGAACAAGAATACAACCTTTGTAGACGGTCCTTCTCTCACTTGATCCATGTAGTAGTCCCGCGACTCCACTAGGCTTCTCATGAGACTTTGAACGAGCCTCCTTCGTTGTCTTCGCGCCAAAGACGATCCACCCGAAGTTCCTGTTAGACCATGTTACTCACCCCGGTAGTTTGCGGGGAGGCGGAATAGGTAAAAATCAAAATTTTCTTTACAAAGTAACATGTACTAGCCATTAGGATCTTTGCTAAACATTAACTAACAAACTAACTTAGAGTTTTAACTACTAGGTTAGAAGATTATACCTAAGTCTTGAACTCCTTCTTCTCATTGTTGTGAGCTCCTTGGAATATTGTGGATTGCTCCTCCTCACCGGCTTCTGTATATCATAGAAGATCCATCCGAAGGCCTCTACCTTGAGCTCCAACTTCAACAATGAAGTAACTGGAGTGCTTGACTTGCTAGACTAAGAACCCTAGAGTAGAGAAGTGTTTTGGTGGTTTTATCTCAAAGGCTCTTGATTTTCAACTCATGAAACAAGAGAGCCTTGAGAGAGGAAGAGGAGAGAGCTAACTGATTGAATGATTCTCGGTGTGTAGGTAGAAAATATATAGAAATCACAACCAAAGAAATTTTTTGACCGCAATCAATAATGGTGTCGATTGTAGCGCGTTAGCGAGTGCGGATCGTCCACAGGGAAAGTGTGATTCGTTCAAATTCGAATTAGATGAATTGAAAATTAAAGAAAAGAGAAAAGACAATTCAATTCAAGATTTATAAAATTGAAGTTCAAGAATTATCTAGATCTAAATCTAAAATCAAGAAAACATTTAAAATCAAGAATGAAGAATTGATGATATCCAATCCAAATAGTAATCAAGAATCGAAGTGAGGCTCGTAGGAATCGATTGAATCTATAGACGTGATGAAAACTATTGATTACGTTTTCTTATCCATTGATGATTTGATACTAGATCGATGATGTATCAATGAGAATTAGGGATTTCTTGCGGAAACTAGGGTTTCATCATCTATCCCTTGTCCTTTCGTTGATTTCATTCACATTCTAGCCTCTAGTAAATTCAAGAATCGATCATGGATCCCTAATTAAGAGCGAACACAATCAAGAAAGCATCGCTCGAAACTAGGTTGTCGATTCTTCAATTTACTAAGGTTTACAAAACTCATAGGAATTAAGAATCGTTTCAAGATTTGTAACATCATCATCTATTGATTCTCTCGACTCCTTCACGAGCGGAGTTTTACTCAAACATCATAACAAGAAACACAATCAAGAATTGAGATCTAATCATGATGCAAGAATGTAAACAAAGAAAGATATAGAAATTTCACCTTTATTTATCAACAATTTTGTTACAATTCTCTCAAGATCTACAAGAGGAAAGAACTTGATCGTTGATTTCGGCTTCGCTCGTCTCCTTGAGTCGCGGATCTCCTTGGATCACTTGCTCCGATGAAGTCCGGCGTCGCTTTCTAAAGGATTGAAGGCTTCTTGCTTGATTTGGTACTCGGTGTTCTTGATTTTTGGCTGGGTGATTGGATTAGGGTTAGGGTTTGGAGGTACAAGTTGTGTCATTCAACTTGTGAGAAGAGATGAAGGAATCAACAACTCAACAACTAATTGAACCACCTTTTGATAGAAGCCTTAGGGTCCCTGTTATAGCCTTGATTAGGATTAGCTTCCTTTAGAAGCTAGGTTTAGTTTAGCTTCCCTTGTAAGCTTGGTAGTTAGGTAGAAGTTTCTAAAGTTAGTTAGTTAGGGTAGCTTCCTTCATAAGCTTGGAGGTTAGGGAGAAGCTTCTAGGCTTAGGTAGTTAAGTAGCTTGCTTTGGAAGCTTAAGGATGTTTAGCTTGAATAAGGAGCCCTTTCTGTTCTGACAGAAACTTCTGGAGAATTCTGGAATTTGCAGTGGCTTAAAGGGGTTCTGAAGCTGAACTGAGATGCCTGAAGTAAATATCTGCTGACGTCACGCCCACGTGGCCGCGGATCCGCCGCGCAAGGGACCTTCTGGCTGCGGATCCGCGGCCCATTAATGTCTTCTCTGCACTGAATTTCCAGGAATGCTTGCTGTTGGCTTTAGGTATATTTTCTGATATGTTGAATCTCATAATTCCTTCTATATTACTACCAGATCACAAGTTTTGGACTTGGCGTATTTTTAACAGCACTTTTAATTGTTTCGGCTCTTTTCCTGGAATTTCCTGCACAGATTCTCGAGACAAGTGTTGCGCTACACAAAGATAATGCGATGCAATGATAAACACTCAATTTCCCTCAAAATGTCGGTTTTAAAGTATAACACCAGTAATTTGGTATTTTAATATGTGCTATATTAATACCGAACACTTATAGATGAGTGCAAATGGTAGGGAAATTGACGTGTTAAAAATGCAATATTTTCGACTGATCAAATTCCCTCAAACTTATTTTCGGTCGTCTCGAGCGAACTATTTTTTTAAAAAGAGAAGGAGAAAATAAAGAAAGAGAAAAACTAACTAGCACACTTTCGTAGGCAACACGATTGCACTGAGCACGTGCAACAAGCCTTTAAACCTTTAGGTGTCCCTAGTAGGAGGAGTGTTGTCTCCTGGGGGTTTTCAGCGGATTGCACCCACAAAATCCAATAATAAAAGGAAGACTGTGTTACATATAATGATAAGAATTGTAAAAGAAAATCTTTGAAAATTAGAGTTTCCAACTATACTAACTTTTCGGTTGTCATGAGCCCTATCTTAATAGTCATGAAAAAAATGTCAGAAATCACATCATCCCTCAATAAAACATCGTATTTATTCTTCATTCCTATATTTCTTCCAAGCATCGATCATATAACCCTACGTGTGTGTAATAGACATCCCTACACCCGGAGAATTCAATTCAAGCTATCATACTCTTGTCCATCTGCCTTAGTACTTTTTAATTAATGAATATTTAGATGAATTTGCTCACACATTTTCATGCGACCGTTAATACTTCTTGAGGTACTAACCGACCGATTACTCATGTGCTTGCTTATTAGGTGTATTTCCTCGTCTTGCACCACCTAAGGCTTAGTAGTGACTCTCAGACCAGTCGGTCTAAGGCACTAAGTGAAGAGGCACCCTCACTATATTTTTTTATTGCTGCCTTGGCGATAACAAAATCAGTGTTCATTTTTTTTCTTCACCATTTTTATATTTTATTCATTTTTTTCCCTTCATACTTTGGTTTTTAGACAAGAGCATTTCAAAGTATCCTCTACTATCCCGAGCTTCAAGATGTGTGTATATGCGAATAGTAGGGTATCAACGTTCAAAATGTTTGGCTTCCAGAATAGGAACTATTTTTCAGACTTATTTTTATCCTCAGATTAGTGACTTCCTTCATCTTACTAACCCTTGGGACAACGGCTCATAACTACTTATTACTAGTTCGTATAAGAAAACTTCTAATTTTATTGGTTTTCTTAAAATTTTCTAATCTTTTGGATGTAATTTTTCACTATCTAATCTTTTATTATCTTATTTATATACAAAAATATTTTTATCTTTTGAAATTTTTTAAATTTTTATAGGTTTTTTTTAGAAAATGTTTTGTGCTTATGCAAAGTATGATGCAAATGATGCGAAAATAAGCACAAACCTCCCCTAAACTTGTTTTCAACAGTGTCCTCACTGTTGCCATGCGCTAGATCTCAAAAACCTGTAAGCTTAGGAGGAAATTTATTAATGGGGGCAAAATATTTAAGTGAAGATCCTCCCCCAAACTTATTTTTGGCTCCACATTTTTGAGTAAAAATTTTCTTTTCAAGAGCCAGATTATACCCCCCCAAAATTGAGTTAAACAATGTTAATCTTTGAAAATCACAAGAGGGGGTCAAAAATTACTGGTCAATGCCAAGCTTTGCAAAGACCGAAGTTAACACCAACCATTCGAAAATTTTATCAATGTAGTGCTCAGGTTGGTGGAAGAAGAAGTAGGGAAAGGGTAAGTGGTGGAATAGAATGTGTTTGCGTCTCATTTTGGAGAGACGATGCAGTGATTGTGATGGATTGCTCGCATCCTTTTTACAGTTTAGAAGAAGGGGTAGTGGTTCAATTTCATTGATTGGAAGATGATTCATCTCAACACCCGTGTCTTTTAAAAATGCGAGTTCATCAGCGAAGATCTCCTCAAAAGTTCCATCAATACCCCAGAGAATAAGGTCATCACAAAGCGCGGGGTGATTTTCAGACTCTAAAAGCAGTTCATAATCGGTGTTAGTTGTTGACCCAGACAACTCGGTGGAAGAGTCCGTATGTGTATGATATATAGTTGGGTCAAACAACAACATATGAAAAGAGTCTAGATCGATATCATGAGGCTGATCAAATTCGCTGCTGTCGACATCCATTAATTCGACAGAACAGATCTGAGCAGTAAGTTCGGAGGGTACACTTCCCAACTTGTAAATGTTCAGCTCAATTGACCTATTCCCGAAGGATAGGGTCATAGAGCCATTACGACAGTTGATGATAGCGTTGGAAGTGGCCAAAAAGGGGCGACTTAATATCACCGGAATTTGATTCTGTGGGTAGCTACAGACTGTGTATCAAGTACAATAAAGTCCACAGGGAATACAAATTCCCCGATTTTTATTAACACATCCTCCAGTTAACCCCTAGGTTTGGTGATTGATCGGTCAGCCATTTGGAGAGTTATGCTCGATGGCTTTAACACTCCGATCCTTAACTGCTCGTAAATCGAGTATGGAAGCAAGTTAACACTAGCGCCAAGGTCTAGTAGAGCACGGTTAATGTGTTTTCCCCCAATAGAAATAGAAATAGTAGAACAGCCAGGGTCGTTACGTTTCCGTGGTAATTGTTGGGGGAAAGCCGTGTCTACAGTCTTTGCCATGAATATCTTCTTGGGTACATGAGTCTTCCTCTTCCTAGTGCACAAATTCTTAAGAGTTTTCGCATAGGACAGAACTTGTTGGATAGCATCTAGGAGAGGGATGTTGATGTTAACTTGCTTAAACATGTCCACAAGCTTCTCCATTTGGGCATTGGGTTTGTTGGACCTCAACCTATTTGGAAATGGAGCTCTATCAATAAGTGTTGGGTCCAACATTTATGGAGAAGGTTGTGGGGGTGGGAAGGATGAAGTGG
Source organism: Agapanthus africanus (assembly GCA_030015575.1). NCBI lineage: Eukaryota > Viridiplantae > Streptophyta > Magnoliopsida > Asparagales > Amaryllidaceae > Agapanthus > Agapanthus africanus. Next base: position 369,837,179 of record CM057338.1, on the reverse strand, counting down.
GTGGAAGGTTCAAGCCTTTGGGAAAACGGAGAATAGGTTCGGAAGAAGACGGTAGGGTAGAAGAACTGGGGTCAGAATTAGAAGTAGAAGTGGAAGGAAAGGTCTCAGCCGGGTATCATCGATTGATTTTTCATGATCATCAATCTCTTCCCCAACGTGATTGTCAAGCACTTTTCCAGATCTCAATGTGGTGATTGCATCCACATGATGTGAATAGCCAGGATTGGGCAAAGGTTGAGCTGGAAGTTTCCCTTTCTCTCTTGCACTCATTTCAGCTTTTAATCGTGCAATTTCTTCTTCCATCGATTTAATAGTCTCGCTTTGGGACGCAGAGTTTTTCTCGATTTTATCGACGGAAGTCTTTATTGTCAAAAGCAAGTTCATGAATGAAGAGGATTCATCAGTACCGGTCAACTGCAAAGGATTAGACGGTGCAGGTGTGTTGACCGGATTTTGGAAGTTTTGTGCTTGGAAGGGGTGCTGACTCAATTGTAATGGTTGCTGTTGTGGTGGAAGAGCCCTTTGGAAATTGTTTTGATTTGGAACCATGTTTTGAGTTTGTGATTGGTTCCAAGCAAAGTTAGGGTGATTCCTCCAACCCTGACTATATGTGGAAGAAAATGGATCGTTTCTAGGTCTTTGTTGGAAAGCAGAATTGATATGCTCATGACCTTGAAACGGAGAATTTAGTGGACTTTCTTCCGTGAGATGTGATGGATCAGAACAGCATCCACATACAGTTTTGGAGAGTGACATTTGATTTAGGGCGGCGGCTAAAAATTTGTTTTCCATAGTCTCGAGTTTCTTTTGCATAGCTGAAATGTCAGCTCTAACTCCTATGGAAACATCCGATTGGTTATTACCACCCTTAGACGATTGACTCACACCCTCCCACTGTAAAGATTTTTCAGCGAGATCTTCTAGGAATTTCCAAGCTTCCCCATCATCTTTAGTCATGAAGTTGCCTTGACACATGGATTCAAGGGTCTGTTTTGTGGTAGGATTAATGCCCTCATATATGATTCGGCACAGATCCCATCTGGGGATTCCGTGATGCGGACATTGAACTAACAGATCCTTAAAGCGTTCAAGACATTTTGAAAATGGTTCATTTGGAAGCTGGGTGAATTGATTGATTTCGCTGCGGACTCGAGCTGTTTTATGATTCGGGTAGAATTTCTTTAGGAATGCTTTTACGAATTCTCTCCAGTTTGAAATGGAATGTGCGGTTGTGTTATACAGCCACTTCTCGGCTATATCGCACAAGGTAAATAGGAGAAGACGAAGACGCATAGCATCCACAGAAAGCTGTGAGGTACCCATCATTGCGCATACATTTTCAAATTTAGTGATAAAGACATATGCGTCTTCGACTCGAGACCGTGATATTTGGGTAGAAGGTTGATGTATTGGGGTTTTATTTCAAAATTGTCCCCGTTGGCTGGTGGAATGGAGAGACAGGTCGAAAGAGGACCTCGCATAGGATAACATCTCTCTTGGAGAGAGATGCGGGGTGGATTCTGCGCACCTGCGGACGGCGGCAGAGTAGTGGTAAAGAAGTTCGATGGAGAACCGTCCATCGAAATATGTGTGGTGGTGGGTAAAGAAGAAGTAAACGTAGAAATACCGACTTTGGGGTCGATGGGGGAACGCGGACTAAACGGGCACTAGAATCCCGTGTCCAGCCTATCTTGCACTAAAAGGGTTTAGTACAAGTGGCAGCGTTAATATAATTAGGAGAAATGAATGAAGTGTTGTTTGTTTTGAAAAAGACTACGGATTTTTGAAAAAAAGATACAAATCATAACAAATCCACAAGCAAAACCCTAAGTCTAATGGTCACCTAGGTCAAGTCTCTAGACCGCTCCTAACTGCCAGAAGACAAATCGCAGGATCAATCCTCTACTGCCTCTTTGTCCCTCCTGTGGCCAGGTAAGGTAAGTGGGAGGTTCTCCACTACGTAAGTAGTGGGCCTAATTAAATAACCACTTGCCTTAGACACACTTGCCTTAGACACCACAAAAGAAACGCGGATAAGCAATAGATTACCCACGACCTTTTCCTGCCCTAAGTGAGCGTGACGTTCCTTAGAGTCATGTCTAGATTTCTTTTAATTAATGGGGGTAATGCGGATGCAGTTTTGTGATTTTCGGGGCTTAGGAAGGGTAATGAACTCCCCACCTAATCTGAATTTGGTCTTTACCCCTTAATTTCCGTATTAAAAATGCAAACAACCAAGATCAAACACGCACAATTTTTGCTTTTTGCGGCGCTGCGAATTTTTGCAAAGAAAACCTGCAGAAAATTGTTATTGGAGCAGATTGAGGAAGAGATAAGAAAGTGAGGAAGTTACTGAGAAATTTCCGTACACTATTGTTACAGTTACACTGCGCTTCCGCCGCAATAGGCTGCTAATGCCGCGGATCCGCCGCGGTTCTACAAGATCACTGCACAAAAATTCTTGGATCTGTTCCTATTCACTTCTTTAGCTCTCTAGAATGCTCTGAATATTTTTCCACTTGCTCCACAGATTCCAGATTTCCTCGCAACAAATCACAACAAATCGTTTAGTGTTTGCGCGAATTTTGATCTAAAAAATTTGATGGAATAAAATTTTCAACTCAAATTTCAAAAACGAACAAATTAGTACACGATCTCCGGCAACGGCGCCATTTGATTGAATGATTCTCGGTGTGTAGGTAGAAAATGTATAGAAATCACAACCAAAGAAATTTTTTGACCGCAATCAATAACGGTGTCGATTGTAGCACGTTAGCGAGTGCGGATCGTCCACAGGGAAAGTGTGATTCGTTCGAATTCGAATTAGATGAATTGAAAATTAAAGAAAAGAGAAAAGACAATTCAATTCAAGATTTATAAAATTGAAGTTCAAGAATTATCTAGATCTAAATCTAAAATCAAGAAAATATTTAAAATCAAGAATGAAGAATTGATGATATCAAATCCAAATAGTAATCAAGAATCGAAGTGAGGCTCGTAGGAATCGATTGAATTTATAGACGTGATGAAACTATTGATTACGTTTTCTTATCCATTGATGATTTGATGCTAGATCGATGATGATTAATGAGAATTAGGGATTTCTTGCGGAAACTAGGGTTTCATCATCTATCCCTTGTCCTTTCATTGATTTCATTCACATTCTAGCCTCTAGTAAATTCAAGAATCGATCATGGATCCCTAATTAAGAGCGAACACAATCAAGAAAGTATCTCTCGAAACTAGTTGTCGATTTTTCAATTTACTAAGGTTGACAAAACTCATAGGACTTAAGAATCATTTCAAGATTTGTAACATCATCATCTATTGATTCTCTCGACTCCTTCACGAGTGGAGTTTTACTCAAACATCATAACAAGAAACACAATCAAGAATTGAGATCTAATCATGATGCAAGAATGCAAAGAAAGCAAGATATAGAAATTTCACCTTTATTTATCAACAATTTTGTTACAATTCTCTCAATATCTACAAGAGGAAAGAACTTGATCGTTGATTTCGGCTTCGCTCGTCTCCTTGAGTTGCGGATCTCCTTGGATCACTTGCTCCGATGAAGTCCGACGTCGCTTTCTAAAGGATTGAAGGTTTCTTGCTTGATTTGGTACTCGGTGTTCTTGATTTTTGGCTGGGTGATTGGATTAGGGTTAGGGTTTAGAGGTACAAGTTGTGTCATCAACTTGTGGGAAGAGATGAAGGAATCAACAACTCAACAACTAATTGAACCACCTTTTGATAGAAGCCTTAGGATCCCTTTTATAGCATTGATTAGGATTAGCTTCCTTTAGAAGCTAGGTTTAGTTTAGCTTCCCTTGTAAGCTTGGTAGTTAGGTAGAAGGTTCTAGAGTTAGTTAGTTAGGGTAGCTTCCTTCATAAGCTTGGAGGTTAGGGAAAAACTTCTAGGCTTAGGTAGTTAAGTAGCTTGCTTTGGAAGCTTGAGGATGTTTAGCTTGAACAAGGAGCCCTTTCTGTTCTGATAGAAACTTCTGGAGAATTCTGGAATTTGCAGTGGCTTAAAGGGGTTCTGAAGCTGAACTGAGAAGCCTGAAGTAAATATCTGCTGACGTCACGCCCACGTGGCCTCGGATCAGCCGCGCAAGCGACCTTCTAGCCGCGGATCCGCGGCCCATTAATTTCTTCTCTGCACTGAATTTCCAGGGATGCTTGCTGTTGGCTTTAGGTATATTTTCTGATATGTTGAATGTTATAATTCTTTCTATATTACTACCAGATCACAAGTCTTGGACTTGGCGTATTTTAACAACACTTTTAACTGTTTCGGCTCTTTTTCTGGAATTTCCTGCACAGATTCTCGAGACAAGTGTTGCGCTACACAAAGATAATGCGATGCAATGATAAACACTCAATTTCCCTCAAAATGTCGGTTTTAAAGTATAACACCAGTAATTTGGTATTTTATGGCTGTTTTGCTAATATGTGCTATATTAATACCGAACACTTATAGATGAGTGCAAATGGTAGGGAAATTGACGTGTTAAAAATGCAATATTTTCGACTGATCACTAACCATGAGAGAGAAAGATAATGAGATAATGAGAGGGTGAAGCTCTCGTATGAGGAATAAAAGAATAATTAGAATTATTAAGATAATTATGATGGTTCACTTGATTTGACCATTATCATATCACATTAAATGCTAAACATGCTCAAGAAAATATCTAAGTCAACAATGGTCAACTAGGTCAAATGGTCAAACCAATTAACCATGACAATTATCCATAATAATAATTATTAAACAAATTCCTCCTTCTCATTAGGGTTATAATCAAGTCAATGGTCAAAACCCTAATGAGGTGTCTCCCTCTCTGCCTCTGTCAACTGTACATACATACCTGCATCCGTGTTCCGAAGAAACATGAATACAATGAGACTAAACCAATCCAAAACCAAATATTAGGATCTGGCTCAAACCAAAGCCCACTAGTATCATCTGCCCGAACACCAAACACGCATAAGTGCGCGTATGTTAACGGACCCTGTCGTAAAACCATACGACCTCTACTACGTTTCGCCCAAAGGTGAACAACCCTCTGTGTGGGACTCTAAAGACTCGACAGTACTCTGGCAGTGGGTTTAACCACAAGCACGTCAGTAACACTAGCTGTGCGTAATGGCTACCCAGGTATCTGTCGATAAGTAGGCCGATGAGTAAAACCCATCCGAACTCCTACTGAGCCTATCTGTGACAATCCCCATACAGTCTGGTCTGTTCGTCTAAGAGTATCGCATATCGGGCCTAGGGTGTGGTAAACGTCAGACCCCTAATAGCGGTATAAGTCGTGTCGGAGTGTAGACCAGAACACCCTAGAAACTACTGGAACACCTACCAGTAAATCTCACTTGCCCTGGCCAGGGACTTTGTGTAATGGCTCTCCTAGACACAGCGCGATATCAACCCCCAATACCGGAAGAGACGAATCCTGTCTAACTGCCACTGCCTCTAAGTGGTTCGGGACTGCACCCAACTACTACCTGTTTGTACGACTCAATAGAGCCGTGGTAGGGTAGCAATCAAAGAACAGTGGGAACACACTTGAGGCAAAGTAGCAGTGTCAAGTCAACGGACTAAGCTGTACTCATGTCACCTGGGAACTGCTAACTGACGATAGGTATAATACCAACCAACAGTTCCCAATGAGTCCTGTCCAGTGTACTCGTAACCTAACGAGCACCTGCATACTATCTCCAGTACGACGTACCGATGGCTGTGGGACAGACCATCTCCCCTGCTGAGATGAGAAGCGTATGCACCAGTTTACTCTGGAGTATCGATACCCTGTCTCGATAATTCTATGACTAGGGACCTGTATAAATATGTGCTTATAGACTACCCAACCCCTACTAGTGTGATCGCCATCACAATGCCGGTAGTCAAGCAAAAATCCTAAGGGCTATATCAATATGTATTAGCGATATGTTAAAAGAAACATATACACATATTAAGATAGATACAAACCAAGTAGCATACTACAATATCGAGCAAGACTGTCGTCAATCCATGTATATATCCCAAGCTTACAAAATGGAATATACAAACAAGTATTATACAATAATGGCCTCTAGGGCATACATATCCAACAATCTCCCACTTGCACTAAAGGCCAGTAATTGGCGTACCGCATACCCAACGTCTGCACTAAGGCCAACTGCTAGCATACCGTATACCCAATAGCTCAAAAAGTCGCTCGAACTGTGTTTGAGGGAGGGCCTTTGTGAATGGATCCGCCGTGTTGTCTTTAGTGTCCACTCTCCGTACCTCGATCTCCTGGCGATCAATGATCTCCCTGATCAGGTGATACCGCTTTAAGATGTGTCTGGATTTCTGATGGGACCGTAGTTCCTTCGCTAAAGCTATAGCCCCATTGTTATCGCAATACAAAGGTATTGGGTCAACAATGGATAGAACCACCTGAAGTTCACTAATGAACTTCTTCATCCAGACCGCCTCTTTTGCGGCATTGCTTGCAGCAATGTATTCAGCCTCTATCTTCGAGTCTGCGACGGTATCTTATTTGGAACTCCTCCAACACACCGTCCCTCCCTTGAGGGTAAACACATAACCCGAGACAGACTTGCTGCCGTCCTTGTCACTCTGGAAGCTTGAATCGGTAAAGGACTCGACCCTGAGGTCTCCATTACCGTAAACCAGGAACATCTCCTTAGTTCTTCTTAGGTACTCGAGAATGTTTTTCACTGCTGTCCAGTGGTTCTCACCTGGGTCTGACTGATACCAGCTCACCACGCTCAGCGCGTAAGCTACATCTGGTCTTGTACTTAGCATTTCATACATTATAGATCCTACCGCAGAAGCGTAGGGTATAGTGCTCATGCGAACCCTCTCCTCGTCAGTCATGGGAGACATCTTCTTGGAGAGGGTGATTCTGTGCAATGCGGGTATATTACCGCGCTTGGAATCTTCCATACTAAATCTCTTTAGTATGGTCTTTATGTACCTGGACTGCGAAAGTCCCAGTAATCTCTTAGATCTATCTCTGTAGATCTTGATCCCCAGAATTTACGTGGCATCGCCCAGGTCTTTCATGGAGAACCGTTGTGACAAGAATAGCTTGACCGATTGTAGCATAGGAATGTCATTTCCTATCAAAAGAATGTCGTCCACGTACAAGACTAGGAACACGACAGTTCGTCCTACAATCTTCTTATAAATACAAGGCTCATCCTCGTTCTTGATGAAGTCAAATTCCTTGATTGCTTCATCAAAACAGATGTTCTTGCTCCGCGATGCTTGCTTTAATCTATAAATGGATTTAAGCAACTTGCACACCTTCCCGCTGCTCCCACTGTTTACAAAACCTTCTGGCTGATCCATATAAACGCACTCTTCTAAACTACCATTTAGAAAAGCCGTTTTTACACCCATCTGCCAGATCTCATAGTCATGAAAGGCAGCAATGGCAAGTAGGATCCGAATGGATTTGAGTATAGCCACTAGAGAAAAAGTTTCGTCATAGTCCACACGTGGTCGTTGAAGAAAACCTTTTGCAACGAGTCTAGTCTTATTGGTTTCCACCTATCCATCTACACAAAGTTTCATTTTGTAGATCCATTTGCATCCAACGGGTTTTACCCCAGGTGGAGCAATATCCAAGGTCCACACTTTATTGGTGTACATGAACTCCATTTCGGATCGCACAGCATCCAACCACTTATCAGAGTCCCTATTGATAATGGCCTGCCTGAAACTGGTAGGGTCATCTTCTTCCAAGATGCAATCCTCTCGATCCCCGTCTATGAGAAAGCCGTAGTATCTCTCGGGCGGATGAGAAATCCTACCAGATTTGCGGAGTGGCTGAGGTTCGTCTGGGACTATTGAATTTTCTGGTTCTGCTAAATCTTCAGTTTGAGTTTGTGGATCTGATATTTCATCCAGTTCTACCGTGCTCCTACTTATTTCTTTTTCGAGAAATTTCCACTCTAAAAAGGCGGCGCGACGAGCAACGAACACCTTCTGTTCCTTAGTGTGGTAGAACAGATATCCCAGAGAATTTCTAGGATATCCCATAAACTTGCACAAAACTGATCGTGCATAAAGCTTGTCGAGATTTTGTACCTTTACATAGGCCGGACAACCCCATATCTTAGTACGTTCAAGATATGGTCTTTTACCACTCCATATTTCATATGGAGTCTTAGGTACACATTTAGACGGAACCTGATTCAGCAAGTACGCTGTCGTTTCTAGCGCAAATCCCCAGAATGAAAGAGGTAACTCAGCATTACTCATCATGGAGCGAACCATGTACAATAGGGTACGGTTCCTCCGCTCCGATACGCCGTTGTGCTGTGGTGTGTATGGAGAAGTAAGCTGAGAGAGAATTCCATTCTCTTTTAAGTAATCTAGGAATTCCGTGCTTAAGTACTCCCCTCTTCTATCAGACCGGAGGATCTTGATACTTTTGCCAGTCTGGTTCTCTACTTCGTTTCTGAATTCTTTGGATTTCTCAAAAGTTTCAGATTTGTGTTTCATAAGATACATATATCCGAACCTAGAGAGATCGTCAGTGAATGTGATGAAGTACGAGAACCCTCCCTTTGCATGTATAGACATCGGACCACACACATCGCTGTGTATGAGTCCCAAGAGTTCTGCTGCCCTTTCTCCATGTCCGGTGAACGGAGATTTGGTCATCTTTCCTTTGAGACAAGACTGACAAGTTTCATAAGATGAAAATTCGAACGTATTCAAAAGTCCATCTTTATGCAACTTACTTAGCTTTTTCTCTCCGATATGACCAAGTCTACAATACCACAAGTAGGATTCGTTCGTATCTGAACTCTTCCTCTTGCGTGTGTTTTGTACATTGAGAACTGTATTCTGATTTAGAACATAGATACCACTTCACAGTGTACCTTCTGCAACCAGTACCTTATCAAGGTAAATGTTCATGATATTTCTATCAAGAACAAAGTTATATCCATCTTTATCAAGTAAAGAAACTGATATGATGTTGCAGACCATAGAAGGCACATAGTAGCAATTGTTCAAAATCATAGTATTGCCATTTGGCAACACTACGTGATATTCACCGACGGCTGCAGCATTAACTCGTGCTTCGTTCCCTACCCAGAGGGACATATCACTAGGTGCAACTTTCCTACTTTTTCTCAGTCCCTGCAATAAATTACAGATATGAGATCCTGATCTGGTATCTAGTACCCAGAAGGTAGGACTGACTGAAAAGCGGTTCTCAATTACAAGAACACCTAAACTAGATGCAATAGTATGCTTCTTCTTCAATGGGGTCTCCTTGGAATCCATACAATCCTCTTTCCTTTGCTCACACTTATGACTGTTGTCGCAAGTTAGAGCCGAACCGGTTTTCCCCAGCCCCGAATAAGAATTTGGATCGGTCAAGCGATACATTTTATTATCTTGATTAGGGTGTGAAATGGTTGCTACGTGGAGAGAGAAAAGAAACACTCAGCATGCGCTCTTGCAAGATTAGATTGGTTATTAATTTATCTAACCAGGATGGCTCCCACTGTTCCCTCAAATTCTTCTTCAAACCTCTAAAAGAAGAACTAGTCAGGATTAATCGCATGTCACAATACTTGCTTAACCTTTCAGCCAGGCTAGTGTTGGTACTTCGAGGGAGGTTTTCTAACGCTTTCGTGAAGTTCCTTAATTACATAACCTCTTTTCCCTGGAGGCGTAGCACCGCTAACACCGTTCTAGACACCTACTTAGTTTATAGCATTGATTGTTAAGTGAAATAATCTTCCCGAGAGTAATCCAACTCATCAGTGGGATCGGGATCTAACTGTCATTTTATGACGACCTAGATGGAATCCACTCTAGTCACCACACTCCAGAAGGTATGCTAAATCTGCAAGTTTCCTGTATGTTTGAAATTCCCGATGTGGTTTTTGCCCCTAACGGTTTATGACCTTGACAATGCCAACATATCATAAACCGCTAGTCAAGTTCGGCCCGTCATTATCTTGATTAACTTAGATCCACCCGCATATCCCTTGACAATGCCAACATAGCTATGCGACTGTCCTAAATAATCTGAAAATAAAGCTGCAAACAAGCAATACTCAGCTACCGATCACTACGCCTTGACAATGCCAAAATACGTAGCTCGAATACTAAGTAGTACTTGTAGGAAATGACAGAGGGCTACGGCTGAGCTTTTGGCGAAAAACCCTTTAACGTAATGAACTTGATATCGCTGAAGGAACCTGAGTGGTTTTACAAATATATAGTGGCGAAAACTTTTGCTATAGGGGTCACTCCCTGTGAAGGGATCTCGGCTCTTTCCTCATCGAATAAGGTGCAGGATATTCCAAACTGAATACCACGATGCAAAACAAGAATAATCGACTATAGTGAAGTTATTATGTTGACGCAAACTTTTACTCAAGGGGTCACTCCCGATGAAGCGATCTCGGCCCTTGCCTCGTCGAATGAGGTGCTGGATATTCATAACCGAATACCACTGTGCAAAGCAAAAAAGAACATCTGTAATGTCTGTTTTTAAAACTTGGTTCCAACAACATCTTTTAGGTTTATTTTCTTTCATTAATCAAAATTAATGCGGTCCCATCAATTAATCCTACCATTGCAGAAAACAACGAAAATATAACGTACGCTTATGCCATCCGCATTCGCCATTGGGCCCCGTCATCACCCGTTAGGTTACTTAACTAACGACAGAGCGGGGGCTGGACTAGCGCGGATGTAAAACATAAGCAACGTCTACTAGATATCATATATAGATATATATACATTCGTCAAATGCAATGATAGTCATTCCAGATCACAGATGAACACATTGGATATGCTAGGAATCCGCGTTTCGTTCGAGCCAGCAACGAAAGACGGATCACACGGTCGCGATGAATAGCCAAACCTCACCCTAGACCCGTACGGATGCGGAAAACTACCCGCTAAATAGCCGGAGTGAAGCAACCTCTCTCAACAAAGTGAGTAGGCCACTCGGCACTTCAAAGTACCCGGTAGTTTGTGCACCCCACTTTGGGTCTATCCTAGGAGCCAAAGCAGTATAAGAAATAATATACAATGGTGGCTGATTAGTCGAAAATATTGCATATTTTAGCCGGAAATTTCCTCATTATTTGCATTCATATAGAAGTGTTCGGTATTCATATTTTACATATTAGCAAAACTGTCGCAAAATATCAGATTGCATGTATTAGACTTTAAAACCGACACTATAAAGGAAATTGACCACATTTCATGGCATCGCATCATCCCTACATTTGCGCAACACTTGTTTTGAGATCTATGCAGGAATATCCAAAAGAAAGGCCAAAATTTACAGGGTACCGCTAAAACATGACGCCAACTCAATGATTTCAATTCTGGTATCAATCCAAAGGGACAAATAAAATTCAACGTATCAGATAAAGCCCCAAATGGCATCCCAAGACCACACCAGAAAAACCAAGGCCCAAGCCCCACAAAGTGCCGCGGATCCGCGGCAGGAGCCTGCTTGAGCCGCAGATCCGCGGTGGATCCAAGGAGTTAGCTCCTCAATTTTGGTGCAAAATGTTTCTCTCAGGACCCACACTTCAGAAAGACACAACAATTTCCAGAAGACTCCAAAGACTTCTGCCAGATCAGCAAGCTTTGGGATCAAAACTAAACTAGCCTATCATTCTAGAAACTTCTCCCTAAACCCTAGCTTAAACCCTAAGCTAAGCCTAATTAACTACTTCTAGAAGTCTTTCAACAAACTTTTGGAGGGAACTTCTATTTCAAACTCAAGGCTTAGGGTTTGGGAAATCAATAAATAGGACCCTAGGCTCACTTGTAAAATAATGATTCATTCATTAAAAATTGATTGATCCATTCACTCTCTTTCTTCATCTTCTTCTTCCACAAGTCTAGTGAGAGGGCTTGTGTGAAATCCTAACCCTAATTCCAATCAAAAGCCAAGATCTCGAGTACCCATCAAGCAAGAAGCCTTGCAACCTTTTATGAGCCGAGCCAATCTTCAACAGAGCAAGTGGTCCAAGCTGATCCGCGACTCACGAAGCCGAGCGACGCCAAATCGACAATCTAGTTCTTCCTCTTGTAGTTCTTGAGCGACTGTAATCAAATTGTTGATATAAATAAAAGATGATATTCTTTTATCTTGTTTTCTTTAAATTCTCGCATCATGATATCTTTTCAATTCTTGAATACTTTCTGTGTGATGATGTTTGAGTAATACTCCGCTCGTCGAGGAGTCGAGACGATCAATAGAATGATGATGTAATATATTTTAAATCGATTCTTGAATCCTACGAGTTTTGTAAACCCTAGCAAGTTCAAGAATCGACGACCCAATTCGTTGCGATGCTTTCTTGATTGATATCGCTCGAGATTGGGGAGTTACGATCGTTTCTTGAAATTGTTAGAGGCTAGAATGTGAATGATATCTACGAAAGAACAAGGGTTCAACGATGAAACCCTAGTTTCATCAAGAAAGCCCTAACTCTCGTCGATCATCATCGATCTAGTATCAATCCTTCGAAGGACAAGAACACGAAAGCTTGAAATTACATCACGTCTATAGATCCGATCGATTCCTACGAGCCTCATTTAGATTCTTGACATTTTGGTTGGAAATATTATCAAAACACCGATTCTTGATTTGTTTATCAGTTTCTTGATTCTTGATTAAACATCGTGACACCTGAATTAATCGATAAATTCTTGAATCATGTTTTCTTTTCTTTTCGATTAACTTTTCGATTCAAACAAATTAAACAAAGAAACGAATCGCACAATCCCTGTGGACGATCCGCACTCGCTTACGATCTACAACTGACACCGTAGTTGATTGCGGTCAAATATAATTTTTGGTTGTGATTTCTTTACAATTTTCTAAATACAGTCACAAAGAAACTTATTCACTTGATTTGATACACACAATCGGAATTTTACACCAATCAAAATGGCGCCGTTGCCGGGGATCGCGCGCTAATTCGTTTCATATTATAGTTTGAATTGAAAAGAATTATTCCATTGTTATTTTGAGATCAAAATTCGTGCAAACCCTAAACGATTTGTTGTGGTTCATTGCAAGGAAATCTGGAGCTGTTTGGAAACTGAAGAAAATTTTTGGAAAATACCAGAGAGCAGTGGGAGTCTACAGAAGCTCCCTGAAAATTTTTTGTGGGGTGATCTCATCAAGAGACCGTGGAAACGCGGCATAAGGAAGGAATTGCGGTGGAACCGCGGCAAGCCTGGGGGATCTCTGCAAAATTTTTTCTTCAGGTGACATCTTACCTTCTCCTCTCTCCTCTTTTTAGCTCCAACTAACAGTTTCTGCAGGATTCTTTGCAAATAATCGCAGCGCCGCAAAAGCAAATTAAAATTTGTGCGTGATTTTGTTTCTTGGTTGTTTGCATTCTAAATACGGAATTTAAGGGGCACGGCCAAATCCAAATTAGGTGGGGATTTCATTACCCTTCCTAGGCCCCGAAAATCGCAAAACTTGCATCCGCATTGACCCACATTAACTAAAAGAAATCTAGAGAAGACTCTAAGGACTGTCACGCTCAATTAGGACAAGAGAAGGCCGTGGGTAATTCATTGCTTATCCGCGTTTTCTTGTGGTGCCTAAGGCGAGTGTGTCTAAGGCTAGTGGTTTTTAATTAGGCCCACTACTTACGTAGTGGAGTACCTTCCCACTTACTTGGCACTTATCCGGCCACAGGGGGACAAAGAGGCAGTGGAGGATTCTATCCTGCGACTTGTCTTTTGGCAGTTAGGAGCGGTCTAGAGCCGGACCTAGGTGACCACTAGATTCTAAGGTTGGTGTGCTGCATTTGTTTTGTCGCATCATTTTTTCAAAAATCCATCCCTTTTTCAAAGCAAACACCGCATTTATTCATTACCCCTAATTATAAGTCAACGCTGCCACTTGTACTAACCCTTTTTAGTGCAAGATAGGCTGGACACGAGATTCTAGTGCCCGTTTAGTCCGCGTACCTTTTATCGACTCCGAAGTCGATATTTCTCCATTTACCTTTTCTTTACCCACTACCACATCCACTCCGATGGATCCGAATCCATCAAACTTCTTTAACCCTAATCTGCCGCCGTCTGTTGGTGTGCAGAATCCACCCCGCATCTCTCTCCAGGAGAGGTGCTCCCCTATTCGAGGTCCTCTTTCGACCTGCTTATCCACACCACCAGCCAACGGGGATAACTTTGAGATTAAGCCCCAGTATATCAATCTTTTACCCAAATTCCACGGACTCGAGACTGAGGACGCTTACGTTTTCATTACCAAATTTGAAAACGTATGCGCAATGATGGGTACGTCACAACTTTCAGTGGATGCAATGCGTTTACGACTTCTTCCATTTACATTGTGCGATATAGCCGAGAAGTGGCTATATAACACTACCGCACACTCTATTACGAATTGGGAAGAATTCGTAGCGGCATTCCTTAAGAAATTTTACCCAATACAAAAGACAGCTCGAATCCGTAGCGAACTGAATCAATTTGCCCAGCTCCCTGCTGAACCATTCTCTAAATGCTTTAAACGTTTCAAGGATCTTTTAGTTCAGTGTCCTCATCACGGCATCCCGAGATGGGAGCTTTGCCGAATCATTTATGAGGGCATTAACCCAAGCACTAAACAGAGCCTTGAAAACATGTGTCAAGGTACTTTTATGACCAAAGATGATGGGGAAGCTTGGAAGTATTTAGAAGAGTTCGCTGAAAAATCACTACAGTGGGAGAGTGGAACCCAACCATTGAATAGGGGTGGCGTACACCAAATAGATGTGTCCATAGGTGTTCGAGCTGAAATGGCAGCAATGCAAAAGAAGCTCGACGCTATGGAACACAAATTTGCAGCAGCCTCTCTAAATCCAGTGTCGCTCCCCAAAACTGTTTGTGGGTGCTGTTCTGATCCATCTCATTTAACGGAAGAATGTCCATTAAACTCTGCGTTTCAAGATCACGAGCATTCTAATGCCGCATTTCAAAGACCTAGAAACGATCCATATTCTTCAACGTACAATCAGGGTTGGAGGAATCACCCGAATTTTGCTTGGAACCAAAACCAATCTCAAAACACGGTTCCAAACACGAATAATTTTCAAAGGGCTCTTCCTCCACCACAACAACAACCCCTTCAACTCACTCAGCACCCCTATCAGTCACAAAACTTCCAAAATCAGGTCAACACTCCTGCACAGTCTAATCCTATGACCTGTTCTGACGAGTTCTCTCAATTCACTCAAACCATGAAATCACTTTTGTCAAATTTCATAGAGGTTTCGGCTGAGGTTAGATCTTCCGTCGGTGAGATAAAGAAAAACTCAGCGTCCCAAGCTGAGAGTATCAGAACGATGGAAGCTGAAACCGCACGACTTAAAGCCGAAATGAGTGCGAGAGAAAAAGGGAAACTTCCCTCTCAACCGCTACAGAATCCTGGGCATTACAATGTAAATGCCATCACAACGTTGAGATCGAGAAGAGTGCTGAACAATCATGTCGGGGAAGGTATTGATGATACTGAAAATCATATCAACACTCCGGCTGAGACCTTTCCACACACACACACTTCTCCTTCTGATCCTTCTTCTTCTACCACACCACTTTCTCGCGAGCCTATTCTCCATTTCCCATTAGGCTCGACACCTCAGTATAGCCCTTCTAGTTCTCCACAGACGGTCCCCACACCTCTTTTGGGACCTCGTCTACCCCCTCTTCCTTCTCCTGTGATGGACCCTGCGCTTATTGCGAAAGCTCCTTACCCGAATCGGTTAAGAGCTAATAGAACGAGTCCTCATATGGAGAAAATTTTGGAAATGTTCAAACAGGTTAGCATCAATATCTCTCTCCTAGATGCGATTCAACAAGTCCCCGCTTATGCGAAAATTCTTAAGGACTTGTGCACTAGGAAGAGGAAGACTCAAGTGCCAAAGAAGGTCTTCATGTCTAATAATATTAGCACTGCTTTTATACCCCAGCTACCAAAGAAACGAAAGGACCCAGGATGTCCTACAATATCGATTTCTTTTGGGGGTAAAAACATAAATCGTGCTCTTTTAGACCTTGGCGCAAGTGTTAACCTGCTCCCTTATTCTGTCTATGAGCAATTAGGGATTGGAGAGCTGAAACCTGCTCACTGCACTCACCAGATGGCAGACCGATCTATCACCAAACCAAGGGGTGAATTAGAGGATGTATTGATAAAGGTCGGGGAATTTGTTTTCCCTGTAGACTTCATTGTGCTCGACACGCATCCTGTAGCAAACCCCCGGGGCCAAATTCCGGTGATTCTGGGTCGTCCTTTCCTTGCCACTTCCAACGCTGTTATAAACTGTAGAAATGGTTCAATGAACTTATCATTTGGAAATATGACCATTGAACTAAATATCTACAAAGTTGGAAGTCAGCCATCAGAACCCTCTGCTCATATTTTAGATGTGTGCTCTGTCCACGAGATCGCTCCTGATAGTTGTGGAGCTGAGGATCTTTGCTTTCTAGATCTCGACGACATTACCACATCTCTGTTTGATCTTACACATGATCTTAGTGAGGACACTTTCTCTACACTTGAGTCCTGCACTCCTGACTTTTCTCCACCCGAGTCTGTATCTTTCACAGGCTCTGAGCTTCTTTGTAAATCCAAAAATCGCTCAATGATCCCTCCTTCTATCATTTCTCCGCCCGAGTTAGATCTAAAAATTTTACCTTCTCACCTTAAATATGCATATCTAGGTGAGAATGAGTCTTTACCGGTTATCATCTCCGCATCTCTTGCATCAGAGCAAGAGAATGCACTTTTATCGGTATTAAGATCTAACAAAGAGGCGTTTGGTTGGAGTATGGCGGACATCAAAGGGATTAGTCCCTTGATAGTTGAACATCAT
Source organism: Agapanthus africanus (assembly GCA_030015575.1). NCBI lineage: Eukaryota > Viridiplantae > Streptophyta > Magnoliopsida > Asparagales > Amaryllidaceae > Agapanthus > Agapanthus africanus. Next base: position 369,820,265 of record CM057338.1, on the reverse strand, counting down.
ATACATATGATGGATGATGCCAGACCGACCTGAGAACCACAGAGACGGTTGAATCCCGTCATGAAGGAAGCGGTCATGAAAGAGATCGTCAAATGCTTAGATAATGGTATTATATACCCCATCTCCGATAGCCAGTGGGTGAGTCCTATACATGTCGTTCCTAAGAAATCCGGCATCACTGTTATAACCAATGAGGTAAATGAGTTGATTCAGACACGTGCCCAAACTGGGTGGCGTGTATGTATTGATTATAGAAAACTCAATGCTGCCACGAGGAAAGACCACTTTCCTCTACCATTCATTGATCAGATGCTGGAACGCTTAGCGGGACGAGAGTATTATTGTTTTATGGACGGATACTCAGGCTATAATCAGGTCCCCATCGCCAAAAAGGATCAAGATAAAACCACTTTTACTTGTCCTTTTGGTACCTTTGCTTACAGTCGCATGCCCTTTGGGCTATGCAATGCTCCCGCTACCTTTCAGCGGTGTATGATGGGGATATTCTCTGATATGGTAGAGAATTTTCTGGAGATCTTTATGGACGATTTCTCGATTTTTGGAGACTCTTTTTCTGATTGCCTAGCGAATCTTGACGCTGTTCTTACTCGTTGCAAAGAGAAGAACTTGACTTTGAACTGGGAAAAATGCCATTTTATGGTCCAAGAAGGAATAGTACTTGGACATGTCATTTCACAGAAAGGCATTGAGGTTGACAGAGCTAAGATAGATGTCATTCAAAACCTCCCTCATCCCAAAAGCGTCAAAGATATTCGATCTTTCCTTGGCCATGCGGGCTTTTATAGGAGATTCATTAAGGACTTTAGCAAAATTGCTAGACCTTTAACTCTTCTCCTGGCCAAGGATACGACCTTCCATTTTGACTCGGACTGCGAGACAGCTTTCGACTCACTTAAACACTCACTCACTTCAGCCCCCGTTTTATCATCACCAAACTGGGACTATCCCTTTGAGCTGATGTGTGACGCATCTGATTTTGCAGTAGGTGCAGTCTTAAGACAGCACATCGAAAAGATGCCACACGTGATATACTATGCAAGTAAGACCCTGAATGATTCGCAAATCAATTATACAACCACAGAAAAAGAACTCTTAGCGGTTGTATTTGCATTAGAAAAATTCAGGCCTTACTTAATTGGCTCTCCTATAGTTGTGTATACTGACCATTCCGCTTTAAAACATCTTCTGGCGAAGAAAGATGCAAAAGGTCGACTAATACGTTGGATCCTTCTGTTACAAAAATTCGATCTTGTTATCAAAGATAAGAAAGGATGTGAAAACGTAGTAGCTGACCATCTTTCACGCATCTCTTCTTCCCCTGTGACCCTGCCGATCAATGATTCGTTCCCTGATGAACAACTCTTGTGCGTATCCAATGAACCATGGTTCAGGGATATTGTGAACTATCATGCCACGGGACTGATACCCAGTGATTGGTCAAAACAGGACAAATACCGTTTTCTATCCCAAGTAAAACACTTTTACTGGGATGAACCCTATCTGTTTAAATATTGTCCTGATCAGATCATTCGCCGGTGTGTCCCGAATGAAGAGTTCAAGAGTGTTCTTTCATTTTGTCATGATCAGGCCTGTAGGGGTCACTTTGGTCCTAGAAAGACAGCGGAAAAGGTTTTGCAATGTGGATTTTATTGGCCGACCTTATTCAAGGACGCATTTGACTATTGCAAAACCTGTACACAATGTCAGTATACGGGTAGAATAACCCAGAGGAATGAAATGCCTCAGCAACCCATTCTGGTTGTTGAAATATTTGATGTTTGGGGCATTGATTTTATGGGTCCCTTTCCCAACTCCTTTGGGAATTTGTACATTCTGCTGGCAGTTGATTATGTCTCAAAATGGGTAGAAGCCATTCCATGTCGTACTAATGACAAGAAAGTTGTCATTAAGTTCTTGAAAGAGAATATCTTCTCGCGATTTGGACACCCACGCGCTATTATTAGCGATAATGGGACACATTTCTGCAACAGATCTTTCGAGACTCTGATGCGAAAATATGCAATCAACCACCGACTTTCTACACCCTATCATCCCCAAACAAGCGTGCAGGCTGAAATTTCAAACAGACAAATCAAACTTATCCTGGAGAAAACTGTTGCTAAAAATAGAAAAGACTGGTCGACCAAACTGACGGATGCTCTTTGGGCATTCAGAACTGCATATAAGACCGACCTAGGAATGTCTCCATATAGGATAGTGTTTGGGAAAGCATGTCATTTACCCGTCGAGATAGAGCATAAAACATTGTGGGCTATAAAAGAAATAAATTTTGATCTAAACCTTGCTTGCAACTTTCGGAAGCTGCAAATAAATGAGCTAAGCGAACTCCGCGATGAAACTTATGATAATGCTGTAATCACAAAGAATAGGACTAAGGTTTTTCACGATAAAAACATTTTGAGGAAAACATTTTCACCTGATCAACAAGTCCTTCTTTATGATTCACGATTACACCTTCACGCGGGTAAGCTCCGATCTCGATGGAAGGGACCTTTTGTTGTGCAGTCTGTATACCCGCACGGGGCAGTAGAAGTAGAAAATGTTAAAAACGACACCTTTTTCAAAGTAAATGGACATAGACTTAAGCCGTATTTTTCCACTGACCCCACGGAGGAGCTCTTGTTCTTACAAGAGCCAGTTTATTTGGATTAAAATTCCTCCGTCTCACCTTCATATCCAGTATATCATTGCATCATCTTTTGAATGGAGGTGAGTAAAAAGAGTAAGTTTGGGGGAAGTTCTTCACTTATATATTTTGCCCCCACTAATAATTCCCCCCAGGCTTACAGTTTTGTAGGTATAGCGATTGGCAACAGTGAGGACACTGTTGAAAACAAGTTTGGGGGAGGTTTGTGCTTATTTTCGCATCATTTGCATATCATTTGCATAAGCACAAAACATTTCTTTAAAAATCTATAAAAATTGAAAAATTTTCAAAACCCATAAAAATTTAAAAAATTTCCAAGTATAAAAATAATTTTAATATTTACACTTTTTGTACATAAATAAGATAATGAAAGTTTAGATAGTGAACAATTACATCCATGAGATTAGGAAAATTTAAGAAAACTAAGAAAATTAGAAGTTTTCTTATACGAACTAGTAATAAGTAGTTATGAGCCGTTGTCCCAAGGGTTAGTAAGATGAAAGACGTCACTAATCTGAGGATAAAAATAATTCTGAAAAATAGTTTCTATTCTGGAAGCCAAACATTTTGAACGTTGCTACCCTGCTATTCGCACTTACATACGTCTTAAAGCCTGGGATGGTAGAGGATACCTTGAAATGCTCTTGTCTTAAAGCCGATATATGAAGGAAATAAAAAGGAAAAAATAAGTGAATAAAGAAAATATAAAGTGGTGAGAAAAATGGACACTAGTTTTGTTATCACCAAGGGCAATAAAAAATGTATAGCGAGGGTGCTTCTTCACCTAGTGCCCTAAGGCCAACTGGTCTGGGAGTCACTGCTATGCCTAAGGTGGTGCAAGACGAGGAAAATATACCAAATAAGCAAGCACAGGAGTAATCGGTCGGTTAGTACCTCAAGAAGTATTAACGGTCGCATGAAAGTGTGTGAGCAATCTCATCTAAATATTCATTAATTAAAAAGTACTGAGGCTGATGGACAAGAGTATGATAGCTTAAATTGAATTCTCCGGGTGTAGGGATGTCTTTACACACACGCAGGGTTATATGATCGATGTTTGGAAGAAAGATAGGAATGAAGAATAAGACGATGTTTTATTGAGGGAGGACGTGATTTCTGACATCTTTTCATGACCATTAAGATAGGGCTCATGACAACCGAAAAGCTAGCTTAGTTGGAAACCCTAATTTTCAAAGCTTTTCTTTTACGATTCTTTTCTTTAAATGTAATATTCATGATCTTTCTTTTATTATTGGATTTTGTGGGTGCAATCCGCTGAAAACCCTCAGGAGACAACACTCTTCCTACTAGGGACACCTAGAGGTTTAAAGGCTTGTTGCACATGCTCAGTGCAATCGTGCTTCCTACGAAAGTGTGCTAGTTAGTTTTTCTCTTTCTTTATTTTCTCCTTCTCTTTTTAATAAAACAGTTCGCTCGAGACGATCGAAATTAAGTTTGGGGGAATTTGATTAGTCGAAAATATTGCATATTTTAGCCGGCAATTTCCTCATCATTTGCATTTATATAGAAGTGTTCGGTATTCATATTTTATATATTAGCAAAACTGTCGCAAAATATCAGATTGCATGTATTAGACTCTAAAACCGACACTATAAAGGAAATTGACCACATTTCATGGCATCGCATCATCCCTACATTTGCGCAACACTTGTTTTGAGATCTGTGCAGGAATATCCAAAAGAAAGGCCAAAATTTACAGGGTACCGCTAAAACATGACACCAACTCAATGATTTCAATTCTGGTATCAATCCAAAGGGACAAATAAAATTCAACGTATCAGATAAAGCCCCAAATGGAATCCCAAGACCACACCAGAAAAACCAAGGCCCAAGCCCCACAAAGTGCCGCGGATCCGCGGCAGGAGCCTGCTTGAGCCGCGGATCCGCGGTGGATCCAAGGAGTTAGCTCCTCAATTTTGGTGCAAAATGTTTCTCTCAGGGCCCACACTTCAGAAAGACACAACAATTTCCAGAAGACTCCAGAGACTTCTGCCAGATCAGCAAGCTTTGGGATCAACACTAAACTAGCCTATCATTCTAGAAACTTCTCCCTAAACCCTAGCTTAAACCCTAAGCTAAGCCTAAATAACTACTTTTAGAAGTCTTTCAACAAACTTTTGGAGGGAACTTCTATTTCAAACTCAAGACTTAGGGTTTGGGAAATCTATAAATAGGACCCTAGGCTCACTTGTAAAATAATGTTTCATTCATTAAAAATTGATTGATCCATTCACTCTCTTTCTTCATCTTCTTCTTCCACAAGTCTAGTGAGAGGGCTTGTGTGAAACCCTAACCCTAATTCCAATCAAAAGCCAAGATCCCGAGTACCCATCAAGCAAGAAGCCTTGCAACCTTTTATGAGCCGAGCCAATCTTCAACAGAGCAAGTGGTCCAAGCTGATCCGCGACTCACGAAGCCGAGCGACGCCAAATCGACAATCTAGTTCTTCCTCTTGTAGTTCTTGAGCGACTGTAATCAAATTGTTGATATAAATAAAAGGTGATATTCTTTTATCTTGTTTTCTTTAAATTCTCGCATCATGATATCTTTTCAATTCTTGAATACTTTCTGTTTGATGATGTTTGAGTAATACTCCGCTCGTCGAGGAGTCGAGACGATCAATAGAATGATGATGTAATATATCTTAAATCGATTCTTGAATCCTACGAGTTTTGTAAACCCTAGCAAGTTCAAGAATCGACGACCCAATTCGTTGCGATGCTTTCTTGATTGATATCGCTCGAGATTGGGGAGTTACGATCGTTTCTTGAAATTGTTAGAGGCTAGAATGTGAATGATATCTACGAAAGAACAAGGGTTAAACGATGAAACCCTAGTTTCATCAAGAAAGCCCTAACTCTCGTCGATCATCATCGATCTAGTATCAATCCTTCGAAGGACAAGAACACGAAAGCTTGAAATTACATCACGTCTATAGATCCGATCGATTCCTACGAGCCTCATTTAGATTCTTGACATTTTGGTTGGAAATATTATCAAAACACCGATTCTTGATTTGTTTATCAGTTTCTTGATTCTTGATTAAACATCGTGACACCTGAATCAATCGATAAATTCTTGAATCATGTTTTCTTTTCTTTTCGATTAACTTTTCGATTCAAACAAATTAAACAAAGAAACGAATCGCACAATCCCTGTGGACGATCCGCACTCGCTTACGATCTACAACTGACACCGTAGTTGATTGCGGTCAAATATAATTTTTGGTTGTGATTTCTTTACAATTTTCTAAATACCGACACAAAGAAACTTATTCACTTGATTTGATACACACAATCGGAATTTTACACCAATCAGTGGCTACAACCTCAACCCGGATGTGCGACCATGAAATAATATTACATCATTTTATAAATATTACATCGAATGAAAAATGAAAACCCTCATCTCACATCCCCGGCTATTCATCACGACGATCCAACAAGTTCATATACACAATCCAATAACACAGATCACAGATATGTACAACCCCTACTAATCGACGTATAGCGATTAGTAGACGTTCAGTACACATAACTCATCACAGATATAATCCGATTAGCTAAAGTTTATAGAATTTCGATCGATAACCAAATTTGAAACTACTCCAAATACGACACTGTACTCAAAAGATTCTGGGTAGAAACAAAATATCAGAAAAATCACAAACATCAAGCTGGACATTCTGCAGGAAAAACGAGTTGACTCCGAGTCGACTCGGCCGCGGATCCTCGGCGAAACGCATGGTTTCGCCGCGTTTCCGCAGCAGTCTGACTGAGTCACGAGCTCGTTTTTCTTGGGTGTCCCTAAAAAAGCCTGCACGTATTTTTCAGGCCTTTGAAAATATTTTTAGACCTGTTTTGAAAATCGACAGAAAATGCAAGTTTTTGATGTATTTTGCGATTTTTCGGAGATCGAAGTTCTAAAGGCTTTGCTAACATGTTAGTTGTTGTTTAGCCTGGCTCTGATACCAATGTTAGACCATCTTACTCACCCCGGTAGTTTGCAGGGAGGTGGAATAGGTAAAAATCAAAATTTTCTTTACAAAGTAACATGTACTAGCCATTAGGATCTTTGCTAAACATTAACTAACAAACTAACTTAGAGTTTTAACTACTAGGTTAGAAGATTATACCTAAGTCTTGAACTCCTTCTTCTCCTTGTTGTGAGCTCCTTGGAATTGTGTGGATGGCTCCTCCTCACCGGCTTCTCTATATCATAGAAGATCCATCCGAAGGCCTCTATCTTGAGCTCCAACTTCAACAATGAAGTAACTGGAGTGCTTGACTTGCTAAACTAAGAGCCCTAGAGTAAGTAGAGAAGTGTTTTGGTGGTTTTATCTCAAAGGCTCTTGATTTTCAACTCATGAAACAAGAGAGCCTTGAGAGAGGAAGAGGAGAGAGCTAACTATGAGAGAGAAAGATAATGAGATAATGAGAGGATGAAGCTCTCATATGAGGAATAAAAGAATAATTAGAATTATTAAGATAATTGTGATGGTTCACTTGATTTGACCATTATCATATCACATTAAATGCTAAACATGCTCAAGAAAATATCTAAGTCAACAATGGTCAACTAGGTCAAATGGTCAAACCAATTAACCATGACAATTATCCATAATAATAATTATTAAACAAATTCCTCCTTCTCATTAGGGTTATAATCAAAGTCAATGGTCAAAACCCTAATGAAGCGTCTCCCTCTCTGCCTCTGTCAACTGTACACACATACCCGCATCCGTGTTCCGAAGAAACACGAATACAATGAGACTAAACCAATTCAAAACCAAATACTAGGATCTGGCTTAAACCAAATCCCACTAGTATCAACTGCCTGAACACCAAACACGCACAAGTGCGCATATGTTAATTGACCCTGTCATAAAACCATACGGCCTCTACTACGTTTCGTCCAAAGGTGAACAACCCTCTATGCGGACTCTAAAGACTCGACAGTACTCTGGCAGTGGGTTTAACCACAAGCACGTCAGCGGCACTAGCTGTGCGTAACGGCTGCCCAGTTATCTGTCGATAAGAAGGCCGATGAGTAAAACCCATCCGAACTCCTACTGAGCCTATCTGTAACAATCTCTGTACAGTCTGGTTTGTTCGTCTAAGAGTATCTCATATCGGGCCCAGGGGGTGGTAAACGTCAGACCCCTAATAGCGGTATAAGTCGTGTCGGAGTGTAGCCCAGAACATCCTGAGAAACTACTGGAACACCTACCAGTAAATCTCACTTGTCCTGGCCAGGGACTTTGTGTAATGGCTCTCCTAGACACAGCGCGATATCAACCTCCAATACCGGAAGAGACAAATCCTGTCTAACCGCCACTGCCTCTAAGTGCTTTGGGACTGCACCCAACTACTACCTGTTTGTATGACTCAATAGAGCCGTGGTAGGGTAGCAATCAAAGAACAGTGGGAACACACTTGAGGCAAAGTAGCAGTGTCAAGTCAATGAACTAAGCTGTACTCATGTCACCTGGGAACTGCTAACTGACGATAGGTATAATACCAACCAACAGTTCCCGACGAGTCCTGTCCAGTGTACTCATAACCTAACGAGCACCTGCATACTATCTCCAGTACGACGTACTGATGGCTGTGGGACAGACCATCTCCCCTGCTGGGATGAGAAGCGTATGCACCAGTCTACTCTGGAGTATCATGCCCTGTCTCGATAATCCTATGACTAGGGACCTGTATAAGGATATGTTAATAGACTACACAGCCCCTACTAGTGTGATCACCATCACAACGCCGGTAGTCAAGCAAAGATCCTAAGGGCTCCATCAATATGTATCATCGATATGTTAAAAGAAACACATACACATATTAAGATAGATACAAACCAAGTAGCATACTACAATATCGAGCAAGACTGTCGTCAATCCATGTATATATCCCAAGCTTCCAAAATGTAATATACAAACTAGTACTATACAATAATGGCCTCTAGAGCATACATATCCAACAGTTCCTCTAGATCAAGCTAACTCTACACTAAACTTCTTTAGTGTATGAAACACACCACACTAAATTGCTAGTTTGGTGTGGGATGATAAAGTACAGGATATGATAAGCTCACTAGTTTATTTTCAAGCTTCATGATTCACATCACATGCGTGATGTGAGGGTTGAAGCTTGAGTCATGACAAGAAGAGGAAGAAGAGGCTACAGAGCAACCATGGGAGCAACTTAAGAGTTTTGGCTAAGTGTTGAGAATGAGATAGAATGAAGGCCAAGTCTTGACCCCTCACTCATTCAAGCATGGAATTATGCAATATAAAATTGCAACCATGCTTGAATAGTGAGTCAAGAAGAATAAACAAAAGAAAATCCTATGCTTGCAACCATGCTTCCACTTTACACCTCATTTCTATTTTCACAAAATAGAAATATGAATGCCATGCTTCATTATTATTATATATATCATATATATCAATATATATATATAATGAAAAATAATTAGTGAGCTAATGATATTCGTTAAGATATAATTATATCACATATAATATATATCACATTATTAAATCAACACTTGATCTAATAATCCGGTTATATCAAATATGACTGACTGATATCATTTATCTATATATCATATTATCGAATCAACACTTAATTCGACAATCTGGTTATATCACACAACCGAACCGATAACAGATGACTGCTAGATTACAATACAGTATTACATACTCGTATTTAATCAGGCCCCCACACATATCACAAATGTGTCCTACTTCGTTTTGCTTGAATCAGGGAACTTCTGTGTGGGACTTTGAAGACTCGTCAATACGCCAGCAGTAGGTGATGATCGTATTAGTCACCTACAAGCCGTCAGCGGTACTAGCTGGACGTAACGGCTACCCGGGTATTGAGCGATATGAAGATCAACAAGCAAGCCTGTCCATAGTCTCCATGAAGCTTATCAGTAACACTTCTTTACAGTCCGGTCTCTTCGTTTGATATGTCGCATATCATGTCTAATGGTGGAAATTGCCAGACCCCAGTAACGTGATAAGTCATGCCGATGTCTAGCCTATAACGGTTCGAGAAACTACTGATAACACTTATCAGTATATCTCAGCAGCAGCCCTGGGCAGGGACTTCCAGTTATAGCCAATTGAGCATAGCTCAATATCAACCCCCAATACCGGGAGAGACGAAACCCCTCCTATCGCTCATTGCCTCCATGTGACTCGGGACTATACCCAAAATCCATCTGTTTGCACGACTCCTTTGAGCCGTGGTAGGGTGGAAATCAAAGCACAGTGGGAGCCACGCAAGATTCTATGACGATCTCGGGTCTACAGACTAACCTGTACCAGTGTCACCAGAGGAATGCTATCTAACGATAGGTATACTACCACATAGGAGTCCTTGGCGAGTCCTGTTCAGTATACCCAGTCTTCACTGAGCACCCGTATACTATCCTTGATGTCAAACACCAATGGATGTAGGATCATCCATCGCCCATTATATGGGTCAAGAAGTGTACACGCTAGTCTACTCTGGAATATCGATGCCCTGTCTCGATATTCCCTCGACTAGGAACATTTGAAGGATGTACTTGTGAACCACACTCGCCCCACTAGTATGATCTCCATCATAGTCCTGGTAGTCAAGTACATATATCCTAAGGGCTTTATCAACATGTGAGAGGAAGACAGTATCAGAATAGAAGTCTACATGTTAAGACAAAGATAACCAGATAGCATACTATCATGTCGAGAAAGAAAGTCATCTCTATATATATCCAAGCATCCACTATAATATACATCATATGTACAATAATAGCTTCCAGGGCATACATATAACTAACATTTTTTGCTTCACTAATACTTTGATTAGTGAAGAGTGAGCTTGAGTTAGAGAGACTTCAAGGTGGATCATCTTTGGCATCGAAGACTTCATGCAAGCTCGATCCTTTCTCATGTGGAGTCAAAGAACAGTTCTAGAGACTACTACTTGGAGCTATATAAGTGATGGACCGGTCTACAAAGGTTTTAAACCCTTTTCACTTAGTTTAGAACTTGCTTCCTTGCATTAAAACCATAATTCTCTAGTTAGATTCTAGGTTAGTATACCTTAGACCTCTAGTTTTTTTTATAAAAATTGCATACTTGATACTTGTATAAACCTAGTAGAGCTGCTAAGACATACTTTCAAAGTATCAGAGCCAAGATAGAGACTTAGGCGTAGTCTAGACGACGCTAAAGTGTTCGATCGATATTTTAGAACCCGAAAATGGTAGTTTCTGTCCAATTTTTCAAAAGTTGACATTTTACAGATTAAAAATATTCAGAAAATTATGCAGGTAATTGTATGGAGCCCCAAGAAGTACGAGAGTCTATCTCAACCAAATGGCTGCGGAACTGCCGCATAACCCATGGTTTAGCCGCGGTTCCGCCACCAACTTGGAGAGTTTATGACTCGTATTTCTTCTGCTGCTCCATTATGTCATTTTGGACTTTCTGGGTATTTTTCAGTGTGGCTCAAGTTGTTGAGATCTCTGTGATTTGCTGGTGTTTTAAATATCGATCGAAATGTTTAATATCGTCTAGATAGTTTTAATATGTGATAGAATTTTTGTAATCCACATTGATTACTTTTATGAAAACTAGTTAGCGATTTATAAATCTAGCATTTTAGTCTCATTTGATAGATTGCCACGGAGTTTCGATTTGGATCAAAACTCTGTCGCAATCTCATATTTTACACGAACACTCTCCGGGAGACACTACTAGATAGCCATGCCCCATAACCCCGACCAAGTAACTATAGGAGAACCCCATGGCCAAAAGCATTCACTCGGGTGCTCGCGGCCGTGGTGTTCCGCCCAAGTGCACTTCGTTGACGGCATCGGGGGTGCGGCTATCCACTAAAGTTCCAGACGAGCATTCGATCATATAATCGGGAATCTTGTTGAATTACCTGACTTGTTTTTGAAAAGTATTTTCAATTCGAGACTTAAATGCAAGGTTTATAGGGTTAGGCATGAAATACGAAATATGTGATAATCCCGGTTTATGATGTCTAAAGATGATGCGGATTCTAATTATTGTAGTTTTCATTTCTTTTCTGCGACCGTAAGTGTAATATGTGGAGTATCCCCGATCTCGTTGCTATACGTCAACGACATTAGGGATGCACATATTTACTTACGTTGATGACATGTGATGTTATTGTGTTGCTGGTTGATATGCTATATTGGATCATTGTGATTGAATAGCTGGTGGTTTTTGCTTGAGATGAGAGTTTTTCAATTTTCATTCATGTAAAAAATTTGTATGTAATATTCTTTTATTGGGACATTTCCGGATTGAGGTTGTTGTCTCCATTGATGTATATTATTTACTTTTTCGCATTAGGATAGACCCAAGACTAGGAGCATAAGTAACCGGGTTCTAGAGTCCAGTGGGAGGCCATCTCGAGGAGTCGAGACCGGTCGCCTAACTCTAGAATTTGTAAGGTTACTTGCCGCTCTCATAGGGGTCTAAGTATGCGGGCTTGGCTATTCATCATGACCGTGGAATCCGTGTTTTCTATTACTGGCTTAATCTAAAACACGGACCTCCTAATATATCCTATATTTCAAATGTTTGATTCTGCTGATTCTGTGATATGATGTGATCATATAACTACGTGAGACGAATGCTACTTATATATATGATATACTATTAGACACTATATATGTTTTGCATCCGCGCTAGTCTTGACCCAGCCCTGCCGTAAGTTAAGTAACCTTATGGTGAAGACCCGGGTCTTTGTGGCAAATGCGGATGGCATATATGTGTGTTTTATTTTCGTTTCTTCTGTGATGTTTAGGAAACATAAATGATGGGAAGTCATTAATGAGTTTAATGAAAAGAAAAGAAACATAAAGATGTTGTAGAATCATTTTTTCAAAATGGTTGCTCTAGTTCTTGCTTTGTATAGCGGTATTCTATTATGAATATCCAGCACCTCATTCGATGATGAAAGAGCCTAGATCCCTTCACCGGGAATGACCTCTTTAGCAAAACTAGCATATGCTACAATCCACTCGGTTTGTTTTGAAAACTATTCGATTTTTAAAGCGGAGGTTAAATCACTCCCTTTCAAATCACTAGATTCTACGACGATATCAAATTCATTACGTTAAAGGTTTTCTTCAAAACCAGTAGTAGCCCTCGGTCATTTCAGATAAGTGCTATTTAGTATTCGTACTACGTTTGTTGACCATAGTGAAGGCATAGTGTGCGGTAACCGATTAGTGCTTATCTGCCGCATATGATGCGATTGGTTTAAGGTAGTCGTACGACCTTATTGACCATAGCCAAGGATCGTGCGGGTGGGTTTAATTCAATCACAAAATAACGGACTGAACTTGAATTGCGCTTATGATTTGTTGACTATAGCCAAGGTCATAAGTCGCTAAGGGTAAAAACAGATATCGGGAATTTCAAGTGTTGAAATTTGCAATGAGATTGCATACCTTCTATATGATAGCTGGATCCCGATACCCACTGCGAGTAAGTGATACTCCTGAGAGAGTTTTCCACTTTACAATTAGCTAATCCAGTAGGTGTCTAAGAAAGGTGTTAATGGGGTTATGCCCCTGCGGAAACGAGGTTATTTAATTAGTTCCATGCGAAAGCACGGGGAGACTCCCTAGAAGTACCAATACCTGCCTGGCTGACCGATTGGCGAACTTGTAGGGTGTAATTAATTCCGGCTAATCTTACCTTTTAGGGTTTGAAGGAAGATTTGATAAAAACAGTGGGAGCCATCCTGATTAAATAAGATAATAACTAATCTAATTTTGCAAGAGTGCATGCTAAAGTGTTTTCTTCTCTCTCTCTTCAGGTAGCGATCATGACACGCCTTAATCAAGATAATATGGATGTATTGACTGAACCCGCTTATTATACTGAGCTAGGGAACGTTGGTTCCGCTCTATTTTATGACTGTTATAAGTCTGAGCAAGGGATAGGGAATGCAAGGATTCCCAAACAGCCCGAACGAAGAAAGAACATTTTGATACATCTTCTTCGGGTGTGTTAGTTACCGAGAACTGTTTCTAAGTTTGCTCTACGTTCTGAGTATTAGATACCGCATCAGGATCTCACATTTGTAATCTGTTACATGGGTTAAAGAGAAGTAAAGAACTGGGAAATGGTGATATGTCTCTCAGAGCAGGGAATGAAGCAACTGTTGCTGCCAAAGCAGTTGGCGAATATCATCTAGTATTACCAAATGGTAATACATTGATTCTGAATGACTATAATTTCGTACCAAAAATGATGTGCAATCTAATATCCGTTTCTTTATTACATAAAGAAGGATATAATTTTGCATCAGAGGAAAATGTGCATAACATTTTCCTAAATCAAGTGTTGATTGGGTTTGGTACGTTGTGTAACGGTATATACGTTCTAAATCAAAATACAGTTCTAAATATACAGAACACACACAAAAGGAAAAGTTCAGAAATGAACGAAGTCTTCTTGTGGAATTGTAGACTTAGTCAAATCAATGCGACCCGACCAGCTAAGTTACATAAAGATGGATATTTGAATCCGTTCAAATTTGCATTTTATGAAACTTTCCAGTCATGTCTCAAAGGAAAGATGACCAAAACTCTGTTTACGGGACACGGAGAAAGAGCTACTGAACTCTTAGGACTGAAACATAGTGATGTATGCGGTCCTATGTCTACACATGCCAGGAATGGTTCCTCGTACTTGATTATATTCACCGATGATCTCTCAAGATTCGGACATGTGTTCCTGTTGAAACACAAATTTGAAGCTTTTGAGAAATTCAAGGAATATAAGTATGAAGTAGAGAACCAGATGGGTAAAAGTATTAAAATCCTTTGATCTGATCGAGAAGGAGAATACTTAAGCACGGGATTCCAAGATTATCTTAAAGAGAATGGGATTTTCTCTCAGTTTACTCCTCTGTATACACCATAGTACAATGGAGTATCGGAGCAGAGGAATCACACACTATTAGATATGGTGCGCTTTATGATGAGTATTGCTGAGTTACCTATTTCCTTTTGGGGTTATACACTTGAGACAGCTGCATACCTATTGAATAGGGTTCCGAACAAATCCGTTCCTACCACTCCATATGAGATATGGTATGGGAAGAGACTATCGTTTAAACGAGTTGAGATATGGGGTTGTCTGGCCTATGTTAAAAAACAGAATACGGACAAACTCGAAGCACGATTAGTTCTTTGCAAGTCTGTGGGATATCCAAAGGATTCATATGGATATATATTCTACCACAGTGAGGAACAAAAGGCGTTTGTTGCTCAGCATGTCACCTTTTCAGAAAAGGAATTTCTTGTGAAAGAAATTAGTGGTAATGAGGTAGGGCTAAAAGAAGTTCCAGAAAAACAAATTACAACTGATAATTTGGTAGAACCAGAGGATTCAATAGTCCCCGACGAACTTCGCCACTCCGCAGATCTAGTAGGGCTCCTCATCCACCTGAGAGATACTACGGTTTTCTCATCGACGGTGGGAGCGGGGATTGCATCATAGAAGATGATGACCCAACTAGTTTCGAGCAGGCCATCATAAGTGGATACTCTGTGAAATAGCTGGATGCTATGCGATCTGAGATGGAATCCATGTACAATAATAAAGTGTGGACTTTGGAAGTTGCTCCTGAAGGGGTAAAACCCATCGAGAGCAAGTGGATCTTTAAAAAGAAACTTGGTGTATATGGAAAGGTTGAGACCTTCAAAGCTAGATTTGTAGCAAAAGGTTTTCCCGGTGTCGATTATGATGAAACTTTTCTCCAGTGGCTATGGTTAAGTCCATTAGGATCCTACTTGCCATTGCCGCATACCATGACTATGAAATTTGGCAAATGGACGTCAAGACCGCTTTTCTAAATGGTGATTTAGAAGGGAGCGTATACATGACACAACCAGATGGCTTCGTAGACAGTGGGAGCAGCGGAAAGATATGCAAGCTACTTAAATCAATCTATAGATTAAAGCAGGTATCGTAGAGCTGGAACATCTATTTTGATGTAGCAGTCAAAGAGTTTGACTTCATCAAAGACGTAGATGAACCATGTATATATAAAAAGGTTGTAGAGAGTAAGGTTGTCTTCCTCGTATTATACATGGATGACATACTCTTGATAGGAAATGATGTTCCTATGCTGCACTAGGTCAAACTCTTCCTATCACAAAAGTTCTCCATGAAAGATCTGGGTGATGCCTCCTACATCCTGGGGATAAAGATCTATAGAGATAGATCTAAAAGGATATTGGGACTGTCCCAATCCAGGTACATAGACACCATACTGAATAGATTTAGTATGGAAGATTCTAAGTATGGTAATTTACCCGCTTATTCAAGAATCACTCTATCCAAAGAGATGTATCCCAAGACTGATTTGGAGAGGGCTCGCATGCAAATGATACCCTATGCTTCTGCAGTTGGGTCTATCATGTACATGATGTTATGCACCAGACCGGATGTAGCTTATGCACTTAGTATTGTAAATATGTGTCAATCGGATCCAGGGGAGAGGCACTGGATAGCTGTGAAGAACATTCTTAAGCACTTGAGAAGGACTAAAGAAATATTCTTGGTGTATGGTAACGGAGAACTCCAGGTGGAGTCCTTTACCGATTCGTGCTTTCAGTGTGATAAGGACGATAGCAAGTCGGTCTCGGGTTTTGTCTTCACCCTCAATGAAGGGGCGATATGTTAAAAGAGTTCTAAGCAAGATACCGTAGCAGACTCGACGATGGAGGCTGAATACATCGCTGCCAACGATACTGCCAAAGAGGCTGTCTGGATGAAGAAGTTCATTGCTGAACTTGGTGTGGTTCCATCCATTGAGGATCCAATACCCTTGTATTATGATAACAATAGAGCTGTAGCTTTGGCTAAGGAACACCAGTCCTATAAGCAATCCAGACATATTCTGAGGCGGTATCACCCGATCCTGGAGATAGTTGATCGCCGGGAGATCGAGCTCAGAAGAGTTGATACAAAAGACAACACAGCGGATCCACTCACGAAAACCCTCCCCGAGACGCAGTTTGAGAGACTTCTTGGAATGTTGGGTATGAGATACTACAACAACTGGCCTTGTTAGGAATATGTATGCCCTAGGGGACATTATTGTATGATATAGTGGATGCTTGGACATATATATAGAGGACTTTCTTGCTCGACATGATAGTATGCTATCTGGTTGCTCTTTATCTCAACATGTACACTTGTATTATTATACCGTCTCTCTGTTACATGTTGATAAAGCCCTTAGGATGTAGGCTTGAATACCATGACTATGATGCAGATCATACTAGTAGGGCTTGTGTAGTCCACAAGCACATCCTTTAACAGTTTCTAGTCGAGGGAATATCGAGACAGGGCATCGATATTCCAGAGTAGACTAGTGTGTACGTTTCTTGACCCTGTATGGGGCGATGATTGATCCCACAACCATTGGTGTTTGACATCAAAGATTGTACACATGTGCTCATTAAAGAATGGGTACACCGAACAGGACTCGCCGAGAACTCCTAGATGGTACCATACCTATCGTCAGATAGCAATTCTCTGGTGACACTTATACAGGTTAGTCTGTAGACCCAAGATCGTCATAGTGTCTTGTGTGGTTCCCACCGTGCTTTGATTTCCTCCCTACTACGGCTCAAAGGAGTCGTGCAAACAGATGGATTTTGGGTACAGTCATGAGTCACATGGAGGAAATGAGCGATAGGAGGGGTTTCGTCTCTCCCGGTATAAGAAGTTGATGTTGCGCTATGCTCGATTGGCTATAACAGCAAGTCCCTGGCCTGATGAGATTTACTGGTAAGTGTTATCAGTAATTTCTTGAACGGTTATAGGCCATACATCAGCATGACTTATCAAGTTACCGGGGTCTGATGATTCCACCCCCAGACTCGATTTGCGACATATCAGACGAAGAGACCGGACTGTATGGTAAGTGTTGCTTATAGGCTTTATGGGAGTTTGGACAAGTTTGCTTGTTGATCTTTTATTTGTTCAATACCTGAGTAGCCGTTACGTCCATCTAATACCGCTGACGGTTTGTGGGTATCTGTTGTGATCATTACCTACTGCTGGCGTATTGACGAGTCTTTAGAGTCCCACACAGAGGTTTCCTAGCTCGCGAAATGAAGTAGGGCACATATGGAAATATGTGTGGGAGCTTGATTAAATACGAGTATGTGATACCGTATTCTAATCTTGCGATATTTGATATCGGTTAGGTTATATGTGATATATCCGAATTATTGAACCAAGTGTTGATTCAATGATTTGATTTAATAATGTGATATATATATATATATATATGATATTAGTTGGTTATATATGATATAACCGGATTATTGAATCAAGTGTTGATTTAATAATTTGATATATATATATATATATATTAACTAATATAACTCACTAAAGATTTTATTCTCTTCTAATACATTTAATATATACGTGATATATATTAATATATGTATTTAAATATTGTATCATAGTAGATGATACATAGAACATGGGTGTATGAGAATCATATGAGAATGAGAAAATAATAAACATTTTTGAATTAAGAGAATTAGAGAATGAGTCATGAGTTTGAGAAACTTATAGAAGCCTTGAGAAGCTATGACCCACCTCTTGATTCTTGGCTTATTCAAAGATATTTATCTCTCTCATTCTCATCACTTTAAATGTGACTTGATACATGGTTCATTGAACCTCACTCTCACTCTCACATCCTCGCACATCCAAGTTCATCTTCTTTCTTCTCTAGGCTTTTCTTGAGTTGGAAAAAGAAAGAGAAAGAGATTTCGAAAGTGAGCAAAATTTCTACTTCATCAACCTATACTAATCTAGCCCATTAGTTTAGGTTGTTTGCTTTATTAATACTTTGATTAATGAAGAGTAAGCTTGAGTTAGAGAGACTTTAAGGTGGATCATTTTCGGCATCAAAGATTTCGTGTAAGCTCGATCCTTTCTCAAGTGGAGTCAAAGAAGAGTTCTAGGGACTACAACTTGGAGCTATAGAAGTGAAGGACCAGTCTACAAAGGTTGTAAACCCTTTTCACTTAGTTTAGAACTTGCTTCCTTACACTAAAACCTTAATTCTCTAGTTAGGTTCTAGGTTAGTATACCTTAGACCTCTATTTTTTTTTTCAAAATTGCATACTTGATGCTTGTATAAATCTAGTAGAGGTGCTAAAACATACTTTCATTGTGTCTTACACGCCAACGCTCACGTGTGTTTCACGTGCGACGCCGGTATAGGATTTTTTAATCCTAGTAAATGCTAGCGCTGGCGTTCACATGGGAA
Source organism: Agapanthus africanus (assembly GCA_030015575.1). NCBI lineage: Eukaryota > Viridiplantae > Streptophyta > Magnoliopsida > Asparagales > Amaryllidaceae > Agapanthus > Agapanthus africanus. Next base: position 369,801,209 of record CM057338.1, on the reverse strand, counting down.
ACACGTGTGGCGCTACCTGATTGATTTTTAATTAAAAAGCAAATTTTTTATGAAGGAACAAATGCCCTCCCCACCGTTGTTCTCGCGTGGCTTGCACCTGAGTGCAACAGTGCACAATTTTGAGCCATCCGATTCGTCTTGGTATTCGGGGAATCAACCGTCCCCATTACATCATATAAATGCCTTTTGCCCTTGACATGACTGTTGTTTCTTCATCTTCTTTCTGGCGCTTTCCTTTCTTTGAGAATTGAATTCTCGTTTCAGAGCTTACTGTTCACACAAGAATATTGCATTTAATAATGTCCATCTTTCTGCTCGTTTATTTATAGGTAGGTGCTTTTGATATATATTTACTACATGACTACAGGTTACAGGTTCCTAGTCCAAAATAACGCAACTCACGCAAAATCTCTACAGTTATGCCAAAATCTAAAAGATTAAAAGTGTAGCCATTTTGGACTGTTGAAAATCTGAAAATATTTTGGAACCATTTTGTAATATTAGACCTACCAAACAGAAGAACAAAACATCATGAGTAAGCAAAAGAAAAAAGACGCTCTATTTCCTCCAAAGGACCGCGGAACCGCGGTGAAAGATGGGATAAGGCGGGGGAACCGCGGCCTTCACGTGGCATCTCTCGACAGTTTCTCAGGGGTAGTTTTGGAATTGTATAGGGGCTCAGAATATGGCCTTAGGGTTTCACTCCTTTGCCTATAAATACTCCAGTTTTGAGCCAAACCAAGATTACTTTTCTTTACTTAGATTTAGTGTAGTTTAGTTTGTAGCTTTTTCTTCTTCTTCATCTATCCTCCATGAAAATTGTACTGAGAGTTTTTGAGTGGAAGATTAATGAAGATGAGGGTTTGTTATTATCTTGTATCTTTATTTAATTGCATTGTATTTTAATTTTCTAGTGCAGCTTTTATTTATTTGTTGTTAACTAGTTGTTGGTTTTCTTTTCTTGTTTTATTTTCCTTCTCATCTAAATCGTATTTTCAAGCCATGATACTCGATAGAGTCCCTTACTTAGGTGAGGGCCCAAATAGTTAGCTTGTTACCATTTGTTAAAACCGTATTTTCCTTTCTTTCTCTTCTTCCTTCTTATTTTATTTTTCTTTTAAATGTGAATAAATTCTATACTTGTTAGGGCTAAGAAAGGTTAGCCTGAGGGACGGAAAACTCCCTTGTGTTTCTCTTCGCCAAACACCTTAAAATGAACCTAGACCAAACAAACACAGCCCCCTCCCTTAAATGCGCTATAAGTGACATATAACCGCGACCTAAGTCGAAAAGTCTTTTGGGCGCACTACAACGTGACATGTAGTTGTGACTAAATTGGATACATGGTTGCGTATGTTTGTCCTAGGGTTGGAAATAAGAGTATGTAGCGGACGAACAAGGGAAACTAGGAATGAATTTAGAGTTGGAAAACTTGCTCAAACTCGCAAATCATATTCCTATGTCCTCCTAATCCCCGCTACTTCCGATTATCCCAACATCATTTCAAGAATGGTAAAAGACAAGTACAAGACTAATCCTAACTCTACTATCCAACCTTAATCCTAACAAGTTTACTTGAACATAAAATACAAACACTTAGGATAGAATTGAACATACACATATTCATTCTTTCATTGACTCGTCTAAAACAAGAACGAAAATATGAACCATCTCCCAGTGGACGACCCGTGCTCAACCGGCTAGCTATAAAGTTACACCGTCTTGATTGCGGTAAGTATGACATATAGAACGCTTGGCGTAGCGCATATAAAAAACGCAGACAATCAAATGGCGCCGCTGCCGGGGAGACGATAACGTATTTTTCTTGTCATTCGGGTTAATTTTTTGTATATACATATACATATATATATAACAATAAATAAATAAATATAATAAAACCCATCTTGTTATTTTTTATATTTTTTGTGTGCAAGTGTGCAGGCAAATCTGGAGCAAGTACAGTGATCAAATAAAGAAATAGAGCCTTTTATACTGAAGAGAAGAAAGAGGTAAGTGCATAGAGAAAATTTGAAACCCCAATCCAATAATTAAGCTATGCATCCCAAGTCAAACACTGCAAATAGTGGCAGTTCTGTGGTCTTTCTTTGGCTTCTGAGCCCAAAATTTTTTGTACCTCTTCTAATTCTCCAGAGACCCCTCTAAGCTCTACCGAATTGTATTTTCTGCAAATTTCTTTGTACAAATTGCACTGCCGCCAAATAAATTTTTTGTTGTTTTAGATTTTTTTTGTTTAACACTTTGCATATAAATAATACGGACATTAATGTTCTATAACATCAATTAAGATTTGGTGGGCATTTCATCACCCTTCCTAAGACCCCACGAATCACAAAAAAACATACGTATTACCTTGAATTAATAAAAAATATCAAGATCAAACCTATAAGGACTTGGCGCGCTCATTTAGGACAAGTGAAGGTTGCGGGGAATTGGTCGATTATCTAAACTTGACTTTATGGTGCATAAACTAGACAATTGAGGAGGTAATTTTAAAAGGCCTGTCTCACAGTGATTCGTGAGCGGAACCTTCCTTACCTCGCTTGTGCTTACTTGGCCACAATTGGCAGTGAAAAGGCGATTCGAGGGTTATCCTGCAACTTGTCGTTTGGAAGTCTAGGAGCGGTCTAGTTGGACTTTGAAGACTCTAGCTCTAGGTGTTGTTTGTGCATATTATGATTGCGCTAATGCTTGTATAAAGTTTAGTCCCTTAATTCCGTATTTTTCAAAAACCAAAACAAACAATTTTAAAAATCTAAAAACTCCAAAAAAATAAAATATATATAAAAATTCACCCACCTTCCACCCTCCCTACCTTTCACTCTTTTCCTATCATGGGTATTCCAAAACGACTAACTCTTCCTGAACTTTGGTACCCACAACCAGACATTTCTTCATACGGTATTGCTTTGGTCGAACTTCAAACGATCCATCCATGCCTAAAATTTCTTTGAAAGATCGGATAGACGCGTCTAGGACCAATAATTGGACACCGCAATCGACTTTGTATAAACTATTTCAACCCCTCCTGCCTTCTTATGTTAATACCCCTTTTGAGAGTTATGTTGCGACTCCGAAACCCATGTTCATTGCTGACAGAGTTGAACAATCCCATAGCCGATCTTTCACTCCTTTCACCACTCCAAATTCATTAGGATAATAATTCCAATCACCTTCTTATCAAAATGTTGATCCTAATCCTGTCCAATTTTCACATCCTACCTGGAGAGAGAGAGAAGAAAACACTCAGCGTGCGCTCTTGCAAGATTAGATTGGTTATATATTTTATCTAATCAGGATGGCTCCCACTGTTTTTATCAAACCCTCCTTCAAACCCTAAAAGGAAAGACTAGCCGGAATTAATTACACTCTACAAGTTCGCCAATTTTTCAGCCAGGCCAGCGTCGGTACTTTGAGGGAGGTTCCCCGTGCTTTCGCACGGACCTAATTACAGTAAACCTCGTTTTCCCAGAGGCGTAACCCCGTTGACACCTCTCTAGACACCTACTTGATCGGCTAATTGCAAAGTGCAAAACTCTCCCAGGAGTAACAATTATTCGCAGTGGGTATCGGGATCCAACTATCATATAGAAGGTATGCAATCTCATTGCAAATTTCAACACTTGAAACTCCCGATAAAGGTTTTTACCCCTAGCACTTATGACCTTAACTATGGTCAACAAATCATAAGCACTAGTCAAGTTCTACCCGTCATTTCGTAATTAATTAGACCCACCCACATGACTCTTAACTAAGGTCAACAAAGTCACGCGACTGTCCTAACTAATCGCATCATATGCGGTGTAGGAAGACATCACTTAGCAACCGTACACTGTGCCTTAACTAAGGTCAACAAATACAACACGAATACTAAGTACTCTACATCCTAAAATGACGGAAGGTTGCGGATGGTTTTTATGAAAACCTTTAACGCTTTGAACTTGATCTCGTTGCGGAATCAAATGGTTTTTAAATGGAATGTTTTTGAGGCTTTTCTAGTTTTGCTAAAGGGGTCACTCCCGGTGAAGGGATCGTCGGCCCTTTCCTCGTCGAATGAGGTGCGGGATATATCATATATATCACTGTGCAAAGCAGAAACTATAGAAGCTATCAAAAGACAAACCGAGTGTGTAGCATCTGCCAGTTATTGCTAAAGGAGTCACTCCCGGTGAAGGGATCTCGGTCCTTTCCTCATCGAATAAGGTGCAGGATGTTCTACAAGGAACACCGCGATGCAAAGCAAGAACTGTAGCTACCTGTTTTTATTTTGAAATTCGATTCCACAACATCAATTAGGTTTATTTTCTTTCATTAATCTCATTAATGAATATCCCATCATTTAAGTCTACCTAAACATCACAGATAAATATAACGTACGCTTATGCCATCCGCATTTGCCTCGATGTCCCGTCTGCACCGTTAGGTTAAGTAACTAACGCCAGAGCGAGGCAGGGCTAGCGCGGGTGTAAAACCTAAGCAACGTCTATATAATATATCATATATACTATATATAATATCTATCTGAAAAAATCACATGATCACATCACAGATAACGCAGCAGAAAATATCATATGAAATATTGGATATACTAGGACGTCCGTGTCTTTAATACGAGCCAGTATAAAACACGGATTCTACGGTCGTGATGAATAGCCAATCCCACACCCCTAGACCCCTACGAGAGCGGCAAGCAACCCTACCAATTCTAGGGTTAGGAGACCCGGACTCGACTCCTCGAGATGGTCTCCCACTGGACCCTAGAACCCGGTTACTTGTGCTCCCCTCCTTGGGTCTATCCTAATGAGGAAAAGTAAATAATATACAAATGGTGACATCATCCGCAACCTGGAAGTGCCCCAATGAAAGAATATTACATACAAGTTTTTTACATGAATGAAAATGAAAAACACTCGTCTCACATAAAAAAAACCCCGGCTATTCAAACACGACGATCCAATATAACATATCCAGCAACACATAACATCACATGTCATCAACGTAAGTAAACATGCGTATCCCAATTGTCCTTGACATATAGCAACGAAACCGGCGATATCACATATTACACTTACGGTCACAGAAAAGAAAGTGTAAAACTACAACAGTTGGAATCCACAAACTTTTTAGACATCGCATGCCTAACCAAATGAATTCCTTAGACATCGCATGCCTAATAGTTATAAAACCCGCATTTTAGTCTCATTATCGAAAACTCTTTTCAATATCAAATCGGGCAATTCAACAAGATTCCCGACATCCTGAACGAATGCTCGTCGCAAACTTTAGTAGACGGTCGCACCCCCGATACCGTCGACGAAGTGCACTAAGGCGGAACACCGCTACCGCGAGCACCCGAACGGATGCTTTCGGCGACGGGGTTCTCCTACAGTCACTTGGTCGGGGCTATGGGGTGAGGCTGTCTATTAAGTTTACCCGGCGAGTATCCGCGTACGCTACGTGATTGCGACGGACTTTTGATCACATCAAAATTCCGTGGCAACCGATCAAGTGAGACTAAACCGCTAGATTTATAACATTCATTCAGTTATCTCATAACTACTTGTGAATTCCAATTATTGTATCACATTCCGGATAAGATAGAAAATGTTAAACTTTCCGATCGAACAATCGAACACCCAAGTTTTCCCGAAACAGCTCAACACATGAAATAAGTTCAAATACATTCACTTCATGCCTCAGTACCAACGGTCCAGCCGTAGAAGGGTCAAGCCAACGCCTCACATGTGGCACGCCGTACTGCCCCTAACCCTAAGGTTCAAAGGGCAGTTCAAGACGGTCACATAATCGAGTTAAGCTTTGTTGTCTTCTAGAGGGACCATCGCGTTACTTGCACTACTTGGAACATCATTAAGCTACGGAAAAATCCAACAATTGGAAATTTTCCGGCAGGGGAAAAAGTGGGTATTTATATCCGGTCGAACTTTTTAACATATTCTAAAATTACCCGGAAAAACACATAGACAAAGTTTGATAATCCGATCGAATTTATGAACTCCCAATACAACCCAGAAAACTCAACTCTTGGGTGATATTTAAAAATTCTCAGAAAATACAGCACCAAAATATAGGAATTACTGTGCAAACATTAATGGACGATGCGACCGTACGGCCGCGGAACCGCCGCAGAAGACAGGCTTCTGCCGCGGTTCCGCGGCGGTTTAGATGATTCAGGATCTCTTTTTGCACTATAATTATTATAACTTCCTGCTGAATTTTTTAAGAATTTTTAATCTGGAAAAAACCCAGTTTTGAAAAAATGTACAGAGAGGGGTCATGGATTAGGGTTTCGGGTTCGATCGGGTTTCTAATTCCGTCTACGCATCGCCTAAGGCTCGAGTTACGCTCTGATACCACTGTAGGGTTCCTAGGCACACTAATGAATTCTCACAACAGATCAAACATGCCCAATTCAAATTTTTTCATGTGCCTACAAACCCTAATACAGATCGTTAACTAGATGATAAGGCGATGCAAGCAAGTAAACAACTTTATTGCTAAAGGAAAGTGACTACAACCTTTGTAGATCCGGTCCTCCACTTCCTAGGCTCCGTGATGACGTCCCTCCGCTGTACCTATCGGAATCTGGACTCTGGCGAAGGTTTCGTCGGAGAAATGATCGGGCTAGGTCGTCGACTTCGATGCCGAAGATGATCTACGTTGAGGCAACTCAAGATCAAGCTCCAACTTCACCAAGTCATGAAACTTGTGAAGAAAACACCCTATACTACTTGGCAAGTGGTAGAGGATGAAGAAATAGGAAGTGGGTTCACTTTAGAATTGGATTTCTCACTCTTTTTCTCATGTTGCCTTTGATGGTAGCAAGCTTTCTTCTTGTTGAAGAAGAAAAAGAAGAAGAAAAAGAATATGATAAGTATTTTTGAAAATAGAAAATAAAATGATACTTATCATATTTGCAACCATGGTTTAGTGTAGAGAATTAACTAGGGTTTAGTTGAATGGTTAGGGTTAGGAGATGAAGACAAAAATGGTCACTTAGTCAAAGATGCATGAAGCATCAAGAAGCTTCTTGTATGAAAGCAACCATTTTGTTTTCCTTTTTATTTTAACCAAAATAAATAGATAAATAAATAAGTGAAATGAAACCTTAACCATTCACTAAACATGGTTTAAGTCTTACACAAACCCAAGTTTGCATGTATCATCAAACATGATACAAACAAGTGCACAAAAATATATCACATATACAACTTGTGCATTTCAAGTGAGAAAATCAATCTTGAGTGAACCAATACTAGTTAATGTAAAGTAATATATCAAATATATATAATTATACATTAAATCATTAAATCAACACTTGATTCAATGATCCGGTCATGTCGCATATAACCGACTAGTATCCAATGTATCGACTTATCGAATCAATCTTCGATTCGATAACTAGGTTATATCGCATACAACCAATCGATACATTCATCGCGAGAATAGAATACGGTATCACATACACGCATTATTCTCGGTCCCGCACATATCTCATATGCGCTCTTATTTCGTTTCGCTTGAGCCAGGAAACCTCTGTGTAGGACTCTAAAGACTCGTCAATACGCCGGCAGCAGGTGATGATCATATCAAACACCCACAAGTTGCAAGCGGTCTGCTAAACGTAACGACCACCCGGGTATTGAGCGATCAGAAGATCGACGAGCAAGCCCGCTCACACTCCTGTGAATCCAACCAGTAACACTTACCGTACAGTCCGGTCTGTTCGTCTGATATGTCGCATATCTCGCCTAGGGGTGGTAAACGTCAGACCCCAATAGCTTGATAAGTTATGCTGACGTGAGGTCCATAACATGTGTGAAACTACTGATAATACTTACCAGTAGATCACTGCAACCCTGGCTAGGGATTTCCAGTTATGGCCAGTCGAGCATAGCGCAACATCAACCCCCAATACCGGGAGAGACGAATCCCCCCTATCGCTCATTGCCTCCATGTGAATCGGGACTGTACCCAAAAACCACCTGTTTGTACGACTCAGTAGAGCCGTGGTAGGGTGGAAATCAAAGCACAGTGGGAGACACACAAGACTCTATGACGATCTTGGGTCAACAGACTAAGCTGTACCAGTGTCACCAGAGAACTGCCATTTACCATCTGGGAGTTCTCGGCGAGTCCGTTCAGTGTACCCAGTCTCCACTGAGCACCCGCATACCATCTCTGATGTCAAACACTAATGGATATGGGATCATCTATCGCCCATCACATGGGTCGAGAAGATATACGCTAGTCTACTCTGGAATATCGATGCCCCGTCTCGATATTCCCACGACTAGGAATATTGAAGGATGTACTCATGGACTACCCAGGCCCCACTAGTATGATCTACATCATAGTCCTGGAAGTCGAGTACACATCCTAAGGGCTTTATCAACATGTAACAGAGAGACAGAAAGTATACATGTTAAGATAAAGAGCAACCAGATAGCGTACTATCATGTCGAGCAAGAAAGTCCTACCTATATATGTCCCAGCATCCACTACAATATACATCCAATATACAGTAATGGCCTCTAGGGCATACATATAACTAACAATCTCCCACTTGCACTAGGGCCATCTGTAGCAGTGGTTACAGTATCTAATACTCAACCATCCCATATGAGTCTCTCTCTCTGGGAAAAAGCCTTTGTGAGTGGATCCGCTGTGTTGTCCTCTAAGTCTACTCTCCTAACCTCGATCACCCTGGAGATCAACTATCTCCATGATCAGGTGATGCTGCCTCAGAATATGTCTGGGTCACTGATGGGACCAGGGTTCCTGGGCTATAGCCACACTTCTATTGTCACACAATGGTAGGAACCTAGTTCATCTCATGAACCAATATACACCCAAACTGCCTCTTTGGTAGTATCTTTAATAGCGATGTTACCAGCCTTTATCGTCTAGTCTGCCACGGTATCTAGCTTGGAACTCTTCCAACATACCGTCCCTCCACTGAGGGTAAAGACAATGCCTGTGACTGACATTCAGTCGTCCTTGTCACCCTGGAACACTTCCAGTGATTCTCCCCAGGATCGATTGATACCATCTCACTACATCTAGTGAGAATCCTAACATCCATTTAGATCTATCTCATAGATCCAAAACCCAGGATTTAGTAGGTATCACTTTGATCCTATATGGAGAATCATTGTGATAAGCGGAGATTGATCGAGCGTAGCACAGGAAACTCCTTCCCTATCAAGAGTATGTCATCTACGTACTCTACGAGGATCACTACCATACTCCTTACTACCCTCTTTGTATATACAAGGTCCATCTACCATTTTGATGAAGTCAAACACTTTGACTATCACATCAAAACAGACGTTCCAACTCCGCGATGCCTGCTTTATCACATAAAACATCTTGCACGCGTTTCCGCTGCTCCCACTGTCTACGAAGCCCTCTGACTGTGTACTTACAGACTTTCTTTCCTGAAACATCATTTTAGAAAAGCAGTCATGACACCCAACCGCCAGATATTGTATTCATGGTATGTAGCCGTGGCAAGTAGGATCCGGATGGACTTAAGCATAGCCACTGGAAAAGGTATCATCATTATCCACGCCTGGTCGATGACGAAAACCTTTAACAAGTCTAGTTTTGAAAGTCTCAACTTTTCCATCTACACCAAGTAATCTTCTCAAGATATACTTGCCCCTGATGGGGATTTAACCCTTCAGATATAGTAGCCAAAGTCCATACTTTGTTGGTGTAGATGGATTCCATCTCAGATCGCTAAGCATCCAGCCATTCTTACAAAGTCCCTACACTCGATGGCCTGCTCGAAACTAGTTGGGTCATCATCTCATGATGCATTCCTCGCTCCCACTGTCATTGAGAAACTGAAGTATCTCTCAAGCGGATGAGGAACCCTGCTAGTTTGGCGGAGAGGCTGAGGTTCGTCGGGGACTATTGAATCCTTTGGTTATGTCAAATCATCAGCTGCAGTTTTGTATAGCCGGAACCTTTCCAGTTCTACAGAACTGACCTCGCCTCGATCTTGTCCGGATTTTGCTTTAGACATAGGCCGGACAATCCTAAATCTTAACTTACTTAAGAGATAGACTCTTCCCATACCATATCTTATATGGAGTGGTAGGCAGTGATCTGATTCGAACCTAATTCAATAGGTATGCAGCTTCTCAAGTGCACAACCCCAAAAGGAAATATGTAACTCAGTAGTACTCATCATAGAGTACACCATATCTAATACGGTGCGATTGCTCCGCCCTGATACACCGTTGTGCTGTGGTGTATTCAGAGGAGTAATACTGAGAAAGAATCTCATTTTCTTTTAGAATAGTCCAAGAATTCCATGCACAAGTATTCTCCTCCCTGATCTTATCATAGGACATAATACTTATACCCGTATTTTGGTTCTCTACTTCTAACTTATATTCTGTGAATATCTTAAAAGGTTCGGACTTATGTTTCAACAAGAACATATGACTGAATCTTGAGAGATCATCAGAGAATGTAGTGAAGTACAAAGAACCGGTCCTGGCATGTATAGACAGGGGACCTTACATACATCATCATGTATCAGTCCCACGAGTTTACTAACTCTTTCTCTGTTTCCAGTAAACGGAGCTATGGTCATCTAATCTTTGTGACATGACTGGCAAGTTTCACAAGATGTAAATTCAAACTGATTTAAATATGCATCTTAGATGTAACTTTAGCCAGTCGGGTCGCATTGATATGACCTAGTCTATAATGCCTCAAGTAGGATTCGTCCATTTCTGAACTCTTCCTCTTGTGTGTGTTCTGTATACTAGGAACTGTAGTTTGATTTAGAACATCAATGCTTTTAGATAACGTACCTGAACCGATCAACTTTTGATATAGAAAATGTTTAAAACATTATCCAACAATACAAAATTTTACCATTACTTTACTTATAAAGAGACTGATATGATTTTGTATATCAGGTTCGGTATCTAATAGCATTTGTTCAGAATCAATGTATTTGTAATACAGGGTGACAGTGACCAACAGACCTGGCTGCAACACTTGCACCGTTTTCTGTCTTATGAAACTTATCACCCGTTCTCAGTTTTCTACCTTTCTGTAGCCCTATGTAACAAATTACATATCTGGGATCCTGATCCGGTATCAAATACCCAGGATGCAGAGGATACTGAGAAACAGTTCTTTGTAATGAACACACCCGAAAGAGATGCATCATATGCACTTTATTCGTTTGGGCGGTATAGGAATTATGGTATTCCCCTATTTCTTGCTCTGCCTTATAACAATTATAAGTTGGAGCGGGACCAACGTTCCCCAGCTCAGTAAAAGAAGCGGGTTCGGTCAATACATCCATATTATTATCTTGATTAAGGCGTGATATGGTCGCTACCTGGAGAGAGAGAGAAGAAAACACTCAGCGTGCGCTCTTGCAAGATTAGATTGGTTATATATTTTATCTAATCAGGATGGCTCCCACTGTTTTTATCAAACCCTCCTTCAAACCCTAAAAGGAAAGATTAGCCGGGATTAATTACACTCTACAAGTTCGCCAATTTTTCAGCCAGGCCAGCGTCGGTACTTTGAGGGAGGTTCCCCGTGCTTTCGCATGGACCTAATTACAGTAAACCTCATTTTCCCAGAGGCGTAACCCCGTTGACACCTTTCTAGACACCTACTTGATCGGCTAATTGCAAAGTGCAAAACTCTCCCAGGAGTAACAATTATTCGCAGTGGGTATCGGGATCCAACTATCATATAGAAGGTATGCAATCTCATTGCAAATTTCAACACTTGAAACTCCCGATAAAGGTTTTTACCCCTAACACTTATGACCTTAACTATGGTCAACAAATCATAAGCACTAGTCAAGTTCTACCCGTCATTTCGTGATTAATTAGACCCACCCACATGACCCTTAACTAAGGTCAACAAAGTCACGCGACTGTCCTAACTAATCGCATCATATGCGGTGTAGGAAGACATCACTTAGCTACCATACACTGTGCCTTAACTAAGGTCAACAAACACAGCACGAATACTAAGTACTCTACATCCTAAAATGACGGAGGGTTGCAGATGGTTTTTATGAAAACCTTTAACGCTTTGAACTTGATCTCGTTGTGGAATCAAATGGTTTTTAAATGTAATGTTTTTGAGGCTTTTCTAATTTTGCTAAAGGGGTCACTCCCGGTGAAGGGATCGTCGGCCCTTTCCTCGTCGAATGAGGTGCGGGATATATCATATATATCACTGTGCAAAGCAGAAACTATAGAAGCTATCAAAAGACAAACCGAGTGTGTAGCATCTGCCAGTTATTGCTAAAGGAGTCACTCCCGGTGAAGGGATCTCGGTCCTTTTCTCATCGAATAAGGTGCAGGATGTTCTACAAGGAACACCGCGATGCAAAGCAAGAACTGTAGCTACCTGTTTTTATTTTGAAATTCGATTCCACAACATCAATTAGGTTTATTTTCTTTCATTAATCTCATTAATGAATATCCCATCATTTAAGTCTACCTAAACATCACAGATAAATATAACGTACGCTTATGCCATCCGCATTCGCCTCGATGTCCCGTCTGCACCGTTAGGTTAGGTAACTAACGCCAGAGCGAGGCAGGGCTAGCGCGGGTGTAAAACCTAAGCAACGTCTATATAATATATCATATATACTATATATAATATCTATCTGAAAAAATCACATGATCACATCACAGATAACGCAGCAGAAAATATCATATAAAATATTGGATATACTAGGACGTCCGTGTCTTTAATACGAGCCAGTATAAAACACGGATTCCACGGTCGTGATGAATAGCCAATCCCACACCCCTAGACCCCTACGAGAGCGGCAAGCAACCCTACCAATTCTAGGGTTAGGAGACCCGGACTTGACTCCTCGAGATGGTCTCCCACTGGACCCTAGAACCCGGTTACTTATGCTCCCTTCCTTGGGTCTATTCTAATGCGGAAAAGTAAATAATATACAAATGGTGACATCATCCGCAACCTGGAAGTTCCCCAATGAAAGAATATTACATACAAGTTTTTTACATGAATGAAAATGAAAAACACTCGTCTCACATAAAAAACCCCGGCTATTCAAACACGACGATCCAATATAATATATCCAGCAACACATAACATCACATGTCATCAACGTAAGTAAACATGCGTATCCCAATTGTCGTTGACATATAGCAACGAAACCGGCGATATCACATATTACACTTACGGTCACAGAAAAGAAAGTGTAAAACTACAACAGTTGGAATCCACAAACTCTTTAGACATCGCATGCCTAACCAAATGAATTCCTTAGACATCGCATGCCTAACAGTTATAAAACCCGCATTTTAGTCTCATTATCGAAAACTCTTTTCAATATCAAGTCGGGCAATTCAACAAGATTCCCGACATCCTGAACGAATGCTCGTCGCAAAATTTAGTAGAAGGTCGCACCCCCGATACCGTCGACGAAGTGCACTAAGGCGGAACACCGCTACCGCGAACACCCGAACGGATGCTTTCGGCGACGGGGTTCTCCTACAGTCACTTGGTCGGGGCTATGGGGTGAGGCTGTCTATTAAGTTTACCCGGCGAGTATCCGCGTACGCTACGTGATTGCGACGTACTTTTGATCACATCAAAATTCCGTGGCAACCGATCAAGTGAGACTAAACCGCTAGATTTATAACATTCATTCAGTTATCTCATAACTACTTGTGAATTCCAATTATTGTATCACATTCCGAATAAGATAGAAAATGTTAAACTTTCCGATCGAACAATCGAACACTTAAGTTTTCCCAAAACAGCTCAACACATGAAATAAGTTCAAAGACATTCACTTCATGCCTCAGTACCAACGGTCCAGCCGTAGAAGGGTCAAGCCAACGCCTCACATGTGGCACGCCGTACTGCCCCAAATCCTAAGATTCAAAGGGCAGTTCAAGACGGTCACATAATCGAGTTAAGATTTGTTGTCTTCTAGAGGGACCATCGCGTTACTTGCATTACTTGGAACGTCATTAAACTACGGAAAAATCCAACAATTGGAAATTTCCCGGCAGGGGAAAAAGTGGGTATTTATATCCGGTCGAACTTTTTAACATATTCTAAAATTACCCGGAAAAACACATAGATAAAGTTTGATAATCCGATCGAATTTACGAACTCCCAATACAACCCAGAAAACTCAACTCTTGAGTGATATTTAAAAATTCCCAGAAAATACAGCACCAAAATATAGGAATTACTGTGCAAACATTAATGGACGATGCGACCGTATGGCCGCGGAACCGCCGCAGAAGCGAGGCTTCTGCCGCGGTTCCGCGGCGGTTTAGATGATTCAGGATCTCGTTTTGCACTATAATTCTTATAACTTCCTGCTGAATTTTTTAAGAATTTTTAATCTGGAAAAAACCCAGTTTTGAAAAAATGTACAGAGAGGGGTCATGGATTAGGGTTTCGGGTTCGATCGGGTTTCTAACTCCGTCTACGCATCGCCTAAGGCTCTAACTAGGCTCTGATACCACTGTAGGGTTCCTAGGCACACTAATGAGATCTCACAACAGATCAAACATGCCCAATTCAAATTTTTTCATGTGCCTACAAACCCTAATACGGATCGTTAACTAGATGATAAGGCGATGCAAGCAAGTAAACAACTTTATTGCTAAAGGAAAGTGACTACAACCTTTGTAGATCTGGTCCTCCACTTCCTAGGCTCTGTGATGACGTCCCTCCGCTGTACCTATCGGAATCCGGACTCTGGCGAAGGTTTCGTCGGAGAAATGATCGGGCTAGGTCGTCGACTTCGATGCCGAAGATGATCTACGTCGAGGCAACTCAAGATCAAGCTCCAACTTCACCAAGTCATGAAACTTGTGAAGAAAACACCCTATACTACTTGGCAAGTGGTATAGGATGAAGAAATAAGATGTGGGTTCACTTTAGAATTGGATTTCTCACTCTTTTTCTCATGTTGCCATTGATGGTAGCAAGCTTTCTTCTTGTTGAAGAAGAAGAAGAAGAAGAAATAGAATATGATAAGTATTTTTGAAAATAAAAAATAAAATGATACTTATCATATTTGCAACCATGGTTTAGTGTAGAGAATTAACTAGGGTTTAGTTGAATGGTTAGGGTTAGGAGATGAAGACAAAAATTGTCACTTAGTCAAATATGCATGAAGCATCAAGAAGCTTCTTTTATGAAAGCAACCATTTTGTTTTCCTTTTTCTTTTAACCAAAATAAATAGATAAATAAATAAGTGAAATGAAACCTTAACCATTCACTAAACATGGTTTAAGTCTTACACAAACCCAAGTTTGCATGTATCATCAAATATGATATAAACAAGTGCACAAAAATATATCACATATACAACTTGTGCATTTCAAGTGAGAAAATCAATCTTGAGTGAACCGATACTAGTTAATGTAAAGTAATATATCAAATATATATAATTATACATTAAATCATTAAATCAACACTTGATTCAATGATCCGGTTATGTCGCATATAACCGACTAGTATCCAATGTATCGACTTATCGAATCAATCTTCGATTCGATAACTAGGTTATATCGCATACAACCAATCGATACATTCATCGCGAGAATAGAATACGGTATCACATACACGCATTATTCTCAGTCCCGCACATATCTCATATGCGCTCCTATTTCATTTCGCTTAAGCCAGGAAACCTCTGTGTTGGACTCTAAAGACTCGTCAATACGCCGGCAGTAGGTGATGATCATATCAAACATCCACAAGCCGCAAGCGGTCTGCTAAACGTAACGGCCACCCGGGAATTGAGCGATCAGAAGATCGACGAGCAAGCCCGCTCACACTCCTGTGAATCCAACCAGTAACACTTCCCGTACAGTCCGGTCTGTTCGTCTGATATGTCGCATATCTCGCCTAGGGGTGGTAAACGTCAGACCACAATAGCTTGATAAGTCATGCTGACGTGAGGTCCATAACATGTGTGAAACTACTGATAACACTTACCAGTAGATCACTGCAACCCTGGCCAGGGATTTCCAGTTATGGCCAGTCGAGCATAGCGCAACATCAACCCCCAATACCGAGAGAGACGAATCCCCTCCTATCGCTCATTGCCTCTATATGAATTGGGACTGTACCCAAAAACCACCTGTTTGCACGGCTCAGTAGAGCCGTGGTAGGGTGGAAATCAAAGCACAGTGGGAGACACACAAGACTCTATGACGATCTCGGGTCAACAGACTAAGCTGTACCAGTGTCCCAAGAGAACTGCCATCTGACGTGAGGTATAGTACCATCTGGGAGTTCTCGGCGAGTCCGTTCAGTGTACCCAGTCTCCACTGGTCACCCGCATATCATCTCTGATGTCAAACACCAATAGATATGGGATCATCCATCGCCCATCACATGGGTCGAGAAGATATACGCTAGTCTACTCTAGAATATCGATGCCCCGTCTCGATATTCCCACGACTAGAAACATTGAAGGATGTACTCATGGACTACCCAGGCCCCACTAGTATGATCTACATCATAGTCCTGGAAGTCGAGTACACATCCTAAGGGCTTTATCAACATGTAACAGAGAGACAGAAAGTATACACGTTAAGATAAAGAGCAACCGGATAGCGTACTATCATGTCGAGCAAGAAAGTCCTACCTATATATGTCCCAGCATCCACTACAATATATATCCAATGTACAGTAATGGCCTCTAGGGCATACATATAACTAACAACCTACCCATTTCAAATTGAATTCCATAACTTCAGTTTCGAAATTCTATCGAGTGCCCCAAATGATTCACCAATTGAAGATAGAACGTTTGATGAGTTGTGCGTCTATATAGTGTTTGATTTACCCGATTGTGAAGGGTCCATTTCAAGTGAAACCACACCCAATCCCTTTGATCTCTATACCTCCACTCTAGAGCCACAATTGATTGAAAACCATGCTTTTGATGAGGTGTCTGAGAAATTTAACTTTCACTTGATTGAGGATATCGACGCTGGGAATATTTTGGATGATGCACCCATAATTTTGGATGGGTTTTTCTTACCAATTAATCATGTCCTTTCACTTCCGTGTGGGCATCATCCCGAACCATTAACTATTTTTCCTGAACCCCATATGCGTCTGGATATTGTTGATGATGAATGCATGGATGAGCTGAATTTTGAGGAGAATTTTGAGGATATTATTGAGGATGGACCAGTTTTACTAGATGAGTCAGATTTTCCAATTCATCATGTCCCTTCCATTGACTGTGACCATTCTCCCGAACGTTTAACCGATACCATTCCTCGATCACTTCCTTCCATCCTTTCCATCGTTTCGACTTCACCAGACGCCGTATCACCTTCATTT
Source organism: Agapanthus africanus (assembly GCA_030015575.1). NCBI lineage: Eukaryota > Viridiplantae > Streptophyta > Magnoliopsida > Asparagales > Amaryllidaceae > Agapanthus > Agapanthus africanus. Next base: position 369,783,805 of record CM057338.1, on the reverse strand, counting down.
CTTATATCTGGTTTACCAAATTCGGTCGGCCCATGTTTTCTTACGAATCTTCAGAGGTTTGACCCCATTTCTTAACGTGTTGATAGATTAGTACAATCCATTTTTACACTCCGATCATTACAAATTGTACTGATTTATTCAATCCACTTCCACCCTCAAGTTCGTATTTTTTTTCTTTCTCCCCTCCGCCATTCGTCTCCTCCACCGAGACTATATCCGCTTCCATCCCTACACGGTCTCGCATATTCTTCATTTCTTTCTTATACGCATTCTTTGACCAACCCGGGAATTATCACGATAAAAATTTTGAATGGTTAGTGTTAACTTTTGTCCTGTGTAAGGCCTTATATAGATTGATGACGTTCATCCTCCCTAACTCTGAACTTCACCGCTTAAACAGTGGAAACACTATTTCACTTAAGTTTTGGGGGACCCTTTTTGTGTATAAATTTTTTTGGTTTGCTTTTTCTTTTATAAAAACAAAAAAAAAAACAGGACAACACCGACAGATTTTGACCCCTCAACAATTTTGACCCTCTTGGTGTAGCATGACAGTGAGGACACTGTCAAGTTTAAGTTTGGGGTGTGCTCGGTAAGCTTTCTACCTTTGCATTTATGTGTATATTTTGCATTTGCATACTTATTTTAAAAACCCACAAAAATTATTTTTTTTTCCAAAAATATAAAAACTTTGTCGTCAAGTTAGCTAATAGGGTAACTTAGATTTTTGTTCCGAAAATTTGGTTTGATAGGTTAGAAATAACTAAATTCTAGATTTAGGAATTGAAAAGCCTAAAAATAACCCTCTTTTAGTTTAACCTTGGTAAATATACGTCCTTACAGTTATTTTAGAAGTAAGTAATCTTGAGTTCAGTTCTTGAGTTAAATCGAGATGAAGGGAAAGTATTGAAAGTTTTATTGAAGGATAAGTCTGAAAAATAGTTCCTATTCTTGAGTCCAAATTCAGAAAGTATATACCCTACAAATCGCACTTGCATGCCCCTTGAAACTTAGGATAGTAGAGAAATACTCTTTCCTGAAAACCTAGTATGAAAGAAAAAACGGTATTTAAAGCTAACCACCAAAAGAGGATCATTGAAAAATATATCCGGTCTTGAATTACAAGACCCGAAAACCGCTATTTATGCTTTAATAAGCTCACGCATTCAGTAATCGGCTGATTAGTTCCTCATAAAGAAGTAATAGTCGCATGAAAGATGTGTGAGCAAATCCGTCTATCATTAATGAAAGAAATAGTATTAGGTATTAGGGCAAAGGTACTATAGCTTGAATTGAATTCTTGAGTATAGGGGTGAAATTTACACAAACGTAGGGGTATACAATCGATATTTAGAGGAAAGATAGGAATGGAGAATAAGTTTTATGTTTTCCGTAAAGAAGATATAAATTTCGGATTTGAGGCTATGTTTTAGAAGGGAAACTCAAGAGAAACTGAGATCTTTTTAAAACTGTCAAAACATATAGGATCTTAGGTTTAATAAACATGAGGTATGAAAAATAAGGGATGGATATTTTTAACTTAGGATGATAGAGTTTCTAACTTAGATGTTAAACCGTAAGATTAGAATCAAGGTTAACTTATGAAACTAGCTTACGGGATTTTGTGGGTAGTATCTGCTGAAAACCCTCAGGAGACAACACTCCTCCTACTAGGGACACCTAGAGGTTTAACGGCTTGTTGCACATGCTAAGTGCAACCGTGATGCCTACGAAAGTGAGCTTAGGACTTTTTGAGAATAAATGGTTTTGCTCTGGATGAGCAAAAGATATGTTTGGGGATATTTGTTCACACCAGAATATTGCATTTAATACTGCCCATCCTTTTGCTCGTTTATTTATAGGTGAGTGCTTTTAATCCGTGTTTGCTACATGATTACAGCTTATAGGTTCCTAGTCCAAAATAACGCAAATCACGCAAAATCTCCACAGTTATGCCAAAATCCAGAACATCTGCCAAAAATAGATAAAATCCAGGTTCCGGTCATTTACACCCGTCCAGTGCCGCTTACCAGTTCAAGATACAAGATGAAAAACAGTGGTCATTCGTGTCTCGGACAAGCACAGAGCACGAAAGGGGCAACACAAAGATCAAGAGGTGCATGGAGCTCGAGGGAGATCAATGTCAAAAAGATTAAAAGTGTAGCCATTTTGGACTGTTGAAAATATGAAAATATTTTAGAACCATTTTGCAATGTTAGACCTACCAAACAGAAGAACAAAGTATCATGAGTAAGCATAAGAAAAACGAGGCTCTATTTCCTCTAAAAGACCGTGGAACCGCGGTCTTTTAGATGGGTGAGGGCGGCGGAACCGCGGCCTCCACGTGGCATCTCTCGACAGATTTTCAGAGGTAGTTTTGGAATTGTATAGGGGCTCAGAATATGGCCCTAGGGTTTCACTCCTCTGCCTATAAATACTCCATTTTTGAGCCAAACCAAGAATGGTTTTCTTTACTTAGATTTAGTGTAATTTAGTTTATAGCTTCTTCTTCTTCTTCATCAATTGTAGTGAGTGATTTTGAATGGAAAATTAATGAAGATGAGGGTTTTTTAATTATTTTGTATTTTTATTTAATTGCATTGTATTTTAATTTTCTAGTGTAACTTTTATTTATTTGTTGTTAAGTAGTTGTTGGTTTTCTTTTCTTGTTTTATTTTGCTTCTCTTCTAAACCGTATTTTCAAGCCATGATACTCGATAGAGTCCCTTACTTAGCTGAGGGCCCAAGTAGTTAGCTTGCTACCATTTGTTAAAACCATATTTTCCTTTCTTTCTTTTTTTTTCTTCTTATTTTATTTTTCTTTTAAATGTGTGAATAAATTCCATACTTGTTAGGGCTAAGGAAAGTTAGCATGAAAGACGGAAAACCCCCTTGTGCTTCTCTTTTCCAAACACCTTAAAATGAATTTAGACCAAACAAACACAACCCCCTCTCTTAGGCACGCTATAAGTGACATATAGCCGCGACCTAAGTCGAGAAGTCCTTTGGGCGCACTACAATATGACATGTAGTTGTGACCTAATTGGATACATGGTTGGGTATGTTTGGCATAGGGTTGGAAATAAGAGTATGTAGTGGACGGACAAGGGTCACTTGGAATGGATTTAGCATTGGAAAGCTTGCTGAAACTCGCAAATCCCATTCCCATGTCCTCCTAATTCCCGCTACTTCCAATTATCCCAACATCATTTCAAGAATGGGAAAAGACAAGCACAAAGTTAATCCTAACTCTACTAACCAATCTTAACCCTAACAAGTTTACTTGAACATAAAATACAAACACTTAGGATAGAATTGAACATACACATATATATTCTTTCATCGACTCTTCTAAAACAAGAATGAACATACGAACCATCTCCCAGTGGACGGCCCGTACTCAACCAGCTAGCTACAAAACGACACCGTCTTGATTGCGGTAAGTAGGACATATAAAACGCTTAGCGTAGCACATAAAAAAATGCAGCAGGTCAATCACTTACATATATGCCCTCAAGAACTCCTTTGAACAGAGTAAACTCTGCCAAAATTTTTGGTGAAGACTATGAACAGAACTTAGCTCTCCATATCTTTTGGATATACTTTTTTCGGATTTTAAACCCATTATCATATTTAATAGAGCTTAGCTCTTTTCTTGAATCGATCTCTTGGGGATCTTAAAGAAAACCTTTTTAATGTAGATCGTGGATCTTGATGTCCATATCAAGGGTTTGAGTTGGTGGACATTCTTGAGAATCATTGATTCTCTTCTTAAGGTTTTATCATTCTTAGGGTTTTACCTTATTGTCAATCTTGACATATGAGGATTTCTGGAATTTGATTCCATTATTTAACCCACGAGTTTCTTAACATGGGGATTTCTGGGATTTAATTCCATCTGATTCCATTATTGTTTTTTTTTGCAGATCTTAGCTCTGGTTTGATTCTTAGAAATTTTCGGAATTTTATTCTCTTTACTGTTCTTGGATATTTTCCTTTTTAGGATTTTTAGGGTTTTAATACCCATTTCACAGATTTGAATCTATGGTTGTTTTTAAAAGAACTCGCTTTTCGGGAATATTGGGAGTTTTAACTCCACCGTTTATTTAATGAGAATCTTTTTTAATTCTCACAATGGGCACATGTCTCATCATTGATGAGCCGCCATATTGATTTCGTGGGGTCCACTAGCTTTGGAATTAGTAGTTCCACTAAATGAACTCACATCCTTTTGTTAATAGTTCGTTTGTCCTTTTTCAAGTACAATGGCTGGTCATTTGTACGACATCGAAGAGATTGTCTCTTATGAAGAGATTCATATTCAAGGTCGCCTCCAAGGCCAAGAATACACTATGGCCTAATGCGATGAGATGATGTGTCGCTTCGATAATTACAACGGCCGATTGCTCTCTCGCCGTTCTGCCCTTTTGATGATCATCGTTGGATCGATCTGGGAAGCTCTTCCTGAGCTTGATGAGGCTATGCCGCTCCAGGCACTTGATGATGCTGAAGACAAGGTGCATTCAGTATATCTGATGGGCCTGATCTCGAAGAAACGAAGAGATGATTTCGTCACTATTTTGCATCGCATCTTCCAACAAAAAGCGATAATATCCTCGTACCAGAGGATGGAAGACATCAACGGTGATCCCTAAGCTTGCATCTATAAGAAGATGCATAAGAAGACGGTCAATGAAGGAAGAAGCACTTTACTCAAACTTGCCTTTAAGTTTGAGAATTCATGTCCAGAATTTTGCGTCTTGCAATTGTAGACCTTAGATGATGTAGTAGCGGTTTTTTAGTCGTTCTCATTATCTCTGTGTAATCTTTCCTAAAATTATGAATGACAAGCCTTTTTCCCTTTCATATCTGCACTTTTCTTTTCTTGATTGGCTAGATCTGGCAGAGACTAGTTTATTCACTCATTTCTGAGTTTCTATTTTATTCACTCATTTCGACGTTTCTAGTTTCTGTACTCATTTCGGAGTGTTTTTAATTTATGTACTCATTTCGGAGTGTTTTTAATTTTTCTCCATTAGGTTTACAGGCAAACTTGCCCTAACGTTGGATGTAGACAACCCCCATTCTTTTATGACAGGGGTCCGTTAGGTTTATGGTACTGGGTTTAAGTCTATCGTACCGTCGCGTTGGCTGATTTATTTCTCGATATGCAGTTTCTCAGGTTGCTGGTTGAGTAGCCCCGCGAATGTCGTGTCTCTGATCCCTTCTGATTCTGGACAAGACGTCTTCAAATAATCTTCTTAGGTTGGAGTGTCCGTAAAACCGTCGAAAGAACAAGCGTTAGGTATTTGTTGATTGATCATCTTCTTCGTGTGTATTTAAAATGTTTCACAACTAAAGAAATTTATACCGCAATCAATTGACGGTGTCTATTGTAGTTTCGTCAATGAGAACGGATCGTCCACTGAGAAAGTGTGATTTGCTCGTTATTGTTTTAGTTGAGTTGAAAATTAAAGAATAAAAGAAAATGCATGAAAATTGATTCAAGATTTGTGAGTTTTCATTACAAGAACATAAAGAAAATAAAGATCTAGAATCAAGAATCAAGAATTGTCCCAGATTGTTTGAATTATCAATATTTGTAAAGAGGCTTGTCGGAATCGATCCAATTAATAGTGATGATGAATACTAATGATTACAAATTCTTATCTATTGAAGATTTGTTGCTAGATCGATGACAATCAACGAGAATTAGGGATCTATTGAAGAAACTAGGGTTTCTTCGTCATCATCCCTTGTCCTTTCATTGAATATCATTCAAATTCGAGGCTCTAGAAAATTAAATCACTGATCGTTGATCTCTAATTTGGAGCAAAAACATTCAAGAAAGCGATCTCGCTCAAATTAGGTTTTCGATGATTCAATTTCCTAAAGTTTACAAAACTCATAAGATTTAAGAATCGTTCAAGAATTTCATCATCATTATCTACCTATTTTCTCGATTCCGATACAAGCGGAGATTTCACTCACACATCATGATAAAGGAAAGAATCAAGAATCGATAAATTTTCATAATGCAAGAATGTAAAGAAAAGCAAGATTTACAATATTCACCTTTATTAATCGACGATTAGGTAAAATTCACTCAACTCGAGCTTACAAGATTTGAGGAGGTAACTAGATCCGCCGAAATTAGCTTCGCATCGATCTTCTTGAGTCGCGGATTATCGTGGATTTCTTGCTCGGATGAAGGTCGACGTTGCTTCAAAGGATCTTCATTTGCTTGCTTGATTCGCTTCTCGATGGATCTTGATTTGGCTTCGGATTTGGTTTGGGCTAGGGTTTTGGATCACAAGTTGTGTCACTCAACTTGTGGAATTTTTGGCTCAATAGTCAACAACTAGTGATCAAACCTCAACAACTTTTGCAATGATGCCCTAGGTCCCTTTTTATAGCTTTCCCTGTAGCTTCCCCTAGAAGCTAGGTTTAGCTTCCCTTGGAAGCTTGGTTGTTATGAAGCTTGCATAGGAAGCTAGGTAGTTATGTAGAAGTTTCTAGATTAAGGTAGTTAGCTAGCTTGCATAAGAAACTTGGTAGGTATTAAGCTTGCACAAGAAGCTTGGCTGCTAGAAGGGAAGCTTCTGGAGAATTCGAGGAACTGAAACGTTTTGAAGAAGTTTGTCCATTTAAAGAGAAGCCTCGGATAAAGTTTTCTGCCACCGATGAGTCAACGCGGCCGCGGATCCGCGGCGGATCGGCCTGACTCGGCCGCGGATCCGTGGCCGATTGGTGTGATCTCTGCATGAAACTTCCAGGTTGATTTCATGTTGGCTTTATAGCACTTTCCTGATGTCTGGAATATTTTATACTTTCTTGTTCACTGCTAGATTTCAAGTCTTTAACTTGACGTATTTTATCAGCACTTTTAGCAGTTCCGGCTCTTTTACTTGGAGAATTTCCTGCACACAATCTCGAGACAAGTGTTTGATATACAAAGATCATGCATGCAATAATAGATACACAATTTCCCTCATAATGCTGGTTATAATGTATAACACATGTTATTTGGTATTTTGCAGACAAATCGCTAATATGTGCTATATTTATACCAAATATGTTTAGATGACTACAAATAGTGGGGAAATTGCTGTGTTAAAAATACAATATTTTCGACTGATCAAATTCCCCCAAACTTAATTTTGGTCATCTCGAGCAAACTTGTTTTATTCAAAAGAAGGAGAAAATATAAGATAAAGAAAAACTAACTAGCACACTTTTGTATGCAACACAATTGCACTGAGCACGTGCAACAAGCCTTTAAACTTCCAGGTGTCCCTAGTAGGAGGAGTGTTGTCTCCTGAGGGTTTTCAGCGGATTGCACCCACAAAATCCAATAATAAAAGGAAGACCGTGAAAGTTACATGTAAAGATAAGAATTGTAAAAGAATGACTTTGAAAATTAGAGTTTCCAACTATACTAGCTTTTTAGTTGTCATGAGCTCTATTTTAATAGTCATGAAAAGTTGTTAGAAATCACATCATCTCTCAATAAAACATCGCCTTTATTCTTCATTCCTACCTTTCTTCCAAACATCGATCATATACCCCTACGTGTGTGTAAAATATATCTCTACACTCGGAGAATTCAATTCAAGCTATCATACTCTTGTCCATCGACCTCAGTACTTTTTAATCAATGAATATTTAGATGGATTTGCTCACACATTTTTCATGCGACCGTTAATACTTCTTGAGATACTAACCGACCGATTACTCATGTGCTTGCTGATTAGGTGTATTAGTATTTTTCTCGTCTTGCACCACCTAAGGCTTAGCAGTGACTCCCAAACCAGTTGGTCTAAGGCACTAGATGATGAAGCACCCTCGCTATATTTTTTTATTACTGCCTTGGTGATAACAAAACCAGTGTTCATTTTTCTTCACCATTTTATATTTTATTTTTCATTTATTATTTCCTTCATACTTTGGCTTTTAGACAAGAGCATTTCAAGGTATCCTCTACTATCCCGAGTTTTAAGACGTGTGTAAGTGCGTATAGTAGGGTATCAACATTCAAATGTTTGGCTTCTAGAATAGGAACTATTTTTCAGACTTATTTTTATCCTCAGATTAGTGACTTCTTTCATCTTACTATTCCTTGGGACAACGACTCATAACTACTTATTACTAGTTCGTTTACGAAAACTTCTAATTTTCTAGGTTTTCTTAAATTTTTCTAATCTTTTGGATGTAATTTTTCACTATCTAGTCTTTTATTATCTTATTTATGTACAATTTTTTTTATATATGTTTTGTTCTTATACAAAGTATGATGCAAAATGATGCGTAAATAAGCACAAACCTCCCCCAAACTTGTTTTCAACAGTGTCCTCACTGTTGTCTTCTGCTAAATCTCAAAAAACCTGTAAGCTTGGGAGGACATTATTAATGGGGCAATAAATATGATCGTGAAAATTCTCCCCCAAACTTATTCTTTGGCTTACCATTTTGAGTAAAAATTCTTATTTTCAAGAGACAAATTATCCCCCCCCCCAAACTTGAGTTAAACAATGTTTAGCTTTGAAAATCACAAAAGGGGGACAAAATTAGTGGTCAATGTCAAGCTTTGCAAATACCGAAAGTCAACACCAACCATTCGAAGATTTTATCAGTGTATTGCATCGGTTGGTGGAATGCCATGTTATAAGGAGCCAAAAAGAAGTGGGGAAAAGATAAGTGGTGTGATGGAATGTGTTTGCGTCTCAACTTGGAGAGACGACCCAAGGGTTGTGATGGATTACTCGCATTCTCTTTATAGTCCAGAAGAAGGGGTGGAGGTTCACTTTCTTCATTTTGGAGATGATTCATCTCAACCCCCGTGTTTGCTAAAAATGCGAGCTCATCAGCGAAAATTTCCTCAAAGCTTTCATCAATACCCCGAAGAATAATGTCATCAAAAAGCGTGGGGTGATCTTCAGACTCCAAAAACGGTTCATAATCAGTGTTAGATGTTAACCCGGATAACTCGGTGGAAGAGTTCATATGTGTATGTTACATAGTTGGGTCAAACAACAACATATGAAAAGAGTCAAGATCAGTATCATGAAGCTGCTCAAATTCGCTGCTGTCGACATCCATTAATTCGACAGAATAGATCTGAGCAGAAGATTCGGAGGGTATACTTCCCAACTTGTAAACGTTCAGCTCAATTGACATCTTCCCGAAGGATAGGGTCATAGAGCCGTTACGACAGTTGATTATAGCATTGGAAGTGGCCAAAAAGGGGCGAGCAAGGATCACCGGAATTTGATTCCGTGGGTTCACTACAGGCTGTGTATCAAGAACAATAAAGTCCACAGGGAATACAAATTCTCCGATTTTTATCAACACATCCTCCAGCTCACCCCTAGGTTTGGTGATTGATCGGTCGGCCATCTGGAGAGTGCAGTGAGCTGGTTTCAACTCTTCGATCCCTAACTGCTCATAAACCGAGAAAGGAAGCAGGTTAACACTTGCGCCAAGGTCAAGTAGAGCATAGTTAATGTGTTTACCCCCAATAGAAATAGAAATTGTAGGACAGTCAGGGTCCTTACATTTTCTAGGTAATTGTTGGGGAAAACCTGTGTCTACAGTACTTGACATGGACACCTTTTTTGGCACTTGAGTCTTTCTCTTCCTAGTGCACAAGTCCTTGAGAATTTTCGCATAAGCCAGGACTTGTTGTATAGCATCTAGGAGAGGGATATTTATGTTAACCTGTTTAAAGATTTCAGTGATCTTCTCCATTTGCGGACTTGGTCTGTTTCCCCTTAACCGATTCGGATAAGGAGCTTTAGCAATAAGAGCGGGGTCCAACATTGGAGAAGATCGTGTGGGTAGAAAAGATCCAAGAATAGGACTGGGGATCATCTTTGGTGGACTAGAAGAGGTGTGCTAAGGGTTCGAGCCTTGGGGAAAACGGAGAATAGGTTCGGAAAAAAATGGTGGGGTAGACGAACTGGGGTCAGAAATAGAAGCAGAAGTGGAATGAAAAGTCTCAGCCGGGGTATCATCGATTGATTCTTCATTATTATCAATCTCTTCACCGACATGGTTTTCAAGCACTCTTCCAGATCTCAACGTAGTGATAGCATTCATATGATGTGAATAGCCAGGATTGGGTAAAGGTTGAGCTGGAAGTTTCCCTTTCTCTCTAACACTCAATTCGGCATTTATACGGGCAATTTATGCTGCCATCGATTTAATACTCCCACTTTGGGAGTCAGAGTTTTTCTAGATTTTATCGACGGAAGACTTCATCTCAGCCGAAACTTGCATGAAATTTGTCAGAAGCAATTCATGGATTGTTCAAGTAAAGAGGAGTTATCAGTACCGGTCAATTGCAAAGATTTATTGTGCGGTGCAGAAGTATTGACCGGATTTTGAAAATTTTGTGATTGATAGGGGTGCTGACTCAGTTGTAGTGGTTGCAGTTGTGGTGGAGGACCCCTTTGAAAATTATTTTGGTTTGGAATCGTGTTTTGAGTTTGTGATTGGTTCCAAGCAAAGTTAGGGTGATTCCTCCAACCCTGATTATAAGTGGAAGAATATGGATCGTTTCTAGGTCTTTGTTGGAAAGCAGCATTTGTATACTCTTGACCTTGAAACGGAGAATTTAAAGGACATTCTTCCGTAAGATGTGATGGATCAGAACAGCCTCCACAGACAGTTTTGGAGAGTGACATCTGATTATGGGCGGCTGCTAAAAATTTATGTTCCATAGTTTCGAGTTTCTTTTGCATTGCTGCCATTTCAGGTCTAACTCCTATGGAAACATCAGATTGTGGTTACCACCCCTAGATGATGGTTGACTTACACTCTCCCACTGTAAAGATTTTTCAGCGAAATTTTCTAAAAATCTCCATGCTTCGCTGTCATCTTTATTCATGAAGGTGCCTTGACACATGGATTCAAGGGTCTGTTTTGTTGTAGGATTAATGCTCTCATATATGATTCTGCACAGATCCCATCTAGGAATTCCGTGATGAGGACATTGAATTAACAGATCCTTGAAGTGTTCAAAACACTTCGAGAATGGTTCATTTGGAAGCTAGGTAAATTGATTTATTTCGCTACGGACTCGAGCTGTTTTATGATTGGGGTAGAATTTCTTTAGAAAATCTGTTACGAATTCTCTCCAGTTTGAGATAGAATGTGCGGCTGTGTTATAAAGCCACTTCTCGGCTATATCGCACAAAGTGAATGGGAGAAGACGTAATCTCATAGCATCCACAGAAAGCTGTGAAGTACCCATCATAGCGCATACATTTTCAAATTTGGTAATAAAGACATATGCGTCTTCAGACTCAAGACCGTGATATTTCGGTAGAAGATTGATGTATTGTGGTTTGATTTCAAAATTGTCCCCATTGGCTTGTGGAATGGTGAGACAGGTCGAAAGAGAATCTCGCATAGGGTAACATCTCTCTTAGAGAGAGATGCGGGGTGGATTCTACGCACCTCCGGACGGTGGTAGAGTAGTGTTAAAGAAGTTCGATGGAGAATTGTCCATCGAAGTAGGTGTGGTGGTGGATAAAGAAAAAGTAGATGTAGAAATACCGACTACGGAGTCGATAGGAGGAACGCGGACAAGACGGGCACTAGAATCCCGTGTCCAGCCGAGCATGCACTAAATGGTTTAGCATAAGTGGCAGCGTTAAGTGATAATTAGAGAAAATGTGGATTGGTGTTTGTTTTGAAAAAGATGGATTTTTGAAAAATTCACACAAATAATGCACAAGCAACCCTAATTCTAGTGGTCACCTAGGTCAAGTCTCTAGAACGCTCCTAGACTTCCAGAAGACAAGTCGCAAGATAGATTCTCTACTAACTCTTTGCCCTTCCTGTGGCCAGGTAAGTGCCAGGTAAGTGGGAGGTTCTCCACTACGTAAGTAGTGGGTTAATTAAGTAATCACTTGCCTTAGACACACTTGCCTTAGACACCACAAAGGAAACGCGGATAAGCAATAGATTACCCACGACCTTCTTCTGTCCTAAGTGAACGCAACGGTCCTTAGAGTCTTATCTAGATATTTTTTAATTAATGAGGGTGATGTGGATGCAAGTTTGTGATTTTTTGGGGCTTAGGAATGGTAATGAACTCCCCACCTAATCTGAATTTGGTCTTTGCCCCTTAATTTCGGTATTAAAAAATGCAAACAACCAAGATTAAACACGCACAATTTTTCTTTTTACGGCGCTGCGATTTTTTGCAAAGAAACCTGCAGAAATTGGTTAATGGACAGAGCAGGAAGGAGATAAGAAAGACAGAAGAGGACCTGAGAATTTTGGTGCACTGAAGCCTTAATCTCGCCGCGGAACCGCCGCGAGAATGACTCTAATGCCGTGGATGCGCGGTCTTCTGATGAGATCCCTGCACAAAAATTTCAGCAACTGCTCCTGCTCACTCACTGAGCTATCTGAGATGTCTAAAAAATTTTCCTCTCGCTCCACAGATTCCAGATCTCCTTGCAACAAATCGTTAAGCGCTTGTGCGAATTTTGATCTAAAAATTCTGATGGAATAATAAAATTTTCAACTCAAATTACAAAAAACGAACAAATTAGCACATTATCCCCGGCAACGGCGGCATTTGATTGATCATCTTCTTCGTGTGTATTTAAAATGTTTAACAATCAAAGAAATTTATACCGCAATCAATTGACGGTGTCTATTGTAGTTTCGTCAATAAGAACGGATCGTCCACTGAGAAAGTGTAATTTGCTCGTTACTGTTTTAGTTGAGCTGAAAATTAAGGAATAAAAGAAAATGCATGAAAATTGATTCAAGATTTATGAGTTTTCATTTCAAGAACATAAAGAAAATAAAGATCCAGAATCAAGAATCGAGAATTGTCCCAAATTGTTTGAATTATCAAGATTTGTAAAGAGCCTTGTCGGAATCGATCCAATTAATAGTGATGATGAATACTAATGATTACAAATTCTTATCTATTGAAGATTTATTGCTAGATCGATGACAATCAACGAGAATTAGGGATCTATTGAAGAAACTAGGGTTTCTTCGTCATCATCCCTTGTCCTTTCATTGAATATCATTCAAATTCTAGCCTCTAGCAAATTAAATCACCGATCGTTGGTCTCTAATTTGGAGCAAAAACATTCAAGAAAGCGATCTCGCTCAAATTAGGTTTTCGATAATTCAATTTCCTAAAGTTTACAAACTCAAAAGATTTAAGAATCGTTCAAAAATTTAATCATCATTATCTACCTATTTTCTCGATTCCGATACAAGCGGAGATTTCACTCACACATCATGAAAAAGGAAAGAATCAAGAATCGATAAATTTTCATAATGCAAGAATGTAAAGAAAAGCAAGATTTACAATATTCACCTTTATTAATCGACGATTAGGAACAATTCACTCAACTCGAGATTACAAGATTTGAGGAGGTAACTAGATCCGCCGAAATTAGCTTCGCATCGATCTTCTTGAGTCGCGGATCGTCGTGGATCTCTTGCTCGGATGAAGGTCGGCATTGCTTCAAAGGATCTTCATTTGCTTGCTTGATTCGCTTCTCGATGGATCTTGATTTGGCTTTGGATTTGGTTTGGGCTAGGGTTTTGGATCACAAGTTGTGTCACTCAACTTGTGGAATTTTTGGCTCAATAGTCAACAACTAATGATCAACCCTCAACAACCTTTGCAATGATACCCTAGGTCCCTTTTTATAGCTTTCCCTTTAGCTTCCCTTAGATGCTAGGTTTAGCTTCCCTTGGAAGCTTGGTTGTTATGAAGCTTACATAGGAAGCTAGGTAGTTATGTAGAAGTTTCTAGATTAAGGTAGTTAGTTAGCTTGCATAAGAAGCTTGGTAGGTATTAAGCTTGCACAAGAAGCTTGCGTGTTAGAAGGGAAGCTTCTGGAGAATTTGAGGAACTGAAACGTATTGAAGAAGTTTGGCCATTTAAAGAGAAGCCTCGGAAAAATTTTTCTGCCACCGATGAGTCAACGCGGCTGCGGATCCGAGGCGGATCGGCCTGACTCAGCCGCGGATCCATGGCCGATTGGTGTGATCTCTGCATGAAACATCCAGGTTGATTTCATGTTGGCTTTATGGCACTTTCCTGATGTCTGGAATATTTTTATACTTTCTTGTTCACTGCTAGATTTCAAGTTTTTGACTTGACGTATTTTATCAGCACTTTTAGCAGTTCCGGCTCTTTTACTTGGAGAATTTTCTGCACACAATCTCGAGACAAGTGTTTGATATACAAAGATCGTGTATGCAATAATAAACACACAAATTTCCCTCATAATGCTGGTTATAATGTATAACACATGTTATTTGGTACTTTGCAGACAAATCGCTAATATGTGCTATATTTATACCAAATACGTTTAGATGATTACAAATAGTGGGGAAATTGTTGTGTAAAAATGCAATATTTTCGACTGATCATTTGTCGTGGCACTTTTTACTTGAGGTTAGGCTTAATTTGAAGCCCCGATGAGTCAAAACCGCCCCCTTCTGGGGTGGGATGATCTTCAATTGTCTCTAGGGTTGCCTTCAAGACCTGAAATTAGGAATATGTCATCACTTTATTTTTTTGATGATGTCGTACCAATTCTTTGCTGAAGTCAGGAAAACATCTGTGTGATCTCTATGTTGTATGTATCACAATCGAGGTTTGGAACTAAGAATGTGCCATTGCTCCAATTTCATTTGATAGTTGTGTCCGCACCCTGCTGGAATGAGGAGGAACGTTGAGATTGTTGGATATAGTTCCCTCAAGTCAATTATTGTAATCGCAGGCATGCGATTGTGATGATTGAGGAAGGACCTATACGGGTAGGGCAGTCTTACTCAAAATAATAGTATGCTATCTGGTTTGTCTTTATCTTCATGTACATGCATTATGTGGTATTGCAGATCACTATTATATGTTGATAGAGCCCATAGGATTCTTGCATGACTACCAGCATTATGATGGTGATCATATACGTGAGAGCTGGGTGATCCATAAGCACATCCTTAAATGTCCCTAGTCGTGGGAGTATCGAGACTGGGCATCGATATTCCGGAGTAGACTAGTGTATACGCTTTGAGACCCCAACGAGGGGCGGTGGCTGATCTCACAAGCCATTGGTGTTGTGTCACCTTAGATAGTATACAGGTGCTCACTGGAGGTGAGTACTCTGGACGGACTCACCGAGAACTTCTAGATGGTATTATACCTATCGTCAGATGGAAGTTCTCAGATGGCATGAGTACAGATTAGTCCTTTGACCTGAAGTCGTCATTTGTCTCGTGTGAGTTCTCACTGTACTTTGAATACTACCCTACCACGGCTCAAAGGAGCCGTGCAAACAGGTTTTAGTTGGGTACAGTCCCGAGGGACAAGGAGGCAGTGGTCGACTGTCAGGGATTCGTTTCTCCTGGTATTAGGAGTTGATGTCACGCTATGTTCAGTTGGCTATCACCAGAATTCCGTGGCCACGGTAGGGAAGATTTACTGATAGTTGATCAGTAGTATCTCAATTGGTTATGGGCTTGACTCAGACATGACTTATCGGATTAGTAGGGGTCTGGCGTTATCCATCCCTAGATCCAATATGCGATACTTTTTGACGAAGAGACTAGACTGTACGGAGATTGTCACATTCAGGCTCGGTAGGGTAAGGACGCACTTGATTGTCTACCCCCTTTCGACAAGTACCTGGTTAGCCGTTACGTATAGCTAGTGCCGCTGACGTGCTTGTGGTTAAACCACCTACCAGCGTATTGTCGAGTCTTTAGAGTCTTACACAGAGGGTATTCCCGGTTCAGGCGACTGATGTAGGAGCCATACGGTGGTACGTTCAGCGGTCCGATTAAATACGTGTACGCGATATACGGACTTTAATTGGACAGTTGATAATACTAGCCGGCTTAGGATTAAGTCGGATTACTAAATCGGGCTTTGATTTAATGATTTATATATGTATTTTGAAACATATATTTTAGTATTATTGTTCACTATTCATTTTCTCTCTTTGGTGCTATCCGTATTTTTATACGGATACGTGTATATATAGCGATACATATACCAGGTGAGGTATTCCGTATTTATACGGCATTACTTCTAGAAGATGGACACCTCATATTTAATTTTCTATTTAGAAAATTAAAAGGGAAATGAGGTGGCATGTTGAGCTGATGAAGTATGGTTGTTCAGTTGATAAAACTGCACTTTTAATATGATATTTTCCTTATTATTTTTATATAATAAAAGGTGTTTATTATAAATATGACACATATGAGGGTTTATCTGTAAATACTATTTTCATGTGTTTATATATTATAATTAACATTGTGAAGGAAAATGTAAGCATATAATATTCATATAATATTTGGTCTATTTAAATATGCTTATCTTATTAAATATCTTTGACCAATTCTCTTAAAACTAAAATATCATGAAAAATGGTTAAGATAATATCTCAATAGAAACAAATTCTACTAATATCATTTATTGTGATAATTGTGCAGGAATTATATCATGACTGAAATCAAGGAAATCCGAGCTGGCAAGATTAAATCTGCCGAAGATATTCAGGTAAATTGAAGAAACTAATTCTGGCAGAAATATAGAAAAGATTTTCAAAGTCTAGATACTCAAAAGATTACCAAGTGTTACAGATATGAAGCTACAAAAATTAGAGGTCATGATTTCACCAAAAGGGCGCGGATCCGCGGCCAAACCTATCCAATGGCCGCGGTTCCGCCGCGGATTTGAGGAGTTGAGATATGGGATTTTGGCGGTTAGGATCCTAACAACTAGTTTCCATAATGGGAAACTAGTGTTCTCGCTCTGTGACTATAAATAAGGACCGAGAGTCTCTTGGAAAAATCATCAAGCTGAAGAGATCACGAAGTCCACGACAGGCTCACGCATCCAGGCTGACCATCAACGGTTCATCTACCTCCTTAGAAGAGATCGAGAAGCAAACTAGCATTTTGTAATCATTTTCTAAGGGAACAAAGTGTAAATGAATTTTTTTGATTAATAAAGGTAGTTGTTTTTCTTATTCTATCTCTTTGTAGTTTTAATATGATTTCCCTCTCCATCTCTTTTTCTTCCAACACGCGCGAGTAATTCTCCGCTTGTTAGAGTTCGTAGGATTAGGGTACATTAATGGATGATGAAGATCTTTAAACTCTTTTTAAGTCCTATAAAGTTTATAAACTCTATCAAAAGAATTATTAATATCCTAATCGGGCGCGCTACCAATTTATTGTTAGTCTCGACCGCGATTAGAGATTAGATTAATGATTGTTTTGGTAAAGACTAGACATGAACGGAGTTCCATGTCGAGATAGGGGTTAAGAGTGGGAACCCTTTTCCCTCCAGAAACCTTAATCTATATGCATCACTGTCGTTCTAGTTTTAAATCTATTAAAGGATAAAAAGAGTAATTTTTAATTAATCATCCATAACTACTAAATCCTAATGAACCCTACAAGCCCCCCTTTTAATATTAAACTTACATCCGTAGTTAATCTAGATCTATATTTTGCATCCGTGTTTAACGTAGATCTAGAACCTATAACCATTCTTTATTCTTCCTCCTTTCTTTCTCAACACGCCTAAAGTAAGAATAAAATATTCAACGTTTCCCTGAGAACGACCCGTACTCATCTCGGTCTAGCTACGTGCGACACTGTTCTGATTGCGGTTAATTACTACACATACACATAAATTCTAGATCAATCAAATGGCGTCGTTGCCGGGGAAACATGCGTAATTTTTTATTCTTACTATTTGTGTTGAATTCTTATTCGATCTTGTTAGTTATATGTATGCCCTAGAGGCCATTACTGTACATAGGATGTATATTGTAGTGGATGCTGGGACATATATAGGGAGGACTTTCTTGCTCGACATGATAGTATGCTATCTGGTTACACTTTACCTTAACGTGTATACTGATTGTCTCTCTGTTACATGTTGGTAAAGCCCTTAGGATCTGTACTTGACTACCTGGACTATGATGCGGATCATACTAGTGGGGACATGGTAGTCTATAAGTACATCCTTCAAAGTCCCTAGTCGAGGGTGTATCGAGACGGGGCATCGATATACCAGAGTAGACTAGCGTATACCTTCTCGACCCATACAGATGGGCGATGGATGATCCCATATCCATCGGTGTTTGACATCAGAGATGATATACGGGTGCTCAGTAGAGACTGGGTACACTGGACGGACTCGCCGAGAACTCCCAGATGGTATTATACCTCACGTCAGATGGCAGTTCTCTGGTGACACTGGTACAGAGTAGTCTGTTGACCCGAGATCGTCATAGAGTCTTGTGTGGTTCCCACTGTGCTTTGATTTCCATCTTACCACGTCCAAGAGGGCGTGCAAAACGGTGGTTTTTGGGTACAGTCCCGAGTCACATGGAGGCAATGAGCGATAGGAGGGGATTCGTCTCTCCCGGTATATGGGGGTTGATGTTGCGCTGTGTTCGATTGGCTATAACAGGAAATCCCTGGCCAGGGTTGCTGAGATTTACTGGTAAGTGTTACCAGTAGTTTCTCGAACAGTTATAGACCTCATATCGACATGACTTATTGAGCTATTGGGGTCTGACGTATACCACCCCTAGGCGAGATATGCGACATATCAGACGATCAGACCGGACTGTACGGTAGTGTTACTGGTCGGATTCACTGGAGTGTGAGCGGGCTTGCTCGTCGATCTTCAGATCGCTCAATACCCGGGTGGCCGTTACGTTTAGCAGACCGCTTGCGGCTTGTGGATGTTTGATATGATCATCATCCGCTGCCGGCGTATTGACGAGTCTTTAGAGTCCTACACAGAGGTTTCCTGGCTCAAGCGAAACGAAATAGGAGCGCATATGAGATATGTGCGGGACCGAGAATAATGCGTGTATGTGATACCGTATTCAATTCTCGCGATAAATATATCGAATGGTTGTATGCGATATAACCTAGTTATCGATTCAAGCGTTGATTCGATAAGCCGATATATTGTATACTAGTCGGTTGTGTGTGACATAACCGGGTCATTGAATCAAGTGTTGATTTAATGATTTAATGCATATTTATATATTTGATATATTACTTTGCATCAACTAGTATCGGTTTACTTAAGATGGATTTTCTCACTCGGATGGGCGCATTGTATATGCGATATACTTTTGTGCATTTGCTTGTATCATGTTTGATGATACATGATTGTTTAAGTGTAAGTTAAGAATAAACCATGGTTATTAATATGATTAGGGTTTTATTTCCTTTTATTATTTATTTATCTATTTATTTATTTTGGAAATAATTAGAAAAGGAATAAGAAGAAAATGGTGGCTATTTTTGTTTCATATTGAAGCTTCTTGAAGACTTTGACCTAGTGACCATTTTGTTCTTATCCTTAACCCTAACCATTCCATTAACCATGGTCTTTTCTCTACACTTAACTAGGGTTCAAGTTATGATAAGAATTGTTTTTCTTTTCATTATTCTTTTAACTTATCATAACAATGATCTTCTTCTTGCTCTTCTTCTTCTTCATGAAAAGCAAGCTCCATCAATGGTGGATTGATGGAAAGAGTGAGAAATCCAATTCTAAAGTTAACCCACTTCCTATTTCTTCATCCTCTACCTCTTGCCAAGTAGTAGAGTGTGTTTCCTTCACAAGATTTTAGGGTTTGGTGAAGGTGGAGCTTGATTCATCGATGCCTCGACGTAGATCATCTTCGGCATGGACATCGACGACCTAGCTTGCCCATTCTCCGACGAAGCCGATCTTAGAGCCCAGATTTGATTTGGACAGCGGAGAGGACCTCGTTGCGGAGCCGTGGAGGTGGAGCACCGGATCTACAAAGGTTGTATTTCCGTATTCCCTTAGTTAACTGTTAACTAGTTCTTGTTCGCCTAGAAATCTAGTATACGATCCGTTGTTTAGGGTTTGTAGGCACCATAATTTTTGAAATTGCCATGGTTGATGGCTTGGGAGACCTCACTAGAGTGCCTAGGAACCCTGCAGTGGTATCAGAGCCTAGCTAGAGCCTTAGGCGATCCCCGGACGGAATTAGAAACCCGATCGAACCAAAATCCCATTGCAAAATTGCTCTCTGTACTTTTTTCAAAACTGTTGATTTTTGGCAATTAAAAATATCCAGAAAAATAAGCAGGCTTTTTTAAGAATTACTGTGAAATTTGGTACCCTGATTCCACAAAAGCGCGGCGGAAGGGCCGCACAAAGGGGGTTTGTGCGGCGGAAGGGCCGCCAATTAGAAGCCGACACGTGTCAAATTTCACTGTAACTTGTAAAATGCAGTTCTCATTTTCCTGGAATATTTAAACTGAACTCAAGAGTTGAGTTGTTCTGAGTTGTTTTGGGAATCATTGTTTCGATCGGAAAGTCTAATTCTGTCCATGTGTTTTCCGGATAAATTTTAGAATATGTTAAAAAGTTCGACCGGATATAAATACCCGATTTTTCCCCTGTCGGGAAATTTCCAAGTGTTGGATTTTCCATAGTTTAACGACGTTCTAAGTAGTGCAAGTAACGCGATGGTCCCTCTAGAAGACACAAACCTTAACTCGATTATGTGACCGTCTTGAACTGCCCTTTGAACCTTCGGGTTTGGGGCAGTACGGCGTGCCACATGTGAGGCGTTGGCTTGACCCTTCTACGGCTGGACCGTTGGTACTGAGGCACGAACGGAATATTGTTAGACTTGTTTCATGTGTTGATCTGTATCGGGAAAACTTGAGTGTTCGATTGTTCGATCGGAAAGTTTAACATTTTCTGTTTATCTGGAATGGGATACAATAATTGGAATTCACAATAAGTTATATGATAATTGAATGAATGTTATAAACGTAGCAGTTTAGTCTCACTTGATCGGTTGCCACGGAATTTTGATGTGATCAAAAGTCCGTTGCAATCACGTAGCGTACGCGGATACTCGCCGGGTAAACTTAATAGACAGCTTCACTCCATAGCCCCGACCAAGTGACTGTAGGAGAACCCCGTTGCCGAAAGCATCCGTTCGGGTGCTCGCAGTAGCGGTGTTCCGCCTTGGTGCACTTCGTCGACGGCGTGAGGGGTGCGGCCGTCTACTGAAGTTTGCGACGAGCATTCGATCAGGATGTCGGGAATCTTGTTGAATTACCCGACTTGATATTGAAAAGAGTTTTCGATTTTGAGACTAAAATGCGGGGTTTATAATTGTTAGGCATGGGATGTCTAAGTAATTCATTTGGTCAGGCATGCGATGTCTGAGGTGGTTGCGGATTCCAACTGTTGTAGTTTTACACTTTCTTTTCTGTGACCGTAAGTGTAATATGTGATATCGCCGGTTTCGTTGCTATATGTCAACGACAATTGGGATGGACATATTTACTTACGTTGATGACATGTGATGTTATGTGTTGCTGGATATGTTATATTGGATCGTCGTGTTTGAATAGCCGGGGGTTTTTATGTGAGATGAGTGTTTTTCATTTTCATTCATGTAAAAACTTGTATGTAATATTCTTTTATTGGGGCGCTTCCAGGTTGCGGGAGTTGTCACCTGTTGTATATTATTTACTTTTCCGCACTAGGATAGACCCAAGGAGGAGGGCACAAGTAACCGGGTTCTGGAGTCCAGTGGGAGACCAACTCGAGGAGTCGAGTCTGGGTCTCCTAACTCTAGAATTGGTAGGGTTGCTTGCCGCTCTCGTAGGGGTCTAGGGGTGTGGGTTTGGCTATTCATCACGACCGTGGAATCCGTGTTTTATACTGGCTCGTATTGAAAACACGGACGTCCTAGTATATCCAATATTTCATATAATTCTTCTGCTGCGATATATGTGATGAGATCATATGATGTTTCTGTGATGGATATAGTATATAGTATATATGATATATTATATAGACGTTACTTATGTTTTACACCCGCGCTAGCCCTGCCCTGCTCTGCCGTTAGTTACCTAACCTAACGGTGCACGAGGGGACATCGAGGCGAATGCGGATGGCATAAGTGTACGTCATATCTATCTGTGATGTTTAGGTACATAAATGATGGGACTTCATTAATGTGATTAATGAAATTAAAAGAAACCCCAGATGTTGTAGAATCGAATTTCAAAATAAAACAGGTAGCTACAGTTCTTGCTTTGCACAGAGGTATATGTGATATATCCTGCACCTCATCCGACGAGGAAAGGACCGAGATCCCTTCACCGGGAGTGACTCCTTTAGCAATAACTGGCAGATGCTACACATTCGGTTTGTCTTTTGATTGCTTTTAAGTGTTTTTGCTTTGCACAGAGGTATATGTGATATATCCTGCACCTCATTCGACGAGGAAAGGACCGACGATCCCTTCACCGGGAGTGACTCCTTTAGCAAGACTAGAAAAGCCTCAAAAGCATTCCATTTTAAAAATCATTTGATTCTACAACGATATCAAGTTCATTACGCAATAGGTTTTCAGAAAAACCTGTCGTAGCCCTCCGTCATTTCAGATAAGTAGTAGTTAGTATTCGTGCTGCGTTTGTTGGCCTTTGTCAAGGCGCAGTGTGCGGTAGCTAACTGGTGCTTATCTGCTTATGCATATGATGCAGATTGGGTTAGGGTAGTCGTGCGACCTTGTTGGCCTTTGTCAAGGGCCGTGCGGGTGGGTTTAATTCAATCAGGAAATGACGGGTTGAACTTGACTAGCATCCTATGGTTTGTTGGCCTTTGTCAAGGTCATAGGAGGTTAGGGGCAAAATATTATCGGGAATTTCAAGTGTTGAAATTTGCAATGAGATTGCATACCTTCTATGAGATAGTTGGATCCCGATACCCGCTGCGAGTAAGAGTTACTCCTGGGAGAGTTTTACGCATTACAATTAGCCGATCAAGTAGGTGTCTAGAAAGGTGCCAACGGGGTTACGCCTCTGGGAAAACGAGGTTTACATTAATTAGGTTCGTGCGAAAGCACGGGGGACCTCCCTCAAAGTACCGACACTGGCCTGGCTGAAAGATTGGCGAACTTGTAGTGTGTAATTAATCCCGGCTAGTCTTTCCTTTTAGGGTTTGAAGGAAGATTTGATAAAAAGCAGTGGGAGCCATCCTGATTAGATAAAATAAAACCAATCTATTCTTGACAGAGCGCACGCTGAGTGTTTTCTTCTCTCTCTCTCCTGGTAGCGACCATATCACGCCTTAATCAAGATAATAATACGGATATTTGACCGAACCCGCTTGTTATACTGAGCTGGGGAACGTTGGTCCCGCTCCAACTTATAATTGTTATAAGACAGAGCAGGAATTTGGGGAATACCAGATTTCCCGTGCCGCCCAAACGAAGAGAGTGCATGCTGATGCATCATCTTCGGGTGTGTTCGTTATACAGAACTGTTTCTCAGTATCCTTTACGTCCTGGGTATATGATACCGGATCAGGATCCCACATATGTAATCTGTTACATAGGGCTACAGATAGGTAGAGAACTGAGAACGGATGATAAGTTTCATGAGGCAGAAAACGGGGCAAGAGTTGCAGCCAAGTCTGTCGGTCACTGTCACCCTGTATTACAATACATTGATTCTGAACGAATGTTGTTAGATACCGAACCTGATATACAAAATCATATCAGTCTCTTTATCTATAAAGAAACGATAAAATTTTGTATTGTTGGATAATGTTTTGAACATTTCCTATATCAAAAGTTGATCGGTTCAGGCACGTTATCTAAAAGCATTGATGTTCTAAATCAAACTACAGTTCTTAGTATACGGAACACACACAAGAAGAAGAGTTCAGAAATGAACGAATCCTTCTTGAGGCATTGTAGACTAGGTCATATCAATGCGACCCGACTAGCTAGAGTTACATTTAGATGCATATTTAAATCAGTTTGAATTTACATCTTGTGAAACTCGCCAGTCATGTCACAAAGATAAGATGACCACAGCTCTGTTTATTGGAAACAGAGAAAAAGTTAGTGAACTCTTGGGATGATACATGTTGATGTATGTAGGTCCCCTGTCTACACATGCCAAGACCGGTTCTTTATACTTCATTATATTCTCTGATAATCTCTCAAGATTCAGTCATATGTTCCTGTTGAAACATGAGTCCGAACCTTTTGAGATATTCACAGAATATAAGCTAGAAGTAGAGAACCAATACGGGTATAAGTATTATGTCCTTTGATGCGATCAAGGAGGAGAATACTTGAGCACGGAATTCCTGGACTATTCTAAAGGAGAATGAGATTCTCTCTCAGCATTACTCCTCCGAATACACCATAGCACGATGGTATATCGGGGCGGAGCAATCACACCCTATTTGATATGGTGTGCTCTATGATGAGTACTACTGAGTTACCTATTTCCTTTTGGGAGTTATGCACTTATGAAGTTGCATACCTATTGAATAGGGTTCAAATCAAATCAGTTGCCTACCACTTCATATGTGATATGATAAGGGAAGAGCCCATCTCTTAAGTTAGTTAAGATTTAGGGTTGTCTGGCCTATGTCTAAAAGCAAAATCCGGACAAGCTCGAGGCAAGGTCTGTTATGTAGAACTGGAAAGGTTCCAGCTATACTAAATACAGCAGATGATTTGATAAAACCAAAGGATTCAGTAGATACCAACGAACCTCAGCCTCTCCGCCGATCTAGTAGGGTTCCTCACCCACCTGAGAGATACTTCGGTTTCTCTATGACAGTGGGAGCGAGGATTACATCATGAGATGATGACCCAACTAGTTTCGAACTGGCCATCGAGAGTAAGACTCCGTAAGAATGGCTGGATGTTTAGTGATCTTAGATGGAATCCTTATACACCAGCAAAGTATGGACTTTGGCTGCTAGATCTGAAGGGTTAAATTCCCATCAGGAGCAAGTATATCTTGAGAAGATTACTAGGTGTAGATGGAAAAGTTGAGACTTTCAAAGCTAGACTTGTTAAAGCTTTTCGTCATTGACCAGGCGTGGATCATGATGAAACCTTTTCAAGTGACTATGCTTAAGTCCATCCAGATCCTACTTGCCACGGCTACATACCATGACTGCGATATCTGGTGGTTGGGTGTCATGACTGCTTTTCTAAATGATGTTTTAGAAGAGTGCGTCTATAAGTACACAGCCAGAGGGCTTCGTAGACAGTGGGAGCAGCGGAAACGTGTGCAAGATGTTTTATATGATAAAGCAGGCATCGCGGAGTTGGAACGTCTGTTTTGATGAAGTAGTCAAAGAGTTTGACATCATCAAAATGGTAGATGAACCTTGTATAAACAAGAAGGTAGTAGGGAGTATGGTGACGATCCTCGTAGAGTACGTGGATGACATACTCTTGATAAGAAAGGAGTTTCTTATGCTACGCTCGATCAATCTCCGCTTATCACCATGATTCTCCATATAGGATCAAAGTGATACCTCCTAAATCCAGGGTTTTGGATCTATGAGATAGATCTTAATGGATGTTGGGATTCTCACTAGTTGTAGTGAGATGGTATCAATCGATCCTGGGGAGAATCACTGGAAGGGTTCCAGGGTGATAAAGACGACTGAATGTCAGTCGCAGGCATTGTCTTTACCCTCAGTAAAGGGACGGTATGTTGGAAGAGTTCCAAGCTGGATACCGTGACATACTAGACGATAAAGGCAGGATACATCGCTACTTAAGATGCTACCAAAGAGGCTGTTTGGGTGTATATTGGTTCATGAGATGAACTATGTTCCTACCATTGTGTGACAATGGAGTTGTGGCTTATGCCAAGGAACGCCGGTCCCATCAGTGATCCAGACATATTCTAAGGCAGCATCGCCTGATCATGGAGATGATTGATCTCCAGGGAGATCGAGGTTTGGAGAGTAGATTCTGAGGACAACACAGCGGATCCACTCACAAAGGCCTGTTCCCAGAGAGAGACTATTATGGGATGGTTGAGTATGAGATACTACAACCACTGCTACAGATGGCCCTAGTGCAAGTGGGAGATTGTTAGTTATATGTATGCCCTAGAGGCCATTACTGTACATAGGATGTATATTGTAGTGGATGCTGGGACATATATAGGGAGGACTTTCTTGCTCGACATGATAGTATGCTATCTGGTTACACTTTACCTTAACGTGTATACTGATTGTCTCTCTGTTACATGTTGGTAAAGCCCTTAGGATCTGTACTTGACTACCTGGACTATGATGCGGATCATACTAGTGGGGACATGGTAGTCTATAAGTACATCCTTCAAAGTCCCTAGTCGAGGGTGTATCGAGACGGGGCATCGATATACCAGAGTAGACTAGCGTATACCTTCTCGACCCATACAGATGGGCGATGGATGATCCCATATCCATCGGTGTTTGACATCAGAGATGATATACGGGTGCTCAGTAGAGACTGGGTACACTGGACGGACTCGCCGAGAACTCCCAGATGGTATTATACCTCACGTCAGATGGCAGTTCTCTGGTGACACTGGTACAGAGTAGTCTGTTGACCCGAGATCGTCATAGAGTCTTGTGTGGTTCCCACTGTGCTTTGATTTCCATCTTACCACGTCCAAGAGGGCGTGCAAAACGGTGGTTTTTGGGTACAGTCCCGAGTCACATGGAGGCAATGAGCGATAGGAGGGGATTCGTCTCTCCCGGTATATGGGGGTTGATGTTGCGCTGTGTTCGATTGGCTATAACAGGAAATCCCTGGCCAGGGTTGCTGAGATTTACTGGTAAGTGTTACCAGTAGTTTCTCGAACAGTTATAGACCTCATATCGACACGACTTATTGAGCTATTGGGGTCTGACGTATACCACCCCTAGGCGAGATATGCGACATATCAGACGATCAGACCGGACTGTACGGTAGTGTTACTGGTCGGATTCACTGGAGTGTGAGCGGGCTTGCTCGTCGATCTTCAGATCGCTCAATACCCGGGTGGCCGTTACGTTTAGCAGACCGCTTGCGGCTTGTGGATGTTTGATATGATCATCATCCGCTGCCGGCGTATTGACGAGTCTTTAGAGTCCTACACAGAGGTTTCCTGGCTCAAGCGAAACGAAATAGGAGCGCATATGAGATATGTGCGGGACCGAGAATAATGCGTGTATGTGATACCGTATTCAATTCTCGCGATAAATATATCGAATGGTTGTATGCGATATAACCTAGTTATCGATTCAAGCGTTGATTCGATAAGCCGATATATTGTATACTAGTCGGTTGTGTGTGACATAACCGGGTCATTGAATCAAGTGTTGATTTAATGATTTAATGCATATTTATATATTTGATATATTACTTTGCATCAACTAGTATCGGTTTACTTAAGATGGATTTTCTCACTCGGATGGGCGCATTGTATATGCGATATACTTTTGTGCATTTGCTTGTATCATGTTTGATGATACATGATTGTTTAAGTGTAAGTTAAGAATAAACCATGGTTATTAATATGATTAGGGTTTTATTTCCTTTTATTATTTATTTATCTATTTATTTATTTTGGAAATAATTAGAAAAGGAATAAGAAGAAAATGGTGGCTATTTTTGTTTCATATTGAAGCTTCTTGAAGACTTTGACCTAGTGACCATTTTGTTCTTATCCTTAACCCTAACCATTCCATTAACCATGGTCTTTTCTCTACACTTAACTAGGGTTCAAGTTATGATAAGAATTGTTTTTCTTTTCATTATTCTTTTAACTTATCATAACAATGATCTTCTTCTTGCTCTTCTTCTTCTTCATGAAAAGCAAGCTCCATCAATGGTGGATTGATGGAAAGAGTGAGAAATCCAATTCTAAAGTTAACCCACTTCCTATTTCTTCATCCTCTACCTCTTGCCAAGTAGTAGAGTGTGTTTCCTTCACAAGATTTTAGGGTTTGGTGAAGGTGGAGCTTGATTCATCGATGCCTCGACGTAGATCATCTTCGGCATGGACATCGACGACCTAGCTTGCCCATTCTCCGACGAAGCCGATCTTAGAGCCCAGATTTGATTTGGACAGCGGAGAGGACCTCGTTGCGGAGCCGTGGAGGTGGAGCACCGGATCTACAAAGGTTGTATTTCCGTATTCCCTTAGTTAACTGTTAACTAGTTCTTGTTCGCCTAGAAATCTAGTATACGATCCGTTGTTTAGGGTTTGTAGGCACCATAATTTTTGAAATTGCCATGGTTGATGGCTTGGGAGACCTCACTAGAGTGCCTAGGAACCCTGCAGATCTATATCATAAAAATAAACAAAACTGCAAATTGTATATTTAACGATTATTGTGTGAATTTTTGCGAGGGAATCTGGAGTCACAGAATTGAGGAAACAGAGAGCCAGAGATATTTATCAAGATCTAGAAGAGCACAGGAGGCCACGTAGCAAAAATCATCACGAGATCCCTCCACTTCACGGCGGAACCGCGGCAAATAAGCAAAAGTGCGGCGGAAGCGCGGCGGATTTGAGGGATTAGGGTTCCAAACTTCTCTGGTAAAATTTTCAGCTCCTTCTCTCTCCTCTGAAATCCAATAAAATATCTTTTTTGCAGGATTCTTTGCAAAATATCGTCGCTCAAAAATCTTTTTGCAAAGTTTTGTAATTGATTTTTTTATTCATATTTTAATACGGATTTTTAAGGGGCAAAGACCAAATTCAGATTAGGTGGGGATTTTATCACTCTTCCTAAGCCCCACAAATCACAAAATGAGCATCTGCATCTACCCTATATTAATTTAAAAAATATCAAGACAAGACTCTAAGGACTGTCGCTCTCAATAAGGACAGAGGAAGGTCGTGGGTAATTTATCGCTTTTCCGCATTACTTTTGTGGTGCTTAGGCAACTATGTTTAAGGCAAGTGGTTACTTAATTAGGCCCGCTATTTTCAGTGATTCGTATAGCGGATACCTCCCACTTACCTGGCACTTACCTGGCCATAAGAGTAGTAAAGAGGTGGTAGAGGATTGATCCTGCAGCTTGTCCTTTGGAAGTCTAGGAGCGGTCTAGAGACTTGACCTAGGTAACCTTAGTTCTAGGGTTGTTTGTGCATTTTTGTGTGATTTGTTAAATCCGACACACTTTTCAAAACAAACCAAAATTTTAAATCACACACACGCTGCCACTTGCGCTAAACCCGCTTAGTGCATGCTCGGCTGGACACGTGATTCTAGTGCCCGTCTTGTCCGAGTTCCTGCTATCGACTCCGAAGTCGGTGCTTCTTCATCTTCTTTTCCCCCACCACCCACCACGACCGCGATGGACGGATATTTATCAAACTTTAACACCACTCTGCCACCGCCCGCAGGTGCGCAGGATCCTCCACATATTTCTCTCCAGAAGAGATGCTACCCTACACGTGGTCCCCTTCACACCTGTCTTTCCATTCTACCAGCCAATGGGGATAATTTCGAAATTAAACCTCATTTCATCAAACTTTTACCTAAATTTCACGGGCTCGAGTCTGAAGACGCACACGTTTTTATCACCAAATTCGAAAACGTGTGTGCTTTGATAGGTACTTCACAGCTTTCTGTGGATGCTATGTGTTTACGTATTCTCCCGTTCACTTTGTGCGATTTAGCCGAGAAGTGGTTTTATAACACACCCGCACATTCTATTTCAACATGGGACGAACGTTATAACATTCCTAAAGAAATTTTATCCCAATCATAAGACCGCCCGTGTTCGGAGCAAAATCTTCCAATTTACCTAAGTTCCCAATGAACCATTTTGGAAATGCTTTGAACGGTTCAAGAATCTTCTTTTACAATTTCCTCATCACGGAATTCCTAAATGGGATCTGTGCCGAATTATCTATGAGGGTATTGATCTCACGACAAAACAGATACTTGAAACCATGTGTCAATGTCAATTCCTGTCCAAAGATGATGGTGAAGCTTGGAAATACCTAGAAGATCTTGCTCAAAACACTTTACAATGGGAAAGTGTTAGTCAACCATTGTCTAGGGAAGGTATCAATCAGCTCGATATTTCTGTCACAATGAAAGCCGAAATGACCGCAATACAAAGGAAACTCGACACTATAGAAAACAGAATTTCTTCAGCCTCCCTAACCCAATACACACTTCCCAAAACCGTATGTGGTTGCTGTTCCAACCCATCACATTTGACGGAAGAATGTCCTTTGAATGTACCGTTTCAAGGTCAAGAGCACACTAATGCTGCTTTTTAGCAGCAAACACCTGGAAACGATCCTTCTTCTTCCACTTATAATCAAGGTTGGAGGAATCACCCTAATGTTGCTTGGAACCAACACCAAACTCAAAATATGGTTCCAAACCCAAATGACTTTCAAAGGGTCCCTCCACAGCAACAGCAACCACTACAACTGAGTCAGCACCCCTTTCAGCTGCAACTTTTACAAAACCCGGCCAACAACTTTGATCTTTCTTCTGCCGATACTGATAAACCCTCTACACTCGATATGTTCATCGCACATTCCATGCGAACGAATGACATTTTAACGTCTTCTATCCATACGTTAGTGCAAAACACTGTCTCCTACGGTGAGAGTATCAAATTGATAAAAGCACAAATTGCACAACTGACTGCAGCAATGAGTGCTAAAGAGAAAGGGAATCTTCCAGCTCAACCCCTACCTGATCCTGGATGCTCACGGTATAATGTGAATACACTTACCACGTTGAGATCTGAAAGAGTGCTGGATAACCATGTGGGTGAACAGATTGAAACTGATATTGAGGAACAAATTGAACCCCCGGCTTCCACTTCCACTTCCACTTCCACTTCTTACCCTATTTTGTCTAGTTTACCTTCTTCTTCCGAGCCTATTCTCCGTTTTCCCCAAGGCTCGAACCCTCCACCCACTTCATCCTTTCCACTCCCACAAACTTCTCCACATACGTTGGACCCAACACTTATTGATAAAGCTCCATTTCCAGATAGATTGAGGTCCAACAAATCGAATGCACAAATGGAGAAGGTTATGGAAATGTTTAAGCAAGTTAACGTAAATATTCCTCTCCTAGATGCTATACAACAAGTTCCAGCTTATGCGAAAATACATAAGAACTTATGCACTAGGAAGAGAAAAACTCAAGTGCCGAAAAAAGTTTTCATGTCGAGTAATGTAAGCACAGCTTTTACATAGCAATTACCCAAGAAACGTAAGGACACTGGCTGTCCTACAATCTCTATTTCTATTGGGGGTAAAAATATCAATCGTGCTTTTCTCGATTTATGCGCTAGTGTTAACTTGCTTCCTTATTATGTGTATGAGCAATTGGGTATCGGAGAATTAAAACCATCGCAATGTACTTTACAGATGGCTGATCGATCTATCACCAAACCAAGGGGTATGTTAGAGGATGTGTTGATAAAAGTCGGGGAATTTATCTTCCCTGTGGACTTTATTGTTCTAGATACACAACCTGTAGCAAACCCAGGGAACCAAATTCCGGTGATTCTGGGTCAACCTTTTCTTGCGACTTCCAATGCTGTAATCAATTGTCGAAACGGTTCTATGACCCTATCCTTCGGGAATAGGTCAATTGAACTTAATATTTACAAGTTGGGAAGTGAAGCCTCCGAACCTCATGCTCGAGTATGTTTTGTTGAATTAATGGATGTCGACAGCAGCGAATTTGAACAGCTTCACGATACTGATCTAGACTCTTTTCATACGTTGTTGTTTGACCCAGATATGTATTATACACATACGGACCTTTCTTTCGAGTTGTCCGGGTCAACATCTAACGATTGTTCTGAACTTTTCATGGAGTCTGAGTATCATCCCGTTTTTTCCAATGACATTATTCTTCGGGATATCGATGAAAGCTTCGCTGATGAACTCACATTTTTAAAAGACACTGGTGTTGAGATGAATCAACTCCAAGATAAAGAAATTGAACCTCCACCCCTTCTTCTGGACAATCACGAGAATGCGAGTTATCCATCATTATCACTGTGTCATCTCTCTAAATTGAGACGTAAACCATTTCCATCACACCATTTATCTCTTCCCCACTTCTTCCTGGCTCTGTACAACATGTTATTCAACCAACCGGTGCATTTCATCGATAAAATCTTCGAGTGGTTGGTGTTGACTTTCGGTCTTTGTAAGGCTTTGCATTGACCAATAATTTTACCCCCCACTTATGATTTTAAAAGCTTAACAGTGTTTAACTCAAGTTTGGGGGGTATATTTTTGGCTCTTGAAAATAAATTTTTTACACAAAATGGTGAGTCAAAAATAAGTTTGGGGGAGGATTTTCATGATCACTTATTCATGTCCCCATTAATAACTTTTCCTCCCAAACTTACAGGTTTTTGAGATTTAACAGACGGCAACAGTGAGGACACTGTTGTAAACAAGTTTGAGGGAGGTTTGTGCTTATTTATGCATCACTTTGCATCATACATTGCATAAGCACAACATTTTCAAAAAAAAATTTCAAAAATTTTCTTGATAATAAAAGATTATAAAGTGAAAAATTACATCTAAAAGATTGGAAAAGTTTAAGAAAACCAAGAAAGTTAGATGTTTTCTTAAACGAACTAGTAATAAGTAGTTATGAGCCGTTGTCCCGAGGGTTAGTAAGATGAAAGAAGTCATTAATCCGAGGATAAAAATAAGTCTGAAAAATAGTTCCTATTCTGGAGGCCTAACATTTAACGTTGATACCCTACTATACGCAGTTACACATGTCTTGAAACTCGGGATAGTAGAGGATACCTTGAAATGCTCTTGTCTAAAAGCTAAAGTACGAATAAATGAAGCAATAAAATATAAAATGGTGAAGAAAAATGAACACTGGTCTTGTTATCACCAAGGCGTCAATAAAAATATAGTGAGGGTGCTTCATCACCTAGTGCCTTAGACCAACTGGTTTGGGAGTCACTGCTAAGCCTTAGGTGTTGCAAGACGAGGAAAATACTAAATACACCTAATATAGAAAGCACATGAGTAATCGGTCGGTTAATATCTCAAGAAGTATTAACGGTCGCATGAAAAATGTGTGAGCAATTCCATCTAAATATTCACCAACTAAAAAAAGTACTGAGGTAGATGAACAAGAGTATGATAGCTTGAATTGAATTCTCCGAGTGTAGGGATGTACTTTACACACACGTAGGGGTATATGATCAATGTTTGGAAGAAAGGTAGGAATGAAGACTAAAGGCGATGTTTTATTGAGGGATGATGTGATTTCCAACATTTTTTCACGACCATTAAGATAGGGCTCATAGCAACTGAAAAGCTGGTATAGTTGGAAACTCTTATTTTCAAGTTCTTTCTTTTATAGTTCTTATCTTTGTATGTGACTTTCACTATCTTTATTTTATTATAGGATTTTGTGGGTGTAATCCGCTGAAAACCCTCAGGAGACAACACTCCTCCTACTAGGGACACCTGGAGGTTTAACGGCTTGTTGCACGTGCTTAGTGCAATCGTGTTGCCTACGAAAGTGCGCTATTAGGTTTTTCTTTCTTTTTCTACTTCTCTTGAATAACTAGTTTGCTCGGGACGATCAAAGTTAAGTTTGAGGGTATTTGTTCAGTTGATAAAACTGCACTTTTAATAAGATATTTTCCTTACTATTTTTATATAATAAAAGGTGTTTATTATAAATATGACACATATGAGGGTTTATCTGTAAAAATACTATTTTCATGTTTTTATATATTATAATTAACATTATGAAGGAAAATGTAAGCATATAATATTCATATAATATTTGGTTTATTTAAATATACTTACCTTATTAAATATCTTTGACCAATTCTCTTAAAACTAAAATATCATGACAAATGGTTAAGATAATATCTCAATAAAAACAAATTCTACTAATATCATTTTTTGAGATAATTGTGCAGGAATTATATCATGACTGAAATCAAGGAAATCCGAGTTGGCAAGATCAAATCTGCCGAAGATATTCAAGTAAATTGAAGAAACTAATTCTGGCAGAAACATAGAAAAGATTTTTAAGGTCTAGATACTCAAAAGATTATAAGTGTTACAGATATGAAGCTATAAAAAATTAGAGGCCATGATCTCACCAAAAGGGGGTGGATCCGCGGCCAAACCTATCTAATGGCTACGGTTCCGCCGCGGATTTGAGGAGTTGAGATATGAGATTTTAGTGGTTAGGATCCTAACAACTAGTTTCCATATTAGGAAACTAGGGTTCTGGCTCTGTGACTATAAATAAGGACCGAGAGTCTCTTGGAAAAATCATCAAGCTGAAGAGATCACGAAGTCCATGACAGGCTCACGCATCCAGGCTGATCATCAACGGTTCATCTATCTCCTTTGAAGAGATCGAGAAGCAAACTAGCCTTTTGTAATCATTTTCTAAGGGAACAAAGTGTAAATAAATTTTGTTGATTAATAAAGGTAGTTGTTTTTCTTATTCTATCTCTTTGTAGTTTTAATATGATTTCCCTCTCCATCTTTTCTTCTCCCAACATGCGCGTGTAATTCTCCGCTTGTTAGGGTTCGTAGAATTAGGGTAGATTAATGGATGATGAAGATCCTTAAACTCTTTTTAAGTCCTATAAAGTTTATAAACTCTATCAAAAGAATTATTAATATCCTAATCGGGCGCGCTTCCAATTTATTTTTAGTCTCGACCGCGATTAGAGATTAGATTAATGATTGTTTTGGTAAAGGCTAGACATGAACGGAGTTCCATGTCTAGATAGGGGTTAAGAGTGGGAATCCCTCCAGAAACCCTGATCTACATGCATCACTGTCGTTCTAGTTTTAAATCTATTAAAGGATAAAAAGAGTAATCTTTAATTAATCATCCATAACTACTAAATCCTAATGAACCCTATAAGCTCCCCTTTTAATATTAAACTTACATCCGTAGTTAATCTAGATCTATATTTTGCATACGTGTTTAACGTAGATCTAGAACCTACAACCATTCTTCATTCTTCCTCCTTTCTTTTTCGACACGCCTAAAGTAAGAATAAAATATTCAACGTTTCCCTGAGGACGACCCGTACTCACCTCGGTCTAGCTGCGCGCGACACCGTTCTGATTGCGGTTAATTACTATACATAAACATAAATTCTAGATCAATCAATGGTGCTACATTGTACAAGGGCATGGCTTGGTTTTTTAAAATGTTTTTCCATTTGGTTGCACTATTGGTGCATGGTTCATATTATTGTAGCCATTCCTTTTTACAATGAGAGACTTGATGATTTTTCATCTTCCTCACTTCCTCCATGGTTGATGCTTTATCTTCTCATTCTCCTTCTTCTTCTTCTTCTTGTTTCCATTTTTGAGCAAGATCCTAGAGAGAAAAATGTAGTGAAGTATTCCTACATCACCAGCCACTCAAACCTAGCAACTTTGGACCGTCGGTTTGAGCCTCCTCCGCGTCCCCTCAGGTGGATCGTCTTCGGTAAGGGTGATTGATACTCAAGCCCGTTCTCGGCGGTTACGAGCTTGGAGGGGTCTTCCACAATTGGGTGGACATGCGACAAAGGTTGTATTTCTCAACCCCTTGCACTTCTAGATTAGCTAGTTTAGGTCTATGGCTCGTATCTTGGGTTTTATCGGGAGTCGGTGCTCGCATGAAATTTTTGTTTTAGCTTTCGCCTCAGCCGCGGTTTCCGCGGCGCTGGCGCCGGATCCCAACAGAGATGATCTCTAGGCTGTAGATGTTTCCATTGGGGTCTGGAGTGCTTTTATTTGACCGTTGGGTCGCCATTGACGACGTGTCTGTACTTTGCTGGAGTAAGAAGGATGCTCAAATAGTCTCTAGGCTGTAGATGTGACATCAAAGCTCGGTTCTTCTTTTGACAAAGTATTTTGGGAAAAATATAGTTCCTTTTCATTTGTAACCATGGATTGTGTACAAGAATCAGTATGGAACTACATGCAGGGCAGAAAAATTTTATTTTATTATTTATCTCCGCAATGCTCTATCTTTTCAGCTTTTATATCGTGAAAGTCACGATTACCCAATCATTTCGGCTATTTTTTGCGGTGCTTAATCATTTAGGCTATTTTATATGCATTTTTTTGCTCGCTGGTTTTGTGGCGAGTCGGAGACTTGGGTTCTAATACCATTTTTGGCATCAGTATCGCTACAACTGGAATATTGCCAAGAGCGAATCATCATTTACCGTGAGAGGCTTTAGAGTTTGACACCTGTTTTGGCATCAACATCACTACAACGGGGACATTGTTAGGAACGAATCATCATTTGCCTTTGTCGATTTGAACAAAGTTGGCTTAGCAAACATGGTTAAGATCCTGTCGACTAAGGCTTTTTGACTTGATGAGCCGTAAAGGTCTCATAAATGTATTTCTCCCTATGAGCCGTGAGGATCTCATAGGTGTATTCTCCTCAAGAATTGTGAGGATTCCCAAGTGTGTTTTCTATTGTAAGTCATAAGGATCTTACAAGAGTGTTTTATCCTTATAAGTCGAGAGGACTTACAAGTAGTTTTTCACCAAATGGGGATATTTCTCGCTATTGGCGAGACTTGGTGGGGAATATATTTATTTATGCCCATGGATTGTATACAAGAGTCGATATTGGACCACTTGTAGGGAAGAAAAACTTTGTAAGGTTTTGGTGGCTTAAGAACAGGTTTGGATCTCTGTAACCTAAGGAATTTGAATTATATAAGTCGTGAGAGTCTTATAGAAGATATATTCTCCTTATGAGTCGGGAAGCTCTCGTAAGTGCATTTTCTCCTTAGGAATCGTATGGATTCCTAAGTGTGTTGCTCCTTTGTGAGTCGTAAGGATCTCACACGGGTTTTTTCTCCTTACAATGTCGTAAGGACTTTGCAAGTGCATCTTTTTTTTTGTTATTTTTAAAAAAAATTTAACGAGTTTGTGCTCTCTCGGGTTTTCACTAGCTCACCGGTAGTCCTGCTGTTTTTACTCACGGCGCCCTTTCGGTTTTTCATCCATGCCCATTTCGCTTGTGGACATACCGTTTTTTTAGGCGGCCCGTAAGGTGACACATCATTAGCTGTAGACCCCGATCTTTTCACAAAGACCGTATCATGTAGGACATAGGAGAGTTATGAATTGTTTATGCCCGTAGATTGTATACGGTGGTGAATATAGGGATCTACCGTAGGGCTAAACGTGTTAGTTTAAGAACATAATGGTCCATTATCGCCGTATTTTGGGACGAGTTTTTAGTTTAAGGACTTTTCGGTCCAGCATTCCCATGTTTAGGGGAAACACGCTAGTTTAAGAACATCTCGGTCCAATATCACCGTGTTTGGAGAGACGGGGATCTTTTTGGTACTACTTTCAGAGTTCTGACTCAGGAAGATAGCGAGCGGACACAAGCATCGTCATCTATCATTGATCAAAGTCATGACTCTTCAAGCGTAGTACTTTTTAAGGAATCAGCCGTTTATTGGCCGGAATGGTCTTTCGCCATGCATATCCATGAGCAGATAGGATCCACCTTGGTAGACTTTGTCTATGATGTACAGGTCTTCATAATTTGGCTCAAACTTTTCACGTTTTGCACGATTGGAAACCATCGGTCATTTGATAACCAGCATGAGTTCGCCTTGGCGGAATATTCTCGGCCTGATCAATCTTTCATATGACCGGGTTGTCCTTACCTTATAAGCTTCCATATTTTGCTATGCTATAAGGCGGGTTTTGTGGAGGGCGTCGAGCTCCTCGAGCCTAAGATGAGTATTTTCTTTATCTGTTAGCTCATATTGAACTGCCACTCGTAAAGAGGGTAGTTATACCTCCAGTAAGAGCACTGCTTCCGCGCCAAACACCAGTGCGTATGGTGTTGTATTCGTGGCCGTCTTGAACGTTGTTCGGTACTCCCAAGGAGTTTCATGCAGATTTTCGTGCTAGTCTTTTTTGTTTCTGGACACCATTTTTTTATAATCTTGGTCAAGGTCTTGATGAAGGCTTCAGCTAGACCGTTGGCCCGAGAATTATAGACTGAAGAGTATCTCCAATCTATTTTATGCTACTGTGCGAAACGACTTATTTTTTGGCTTCTATAAGCTGGCCCATTATTTGAGATTATCAGTCGCGAAGTCCCGAACCGATATATGACATGGGTTTTAATGAAGTGGATGATATTCTCCGTCTTCACCTCCCTTAGCCGTACTGCTTCTGCCTACTTAGAGAAGTAGTCGGTTGCTGCCAGTATAAACCGATGTCTTTTAGATGATGCCGGTTCGATAGGACCAATTATCAGTTCTCCACATTTCAAACGGCCAGCTGGCCACTGTCGGGTGCAGCGGATTTGGGTGCTGATGTATGAAGTCCCCATGAATTTGGCATGAGTGAAACTGCTTCGCATATTTGAGACAGCCCTGAATCATCATGGGCCAATAATAGCTCATTATTTTTATCTTCATCTTCATCTTTTTCCCAGCTTGATGAGAACTGCAGAGTCCGTCGTGTATTTCTTGGACGACTTTCTTTGCTTCCTCCGGTCCCAGGCATCTTAGCCATAGGTAGTTGAATGATCTCTTATATAGAGTATCATTGACGAAGGCGAATGACAAAGCTCATTTCATGAGCTGATGTCTAGATGACGCATTTTCAGGCATTCGTTGGGACTTGAAGTAATCTATGAAGACTTCCCTCCGGTCCTTGACCTTTTATTCATCCTCTATTTGAATGGCTACTTGCTCGGTCGTTTCTTTTTCCTTCGGATGGCACTTTTAGGTCTTTCGAAGATATATCTGTTGGTGCGAGGACCCTGTGGTTTTGCACAGTGATCCTTATGTCATCGAGGTCTTCATCGGCCTATTCTTTAACCAGTTTGGCTAACGCAACTGCTTTGTTGTTTTTCGCTCGCGGTATGCTTTCCAGGCTATAGTAAGGGATTTATGTCAGCAGTTGCTGCACTCTTTCTCCATACTTTATCAGCTCTAGCTTGCATGTTTGATATTCACCGTTTACTTGACTAACGATGAGCTGGGAGTCTTCATATATGAGTAGGTCTTTGATTCCCATATCGATAGCGATCTCAAGACCGGCAATTAAACCTTCATATTCAGCTTCATTATTAGTCCCGTGTTCTATCAAGGAGAGGGCATACGCGATATTCCTCCTTGCGAGGTCACGAAGATAAGAACCACCCCAGTTTTGATTATGCGAGTGTTTTGCTTTCGTCGCTTTATGGAAGACGCTCCATCGAAACAGAGTTCCCATTTGGACTCATTTTCTTCTTTCTCTTCTTCGATTGCGTCGAACGCGTGTTCGTTTGGTAACTCACAATTTAAGAGAGAGTCGGCTGGTATCGGATGCTCCGCGAGAAAGTCAGTGATGACATGTCTTTTCACTGCTTTGAGGGGTCGATACGTTATCGAGAACTCCATCAAGAGGAGGGACCATTTGGAAAGCCTTCCTGTCAGTATGGCCTTTGACATTAGATATTCGAGAGGATCTACCTTCGATATGAGGTGGACCACATGTGCCAAGGCATAATGTCTAAGCTTCGTTATTGCGAAAATCAGCGCTAGGAAATGCTTTTTGATGAGGGAATGGTTGCTTTCTTCCCCAAGGAGAACTCGACTTAAATAGTACAGAGCTCTCTCCCTTCCTTGGTCATTCTCTTGTGCCCACAATGCGCCTAGAGAACTCTCAAGGGCCGTTATATATAGGATAAGGGTTTTTCCCTTAACCGGAGTGGCTAATACCAGCGGATTTTGCAGGTATTATTTGATTTCGTCTAGTGCGTTTTATCACTTCTGATCCCAGATGGACGGGGTCTCCTTCTTCATCAAATGACTGTAGGGATGACATTTTTCAGAAAGGTTGGTTATGAACCGCCGGATATACGCGAGCTTTCTTTTGAGAGATCGCACTTGTTTAAAGGTTCTTGGCGAAAGCATTTCCATAATCGCCTTGATTTTTGAAGGATCGATTTCGATACCTCGGTGACGAATGATGAATCCTAAGAATTTTCCTGAGGAGACTCCAAACACACATTTCAGAGGGTTCATCTTCAGATTATACTTCCGAAGACGTTGGAACACTATTTTTAGATGTTCACGATGTTCCTGATGAGATTTGCTCTTCACCATAAGGTCGTCGATGTAGCATTCGACGATCTCGTGTATGAGATCATTGAAGATCTTGTTAGTGTATATGCCCTAGGGGCTATTATTGTATCATACTAATTTGTATATTACTTAATGGAAGCTTGAGATATTCACAGTTATATTAACAGTCTCGCTCAACATAGTAGTATGCTACTTGGTTTATATCTATCTTAATATGTGTATAAGTTAGCTTATTGCGAATACATATTGATAGAGCCCTTAGGATCTTGCTTGACTACCAGCGTTGTGATGGCAGTCACACTAGTGGGGGCTGGATAGTCTACAAGCACATCCCTTTTCAGGTCCCTAGTCGTAGGATTATCGAGACAGGGCATCGATACTCAAGAGTAGACTAGTGTGTACGCTTCTCATCCCAGTTGGGGAAATGGTCTGTCCCCCAGCCATTAGTACGTTGTACTGGAGATAGTATACAGGTGTTCGTTGGGTTACGGGTACACCGGACAGGACTCGTAGGGAACTGTTGGTTGGTATTATACCCGTCGTCAGTTAACAGTTCCCAGGTGACATGAGTACAGCATAGTCCACAGACTTGACACCGCTTCTTCTTCTCGAGTGTGTTCCCACTGTTCTTAGATTGCAACCCTACCACGGCTCAAAGGAGTCGTGCAAACAGGTAGCAGTTGGGTGCAGTCCCGAAGCACTAGGAGGCAGTGGCGGTTAGAGAGGATTCGTCTCTCCTGGTATTGGGAGTTGATATTGCGCTGTGTTTGGAGAGCCATTATGTAAAGTCCCTGGCCAGGGCAAACGAGATTTACTGGTAGGATTTCCAGTACCTTCTCAAGGTGTAATAGGCTTCACTCCGACACGACTTATACCATTTTTAGGGGACTGACGCTTGCCGCCCCCTAGGCCCGATATGCGATAGTCCTAGACGAACTGACCGGACTGTACGGAGATTGTCACATCAGGCTCAGTAGGAGTTCGGATGGGTTTCCTCATCGGCCTTCTTATCGACATATACCTGGGGACCGTTACGTACAGCTAGTACCGTTTGCGGCCTGTGGTTAAACCCACTGCCAGCGTAGTGTCGAGTCTTTAGATTCCCACACAGAGAGTTTCCCTGCTTCAGGCGAAACGATATAGAGGTCGTATGGTTTTACGACAGGGTTCGGACACATACGTGTATTTATGCACGTACGATGTTCGGACAGATAATACTAGCGGGCTTTAGTTTAAGCCAGATTCTAGTATTGGATTATTGGATTTATACAGTCTCAGTATTTCCGTGTTTTTACGGATAGGAGGGGCATTCTCGTAATTAGTCGAGAAGCTTCTAGAAGAAAGATGAGGTGGAGAGTTTAGGTGTAATTTGCATTAAATGAATTTGTGACTCATGAAGTGATTCATCCAAATGAGTTAATGAAGCATTTATTGCTTAATGACTTGTGAGATGATTCATTCATTTGTATTAATTGAAGCATGGTTGTAATTATCTATATGATTTATTTGATAATTATTATGCTTCATTATATACATAATGAGTTATATTTTCATTTCATTATTACAAACACATTCTCTCTTCTCAAGCTCTCTCTCTTCAAAACCTAACCCTAATCCTCTCATGTGTTGAGATCCCAAGGGTTAGCAAGACTAATAGATCCCTAATCCATCTCTATATCCTCTAGGTTATCTTGATTAGCAATCATAGCCACCTAGTTACCTCAAGTGAGAGGTTAAAGCTTGGAGAAGGAACTCTCGGGTGGATCTTCTATCACATCGAGGAGGCCGACGAGGAGGTGAACCACAAGAACAAGAAGGACTAGAATCTTGAGGTATAATCATCTATCATAGTAGTTAATCACTTCTAGATAGTTGTTAGTTAGGGTTTAGCAAAGATCCGTAAAGTTAGTCCATGTTAACTTAAACAAAATGATTGTTTTACCTATTCCGCCTCCCCGCATCATGTGGGGTGTCTAACGTCGACTTACAGATCTTTTTCATGGCTCTTTGGTAGGTAGCACCAGCATTCTTCAAGCCGAAAGGCATCACCTTATAACAGAATACGCCTAACAGGGTCCGGAAGACGATATGCTTTTGGTCTTCAGGATCCATTTTTATTTAGTTGTTGTCATGACCCGAAATTTGGCACGTGATGGCCCTAATACTACGCAACGTCTACAGGCGTAACGCAGTAAAAGAAAACCAAAACCCAGAAATCTAAACCATTAAAAAGACAAGAAAAGATAATAGAAGTTTTTAAAACATTTGAAATCACAACCCAAATTCTTTAAAAGTACAACTTTTCTTTCTTTAAAATTTTGGCAGCACCTCCTTTGTAAAAACTAGCCCCAAAAATGGGTATAACAAAACTATAAATGAAGCATCCCCAAACGGGAGCAAATACACGCCCAAAGGCGGAAAACAACACCACAACAAATATACGACGCCGTAGCGAAGAAATAAAAGACGATAGAAAGAAAGCTGTATAAAAGACAAACAAGTCACAAATAATATACAATATCGTCCTCACCAAGTCTCTAAGTCAACAAAATAATAGTAGATGGAGAGTACAAGGATACAATGAATATACAATACAACAATACGGATAACCATAAAACCCATCTAAGCAAAACTGTACACTATGAGCTGAAGCGGTATCCGTAGCAAAAGATGATCAGATAGATGAATAGCCAGCCTCGACTACTCTGGGGAGCACCCTGCAAAACAACTGTGGCACAACGGGGGTGAGTTGCCAACTCGTGAATAGTAAATAACATATGCAGGTAATCGCAAGTATGCACGTACAGCGTGAATCTAACATATGCAATTAATAGCAATAACAGGTCATATGAATGCAATAATCATGAAAAGTACACTAGTAGGTGCAGCTAATACATGAAGCAATAATAATATGACAATGAGTCTGCAATAATCATGCAATAATGATATGAAAATGTGTATATGCAACAATCATGGAAGGTACACTAACAGGTACTACTAATACATGAAACAATGCATAAACAATAAATGAGAGGTAAGGAATGAAATATGTCATTTCCACGGTATCCTGACGTCGTGGTTGGATCATAATCCATCAAGACAATCCAAGTTCCAATTCCTCAAATCAGCCCCTAAATTGGCTCTCATATCATATAAGTCTCACAAATCCTGAATGTACACTTTCGAATAAATCTCCTATATTCTAAATGTACAAATCAGCAATCTCATATATATCCTGTATCAAATCTCAAATAAATCACCTATATCCCAATCCAATCTCCAGTAAAAATTCTAACACCCTAAATATATTAGCAAGAATTAATATGATGATGTATATAAATTAATGTCAATACACATATATTAGCGTCCCATTCCACTAATATTGGTGTAAGGGCATATATAAAAGTGGCCTAATCCCCTGTTATATATACAAACGAGTAAAAGAAATATCATGAAACCAATGTGTCAAGCATCGACACAGAAATGCTGATCTATCAGGTGCTGTCACCAAGACTGGCACCCTGATAGGTATGTATCATACGCTATACTGAAAGCACGAGTGCCTAGCTCTGACCCTCGCCTTTCGACGTATCCATACACACATGACTCCCGTCGGTATCCCCATGATAACCGCCGAGTCAGAGGTAATGTCACTGGAGTGTATGGTTCCCCTG
The DNA here is from genome assembly GCA_030015575.1 of Agapanthus africanus. Taxonomy (NCBI): domain Eukaryota; kingdom Viridiplantae; phylum Streptophyta; class Magnoliopsida; order Asparagales; family Amaryllidaceae; genus Agapanthus; species Agapanthus africanus. The sequence goes on along the minus strand of CM057338.1, from coordinate 369,740,163 downwards.
CCGGGCTCATCGGCGTGGTGCATCGACATCCCTTTCTTGTCCCGGGGTATCTCCGGGCCCCACCATGTACCCTCATACGGCCTCGACTCCTCCTCGTAGGGGTGTATATATATATATATATATATATATATATATATATATATATATCAGAACTGATAAAACTCATGGTAGATGCTGAAATATCATATCAAGGGAAACCGGGTTTTTCAAATAATGCATAATTTCATGAACTCCCACGGTCCCCAAATCCAGAAAACATCATGAAAAATCCATATAACAATGCGAAAATCCATGAATATGATATATGCAATATAAACTGAAATGTAAGCATATAAAGGAAAAGCCGCTAATTAACTGCAACAAGTTAATATAAATATCATGCGGATCCTAATTTATCAGATGTCTAAATAACATCAAGTGAAGGTAAATATATAGCTATAACCAGATATATGTGTGAACAATAAGGTCTAGCAAGGTATATGTATTTACCTATAAGTAATGATGTAGTATACCCCCTGGGTATAAGTGAAATATGTGTGCAAGGTATACCTGTAGCTAGGTCGTAAAGTGTGTATGTACCTATCACTAATGGTACAATACTCTATAGGTATACGGGTATCTAGCATATAAGTATATGAAGGTATATGTGTAAGCATGTAGATATATAGGTATGATATATGTCATATGCGATAAGAAATATGAATCCATGTCACAATGTCCCTAACAAAGCAATATCATGTCTATAAGTGGTTTGTGTATGGCATGGCAATTATTGACGGTGTGTGTAGCATACAATCAGTGCTCGTGCAACATGAATCGTCAATAATATGTGCAGTGTCCTAAGGCTACTAGTCCAAGCACAACATCTAAGTAATAGGGTAAATACGCAATTCTAAATATGACATAGAATATGCGACAAGTATTAACATTTCTAGCCCAGACGCATAACGCCATGCGGGCGATTCCCCTGTAGATGTTAAATCTACTCACCAACGCTCCAAGCTAGGTGAATCCTACCACCTGTTTTCCCTTTGTAGCAGTGTCCATAGTCCCCGCCTGCGAACCTGCAACATTAAAACAACAAAGCAAATATATATTAATAATAAACCTTAAAATACTTACAATCTACACGGACCAACACGACACACACAACATACTCTAAAGGGTTCGTATTGTAGCTAACGTGCGTAGCGACACTACGAAACCAACTCGACGCAACAGCAACACGTAACCCGCATCGTATCGGATAACGTATCGCACGAAACGAAACACTAGAATTACCTAGGTGAACCCAGATTTTGCATACAGAGAAAACTCAACAATCAAACAAGACCAAAAACACCCAAACCACAGCATAGACCTACCCTCAAAACCCCACACCCCAACTCTTCCCCCGAGCCGAGGTCGCCGGAATCCCCTTCAGACATCGCCGGCCCTGGCCAGTGGGATGGATCTCGTGTCTCAACTGGGGTCTTAGGTTCACAGGTACAACGCAACCACATTGTTTGGTTTTCTAGTACACATTCCGGGTCACAGCAGATTACATATATCACAAATCGACACTAAAATACGATATTTTGCATAAAACTAAATTTTACACTATCTAAACTGAAACTAATTAGCTACACAACATAAAAACATCATAAACAACAGAAAGAGAACATTACCTACACAAAAGAACTCAAAGATCCTAGTTTTGCATGATCCATGGCATCCAAGAGGAAAAATGAGAGCAAAGATGTGATTTTTGTGAAGTTTTGGTGAATTTGTGAATATTGTGATGAATTTTGTGTGAAGAAAAGAGAGAGTTCAGTTTAGAAAGAGAATGAGATGAAGAAATGAGAAAGAAATAGAGAAAAAGAGAGGGTGTGAGGAAATGAGAGAGGGAGGTGAGTGTAGGGTAAGAAGGAGAGTGAGTGTATCAAAGCCATTAATGCACCATGCCTTCTCATTAATGCACCATACCTAATCATGCCACCATAATTATCTCTTTCTCTCTCTCTCACAAAAGATTATAGATTAAAGAAAAATGGTGGATTTAAAGAAAAGGGTTTAGATTTAAGGTTAAGTGTCATGGTTGCTAAAACTAGATTAGCACAAACAAATCCCCACATTTACGTGCACACGTGCGTGCATGCCTATAACAAATAATAATAAATTATTAATTAAATGTTATAAAATGTGAGGAACCCGAATTGGTAAACTTTTTACAGTAAACCCACATTAACGTCTAAACGGACACTAACCGAAATCTAAGGCGTTACAATTGTATCCTAAAGATTCGTCCATGAAGGAAAAGACCTCATGGGTGGACGTGTTATCGATCATCATCTCGGTAATGGGTACTGAGAAGTCATCTTTCGGGCATGCTTTGTTGAGGTCCCGAAAGTCCACGCAGATGCAAACTGTCCCATTTTTCTTCATCACTGGAACGATGTTAGCGATCCAGTCGAGATATTGAAACTCTTGGATGAAGCCGGAGTCGATTAATTTCTTAATTTCAGCGTTGATACTCATCTCGAGTTCGAGCCGCATCCTTCTTGGCGCCTTTTTGATTGGCTTTATGTCTGGCGTATGGTTAGTTTATTTACCGCTACTTTTGAATCTAGACCCGGCATTCGGAATAGTTCTATGCAAAGCAGTCTTTGTACTACATGAGCATTTCTTTTAACGTAGCTACCTGTTTTTAAGATAATAGCTCACTGACGAACGTCAGCCTCAGATCGTTTTCCGTTCCTAAGTTGATTTTCCTTAGGCTGTCCGCCATAGTGTGTTTCTCGTCCTCCAGCTCTCTTGATGCCGGTGGATATTCTGATATCTCCTCCTCATCATCTTCATTTGTGAAGCATCCGAAGAAGTCAATCATATTCTCATGACTTCCCTCCCTTGAGAGAGTTATTATATGGCAGGTATGAGTCCGCTTCCATTTTCGCGGTCGAGCCGGTCCTATCCTGACGGTATAGGTCTTCTTTGGCTTGTTTTTTTTGGCGGGCTTATCTTCCTAATGTCAGATAAAGTAAACCTTCCTTATTGATACCGGTCCTCTACCCAGTCCTTGAACGTGAAGCGGTCTTCAAGGGGGTGACCTACTGCTCGGTGATAGGAGCAATAATCCGGGTGATGGACCTCATTTATTTGTTCGGGGTGCCAGGACTCTGGAAGCGTTATCATTTGGCGCTTCATGAAAAGGTTGAATATTTTCCCTATTTTGTCCTGCGGAAAAGAGTATTTCTGGCCCATCTTCTTTATAAAGGATGGCCTCCAATCGAGCTTTTCTCGACTGAACGGTATCTTTAACCCGCTTGTTGTCTTTGAACGTTGTTTGCGTTCCTTGCCCTATTTTTACCTCCATTTCGGGATTTTCTCCCTTCACGAGAACACATAGTGGGCTGGGGCTGAAGAGTGTTACGGTCTACTTCCTCCGCAGATTGCTGACTGAGACGCTGCGTCTTGGCCCTTTCATATATGGACGTTTTGCGATTATGATTGTCTCGGCTCGTTTGACAAGCTTCTTTTATTAGCTTGTCGATTTGTTCTTCGAGTGATGGACTTAACGTTCTCAAAGCGGGATCTTGCTCCAATTTGACGTCACGGCTATCTGGAAGGACATTTTCTTCTTCACTCAAACTGTTTTTGACGTGGCAACTATAAACTTGCTCCCGTTTCTTGGACTAAACATATCTGAGCCCAGTTGTTTCCATCTTCCCGTTGGGCTTCTTTTGCTAAGTCATGGGAATATCCCAAATCTTTTTTATAGAATTGGGTCTACCGAACTGTTTGCTTGAGAGGTACGCTTTAGTGTTTTAACAGTTTCTTTAATCCCTCCGCATTATATTTTGGCATACATATGCGATGGAATCTGTCAAGAGCAGGGTTGACACTATGCCAGACTTATTTTTCTACCCTGGTCTCCGTAGATTCATAAAAGAGGATCGCTTTTTCATCTCTTCGCCTAGGAGGCACGTAGAAGCTTTGCAGTTCTTGTATGTTGTATGTATCGAGTGCATCAAGTTCTTTGTAGTGTTGAGGCGGAGCCATCATGATTTGTAGACTCTGATCTACTTCAGCAAGAGTCTACATTGACAGGCGGATGGAGAACACTGCATTAGCCTCGTCCTTGGAGTCGCTGCCAAAAACAAAAATCGGAGTAGATGGTCCGGGCTTATTGTTTTGCCTTTGGGGTTGCCTCGAGTAAACTATTTGTTTGTTTTCCTCGGTGTCGCTTCCAAAGATCGGGATGGTGGCTACGGATTTTTATTTATTCTCCAGCTCGTGTCACCTTTCAGTATCCTCGAAGTCCAGAAGAAATTACTTCGCATCTTCATACTTCCGCACTTCATTCACCGAGAACAGATTTAGTTCTCCCGTGACAGTGTACTCCGAGCCATCCTTGAAATACTTCATACACTGATGTTGTGTAGAAGGGACAATGTTGTACTCGTGTAACCAAGGTCTGCCGAGTAAAGCGTTATAGCAAGTCTTGGCATCAATGACATGAAATTTGATATCGATGACGAGCAGCCCAAAGTGTAGCGTCAGTATTACGGACCCGAGTGTCCGTGACGACAATGAGTCGGACCTAGATATGGTAATTTTATCTCGGATAAGGTGCTGAACATTCATGCAAATTTCCTTCAGCGCTCTCACTTTGAGAAGATTAACGGAGGATCCGTTATCGACAAGGATTTTCCCTATCTTGGCATCGTGTCAGTACTCGGTGATGTATAACGGTCGATTATGTTCGCACATACAGAGAAGTAGATCTTCATCACTGAATGTGATATCAGCCGTGTAGACCTCTGCCAGTTTATTTTTCATCTTCTCTTCTGTGAGGAAAGTTTGGAACTGATCGGGCTCTTGTAACGCCTTGATCTGGGAATCCCATGCCTTTTTGGACGAAGGAGAGCATCCAATATGCTTAACTACGAGGGTATTTTCCTCAAATGTGCTAGAACGTTGTAATCTATCTTGTTTTTCTTAAGCGGGTCTTTTGCGGCGAGCTTTTTGACTGCTTCTTTATCAAGAGCGATTTTCTCGGGCATTTTCCTTTCCTTTTTTCCTTTTTGTTCGAACATTTGTTTACAGGTCTGAAGTTCTTTTCAAGTAGCGTACGGTTACGCAGCTGAATGTTTTCGTAATTTTTCTCCTCTTCTTCTTTTCCAGAGGCGGGGTCTTCAAAGAGAGAGTCAAGAGGTGTTTCATCCTCGGAATCGCTCTCGAACGTGAGAACTGGAGTTTTTTTTCCTTCCGATCTGGTACCAACCATATGATAGTTGCTAGTCATTTCTTCATGTGCGTTCATCTCGCCGTCCCTACGTTGACGAGCGCGAGCTTCACGATTGTCACGACCCGAAATTTAGTTCGTGACCGGCACTTAAATCACTCAACGTTTAAATACGTAACGTAAATTAAGTAAGCCGAAGCCCAGAAATCTAAACCTTTTAAAGAAAATAGAGGTAAAGTTTTGAAATAAAGGTATGATGAAATCAAACGTTTTCTTAAATGCATAGATAAGGGAATATGAAAATGCAAGTGGGTTATACTAGTTGAAATACATGTTTCGTCTTTTGAAAATTTGGGCAGCACCTCTCTTGTATATTTTGATCCAAACCATATATACATGATAACAATAAAGGCATCCCTAAGCGGGTGCTAGCTCTTCGCCAATCGGCGGAATCACAACCACGCAAGTCAGAAATATATGTATACGACGCCCAATGGCAAAGATCAAGACAAAAGTATAATGTAAAGAAGTTGGACATCAAAACTCCTAATAGCGAACATATAATCCGTCGCTCTATGTCTCGCAAGCACAAGTCTTTCTAAGTCTTACTAATTATACAAATACTAGTTTCTGATTGATGGAGTTGACTAGATACAATAGGAATAATAATACAAGAGTGGGCACGATCCAATATGTCCCACCTACTATAGAAAATCACCCGAATGCAAGCTGTGTGCCAGCGATACCGCTACTGATCCATGCGGTCAAACCTGCAAGAACTGTGGCACAACGGGGGTGAATTTCCAACTCGTGAGTAGAAAACATCAGCAGGTAGAAATCGAATAAAACAACTATTTCCTAGGTCAACTATATCATGAAGATAATAGTATGATATATAGGGTGACCGTGTCTGCATACATGCCAACAATATGACCAATGTCTGTATGCATGTGGATATCATCCACGTGTCCATCAATGACACAAAAATATCATGGAACCTGAGTGTCCAACATCGACACTCGAAACATCATGAAAGCATATGCATGTAAATATGAGGATATTAACCAACATGTGTCCATCAACGACACATCAAAATCATGGAACCTGAGTGTCCAACGTCGACACTCGAAACATCATGAAACCCGTGTCTAACATCGACACGTAAATCCTCATATCTCGGGCTCTGTCAGTCCGGATCGGCCCATATCCATCTCACGACTCCGGTCGGTATCCTCCGGATAACCTTCGAGCCCAAATGCTCTCACCGGTATGTAGTAGTCCCTCTGCCAGGCTCATCGTCTACTGCACAACATACCTTTCTTGCCCCGGGGTACCATACCGGGTCCACCATGAACCCGCAAATGGATCGTCCATCTCCTCGAATCGGGTTTCACAAACCAGTCTCAGAACCGAGAAAACTCATGGTGGACGTCTCGAAATATCATATTAAGAGAAACTGGGTTTTTAAAACAATACATAATTTCCTTTGAAATATAACCACGGTTCCCAAATCCAGAATCTCATGAAAACAGTATCTCAATGCGTATAATCATAAAGCATGATGTATGCAAATATAGAACAAAAATGTGAGCATATCAAGTATATCATGCGACATAGCATAATGATATGAGCATAGCAAGTATATCATGCAACATAGCATAATGATGTAAGCATAACAAGTATATCATGCTACATAGCATAATGATGTGAGCATAGCAATATATCATGCCAACGAGTCATGTGACAGTACTGAACAATTAAGAGTAATAGCATGATGTAGCAATTCTACTGTGTAAGTGACATAGCAATTATCGATGATGAAAGTGTGTGAGCCGGAAATTCTGTGTAAGTGTAACATACGTATCATCGATAATTGTGTAGGTGTACTAGCACAGGTATATGTAATGCAATGAGAATATTATGAACGTAGCAGAAAGTAAATCGTGTGCGCAATGCTATAATGTATATGTATCTAATCTAACATCTATGTAAAGGCTAAACTAAGCGGTGTAGACAGGGATTAAATATCTAAAACATATCCGAGTCAGAGAATCTATCAATCGGCATCCAGCCTCACAACCTCACGTACGATATAATCCATCGTACGGCATCCTCTAGTCAAGGGTATGGATCAATCATCCGGTAAAATATCGCATGCGGTAAACCATCGTACAGCGACAACAAACAGAATAGGGATTCTATCGACCTATACAACAATGAGGGTACAGATCTAAGTCTCGTACGACATATCACTCATTTTTCTCATAATTATATATATATATATATACACCTATATCTCATGTCACATCCGTATCAATCTCATATCATGGGACCTGACAAAGGTATCAATATTCTCATATCGCCTCGCATCCGTATAACGACATATCAAACCAAGTCATCATATCTCATCGTATACTCTTTTCATCACATCAATATCTCACATCAAATTATCTTATTAATCTCATGTAGTATTTATCGACCTCATAACATGCCACTATAATCTCATACTTATTCTCTTGCAACTACATATATATATCGTGATTCACATTCACGTTTTATATCCTCATATATCAATTCGAGATATCCTTTCTATCATATCATTTCACACTAAAACCATTAACTATAACCCTAAGTCGTGGCATATCTTGTCTCCAAATTATAAATCACATATCAATGGTTGTGGGGGTGCTATACTCCATCCACCCGACTTCCCCCGTAGATATAAATCTACTCACCTGCAATTTCCTCGCTTAGCCGAAGTCGATGTGCTTCTTCGTCTCTGTAACAACCTAGTTCATTTATACCTATTCCAGTTCTCGTATCTCCTTAATTGTGGTATTTTTCCTGATTTATCGTGTTTTGGGTGCGAATAGTATTTTAAATTTTATATTGCATTCGACCCGACCCGCTTGCTTGAAACTTATTTGATTCATATTTATGAATTATCTTGACTTGTTACATAGACATGTGCATTTTCATGAATACTGCATACTGGCATTTTATCTGGCATTGCATCTTTACCATATAACATTTTAAGTCACGTAAAACATTTTTAAAATACTTAACATGGCCTGCATGATACCCCAAACCCTGTGGTAGCATCCGCGCATCTTGTTCTTGTCCCGTTCAGTGAAACGGACATGTTTGGATGGCTACGTGCGCCTACGTGCATCCGTTCTTGGGGGTATGCATTTTCGTTACCCGAGCTTTCATTTTGAAATTTAGACGTCGCATATATTTTTCATATTTTAAATCTGAATTTTTAGACCTGACCCGGGCGTGTTTTGGAATATTTTGTATACTGCCTAAATTCAAATTTATTTAATATTTATTTTAAATTCTACATTTAAAATTTCGTTAACAGATTTTATTTTAATTAACAACCTATATCTTTTTTCAATTTACATAACTAAAATCTTTTAAACAAAATCTAAAAAAATTCCTTAACAGTAAACTCTCTCTCTCTCTCTCTCTTTCTCTAACCCTGGCCCACTCCCGAACTCTCTCTCTCTCTCTCTCTCTCTGCCTCTCTCCTCTCTCTTCCTCTCTCCCTCTCCCCGCGCTATATCTTTCTCTCTCCCCTCATAAAAATCCAAATTCATCTCTCATCCCCCCCTCTCTCTCATCTCGCGCGTCTCTTTCTCTCTTTTCTTTCTCACACCTCTCGCGGATACTGTAGTAATCTTGGATGCGGTCACCTCCCTCGCGCTACAATCACCTCCCTCAACAACTTCCCTCGATCCTTGTCTTCCTCCTTCCTTTTAAAAACTCCCCGATCTCCCATTGCTTCACCCATCATCACCATAGCTCTCCTTCAAACCCTAACCCTATAAACCTCATTGCCTCCTCACCCTCACCTCACCAAGCCCTCATCTCTTTCTCCTTCGCCACCTTCTTCAATCTCCCGAGCACCCTGCAACCCATCGAACCCAACACCACCACTTTAACTCGCCGCCGATCACTCTCGCCGCCATCTCCACCTCTCATCTTCCTCTCCTCTGCATTGATCTCCTATGCCAACCCAACAACACCGAGCCTAACCCTACACCCCAGCCAACAAACAGCCGACCCAAACCCTAACCTAACCTACAAAACCCTTTTCGTCGGAGCTCCGTTCATCGCCGTTGACACCCTCACCCTTTCTGTCTTCGCCTCTGTGCACGACCACAGTGAGCAATCCCTTCCTCCCTCTTCCTCTCTTCTTCTTCTTTTCTTTTCTTTTCTTTCTTGATTCTTGATCTCTGTTTTTTTGTAGTTCGCCGGAGCCGGGATCGACGCCGACGATCCAGACGACGTACCTTGACTGCGTGATCACCCTCGTACGTTATTTGGACCCGTTCCGTGTACCGTGTGCGCGTCGCGATAATTTGCCGACGTCGAACGTACCGTACACATCCGTTTCTTGATCCGTCTAGGCAAGTTTATCTTGCTACATGCTACATTACTTTATATACATCATTTTTTATAATTATAACACTGGAATTCTAAATCATGCATCCTAAGTTCTCGTTTTACAGTTTTCCGACATCCGTATGCATCCGTACGTATTATTTTACATCTAGCGCATGGAAACCTATCTTGTTACATACTATATTACAATATACTACACCCAATGGAATATTTACATCACATATTGCTTAGTTGTACATCCCACATTACCATTTTACAGTTTTACTGATTTCGGATACCCGTTTGCATCCATCTCATTTAAAATATATTTAACTGCATCCATAGATCACATTAATACATAACACTGTGAGATTAACACCCTATTTTTAATAAAGTGCATCCTAATTAGTATTGGAACTATAAATATAACCCTAATCGATAATTGTGCATCCATATATTTGAATTTATATCTATTTGCATACCATATCACATTATTCCATTTTCTTGTACTCCATACTTGATTCTGTGTACCCATACTTATTACAGTTTGATTATGAGCATCCACATGATACTTGTGCACTACCTGACATGACATGATACACTACTACTTAACACGACTTGATACATGTGCACTACTTGACATGATTTGATCTGATATACCACGGCTTGACATGTTACCTGATCTTGTTACTAATGCCGACAATCTTGACCTGTTGTCCCTACGGACATATCCTATTGTCTATACAGACAAACCTGTACCTGCTTGATCCTGTATTGGCATTAGTTCCATATTTATCAAAACCTGACTTGAACACATAACCTTGGGGGTATGGGGAAATCAAAAGTGTAAACTAAAGTGTAACTTAAAAGGGTATTACTTGATCCGTGGTCCTGGGGGTAACGGGACAGAGCCATTCGTGACTCTTACATATTCCTGATCCGTGGTCCCGGGGGGTAACGGGACAGAACCACTCTTGGTTCGCATATTCCTGATCCGTGGTCCCGGGGGGTAACGGGACATATCCTTTGAGTTACATGGAGTATTACTCTAATTTATTTCAGTAACTTTAGAGTAGATAACCCTATGTCACAGTTTAGACTACTCACTGCACTTCACCTATATATATTCTGTCCACTGATCTATATTCATGTTACTGTTACTGTTTATACTTCATGCCTGCATATTTCATCACATCCTGCTTGCTTAGAGTTATTGTTATTACGACGCACTGACGTCTGGGTTTTGCATGGCCTAGATCCCTTATCCTTATCGCAGGCTGTCCAGGAGTATTTTGATCAACATGCCGAGCAGTGAGGACCTGGTATTAGTTGGTTTAGTTTCCTTTTAGTATTTTCAATCCTGATGTGAGCCCGCATTATGGGACGTACATTCCAGTTTATTATTGTATTGGATCTTTTTTCTTCCGCCTTATTATATTCTTGACTCGTTATTCTGGCTCATGGACATGTATTAGATAGTTGTTTATTATTTTACTGTTCTTGATATCTCTACGGCCGTAATGTGACTGTGGAGGGATATTTCCTATCCATAGGTAGCATGGTTAACTCTGTCACATGCCTATCTTAGCGCACTCTGGGAAACGGGGCGTGACAGGGTTTGTTTGGTATCAGAAACATAGGATCTGTTGGATATAGTGCCCTCAAAGTCAATTATTGGATCGCAGGCACGTGATTGCAATGATTGCGGAGGACCTATACCGGTAGGACAGTCTTACTCGAGATGATAGTATGCTATCTGGTTTACCTTTATCAGTCGTGTACAGGTTCAGGTGACTGATCACTGTTACACATTGATAGAGCCCTTAGGATCTTGCTTCACTACCAACAGTATGATGGCGATCATATACGTGAGAGTTGGATAGTCTATAAGCATATCCTTAATAGTGGTCCCTAGTCGTGGGAGTTTCGAGATAGGGATCGATACTCCGGAGTAGACTAGTGTATATAGTCGAGACCCCGACGAGGGGCGGTGGCCGGTCTCACAAGCCACTGGTGTCAGTTGGATCACCTAAGATGTATACAGATGCTCATTGGGTTATGAGTACACCGGACAGGACTCGCCGGGAACCTGCTAGTTGGTATTATATCTATCGTCAAATAGCAGTTCCCTAGTGACATGTGTACAGGTTAGTTCATCGACCTGAGGTCGTCATTTGTCTCGTGTGAGTTCCCACCGTGCTTTGATTTCTACCCTACCACGGCTCAAAGGAGTCGTGCAAACAGGTAGTTTTTGGGTACAGTCCCGAGCCACATGGAGGCAAGTGAGCGGATCGGCAGGGGATTCGTCTCTCCCGGTATTCGGGGTGAGATCGCGCTGGGTCTAGGAGAGCCATTACACATAGCCCTTGGCCGAGACAGGAGATTTACTGGTAGGTACTCCAGTAGTATCTCAGGGTGTTTTTGGGCTACACCCCGACACGACTTATACCGCTATTAGGGGTCTGACGTTACCAGCCCCTTAGGCCGATGTGCAATACTCATAGGCGAATGGACCGGACTGTATATACATTATCACTGTTAGGCTCAGTAGGGTTACCGGATGAGTTCACTCATCGGCCTCCCTTGAGGTCAGTATATGGGGCAGCCGTTACGCACAGCTAGTGCCGCTGACGGCTTGTGGTTAAATCCACTGCCAGGGTACTGACGAGACATTAGAGTCCCCCACAGATAGTTTCCCAAGTTTGGGTGAAACGTTGTAGAGGCCGTATGGTTTTATGGCAGGGTTCGGAAAATGCACGTGCGTTTACACACGTGTCATATTTCGGGGAGATAATACTGGTAGGCTTTGGTTTAAGCTGGATCCGAGTATTATACTGTGTAGATATAATATCTTTGTCTCAGTTGCATTTGTATTCGGTCATAATACAAATGCGGGTATGTTTATACTGTTACGGGGTTGTCCTGAAATTCGTTTCAGGATCGCTTTTGGAAGTTGCCAGTTTCCAGTTTTCTATCACCCGTATTAAACATTCGGTTTAATACGGATTTATCTTTCCTTCATGAGGTGAGTCGTGATTCTAGAAGGTTCTAGATTGGTGACTAGATTCATGTATCATTCATTAGCATTAGTTGTTCATTTAATGTTAAGGTGACTAGGTTAATGAATCGCCATTTTTGCATTAAATGAATTTAGTGAGTCATTCTTTCATGATGTGTTATGATAAGTATCATTTTCTTGAGTTCACCCCCTCCTCTCTCCTACACTCACCTCCCTCCTCCTATATAGTGGCCGGCTATTCATTTGGTGGAGATTATGGTTGTTGTTTAAAAAAGATGATAGTTTTTGGTGTATGGAAATTTCATTGCTCCTTTTATTCCATCACCGATTCAAATGGCAACTTCATTAACCGTTCGTCCATGGCTTTGGACGAAGCGAGACAAAGTGTTCTACTCATTCTCTATATCAATCTTGGTCATCTCTTTTAGCAAACTTGATGACCGAGTTGCCTCGGGTCAGAGGCGGGAGCCCGTTTAAAGATCCGTTGACGTGGTGCCACCTGGACGAGGAGATCGGAGATCGACGAGATTGGAGCAGCCGCAACGGAGCGTGGGATGATGGTTAAAGAACGAAGGACTCGGATCGTTCGGTATAACCTTTCTACCCTCTTTATAGCGTGTTAGTTTAGCAATAATGGCAGATCCGGGTTATAGTATACGATAGCGCCAGTTAAAAAGTTTTTGTTCCGCATTTGGCGTCTGTTAGACGGCCGGAGCGCTACCGTAGACTTACATTGGTATCAGAGCCTCGCCATTAAGCTTTACTAACTTGTGCTAACACGTTTAAAATATCGATCGAACCGAATTTCAAAAACTACATTTCTGTACAAAAGTTTCTGTCGATTTTAAACTTGGTCTAAAAATTATTTTGATCATCCCAGAAAATTGAGCAGGGTTTTTTAAGCACACTGTAAAAATTTGGTCACGTGATCCTACATTACCGCCGCGGATCCGCGGTCAAACCTAGGGTTTGACCGCGCATCCGGCCTGTTTGTGGGACCAGTGGTCCAAATTTGTACAGTGGCTTCTATAGAGGAAATTGTGGTTTTTGGTATATTTCTTTTGGACCCAGATTTTGTTACTGTACAGCAGATGTACGTGGGGTCCACTTCGGGAAATTTAGTCGATCGAAATTTAAACATGTTAGTTTATAGTACTTACATTATATCTCCGACCATGAATGTCATTTGAGCGGTAAACCGCGTCTGATTGCTATAGTTCTTTTAGACGGGTTTGCGAACGTGACATTCGCGTTGATGTTCTGTGTTGTGCTGTGATGTTGCGGATTTGTCGTGGTGGATAGCAGTGTGCAATGGTTGTGCAATTTGGATTTATTTATACATTTGATATTGCGGGGCGAGCGTCCAACATGTGGACTGCCGTCTCTGCCAGTTTGTAAAATATTCTTTTGGGGCACGACCGGGCTGAGGTCGATGTACCCGTTGTACATATTTTTCATTTATGTACTAGATTTACCCCATGATGGAGTGCACGGATAGCCGGGTTCTGGAGGGCAACGGGTCCGCATCTCATGGATTTGAGAGGCAGAGGGGCCTCACTCTAGAATTGGCAGACTATTCGCCGCACTCGTAGGGGGTACAGGTTGACCCAAGGAGGGGTGCTCAAGTTACCGAATTCCGTGAGGTGCTGGGTGGTCCATTCACTTTGCTGTAGGGGGCTGCCTCACTTCAGGTTTTGGCGGGTAACTTGCCGCACCCGTAGGGGTCTAGGTTTCATTGCACAGGCTATCCACACGACCAGGGGAATGTCGGGTTTCAGTAGCGGCTCTGTGAAACTTGGGGATCCCAGATTATCTGTATTGTTCTGTGATGCTTATTACTTTTCAGTAATGTTGCATATTATCACGCCTGGAGCGATTATTGTATATCGGTATATATACTAGTAGATGTTGTATATGTTTTACACCCGCGCTAGTCCAGTCCCCGCTCTGTCGTTAGTTAAGTAACCTAACGGGTAATGACGAGACCCAGCGACGAATGCGGGTGGTATATACGTACATTTTATTTTTTCGTTCTTTTCTGGTGTGATTAATGATGGGACTGCGTTGATTTTGATCAATGCAAAGGAAAACAAACCTGTTTGGATATTATTGGAACAGTTTTAAAAAGTGTTATTACAAAGACGTTTCCTTTTGTTTTGCATAGCGGTATTCGGTTGGAATATCCTGCACCTCATTCGACGAGGCAAGGGCCGATATCCCTTCACCGGGAATGACCCCTTGGGCAGAAGTTTGCGTCAGGGTAATAACTTTACTATAGTCGATTACGAGTTGCTTTGCGTCGCGGTATTCAGTTGGAATATCCTGCACCTCATTCCACGAGGAAAGAGCCGAGATCCCTTCACCGGGAGTGACCTCTTTAGCAAAAGGTTTTCGCTACTATATTTTTATAAAAAGCTATCAGGTTCCTTCAGCGATATCAAGTTCATTACGTTAAAGGTTTTTCGCCAAAAACCAGCCGTAGCCCTCCGTCATTTCTTTTGGGTATTCAGTAGTATTCAAGCTATGTATTTTGGCCAAAATCAAGGCATAGTGTTTGGTAGCTGCTTGGTATTCATTTGTTGCATAGATAGATGAGTTGGTTTGGGACAGTCGTTCTGCCATTTTGGCCAAAGTCAAGGGAATGTGTGGGTGGGTTCAAATTGACAAGATAATGATGGGAAGAACTTGGCATGCGACTTATAGCATTTTGGCCAAAGTCAAGATCATAAGAGCATGGGGCAAAAATCATACCGGGAGTTTCTAAAGAAACTGAAACTTGCCAAGTATGCGCATACCTTCTGGAGTGTGATAACGTGAGTGGATTCCGTCACGTTATCATGCGATGAGAGTTGGATCCCGATTCCCACTGTTGAGTTGGTTTACTCTTCGGGTGATCCCGATTGATTCTTCTTTTAGGTTTGGAGGAGAATTTGACAGTACAGTGGGAGGTTTCTGGATTAGATAAAGTGATAACCATTCTGATCTAGGTTAGAGTGCACGCAGAGTGTTTCTTTTCTCTCTCTCTTTGGCAGCGACCATTGACCGACCCTAGACTATGACTCAGTGACCAAGTTGACCGAACCTTCTTAAAATACTGACTTTTGGATTGTCTAAGTTGCATAAGTCATTGCCGCTCCTTCTTTTACCCTTTGCATTTCTCAGAACACCCCGTATTACTACGGACATCCACTTCCATTGGATAGATCCATCGTATGGTTATATACAAACTCGAAGGGATTTCTTCGAGGATGGATCCAGGTTCAGCAGAAATAGAATTGGTTTATTCAGTTTTCTTTTATTATCACCTTCTCTCAGGTTGCGAGGGCTCCTTAGTTTAGGAGAGTACACCTATTACGCTTATTAATAGTCTTATTCCAAACCATAGGCAGGTGCCGAAAGGTAGGGAATGAAGAAAACCAATTAGCCTAAGTAGGGTGTACAGAAGGTAATAACTAAAGACAAAATAAAGGGATTGGAAAGAGCGCAAAGTAAATTGCGACTGTTATCATTCACGACCAAACCGCGCACTTCATCGCCACTCCTATTTCACCTATGCTTTTTTCCCCAGTTCGGGAGAAATAGAATAAGGTATTATTCAGTTGTCTTTTATCATCACCTTCTCTCAAGTTGCGAATACTCCTTGGTTTAGGAGGGTACACCTATTATGCTTACTGGATAGTCTTCTTCCAAACCATAGGCTGGTGCCGAACGGTAGGGAAGGAAGAAAACCACTTAGCCTAAAAGGGTGTACAGAAGGAAATGAATAAAGAAAAATAAAGGGATTTGGAGAGATGGCAAAGAAATATACGGTTATAGTCATGAATTGGATTATGGAAGAGGCATTACTAGGAATACCAGGATACCCCTACGAAACATTTTCATGTTTCAGTGCATTGTTAAAGCAAAACTGTTTTCCCGATTAGATACTTACTCCAGGGTATGTATTTACCAGGTATGATTCTCACATCTGTATGGTTTTACAGATGATGAGTGGGAGTGAGTTATTGGGAATTAGGTGATCATCCTCATTATATCGGAATTCGTTGTAATTGGTGATATTTGAGGAAATAGCCTGGGTACAGTTTTCAACCTACGATGCACAGGTTTTGAGTTATTCAACTCAGCGGACTTATACAGAGTATTGTATGTTATCCAATGTCCGTCAGGACAAAGGGGTTGGTCCTCGTACTATGTTCTGTTTACTTTTGACTTCTCTAGTTTTTAGACAAGTGTTTCGTAAAAATACAAGGTCTAAGTTTTGAGAAGTTGTGGGTATAAGAATAAAGTTGAGAATCAGGTGTCGCAAGTATCGGGATTCTTCAAAGAGATCGAAGATGTAGATTCTTGTGATTGGTATTCAGTTGATAGTAATGGTTTTTAGAAACTTGTTTCTCTTTCAGGTTACTCATAATTGGATGGATTCCTAAGTTGAGTAATGCTGATTAGCCTCTCTCTATTAAGTTGATATGCACTGGAGACAGCTGCATGATTTGAATCTGGTTCCAATTAAATAAGTGCCAAAGTTTCTATATTGGATATAGAATGGTTCATATCTTAACGATGTTAAGGTACGGTGAGTTGTCCAGCTTATACTTAAAACCAGACTTTGGATAACTCAAGACACGTTTCTGTAATGGCAGTTTGTGGGTTGACCCTGGTTTTGACGAGGGTTGATTTTCTACCATTTGGAAGATCAATAGTGATATTGTTCTTGACTCGCCACAGTTTTAGTAAAATGGATTTTTTCAGATACTGTATGGTAGAACTGGAAGTGATTCCAGAACCGCAAACGATTACGGAAAATTTAATAGGACCTAAACATTCAATCAGGTTTGACATTCCATTAGCCACTCCGCAGATATGGTGGGTAACCTCAGACACCCGAGAGGTACTTCGGTAGCCTCAAGGACGGTAACATGGAGGTTCTTGTTTACCCAAACTTTACACTACTGTTGTTCCAGACTATGAGACCCGGCAGGAGGATAAGTATAGCGTCGTTCTAAACTATCTTTAGCAGTGCACGTATATATTATTCTGCCAGAGGGTTGTCGTAGTCAGTGGGAGCAGCGGAAGCATAGTGGGCAAGTAGCTTATGTCTATTTATAGACTTGAGCAGATATAGCGGAGATAGATCATCTATTTTTGATATGACAGTCATGGGTTTGACTTCATTAGAATAGGGATGGATCTGTTAAGAAGGTAGTTGGGTGTGATGTCATGGTATTTAGATGACATACACAAAGTATGAAGTAAAATTCCTATACTACGATCGGTTGTACTGTGGTCGTCACACAGTTTTTTCTCTAGACAGGATATGGATATAATTTATGACGTTCTGGTTTCTAGATCTATGGTTTTAGATCTAGATTTGGGTAGTTTCCCAATGTGGGTACTTTGACAGTATTCTAAAGGTATTTGGAATAAATGACTCCTGGCATGGTGGTGTACCTGCAGGTGATGAAGTCACCCTCTCTAAAGGTGTCTTACAGACTAAAGAGGAGAAGGATGTGCATGATTGGCAGATCACTTGCTTAGGCAATTAAGTCAATCGTGAGATGTCAAGTACCACACCAGATGTTGTTTTTGCACTAGATGTAATAAGTTTGTATTAATCCAATCCTGGAGAAACATAAGGAAGCAGTTTTAGAACATAAGTGCATGTTCTACGGAATTGATGACGGCAGCCTCCTTCGGGAGACGGTTATCATTCCAGGCTTCAAAGGTGACATGGATGAAAGAGTGATTGTCAGAGTTTTAGTTTTCCCTCTGACGAAGAGGGACAGTATTATGGACAGGTGGTCCAAGAGGATACTGTGGGAGGCATGGTGCAGGATACTGATTAGGTTCAGTTGACGATACAGTCTAAGAAATTTGGATTTGGAGTTCATTTATGAACTAGGTCCCATCAGATATCCAGACATATTCTAAGACAGGTATTACTCAATTCGGGAGATGTCTTTCTCCGCGAACTTGAGATTAAGAGAGATATAGAAAGAAACATCAGGGCGGATCCACTCACTGAGGCTATTTCTCGAACACAATAGTTTTACAAACGGGCTTTGTGAAAATGATTAGTAGAGGAGTTGGATGTTCGGTTTCATACGGGCTGTGAGTAGTCGACATCGCAATAATTAGCCTTAAGTGCAAGTGGGAGATTGTTGGATATAGTGCCCTCAAAGTCAATATTGGATCGCAGGCATGTGATTGCAATGATTGCGGAGGACCTATACCGGTAGGACAGTCTTACTCGAGATGATAGTATGCTATCTGGTTTACCTTTATCAGTCATGTACAGATTCAGGTGACTGATCACTGTTACACGTTGATAGAGCCCTTAGCATCTTGCTTCACTACCAACAGTATGATGGCGATCATATACGTGAGAGTTGGGTAGTCTATAAGCATATCCTTAATAGTGGTCCCTAGTCGTGGGAGTTTCGAGACAGGGCATCGATACTCCGGAGTAGACTAGTGTATACAGTCGAGACACCGACGAGGGGCGGTGGCCGGTCTCACAAGCCACTGGTGTCAGTTGGATCACCTAAGATGTATACAGGTGCTCATTGGGTTATGAGTACACCGGACAGGACTCGCCGGGAACCAGCTAGTTGGTATTATACCTATCATCAGATAGCAGTTCCTTGGTGACATGTGTACAGGTTAGTTCATCGACCTGAGGTCGTCATTTGTCTCGTGTGAGTTCCCACCGTGCTTTGATTTCTACCCTACCACGGCTCAAAGGAGTCGTGCAAACAGGTAGTTTTTGGGTACAGTCCCGAGCCACATGGAGGCAAGTGAGCGGATCGGCAGGGGATTCGTTTCTCCCGGTATTGGGGGTGAGATCGCGCTATGTCTAGGAGAGCCATTACACATAGCCCTCGGCCGAGGCAGGAGATTTACTGGTAGGTACTCCAGTAGTATCTCAGGGTGTTTTTGGGCTACACTCCGACATGACTTATACCGCTATTGGGGGTCTGACGTTACCAGCCCCCTAGGCCGATATACGATACTCATAGGTGAACGGACCAGACTGTATATACATTGTCACTGTTAGGCTCAGTAGGGTTTCCGGATGAGTTCACTCATCGGCCTCCCTTGAGGTCAGTACATGGGCAGCCGTTACACACAGCTAGTGCCGCTGACGGCTTGTGATTAAACCAACTGCCAGGGTACTGACGAGTCATTAGAGTCCCCCACAGATAGTTTTCCAAGTTCGGGCGAAACGTTGTAGAGGCCGTATGGTTTTATAGCAGTGTTCGGAAAATGCACATGCGTTTACGCACGTGTCATATTTCGGGCAGATAATACTGGTGGGTTTTGGTTTAAGCCGGATCCGAGTATTATACTGTGTAGATATAATATCTTTATCTCAGTTGCATTTGTATTCGGTCATAATACAAATGCGGGTATGTTTATACTGTTACGGGGTTGTCCTGAAATTCGTTTCAGGATCGCTTTTGGAAGTTGCCAGTTTCTAGTTTTCTATCACCCGTATTAAACATTCGGTTTAATACGGATTTATCTTTCCTTCATGAGGTGAGTCGTGATTCTAGAAGGTTCTAGATTGGTGACTAGATTCATGTATCATTCATTAGCATTAGATGTTCATTTAATGTTAAGGTGACTAGGTTAATGAATCACCATTTTTGCATTAAATGAATTTAGTGAGTCATTCTTTCATGATGTGTTATGATAAGTATCATTTTCTTGAGTTCACCCCCTCCTCTCTCCTACACTCACCTCCCTCCTCCTATATAGTGGCCGGCCATTCATTTGGTGGAGATTATGGTTGTTGTTTAAAAAAGATAGTTTTTGGTGTATGGAAATTTCATTGCTCCTTTTATTCCATCACCCGATTCAAATGGCAACTTCATTAACCGTTCGTCCATGGCTTTGGACGAAGCGAGACAAAGTGTTCTACTCATTCTCTACATCAATCTTGGTCATCTCTTTTAGCAAACTCGATGACCGAGTTGCCTCGGTTCAGAGGTGGGAGCCCGTTTAAAGATCCGTTGACGTGGTGCCACCTGGACGAGAAGATCGGAGATCGACGAGATTGGAGCAGCCGCAACGGAGCGTGGGATGATGGTTAAAGAACGAAGGACTCGGATCGTTCCGTATAACCTTTCTACCCTCTTTATAGCGTGTTAGTTTAGCAATAATGGCAGATCCGGGTTATAGTATACGATAGCGCCAGTTAAAAAGTTTTTGTTCCGCATTTGGCGTCTGTTAGACGGCCGGGGTGCTACCGTAGACTTACATTGGTATTAGAGCCTCGCCATTAAGCTTTACTAACTTGTGCTAATATGTTTAAAACATCGATTGAACCGAATTTCAAAAACTACATTTTTCTGTACAAAAGTTTCTGTCGATTTTAAACTTGGTCTAAAAATTATTTTGATCATCCCAGAAAATTGAGCAGGGTTTTTTAAGCACACTGTAAAAATTTGGTCACGTGATCCTACATTACCGCCGTGGATCCGCGGTCAAACCTAGGGTTTGACCGCGCATCTGCGGCCTGTTTGTGGGACCAGTGGTCCAAATTTGTACAGTGGCTTCTATAGAGGAAATTGTGGTTTTTGGTATATTTCTTTTGGACCCAGATTCAAGTTGGAGATCATGCTACCGCATTCTTCGGGACAGTTGATGCAGCTGCAAGTACAATCGTCGTTGATCGAGAATATTAAAGCAGCGCGGTTACAGGACCCTAGAATGCAAAAGTTTCGAGAACAGGTTGAAGCTGGATTTCGAACGGACTTGTTGATCCATGAAGATGGTTCGTTGCGATATGGTAGCCGTTTTTGTGTGCCAAAAGGAGATATTCGCGAAGAAGTTATGAACGAGGCGCACAGTTCCGCATATTCCGTACATCCAGGAGGCACAAAGATGTACCGAGATCTACGACAGCATTTCTGGTAGGAAGGCATGAAACGGGAGAATGCCCACTTTGTTGTGAAATGCTTGGTGTGTCAGCAAGTTAAGGCTGAACATCAAAGGGTCGCAGGTTTATTGCAACCACTTCCGATTCCTCAATGGAAGTGGGAACATATAACCATGGATTTCGTGACGGCTCTACCGCGGAGTCCAAAGGGCAACAATGTTGTTTGGATGATTGTTGATCGATTGACCAAGGCTGCTCATTTCATACCATTTCGAGTTGGTCAATCAACGGAAGCATTGGCAAAACGGTACATGCAGGAGATTGTACGATTGCATGGAGTACCGGTGAGCATCGTGTCCGACTGTGACACTTGTTTCTTATCACACATCTGGAGGAGCTTACAGGAAAGTTTGGGGACTCGATTGAAGTTTAGCACAGCTTATCATCCTCAGACAGAAGGCCAGTCGGAGAGAACGATCCAAACCCTTGAAGACATGTTGAGAGCTTTCATGTTAGACTTCAAGGGTTCATGGGAGGATCACCTACACTTGGTGGAGTTTTCTTACAATAACAGTTTTCAGGCGACTATTCAGGTGGCTCCATTCGAAGCATTATATGGTCACAAGTGTCGTTCGCCTGTTTGTTGGGACGATATTGGAGAACGAAGATTGTTGGGACCGGATTTGATCGTGCAAACAGTGGAGAAAGTTAATACTATCCGGAATCATATGAAGGCAGCACAAGATCGGCAGAAGAGTTGGGCCGATACATCGAGAAGACCTCTAGAGTTCGTTGTTGGTGATCTGGTATTCTTGAAGATATCACTGACTAGAGGAGTGATTCGTTTTGGGAGTCGAGGCAAGCTTAGTCCTCGATTCGTTGGGCCTTTTGAGATTTTTGAGCGTGTTGGAGAAGTAGCTTATCGATTGGTTTTACCACAATCTTTGGCGAATATTCAAGACGTGTTTCATGTATCTCAACTCCGTAAATATGTTCGAAATGAAAGACACGTGCTGGATCATTCGGAGCTGACTGTACGAGAAGATTTAACTTTTGAGGAACGACCGATGTCGATTGTGGATCGAAGGGAAAAGGTTCTTAAGAACAAGGTTATCCCTCTCGTACTTATTTCTTGGGAAAGTCGCTCGCATGCAGAATCAACTTAGGAACGAGAAGATGAAATCCGACAGAAGTTTCCACATCTATTCTTGTAGTTTCTTGATTGTTTATCCTTTCTTGTTCTTGGAATTTCGAGGAAGAGATTTTTTTATAGTTGGGTATAATGTAACAACCTAATTCATTAATACCTATTCCAGTTCTCGTATCTCCTTAATTGTGGTATTTTTCCTGATTTATCGTGTTTTGGGTGCGAATAGTATTTTACATTTTACATTGCATTCGACCCGACCCGCTTGCTTGAAACTTATTTGATTCATATTTATGAATTATCTTGACTTGTTACATAGACATGTGCATTTTCATGAATACTGTATACTGGTATTTTATCTGGTATTGCATCTTTTACCATATAACATTTTATGTCACATAAAATATTTTAAAAATACATAACATGGCCTGCATGATACCCCTAACCCCGTGGTAGTATCCGCGCATCTTGTTCTCGTCCCGTTCAGCGAAAAGGACGTGTTTGGATGGCTGCGCGCACGTACGTGCATCCATTCTTAGGGGTATGCATTTTCGTTACTCGAGCTTTCATTTTGAAATTTGGACGTCGCATATATTTTTCATATTTTAAATCTGAATTTTTAGACCCGACCCGGGCGTGTTTTGGAATATTTTGTATCCCGTCTAAATTCAAATTTATTTAATATTTATTTTAAATTCTACATTTAAAATTTCGTTAACAGATTTTATTTTAATTAACCTAAATCTTTTTTCAATTTACCTAACTAAAATCTTTTAGACAAAATCTAAAAAAAATTCCTTAACAGTAAACTCTCTCTCTCTCTTTCTCTAACCCTGGCCCACTCCCGAACTCTCTCTCTCTCTCTGCCTCTCTCATCTCTCTTACTCTCTCTCTCTCCCCACGCTATCTCTTTCTCTCCCCCCTCACAAAAATCCAAATTCATCTCTCCTCCCCCTCTCTCTCTCATCTCGCGCGTCTCTCTCTCTCTTCTTTCTCACACCTCTCACGGATACTGTAGCAATCTTGGATGCGGTCACCTCCCTCGCGCTACAATCACCTCCCTCAATAACTTCCCTCGATCCTTGTCTTCCTCCTTCCTTTTAAAAACTCCCCGAGCTCCCATTGCTTCACCCATCATCACCATAGCTCTCCTTCAAACCCTAACCCTATAAGCTTGATTGTCTCCTCACCCTCACCTCACCAAGCCCTCATCTCTTTCTCCTTCGCCACCTCCTTCAATCTCCCGAGCACCCTGCAACCCATCGAACCCAACACCACCACTTCAACTCGCCGCCGATCACTCTCGCCGCCATCTCCACCTCTCCTCTCCCTCTCCTCTGCATTGATCTCCTATGCCAACCCAACAACACCGAGCCTAACCCTACACCCCAGCCAACAAACAACCGACCCAAACCCTAACCTAACCTACAAAACCCTTTTCGTCGGAGCTCCGTTCATCGCCGTTGACACCCTCACCCTTTCTGTCTTCGCCTCTGTGCACGACCACAGTGAGCAATCCCTTCCTCCCTCTTCCTCTCTTCTTCTTTCTTTTCTTTTCTTTTCTTTCTTGATTCTTGATCTCTGTTTTTTTGTAGTTCGCCGGAGCCGGGATCGACGCCGACGATCCAGACGACGTACCTTGACTGCGTGATCACCCTCGTACGTTATTTGGACCCGTTCCGTGTACCGTGTGCGCGTCGCGACATTTTGCCGACGTCGAACGTACCGTACACATCCGTTTCTTGATCCATCTAGGCAAGTTTATCTTGCTACATGCTACATTACTTTATATACATCATTTTTTATAATTATAACACTGGAATTCTAAATCATGCGTCCTAAGTTCTCGTTTTACAGTTTTCCGACATCCGTACGTATTATTTTACATCTAGCGCATGCAAACCTATCTTGTTACATACTATATTACAATATACTGCACCCAATGGAATATTTACATCACATATTGCTTAGTTGTACATCCCACATTACCATTTTACAGTTTTACTGATTTCGGATACCCGTTTGCATCCATCTCATTTAAAATATATATAACTGCATCCGTAGATCACATTAATACATAACACTGTGAGATTAACACCCTATGTTTAATAAAGTGCATCCTAATTAGTATTGGAACTATAAATGTAACCCTAATCGATAATTGTGCATCCATATCTTTGAATTTATATCTATTTGCATACCATATCACATTATTCCATTTTCTTGTACTCCATACTTGATTTTGTATACCCATACTTATTACAGTTTGATTATGAGCACCCACGTGATACTTGTGCACTACCTGACATGACATGATACACTACTACTTAATACGGCTTGATACATGTGTACTACTTGACATGATTTGATCTGATATACCACAGCTTGACATGTTACCTGATCTTGTTACTAATGCCGAAAATCTTGACCTGTTGTTCCTACGGACATATCCTGTTGTCTATACAGAAAAACCTGTACCTGCTTGATCTTGTGTTGGCATTAGTTCCATATTTATCAATACCTGACTTGAACACATAACCTTGGGGGTATGGGGAAATCAAAAGTGTAAACTAAAGTATAACTTAAAAGGGTATTACTTGATCCGTGGTCCCGGGGCGTAACAGGACAGAGCCATTCGTGACACTTACATATTCCTGATCCGTGGTCCCGAGGGGTAACGGGACAGAACCACTCTTGGTTCGCATATTCTTGATCCGTGGTCCCGGGGGGTAACGGGACATATCCTTTGAGTTATATGGAGTATTACTCTAATTGATTTCAGTAACTTTAGAGCAGATAACCCTATGTCACAGTTTAGACTACTCACTGCACTTCACCTATATATATTATGTCCACTGATCTATATTCATGTTACTGTTACTGTTTATACTTCATGCCTGCATATTTCATCACATCCTGCTTGCTTAGAGTTATTGTTATTACGACGCACTGAGGTCTGGGTTTTGCATGGCCCAGATCCCTTATCCTTATCGCAGGCTGTCCAGTAGTATTTTGATCAACAGGCCGAGCAGTGAGGACCTGGTATTAGTTGGTTTAGTTTCCTTTCAGTATTTTCAATCCTGATGTGAGCCCGCATTATGGGACGTACATTCCAGTTTATTATTGTATTGGATCTTTTTGCTTCCGCATTATTTTATTCTTGACTCGTTATTCTGGCTCATAGACATGTATTAGATAGTTGTTTATTATTTTACTGTTCTTGATATCTCTACAGCCGTAATGTGACTGTGGAGGGATATTTCCTATCCACAGGTAGCATGGTTGGCTCTGTCACGTGCCTATTTTAGCGCACTCTGGGAAGCGGGGCGTGACAGTCTCGGAAGTCCACGCGAAGGTACCAATAAATACACTGTCTCAATGCTATTAAAATCAAGTCCGGAAAACTATACGGCACACGGTGCGCTCATAGGTTATAACCTATAGCCTATGCATGCAAAAACAACCAAACAACCCTCGTCGTTGACATACAAACATCCAACATCCCAATACAATATCAAATACCAAAACCCAAGTTCATAAATCACCAATACCAAATTCAGCAACATAGGAAATCACTTCCAGATTTCATCTCAGGTTAATTAGGACTAAACAAGAAAATACAGGGAATAGTTTATAGGGATTAGTAGCTACAGCCAAAAACCCAACCCCAGAGCCCAACAGAAATCCAGCGACATCACCATAATTTCCGGTCTCGCCGGCCAAAGTAGGGTAAAATTTGCTCGAACTTTGGTGGTGGTCTTTTGGTCGTTTATCTAGGTCACTGGACTTGTTTGTTTTTCTTGAAAATACCCCAGGTAGCTCCAGATACCCTGTAGGCTAAAAACCACCACAAAACCGACACGAAACAATTCTAACTTCGTATTTTGGTTCTAATCTCGGGTCTTGTCCAGTAAAACACCACTAAGGGTTAAGTAAACACCCACCACATATCACAAGTCCACACAATCACCCAAACCTTCCCTTGGAATTTCCAAATATCACTAATCCAAATCGATTTAACTCTAAACTACTATAGGGTGCTAGGAAACTCAAAAACTAAACTAGATGTGTAGGAATTACCTCATTGGGCAACTCAAGAATTTTCTTGAGTTGCTCAAAGTCTTCAAAATCCAACTTTGAAGCAACCATGGGGTTTGTAGAGAGGTTGTGATCATTTTTAGTGAAGGGGTGTAGGGTCTTGGTGAAGAAATTGAGATGATACATGGAGGTGGAGGTGGAAGGAGTATGAGGATGAAGGAGTTGAAGAAAAACAATGGGAGAGGAAATGAAGGCAGCCCCTCTCTCTCTCCTATCATCGCTCTCTCTTATTCTCACCCTTTCACAAGCCCATGCCTCATCATTTGGTCCCCTCTCTCTCCAATAATTGTCTCATTTTCTTTTCTCACAATAATTCACATAATACCAATAAAACAAACACAGATGAAACAACATATAACAAAATGCAACATGTCATGGTGCACTAGCCATGATTAATTAAAAAGACGGATTTGGCGTAATCGTGATTAGTAGTGCACTAATCGAGTTTAATTTAAACTTTCATATAATTAATTATAAAAATGCCCAAATCCGATAAATATATTTTTAAATGAATAAATCATTTTAATCTCCAATTATTGCTCAAATATTGGTATATATTTATACCATTTTATGAAAACCCCAAATTCGCAAATCGAGTAGTTTTCGCGAAATATATTACTTTAATATTAAATTCCAAAAATAATATTTTATATTTCTAAAATGTTACAACGTTTCCTTTTCTTGAAGTGTTTTCGATGGGCAATATATCCTTGCCACCACTTCTTGAAAGCACAGCATTCCTCGATGGGTGGGCTACCCTTTGATGATATAAGCAGTATTTTGGATGTGAGTCTCCTCCGTTGGAGTATGAGACTCCAGGAGTGTACTTCATGAGAGGTGGTGGCCTCATCCCCATTGATAGGGCTTTAGTGATCGCTTCTCAGTTTTAATCCTGCTCTTATTTGTTGCAGGTGTGATTCGGTTTGGTTGGAGCACTTTACGACTCGTCCTCACCGCAGTTTTTTTATTCAGACGCCGACGCTTAAACTTTTCATATATGGCAGTTTCGCGTTCTCGGTTTTCTTTGCTTTTTTGAAAGGCTTTGATTGATCTGTTTTATGTGTAGTAGTTAACCGCAATCAATAACGGTGTCGTGTGTAGCTAGACCGAGATGAGTACGGGTCGTCCTCAGGGAAACGTTGAATCTTTTAATCTTACTTTAGGCGTGTTGAGAAAGAAAGGAGGAAGAATAAAGAATGGTGAAGAATGGTTATAGGTTCTATATCTACATCAAACACGGATGCAGAATATACATCTAGATTAACTACGGATGTAGGTTTTATAGTAGAAGGGGCTTGTAGGGTTCATTAAGATTTAGTACTCATGAATGATTAATTAAAGATTACTCCTTTTATCCTTTAATAGATTTAAAACTAGATCGACAGTGATGCATGTAGATTAGGGTTTCTGGAGGGAATAGGGTTCCCACTCTTAACCCCTATCTTGACATGGATCTCCGTTCATTTCTAATCTTTACCAAAATAATTGTTAATCTAATCACTAATTGTGGTCGTGATTATCAATGAATTGATAGCGCGCCCAATTAGGATGTTAACTATTCTTTTGATAAAGTTTATAAACTTTATAGACTGTAAAAAGTACGGGTCGTTCTCAGGGAAACGTTGAATATTTTAATCTTACTTTAGGCGTGTTGAGAAAGAAAGGAGGAAGAATAAAGAATGGTGAAGAATGGTTGTAGGTTTTAGATCTACGTCAAACACGGATGCAGAATATAGATCTAGATTAACTACGGATGTAGGTTTTATAGTAGAAGGGGCTTGTATGGTTCATTAAGATTTAGTAGTCATGGATGATTAATTAAAGATTACTTCTTTTATCTGTTAATAGATTTAAAACTAGATCGACAGTGATGCATGTAGATTAGAGTTTCTGGAGGGAATAGGGTTCCTACTCTTAACCCCTATCTTGATATGGATCTCCGTTCATTTCTAACCTTTATCAAAACAATTGTTAATCTAACCTCTAATTGTGGTCGTGATTATCAATGAATTGATAGCGCGCCCAATTAGGATGTTAACTATTCTTTTGATAAAGTTTATAAACTTTATAGGATGTAAAAAGAGTTTAAGGATCTTCATCATCCATTAATCTACCCTAATCCTATGAACCCTAACAAGCGGAGAATTACTCGCGCATGTTGGGAGAAGAAGAGATTGAGAGAGAAATCATATTAAAACTACAAAGAGATAGAATAAGAATACAACTACCATTATTAATCAACTTGATCAAGTACACTTTTGTTCTTTTAGAAAATGATTACAAAAACCTAGTTTGCTTCTCGATCTCTTCTAAGAAGGTAGATGAACAGTTGATGACCAGCCTGGATGCATGAGCCGTCTTGGACTTCGTGATCTCGTCGGCTTGATGATTTTTCCAAGAGGCTATCAGTCCTTATTTATAGTCTCAGAGCCAGAATCCTAGCTTCTTAATTTGGAAACTAATTGTTACGATTCTAACCAAAAAATCCAGAATCCCAACTCCCTTAAAGTGCGGCGGAACCGCGGTCTTTGGATGGGTTTGAACGTGGATCCGCGGTCTTATGGTGGGATCTTGGCCTTAAATTTCTTGTGGCTTCTTCTGGTGACACGTGATGATCTTTTGAATCTCTGAAAACTGAAAATCTTTTTTACGTCACTGCCAGAATTGATTTCTTTAGTTTAATTTCTTAATTAGACAGGTTTGTTTTGCCAACTTTGATTTCCTTGATTTCAGCCCTGCAAATTCTGCACAATATCTCAACAAATAATATTAGTAGAGTTTGTTTTATTGAGATATTAACTTAACCATTAAGAATTGGTCAAAGATATTAAATAAGGTAAGCATATTTAAATGGGCCAAATGTTACATGGATATTATATGCTTACTTTTTCCTACCAAATGTTAATTATAATATATAAACACATGAAAATAGTATTTTTACAGATAAACCCTCATATGTATCATATATTATAATAAACACCTTTCATTATATTCAAATAGTAGGAAAAATATCATATTAAATGTGCAGTTTTATCAACTGAACAAATACCCCCAAACTTATATTTGATCGTCCCGAGCAAACTAATTTATTCAAAAGAAGGAGAAAAGGAAAGGAGAAAGCTAAGCACACTTTCATAGGCAACACGATTGCACTGAGCACGTGCAATAAGCCGTTAAATCCCTAGGTGTCCTTAGTAGGAGGAGTGTTGTCTCCTGAGGGTTTTCAGCGGATTACACCCATAAAATCCTATAATAAAAGAGAGATGGTGAAAGTTACATATAAAGATAAGAACTATAAAAGAAAGAACTTGAAAATAAGAGTTTTCAACTACACCAGCTTTTCAGTTGCTATGAGCCCTATCTTAATGGTCGTGAAAAAATGTTAGAAATCACATCATCTCTCAATAAAATATCGCCTTTAGTTTTCCTTCCTACCTTTCTTCCAAACATTGATCATATACCCCTACGTGTGTGTAAAAGATATCCTTACACTCGGAGAATTCAATTCAAGCTATCATACTCTTGTCCATCTATCTCAGTACTTTTTAATCGATATTTAGATGGAATTTGCTCACACATTTTTCATGCGACCGTTAATACTTCTTGAGGTACTAACCGACCGATTACTCATGTGATCGCTTATACGGTGTATTTAGTATTTTCCTCGTCTTGCAACACCTAAGGCTTAGCAGTGACTCCTAAACCAGTTGGTCTAAGGCACTAGGTGATGAAGCACCCTCGCTATATTTTTTTATTGCTGCCTTGGCGATAACAAAACCAGTGTTTATTTTTCTTTTCACCATTTTATCTTTTATTCTCCACTTATTATTTCCTTCATACTTTGGCTTTTAGACAAGAGCATTTCAAGGTATCCTCCACTATCCCGAGTTTCAAGACGTGTGTAAGTGCATATAGTAGGGTATCAACATTCAAATGTTTGGCTTCTAGAATAGAAACTATTTTTCAGACTTATTTTTATCCTCAGATTAGTGACTTCCTTCATCTTACTAACCCTTGGGATAATGGCTCGTAACTACTTATTACTAGTTTCATTTAAGAAAACTTCGAACTTTCTTGGTTTTCTTAAATTTTTCTAATCTTTCAAATATAATTTTTCACTATCTAATATTTTATTATAAAAGAAAAATATTTTAAATTATTTTTTTGAAAATGTTGTGCTTATGCAAAGTATGATGCAAATTGATGCGTAAATAAGCACAAACCTCCCCGAAACTTGTTTTCAACGGTATTCTCACTGTTGTCATCTGTTAAATCTCAAAAACCTGTAAGCTTGAGGAAAAAGTTAACGGGGACAAGAATATATGGATGTGAAAATCTCCCCCAAACTTATTTTTGGCTCACCATTTTGAGTACAAATTTTATTTTCAAGAGCCGAAATATCCCCCCCCCAAACTTGAGTAAAATCATATTAAGCATTTAAAATTATAAGAGAGGGTCAAAGTTATTGGTCAATGCCAAGCTTTGCAAAGACCAAAAGTCAACACCAACCATTCGAAGAATTTATCAGTGAAACGCACCGTTTGGTGGAAGAACATGTTGTATGGAGTCAGGAAGAAGTGGGGAAGAGATAAGTGGTGTAAAAGAAAAGGATTGCGTCTCAATTTGGAGAGACGACACAGTGATAGTGATGATGGATTACTCGCATTCTCGTGATTGTCCAGAAGAATGGGTAGAGGTTCAATTTCTTTATCTTGGAGTTGATTCATCTTAACACTCGTGTCTTTTAAAAATACGAGTTAATCAGCGAAAATTTCCTCAAAGCTTTCATCGATACCCCGAAGAATAATCTCATCAGAAAAAATGGGGTGATCGTCAGACTCCATGAAATGTTCATAATCAGTGTTAAATGTTGACCCGGACAACTCAATGGAAGAGTCCGTATGTGTATAATACATGGTTGGGTCAAACAACAACATATGAAAAGAGTATAGATCAGTATCATGAAGCTGATCAAATTCGCTGCTGTCGACATCCATTAATTCGACAGAACATGCTTGAGCAGAAGGTTCGGAGGGTACACTCCCCAACTTGTAAATGTTAAGCTCTATTGATATCTTCCCGAAGGATAGGGTCATAGAGCCATTACGACAGTTGATTACAGCATTGGAAGTGGCCAAAAAGGGTCGACCGAGAATCACCGGAATTTAGTTCCGTGGGTTCGCTACGGGTTGTGTATCTATAACGATAAAGTTCATAGGAAATATAAATTCCCCGACTTTGATTAACACATTCTCTAGCTCATCCCTAGGTTGGGTGATAGATCGATTGGCCATCTGAAGAGTGCAATGCGCCGGTTTTAACTCTCCGATCCCTAATTGCTCATAAACAGAATACGGAAGCAAGTTAACACTAGCACCAAGGTCAAGTAGAGCACGGTTAATGTGTTTACCCCCAATAGAAATAGAAATTGTAGGACAGCTAAGGTCCTTATGTTTTCTAGGTAATTGTTGGGGGAAAGCTGTGTCTACAGTACTCGACATGCGCACCTTTTTTGGTACTTGAGTCTTCCTCTTCCTAGTGCACAAGTCCTTGAGAATTTTCGCATAAGCCGGGACTTGTTGAATAGCATCTAGGAGAGGAATATTTACGTTAACTTGCTTAAATATTTCCACAATCTTCTCCATTTGTGGGTTAGGTCTATTGGCCCTTAATCTGTTTGGAAATGGAGCTTGATCAATAAGTTTAGGTCCAACATTTGTGGAGAAGATTGTGGGGACGGATTCGATGCTAAAATTGGAGTGGAATCATCTTAGATAGATTGGGTGAAGTGTTCGAGCCTTGGGGAAAACGGAGAATAGGCTCGGATGAAGGTGGGAGACCAGACGAATTAGGGGAAGAAGTAGAAGCTGGGGTATCATTGGTATCACTAACAACATCAACTTGCTCACCCACTCGGTTTTCCAGCATTCTCCCTGATCTCAACGTAGTAACGGCACTCACATTATGATGTTGTGAGTGGCCAGGATTCGGTAGGGGTTGAGATAGGAGTTTCCCTTTCTCTCTCGTACTCATTGCGGCGTTCAACTGTGCAATTTAGTTTTCTATTATTTTAATACTCTCATCGTGAGAGGCGGAGTCTTTCTTTATGGTATCAATAGAAGACTTCATATCAGCCGATATTTGAATGGTATGTTTCATAAACAAATCCAAAGTTTGCACGAGTGAAGAGTTATCAGTACTGGCCAATTGCGGTGCAGAAGTGTTGGCCGGATTTTGAAAATTTTGTGACTGAAAGGGGTGCTGACTTTATGGTTGTGGTTGCTGTGGAGGAGGTCTTTGATAATTGATTTGGAATTGATTTTGATTTGGGGTTGGTTTTGGTTCCAAGCAAAGTTAGGATGATTCCTCCATCCCTGATTGTACAGGGAAGAATAAGGATCGTTTCTAGGTCGCTGCTGAAAAGCAGCATTAGTTTGCTCGTGACCTTGAAACGGTGCATTCATAGGACATTCTTCCATCAAGTGTGATGGATCTGAACAGCAACCACACACGGTCTTGGGTAGCGTGACCTGATTTACGGAGACAGATGAGAATTTGTTCTCAATAGCGTCGAGTTTCTTCTGCATTGCTGCCATTTCGGTTTTTACTGCGATGGAAACATCGAGCTGATGAATACCTCCCCTAGATGAAGGTGGTCTTACGCTTTCCCACTGCAAAGTGTTTTCAGCGAGGTCTTCCAGATATTTCCAAGCTTCACCATCATCTTTAGACATGAAATTGCATTGAAAATTTGTTTCAAGCATCTGCTTTGTCGCTGGATTGATGCCTTCATATATAATTCGGCATAAATCCCATCTATTGATTCCATGATGAGGACATTGGACAAGCAGATCTTTGAAACGTTCAAAGCACTTCCAAAATGGTTCATTAGGAAGCTGGGTAAACTGGTTGATCTCGCTCCTAATACGGGCGGTCTAATGGTTTGGGTAAAACTTCTTAAGAAATGCTATTACGAATTCATCCCAATTAGTGATAGAGTGTGCGGCAGTATTATAAAGCCATTTTTCTGCCAAGTCGCACAAAGTGAATGGAAGAAGACGCAAGCACATAGCATCCACAGTCAGTTGTGAAGTACCCATCATTGCGTATACGTTTTCGAATTTAGTGATGAAAACGTACGCGTCATCAGACTCAAGCCCGTGAAATTTGGGCAACAAATTGATGTAGTGGGGTTTAATTTCAAAATTATCCCCGTTGGCTGGTGGAATAGATAAGCAAGTAGGAAGTGGACCACGGATAGGATAACATCTCTCTTGGAGAGAGATGCACGATGGATTCTACTCACCTACGGGCGGTGGCAGCGTGGTGTTATAATTTGATGGAGTATCGTCCATCTCGGTCGATGTGGAGGATGGTGGGGAAAAAGAAGATGAAGAAGTACCGACTTCGGAGTCGATAGCAGGAACGCGGACAAGACGGGCACTAGAATCCCGTATCCAGCCAAGCATACACTAAGCAGGTTTAGCGTAAGTGGCAGCATGTGTACTTTTAAAAATGGTCTGTTTTGAAAAGTGTGTCGGACTTAGACAAATCATAAAAAATGCACAAACAATCCTAGAACTAAGGTTACCTAGGTCAAGTCTCTAGACCGCTCCTAGACTTCCAAATGACAAGCCGTAGGATCAATCCTCTACCACCTCTTTACTACTCTTGTGGCCAGGTAAATGCCAGGTAAGTGGGAGGTTTCCACTACGTAAGTAGTGGGCCTAATTAAGTAACCACTTGCCTCAGACACACTTGCCTAGACACCACAAAAGTAATGCGGATAAGCGATAGATTACCCACGACCTTCCTCTGTCTTTATTGAGCACGACAGTCCTTAGAGTCTTGTCTAGATATTTTTTAAATTAATGTAGGGTTGATGCAGATGCTCGGTTTGTGATTTGTGGGGCTTAGGAAGGGTGATAAAATCCCCACCTAATCTGAATTTGGTCTTTGCCCCTTAAAAATCCGTATTAAAATATGAATTAACAAACCAATCACAAAACTTTGCAAAAAGATTTTTGAGCGGCGATATTTTGCAAAGAATCCTATAGAAAAGATATTTTATTGGATTTCAAAGGAGAGAGAAAGAGTTGAGAATCTTACCAGAGAAGTTTGGAACCCTAGATCTCCAATTTCGCCGCGCTTCCACCGCGAATGTCCCTTATTGCCGCGGTTCCGCCGCAAGGAAGAGGGATCAGGAGATGAATTTTTGTTTCGTGGCCTCCTGTACTTCTCTGGATCTCGATGAATGTTTCTGTCTTTCTGTTTCTTCAAGTCCGTGACTCCAGATCTCCTTGCAAAATTCACACACAAATCGTTAAATATACAATTTGCAGTTTTTGTTTTAATTATGATATAGATCGAATAAGAATTCAACACAAATAGTAAGAATAAAAAAATTACGCACGTATCCCCAGCAACGACGCCATTTGATTGATCTGTTTTATGTGTAGTAGTTAACCGCAATCAATAACGGTGTCGCGTGTAGCTAGACCGAGATGAGTACGGGTCGTCCTCAGGGAAACGTTGAATCTTTTAATCTTACTTTAGGCGTGTTGAGAAAGAAAAGAGGAAGAATAAAGAATGGTGAAGAATGGTTGTAGCTTCTAGATCTACGTCAAACACGGATGCAGAATATAGATTTAGATTAACTACGGATGTAGGTTTTATAATAGAAGGGGCTTGTAGGGTTCATTAAGATTTAGTAGTCATGGATGATTAATTAAAGATTACTCCTTTTATCCTTTAATAGATTTAAAACTAGATCGACTGTGATGCATGTAGATTAGGGTTTCTGGAGGGAATAGGGTTCCCACTCTTAACCTTTATCTTGACATAGATCTCCGTTCATTTCTAGCCTTTACCAAAACAGTTGTTAATCTAACCTCTAATTGTGGTCGTGATTATCAATGAATTGATAGCGCGCCCAATTAGGATGTTAACTATTCTTTTGATAAAGTTTATAAACTTTATAGGGTGTAAAAAGAGTTTAAGGATCTTCATCATCCATTAATCTACCATAATCCTATGAACCCTAACAAGCGGAGAATTACTTGCGCATGTTGGGAGAAGAAGAGATGGAGAGAGAAATCATATTAAAACTACAAAGAGATAGAATAAGAATACAACTACCTTTATTAATCAACTTGATCAAGTACACTTTTGTTCTTTTAGAAAATGATTACAAAAACCTAGTTTGCTTCTCGATCTCTTCTAAGGAGCTAGATGAACAGTTGATGACCAGTCTGGATGCGTGAGCCGTCTTGGACTTCGTGATCTCGTCGGCTTGATGATTTTTCCAAGAGGCTTTCGGTCCTTATTTATAGTCCCAGAGCCAGAACCCTAGCTTCCTAATTTGGAAACTAGTGGTTACGATTCTAACCAAAAAAATCCAGAATCCCAACTCCCTTAAAGTGCGACGGAACCACAGTCGTTGGATGGGTTTGACCGCGGATCCGCGGTCTTATGGTGGGATCTTGGCCTTAAATTTCTTGTGGCTTCTTCTGGTGACACGTGATGATCTTTTGAATCTCTGGAAACTGAAAATCTTTTCTACGTCACTGCCAGAATTGATTTCTTTAGTTTACTTTCTTAATTAGGCAGGTTTGTTTTGCCCACTTTGATTTCCTTGATTTCAGCCCTGCAAATTCTGCACAATATCTCAACAAATAATATTAGTAGAGTTTGTTTTATTGAGATATTAACTTAACCATTATGAATTGGTCAAAAATATTTAATAAGGCAAGCATATTTAAATGGGCCAAATGTTACATGGATATTATATGCTTACTTTTTCCTACCAAATGTTAATTATAATATATAAACACATGAAAATAGTATTTTTACAGATAAACCCTCATATATATCATATATTATAATAAACACCTTTCATTATATAGAAATAGTAGGAAAAATATTATATTAAATGTGCAGTTTTATCAACTGAACAGGCTTCGTTTAAAATTCTCTCGATCGGGTCTTCTTCTGACAGTTTGGGGATTTTAGCGCCGATTCTGTCCCCAGTTCCTCCACGTCGTTTTCTGACGCTGAGAGAGCTTCTTCTTCATATAAAGATGAATGGGAGACCATGTGGCAACTTGCTATATAATCTTCCACTTTTTCTGATGAGTCATTTCCCTCATTATTGTCACTGTCTCCGTCCTCAAAATATGCTTGAGGAATTCTTCAAATTATGTACTTTTGTAGATCTGTGCGCTTGTCGTCATACTCGGCAGGCTGCACAGGTTTCTTGGTCTTCTTCTTTTTCTTAGAAGACTTTAAAGGCTTGACTTGGGAGCCTTTCCCCTTGTCGTTGGTTTTCGGCGCGGGACGGGGTTTTAGTATCCCTTTGATTATTTCAGGTTCAAGTAGGCTTTTCCATCTAACTGCCAGACATACCTGTAGATCCTTCAACATCCTTTTAGTTTTTGCTAAAAGAGCTACTTCCCACGGAGTTTCCTCCACAGGAGAGTATGATGCCCCCTGCGCGTCCACCTTTTTGGGAGCATGCTTTTGGGGTGGATTTACCTTTCAGTTATCAGACAGCGCGAACTTTCCCTGCTGTTACCTGTCTTCAACCAAATTTTTGAAGATGTAGCAATTCTCAATTAGATGGCTCAATATTCCGTGATAGGATCAGTAATTGGGGTTGTTGACGTCGCCGGGTTGTGCAGGACGCCACGGGTATAGCAATGTGATGAGGTTATTATGCATCGCCAGTTCAAACAGTCTCCTCGTCTTGTCGCAAGGGAACAAGTAAGCACGTCCTAGCCTTTCTTCCAAGGACGGCACGGACGAGCATTGTTTTGGTGAGCAACCGGTTTTGGGCCGCCCAGCTGTTGTTGCGTGCTGGCAACAAAGGCCGCTTTCCTTTTACCCTTATTATTTCGAGGTTCCATTTGAAGAGGAAGGGCCATGGCCAATCTGATCCATTTGGGCAAACTTGTCTATCAGCGCTTGAAAGGTTGTAGGTTTGAAGAATGTCATGAACCGGAACACGGTCGATTGAAGATCGAGTTCCCGATGAACATGCCCACGGCTGGAGACTCTTCAATGCGCTGTTCGCATTTAGACCACAGGTTCCACCACCGGATCGTGTATCGGATCTATGTTTCTCCTGGTTTTACCCTGGCATTGATCAATATCATGATCGGAGTACGTTCACTTGTGTTGGCGAACCGTTGCGTGAACAACGGCTCTATTTCAGAAAAGGTTTTCACGGAGTCATTTGGGAGCTCCGAATATCATTCGAAAGCTGTCTCGGACAAACTCCCGATGGGTAGGCGAAGCAACAATTTGTCGTCGCCTCCAGTATTGTCGCATAGTGCTCTGAATTATGCGACATGCTGGTCAAGATTTCCTGTTCCTTTGTAAATGTGGAACTTCAGGATCGTATATCCCGGCGGGTACTTGATTTGGTCATACCAGGCTGGATATGGTTGCCCAGTTTTGATGAGTTGTCCGGCGGCTTTATTTGCTTGGTGAGCTCTGATTTGTTGCACAATATAGTCATCCAGGGCCGCCTTGGAGATTGTTTTCTCTTTGACCGCTGATAAGACCGGGGGAGGATTTGATGTTTCTCTTCTATCATCCTCGATAATTATCGGCTGGTCTTCGGTCGTTGGTTCCAGTTGGATCATCATTCCAACCATGTCTTGGAATAGAAGAGCCATCTTCTTGATGTTAGCAACTTGCTTATCAGCTTCTTTATCCTTTCTCTCCAGCGCTCGTCGTAAGAACTCTGTATCGGTTTCTTGCTCTTGGTGCTATTCAGTTTCTTTGTCCGGACTTTCTTTTTGTCCAGTGAGTGCTACCATTTTGGTTAGTATTTCTTAGAGCGTTTGCTGATGCTCCTAATCCTTCATCAACGACCGAGTTTGCGGTCGGTGACTCACCAATGCAAGGCTTTCTTCTTTTCCTGAGGCCATATAGACCGTATGTATTGTTATGCCCCTGGCCTTGGGGCGTTTAGAACTTTCGCCATTGGATTTTGCCACTGGCTGTAGGATTTTCTCCTGCATCATTCTTTTATGGGAGGTCGGAGCTGAAGGAGCCATTGTGACATGCGCCTGTTTAGGAAGGGTCCCCCGTTGTATGGCAGAGGAGCGGTCCTTCTCTTGTTGACCCTTGAATTTTTTAGGTCGACGAGAGTAATTTTTGACAAGCACAGAGTCTTGAACTTTTCGCCAGACCCTATGTATCTATGAAGAAAGCCGTTGGTGAGGTTGCTCTGGCTGTCGCTGCATGGGGACCTTTATTGGCGGAGGTGATTTCTTCAATACCACCGTCGGGGAGTTCTTGTGGACTCCTGAGCGGATCAAAGATGTTCTCAGTTGGAACTGCAGTGTCGACCTCCACCAAAGGAGCTGCTGGGGTAAGCCCAAAGGGGGAGTTCCCCCAGTCTGTCTTACTCGGCGCCAGTGGTGACGTTGCACGTGCCTTACTGCAGGGACCGCCTCAATATCAGAAGTGGCTTCATCATGCCCCCGGCTTTGCTGAGGAGCTTTAGTTGGCGTCAGCCTGTTGAAGACTGACATCCTTGATTGAGTTGGAGTAGGGTTGTCCAATCTTTGGAAGGCTAACTGCCTGGGAAGGGAAGCACTTTTACCGACCTCACCTGTAGCAGGAGTAGGGAAGGCTAACCATTTTGGGGTGGCTCCTTCAGGTATCACGGGCTTCTTTACAAGCCCGCTCGAGTTCTTTCCCAGCCTGTTTAAGACTGAGACGCCATATTTAGATGGCTTGCTGACAGGAGCCGCCATGGTTGCTAGTCGATCAAAGACCGACCCTCGGGGAGCATCTTCTTGTGGCACTGAGGCGCCAAGGTCACGGGCGGGAGCATGGTCCAGAAGAAAAGTCCGGTAGTAGCCTGAGTGACTTGTCCTACTAGAATGGTGAAGATGGAGGCCACGTTGGTCCCATACATCACTCCTTCAGCTGGGACGGAATGGGAGTCGCTGTTGCATGAGGTGCAGTAGGAAGCCATTGATTTTTGCACAGGAGCAAGACACTATATTTTAGTATCTCGAGTCCAAGGGCAACCATAGCGAACCGTGATTTTGTTCACGATCAAGACACACGAAGTGTGGAGTGGAAAGAGGAAGAGATCTCACCGGGTGTGCCAGAATCTGTTTATCGTCGAAGACCGGACTGAGACGCTGAGGACATCTAGCCTGAATTTGGGGGCAGATATTATTTGGACATATCCACCCACCTCTCCGAAGATACCAAGTTGATTTATGGCACCATATATCAGAGGTTTGGATAAATGCAACCGATGTAGCAGACTTTATCAGATTCTCCCCTCGTTTGTAAGGGTTTTTTTTATTATGGGGACGCTCTTCCCTGCATCCGCAAGCCCCTGCAGTTAATTACGTTATCGCGTTGCGATAACAACTTTCTTTTTCTCTAGTTATTCACTTTGTGTCGTGCGTTTATTTTGTTTATTATGATTACACATGGATTGTATACGGAGACTAATTTATGTTGTCGTCCGTAGGGCGCGGATTAGTCTAAATCCGTATATTTTAGATTTGGGGTTTGAACTTAAGTTGTATGTTTCATTAATTCAAAAAATATTAAATTTTTATTTAAGGACCGTTAACCTATTTTTAGATTAAGATCAACTTAAATATATGAGCATTTAGGCTCAATTTATTTTAACTAAACATTCGTTAGTCTTATTTGAGACTAAGATCAACTTAGAAATATTTTCAGGATCACTAAATTTAGTTAAGATCCACCAACAGAACATTTGGGCTCAGCAGCAAGAAAGAACTTCAGAGAGACTTAGCCAATTTGGGCTCGGTCTTGGGCTTTTTTCTTTTATTCAGAAATGCTAAGCACTTATTTGTTGCTATAGCACTCATGTGGGAAGCACGTGAGGCGCTCAGACATAGGCATTGCCCAATCAGTGCTAAGCACTTAGTCATCTTGACTATATATATATATATATATATATATAGTGCATAGCACTTTTATACAGCGCTCACGTGTATTTCACATGATCCGCTGAGTCTATATTTTTGGGCACTCATGTGGGACTCACATGAGGCG
The DNA here is from genome assembly GCA_030015575.1 of Agapanthus africanus. Taxonomy (NCBI): domain Eukaryota; kingdom Viridiplantae; phylum Streptophyta; class Magnoliopsida; order Asparagales; family Amaryllidaceae; genus Agapanthus; species Agapanthus africanus. The sequence goes on along the minus strand of CM057338.1, from coordinate 369,699,344 downwards.
ATATGCTCTTTTCTTTATTGAGCGCTCACGTGGGAAGCATGTGAGGCGCTGAGTATTCTGTTTTGGGCGCTCACATGGGAAACACGTGAGATGCTGAATCTTTTGTTTTAGAGATTTTAATCACTGTTGATATTTTCTGAAGAAATTTTAACTTCTGTTAACGGCATTTTGACCATTAATGATCACCCGGATCTCTGTTTTGAAGATCTGAGATCGGTTTTTTTGGAAAACTAAGTTCTTCTGTTATTTTTGTAAGAACTAAGTTCTTTAAGTAGGGTTAAACCCTGTTTTCAGAGGAATTAAACTCCTATAATATATGTCTTTTCTCTCTGTTCTTTTTATCCAATTCTTTACCCTAGATTTTGAGTTTGAAGATCAGGATATCCCCGATGAGAATTAAATTCTCAACTTGTGGGGAGATCTGTCTTACATATCTCAGATCCAGAGAAAGAACTACGTTCTTTTAATGAGGGGTTAAACCCATATTTTTTACTTATGCCCGGTAAAGAAGATATGGTTTATCTCTGCTTTTTCTTTGCCTAGGGTTGGAGAGAATGAGGAGACCTTGTTTTAAGGAGAATTAAATTCTCAGTTTGTAGAAAACTAATGGGGTCGATGTGTTAGTTATATGTATGCCCTAGAGGCCATTGCTATACATAGGATGTATATTGTAGTGGATACTGGGACATATATAGGGAGGACTTTCTTGCTCGACATGATAGTATGCTATCTGGTTGCTCTTTACCTTAACGTGTACACTGATTGTCTCTCTGTTATATGTTGGTAGAGCCCTTAGGATGTGTACTTGACTACCTGGACTATGATGCGGATCATACTAGTGGGGACATGGTAGTCCATAAGTACATCCTTCAAGGTCCCTAGTCGTGGGTATATCGAGACGGGGCATCGATATACCAGAGTAGACTAGCGTATACCTTCTCGACCCATACAGATGGGCGATGGATGATCCCATATCCATTGGTGTTTGACATCAGAGATGATATACGGGTGCTCAGTGGAGACTGGGTACACTGGACGGACTCGCCGAGAACTCCCAGATGGTATTATACCTTACGTCAGATGGCAGTTCTCTGGTGACACTGGTACAGAGTAGTCTGTTGATCCGAGATCGTTATAGAGTCTTGTGTGGTTCCCACTGTGCTTTGATTTCCACCTTACCACGTCCAAGAGGGCGTGCAAAACGGTGGTTTTTGGGTACAGTCCCGAGTCACATTGAGGCAATGAGCGATAGGAGGGGATTCGTCTCTCCCGGTATAGGGGGTTGATGTTGCGCTGTATCGATTGGCTATAACCGGAAATCCCTGGCCAGGGTTGCTAAGATTTACTGGTAAGTGTTACCAGTAGTTTCTCGAACTGTTATAGACCTCATATCGACACGACTTATCGAGCTGTTGGGGTCTGACGTTTACCACCCCTAGGCGAGATATGCGACATATCAGACGACGAGACCGGACTGTACGGTAAGTGTTACTGGTAGGATTCACAGGAGTATGAGCGGGATTGCTCGTCGATCTTCTGATCGCTCAATACCCGGGTGGCCGTTACATTTAGCAGACCGCTTGCGGCTTGTGGGTGTTTGATATGATCATCATCTGCTGCCGGCGTATTGACGAGTCTTTAGAGTCCTACACAGAGGTTTCCTGGCTCAAGCGAAACGAAATAGGAGCGCATATGAGATATGTGCGGGACCGAGAATAATGCGTGTATGTGATACCGTATTCTATTCTAGCGATGAATGTGTCGATTGGTTGTATGCGATATAACCTAGTTATCGAATCAAGGATTGATTTGATAAGCCGATACATTGAATATTAGTCGGTCATATGCGATATGACCGGATCGTTAAATCAAGTGTTGATTTAATGATTTAATGTATAATTATATATTTGATATATTACTTTGCATTAACTAGTATTGGTTCACTTTAAATGGATTTTCTCACTTGGAGTACACAAGTTGTATATGTGATATACTTTTGTGCACTTGATTGTATCATGTTTGATGATACATGTTTACTTGAGTTTGTGTAAAGATTAAACCATGGTTATTTAAATGGTTAGGGTTTTAATTTTCATATCTATTTATTTATTTATTTATTATGGAAATGATAATGAGAAAAATGGTGGCTTTCTTTGTTTGTTCATGAAGCTTCATGAAGCTTTGACTAAAGTGACCATTTTGTCTCATCCTTAACTCTAACCATTTCACTTAACCATAGTTCTCTCTCTACACTTAACCTTGGTTATAGTTATGATAAGAATAAGCTTTTTTCTATTTTCTCATTATTCTTATCATAATATTCATCTTCTTCTTCTTCACTTGAAGAAAACCTTGCTTCATCAATGGTGATTTGATGAAAAGAGTGAGAAATCCAATTCTAAAGTGAACCCACCTCCTATTTCTTCATCCTCTACCTCTTGCCAAGTAGTATAGGGTGTTTTCTTCACAAGTTTCATGACTTGGTGAAGTGGGAGCTTGATCTTGTGATGCCTCGACATAGATCATCTTCGGCATCGTAGTCGATGACCTAGCCCGCCCATTTCTCCGATGAAGCCGACGCTAGAGCCCGGGATTTGATTTGGACAGCAAGGGGACTTCATCACGGAGCCATGGAGGTGGAGAACCGGATCTATAAAGGTTGTAGCCTCTTTCTTTTAGTTAAGTTGTTAACTAGTTTCATGTTTCACCTAAAATTCTAGTTAACGATCCGTATTAGGGTTTCTCGGCACTTGTAAAATTTGAAATTGGCATGGTTGATGCCTTGCGAGACCTCATTAGTGTGCCTAGGAACCCTACACGATGTTTACCGTCGGAAACGGAGATGAACTAGGGATGGGTCGTCTTGCCTGAATCTGAGGTAGATGCTATTTAGATTTATCCGTCCACCTCTCCGAAAATACCAAGTTGATTTATGACACCATATATCGGAAGTTTGGACAGACACGACCATTGTAGCAGACTTCATCAGATTCCCCCTCGTTTGTGAGGGATTTTTGATTGTGGGAACGCTCTTCCCTGCAGGTGCAAACCCCTGCAGTTAATTACGTTACCGCATTACGATAACCACTTTCTTCTTCTCCAGCGGTTTACTTCGTGTCGTGTGTGTTTTGTTTTATTTTGGTTGCCCGTGGATTGTATACGGAGACTAGTTTATGTCATCGCCCGTAGGGCATGAATCAATCTAAATCCGTATATTTCAGATTTGGGTTTGGTTTATTTAAGGACCATTAATCTAGTTTGAGATTAAGATCAACTTAAATATATGAGCGTTTGGGCTCGATTTATTTTAGTTTAAGGACATCATGGTCCATAATCGCCATATTTAGGACGAATATTAGTTTAAGGACATTTCGGTCCAACATTCCCGTTTTGGGGAAGAATGTTAGTTTTAGGACGTTTCGGTCTATTATCGCCATGTTTAAGGCGAATATTAGTTTAGGGACATTTCGGTCCAACATTCATCTTGCACGCACACGTATTTGTTACATGATAAAGTGAACAATGTTGATATGGAATGTGCCCAATTTGGGGTACGATCCGATTTGAGACATGCACGTCAATTTGGAAGTGCATAAACGAAAGAAGTTGTTGTTCGTCGGGTCCCGCCACCTCTCTGAAGACATTGAGGAATTACAATGACATATATCAGAGGTGTGAAGAGATGTACCCTTAAACAAAATCCCGTATTTGAGGGAAAAGCGGTTGTTGTGGATTTAAGAAATTTTGGTCATATTTGAGACCTTGGAAATCAAGAGCATATGGGCTCGATTGATTTAAAAACAAAGGGGTTTAACCGAAGAAAATTTAGCCAATTTTAGGCTGAGATTGAGTTTCCATAATTACCCAAAAGTGCTAAAGCACTGGGGCATACAACGCTCACGTGTGAAACACATGTGGCGCTCAGATATAAGCGTTGCCCCAATCAGTGCGAAGCACTTTAGATATTTTGACTAATTTTAAAGTGCTGAGCACTTTGCATGGTACTCACATGGGAAGCACATGAGTGCTGAGCATTGGATTTCATTTGTTCACTTCCCCTCTTTTTACAAAAGTCCTAAGCACTTGGGTTTCCAAGAGCGTTTCACGTGTATTTCACGTGACTGATTTCTTTTGGGGTTTTATTTCATGGCTGCTTAATTGACAAAGGAGTTTTTCTTTGCTCTTCCGGCACCCACGTGGGAAACACGTGAGACAGTTTCAGCTTTTCTTTTGCTTGTTTTAAGCACTCACGTGGGAAACACATGAGGCTCCATAACAGTGCTAAGCACTAATAAGACGCCAAGTTATTCTTGTTGTTTGTTTTCAAAGATATTAATCTCTGTTAATAACAATTTTAGTCATGGATGATTATCAAGATTTTGGTTTTGAAGATCTTAGATCATCATCATTATTTTTATTGAAGAACTAAGTTCTTTTATACTTTTATAAGAACTAAGTTCTTTATGTAGGGTTAAACCCTAATTTTTTTTCTTTTTGAGAAATTAAATTCCCATATATTCCTATTCTTTCTTCTTCTTTTTAAACCAAGTTCTTTTCCTCTAAGTTTTGAATCTGCAGAAAAAAATCTCCTCGATGAGAATTAAATTCTCAACTTGTGGGGAGATTTGCTTCTGCAAATCTCAACCACAGGAAGAACTAAGTTCTTATAACAAGTGTTAAACCCTTATATAGGCAAAGAAGAGACAATATGATCTCTGTTTTTTCTTTACCTATGGTTTCAACAAGAAAAATCTTCTTCTATGAGAATTAAATTCTCTCTTCTCTCAAGAGCTCACTGTATTCTTTTTTGCAGAAGCTTGTGGGAAGTTCTCTCCTCTGTCGGTGTTCTTTTTTTCTCTGTCTTCTTACTCCTATTTATAGGAGAAGAAAAAAGATCAACTTATTAAGAAAACCTCTGATTGAGAGATCATGATTGATTTCATAATCAATCAAAAATGATCTTTTAGATCAATTGGTGAATTTTATTCATCGTTGGATTTTTAATCCGAAGGCTCTCTATTTAACAGAGAAGTTTTTTTTGTTTGTTTAACAAAATTAGGAAATATTTTCCTAAGATAGAATTACATTCTATCAGATGATCGGCGGGTGATTTTATAATCACCGTTGGATCTTTGATCCAAGGGTCCTCTGTTTAACAGAGAAAATCTTTCTAATTTGAGAAAGATCAAGGAGATATTTCCCACGTAGAATTTAATCCTATCAAATGGTTTAATTGGTGATATTTTATCACAATTGGATTTTAAATCCAAAATTCTCTGTTAGAGAAAAATCTTTCCATATTAGAAAGATCAGGGAAAATATTTCCCAAATTGAATTTAATTCTATCACATAGAATTTAATTCTACCATATGGGAGTATTTTAAATTGGGACGCTTATATGTTTTGCATGTGAGCGCTGCTAATGAAAGCGGCAAGAGAACTCACGTATTTAACACGTGACCCCTAGTGTAGGTTTTAGCCTATTTATTTTCAGCGGTCATATGCTTTACATATGAGCGCTCACGTGTTTAACACGTAAGGCCTGTTTAGCCTTTAGTTATTTATGTTTAGCGCTCATATGCTTTGCATATGAGCGTTCACGTGTTTAACACATGAGACCAATTTGGCCTTTAGGTTTATTTTATTCAGCGCTCATATGCTTTGTATATGAGTGCTCACGTGTTTAACACGTGAGGCCAGTTTGGTTTTTAGGTTTATTTTATTCAGCGCTCATATGCTTTGCATATAAGTGCTCACGTGTTTAACATGTGAGGCAAGTTTAGCCCTTAGTTATTTGTTTTCACCGTTTATATGCTTTGCATATAAGTGCCCACGTGTTTTAACACGTGATGCCAAATTATGAGGATTCTTTTCCTCTTTCTTTTCTCCCTTTTTTTATAAGGAAACAAATAGCTCTTTACAAAAAATTTTGGCGAGAACAAATGCCCCCCACTACTTTGCCCACATAAGTTTGTACGTGAGTGAAGTAGTGCAATGTTATGCCTGGCCAAAGAATTGATGGTTTAAGAGACAATTTTAGGGTCTTTGTAGCCTAAGCCTTTTTCATCTTCATGAGCCGTAAGGGTCTCAAGAAGGTTTTTTCTTCTTATGGGTTATGAAGATCTCATAGGTGCATATTCTTCCTAGAAATCATGAGAATTCCTAAGTGTTCATCACCTCCATGAGTCGTAAGGATCCCACTCGGGTGTTTTTTCCTTACAGGTCGTGAGGACCCGTAAATAGCTTCTTCATTTCATTAGCATGTAACTTTGGCGAATGTAGCCTATGGATAGTATATAAGAGTCCATCTTGACCTCCTTGTAGGGCAACAATGGTTTAAGAAACAGGTTTAGATCTATCGTCTAAGACTTTTCAACTTTATGAGTCGTGAGGGTCTCATAAAGATATTTCTCCCTACGAGTCGAGAGGATCTCGTAGGTGTATTTTCTCCTTAGGGGTCGTAAGGGATCCTAAGTGTGTTTTCTTTTGAGAGTCGTAAAGATCTCACAAGAGAATTTTCTCCTTACGAGTCGAGAGGACTTGCAAGTGGTTTTTCCTTCTCATCAGTATGCGACTTTGGAGAATGTGTCCCATGGATAGTATACAAGAGTCAGTTTGGACCTACTTGTAGGGCCAAAGTGTTTAGGAAACAGGTTTAGATCTGTCGCCTAAGGCTTTTCAACTTTATGAGCCGTAAGGGTCCCATAAAGATATTTCTCCCTACGAGTCGAGAGAATCTCGTAGGTGTATTTTCTCCTTAGGAGGCATGACGGCTCCTAAATGTGTAATCTCTTGATAGTCGTAAGGATCTCACAAGAGAATTTTCTCCTTACGAGTTGGGAGGACTCACAAGTGGTTTTTCCTCCTCATCGGTATGCGATTTTGGAGAATATAGCCCGTAGATAGTATATAAGAGTCGGTTTGGACCTACTTGTAGGGCCACAGTGCTTAGGAAACAGGTTGATATCCCCGTCGTCTAAGGCTTTTCACCTTCATGAGCCGTGAGGGTTTCATAAAATTGTTTTTCCCTACGAGTCAAGATGAGTCGAGAGGATCTCACAGGTGTATCCTAACGTGAAATATAGATAACCCATATTCTTTACGACAGGGGTCCGTTAGGTTTGTGGTACTAGGGTTTTAGTCCGTGGTTCCGTCGCATTAACTGGTGTATTCCTCGATATGTAGTCTTTAAGCTGCTGTTCGAGTAGCCCTGCGACTGTCGTGTCTCTGATCCCTTCGGGGGCTGGACAAGACTTCTTCATGTAATCTCCTTAGGTCATATTACCGTCGGAAGAGCAAACGTTAGGAATTTACCATGATACTTCTTACTTGAGGTTAGACTCAATTTGGAGCCCTGATGAGTCATAACCACTCCGCTCTGGTGTGGGATGATCTCCGATAGTCTTTTAGGATTTATATGAGTTGTCGTTGAGACCCGAAGCTGGGAATATGTCGTCACTTCATTTTTGTTTTAACGATGTCGTGTCGTTTCTTTGCTGAAGTAGGAAAGACATCTGTAGGACCTCTATGCTGTATATATTGCAATTGAAGTCCAGAGCTAGGAATATGCCATTGCTCCAATTTCATTTGATAGTTGCGTCTGCATCCTGCTGAAATGAGGGGGAATATCGAGATAGTCTCTGGGTTGTATATGAACCGTCAAGACTTGGAACTAAGATTTTGCCATTACTCCATTTTTGCTTTGACCCTTGGGACTTTTGTTGACATTGCATTTGCATCCTGCTGGCATGAGAAGCACGTCGAGCTGGAGTTAGGATTTTGCCATTACTCCTTTTTCGTTTGACCTTTGGGTCATTGATGATGTTGCGTCTACATCCTGCTGGCATAAGAAGTACGTCGAGCTGGAGTTAGGATTTTGTCGTCACTCCTTTTTTATTTGGCTCCTTGGAGCCTTTGTTGACGTTGCGTCTAATCCTGCTGGCATGAGAAGCACGTCGAGATGGAGTTAGGATTTTGCCATCACTTTTTTTTTGTTTTGGCCATTGGGTCTTTTGTTGACATTGCGTTTGTACTGAGAATGAACGTCGAGCTGGAGTAAGGAATATGCAATTTCTCCTTTTTGTCTGACCCTTGGGTCTTTGATGATGTTACGTCTACATCTTGCTGGCATGAGAAGAAAGTCGAGCTGGAGTTAGGATTTTTCCGTCACTCCTATTTGATTAGGCTCCTTAGTGCCTTTATTGACGTTGCGTCTGCATCCTGCTGGCATGAAAAGCACGTCAAGCTGGAGTTAGGATTTTTCCATCACTCTTTTCTTTTGTTTTGGCCCTTGGAGCTTTGCTGACGTCACGTCTGCACCCTGTCAGAATGAGAAGAGCATCGAGCTGATTTTTAGGCTGTAGATATTGCCATCAAGATCTGGCTCTCCCGTTAACAGAGCCTGATGGGAAAATATGGTTCCCTTTCTTTCATTTGTGCCCATGGATTGTATACAAGAGTCAATATGGATATACTTGCAGGGCAGAGGAAATTTCATTTTCTTTTATTATTTTTTATTTCCGCGATGCTCTATCTTTTCAGTTTTTCATATCGCGAAAGTCGCGATACCCAATCATTTCGGATTTTTTTTATCCACGGTGCCCAATCATTTCAGCTATTTTTTTTATATTTTTACTCCCTGCTTTTTATTGCGAGTTGCCCAAACATTTCGGCTGTTTTTATTTGCATATATTTTTTTTACTCGCTGATTTTTATTGCGAGTTGCCCCATCATTTCGGCTATTTTTATATGCATTTTTTTGCTGCTTGCTGCTGTTTCTATTGCGAGTTTGGAATCTGCTACCCACTTTGGCATCAGCATGGCTACGGCTGGAATATTGCCAGGAGCGAATTATCATTTGCCGTGAAAGGAATTGGAGTTTGATACTATTTAGGCATCAACATCGCTATAACTGGGATATTGCCAGGAGTGAATCATCATTTGCCTTGAGAGGACTTGAAGTTTGATACCTTTTAGGCATCAGTATCGCTGCAACTGGGATCTTGCTAGGAGAGAATCATCATTTGCCTTTTTTGATTTGAACAAAGGTGGCTTAGCAAACCGGGTTAGGATCCTGTCGACTAAGACTTTTTAACTTTATGATCTGTAAAGGTCTCATAAACGTATTTCTCCCTACGAGTCGTGAGGATCTCGTAGACGTATTTTCTCTTTAGGAAACATGGGGATTCCCAAGTGATATTTTCTCTTGTAAGTCGTAAGGATCTTGTAAGAGTGTTTTCTCCTTATAAGTCGAGAGGGCATACAAGTGGCGTTCACCATATGGAGACATTTCTCACCACTGGAGGAACTTGGTGGAGGAATTCTTTATTTATGCTCGTGGATTGTATATAAGATTCGATATTGGACTACTTGTAGAGAAACTTGGGGAATATAACATCTTAAGAACAGGTTTAGATCCCTGTAGCTTAAGGCTTTTGAATCCTACGAGCCGTGAGGGTCTCACAGGGGGAATTCTCCTTATGAGTCGTGAGGATCCCGTAACTGTAATTTCTCCTTAGGAACCATGTGGATTCCTAAGTGTATTGTCCCTTTATGAGATGTAAGGATCTCACGCAGGTATTTTCTCCTTACAAGATTGAGAGGACCTTGTAAGTGCACATGAAATTTTTTATTTTACGAGTTTGCGCCTTTTTCGGGTTTTCACAACCACACCGGCAGTCCTGCTGTTTTTACTCACGGCGTCCTTTCGGGTTTTCATCCGTGTACATTTTGTTTGTGAACATACCTTTTTTGCGCCCTTTCGGGTTTTTACAATCTCGCCGGCAGTCCTGTTGTTTTTAATCATGGTGCCCTTTCGGGTGTTCATCCGTTTCCATTTTGCTTGTGGGCATACCGTTTTTTTTAACGAGCGTCAGGCTTTCACATTAAAAGCCATAGAAGTAGAGACTGTAGACTGAGGTAACCCTGGTAATTCCCTCACATCTTTTTCAATCTTACCAAAACTTTTGCATTCATTCATTCTTCCAAATATTTTTCATGCACTATCAATAGTTCTATCACCAAATTGCTTTGAATCTGTCACACTTTCCTTCTACAAATTTCGAGGACGAAATTTTTATAAGGAGGGTAGAATGTAACAACCCTAAACTTTCTGTAAATTTTTTTTCCAAAATACAAAAGAAACACCTGAGCCTGAGCACAAGTTATAAATTTAATTTGCTTTTGAACAACAAGAAAGTACTTGTAGGTCATTGGTAAAGCCTTGCACTACTGTGACGTAACTCTGTGATCGAATCCCATCAGCCACATATTATTTTTATTGTTTTTTTCTTTTAATCTTTTAGAAACCCAACAGTTTACACGTGCACTACACGTAAAATGAAAAGACACAGAATAATCAAACACGTGCAGTGGGGTATACCAACAGACCATGACATGTAGCCAAGATCCCATACCCCACCCCCTCATCTCGACCGACGAGATGTCTCCTTAGCCCGGCGACGCCAGCCCCTCCGTAGGGGCTGATCCCCAAACTTCAACTCCATACCCCTTGGCTTCCCCCCTTAACCCTTGTACTGTTTTTTTTATTAAAAATAAACAGAGAATTAAAAAGGGCATTAAACCAAAATTTTAATGCATTTTTAATTCATTCTTCATTACCCCAAAACCCTAATTTTCCCTATAAATACCACACTCCGTTTCACCCCACCTCACTCAGAAATTCAGTATAAAAACTCTCAAAAATTTCCAAGTCCCAAGTTGTGCAAGTGGAATTAGCAAAGGACAAGATTCCGACGACATTTCGAGAAGTTTCCGGCAACGAAATGACGCTCCGACGCTTTTCTAAGCTTCCCCCTTCTCTCCTATATCTTAATAGCTTGTAAGTCCCATCTCCCCTCCTCTTCTACTATTCTAAAACTCTCAATTTTTAAAACTCGTCGGAAGCGGAGTTATTCCGACTTCCAACTCTCTTTTCTTTAAAAACTCCATTTTCTTAAACAATAAATCAATCTATTCTCTCATAATATTTAATAAATATAAATAAACACATTGGAACAAGTTTCATCTCAAAACAATCTATTATACAACTGTTATCGTATTTTTACGGTAAAATACCATATACTTTACATTTCGACATAATTCAACATATTTCCTTTTATTACCTTTGGAAAACTCACGAAGTAAGGACCTACCTCATCACCACACATATATTGGACATGGCATGATGAACTTTGGAATTCTAGAATATGGGAAATACGTTTTTACGAATAAGTACCTTAAAGAATTAAAAACCGTTTTCTTTAAAAAAAAGAGTGTTATTTAAATTTCTTGCAAACACGCCTCTACAACCCATTTTGGGGAACTCCGATCGGGATGGTGTGGGTTATCGCACGTCCTCGGGCCTAGTAGAGCGAGATGCAGACCTCCGCATGGAGCATTCGATCTCGATGGAATTTTTAATGCTATTTTTAAGAAAATGAGATTTTTACAAAATAAAAAAAATTTATTTTTATTAAATATGTAGATATATATATATATATATATGAATATTATCAACGTATCTATCTTAAATCTATTATAAATATATTCCATGTTTCTAAATCAAAGGAATCACCATTACAGGAAACTACCATTACATTTCAATACAAATCCAATATTTCATTAAAATAGCATATACAATGAAAACTGGGTTCTACTCACTAAAAAATTTCACTTTTGTAAAATATACATCTATGAAAACCCTAAAGACGATAATTAAATACTTGATGTGTAGTTTGCAAATATATCAAAACTATTTTTACACAAAACCCCATCAAGTTATACTAAATTACAATAAAGACCCTAGTAAATATAGGTTTAAGCGGGACCAGTTCTCTTGAGCCTCGGGGAGCCGGAGAAAGTGGGTGCTTGTCTATCTAAGATAGACAATTTAAAAATGGTGTTATCAACAGGGTAATTGTCTTGGAAAAAGACACAAATCTTGCCGTCCATGTGCAGAAGTTACCGATAACTCCAAAACAATCAGGACATCAATTCTGTTTAAAAGTCTGACTCAGTTCGAGTCATGGGCAAATATACAATCAATCTGACTTGAATATGATTCAAGTATAATTCCATTTACAATATGAATCTGTCTATACCAGAATACAATCTATAACAACATGAACATGACTGAACCGAACAATGGATATATTCCGTTTACATGACTATCCATTTACATCCATTTCCGTCTACTTATATCATGGTTTCGGAAATGTCTTCCATTTACTAGAAGACAATACAATACAACTAGTACAATCAGTACAATCGGTACAAACAATACAATCAATACAATAAACATTACGGCGTTTATAAAGGGGTAGACTGGTACGGAACATGTTAAAGGTGGCACGAGGTGGTCACTAAAAACGTAATTACATCCATGCCATTGTTCCGTGGTTCTTTCGACGGAGCCTTATACTACGGGTTACCAAAGTCCACGGTATAAGTTGGACTCCTCTCGTATACACTGGCATACTCTGTACCAAGTTACAAACAACCGCGTTAACATTATAATCCAACATTACTAGTTATATTCTCTTTCTGTCTATCTCTACTTATCTTTAGGGCTTACCGAGCGATTTTTCGCTGACGGCATTCCTTTTCTTCTTTCTTTGGAATGTTTTCAGGTGGATCCGACTCACTGGAGATCGAGCCCAGTACTGAAGATTTGGAGCAGTTAGCCTTTGACCCAGAGCTGTAGGCACTTGTACATACTTTTCATTTTAGTTATGTCATTGTTTAAGCATTGTTTTCCATTCATGTATTTACATTTCCAGTTGTACTTGTAAAGAATTGTTAATAAATAAAAGTTGATGTTCAATTACATCTATTGTTATTTTTCTTATGTACATTTACTTTATATTGCTTAGATGCGCTTAGCGTGTTTACTTCTGAGGTGAGCTTCTAGTTTAAGGACATCTCGGTCCGATGTCGCTATATTTGAGGTGAGCTTCTAGTTTAAGGACATCTCGGTCCGTTATCGCCATGTTTGAGGCGAATAATTAATTTAAGGACATCTCGGTCTGTCATCGCCATGTTTGGGACGAATTTTTAGTTTAAGGATATCTTGGTCCGTCATTGCCATGTTTGGAGCGAATTTTTAGTTTAAGGAAATCTCGGTCTATCATCGCCATGTTTGGGGCGAATTTTTAGTTTAAGGACATCTTGGTCCGGTGTTGCCATGTTTGAGTCAAATTTTTAGTTTAAGGACATTTTGGTCCGTTGTCGCCATGTTTGAGGCAACATAGCTTCTTTATATACCACTCTCAGAGTTTTTGACTTAGGAAGATAGCGAGCGAACACAAGCGTCGTCATCTATCATTGACCTAGGTCATGACTCGTTAGGCGTAGTATTTTTTGAGGAATTGGTCGTTTGTTGGCCGGAAGGGTCTTTCACCATGCATATCCATGAGCAAGTAGGCTTCACCTTGGTAGACTTTGTTTATGATGTACGGGCCTTCATAGTTTGGCTCGAATTTCCCCCGTTTTGCATGATTAGGGATCATCGGTCTTTTAACGACTAGCATGAGCTCGCCTTGGCGGAATGTTCTCGGCCTAGTCAGTCTTTCGTATGACCGTGTCATCCTTGCCTTATAAGTCTTCAGGTTTTGTTGTGCTATAAAGAGAGTTTCGTAGAGGGCAATTTCCTCAGGGATTTTTTCTTTCCTTTTGTCTTTTTTGCTCGAACCCTTGTTTGCAGGTCCGAGGTTCTTTTAAGGCAGCGTGCGGCTACGCAGCTGAATGAACTCACAGTTCTTCTCCCCCTCTTCTTTTTCGGAGGTGGAGTCTTTGAAGAGAGGGCTGAGGGTCAGAATCGCTCTCGAAGGTAAGAACTAAGGGTTTTTTCCTTTCCGGACTGGTATCAACCATATGACAGCTGCCAGTCATTTTTTCACGCGTACTTGTCGTACCTTTTTACTGTCGACGAACTTCGCGCTTCATCATCTTGAAGTGTTTTTGATAGGCAACATATCTCTACCACCACTTCTCGAAAGCGCTGCACTTTTCGGTGGGATGGTAACCCTCCGATGATATAGGCAGTAGTTTGGATGTGAATCCTCTCCGTCGAGGCATATGACCCCGGGAGTGTTTCCTACCAGAGGTGGCAGCTTCATTCCCATTGACAGGGCTTTGGCGAACCGCTTCTATGCCTTGATCCTACTCTTATTTGTCGCAGGTATTCCTTGGTTTGGTTGGAGTACTTTACGACTCCATCTTTTCGCGGCTTCTTCATCCTGACGCCGACACTTAGCCTTTTCGTATATGGCTGTTTCGTGTTCTCGGCCAGCTTTGCTTTTTCGAAAGGTTTCGTTTAACAGCCTATCGATCAGGTTTTCTGGCAGTTCTGGGGATTTTAGCGCCGATTTTTCCCCCAGTTCCTCTACGTTGTTTTCTGATTCTGAGGGAGTTTCTTCGTCATTTAACAACGAATGAGAGACCATGTGGCAACTTGCTGCATTATCTTCGGTTTCTTCTGATTAGTCATTTTCCTCATCGTTGTCACTATCTTCGTTCTCAAGAATATGCTTGAGGAACTCTTCGAGGGTAACCGGTATCCACGCTTTCTGGTTGTACTCCTCCAACGCGTCGATGTACTTTTCTATGTTTGTGCGCTTATCGTCATACTCGGCAGGCTGCACAGGCTTCTTGGTATTCTTCTTTTTCTTCGAAGACTTTGAAAGCTTGACTTTGGGATTTTGCCCTTTGTCAACAAATTTCAGTATGGAACTCGGTTTCAGCATCCCTTCGATAATTTCAGGTTCAAGTAGGCTTTTCCATCTGACTACTGGGCATGCCTGTAGATCTTCAGCATTCTTTTGGTCTTTGCTGAAAGAACGATTTCCCATGGAGTTTCTTCCACGAGCGAGCATGATGCCCCCGGTGCATCCATTTTTTTGAGAGTGTGCTTCTATGATGGGTTCACCCTCCAGTTCTCAGAAAGCACGAACTTCCCCTATTGATACTGATCCTCAATCCAGTTCTTGAAGACGTAGCAATTCTCAATTGGGTGGCTCACCATTTTGTGATAGGAGCAGCAGTTAGGGTTATTGACGATACCGGGTTGTGGACGATGCCGTAGGTCTGGCAATGTGATGAGTTTGTTGCACACTGCTAACTCAAATAATCTCCTCATCTTATCATGGGGAAACGAGTAAGCACGTCTTAGCCTTTCTTCTACGGATAGGCATGGACGTGCGTTGTTTTAGTGAGCAACCGGTTTTGGGCCACTCGGTTGTTGTTGAGCGTTGGCAACAAATGCCTCTTTCCCTTTATCCTTGGCGTTTTAAGGGTGCTTACTTGAAGAGGAAGGCACGTGGCCCATCTGGTCCATTTGGGCCAGTTGATCGATCAGAGCCTGGAAAATCGTCGGTTTGAAGAATGTCATGAACTGAGACATAGTCGTTTAAGGATCAAGGGTCCTGATGAACATGCTCACGGCGGGGGATTCTTCAATGCGTTGTTCGCATTTAGACCATAGATTCTGCCACCGGATCGCATATTGGACCCAGCCTTCTCCTGGCTTTCTCCTGGCATTGATTAATGTCGTGATCGGGGTGCGCTCGCTTGCAACAAACTTAGGTTGCATACATTGTTGCCAATCCACATACATCCAGTTCTTAACTCTGACGTACTCATGGGCCATGTTAGACTGTATAACATATAAATTGTAGGTTATGATGACTATATTGAGAAATCTAAGAACGGGATGGTTACTAACAAAGGAGAAAATATGTGTATATACTTCGTGTGTGCGTTTGTCGTTGAAAAGAATAAATTATCGATAATCAAAGTTAGATTTAAGGATACCCATGTATGAGTTGTATTCTATATATGTGTGTTTCAATTTATAATTTCGCTTAAGTGTAAGGTTGTTAGTGTGTATGTGTTATGTGTGCGTTTGTTGTGTATTCGTGTTGTATGTGTGTGTTTCGGCTGTCGGGGGTAAGGCTTCTATCCCAATAAGAATGTATAGAGCAGACACCCATTCGCTTGTGCTTTCAACCGTTTCGAGTAAATTTCGGCAGCATCTCCCTGCTTTCTCCGAGTACACTGTAATAGAATAGATAACCATTTCAAAGCAGTGAAACAACGTTGAAATGAACATCTAATCTATCTTTGTACACGGAGAACCGGCGGAAAAGTACCGGCGAAATATCTCGAAACGGATGAAAACACAAGTGAATGCAGGTGTTTGCTTTATACATTCCTAACTTGTCCACACGGGACAAATCTATCGGTTATCATACGATTGAATCTTCTCGTCACATAGATTACACGACGGTTGTTAGTACTGAGCTATACCATCCGATATTTAACAACCTTCGTATAGTTCTATGTCACGACGAACATCGAACGTATGTTAACCGATAGACGGGGACTAAGTGACGCTTTGAGTTTCATATATGAGTATCGATGAGAATATGAAAGTTTCATATTATCATCGAGTATCATATGTTGGTTTTAACTTGAACATCTTGAATCACTCTCTACTGATGCGTTTGTTGTGTATTCGTGTTGTATGTGTGTGTTTCGGCTGTCGGGGGTAAGGCTTCTATCCCATTAAGAATGTATAGAGCAGACACCCATTCACTTGTGCTTTCAACCGTTTCGAGTAAATTTCGGCAGCACCTCCCCGTTGTTCTCCGAGTACACTGTAATAGAATAGATAATCATTTCAAAGCTGTGAAACAACGTTGAAATGAACATCTAATCTATCTTTGTACACGGAGAACCAACGAAATATCTCGAAACGGATGAAAACACAAGTGAATGCAGGTGTTTGCTTTATACATTCCTAACTTGTCCACACGGGACAAATCTATCGGTTATCATATGATTAAATCTTCTCATCACATAGACTACACGACGGTTGTTAGTACCGATTTATACCGTCCGATATTTAACAACCTTCGTATAGTTCTATGTCACGACGAATATCGAACATATGTTAACCGATAGACGGGGACTAAGTGGCACTTTGAGTTTCATATATGAGTATCGATGAGAATATGAAAGTTTCATATTATCATCGAGTATCATATATTGGTTTTAACTTGAACATTTAACATGTATAGGTTTTACGTTTACGTTTCGTTATTAAGGGTTCGAAATTTCAAGTTTAGGGTAAATTTTTCTTGCGTTTACGGTAAAATTGTACATTTACGTTATCATCGAGTATCCTACTGAATGAACTAGTGCACCCTGAACCCTAACCCTAGATAACCCGAATTAACCTAATTAACCATAATCGTTACCCTAACACAAATTATCCCTAATTAAACTTAACCCAGTTTACCCAAATTAACCTAATTAATCCTAATCAACCCAAACTTAACCCAATTTACCCAAATTAACCTAATTAACCCTAATCAATCCAAACTTAACCCAATTTACCCAAATTAACCTAATTAACCATAATCAACACTCTAACCCTTTCAAATTATCACTAATTAACCCTACCCTCTAATTAACCCAAATTAACCCTAGCCTCTAACCCTAAACCTGAACCAAACCCTAACCCTAACCCCAACTAATTAACCCTAACCCAAACCCCGACCCCAATTGAACCCTAACCTAACCCCAACCCCAACCGAACCCGAACCCTAACCCCAACCCCAACCGAACCCGAACCCTAACCCTAACCTGAACTGAACCCGATGCCTAACCCTAACCCTCACCCCTACACCCTGAACCCTAGCCCTAACATCATCAAAATTATAAATAAAAGCATTATTAGAAGTAAAATTTTGAGATTTATTAACCTGTAGCGGGCGGTAGAGGAGACGACGGAGGAGACCGGTGGTCGACGACGCAATCGGCGACGAGTCGCGGGCGGTGGCGATGAGGAAGTCGACGAGGAAGTTTTGGGAATGATCGAGGGCGAAGGCGAGCCGCAGGCGGAGGGCAGTGGCGACGAGGCGCGGGATCGAGGTGCGACGAGAGGCGCGCGGGAGAGTGAGAGAGAGAATTTTTGAGAACGGTGAGGGCTTTTCTGTGCCTTTTTTTTATTAATAACCCATATATATGCCCCTGCGGACTTAACCGTAGGTCATTTGTTTGCGACTCCGTATGGCCAAACAACAAATTACGATTTAATATTTTTAAATTAAAACGTAGGGCACCAGGGACAACCATGGGGACCTGCGGATTAATCCGTAGGGACAATAAAATGTTGCCCCTACGGATTCCTATAGCCGTAGGAGCAACCCCTTATTGTAGAAGTGAAAGTCTTCTTTTATAAAAATTAAATTCTCTCTTCTCTCAAGAGCTCACTGTATTCTTTTTTGCAGAAGCTTGTGGGAAGTTCTCTCCTCTGTCGGTGTTCTTTTTTTCTCTGTCTTCTTACTCCTATTTATATAAGAAGAAAAAAGATCAACTTGTTAAGAAAATCTCTGATTGAGAGATCATGATTGATTTCATAATCAATCAAAAATGATCTTTTAGATCAATTGGTGAATTTTATTCACCGTTGGATTTTTAATCCGAAGGCTCTCTGTTTAACAAAGTTTTTTTTGTTTGTTTAACAAAATTAGGAAATATTGTTCCTAAGATAGAATTTCATTCTATCAGATGATCGGTGGATGATTTTATAATCACCGTTGGATTTTTAATACAAGGGTTCTCTGTTTAACAGATAAGATCTTTCTAGTTTAAGAAATATCAAGGAGATATTTCCCACGTAGAGTTTATTCTATCAGATGATTTAATTGGTGATATTTTATCACAATTGGATTTTAAATGCAAAATTCTCAGTTAGAGAAAAATCTTTCCATATTAGAAACATCAGGAAAAATATTTCCCAAATAGAATTTAATTCTATCAGATGGGAGCATTTTAAATTGGGGCGCTCACATGCTTTGCATGTGAACGCTGCCAAAGAAAGCGGCAAGAGAACTCACATGTTCAACACGTGACCCCTAGTGTGGGTTTTAACCTATTTATTTTCAGCGCTTTGCATATGAGCGCTCACGTGTTTACTGTTTGGTCTTTAGTTATTTATGTTCAGCGCTCATATGCTTTGCATATGAGCGTTGGTCCTTAGTTATTTATTTTGAGCACTTATATGCCTTGTATATAAGCGCCCACATGTTTAACACGTGATGCTAAATTATGAGGATTATTTTCCCCTTTCTTTTCTTCCCTTTTTTATAAGAGAACAAATTGCTCTTCGCCAAAAAAATTGGCGGGAATAGTCGATTCTTTTTTTTTAGACTTAAAGTTTCGGGTTCTTTATATAGAGGAGGCAAATTGTTAATTAGTTTGAGAAAATCTCTCATTTGAGAGATACCAATGGATTTAATTGGCCTCAAAAAAATTTTGGGGAATTTTATCCACCGTTGGATTTTTTGTCTAGAGAATTTCTATTTTACGGAATATATATTTTTGTTTTTAACAAGATTAGGGATATATTTTTCAATATATAGAATTTAATTCTATCAAACGGTGATTTTTAATCACCATTGGATTTTTAATTCAAGGGTTCAGAGTATATCTTTCTCATTTGGAATGATTAGGAAAATATTTTCCCAAATTTAGTATTTAATTCTTTTATTGGATTTTTGATCCAACAGCTCTTTGTTTAACAGAGAAGATCTTTTTTATTTTAAAAAAAAAGGCCAGGGAGATGTTTTCCCCTAATAGAATTTAATTCTATCAATTGATGAATTTTTAATCACCATTAGATTTTTAATCTAATGGCTCTGTTTAACAGAGAATATTCCCAGATTTTAGGAAAATAATTCTCCATGTAGAATTTAATTCTACCTACTTTTAATTTGAGTGCTGGCGCTCTCGTGCTATGCACGTGGGCGCCGCCTAAAAACTTAATTCTTACACAAACAGGCGCTCATATGCCTTGCATGCCGGCGCTCACGTGTGTTTCACGTGAGGCGCAAGTATAGGATTTTTTAATCCTACTAAATGCTGGCGCTGGCGTTCACGTGGGAAAAATATGAAGCGCTGCCTGATTGATTTTTAATTAAAACGCAATTTTTTATGAGGGAACAAACAATAATGAATATGATATTGTATTTGTGGCTGTCTTGAACGTTATTCGGTACGCCCAAAAGGCTTCATGCAGCCTCTCATGCCAATCCTTCTTGTTCCTGGACACCATCTTCTTTATAATCTTGGTCAATGTTTTGTTGAATACTTCAGTTAGATCATTGGTCCGAGGATTATAAACTGAGTATCTCCAGTTTATCTTGTGTTGCTGTGCGAAACGGCTTATTTTATGGCTTCTATAGGCTAGTCTATTATCTGAGATTATTCGTCGCGTGGTTCTGGGCTTTGAAGAAATGGAGGATATCTCCGTCTTCACCTCCCTTAGCGGAACTGTTTTTGTCCAATTAGAGAAGTAATCGGTTGTTGCTAGTATAATCCGATGTTCTCTGGATGACGTTGGTTCAATAAGGCCGATTATATCTATTCCCACATCTCGAACGGCCAACTGGCTACTATCGGATGCAGCGGATTTGGATGCTGATGTATTTAGCCCCCGTGTATTTGGCACGTGTTGCGCCCCGCTTCCTAACAGACGGAAACGGTGACATGGAAAGCACACGTCATATTTATCCAGAGAATATCATTCCCTAAATAAATATGCTAAGCGTATTGAAACAATAATACTGAACAAATATCTTTATTTACATTCAAACTTGAAACATTTACAATACATGAGTTCAACTGAAAAGAAAATACAAACAGAAATACCTAAAATGGTGGCATACATAAACTGAAAGAAAAGATAAGGTAAACTAAGCCTGAGTATTTATCTGGTCGTAATCCTCCTCGGTGGCGTCCACTTCCTCCGTCTCAACAGTACCTGACGAACATTCCAAGAAAACAAAGGTGGATGGGATACTCGTCAGCGAACTAGCGCTCGGCAAGTCCCAAAAGAGATGTGTAATATGTAGATTGAGTGCAAGATGATATATAATATAGTATAAATAGAAATCGTAATATGTGAACAAGTATGGTAACGTAGATGGCAACTATGTAAGCACGAAAAACAAGTATAATATGGTCGTGAAGTATATGTATAGTGAACATGAAGTGAATATAAGTGTCCTAAAAGGTCTCTAAAATGGTAACTATGTTAACGTTAAGTTCCAAGTATGAATATTAACACAACCGTAGAAGTATTCATGAGCTCAAGAGTGGGGCCCCAGGAGTAAGAAAACACGGGCCCATTTCATATTTTAATATCGGGGCTCCAAGTTGTGGAGGAATCGACCCGACTGAGATTCGAGTAAATAGAATTCGAGTAGGTTAATACGGGACTCCTGAAGTTCCGTTGGATTCATATCTGAAACTATCCCATACACTCTGAGTATAATAAATTATAATTGTTGTATTGACTTAGTTGATTTGATTGGTTGATTATAGCATGTCTTGATCGAAACCATAGATTACAAAAGTGAATAATCTAGTTGAGTAAGTCAAGTAGAATGCAGGTCATATCAATTGCAATTCTGGGTCGAGTCAAGTTAGTTCGAGTAGATTGAGTTCGAGTTTAAGTTCAAGTTAGGTTCGAGTTTGGATTCGAGTTCGAGTTTAAAATAAGATTGAGTTTGTGTTCGGTTATAGTCATTTCATATTACTAGATTTAAATCTTATGAATAGTTTTAATTTTGTAAATTCTTGAGTTTGGAAAATTATCGATAACCGCTGCATATAGACGGCAGAATTTGTGTCTTTTTTAAAGACGATTATCATTTAATAATTTCCACTCTAAGATTATGATCTAAATTTAGGGAGCGGCAAGTGGTGCATCTTTTTCTCCAGCAACTCCGAGGCAACTGACAAAAGAAAATATCACTCAAACCAATCTGCGACCTAAATATGTAACCAAAACTAGTACATTGATTTTCTAGGGTATTTTAGTAAAAATGCCATTTAAAATTCTCGAGGGTTTTTAATTCGTCATAAAGACTCGAATAAGTTTTTAATAAAAATACGTTGTTTTAAAAAGTCAAGATTTTTGTATGAAAACATATTTTATATTTTGTGGTATTTTAGTGTAAAAATCTAACTTTTAAAGTTTATGGTATTGTAATGAAAAACATTACTTTTGGAAACTTGGTGGTATTTTTATTTAAAACTTTAATCTTTCATTTAAAATATAATTTTACAGTTTGTTTTCATTGAAAATACAGATTCATGATTTATATAAATTTTCAACGATTTATTTTGTTTTAAAAGTCGTATTCTTTAAAATCGTATTTTTATTCCTTTCGAGACTGAATTCTCCTTGAGAAGTTCCGCATCTCACTCTACTATCCCAAAGATGTACGATAATTCGCACCAACCATGAACAGGTTATCTAAAAAGGAATGTATAGACGTAATTGTAAAGGAAAAGGTATAATTTAAACTTTAGAGTATTTTTATGTAATTTTCTCTTAAGAAAATAATATAAAATTTTAGTGAATCTTTGATTCAAAAGGTGAGTGTGGGGTAAGTCGTTACCCTGTGCTTTATCCATGAGTAATGTTTAGCATAAACATGTATAAGCTATGAATTGCATTGATTCTAGTACACTGACTGATTGTCTATAAATGTAGTTAACTGCTATCTAGAAATTTACCATGTAATTAACTATAATACATTCACATAACCGTAGCTAAATGTATAATGATTACTTGGTGTATGATTATATAATGTCTAAATACTTTAACATGATATTGATCTAAGATTATCTAATAACGTTTTATTATATGTTAATGTTAAAGTGGTAATGAGCAGTATTACAAAGTGTTATTACAAGATGAATTATAACAATCAACAGCAAACTAAAATAGAAAAAATAATGAATAATCAATAAATCTTAGCTCCATTGATCAATTGATAATTCAATGAGTACCCATTATGCAAAATTGCATCTTTAATTATCAAAACTGCATCTTTGGAAGAAAAATAGTATCAACTGATAGTTGAGGGAATACCCATTGTGCAAAAATTGGAACTTCGATCTCAAAATTTTAATTTGCTTAAAAAGAATGTCAAGTATTGATATAATATTACCAACATGGTGCATACATAGATCGGGGTTTAAATTTGTAATTTAGCAGGGTTTTCACACGACGAGGGAAAACGAAAAGGAGAAGAGAAAGGGGACTTACTAGAGGTTAGAACGTAAGGAAACAATAGAAGTTTTCATTGAGGCATTTCATCGAACACCTACGAGTGCAAATTTGAAACATCGATGAATGGAGATCCGGAGGAATGAAAATCCTCGTTTCGCTCACGCGGTCTTTGGGCTAGCCATGAAACCTTGGTTCTCGATTCGGGGTCACGTCGAATAGGCTGTCGAAGGTGACGGTGGTGGAAAGTTGGCTCTCGGTTTGTGCAGAGGAAGGAGCCGATGGTGGTTGCGTTGGGTTGCTCGTTGGTGTAGGAGGACAAGAAAATCGATGGTAATTTGTGGTGAAGTCTCGGTGTGGCCAAGGTGGTGAGAGAGAAGGAGAAGGAGAGGGGAGGATACTGGAGTGGGGCCTCGGGTTTCTCAAAGCAAGGACTTGTTCTCTGTAAAAATATTTTTTTCTATCTGTGGAATTCTTTCTAATAGCCAAGGATATATATATATATATATATATATATATATATATGGAAGTGGTTGAGAAATGATCAATTACCCAATTAATGAAAATGATTGGAATATGAATAGGAATTGTTCTGTTGTAGCAATTAAACCTTAGAGGTTACGTTGAAACCAACAGCTGCTAATTATAATGCATATTAATATGGAAAAAATCAATTAGGCCAAGGAATACATTAATTTATATGAACACATAAATGTATTAGGAGAATATACAGGAATAAAATATTAAAAGGTCAAAAATGCCTTATGGGTATCTCTTATAGGTGTACATGTAGCAGCTGGGGGTTTGGTTTAAAGGAGGAAGAGGAAGAGGCTAAAGTTAAAAGGAGAAAAAGAAAGGAAAAGAAAATGAGAAGAAAGAAAAAAGTAAAGAAGGAAATGATTTGAAGAAGTGAATTGGCCTTGGCTGTAGTAAAAAGAAAAGAAAGAAATGGGCTTGAGTTGGGTTTAGGTTTGGGTTTAAAAAGAAATGGTTTTGGAAAATAATTGAGGTAGGAAAATAGTTGGAGTGATTAAATAAATAGTATATTCATTAGAAAACAAAATATGACATAATATATTTAATAGAAAATGGATGATACGGAAAATACCAAAAACAATTAAATATCGTATTTTTTTAAAGTAGGATAATACAAAGGTATGGCAATTTTGTGGTCGTTACTGCACGAGTGATGCTGTTTCACATATTCGGGGCAATCCTGAATCATCATGGGCCAATAATAATCCATTCTTTTTATCTTCAGCCTCATTTTTGGTCCTGCTTGATAAGAGACACAAAGTCCATCATGTACTTCTTGAATGACTTTCTTTACTTCCTTCAGCCCTATGCATCATAACCATACGAAATCGAAGGATCTCTGGTATAGAGTATCAGTGATGAAGGCGAATGACAGAGCTCGTTTCATGAGCTGATGTCTAGATGACGTAGTTTCAGGTGTTCGTTGGGATTTAAAATAGCCTATAAAGGCTTCTCTCCTTCCTCAACCTCTTTCCCGTTCTCTATTTGGAGAACTTCTTGTGCGGTCGTTTCTTTTTCTTTGGATAATTTTATCAGGACTTCTGAAGGTATATCTGCTTGCACTAGGATTATGCGGCTTTGAACTGTGATCCTTACGTCATCAAGATCTTCGTTGACCAACTTGGCTAATGCGTCCACCTTACCGTTTTCTGCTCGCCGTATGCTTTGCAGGGTATAGGAAGTGATTTTGGTCAGCTGCACTCTTTCGCCATATCTTATCAGGTATGGTTTGCATGTCTGATAGTCACCATTTACTTGACTGACGATCAACTGGGAATCTCCATATATGAGGAGGTCCTTGATTCCTATATCAATAGCAATCTCAAGACCGGCTATCAAAACTTCATATTCTGCTTCATTATTAGTCCTAGGTTCTGTCAAGGAGAGGGCGTAACGCAATATTCCTCCTTGCGGGGTCATGAAGATAAGACCTATTCCGGCTTTGATTATGCGAGTGTTCTTCTTTCGCCGCTTTATGGAAGACGCTCCATCGAAATAGAGCTCCCATTGAAACTCATTTTCTTCTTTCTTCTCCTCGACTGCATCGAATGCATGTTCATCCGGTAATTCGCAATTTAGGGGAGAATCAGCTGGTATCGGACGTTCCGCAAGAAAGTCGGCGATGGCTTGCCCTTTCACCGCTTTGAGGGGTCGATATGTTATCGAGAATTCCATCAGCAGTAAGGCCCATTTTGCGAGCCTTCACATTAGTATAACCTTTGACATCAGATACTTAAGAGGATCCACCTTTGATATGAGATGAAGCTCATGCGCCAAGGCGTAGTGTCTGAGCTTCGTTATTACGAAGATTAGTGCCAAGTATTGCTTTTCGATGGGGGGGTATTTGCTTTCTGCCCCCAGGAGAACTCGACTTAGATAGTAAAGAGCTCTCTTTTCCTTGATCGTTCTCTTGTGCACATAGCGCGCCTAGTGAACCTTCAAGGGCCATTGTATATAGGATAAGGGGCTTTCCCTTAATCGGAGGGGCCAATACCAACGGATTTTGCAGGTATCGTTTGATTTGTCCAATTCATTTTGGAATTTCTGATCCCAGATGAACGGGGTCCCCTTCTTCATCAGATGGCTATAGGGACACCATTTTCGGGAGAGGTTGGCTATGAATCGTCGGATGTATGTGAACTTTCTTCAGAGAGATCGCAGTTGTTTGAGGTTCTAGGTGAGGGCATCTCCATTATTGCCTTGATCTTTGAGGGGTCAATTTCGATACCTCGGTGGCGAATGATAAAGCCTAGGAATTTTCCTGAGGAGACTCCAAACACGCACTTTAGAGGGTTCATCATCAGATTATACTTACGAAGACACTCGAACACGGTCTTTAGATGCTCCTAGTGTTCCTTATGAGATTTGCTTTTAACCACAAGATTGTCGATATAGCATTCCTCGATCTTGTGTATGAGGTCATCGAATATCTTTGTCATGGCTCTTTAGTACATGGCCGGTGTTCTTCAAACCGAAGGGTATTACCTTATAGCAGAATACGTCCAACGGGGTCCAGAAGGCGGTATGCTTGTGATCTTCACGATCCATCTTTATTTGGTTGTATTCTGAAGATCCATTCATGAAGGAGAAGACTTCGTGGGTGGATGTGTTATAGATCATCAGCTCAGTAACGGGCACTGGGAAGTTATCTTTTGGGCATGCCTTATTGAGGTCTTAAAAGTCCACGCAAATACGAACCGTTCCAATTTTTTCATTACCAGAACGTTGTTAGCGATCCAGTCGGGATATTGAACTTCTTGAATGAAACCGGAGTCGATTAATTTCTTAACTTCGGTGTTGATACTCATCTTGAGTTCAAGCCACATCCTTTTTGGTGCCTGCTTGACTGGTTTCATCTCTGGCGATATGGAAAACTTACGTACCGCTGCCTCTGGATCTAAACCCGGCATTTCAGAGTAGTTCCGAGCGAAGCGGACTTTGTACTGCATAAGCACATCTTTTAATATGGCTACCTGTTTTTTGGACAGCAGCTCACTGACAAACGTTGGTCTCGGATCATCCTCCATTCCTAAGTCGATTTTTCTTAGGTCCTCCGCCGTGGTATGTATCCCATCCTCCGGCTCTTTAAGTATCGGTGGAAATTCTGAAATCTCCTCGTCACCATCTTCGTTTGTGAAGCATCCAAAAAAGGTCAATCATATTCTCACCCCTTCCTTCTCTTGAGAGTGTTATCTTATGACAGGTACGAGTCTGCTTCCATCTTCGCGGTCGAGCTGGTTCCAACCTGGTGGTATAGGTTTTCTTTGGCTCGTAGTTTTGTGGTGGGCTTATCCTCCAGCTATCAGATAGCATGAACTTGCCTTGTTGATATTGATCGTCTACCCAGTTCTTGAACGTGAAACGATCTTTGAGGGGGTGACCTATTACTCGATGATAGGAGCAATAATCCGGATGATGGACGTTATTTATCCATTCGGGATGTTGAGATTCCGGAAGTGTCATCATTTGGTGCTTTATGATAAGGCTGAAGATCTTTCCTGTCTTGTTTCGAGAGAATGAATATTTCTGACCCATCTTCTTTATGATGGACGGGCTCCAACCGAACTTTTCTCAATTAAACGGCTTCTTGGACCTGCTTTGATATCCTTGAGCATTGCTCGTGATCATTGTCTTATTCTCGTCTCCGCTTCGGGATTTTCCTTTTTCACG
The DNA here is from genome assembly GCA_030015575.1 of Agapanthus africanus. Taxonomy (NCBI): domain Eukaryota; kingdom Viridiplantae; phylum Streptophyta; class Magnoliopsida; order Asparagales; family Amaryllidaceae; genus Agapanthus; species Agapanthus africanus. The sequence continues at coordinate 369,672,052 of CM057338.1, read as the reverse complement.
GGAGTACACAGCGGGCTTTGGATGGAGAGTATTATGATCTACTTCTTCTACTGATTGTTCATTGAGGCGTTGTGCCTTTGCCTTTTCATATATAGCCATTTCATGACTGTGATTGTCTCGGCTTGCTTGACAAACTTCTTTTATTATCTCGTTAATTTGTTCTTCGAGCGACGGACTTAAGGTTCTTCGAGCGAGACTTTTCTCTCGTTCGACAACATGGCTGCTTGGAGTAACATCTTCTTCTCCATTCGAACTATTTATGACGTGTCAGGTGTAGATTTGCTCCCGTTTCTTGGACCGAATATATCCCAGCCCAGTTGTTTCCATCTTCCCGTTGGGCTTCTTTCGTTGAGTCCCGGGGATATCCTAAATCTTTTTATAGAAATTGGCATGTCGAATAGTTTGTTCGAGAGCCACGCCTTGGTGCTTTAACAGCTTCTTTTATCCATCTGCATAATATCTTGGCATACGAATAGGCTGGAACTTGTCAAGAGTGGTATCGACACCATGCCGGACTTCTTTTTCCACCTTAGTCTCCATAGATTTGTAGAAGAGAATCGCCTTTTCACCTCTTCTTCTTGGGGGCACGCAGAAGGTTTCCAACTCTTGCAGGAAATATGTATCGAGCACATTGAGTTCCTTGAGGCGGAGTCATCATAATATGTAGACTATGATCTGCTTCGGCAAGAGTCTGCGTCGTTGGGCGAATGGAGAACACTGCGTTTGTCTCATCTTTGGAGTCGCTGCCAAAGACTAAGATAGGAGTCGATGGTCCAGTTTTATTGGTCTCCCTCTGAGGCTTTCCCGAGTAGACTATTTGTTCGTCTTCTTCAGTATCACTTCAGAAGACCGGGATGGTGGCCACGGATTTTTGCTTATTTTTTGGACTATGGCACCTCTCAATGTCCTCAAAATCTGGCTGAAAGTATTTTGCATCTTCATGCTTTCGCACTTCATTCACCGAGAAAGGGTTGAGTTCTTCGGTGACGGTGTACTCCAGGCCATCTTTGAAATACTTCATACACTGATGTTGTGTAGAAGAGATGACGTTGTACTCATGCTGTTGGCTATAGTGCCCTCAAGGCAATTATTATTATCACAGGCAGGCGATTATGATGATTGCGGGAGGATCTATATAGGTAGAACAATCTTACTCGGGATGATAGTATGCTATCTAGTTTATTTCTATCATCATGTACATACATTATATGGTATTACATATCACTATTACTTGTTGATAGAGCCCATATGATTCTTGCTTGACTACCATCATTATGATGGTGATTATATACGTGGGAGCTGGGTGGTCTATAAGCACATCCTTAAATGTCTCTAGTTGAGGGAGTATCGAGACTGGGCATCGATACTCCGAAGTAGACTAGTGTATACTTTTTGAGACACCGACGAGGGGCGGTGGCCGGTCTTACAAGACATTGGTTTCAGTTAACCACTTAAGATAGTATATAGGTGCTCATTGGGTTATGAGTTACGCTGGACGGACTTGCCGGGAACATGCTAGATGGTATTATACCTATTGTCAGATAGCAGTTCTCAGGTGACATGAGTACAGCTTAGTCTGTCGACTTGAGATCATCATTTGTCTCGTGTGAGTTCCCACTGTGCTTTGATTACTATCCGACCACCGCTCAAAGGAGTCGTGCAAACAGGTTTTAGTTAGGTACAGTCCCGAGCTATATGGAGGCAGTGAGCGGATCGTCGGGGATTCGTCTCTCCCGGTATTGGGAGTTGATGTCGCGCTGTGCACGGGTGGCCATCACTAGAAATCCTTGGCCAAAGTGGAAAAGAATTGCTGATTTGGATCAGTAGTTTCTCGGTGGGTGATGGGCTTCACATCGACACGAAATACCGTGTTATTAGGGGTCTGACTTTATCCACCCCCTAGACTCGATATGCGATACTCTTAGACGAACAGACTGGACTGTATGGAGATTGTCACAGACAGGCTCAGTAGGGGTATGGATGAGTTTGCTCGTCGGTCTTTCTTTCGCTCAATACCTGGGCAGCCGTTACGTACAGCTAGTGCCGCAGAAGTGCTTGTGGTTAAACCCACTACCAGCGTATTGACAAGTCTTTAGAGTCCAACACAGAGAGTTTTCACGGTTCAGGCAATATGATATAGATGATGTATGTTGATACATACAGGTGTCTGATTAAATATGTGTATAGGCTATACAGACTTTAATCAGACGGTTGATAATACTAGCGGTTTAGGATTAAGCGGGATTATTAAATCAAGTTTTGATTTAATAATTTATATATATATTTTTAATATATGTATTCTAGTATTATTGTTCACTATTTATTTTCTCTCTTGGCTATTTGTATTTTTATACGAATATGCGTATATGTATTTTGATACATATACCGGGTTGTATTTCGTTTCGTATTTATACGGAATATCTTCTAGAAGATGGACACCTCAACATATGATTTTCTGTTTAGAAAATCATTTGTAAATGAGGTGGAGGGTGAGATGGCATAAGCATGGTTGGAGGTATGTAGAGAGGTATGACCTTTGTTTGTTTATTGTAAAATGATATGGGATATTTTTTTTGTATGGTTCAAAAATAAAGGAGCCATTCTTTCTACATGAGATTCACACACTTCATTCTATCATGCTTGATATTTCTTCTACACTTAGCCCATTTTCTTTCATGAGTTGCTCATGCCTTGGTTTTCCTCACCTCCTCCTTCTTTTTCTTTGATTGCTCACTTGAGCTTTAGAGATGAGAGAAAAAAGATAGTGGAAAATTCCTACATCCCCACTCTCCATTGCAAGCGACATTGGAGCGTCGGTTGCTTCGCTAGGCGAAATTGGAGCTTGGATCGTTTCCCTCAGTTTGATCATCTTCAGCAAAGGAGGACCAGCTTCCAAGCGCGATCCGGAGCACTTGAAGAAAGCTTGAGGATGTGAGTATTCTACACATAGTAGATTAGTTTAGCTCACTAGGTTTTGCTTACAGGTTCTAGCTATTTAGTTCGATTCTTGGCTTGGGAGTTTCGGCAAACTAGAAAAATTTTGAAATCTTCGAAAACTAACTTGCTAGTGTGCCTAGGATCCCAGCACGTGTAGCCAAGGCCTACCGAGTAGAGCGTTATAACAGGTTTTGTTGTCAATGACAAGGAATTTGATGTCAGTGATGAGCAGCCCGAAGCGGAGCATCAATATTACGGATCCAAGCGTCCGTGACGACTGCGAGTCGAACCCCAAGATGGTAATTTTGTCTCAGGCAAGATACTGAACATTCATACATATCTTCTTCAGCACTCTCACATTGAAAAGATTGACGGAGGATCCGTTGTCGACAAGTAATTTTCCTATCTTGATATCGTGGCAGTACTCGGTAACATATAGCGGTCGATTATGCTTGCATGTACCGAGAAGTTGATCTTCATTGTTGAATGTAATATTAGCCGTATGGACCTCTGCCCATTCATTTTTCATATTCTCTTCTACGAGGAAGGATTGAAACTGATCAGGTTCTTGCAAGGCCTTGATCAAGAAGTCTCATGCCTCTTTGGATAAGAGCAGAGCATCTAATATGCTCAATTGGGAGGATATCTTCCTCAAATGCGCAAGAAAATTATAGTCCACCTTAGTTTTCTTAGGCAAGTCCTTTGCAGCGAGCTCTATGGCCACCTATTCATTAAGAGCGATCTTATTGGGCTTTTCCCCCTTCCCTTTATCCTTTTTATTCGAACCTTTCTCTGTGGGTCCGAGGTTCTTTTAAGGTAGAGTGCGGTTGCGCAACCGGATATTCTCGCAATCATTTCCCTCCTTTCCTTTTTCTAAGGCGGAACTTTCAAAGAGAAAGTTGAGGGATATTTCATCCTCAGAATCGCTCCCGAATGTGAAAACCCGAGATTTTCCCCTCCTGAACTGGTACCAGCCATATGACAGCTGCCGGTTGTTTCTATATGCACAGCCTTCTCGCCACTCTTGTATTGACGAGCACAAGCCCCGCGCTTCTCCTTCTTGAAGTGTTTTCTTTGAGAACATATCCCTGCCACTACTTCTTGAAGGTGTTGCATTTCTCGATGGGATGAGTGATCCTTCAATGGTACGAGTAGTATTTCGGGTGTCCCTCTCCACCATTGAAATATGGGACCACAGGCATGTACATCATAAGAGGTGGTAGTTTCATCCCCATCGATAGGGCCTTGGCAAATCTCTTCTCAGATTTAGTCATGCTCTTATTTGTTGCAGGCATGCATTGGTTTGGTGGGAGAGCTTTATGACTCATCCTTGCTGCAGCCTCTTTGTTCAAACACCGTCGTTTGGCCTTTTCATATATAGCCAACTCGCGTTCCTGATCATCTTTACTTTTCTGAAAAGCTTCCTTCAACAGCCTTTTGATCGGGTCTTCTTTTGGCAGATTCGGGATTTTCGATGTCGATTCTGCCCCCAGTTTAACCATATCGCTGTCCGACGCTGACGGAGCTTCTTCATCATATAGTGATGAATGTGAAAGGTTACGCTAGTGCCCCGGCCAACTACCATGACCAAATGCGGAATAAAATTTTTTCTAACGATTAGAACATGGCACTAGAATAACTTATAACCCGGATCTTACCATAAACCTATCTAGCAAAACTGAAGTAGTGTTATCTACTATGGAAAGAATTCTCACCAAGCGACCCAAGTCCTTCGGTCTACTTTCCTCGTCATGTGCTCCAAGTGGCCACATTGAACTTGTTTGATCTCCATTTTCGGCTCCATCGGTCCTCTGGGATTGAGCTTGTTCTCTGTCCCTCCTTTGTCGTAGATGATCCACACGAGAGATGTGATCCATGGCTCTAGCTCCTAACTAAGTAACAAAAAAAGCAACTAGAGAACTTGGGATTCTAATCCAAGTTTTCTAGGATGTTGTATGAAGATCTATATGTTCTACTATCTCTACCTTGCCTCTTCACTTGTTTCCCAACTCATGAGAGGGTAGTGAAAGAGGAAGATGATGAAGGTGGAGGAAATCAAGAGGAGGGAGGAGATGAAGAAAAATGGGAGCTCAAGAAAATAATGAAGCATTCATGAAAGAGAAAATACACACAAAGGTTTTGTATATGAATTTCTTGAATAAACAATCAACAACCATGCTTCAATAGTAACTCCAAATGAATTAAAAATTTATTTGTTAAATATTGAAGCATGGTTATCACCATTCCTCCCATACCTCACACTTTACACCTCATTTCCATTTATCAAATAAATGGAAAAAGCATAATGAGGTGGCCACCTTCTAGAAGGTAATCTGTAATAAATACGGATTACAATCTATTGTATATACATACTTGCATTCGGATAAAAACACGAATGCCCAAAGAGATAGAATAACACGAAGAACGTAATACTAGAATATACATATCGAAATACATATATGTAAACTATTAAATCAATACCTGATTTAATAATCCGGCTCAAACCCGAGCCAGCTAGTATTACCAACTGTCCGATCGAAAGTCCGAGTACAAAGTACATCAATCGATCGAGACCCTGCACGTATCCAATACGGCTACTACATCATTTCGCCTGAACCAGGGAAACCCTCTGTGTGGGACTCTAAAGACTCGACAGTACGCCGTGTTAGTTGTATATATGCTCTAGAGGCCATTGTTGTACATATGATATATATTATAGTGGATGCTTGGATATATATAGTGAGGACTTTCTTGCTCGACATGATAGTATGCTATCTGGTTTCCCTTCGTCTTAACATGTTGACTTGTATTGGTTTACTGTCTTGCTTTCACATGTTGATAAACCCCTTAGGATATGTACTTGACTACTAGGATTATGATGAGATCATACTAGTGGGGCCAGGGTAGTCAACGAATACATCCTATAACTGTTCCTAGTCGAGGGTGTATCGAGACAGGGCATCGATACACCAGAGTAGACTAGCGTATACGCATCTTGAATATGATGGGCGATGGATGATCGCATATCCATCGGTGTTTGACATCAAAGATGGTGTACGGGTGCTCAGTGGAGACTGGATACACTGAACGGACTCGCCGAGAACTCCTGGATGGTATTATACCTATCGTCAGATAGCAGTTCTCCGGAGACACTGGTACATGTTAGTATGTAGACCCGAGATTGTCATAGAGAATTGTGTGATTCCCACAGTGCTTTGATTTCCACCTTACCACGTCCAAGAGAGCGTGCAAAACGGTGGATTTTGGGTACAGTCCCGAATCACATGGAGGCAATGAGCGATAGGAGGGGTTTCGTCTCTCATGATATTGGGAGTTGATGTTGCGCTGTGTTCGATTGGCTATAACTGGAAGTCCCTGGCTAGGGCTGATATGGAGATTTACTGGTAAGAGTTATCAGTAGTTTCTCGACCTGTTATGAGCCTTACATCGACACGACTTATCGGTTACTGGGGTCTGACGTTTTACCACCCCTAGACTGGATATGCGACATATCAGACGAAGAGACCGGACTGTATGGTAGTGTTACTGATTGGATTCACAGGAGAATGTACAGGCTTGCTTGTTGATCTTCTGATCGTTCAATACACGGGTGGCTGTTACGTTTAGCTGACCGCTTGCAGTTTGTGGGTGTTTGATATGATCATCACCTACTGCCGGCGTATTGACGATTCTTTAGAGTCATACACAGAGGTTTCCTGGCTCAGGCAAAACGGAGTAGGGGCACATATGCGATATGTGCGGGACCGAGACTAATACGATATGAGATACCGTATTCTATTCTCGCGATATGTGATATCGGCCGGGTATATATGATATAGCCGGGTCATCGGATCAAGTGTTGATTCGATAAAATGGTACTTGTTATATTAGCCGGTTATATGTAATATAGCCGGGTTATCGGATCAAGTGTTGATTCGATAATTTAATGTATAATTATATATAAGATATATTACGTTACATTAACTAATATAAGCTCGCTTTATTGATTCTTTTTCTCACTTGGATAATACATTGATGTATATGCGATATATGTTAATTGTATTATTTTCTTTTGTTACATTATATATTATATATGTGATATATAATATTGTAACGTGCTAGGTTAAAATTGCAACTAGGGTTTATGAGACTTGAACCATGCTAAGGTTAGATTAGGGTTTATAATTATTATTAAGGAAATACAAATAATAGTGGAATTATCCATGGTTGATATTTTGATGGAAGCTTGTAGGCTTCTTTGACTTTGTCCACCATTTTTGTCTTCCTTAAGATATTTATTGACCTAACTCTAACCATAGCAAATGGTTAAGTCTCTACAAGCGTTAAGGATGTTATCTTTAACCCATGGTTGCAATTCTAACCTCACAATAATTCATTATTCATCACAAAAGCTTTCTTCTTCTTCCTCCTTTGAAAAAGCTTTCTAGTTTTTTGTGTTGTGATGATTTAAAGTGAGAAATTGAAAATAAAAGAGAGCAAAATTCCTATTTCATCATCCTCATCTATTCTAGCCACTTAGATTAGGATGTTCACTTCACTAATACTTAATTAGATAAGTGAGAGCTTGGGTTTGAGATTCTTCAAGGTAGATCATCTTCGAAAAGGAAGAATTCAAGCAAGCATGGATCATTCGACTTGTGGAGCCTCTCTAGAGTCTGGGAGTTTATGGATCATGGCGAAGGGACTACTACTCGGAGCTTATGAAGCGAAGGAATGGACTACAAAGCTTGTAATCCCTCTCTCTTAGATGTAAAGTTGTTTACAAGCAAAGTTAACCCTAATTCTCTAGTTCGATTACTTGGTTGGTTTGTTTAGCACCCCAAAATTTTTAATATAATATATTTGATGATTGCTAAAACCTTGCTAAGGTGCTAAGCTAACCCTACAGTGGTATCAGAGCCAAGCTAGAGCATTAGGAGTTGTCTAGACGAAATTAGAAGTCCGATCGAACCCCGAAACCCCGATATGACCCCTTTCATGGAAAGTTTTCAAAAAGTTGATTTTTTTCATGTTAAAAATACTCAGAAAATCATGCAGGGAATTCTATAGACACTCCTGAAGAACGAAACCCTAACTCGTCTAAGTGACCGCTGATCCGCGGCCAAAACCTGGTTTTGGCGGCGGATCCGCGGCGCCACTTGAGAGGCTTGGGTCGGCCCTTCAGCTGTTGGTCCGTAGGTACTGTGGTATGTCTCTGGTTAATTTTAACTGTGCTCAAGTGTTGAGCTCTCTGGGAATTTTTGGGAATTCGTTGTATCTATCGAATTATCTAACTTCGCCTAGTTATCTGTGATGATTATGCGTTGCTGTGATATGTTATATTGGATCGTTGTGTATTGAATAGCCGGGGGTTTTATGTGAGATGAGAGTTTTCTTTTTCATTCATGTAAAATTCATTTGTATGTAGTATTCTTTTATTGGGGCACTTCCGGGTTGAGGATGATGTCACCATTGTATATTATTTGCTTTTCCGCATTAGAATAGACCCAAGATGACGAGCACAAGTAACCGGGTTTTAGGGTCCAGTGGGAGGCCATCTCGAAGAGTCGAGACCGGGTCTCCTAACTCTAGAATTGGGAGGGTTACTTGCCGCTCTCGTAAGGGTCTAGGGATGTGGGTTTGGCTGTTCATCGCGACCGTGGAATCCGTGTTTTATACAGGCTCAAACTAAAACACGGACCTCCTAGTATATCCAATATTTCATATGTTATCTTCTGCTGTTGTTATACTGTGATGTGATCATTTTATATGCATGAGACGAATGCTTATATATTATATATATATATATATATATATATATTACTGCTTTCGTTTCTTCTGTGATGCTTAGGAAGCTTAAATGATGGGATATCATTAATGAGATTAATGGAAAGAAAAGAAACCTAAAAGATGTTGTAGAATCAAATTTTATAAAAAGGGTAGCTCTAGATTTTGCATTGCATAGCGATATTCCTTGTAGAATATCCAGCACCTTATTCGATAAGGAAAGAGTCGAGATCCCTTCACCGGGAGTGACCTCTTTAGCGAAACTAGCAGATACTACAACTCACTCGGTTTTGTTTTTGACTGCTTCTATAGTTCTTGCTTTGCATAGCGGTATTCCTTATAGAATATCCAGCACCTTATTCGATAAGGAAAGAGCCGAGATCCCTTCACCGGGAGTGACATCTTTAGCGGAGCTAGTAAAAAACTCAAAAACACTACTTTTCAAAATCGCTTGTTTTTACAACAATATCAAGTTCATTACGCAAAAGGTTTTTATAAAAACCTGTCGTAACCCTCCGTCATTTCAGATAAGTAATATTTAGTATTCGTGCTACGTTTGTTGACTTAGTCAAGGCGTAGTATACGGTAGCTAAATGGTGTTTATCTGCTAAAGCATGAGATGCGATTGGATTAGGGTAGTCGTACGGCCTTGTTGACTTAGTCAAGGGTCGTACGTGTGGGTTTAATTCAATCGGGAAATGTACGGGTTGAACTTGACTTGCGATTTATGGTTTGTTGACTTAGTCAAGGTCATAGATCGCTAGGGGTAAAATAATTATCGGGAATTTCAAGTGTTGAAATTTGCAATGAGATTGCATACCTTCTATGAGATAGATGGATCCCGATACCTACTGCGAGTAAGAGTTACTCTTGGGAGAGTTTTACACATGACAATTAGCCGATCAAGTAGGTGTGTAGAAAGGTGTTAACGAGGTTATGCCTCTAGGAAAACGAGGTTTATTCTAATTAGGTCCGTGCGAAAGCACGGGAAACCTCCCTCAAAGTCCCAACACTGATCTAGCTGAAAGATTGACGAACTTGTAAGGTGTAATTAATCCCGGCTAATCTTACCTTTTAGGGTTTGAAGGAAAATTTGATTAAAACAGTGGGAGCCATCCTGATTAGATAAGATAATAACCAATCTAATCTTGCAAGAGCGTACGCTAAAATGCTTTTCTTATCTCTCTCTCCAGGTAGTGACCATGTCAGGCCTTAATCAAGATAATAATATGGATGTATTAACCGAACCCGTTTGTTATACTGAGCAGGGGAACGTTGGTTCCGTTCTTTCTTATAATTGTTTTAAGACTGAACAGGAAATAGGGGAATACCAGAATTCACACGCCGCCCAAACGAAGAATAAACATGTTGATATATCTTCTTCGGATGTGTTAGTTACCGAGAACTGTTTCTCAGTTCACTCTACATCCTGGGCATTAGATACCGGATCGGGATCCCACATATGCAATATATTGCATAGGCTAAAGAAAGATAGAGAACTGGGAATGGGTGATCATTCCGTAAGAGTAGAGAATGGTGCAAATGTTGCAGCCAAAGCAGTTCGTGAATATCACCTTGTATTACCAAGTGGTAATACATTGATTCTAAACGAATGTTATTACATACCGAGCATGATATGCAACATTATATCAGTTTCTTTATGAAGTAAAGAAGGATATAATTTTGTAGTATAGGATAATATTATGAACATCTTCCTGAATCAAAAGTTGATTGGATTAGGCTCATTAAATAATGGCATATACGTTCTAAATCAAAACACAGTTCTTAATATACAGAACATACACAAGAGGAAAAGTTCAGAAATGAACGAATCCTTTTTGTGGCATTGTAGACTTGGTCATATCAATGCGACACGACTTGCTAAGTTACATAAAGATGGTTATTTAAATACGTTCGAATTATCATCTTATGAAACTTGCCATTCATGTCTCAAAGGCAAAATGACCAAAACTCCGTTTAGAGGACACGGAGAAAGAGTTACGGAACTCTTGGGACTGATACATAGTGATGTATGCGGTCCCATGTCTACACATTCCAGGAATGGTTTCTCGTACTTCATTACATTCACTGACGATCTCTCCAGATACGGGCATGTGTTCCTGTTGAAACACAAGTCTGAAGCTTTTGAGAAATTCAAAGAATATAAACACGAAGTCGAGAACCAAACGGGTAAAAGTATTAAGACACTTCGATCTGATCGAGGAGGAGAATACTTGAGCAATGAGTTCCTGGACTATCTAAAAGAGAATGGGATTCTCTCTCAGCTTACTCCTCCTTATACACCACAGCACAACGGTGTATCAGAGCGAGGAATCGCACCCTATTAGATATGGTGCGCTCTATGATGAGCACTGATGAGTTGCCTATTTCCTTTTGGGGGTATGCGCTTGAGACAGCCATATACCTATTGAATCTAGTTCCATTTAAATCTGTACCTACCACACCATATAAGATATAGAGCGGGAAGAGCCCATATTTTAAACGAGTTAAGATATGGGGTTGTCCGGCCTATGTCAAAAGGCAAAATCCGGACAAGCTCGAGGCACGATCAGTTCTTTGCAAGTTTGTGGGATATCCAAAGAATTCTCAACAATATTTTTTCTACCACACCGAGGAACAAAAAGTTTTTGTTGCTCAACATGCCACCTTTTTAGAAAAGGAATTTCTTGTAAAAGAAATTAGTGGCAAAGAGGTAGAGCTGGAAGAAGTTCCAATAACACAAACTGTAACTGAAGATTTAGTGGAACCAAAGGATTCAGTAGTTTCCGACGAACCTCAGCCGCTCCGCTGATCTAGTAGGGTTCCTCATCCGTCTGAGAGACACTACGGTTTTCTCATTGATGGTGGGAGCGAGGATTTCATCATGGAAGATGATGACCCAACTAGCTTCAAGCAGGCCATCACAAGTGGTGACTCTGGGAAATGGCTGGATGCAATGCGATCTGAGATGGAATCCATGTACACCAACAAAGTATGGACTTTGGAAATTGCTCCTGAAGGGGTAAAACCCATTGGGAGCAAATGGATCTTTAAGAAGAAACTTGGTGTAGATGGAAAAGTTGAGACTTTCAAAGATAGACTTGTTGCAAAAGGTTTTCGTCAACGACCAGGTGTGGATTATGATGAAACCTTTTCTCCAGTGGCTATGCTTAAGTCCATCCGGATCTTACTTGCCATTGCTGCATACCATGACTACGAAATCTGGCAAATGGATGTTAAGACCACTTTTCTAAATGGTGATTTGGAAGAATGCGTGTACATGACTCAGCCAGAGGGCTTCGTAGACAGTGGGAGCAGCGGAAAGGTGTGCAAGCTGCTTAAATCCATCTATGGGTTGAAGCGGGCATCGCGGAGTTGGAACATATGTTTTGATGTGGTAGTCAAAGAGTTTGACTTCATTAAAAACATATATGAACCTTGTATATACAAGAAGGTGGCAGAAGGTAAGGTTGTCTTTCTCGTATTGTACGTGGATGACATACTCTTGATAGGAAATGATATTCCTATGCTGCACTCGGTCAAGCTCTTCTTATCACATAGATTCTCAATGAAAGATCTAGGTGATGCCTCCTGCATTTTGGGGATTAAGATCTATAGAAATAGATCTAGACGGATACTGGGATTGTCCCAATCTAGGTACATTGAAACCATACTAAAGAGGTTTAGTATGGAAGAATCCAAGCGTGGGAACTTACCCACGATCTCTGGACTTACTCTCTCCAAAGAGATGTCTCCCAAGACTGATTTGGAAAGAGATCGCATGCAAGGGATACCCTATGCTTCGGCAGTAGGCTCTATCATGTACGCGATGCTATGTACCAGACCCGATGTAGCATACTCATTAAGTGTAGTGAGTAGGTATCAAGCAGATCCTGGAGAGAATCACTGGACAGCTGTGAAGAGCATTCTCAAGTACTTGAGAAGGACTAAAGAGATGTTCTTGGTATATGGTAACGGAGAATTCCAGGTGGAGTCCTTTACCGATTCGAGCTTCCAAAGTGATAAGGACGACTCTAAGTCGCACTCGGGATTTGTATTTACCCTAAATGGAGGGGAGGTTTGTTGGAAGAGTTCAAAACAGGAAACCGTGGCAGACTCGACGATGGAGGCTGAATACATCGCTGCCAACGATGCTGCCAAAGAGGCTGTCTAGATAAAGAAGTTCATCACTGAACTTGGTGTCCATTGAGCATCCAATACCTCTGTATTGTGATAACAGTGGAGCTGTGGCTTTAGCCAAGGAACCCAGGTCCCATCAGAAGTCCAGACATATTCTGAGGCGGTATCACCTGATCCGGGAGATAGTTGATCGCCGCGAGATCGGGGTCAGGAGAGTTGACACGAAGGACGACACTGCGGATCCACTCACGAAGGACATTCCCCAGATACAATTTGAGAGACTCTTCGGGATGTTGGGTATGAGATACTACAACAGCTGGCCTTAGTGCAAGTGGGAGATTGTTAGTTGTATATATGCCCTAGAGGCCATTGTTGTACATATGATGTATATTATAGTGGATGCTTGGATATATATATAGTGAGGATTTTCTTGCTCGACATGATAGTATGCTATCTGGTTTCCCTTTGTCTTAACATGTTGACTTATATTGGTTTACTGTCTTGCTCTCACATGTTGATAAAGCCCTTAGGATATGTACTTGACTACTGGGATTATGATGAGATCATACTAGTGGGGCCAGGGTAGTCAACGAGTACATCCTATAATTGTTCCTAGTCGAGGGTGTATCGAGACAGGGCATCGATACACCAGAGTAGACTAGCGTATACACATCTTGACCCATATGATGGACGATGGATGATCCCATATCCATCGGTGTTTGACATCAAAGATGGTGTGCGGGTGCTCAGTGGAGATTGGGTAGACTGAACGGACTCGCCGAGAACTCCTGGATGGTATTATACCTATCGTCAGATAGCAATTCTCCGGTGACACTGGTACAGTTTAGTTTGTAGACCCGAGATTGTCATAGAGTATTGTGTGATTCCCACTGTGCTTTGATTTCCACCTTACCACGTCCAAGAGGGCGTGCAAAACGGTGGCTTTTGGGTACAGTCCCGAATCACATGGAGGCAATGAGCGATAGGAGGGGTTTCGTCTCTCCCAGTATTGGGAGTTGATGTTGCGCTGTGTTCGATTGGCTATAACTGGACGTCCCTGGCCAGGGCTGATATGGAGATTTACTGGTAAGAGTTATCAGTAGTTTCTCGACCCGTTATGAGCCTTACATCGACATGACTTATCAGTTACTGGGGTCTGACGTTTTACCACCCCTAGACTGGATATGCGACATATCAGACAAAGAGGCCGGACTGTATGGTAGTGTTACTGATTGGATTCATAGGAGAATGTACATGCTTGCTTGTTGATCTTCTGATCGTTCAATACACGGGTGGCTGTTACGTTTAGCTGACCGCTTGCAGCTTGTGGGTGTTTGATATGATCATCACCTACTGCCGGCGTATTGACGATTCTTTAGAGTCCTACACAGAGGTTTCCTGGCTCAGGAAAAACGGAGTAGGGGCACATATGCGATATGTGCGGGACCGAGACTAATACGATATGAGATACCGTATTCTATTCTCGCGATATGTGATATCGGCCGGGTATATGTGATATAGCCGGGTCATCGGATCAAGTGTTGATTCGATGAAATGGTACTTGTTATATTAGCTGGTCATATGTAATATAGCCGGGTTATCAGATCAAGTGTTGATTCGATAATTTAATGTATAATTATATATGAGATATATTACGTTACATTAACTAATATAAGCTCGCTTTATTGATTATTTTTCTCACTTGGATAATATATTGATGTATATGCGATATATGTTAATTGTGTTATTTTCTTTTGTTATATTATATATTATATATGTGATATATAATATTGTAACGTGCTAGGTTAAAATTGCAACTAGGGTTTATGAGACTTGAACCATGCTAGGGTTAGATTAGGGTTTATAATTATTATTAAGGAAATACAAATAATGGTAGAATTATCCATGGTTGATATTTTGATGGAAGCTTGTAGGCTTCTTTGACTTTGTCTGCCATTTTTGTCTTCCTTAAGATATTTGTTGATCTAATTCTAACCATAGCAAATGGTTAAGTCTATACAAGGGTTAAAGATGTTATCTTTAAGCCATGGTTGCAATTCTAACCTCACAACAAACCATTATTCATCACAAAAGCTTTCTTTTTCTTCTTCCTCCTTTGAAAAAGCTTTCTAGCTTTTTGTGTTGTGATAATTTAAAGTGAGAAATTGAAAACAAAAGAGAGCAAAATTCCTACTTCATCATTCTCATCTATTCTAGCCACTTAGATTAGGGTGTTCACTTCACTAATACTTAATTAGAGAAATGAGAGCTTGGGTTTGAGATTCTTCAAGGTAGATCATTTTCGAAAAGGAAGATTTCAAGCAAGCATAGATCATTCGACTTGTGGAGCCTCTCTAGAGTCCGGGAGTTCATGGATCACGGCGAAGGGACTACTACTCGGAGCTTATGAAGCGAAGGAATGGACTGCAAAGGTTGTAATCTCTCTCTCTTAGATGTAAAGTTGTTTACATGCAAAGTTAACCCTAATTCTTTAGTTCAATTACTTGGTTGGTTTGTTTAGCACCCCAAAATTTTTAATATAGCATGTTTAATGCTTGCCAAAACCTTGCTAAGGTGCTAATCTAACCCTATACGCCGGCAGTGAGTTACTGGATAAATTCATAACCACAAGCACGTCAGCGGCACTAGCTGTACGTAACGGCTACTCGGATACCTGTCAAAAAGGAAGGCCGACGAGCAAACTCATCCGGATCCCTACCGAGCCTATCTGTGACAATCTCCGTATAGTCCCGTCTCTTCGACTGAGAGTATCGCATACCGGGTCTACGGGTGGTAAAAGTCAGACCCTAATAACCTGATAAGTCATGCTGATGTGGCTTAGGACCAATCCGAGAAACCAATGATCAGCCTATCAGTAAATCCCAACTGCCTTGGCCAAGGTCTTATGGTCCTGACCAATCTCACATTGCGATATCGACTCCCCATACCGGGAGAGACGAATCCCCGACAATCGCTCACTGCCTCCCTGTGGCTCGGAACTGTACCCAACCAAAACTTGTTTGCATGACTCAGTAGAGCCTTGGTAGGGTAGTGATCAAAGCACAGTGAGAACTCACACGAGACAAATGCCGATCTTAGGTCTGAAGACTAACCTGTACTCATGTCACCTGAGAACTTTCATCTGACAATAGGTATAGTACCATCTGGATGTTCTTGGCGAGTCCGTCACAATAGTATGCTTCTTCTTCTTCGATGAGGTCATCAAGGAATTCATGCTTTCCTGTTTCCCTTGCTCATACTCATGACTGCTATCATAGTTTAGAGCCGAACCGACGTTCCCCAGCCCCGAATAAGAATTCGTATCGGTCAAGCGATACATTTTATTAACTTGATTAGGGCGTCAAATAGTTGCTACCTGGAGAAAGAGAAAGGAACACTCAGCGTGCGCTCTTGCAAGATTATATTGGTTATTAATTTATCTAACCAGGATGGCTCTCTCTGTTTCCTCAAATTCTTCTTCAAACCTTAAAAGAAGAATTAGTTGGGATTAATCGCACGTCACAATACTTACTTAACCTTTCGGCCAGGCTGGTGTCGGTACTTCGAGGGAGGTTTTCCAACGCTTTCGCGAAGTTCCTTAATTACATGACCACTTTTTCCTGGAGGCGTAGCCCCGCTAACACCTTTCTTGACACCTACTTGGTTTATAGCTTTGATTGTTAAGTGTGATAATCTCCCAAGACTAATCCTACTCATCAGTAGGATCAGGATCCAACCATCATTGTGTGATGCACAAGATGGAATCCACTCTAGTCACCACACTCCAGAAGGTATGGCTAAATCGGCAAGTTTCCTGTATGTTTGAAACTCCCGATGTGATTTTTGCCCCTAACGGTTTATGACCTTGACTAGGTCAACAAATCATAAACCGCTAGTCAAGTTCTACCCGTCATTTTCTTGATTGTATTAAACCCACCCGTACGTGCCCTTGACTAGGTCAACAAGACCGCACGACTGTCCTAACCAATCGCATTTACAATGCACAGAAAAATACCACTTAGCCACCGTACACTGCACCTTGACTAGGTCAACAAACGAAGCACGAATACTAAATATTATTATTCTGAAATGACGGAGGGCTACAGTTGGGTTTTTGGCGAAAAACCCGTTAATGTAATGAACTTGATATTGTTGAAGGAACTTGAGTAGTTTTTGGAAAAGGAGTTGTTTAGGCTCCGCTTTTGAAAACTTGTGTTTTTGAAAAAAAAACCGAGTAATCTACAGTATAGACTTTTGCTCAAGAGGTCACTCCCCATGAAGGGATCTCGGCTCTTGCCTCCTGGAATGAGGTGCTGGATATTCATGATCGAATACCACTATGAAAAGCGAAAGAATATAACTATAGTGTTTTGAAATTTGTTCCAACAACATTTTTTAGGTTTATTTTCTTGCATTAATAAAAATTAATGCGGTCCCATCGGTTTAATCCTATCACACCAGAAAAGAACGAAAATACGATGTACGTATATGCCATCCGCATTCACCACGGGGCCCCGTCATCACCCGTTAGGTTGCTTAACTAACGACAGAGCGGGGGCGAGACTAGCGCGGGTGCAAAACATATACAACATTTACTAGTATATATATAAGTATACATAACATTCGTCCCAGGCATGATAATAAGCAACATCACAAAATCACAGCCAACAATGCAGAATGGTGGATAATCTTGGAGCCCCGGGTTTCATTTGAGCTGCAAATAAAACCCGACGTTTCCGGTCATGTGGATAGCCTGTGCAATGAAAACCTGGACCCCTACGAGCGCGACAAGTTACCCGCCAATCCCAGAAGTGAGGCAACCCCCTTCAACAAAGTGAATGGGCCACCAAGCACTTCACGGAATCCGGTAACTTGGACGCCCCTCCATGGGTCATCCTATACCCCCTACGAGTGCGGTGAATAGCCCGTCAATTCTAGAATTAAGCCCCCTCCGTCTCAACGCCATGAGATGCGGGCTTGTTTCCTTCTAGAACCCAGCTATTCGTGCACTCCACCGCGGGGTAATCCTATTACAAAAAAATAATATGTACAAATGTTGACATCGACCTCAACCCAGTCGTGCCCCAAAATAATATACAACCCAGCAAAGACGGCAGTCCACATGTCGGACGCTCGCCCCGCAATAACAAATATACAAATGAATCTTAAACTGTATCATTAACATTGCACCACATGCTATCCACCATTACTATCCAATCACAATCACAGCACAAGCACAAAACATCAACGCGAATGTCACGTTCGCAAACTCGTCTAAAAGAACATATAGCAATTAGACGAGTAGTACCGATCGAATGACATTCACGGTCGCAGATAAAAGTGAATATACTGTAAACTATTAAACAGAGTCAAATATAACGACTTCGAAACACTCCAAATTTCCCCAAACAGAAAAACAACAGAAAATCAAATCTGGGCAAAAATAAACAACACCTGAAACCCAAACTTCAAGAGACAAGAACACTGGCCAAAACTTGATTCATTTCCTCTTAAGAAAACCGGCGAGCTCGATTTTTTGATGGTTGTGTTCGGCCAAAAAAGGTGGGAATCGTGTCATTTTTTTGTCGGTGTTCATCTCACAGTGTAAAGAGCATTCTGCACTTGCTTAAAAATTTTTTTGAAGCCTTTAAAAATTCGACAGAAACTGCAGTTTGGTTTCAACGTTACGGAGTCGTTTCGGTTTTATTGTTTTAACATTGTTTAAACTTGCATGTGTAGGGTTTATGGGCTAGCTCTGATACTATGAAATGTTACGCTAGTTCCCCGGCCAACTACCGTGATCAAATGCGGAATAAATTTTTTTCTAACGATTAGAACATGGCACTAGAATAACTTATAACCCGGATCTTACCATAAACCTATCTAGCAAAACTGAAGTAGTGATATCTACTATGGAAAGAATTCTCACCAAGCGACCCAAGTTCTTCGGTCTTCTTTCCTTGTCATGTGCTCCAAGTGGACACCTTGAACTTGTTTGATCTCCATTTCCGGCTCCATCGGTCCTCGGGGATCGAGCTTGTTCTCCGTCCCTCCTTTGTCATAGATGATCCACCCGAGGATGTGATCCATGGCTCTAGCTCTTAACTATAACAAAAGGAGTAACTAGAGAACTTGGGATGCTAATCCAAGTTTTCTAGGATGTAGTATGAAGATCTATGTGTTATACTATATCTACCTTACATCTTCACTCGTTTCTCAACTCATGAGAGGATAGTGAAAGAGGAAGATGATGAAGGTGGAGAAAATTAAGAGGAAGGAGGAGATGAAGAAAAATAGGAGCTTAAGAAAATAATGAAGCATCCATGAGAGAGAAAATACACACAAAGGTTTTGTGTATGAATTTCTTGAATAAACAAACAACAACCATGCTTCAATAGTAACTCCAAATGAATTAAAAATTCATTTTTTAAATATTGAAGCATGGTTATCACCATTCCTCCCATACCTCACACTTTACACCTCATTTTCCATTTATCAAATAAATGGAAAAAGCATAATGATGTGGCCACCTTCTAGAAGGTAATCTGTAATAAATACGGATTACAGTGTGCTGTATATACATACCTGCATTCGGATAAAAACACAAATGCCCAAAGAGATAGAATAACACGAAGAACGTAATACTAAAATATACATATCGAAATACATATATGTAAACTATTAAATCAATACCTGATTTAATAATCCGACTCAAACCCGAGCCGACTAGTATTACCAACTGTCCGATCGAAAATCCGAATACAAAGTACATCAATCGATCGAGACCCTGCACGTATCCAATACGACCACTACATCATTTCGCCTAAACTAGGGAAACCCTCTGTGTGGGACTCTAAAGGCTCGATAGTACGCCGGCAGTGAGTTACTGGATAAATCCATAACCACAAGCACGTCAGCGGCACTAGCTGTACGTAACGGCTACCCGGGTACTTGTCGAAAAGGAAGGCCGACGAGCAAACTCATGCGGA
Organism: Agapanthus africanus; assembly: GCA_030015575.1. Taxonomy (NCBI): domain Eukaryota; kingdom Viridiplantae; phylum Streptophyta; class Magnoliopsida; order Asparagales; family Amaryllidaceae; genus Agapanthus; species Agapanthus africanus. Next base: position 369,652,199 of record CM057338.1, on the reverse strand, counting down.
TCCCTACTGAGCCTATCTGTGACAATCTCCGTACAGTCTGGTCTTTTCTTCTGAGAGTATCGCATACCGGGTCTAGGGGGTGGTAAAAGTCAGACCCTAATAACCCGATAAGTCATGCTGATGTGGCTCAGGACCAATCCGGGAAACTACTGATCATCCTATCAGTAAATCCCAACTGCCTTGGCCAAGGTCTTATTGTCCTGACCAATCTCACAGTGCGATATCGACTCCCAATACCGGGAGAGACAAATCCCCGACAATCGCTCACTTCCTCCCTGTGGCTCGGAACTGTACCCAACCAAAACCTGTTTGCATGACTCGGTATAGCCTTGGTAGGGTAGTGATCAAAGCACAGTGGGAACTCACACGAGACAAATGCCGATCTCAGGTCTGAAGACTAACCTGTACTCTTGTCACCTGAGAACTTCCATCTGACGATTGGTATAGTACCATCTAGAAGTTCTCCGCGAGTCCGTCCACCCCCAGTGAGCACCTGTATACGATCTTAGGTATAAAGACCAATGGTTGCGGGACCAAACCATCGCCCCTCATCGGGGTCTAGAAACATATACACTAGTCTACTCCATAATATCGATGCCCAGTCTCGATACTCCCACGTCTAGGGACCATTTAAGGATGTGCGTACTGACTACCCAACTCCCACAAGTATGATCGCCATCACAACGCTGGTAGTCTAGCAATGATCCTATGGGCTTTATCAACATGTATAAAAGATATGTAATAGTAAGTAAAATATGCACATGTTAAGATAAAGACAAACCAGATAGCATACTATCATATCGAGCAAGACTGTCATGTACATATATATGTCCAAGTATCCATATGTATACATATACAATAATGGCCTCTAGGGCATACATATCCAACAGAATGAGAGACCATGTGGCATCTTGTTACACGTTCTTCAACTTCCTTTGATGAGTCATTTTCTTCATCATCGTCATTGTCCTTGTCCTCGAGAATATGCTAGAGGAACTCTTCGAGTGTGACTAGCGTTCGCCCTTTTTGATTGGATTTTTCATCTATATATTTCTGGAGGTCTGTGCGACTGTCAACATTCTCATCAGGCTGCACAGGTTTCTTAGTCTTCTTCTTTTTCTTAGAAGATTTCGAAGGCTTGAATTGGGGGATTTTCCGTTCGTCAGCAATTTTTGGTGTGGGATGCGGTTTCAACATCCCTTCTATAATTTCGGGCTCAAGCAGACTTTTCCACTTGATCGTCAGGCATGCTTGTAAATCTTTCGGCATTCTTTTGGTTTTCGCCGAAAGAAATACTTCCCACGGAGCTTCTTCTACGAGCGAGCAGGATGCCGCCTGCATATCCACTTTTTTGGGAGCATGCTTGTGGGACGGATCTATCCTCAAATTATCCGACAGTGCGAATTTGCCCAGCTGATACTGGTCCTTGACCCAGTTTTTGAAGATGTGGCAGTCCTTAATTGGATGGCTCACTATTTAGTGATAGGAGCAGTAGCTCAAGTTGTTGACCTTACCAGCTTGTGCAGGTCATCGCGGTTCTGGAAATATTATCAAATTGTTCCGCATAGCGAGCTCGAACAATCTCCTCGTCTTATTGCGAGGGAAGGAATATGCACGTCCCATCCTTTCTTCCAGGGTTGGGCGCGTATGGCTATTGTTTTGTCAGGCAGATGCTTTTGGACCGTCCGGCTGTTGCTGAGCATTAGCGATAAAGGATACTTTTCCCTTGCCCTTATTATTTCAGGGGTCCTTGCTTGAGGAGGAAGGACCATGACCCATCTGATCCATCTGGGCTAGCTTATCAATCAGCGTCTGGAATATGGTGGTCTTGAAGAAAGTCATGAATTAGGATACGGTCGACGAGGGTCGATATTCCCAATGAACATCCCCACAGCTGGAGAATCCTCGATGCGCTATTCACATCTGGACTATAAGTTCCACCACCAGATCACGTATTGGACCCATGTTTCCCCTTCTTGATCCTGGAATTGATCAGCGCCGTGATTGGAGTGCGCTCACTAGCACTGGTGAGCCTTTGCGTGAATTGCAGCTCCATCTTAGAGAAAGTTTTTACAGAGTCATTTGAGAGCTCCGAGTACCATTCGAAAGCCGTCTCTGATAAGCTTCCGACGAATTGGCGAAGCAGCAATTTGTCATCGCCTTTGGTATTACCACACAGAGCTCTGAACCGTGTAATGTGTTGATGAGGATTTCCCGTTCCTTTATATATGTGGAACTTCAGGATTGTATATCCCAGTGGGTATTTCATCTGGTCGTATCAGGCCGGATATGGTCGCCCAGTTTTGACAAGCTGATTGGCAGCTTCATTGGCCTGATGAGCTCTATTTTGTTGAGCAATATAATCATCTAATGCTGCCTTGAAGATCGTTTCCTCCTTGGTCGTTGATAGGGCATGGGGAGGATTTAACGTTTCCCCTTTATCGTCATCGATAATCACTAGAGGATTTTCAGCCGGTGGTTCTGGTTGGATCATCATCCCAACCATATCTTGAAACAGAAGAGTCATCTGCTTTAGTTTAGCAACCTGCTCTGTGGCTTCCCTATCTCTCTTTTTGAGTACCCGTTACAAGAACTCGGTATCGATTCCTTCCTCCAGGCGCTCTTCAGTTTCTTTGCCCGGAGTTACTTTAGGCTCGATGAGCGCTGCCATCTTGGCGAGCATATCTTGGAACTTCTGTTGTTGTTCATGGGTTTTTGTTAGTGACCGAGTTTGCGGTATGTAGAAAACAGAAGCCTGGCCGTCCTCTTTACCACCACTAATATAGACCGTTTGTATAATTATGCCCCCAGACTTGGGGCGTTTGGAGCTCTCGCCTTTGGGTTTTTCCTCTGGCGTTAGAATTTTTTCTGACCTCAATCTTTTATGAGAAGCTGTAATAGAAGGAACCGTTATAACAGGCACCTCCTTTCGAGAAGTCCCCCGTTGTATGGCGGAGGAATAATTATTCTCTTGTCAAACTTTGGATTTCTTCGGTCAACGAGAATATCTTTCATCAAGCACCGAGTCCTGCACTTTCAGCCAGACCCTGTGGATTTGTAAGGAAAGTCGCTGATAAGATTACTCTGGCTTCGGCTACATTGGAGCTTCTGCGGGAAGAGGTGATCTCTTCAGTACTGTCGTTGGGGAGTTTTTGCGAACCCTCTTAAGCAGTTCAAAATTGTTCCCAATTGGAACAACGACATCAATAGCCACCACAAGAACTGATGGGGTAAGTCCGGAAGAGGAGTTGCCTCCATCCTGTCTCACTCGGCGCAATGATGACGTCGAACATGTCATGCAGTAGGAACCGCCTTAATATTAAAGATGACCTCTTCATACCCCCGGCGTTGCTTAGGAGCTTCGCCTGGTGTTAGCCTATAGAAGACTGACGTTCTTGGCAGAGCCGAAGTAGAATTGGTCAGCCTGTCGAAGACCGTCCGTCTTGGTGGCGAAGCATTTTTGCTGGCTTCACACTTGGTAGGAGCGGGAAGAGCTAGCCATTTTGGGGCAACCCACCCAGGAATCATGGGCTTCTTTGCATAACCCTTCGAGCTTTTCTTCAGCCTATTGAAGACTGAAACTTCAGAGTTGGACTGCTTGCTAATGGGAGCCGCCACGTTGGGCGTTGAGGGAGCTTCTTTCGTAGGCATTGAGGCGCCGAAGCTCAAGGACGGGAGCATGGTCCCAAAGAATAGTCCGGTTGTCGTCTGGATGACCTGCCCCACCGGCATATAGAATATGGAGGCCACGTTGGGCCCGTAAGTGACTCCTCTGGATGGGATGGAGTGAGAGTTCCTGTTGCAGGAAGTGCAGTTGGAGGCCATTGAGTCTGCACAGAGGAGAAAAACCAAATTTTAGTATCTCAAATCCAAGGGCAATCATGAACATAGCGAACCACGATTTTGTTTACGAAACACGACACATGAAATGTGAGTGAAAAGAGAAAGAGGTACAATCGGGCATGCCAGAATCTGTTTACCGCCGAAGATTGGACTGAGATGCTGAGGTGTCTAGCCTAAATTTGGAGGAAGATGCTATATGGAACATATCCATCCACCTCTCCGAAGATGCCAAGTCGATTTATGGCACCATATATCGGAGGTTTGGACTGATGCGACCGATGTAGCGGGACTTATCAGATTCCCCCTCTTTGAAGGGTTTTTTATTGTGGGGATGCTCTTTCCTGCAGGCGGAAGCCCCTGTACTTGATTATGCTATTGCGTTGCAATGACAACTTTCACCGGCTCCAGTAGGTCACTACGTGTCATGTTATATATATTGTTTATTATGGTTGCCCGTTGATTGTATATCGAGACTAGTTTATATCGTCGCCCATAGGGCGCGGATTAGTCCAAATCCGTATATATTAAATTTAGGTTTGAACATGGGTCATATGTTCCATCGGTTCAGGGGTTTAAGGATCATTAATCTTGTTTTAGATTAAGATCCACTTAAATATATGAGCACATGGGTTAAGGATACGTTAGTCCCATATTAGACTAAGGTCAATTTAGACATACGATCAACAATCATTGATCTTATTAAGATCAACTTCATAAGGGTGAGCGTTTCCCCAATATATTTAACCTAATAAAATAGCAAAGCTCTGTTGAATTCAATGAGGCAGCGCCTCACGTGCTCTCCACGAGGGCGCCAGCGCCAGAGCCAATTTCATAGGATTAAGTCCTGTGGTGGCGCCTCACGTGCTCCTCACGCGGGTGCCAATGTTCAAAGCACAGAAGGGTTTATTATATAAGAGCTAAGCTCATAGATGGCGCGCGGTCGCCAATATGCAAAACATAGAAATACCCATCTTAAGAATTAAATTCTTAAGTTTCGCCCACGTGCACAACACGTGAGCGCCGGCGCTCAGGTCGAATTAAATTTTACGATATTCTCTATTAAACAGAGCCGTTGGATCAAAGATCCAACGGAGATGACAAATCATCAATATATAGAATCAAATTATATTAGAAGAAAATATCTCCCATATCTTTCTAAATAAGAAAGATACTCTCGGTTGGATCAAAAATCAAATTGTAGAAAAAATTCTATTCTGGAATATATTCCCTCAATCTTTCTAAATAAGAAAGATTGCTCTCTGTAAAAAAGAGAACCGCTGGATTAAAAAATCCAATGGTGATTAAAAATCACCGTTTTACAGAATAAATTCTGTATAGGGAAAATATTTCCCTAATCTCGTTAAAAATCAAAAATCATATTCTGTAAAAAAACAGAAGTTCTTGGATTAAAGATCCAATGGTGGGTAAAATTCTCCAAATCAATTTTCAGGCCAATTAAATCAATTGGAATCTCTCAATGAGAGATTTTCTCAAAACTAATCAACAATTTGCCTTACCTACATAAAGGACCTGATACTTCAAGTCTCACATATATACATAGAGATAACCATAGAAAGAGAGAAGAGAAAAAAAAGGAGGAGATACACAGAGGAGGCAGATACGCACAGAGAGAAAGAGATAGAAGGAACCCCCGAGAAGCTTCTGCAAAATACAACGAGCTCTTGAGAGAACGGAGAATTTAATTCTCAAAGGAAGAATACTTTCCTCTTCACAACCCTAGGTAAAGAAAAGAGATCAAAATATCTCTATCATATCTAAGGGTTTAACCCTTCTCAAAGAACTTAGTTCTTCCTCTGGATCTGAGATCCACAAGGCAAATCTTCCACAAGTTGAGAATTTAATTCTCATCGGGAAGAGCTTGTTCTTGAGAATCAAAGATTCAGGGAAGAAAAAATTTTAAATGGAGTCCATGATGCTCCAGGAACTCAGTTCCTTCAAATTGAGAACTTAACCAAAAATCCTCAAGTATAGTGATTTTAGCAAGCGTTAATGGTCAAAGCGCCAGTGATAGAGGTCTAACCTCTCTGAAAATATCAACAGAGATTTAAATCTCTAAAAATGATAAAAGGAAAAAGACTAGCGCCTCACGTGCTTCCCATATAGGCGCCCCTTGTAACAGCCCCTAGCGCCTCACGTGAAAAGCATGTGAACGCCCAAAACAGAAGGCCAGTGTCGCATGTGCTTATCATGTGGGCGCTGATCAAAAGTGCATAGCATTGCAAAAACAGCCAAAATGGCTAACTGCTCAGCGCTCATTGGGCGGCTCCCATGACTGAATGCTTCACATGTCATATATGTGAGTGTTAGAGGTCAAAAAAGTGCTCAGCACTTTAGGATAAAAGAAAGGGGCTGAACAAACAGAGCCCAAATAAGGGCCTAGCACTTTTGAATAAAAGAAAAGACTAAGCGGGCCAAGCCCCCAAATTGGTTAGGTCTCTGAAGTTTTTCCTGCAACTGAGCCCAAATGCTCTGTTATTGGATCCGAGATAAAAATGATACTTGAAATTCCGCTAAGTTGATCTTAGTCTCAAATTGGACTAACGTATCCTTAGTCAAAAACAAATTGAGCCCCAAATGCTTATATATATTTAAGTTGATTTTAATCTCAAATTAGTTTAACGGTCCTTAAATGAAACCAAGCCCAAATCTAAAATATACGGATTTGGACTAACCCGTGCCCTACGGGCGACGATATAAATTAGTCTCCGTATACAATCCATGGGCAACCAAAATCAAAATAAAATATACACATGACACGAAGTGAACTGCAGACAGGAGAAAGTGGTTATCGCAATGCGGTAACGTAATTAACTGCAGGGGCTTGCGCCTGCAGGGAAGAGCGTCCCCACAATCAAAAACCCTTCATAAAACGAGGGGGAATCTGACGAAGTCTGCTACAACGGCCGCATCTGTCCAAACCTCCGATATATAGTGCCATAAATCAACTTGGTATCCTCGGAGAGGTGGACGGATAAATCCAAATAGTATCTACTCCCAAATTCAGGCAAGACTATCCATCCCAGGTTCGTCTCCGTTTTCGGTGGTAAACAGATTCTGGCACGCTCGGCAGGACCTTTTTCTCTTTTCACTCCACACTTCGTGTGTCGTGTTTCGCAAACAAAATCGCGATTCGCTATGGTTGCTCTTGGATTCGAGGTACTAAGATTCGGTGTCTTGTTCCTGTGCAGAAGAAGAAAAATCTATGGCTTCCAACCGCACAACTTGCAGCAACAACTCCCGCTCCGCCCCAACTGGAAGAGTGACTTACGGGCCCAACACGGCCTCTATCTTTTCAATGCTAGTGGGGCAAGTTACGCAAGCCACTACAAGATTGTTCTTTGGGACTAGACTCCTACCAGTAGGTGTCGATGCCTCAACGCCTCCGGAAGAAGCTCCTAAGAAGTTGGTCTTCGATCGACTGTCAACCACAACGGCCCCTCTCAACAGGCCGTCCAAATCCGATGTCTCAGTCTTCGACAGGCTGAGCTGAAGCTCAGACTTCTCAATCTTCAACAGACTGAGCAAGAACCAAAACAGGCCCGTAAAGAGACTCATGATATCTGAAGGGGCTGCCCCAAAATGGATGGCCCTCCCAACTCCTCCTGTAGGTGAAGTCGTCAAAGGTGCTTCCCCTACCAGAAAGTCGGTCTTCAAAAGAGTGGCCGATCATCCTCAAACTCTGCCAAAGACGTCATTCTTCAATAGGCTGGCACCAATAGCAGCCCCTCACCAAAGCCAGGGGCACAATGAAGCTGCTTCCAAAACTGAGGTGGTCCCGTCTGCAAAACACACTCGACGTCGTCACTGGCACCGAGTGAGAAAATCTGGGGGCAACTCTCCCTCTGGACGTACTCCACCAGCTCCAACAGTAGAAGTTGATGCTGCTGTTCCAATCGGGAACAACTTTGATCTGCTCTGGAGGGTATGCAAGAACTCTCCAGTGGAGGTGCTAAAGAAATCTCCCCCGCCTGCAGAAGCCACAGTACAGTCAAAGACGGAGCTCGCCCATCAACAGCTCTCCTCCTAAATTCATAGAGTCTGGCGGAAAGTCCAAGACTCTGTGATCAGCAAAGATTATTCTCGTCGACTGAAGAAATCGAAGGCTCAGCAAGAGGAAGATCATCCCTCCACCATACAGTGAGTGACTTCTTCCACACGGGTGCCTGTTACAATGGCTTCTTCAACCTCGACCTCCCACAAAAGGAGGAGGCCGGAGAAAATCCCACCGCCTGAGGCAAATTCCAAAGGCGATGGACCCAAACACCCCAAAGTTGGGGGCATGATCTTGCATACGGTTTACATGGCTTCTGGAAAAGAAGAAAGTCGTGCATCCATGGGTCATCGACCGCAAACTCAGTCGCTGACAAAAGCTCATGAGCAACAACAAAAGCTCCAGGAGATGCTGACCAAAATGGCAGCACTCACCGGGCAGAAAGAAAGTCCGGACCGAACAGCCAAACAGCGCCAAGAGCAGGAGACCGATACAGAGTTCCTGAGAAGGGTGCTTGAAAGAAAAGACAAGGAAGCCGCAGAGCATGCTATTAACATAAAGCAGATGGCTCTCTTGTTCCAGGACATGGTTGGAATGATGATCCAGCTAGAAATCTCAGCCGAGGATCCGCCGATAATTAGCGAGGATGACAGAGGGGAAATATCAAACCCTCTTCCGCCCTTATCAGTGGTCAAGGAGGAAACGATCTCCAAGGTTGCCTTTGATGATTACATCGCTCAACAAATACGAGCTCATTAAGAAAATGAAGCGTCTGGCCAAACTGTCAGAACTGGGCGACCGTATCCAGGCTGGTATGACCAAATTAAGTAACCACCGGGATATACGATCCCCAAGTTCCATATGTACAAGGGGACAGACAACCCACACCAGCACGTCGCGCGGTTCAGAGATCTGTACGGCAACACAGGAGGCGACGACAAACTGCTGCTTTGCCAGTTCGTTGGTAGCCTATCGGAGACAGCCTTTGAATAGTACTCGGAGCTCCCAAATGACTCCGTAAAGACATTGACAAAGATGGAGCTGCTGTTCACATAGCGGTTCGCCAGTGCGAGCATACTCCAATCACGGCATTAATCAATGCCAGGGTGAAACCAGGAGAAACATGGGTCCAATATATGATCCGGTGGCGGAACCTATGGTCAAAGTGCGAACAATGCATCGAAGAATCCCCTGCAATGGGCATCTTCATCGGGACCCTAGATCCACAAACGACTGTGTCCAAATGGACCAGATGGGTCATGGACCTTCCTCCTCAAGCCGACGACCTTCCAGGCTCTGATTGATAAACTGGCCCAAATGGACCAGAAGTAAGGACCCTAGAAATGCCAAGGGTAAAGGGAAAGAGGCCTTCGTCGCTAACACTCAACAACAACCGAGAGAGCCAAAACCGGCGGTTCGCCAAAACAATACACGTCCACGCCTATCCCTGGAAGAAAGGCTAAGACGCGCTTACTCGTTTCCCCGTGATAAGATGAGGATACTATTTGAGTTGGCAATGTGTAACAAACTCATCACATTGCCAGACCCACGGCGTCCACCGCAACCCGGCGACGTCAACAACCCTAACTACTGCTCCTATCACAGAATGTGAGCCACCCAATTGAGAATTGCTACGTCTTCAAGAACTTGGTCAAGGACCAATATCAACAGGGGAAGTTCGCACTGTCTAAAAACTGGAAGGTGAACCCACCACAGAAACACACTCCCGAAAAGGTGGATGCGCCGGGGGCATCATGCTCGCTCGTGGAAGAAACTCCATGGGAAGTCGTTCTTTCAGCTAAAACCAAAAGAATGCTAAAGGATCTACAGGCATATCCTACAGTCAGGTGGAAAAGCCCACTTGAATATGAAATTATCAAAGGAATGTTGAAACCACGTCCTATACCGAAAGTTGTTGATAAAGAGCAAAATCCCCAAGTCAAGCCTTCAAAGTTTTCAAAGAAAAAGAAAAAGACCAAGAAGCCTGTGCAACCTTCCGAGTATGACGACAAGTGCACCAACATACAAAAGTGCATTGACGCGCTAGAGGAGTACAACCAAAAGGCACGGACACCGGTCACACTCGAAGAGTTCCTCAAGCATATTCATGAGAACGAAGATAGTGACAATGATGAGGGAAATGACTCATCAGAAAAAACCGAAGACTATGTAGCAAGTTGCCACATGGTCTCCCATTCTTAGTTAAATTGTGAAGAAGCTCCCTCAGTGTCAGAAAACAGCGCAGAGGAACTGGGGGAAGAATCGACGCTAAAATCCCCGGAACTGCCAGAAGACCCGATCGATAGGCTGTTAAACGAAGCCTTTCGAAAAAGCAAAGCTGACCAAGAACGCGAAACAACCATATACAAAAAGGCTAAGCGTCAGCGTCAGAATGAAAAAGCTGCGGCAAGGATGAGTTGTAAAGTACTCCAACCGAACCAAAACACACCTGCCACAAATAAGAGCAGGATCAAAGCAGAGAAGAGATTCGCCAAAGCCCTGTCCATAGGAATGAAGCTGCCACCTCTCGTAAGAAACACTCCCAGGGTCATATGCCTGGACGGAGAGGATTCACATCCAAACTACTGTCTATATCATCAGAGGGTTACCCACCCCACCAAGGAATGCAGTGACTTCAAGAAGTGGTGGCGGCAAGAATATGTTGCCCCATCAAAAACTCTTCAAGAGGATGAAGCGCGAAGCTCGTCGACAGAAAAAGAGTGAGACAGATGCGCGTGAAAAATGACTGGCAACTGTCATATGGTTGATACTAGTCCAGAAGGGGAAAAGCCCTAAGTTCTTACTTTCGGGAGCGATTCTGAGGATGAAATAACCCTCAGCCCTCTCTTCAAGGACTCCGCCTCCGAAAAAGAAGAGGAGGAGAAGAACTGCGAGAATATTCAGCTGCGGAGCCGTACGCTGCCTGAAAAGAACCTCTATCACGCCCCGCTTCCCAGTGTACGGGCAGAGGACGCGACGAGGCCGCTACGTATTTACTGCGAAGTAAATACGTTAAGGGTATCTAAGCAATATAAAAGTAAATGCACAAGAGACAAGATATAATAAAACATCAACTTCTTTTGATATGGAACTTGTTCAATATGATTAGTTAGCGTTTAATAGTCAACATGTAATAGTTTAATAAGATTGTATTAAAGGAAAAGTGAGATTTTAGGAAGAACCGAATTGAAAATTGGATTTGTTCTGATTTCGTCGGGTTTTAGAATTTCGTATTTTCAGAAAGAGTAGAGAAGGGGGAAGGTAGGACTTACAGGTTTAGTTCAAAGAGGAGAGGGAGAGGGAGTGGACGTAGCTTCCGGTGCACCGTTTCGTCGCCGGGAACTCCTAGGGTTGTCGCCGGAAAATTCGCCGGAGCTTTGCTTCTTTGTTCACTTCAAATGCACACTAGAGTTCTAGGAAATTTCTTGAGAGTTTGCTCAGAATTTTGGAGTGAGGGGGTAGTGTGTAGGGGTTGTATTTATAGGGTAAGGCTAGGGTTAGGGTAGATGAAAGGTTAAAATGAAAAATGTAATAAAATGTAATAAAAATGTAATAAAAATTGGGTTTAATGTGATTTAAAGGGTCTCTGGAAACGTGCAGGAGATTTAAACTATATAGGGGTGCAAAGAAGATAAAAAGACAACTTTTTTGTGTTGGGGACTCGGCGGTCCGGCCGAGTCTGGCCGGCAGCGCCGGCCCGAGTCGGCCGGTCCGCCGGCCGACTCGGCCAACTCCGGCCGACTCCGGCGGTCGTCGGGTCCCTTGACGGTTCATGTGCTCACTGGTGTATTTAACTTTTTGGGTGTAGTGAGATTTTTGTGAGATATGCATGTGTAAACTGTTGGTATTCTAAAAATCCAAAAAAACAATATTAAAAATAAAGTGGGGTATAGAATTTGAACTCTGGTGGCTTGGTTCAGCAGTGCAAGGTATTACCAATGAGCCACAACCTCCTTCTTGCTATTAATTAGCAAAACAAATATTTAACTTGTGTTCAGGCAAAACTACCCCTTTCTTTAAATTTTGAAAAATTTGCACAGAAAGTTGTACAGGGAATTTGGGGTTGTTACATTCTACCTTCTTAAAAAAAATTTCATCCTCGATATTTGTAAAAGGAAAGTGTAACAGATTCAAGGAAAGAGCCCCTCACTGGTGACTGAAGTACTGATAGTGTATGAAAAATAACATAGTGATGCAAGAGTTTAAAAAATGTGGAAGAGACTTACTAGTGTTATGTTCATATCATAATTTTGCATTATTATATTCCCCATTCTTATTCATTTTATAAATAAACAGGTGCTTTTGATCCATGTCTGCTACATAGTTGCAGGTTACAGGTTCTCGGAACAAAACAGTGAAAATGATGAAAAAGATGCTACAAAAGTGAGACTACGACCAACAAATAGAGAATCTTATCATGCCTACAATTTGAAGAACAAACGAAGATCAATGAACAATTTCACAAAGTACCAAGGCAGCATAAAGATTCAAGACTTCAACGCGAAGCGAACGGTAAAATTCAACCACATTCTACACTGTGAAAATCTGGAAGAAACTAGAAGACATTCTAAAGAACCAAGTGACGAAAAGTCAAGGAAAAAGCAACATAAAATATACCTGAGAAAACAGAGCCAAGAGCCTCCAAGATGGCCGCGGATCCGCGGCCAAACAAGGCATATGGCCGCGGATCCGCGGCCATACAGTACACGTGTCGGTGAAAATTTGTCGGCGGCGGCGGTGCGTTGACTAGGCTTCTCAGGGTAATTTTGTAAATGTAGATAGGGATCAGATGTAACCCTAGGGTTTCTATAATCTATAAATAGGAACCCTACAGCTCTTTTTGGAGCATGCCTCTTCCTATGCCTCTTTTTGTTTATCAAAATTCAGAATTCTATTAACTGTAATGTTTTGAAGAGTGAATCGAATAAAGTAAGTTTTTCCTTTCCATGCCCTAGTTAAATTCTTTTCTGCCCTAATTGTTAATTTTATTTATCTGCCCTAGTTAATTAGTTTAGCACTTTTATTTATTTGCCGTAGTTTAGATAATTAGGTTATTGAATTAAAACCAAACATGTTTCTTTTTATCAATTCCCTAATGAGTGAGTAGTTCCTCACTTGTTAGGGTTAGGAATAGGAAATGTTTGAGTGATGAAAATCTCTCACTCCTTTCTTGCCCATCGCATATTTTTTATAGGACTCCATGCATACATACACACACCGCTCACTACGGCACCCTATCCCACGAGGTAGCGGTGATACCGTAGTTTAAAAGACCGGTTGTGTATGTTTTTCATGGAGGTTAGGGTAAGAATTAAGAAAGGACGGATAAGGACCTAGAGAAGAAACATAGTTTCTTCCTGATCGTGCTAATCCCCTTTATTAATTAGTACCATAACACCTAAATAGATCTTAATTAGGACACTGAAGGCGGTGAGAAATATCAAATTTCCAAACTTAACCTAAACCTAACCCTAGCAAGGTTTTAGTCCAAATCCAAATCAATCTTAGTTTTTAGTGATAATCCAATCTACCACAATTGGAATTAACTCGTTAGAACAAATAGAAAATACTCAAAATCCTTATGGACCGACCCGTACTCACCGGCTAGCTACCATGCGACGCCGTTCTTGATTGCGGTAAATATTCTTTGATCTAAAAAGCAGGTAAGCAAAATTCAAACAATCAAAATGGCGCCGTTGCCGGGAAGACGGTAGTCTCTTTCTTTGTGTAATTTCGGGTTAATAAAAAAAATAATAAAAAAAATAAAAAATTTAAAAATTATAAAAATTGAAAATTTTAAAAGCAAACAATTTTTTTTTAAATCCAATAAAAATAAAAATCATTTTGTTCTTTTTGAGAGGTATTGTGTGAATTGTGCAGGAAAGGAAGAAGGACAAATTCAGATCTGGAGCAAGCTCGGTGAACAAATCCAAAAACAGAAGATCTGAACAGACAGAGGAAAATCAGAACAGAACAGAAATTTTGGGATCTGAACCACCCACATAACTGCGGAACCGCCGCAAATCAGTGCCTTTGGCCTGGGATCCGCCGCGGCCTGCTGACATCATCACCTCATATCCCTCTGTGAGTATTTTTTATCTCCTCTGTAACCTCCTGATCTCAACAGAAAATTTTCTTGCAGGGTTCTTTGCGCAAAATCTTTCTCCCTCTCCAATAAATTGTTTTTGTGCAGGATTCTTTGCGCTGCAAAATAAAATAAAAAATTGAAAGTGTTTTAGAATTTTGGTGTGTTTACTGCTTTGCATTTTTTTTAAAATGGACTTTTAAGGGGCTATAACACCATTCAAGATTGGGTGGGGATTTCATTACCCTTCCTAGGACCCCAAAAATCACAAAAAGCATTCGCATCAACCATCGAGTTAATTAAAAATATTAGACTTAGACTATAAGGACTGTCGTGCTCATTAGGACAAAGGAATAGTTGTAGGTATCGGTCGTTTATCTAAATCAGACTTTGTGGTGCCTAAGCTAGACAAGTGGGAAAGGTAATTTTAAAAGGCCCGTCTCACGGTGATTCGTGAGCGGATCCCTCCTTTCTTTACTTGTGCTTACCTGGCCACAATTGGCGGTGAAGAGACGATTTGAGGATCTCACAACTTGCCATTTGGAACAGTTAGGAGCAGTCTAGTTGACTTAGGAGACCCTAACTCTAAGCTTGATTGTGCATGCTTATATTGTGACTATTAGAAAGTGTGTAGTAGTCCGTAAAAATTTTGCAAAAACTCCTTCTAAAAAAACACTTTCAAAAATTTCAAAAACCCAAAAACAAACAATTTCTTTTAAAAAACATTAAAAAAATTTTAAAAAAAAAATAAAAAAATAAATAAATAAAAACATTCTTTTTCTTCTCCTTTCTTACATCATGGGTACCCCACCTCCCAAAACTCTTGCCGAACTTTGGTACCCTCACCCAAACATTGCTTCCTACGCGCATTGTTTTGGTCGAATTACGGACGACCCCTCCATGCCCAAAATTTCTTTGAAAGATCGAATAGAAGCGTCTAGGAGAACAGTTGGACTCCATAATCCACTTTGTATCAACCGTTTCAACCTTCACCACCTTCTTATGTTAATACTCCTTTTGAGAGTCCGAAGGTAACTCCGAAACCCATGTCTATTGCTGAACATATTGAACAATCTCGTAACCGATCTTTCACTCCTTTCAACACTTCTAGTTATTGGGATCAACAAGTCTATTCACCTTTTTATCCAAATGTTGATCCTACTCCTGTCCAACCATTCAATTCCTACCAGTCCTACCCGACTTTCGCACCTTCCCTAGACATTGCTTCTACACAGCCATTTGGGAGTTTTCAGAATCCAAACAATTTTGAATTTTTTACTGAAACCCCTTCACAACCCATGTCTAGTCTGGAACAGTCGTTGGAAGCTTATATTGTAGCGACAAACCAACAGATGAAGAATTTGGATGAGTCCATTGCCGCCCTATTACAACCTAGTGACCCGGTAGATAGTTTCCAACTAGCTCCAAAAATTCCAATGTATGATGAGGCGGTTGGATAGATTGAGAATTTGAGTGGTGAGAGTGAGCTGTACACACATCCAAATCAAACCTACCCATCCCCAATTGAATCCCACAACTCCGGTTTTGAAGGTCTATCAAGTGTTCCAAATGATTCACCAGTTGAAAATAAAACGTTTAATGAGTTGTGCGACTTTGTAGTGCTTGATTTGCCAGATTGTGAAGGGTCCCTTTTGAGTGAAACCATCACCAATCCTTTTGACCTATACACCTCTAATCTAGAACATGAATTGATAAATATCTATGCTTTTGATGAGGTGTCCGAAAATTTTTTCACTTGATTGAGGATATTGACACAGGGAATAATTTAGATGATGAACCCGCAGATTTGGCCGAGTTTTTCTCTCCAATTCATCATCCAGAATCATTAAATGTTTTTCCCGAACTTCATATGCGTCTTGATTTTGATGAGAATGGCATGGATAAGCTAAATTTTGAGGAGAATATTGAGGAAATTATTGAGGATAAACCAGTTTTATTTGATGAGTCGGATTTTCCAATTCATCCTGTTCTTGCCACTGACTGTGTACACCCTCCTGAACCTTTAACTGTGACCCTTCCTAAATCACCCCCTTCGTCTCTTCCATCGTTCCGACCGCGCAAGAGACCGTATCGCTTTCATTTTCAATGTCTGGTTTACCAAGTTCAACGTACCCATGTTTCCTTACGAATCTTGAGGGATTTGACCCCATTTCTTGACGGGTTGATAGATTAGCACAATCGCTTTTTACACATTGATCATTACAGATGGTACTAATTTATTCAATTCATTTTCACCCTCAAGTTCGTATACCATTTCTTTTTCCCTTTCGCCATTCTTCTTCTCCACCGAGACTGTATACTGCTTCTATTCCCACACGGTCTCGTGTGCTTCTCATGTCTTTCCTCTACACTCCATTCTTTCACCAACCACACCATTATAACGATAAATTTTTTGAATGGTTGGTGCTAACGTTTGTCCTGTGTAAGGCCTTGTATAGCTTGATACTGTGTTTTTCTCCTCCCTAACTCTGAACGTTAATGCTTCAACAGTGGAAACACCGTTTCACTTAAGTTTGGGGGGACCTTTTTGTATATATATTTTGTTTTGTTTTTCTGTTAACAATAAAAAAAATTATAAAAAAAATAAACAGAGGAGTACCGACAATTTTGACCTTCTTGGTGTATCCTGACAGTGAGGACACTGTCAAGTTTAAGTTTGGGGGTGTGCTCGGTAAGGTTTCTTCCTTCGCATTCATGTGTATATTTTTGCATTTGCATACTTATTTTAAAACCCATAAAAAATTGAATTTTTTTTAAAAATTATAAAAATTGAAAAGTTCAATTTTGGCCATATTTGATTTAAGTTCAACATGACGGTTGAATAGTAAGGAAAAACTAGATCCTAAACTTAGTAAATTAAAAACCCTAAAAATAAAATTTCTTAAAATTTAACGGTAGAAAATATATGTCTTTGTAGTTTACTTAGAAATAGGCAAATTTTGAGTTCACTTCTTGGTCTAAGTCAAAATAAAGGAAGAGTATTGATATTTTTATTAAAGCATAAGTCTGAAAAATAATTCATAAGCTTAAGTCTTCTGAAAGTATATACCCTACAAATTGACAAACACGAACCTTGAAACTTGGAATAGTAGAGCAGACCTTGAAATGCTCTTGTCTAAAGTCCTTAGTATGAAAATAAAAATACAAGTGTGAATAAAGAGAGAGAAAAAATGAACACCGGTTTTGTAATTACTTAAGGCTGCATAAATAGAAAAAAATATATAGCGAGAGTGCTTTATCACCTAGTGTCTTAGACCAACTGGTTTGGGAGTCACTGCTAAAAGCCTTAGGTATTACAAGACGAGGAATTACGCCTTAGTGTGCAACCACATTTTGTAATCGGTCGTTGGTACCTCAAGAAATATTAACGGTCGCATGAAGAATGTGTGAGCAATTTCATCTAAAAATTCACCACTAAAAGTACTTTGGATGACGCGCAAGAGTATAATAGCTTGAATTGAATTTCCAAGTGTAGGGGTGATACATGCACACACGTAGGGGTATATGATTGGGGTTTAGATGAGAGATAGGAATGAAATATAGGACTTATATTTTTAGTAGAGATGATAAAAATTCCTAAGTTGAGATGGAACCTGAGAAGGAAAACTCAAAAGATGCTAAAAGCTAAATAAATCTACAGAACATATACAATCTTAAGTTAAATGATAAGGAAGCGTGAAAAATATGGGTGGATAATTTCCGAGTCGAAGATAATAAAATTTCTTGTTAGAAAACTGAATTGGAGAATAAAAGTCAATAGGCCGAATTGATAGGATTTTGTGGGTAGTATCCGCTGAAAACCCTTAGGAGGCAACACTCCTCCTACTAGGGACACCTAGAGGTATATCGGCTTGTTGCACGAGCTCAGTGCAATCGCGTTTCCCTGCGAAAGTGAGGTTAGGTTTTTTCGAGAATAAACTAGTTTTTCTCGAGGACGAGCAAAAGATAAGTTTGGGGGCATTTGTTCATATCATAATTTTGCATTATTATATTCCCCATTCTTATTCATTTTACAAATAAACATGTGCTTTTGATCCATGTCTGCTACATAGTTGCAGATTACAGGTTCTCAGAACAAAACAGTGAAAATGATGAAAAAGACGCTACAAAAGTGAGACTACGACCAACAAATAGAGAATCTTTATCATGCCTACAATTTGAAGAACAAACGAAGATCAATGAACAATTTCACAAAGTACCAAGGCAGCACGAAGATTCAAGACTTCAACGCGAAGCGAACGGAAAAAGTCCACCACATTCTACACTGTGAAAATCTGGAAGAAACTAGAAGACATTCTGAAGAACCAAGTGAAGAAAAGTCAAGGAAAAAGCAATATAAAATATACCTGAGAAAACAGAGCCAAGAGCCTCTAAGATGGCCGTGGATCCGCGGCCAAACAAGGCATATGGCCGCGGATCCGTGGCCATACAGTACACGTGTCGGTGCAAATTTGTCGGTGGCGGCGGTGCGTTGACTAGGCTTCTCAGGGTAGTTTTGTAAATGTAGATAGAGATCAGATGTAACCCTAGGGTTTCTATAATCTATAAATAGGAACCCTACAGCTCATTTTGGAGCATGCCTCTTCCTATGCCTCTTTTTGTTTATCAAAATTCAGAATTCTATTAACTGTAATGTTTTGAAGAGTGCATCGAATAAAGTAAGTTTTTCCTTTCCATGCCCTAGTTAAATTCTTTTCTGCCCTAGTTGTTAAATTTATTTATCCGCCCTAATTAATTAGTTTAGCACTTTTATTTACTTGCCGTAGTTTAGATAATTAGGTTATTGAATTAAAACTAAACAAAAATGTTTCTTTTTATCAATTCTCTAATGAGTGAGTAGTTCCTCACTTGTTAGGGTTAGGAATAGGAAAGGTTTGAGAGATGAAAATCTCTCACCCCTTTCTTGCCCATCGCATATTTTTTATAGGACTCCATGCATACATACACACACCGCTCACTACGGCACCCTATCCCGCGAGATAGCGGTGATACCGTAGTTTAAAAGACCGATTGTGTATGTTTTCCATGGAGGTTAGGGTAAGAATTAAGAAAAGACGGACAAGGACCTAGAGGAAGAAACATAGTTTCTTCCCGATCGTGCTAATCCCCTTTATTATTATTACCATAACACCTAATAGATCTTAATTAGGGCATTGAAAGCGGTGAGAAATTTCAAATTTCCGAACTTAACCTAAACCTAACCCTAGCAAGGTTTTAATCCTAATCTAAATCAACATTAGTTTTTAGTGATAATCCAATCCACCACAATTGGAATTAACTCGTTAGAACAATTATAAAATACACAAAATCCCTGTGGACCGACCCGTACTCACCGGCTAGCTACCAAGCGACGCCGTTCTTGATTGCGGTAAATATTCTTTGATCTAAAAAGCACGTAAGCAAAATTCAAACAATCATGTTACCTTGGTCAACTGTCTTGGCTTCTATGGCTGCTAAGGTGGAGGCTTGGCGTCTCGACACATTTTTCTTTGTATGCCGGTACATCGATGCCTGACTGGGTAGAGATGGTTCATGTGTAGGTGGTGCTGGGGGTGCAAGACGAGTTACAGGAGCCTGGATAGCTGGCCGCTGCAGGTAGTTGGTGGGTGTGTGAGCTGAGTTACGTTTATAGGGACAGTTTCCAATTCTATGATCGGATACGCCACAAACTAGGCACATGCCTTTTGCGCGCCTACAGTCCTTCCACAAGTGTCCCTTTCTCCTGCAGTAGTTACAAAAAACTGGGCTGGGACGGTGGTTCGGTACTCCCGGTCGCCTTGGCACAAAAGGTGGCCTTGACGAGGCTCCTCCTGCCATCTGGGTGGTAGAGCGCTTTATACCGGTTGCTTCTGCTTCTGATCGGTTCACTAATATAGCAGTCTGCTGCTTCAGTCCAACCAGGAGGCTTCGGATTGCCCCAAGCAGAACCGTTCGCTCGTTGGGTGGAGCAGGAACGACTGGCGTGATTGGTGGTGGAGGTGGAGTGTTGTTGAAGTTGGTGCTGGTATTGTTTGAGGAATCCATAACCTTGAATAAAAATTTAGGTTAGGACAGATTCAAAGTATATGATTCAAAGAATATGAAATTGATAAGATTCAAAGAACATGAATTGTGAAGAATGTTTTAGTTGCTGGTTCTTGTGTTATATTGCTTAGGTTGTTCACGCAGAACAGAACTGCATGGTAGTGTTCCGTACAGCTCTGACCTGCATGGGCCGCCAAAAAAACCTGTCACGCCCCGCATCCCAGTGTATAGGCAGAGGACGCGACGAGGCCACTACGTATTTACTGTGAAGTAAATACGCTAAGCGTATCTAAGCAATATAAAAGTAAATGCACAAGAGACAAGATATAATAAAACATCAACTTCTTTTGATATGGAACTTGTTCAATATGATTAGTTAGCGTTTAATAGTCAACATGTAATGGTTTAATAAGATTGTATTAAAGGAAAAGTGAGATTTTAGGAAGAACCGAATTGGAAATTGGATTTGTTCTGATTTCGTCGGGTTTTAGAATTTCGTATTTTCAGAAAGAGTAGAGAAGGGGGAAGGTAGGACTTACAGGTTTAGTTCAAAGAGGAGAGGGAGAGGGAGTGGACGTAGCTTCCGGTGCACCGTTTCGTCGCCGGGAACTCCTAGGGTTGTCGCCGGAAAATTCGCCGGAGCTTTGCTTCTTTGTTCACTTCAAATGCACACTAGAGTTCTAAGAAATTTCTTGAGAATTTGCTCAGAATTTTGGAGTGAGGGGGTAGTGTGTAAGGGTTGTATTTATAGGATAAGGCTAGGGTTAGGGTAGATGAAAGGTTAAAATGAAAAATGTGATAAAATGTAATAAAAATGTAATAAAAAGGGTTTAATGTGATTTAAAGGGTCTCTGGAAACGTGCAGGAGATTTAAACTATATAGGGGTGCAAAGAAGATGAAAAGACAACTTTTCTATGTTGGGGACTCGGTGGTCCGGCCGAGTCCGGCCGGCGGCGCCGGCCCGAGTCCAGTGGTCGTCGAGTCCCCTGACATGCTCACTGGTGTATTTAACTTTTTGGGTGTAGTGGGATTTTTGTGAGATATGCACGTGTAAACTGTTGGTATTCTAAAAATCCAAAATAAAAAAATATTAAAAATAATGTGGGGTATGGGATTTGAACTCTGGTAGCTTGGTTCAGTAGTGCAAGGTATTACCAATGAGCCACAAGCTCCTTCTTGCTATTAATTAGCAAAACAAATATTTAACTTGTGTTCAGGAAAAAGTACCCCTTTCTTTAAATTTTGAAAAATTTGCACAGAAAGTTGTACAGGGAATTTGGGGTTGTTACAATCTCGAACCTACAAATAAAGGCTTACGAAAAAAAGACAAAGGGAAAGAAAAAATCCCTGAAGAGATTGCTCTCGACGGTGGAGTTGTCAAAAGAACTCGCAGCAAGGGACCCGCCTAAGAAAATAAGGTGGATTACAATGTCCTAGCACATCTGAGGAAAATACCCGCACAACTGAGCATATTGGATGCTTTCCTCCTGTCCAAAGAGACATGGGATTCTCTGATCAAGGCATTACAAGAGCCCGATCAGTTCCAAGCTTTCCTCGCAGAGGAGAAGATGAAGGATGAGCTGGTAGAAGTTCACAAAGCCGACACTACATTCGGCAATGAAGACCTCCTCCTTGATACGTGCGAGCATAACCGCCCGTTATACGTCACCGGGTACTGCCACGACATCAAGATAGGGAAAATCCTTGTCGATAACGGATCCTCCGTCAACCTTCTTAACGTGAAAGTGCTGAAGAAGATTTGCATGAACGTTCAGCACTTGGCCCGAGACAAAATTACAATCTCCGAGTTCGATTCACAGTCGTCACGGACACTTGGGTTCGTAATTCTGACGTTACGCTTCGGGCTGCTCGTCACTGACATCAAATTTCATGTCATTGACGCCAAGACTTGCTATAATGCTCTGCTCGACAGGCCTTGGTTACACGAATACAACGTCATCCCTTCTATACAACACCAGTGTATGAAGTATTTCAAAGACGACTTGGAATACACCGTTACAGGGGAGCTAAACCCGTTCTCGGTAAACAAAGTCCGGAAATATGAAGACGCATACTACTTCCTACCATATTTCAAAGATACGGAAAGGTGTCATAAGCCGGAGGATAAACAGAAGTCCGTCGCCACTATCTCGATCTTTGGGAGCGATTCTGAGGAAGATGAAGAAATAATATACTCGGGGCAACCCCAGAAAGAAAACAACAGGCCCAGACCATCTACTCCTATTTTGGTCTTCGACAACGACTCAGGGGACGAAGCCAACGCAGTGTTCTCCATCCGCCCGTCAGTACAAACCCTCGCCGGAGCCGATCAGAGTCTGCAAATCACAATGGATCCGCCTTGACATTACAAGGAACTTTATGTGCTCCATACACACAGCGTACAATAACTACAGACCTTCTATGTGCCTCCCAGGCGAAGAGGTGAAAATGTGATCCTATTTTACCAATCTACGGAGACCAGAGTAGAGAAAGAAGTCTGGCACGGTGCCGATTTTACACTCGACAGGCTTCAACCAATCCGTCTGCCAAGATACTACGCAGAGGGATTGAAAAGGCTGTTAAGATGCCAATGTGTACCCCTCGAACAAACTGTTCAGCAAGCACAATTCTACAAAAAGATTTAGGATATCCCTGGGACCCAGCGAAAAATGTCCAACGGGAAGATGAAGACAACCTGGCTCGGATACGTTCAATCCATGAGACGAGAGCAGTTCCACAGCTGCCGTATCATAAACAGCACCAGAGAAGAGGAAAATGCTTTTCCAAATGACCATGACGTTGAAACAGAGCAAAATCCCGCTCTAAGAATGTTAAGTCCGTCGCTCGAAGAACAAATATACAAGCTAATAGAAGAAGATTTTCAAAAGAGTCGAGACAACCACAGCCGCGAAATAGATATCTATGAAAAATCCGAGACACAACGCCTCAATCAGCAACCTGCGGAGAAAGAAGACTACAATGTCCACCATCCCCAGCTCGCTGTATGTCCTCGCAAAAAGGAAAAATCCCGAAATAGAGGCAAAAACAGGACAAAGAGTGCAAACAACGTTCGCAAACAATAAGGCAGGTCAAAGAAGCTGCGCTATCAAGTGCTTCTTGGTTGAAACCCATCCTTTATAAAAAAGATGGGTCGGGAATACTCTTTTCCTCAAGAAAAGACAAGGAAAATATTCAACATTGTCATGAAGCACCAAATGATGAAGCTCCCGGAGTCTCGGCATCCCGAACAAATAAACGAGGTCCATCACCCAGATTATTGCTCCTATCATTGAGACATAGGTCATCGCCTTGAAGACTGCTTCACCTTCAAAGACTGGGTCGAAGACCAATATCAACAAGACAGGTTCGCTTTATCCGACAACTGAAGGGTAACCCCACCGCAAAAGCATGAGCCAAAGAGGACCTATACCGTGAGGATAGGACCAGCTCAACATCAAGGATGAAAACAAACCCGTACCTGCCATGTGATAACACTCTTAAAGGAGGGAGGGCACGATACGATAGACGACCCCTTCAGGTGCTTCGCAAATGAAGACGAGGACAAGGTGATCTCAGAGTTTCCACCAGCACCAAAAGAGCTGGAATACGGGATACACACTACGGCAGACAACCTATGGAAAATTGACTTAGGTACGGAAAATAATCCAAGGCCAACATTCGTCAGTGAGCTGCTATCTAAAAAATAGGTAGCCATGTTAAAAGACATGCTCATGCAGTATAAATACTTCTTCGCATGGAACTATTCCGAAATGCCGGGTCTAGATCCAAAGGTAGCAGTACATAAACTGGCCATATCGCCGGACATAAAGCCAGTCAAACAGGCGCCAAGAAGAATGCGGCTCGAACTTGAGATGAGTGTAAACGCTGAGGTCAAGAAACAAATCGACTCCGGCTTCATCCAAGAAGTTCAATATCCTGACTAGATCGTTAACATCGTTCAGGTGATGAAGAAAAATGGGACGGTGCACATCTGCGTGGACTTTCGGGACCTCAACAAAGCTTGCCCGAATGATGACTTCCTAGTACCTGTTACCGAGCTGATGATCGATAACACGTTTACCCATGAGGTCTTCTCTTTCATGGATAGATCTTCAGGATACAACTAAATAAAAATGCATCCTGAAAACCAAAAACATACCGCCTTTTGGACTCCGCTGGGCATATTCTGCTACAAGGTGATGCCTTTCGGTTTAAAGAATGCTGGCACTACCTACCAGAGGGCCATGACGAAGATCTTCGATAACCTCATCCATGAGATTGTCGAATGCTACATCTACGACCTGGTGGTGAAGAGCAAGTCTTACGAGGAATATTGGGAACATTTAAACATAGTGTTCCAACATCTTCGGAAGTACAATCTGAAGATGAACTCTCTGAAATGTGCGTTTGGAGTCTCCTCAGGCAAATTCCTAGGATTCATCATACGGCACCGGGTATCGAAATTGATCCCTCAAAGATCAAGGCGATTACGGAAATGCCCACACCAAGGACCCTCAAACAGTTATGACCCCTTCAAGGAAAGCACACATATATCCGACGGTTGATAGCCAACCTCTCCGGAAAATGCCATCCATACAGTCATCTGATGAAGAAGGGGACCCCGTTCATCTGGGATCAAAAGTTCCAAAATGCACTAGATGAAATCAAGCAATATCTGCATAATCCGCCAGTATTGACCGATCCGGTTAAGGGAAAACCTCTCATCTATATACAACATCCCTTAAGAGTTCTCTAGGCGCGCTATGGGCACAAGAGAACGATCAAGGAAAAGAGAGGGCTTTGTACTATTTGAGTCGAGTTCTCCTGAGTGCAGAAAACAACTACTCCCCCATCGAAAAGTATTGCCTGGCATTGATCTTCGTGATAATGAAGCTCAGACATTACGCCTTGGCATATAAGGTCCATCTCATATCAAAGGTGGATCCTCTCAAATATCTAATGTCAAGGGCCATATTAACATGAAGGCTTGCCAAATGGGCCCTCCTCCTGATGAAGTTCTCGATAACGCATCGACCTATGAAAGCAGTGAAAGGCCAGGCTATCGCCGATTTTCTCGCCGAGCATCTGATACCAGCCGACTCCCCCTTAAATTGCAAGTTGCCGGATGAACATGCGTTCGACACAATCGAAGCAGAGAAGGAAGAAAATGATCCCGATGAGAACTCTACTTCGATGGAACATCTTCCATGAAGAGGCGAAAGCAAAACACCCCCATAATCAAAGTCGGGATGGGCCTTATCTTCGTGACTCCACAAGGAGGGATATTGTGTTACGTCCTCTCCTTAACAGAGCTAAGAACTAATAACGAAGCTGAATATGAAGCTTTGATAGCAGGCCTCAAGATCGCTGTCGACATGGGAATCAAAGTCCTCCTCATATATGGAGACTCCCAGCTGCTCGTTAGCTAAGTAAATGGCGACCATCAGACATGCAAGCCGGAGATGATAAAGTATGGCGAAAGGGTGCAACAACTGTTGACACAAATCCACTCTTAGATCCTAGAGAGTATACCGCGTGCGTAAAACAACAAGGCGGATGCGTTGGCCAAATTGGCCAAAGAAGACCTCGATGACGTAAAGATCATCGTGCAAAGCCGCAAGATCCTCGTGCCGACAGAAATATCTTCTGGAGACTTAACAGAGCCATCCGAAGGAAAAGAAACAACCAAACAAGTAGCCTTTCAAATAAAGAACGAAGAAAAGGTCAAGGATTGGAGGGAAGTCTTCATAGACTACTTCAAATCCCAACGAATGCCCAAAAACGCGTCGTTTCGACATCAGCTCATGAAACGATCTTTTTCTTTCGCCTTCGTAAATGATACTCTATATAAGAGATCGTTTGAATGTCTGTGGCTAAGATGCCTAGGGCCGGAAGAAGCAAAGAAAGTCATCCAAGAAACTCACAACTGAATCTGCAGTTCTCACCAAGCCGAGCCAAAGATGAAGCTGAAGCTCAAAAGAATGGGTTACTATTGGCCCACAATGATTCAGGACTGCCTCGAATCTACGAAGCAGTATCACTCGTGCAAAATCCACGGGGACTTCATCCACCAACATCCAAATCCGCTACACCCAACAGTGGCTAGCTGGCCGTTCGAAATGTTGGAAACCGATATAATTGGCCCTATTGAACCGGCGTCGTCCAAAAGATATCGGTTTATATTGGAAACGACCGACTTCTTCTCTAAGTGGGCAGAAGCAGTACCGCTAAGGGAGACGAAGATGGAGAATATACTCTATTTCTTCAGGACACATGTCATCTATCGGTTCAGCACTCCGCGACGAATTATCTCGAATAATGGGGCAGCTTACAGAAACCATAAAATCAGCCGCTTCGCACAACAGCATAAGATAGATTGGAGATACTTTTCAGTCTATAATTCTCGTGCCAACGGTCTAGCTGAAGCTTTCAACAAGACCATGACAAAGATTATAAAGAAAACGATGTCCAGAAACAAGACTGGCACGAAAGGTTGCATGAAGCTCTCTGGGTGTACCGAACAACGTTCAAAACAGCGACGAAATGATGCGGCAACTCGCAATAAAAATCAGCGAGTAAAAAAATATATGCATATGAAAATAGTCGAAATGTTTGGGCAACTCGCAATAAAAAGCAGCGAGTAAAGATATAAAAAAATAGCCGAAATGATTGGGCACCGCGAAAAATAACCGAAATGATTGGGCAATCGCGACTTTCGCGATATGAAAAGCTGAAAAGATAGAGCATCGCTGCAATGAAAAATAAAATAAAATAAAATTTCCTCTGCCCTGCAAGTATGTCCATATTGACTCATGTATACGATCCATAGACACAAATGAGAGAAAGGAAACCATATTTTCCCACCAGGCCCCGTCAAAGGGAGAGCCAGATCTGGACGACAATATCTACAGCCTAGAGTTCAGCTCGACGTTCTTCTCAGGATGAGGATGCGACGTTAACAAAAGCTCCAAGGAGCCAAATAAAAAAGGAGTGACGACAAAATTTTAACTCCAGCCCGTCGTGCTTCTCATGCCAACAGGATGCAAATGCAACGTCAACAAAAGACCCAAGGGTCGAAACAAAAAAAGAGCCATGGCAAAATCCTAGCTCCAAGTCTTCAAAGTTCATATACAACTCAGAGACTGTCCTGGCATTCCTTCTCAGTACAGACGCAACGTCAACAAAAGACCCAAGGGTCGAAACCAACAAAAATGGAGTAATGGCAAAATCCTAACTCCAAGTCTCGACGGCGCATATACAACCTAGAGACTATCCCGACATTCCACCTCATTTCAGCAGGATACGAATGCGGTTATCAAATGAAATTGGTGCAATGGCATATTCCTAGCTCCGGACTTCAACTGTGATACATACAGTATAGAAGTCTTACGGATGTCTACCTTACTTTAGCAAAGAATCGGCACGACATCGTCAAAACAAAAAATGAAGCAACGGCATATTCCCAGCTTCGGGTCTTGAAGACAACTCATATACAGCCTAAAAAACAATCGGAGATCATCCCACACCAGTGCAGAGTGGTTATGACTCATCGGGGCTCCAAACTGAGCCTAACCTCAAGTTAAAAGCGTCATGGCAAATTCCTAACGTTTGCTCTTCCGACGGTAATATGACCTAAGGAGATTACTTGAAGACGTAAGCCCCCGAAAGGATCAGAGACACGACAGTCGTAGGGCTACTCAAACAACGGCTTAAAGACCACATATCGAGGAATACATCAGCCAACGCGACGGTACCACGGATTAAAACCCTAGTACCACAAACCTAACAGACCTCTGTCGTAAAGAATGGGAGTTATCTATATACAACGTTAGGACAAGTTTACCTGTAAACCCAAAGGAGGTAAACTAAAAAACTCTGAAATGAGTACATAAACTAGAAACTCCGAAACAAGTGAATAAACTACAAACTCTGAAATGAGTACATAAACTAGAAACACAAAACGAGTGAATAAACTAGAGACTCTGAAATGAGTGAATAAATTAGAGAATCCGAAATGAGTACATAAACTAGAAACTCCGAAACGAGTGAATAAATTAGAAACTCTGAGACGGGTGAATAAAATATAGACTCTGAAATGAGTAAATAAACTAATAGGCGCTAAATTAAGACATCGAGAAACAAAAAGGCGCAACTCATGGGCCTCGGGGTTCAGAATTACATTTCTTAAGGATCGAGATTTGAGAAAATGCTTATATCCGCTCGCTGTCTTCTCAGATCAAAATTCTAATAAAATTCGTGTACACCAGCTTGAAACCAGCCAGATGCTATGCATCACTTCAGTCCAATGTTCACTATGTCTAGATGTATGCATCAGAAACTTCTAAAGATTAAAATACATGTACAGAGGCAATATGCCCGTATGAATATGCGCTGGGGATGAAACGTTCAGTGATCGACATTGTTGTTATTATTTATTACACAGAGAAAAGATCGCCAAATATGGGATCAAAGATACAAGGGTTAATAAAACGATATACAAGATTCTCTAATTCCCTCTCTTCCTTCTCCACCTTGTCAAAGCGGCGATCTTCATGAGGACTCGCTCCCCATCGGTCAGCGTCGTGCTCATCAGCGAAGGCAGACATGATGGTCCGCTGAGCCCGTATCTGGCTTAGCAGACGAACCGAACAATCCCTCAGAGGTTGGGTAATTAAACAAGCCTTATGGAAGCACTCAATCTTGTCCTCTGCCGCGTAGAGCATCGCCAGAGTCATCTTCCCTGGATGTGGAGGGATGTCAGCAAGTGCAGACGAGAAGATCGTCTGAAACCAAATGGATCCGACAGGAAGAAGAGAGCCCCTACGAGCCAGAAGCTCGTACATCACCATGTCACACTGGTCATCAGTGAGAACGGGATCCGCTAAACGCACATCAAAACGGGGGACAATTCCCTTGATAAGTACCTCCTACAGTTGCAGACGAGCATGCGGACGATTGCAAGCCATAACTTTTGGTTTGTTAGAAGGCGGTTCTCTCCTTGTGAATGAAGAGGGAAGTCGAGCTTTAGATTATAAAGAGAAGCATTCAAGTTTAGGCACAGAAAATGTTATGCATGATAGAGATATTTCCAAGGCCTGGCAGAAAAGGCATATGAAAAGAAAGAGTTGACTCATGGGAATCAGAGCAAGGAGGTGAAACGACTCCATCAGCAACGCCTCACGTGCATGACACGTGATCACCCGCATTGATTCTTTCTGGGACTAGAGCGGCGCCTCACGTGCATAACGTGTAAGCGCCGGCGCTAGTTCAGGATTAAAATCCTCATCGGTGCCTCACGCGCATGACACATGAGCGCCAGCAACAGTTTCTATATATGTATAACAACACTTTATGTAAGACACATATGAGCATTGGTATAAAGGGAAGGGGGAGTTTTGTCATTCATACTTGGAAGAAATTTATACATTGGTGATAATAAAATGTTTACAACGGCAAGACGTTGAATTCCGGGCACGGATTCATAAACTTAGAGGTAAGATTAAGTAAGGTGTTTCTACCTTAGTTGACCATCTTCTTATGCATTTTCTCGCGAATGCAAGCATCGGGTTCTCCACTGATGTCTTCCATCCTCTGGTACACGGATATTGTCACCTTCTATTGGAAGACGCGATGCAAAACAGCGACAAGATCATCTCTCCGTTTCTTTGAGATCAGGCCCATCAGATATACCGAATGCATTTTGTCTTCAGCATCATCAAATACCTCGAGCGGCATGGTCTGATCAAGCGCAGGAAGTGCTTCCCAAATCGACCCCACGATAATCTTCAAAAGGGCAGAACGGCGGGGGAGCAATCGACAGTTGTAATCGTCGAAGCGACGCATCACCTCAGCGCATTGAGTGTCAATAAACTCCTGGCCCTGACAGCAGCCTTGGATGTGAATGTCCTCATATGAGACGATCTCTTCAAGATCATACAGATGAGAAGTCATAGTATCTAAAAAGAAAAACCAGTAAAGGTTTAGTAATCAAAATATCAAAATTATTATAATATAGAAAGAAATTACAATGGTTCTAATGCCCCATCAATGATGAGGAAGGCACTTATTGTAAAAATCTAAAAGTATTCTCATTTAATGAGAAATCTCATTGAACTGTGGAGTTAAACTCCCTCGAAAACTGTGTTCTACAACAGATTTCAAATCTGTAAATGGAATCCCAAAAAAGAAAATAAAGAAGGGAATAAAATTCCGAAAAGAATTTCTTAGAAAGAAATTTTCTCAGAGCTAAGCTCTGTAGAACAACCCGAAATTAAATTCCTCTAATAATGGGATAAAATCCCAGAAATTTGCTCGGGGATGGAATTAAATTCCAAACAAACCTTCAAAGATCAAAATCAGTAATAGAGTAAAACTCTAAGATCTCTAAGACTCATGGTCTACCCAAACAAAAGTTTTTAGATCTCTAAGAGATCGTTCCAAGAGAAGAGCAAAACTCTGTTAATGGAGTTAAAACCCCAAAACAAGAATAAATTCTTGTAAGAGTTTCTTACCAAATTTTTGACAGAGTTTAACTCTGAGAGAGTTTCTTTGAATAGAGATTTAAGATCTGAAAAGAGAATTAAATTCTCAAGAAAGAAGAAGCAAGAGGATGATGATACGGCGGTCATCTCAAGGGCCAAAGGCCCTATTTATAGGACATGAAGGGACGGTTCAACTGTCCAGGAGATCGAACGGTGGAAAAGATGACAACATTACACCCACGTGTAAACCACGTGAGAACAATGGTGGGGGCATTTGTTTCCCCAATATATTTAACCTAATAAAAGAGCAAAGCTCTGTTGAATTCAATGAGGCAGCGCCTCACGTGTTCTCCACTAGGACGCCAGTGCCAGAGCCAATTTCATAGGATTAAGTCCTATGGTGGCGCCTCACGTGCTCCTCATGCGGGCGCCAATGTGCAAAGCACAGAAGGGTTCATTATATAAGAGTTAAGCTCTTAGATGGCGCCGCACGTGCTCCTCATGCGGATGCCAACGTGCAAAACATATAAATACCCATCTTAAGAATTAAATTCTTAAGTGTCGCCCACATGCACAACATGTGAGAGCCAGCGTCCAGGTAGAATTAAATTCTACGATACTCTCTGTTAAACAGAACCGTTGGATCAAAGATCCAACGGAGATGATAAATCATCAAGATATAGAATCAAATTCTATTAGGAGAAAATATCTCCCATATCTTTCTAAATAAGAAAGATACTTTCAGTTGGATCAAAAATCCAATTGTATAATAAAATTCTATTCTAGAATATATTCCCTCAATCTTTCTAAATAAGAAAGATTGATCACTGTAAAACAGAGAACCGCTGGATTAAAAAATCCAACGGTGATTAAAAATCACCGTTTTACAGAATAAATTCTGTATATAGAAAATATTTCCCCAATCTCGTTAAAAACCAAAAATCATATTCTGTAAAAAAAAACCAGAAGTCCTTGGATCAAAAATCCAATGGTGGGTAAAATTCCCCAAATCAATTTTCAGGCCAATTAAATCAATTGGAATCTCTCAATGAGAGATTTTCTCAAAACTAATCAACAATTTGCCTTACCTATATAAAGTACCTGAGACTTCCAGTCTCACATATATACATAGAGATAACCATAGAAGGAGAGAAGAGAAAAAAAGGAGGAGACAAACAGAGGAGACAGATACGCACAGAAAGAAAGAGATAGAACGAACCCCCGAGAAGATTCTGCAATATATAGCGAGCTCTTGAGAGAACAGAAAATTTAATTCTCAAAGGGGGAATACTTTCCTCTTCAAAACCCTAGGTAAAGAAAAGTGATCAAAATATCTCTATCATATTTAAGGGTTTAACCCTTCTCAAAGAACTTAGTTCTTTCTCTGGATCTGAGATCCACAAGGCAAATCTCCCACAAGTTGAGAATTTAATTCTCAACGGGAAGAGCTTGTTCTTGAGAATCAAAAATTTAGGGAAGAACAAATTTTAAACGGAGTCCATGTTGCTCCAGGAACTTAGTTCCTTCAAATGGAGAACTCAACCTAAAATCCTCAAGTATAGTGATTTTAGCGAGCGTTAATGGTCAAAGCGCCAGTGATAGAGGTTTAACCTCTCTGAAAATATCAACAGAGGTTTAAATCTCTAAAACTGATAAAAGGAAAAAGATTAGCGCCTCACGTGCTTCCTACGTAGGCGCCCCTTATAACAGCGCCTAGCGCCTCATGTGAAAAGCACGTGAACGCTCAAAATAGAAGGCCATCGCCGCACATG
Source organism: Agapanthus africanus (assembly GCA_030015575.1). Taxonomy (NCBI): domain Eukaryota; kingdom Viridiplantae; phylum Streptophyta; class Magnoliopsida; order Asparagales; family Amaryllidaceae; genus Agapanthus; species Agapanthus africanus. Next base: position 369,619,960 of record CM057338.1, on the reverse strand, counting down.
TTCATTACATAGGCGTTGAACAAAAGTGCATAACACTCCACAAACAGCCAAAATGGCTGAGTGCTCAGCGCTCATTGGGCGGCGCCTATGACTGTATACTTCACATATCATATATGTGAGTGTCAGAGGTCAAATAAGTGCTCGGCACTTTAGCATAAAGAAAGGGGCTGAACAAACAGAGCCCAAATAAGTGCCTAGCACTTTTGAATAAAAGAAAAAACTAAGCGGGCCAAACCCCCAAATTGGCTAGGTCTCTGAAGTTTTTCCTGCAACTAAGCCCAAATGATCTGTTGTTGAATCCGAGAAAAAATGATCCTTGAAATTCTGCTAAGTTGATCTTAGTCTCAAATTGGACTAACGTATCCTTAGTCAAAAACAAATTGAGCCCCAAATGTTCGTATATATTTAAGTTGATCTTAATCTCAAATTAGATTAACGGTCCTTAAATGAAACCAAGCCTAAATCTAAAATATACGGATTTTGACTAATCTGCGCCCTATGGGAGACGACATAAATTAGTCTCCGTATACAATCCAAGGGCAACCAAAACCAAAACAAAACATACACACGATACGAAGTGAACTTCCGGAGCAGGAGAAAGTGGTTATCGCAATGCGGTAACGTAATTAACTGCAAGGGCTTGTGCTTGCAGGGAAGAGCGTCCCCACAATCAAAAACCCTTCATAAATGAGGGGGAATCTGATGAAGTCCGCTACAACGGCCGCATCCGTCCAAACCTCCGATATACGGTACTATAAATCAACTTGGTATCTTCGAAGAGGTGGACGGATAAATTCAAATAGCATTTGTCCTCAAATTCAGGCAAGACGATCCATCCCAGATTCGTCTCTATTTTCGGCGGTAAACAGTGAGCATATGGGCTCGGTCACAGTGAGCATATGGGCTCATTTGATTTAAAACCATAGAATTTTAACTTCAGAAAAGCCTAGCCCCTTTTCGGCTGGGTATTGGGATTTCTATTGTCCGCCCGGTGCTAAGCACTCATTTTATAAGACTCGCATGTATATCACGTGAGACGCTTTGGCTTGGGCATTGCCTTATCAGTGCTAAGCACTTAGTAATTTTAGACTATGGATATAATATCCAGATCATGTTCTGGAACTCACGTGGATATCATGTGGGATGCTCAGGTTTTGGCGCTTACGTGAGTATCACGTGAGACGCTCAGGCTTCGGCGCTCACGTGAGACGCTTAGGTTTGGACGTTGCCCTATCAGTGCTAAGCACTTTTATACATCGCTTACGTAGGTATCACGTGAGGCGCTCGAGCTCTGGCATATTTTAAACGCTCACATGTATGGCACGTGAGGTGCCGATTCTTTGCTTATGGGCACCCACGTGTATGGCACGTAAGGCACTGTCTTCATGGGCCTTCTGTGCGCTCACGTGGGTATCATGTGAGGCACTGTCTTCATAGAATTACTTGAGCGCTAACGCGGATATCACGTGAGTCGACGTGTCTTTAGAGATTTAATCTCTGTTCATGTTTTTTTAGAGATGTTAAACTTCTGTTAATAATATTTTGACCATTAATGATCACCAAGATCACTATTTTTTAAAGATATGTGATCGGGTTCTTTAAGAACTAAGTTCTTAATTATAAATGAACTAAGTTCCTGGAGTATGAACTCCATCCTTTCTTTCTTCCATTATGTTTATATGGGGGCTGATAAAACAGGATAGTTTTCCCTTAGATCTTTTGATTCTGAAGAATAAGATCTTCCCGATAAAAATTAAATTCTCAACTTATAGGAGATTTGTATTGCGGATCTCAGATCCAGAGAAAGAACCAAGTTCTTCTTTTTAGAGGGTTAAACCCTTGTATATATATGACAGGCAAAGGAAATGTTTTGATCTCTCCATTTACCTAGGCTTTGAGAGGAGCAAGAAGACGTTCTTCAAAGAGAATTGAATTCTCGGTCTTTACTTCTATCACCTTATAGGGTTGATTCGGTCTCTGAGACTTGAAGTTTCGGGTCTTTTATATAGGCGAGGAAAAACTGTTGATTAATTGAGAGGATCCTCTATTTAAGAGATCTCAACCTGATTTCATAATCAAGTGATGATTTTTAATCACTATTGGATCTTAGATCTAAGGCTTTCTACTTAACAGGGTATATTTTTCTTGTTTTTAACAAGATTGAAGAAAATATTTTCCAAGTATAGAATTTAATTCTATCTTTTGACTTAAACGGTAATCACCATTCGATCTTTGATCTAACGGTTCTCTATTTAGCAGAGCAATGTTTCTTGCTTAACAAAAAAGATCGGATGGATATTTTCTCCCAATAGAATTTAATTCTATTTTTGGATGATTTGATTTTTTTAATATTTTTTCTTTAAAGGTCATCCTTGGATCTTTGATCCAACGCCTCTCTGTTTAACAGAAAATATCCTTCTTCCTTTTATGTTTAGGGAAATATTTTCCCATGTAGAATTTAATTCTACCCGAAGCATATTGCTTTAATTTTGGGCACTGACGCTCACGTGCTATGCACGTGGACGCTCACATGTCTGACACGTGAGGCATCGCCTTAGGATTTAATCCTAACAGAGATTGGCGCCCGCGTGCTTTACACGCAGAGCACTCACGTGTCTAAAACGTGAGACGCCGCCTTAAGATTTAATCCTAACAAAGATAGGTGCCCACGTGCTTTGCACGCAGAGCGCTCATGTGTCTAAAACGTGAGGCGCCGCCTTAGGATTTAATCCTAACAGAGATAGGCGCCCACATGCTTTGCACGCAGAGCGCTCACATGTCTAAAACGTGAGGCGATGCCTCATTTTTTTTATGAGGTAATATAAACATGATGCAAAAATACAGGATAAAAAATATGCAGTTCTGAAATAAGCATGGCAATAGCATTCTCATATCAACGTATGTCAAGCCTAACGAGGGTGTATTTTGATTTCAGGGGACCACTATGTCTGTGAATATTAGAATCCTATACGTCTGGGACCGGCAACTGTTCAACTGTGATTGTTAGTATCTGATAAGTCTGAGACCGGCAACTGTGATAAATGACTTCGGAAATCCGACTCACTACCTTCATTAGCTTACCCCAACCCCACCTTTTACTGTATGTGTATATAACGATCATAATCTATAGAAAGCAATAACATGATACATGACTTGACTGTGTACCGTGATATCTCTTAATATGATCTCGAATCTATGACATATACCATTCCATTTCTTACCACGAATAACCGTTATATAACTATCTCATGTAAGAATACAAGACAATATTTATACATGATCGTAGAATCAACATGTGAGAACATGCATTTAATATACAAAAGAAAATCATGAGTTATAAGAATAGGATTATCGTAGTGTGAATAATATCAATGCAGGGCAACTTCAGATCAGTTCTGAAAGTTGCGGGGCAGTTTTACATAGTTTTTGTTTGAAATTAGGAAAAGTGTACAACTAAGAAAATGTTTATTTTTCTATGTAGAAGATGGTGCATATAAGATTTATCAGTAACGGACTTCAAGGTTAGAAGATATTGGGTTTTTACTGTAAATATATCATATCGTTGCAAAAACATATAGGGTAGTTACTTATCGCTGATTTACAGGTATAAAGTTAATGTAAACTTCTAAATAAATTATGTAAAATGTAAAACGGGTACATCCATCCATAGGAAAAAGCGGTTTTGAAAAATCTTATCTGGATTGGGAAACTAAAATCAAACATGCGATAGATCGGAGACTTTCAGCCTCAGGCCAGTGCACAAGTCTCTGTTTCGAGGGCAGCCTTGAAAGGGTTGTCGTTGTTTTCTGAGAATACTTTTAAAATAAGAATTGTTCGCCTTTCAGTATATAATACTGTACATATAAGGTTTGATGGGTTCCGAAAATTACAAAGGATCCTATGGTGTTTTTACTGTGGCTGTGCTAAAAATTCCAGCAAAGACCAGATTTCAAATTAACAGGTCAGAGGCATGTTTTCTTGAGGTTATAGTCATTTTCAGAAGAATCGTGCTTCACGGAAGATCTAGGGTTTTCTGTTTAAAAGTGTTTTGACTCGTTACTTGAAGGTTCTGGGTATATAGTTTGGAACTTATGATTAATTTATCCAGACCACGCATAAAATTCAGAAATTAAACTTAACAATTTTCATGGAGTTTTCGTGTAGCAATGATAATGACCGAGAATTTAACATGATAAATTCACAATCCAGCAATCACAACATATATATAACCACATTAGCATACTTAAGGGTCAAGTTTCATAACATGTAAATAACTTCATCATCCAAAATAAATAAGATCAAGTCATCGAGAGTTTCATGTTAAGGGTGTAGCAAACGGTTTCATGGTAAGAGGTTGTAACACACTGCACCTTAAAATCCCAATAAAACAAGTGTTTTCTGCATTTCATTTGATTCCATGTCCATTTAAAGTATTTAGCAACATATTAGATCCAATATCAGCAAAAATCAGTTTTTGAGCCGGCTCATAGTTGTTTAAGACGGCTCAAAGTTCAAATCCAATGTTTATTTCTTCTCTGGGTGTTTGAAACGACTCTTGAGCCGACTCAACATATTTGAGATGGCTCATGATCATATTGAGCCGGTTCATGGGTCGAGAGAATTTTCCCTATTTTCTCTTAGTGTATGAGACGGCTCAAGTGCATATTGAGACGGCTCAACTAGTATCTACGACAACCATATTTTCTCCGTCTCGTTGAGATGACTGAACATTTCTTTGAGCCGGCTCAACCCTGATCAGATCGCAATCCTGATATTTCGTGTGGATCTTTATTCGCGTAACCGAACCAAGCTCTATTTAAACCCTTGACATATTTCGATTAGAAACCCTGATTTTTCAGCCTCTCGTCCTCTCCAAAGCCTTAGCCATCATCGTCTCTCTCATGCTCATCTCCATCTCCTTTTCCATCGAGATCCCTATTTACCGTCGGAGACGGATCTGAGGCGTCAGGAGGACGTCTAGCCTGAATACGGGAGCAGATTCTATTTGGAACATATCCATCTATCTTTCTGAATATGCCAAGTTGATTTATAGCATCGTATATTGGAGGTTTGGATGGATGCAACCGATATAGCATGACTTATCAGATTCCCCCTCATTTGTGAGGTGTTTTTAATGTAGGACGCTCTTCCCTGCAGGCACAAGCTCCTGTAGTTAATTACGCTATCACAATGCGATAACAACTTTCATCTTCTCCAATTGATCATTTCATGTCGTGTTATATTTGTTTATATGGGGTTTTGAACTTAGAACGCAGATCACATATAAATGAGATCCATCAGTTCATGGGATATATGTGTTTGATCTAAAGAACATTAGTCATATATCGGACTAAGATCGACTTAGGAACAGCTAGAATATAGGCTCAACTGACCATATATGAATAGCCAATGGATAGTATACGGTAGTCGATATGGAGAAAATCTATAGGGCCAAACATAGTATTTTAAGGACATCGCGGTCCATGGGAGACATGGATGGAATATGGCTTGTTTATGCCCATGGATTGTATACGGGGATCAATATGAAGATCATCCATAGGGCCAAACGTATTAGTTTAAGGACATCGTGGTCCAAAATTAGTTTAGGGACATTTCGGTCCAACTTTCATCTTGCGCGCACTTGTATATGTTATGTGGCGAAGTGAACGATAGTGACATGGGATGCACCCAATATTGGGGTGCGATCCAATTTGAAGGCATTTATGTTTTCTTCAAAGATATACATATACATGTGTATAAAGTTGGAGCTCAATATGAGATGCGCATCTATATGGGATGCATGTCAATATGAGATATGCACATCAATATGGAAGTGCATCAATATGGGGTGTATCGATATGAGGGCACACATCTATATGGGATGCGTAAGGCATTTCCTGTCTTGATGAAATTTCATATCTTTCATCAAGTAGGGACGAGGAAGGAGTTGTTGGTTGTTGGGACCCGCCACCTCACTAAAAACGTTGAGGAATTACAACGCCGTATATCAGAGATGTGGCAAGATATACCCTTGAACCAAATCCATGTATGAGGGAGGAGATCAGATCAGATCAGAACTAATTATTGTTGGTCTTATATGAGACTAAGATCAATTTGGATATTGATATGATTTGAGGATCATTAGTCATATATGTGACTAAGATCGGCTTGGATGAAATATCATTAGTCGTATATGAGACTAAGATCAATATGGGTATCATTTATGAAAGATCATTAGTCATATATGAGACCGAGATCAATTTGGATGGTATCAATGAAAGATCATTAATTTAATATGGGGACTAAGATCAATTTGGACATCATTGATATATTGATCAATGGATCATATATAAGAAGTATAAGTTTCTATACTTAGTTTATTTTAAGTAAGTAGTCAAGCAAAAGCTTGTTGTCCATGTGTGCATGTGCATACGTGCGCATGTACATGTATCATCTTTAATGAGGGTGAGCATGCGCATATCATATGGGTTGCACACTTACTTGTGATCGGGGCTACGCACGCGCATATCACGAGGTTTGCACTTATTTGTCAATTCAAATTTCTATACACGCATGCATATATGTGCGCATCATCTTTCATTTGCATACACGTGCATGTCACGTGACGCGCATGCCTTCATAGGCAGCATTCATCAAGTGCATTCACGTGGATATCACATGATGTGAATGTCTGTATAAACAAATTTTTATCAAGTGTGCTCACGTGGATATCACGTGATGTGCATGCCTTCATGGGCAATGTTCATCAAGTGCGCACACACGGATATCACGTGATGCGCTTGCCTTTATGGGCAATGTTCATCAAGTACGCAAACGTGGATATCACATGATGAACAAGTCTGCGTAGACGATTTTTATCACATGCGCACATAGTTTGGTTGCGCATGTTTGCAGAAAGCAAAAGTTTTCAAAAAGAAGCAATGGCTTCTGTTCTTTGATTTTCTGGTGATGATAGCATCACAAGACCATTTTTATGTTCATGGCCGAGTCATATTTTAATTAGAATATTGGATCTTTAATATAGATCTTTCATAAAAGTGTGAACTTTTATATGAGAGTGTAATCCTTTGATTTCTTTTGTGATGAATCAATGGATTCGATGAAAAGCGAAAGTTTTTATGAAAGAAGCAATGGATTCTATGATGAAAGAGAAATATTTCTCTTTTTTATATCTTCACCATTTTTCTTTTTTTGATTGAAGGATGTGAGTTTTCTTTTTGCAGAAGCTTATGGGGATTTGCCCTTCTCTAGATTCAATCTCATGTGCTCTTTATATAGGGCATAAGAAATATCAATCAGTTTGAGAGAATATCTCATTTAGAGATCTCATTTGATTTCATAATTAAGTAGCAATCTTTAATCACCGCTGGATGGAGATCATAGATCTTAACAGAAGATTTTTCTTATAATTAAGGACTTGATTCCTTATTAACAAGATTTATTTCTTGTTAGAAGCGTTTGCTTCAAGGAATGTACTTGCGTGACCTTTGATACATGCGCACGTGCATTGCACGTCACACACATGATTCAACCTGGCAATCTTGCCAAGTGCGCATGTATAGGTGCGCACAACTTGGATTGATTCATTTGACTCGTGCGCACGTGCATTTCACGTCGCACATGTGATATAACTTGACAATCCTACCAAGTGTGCATATATAGATGCGCACTACTTGAATACGGGAACAAATGTACGCTTTTGGGCCAAAAAATTTTGACGGGAACAAATGCCCCCACTATTTTGCCCATGTAAAATATGTACGTGGGTTAAGTAGTGCAAAGTAATGCTTTTCCATAGAACTGATGGATTAAGAGACAGGTTTAGATCCCTGCCAACTAACCGTTTGTCCATCTTCATAAGCCGTAAGGGTCTCATGAAGGTTTTTCACCCTATGAGCCGTGAGGATCTCATATGTCCGTATTCTCCTTAGAAATCATGAGGATTCCAAAGTGTCCAAAACCTCCGTGATTCATAAGGATCTCACTTGGGTATATTCTCCTTACGAGTCATGAAGACCCATGCTGTTGTTATTTTGGCAACAGGTTGCTTCAGGAATTCACCCATTAAACTTGTCTTTACTCAACTGAAACCTTACTGTTTAATTATGATAGGATGCAGAGCCATTTACCACTGCATAGAAATTTGTTTTATCTTTCCAATGGTACTGGTTTTACTGAATTACAATATCATTTGGTATTTTAACCAATGACATGTACGGCAGATTTTCTGCGATTTCAGTTTGTACCCTTCATAAGTAAACTGATTATAACTCCTAAACCAAGACAAATATTGTTGATACATCTTCTACGCTGTAAATTTAACTCATAGCCTTACAGTTAGTTAAACAGTAGCGTCGCCTAATTATGAACTTAACAAGGAGTAAAACGTGTTACGAAATGGACTTTCACTTTAGGAACTGGATTTGCAGCAGAGAACACTTAAAATGAAATGACCGTAACTCGCAAACCTAAAACCCGTTTGAACATAAACTAATTTTGTTGGATCTTTTTTTAAGTTTAAATTCTACCCCTTTTGTATCATTTTCCCTGATTACAATCATACGATTTAATATGTTTTTCTGAACTCATAATGCACGTTGTGATTCGTATTGTACATGTATTGATTAATGGCATAATTCACATACTTCTTCGACCGTGACATCTTTATTGATAGCGAACGCTCTTATTGATTCTTAGCGATTATTGTATTTTCGAACGTGAGTGTATCGGATTAGTTGTGTCAAGTACGCCAGTGATAAGTGGATGATTCGTAAAAGTGAACAGTAGAGTGAAAAGTGAATAAAACAGTGTTATTGATGCGTAACTATGCACAACTAGCCCCATACATATAGTTGTTGAAACCTAAGCGAAAAGGGGAATCGAAGTGGAATGGAACCTGTATTTAGCAAGATTTAGAGATTTAGAGGATGATCATTCGAACAACGACTCTTATGTATATTGTAACAACCCCAAACTTTCTGTACAATTTTTTTTCAAAAATACAGAAAGGGATACTTGAGCCTGAGCACAAGTTATAAGTTTGATTTGCTTTTGAACAGCAAGAAGGAGATTGTAGTTCATTGGTAAGACCTTACACTGCTGAACCAAAGCACCAGAGTTCAAATCCCATCAACCACACATTTTTTTAATTAAATTCTTTTAATCTTTGAGAAGCCCAAGAGTCTACACGTGCACTACACGTAATAGGGTAAGTTACAGAATAAACAAACGTGACCACGAGGCTAGACCAAGCGTCAGGGACACGTGGCATCAAGACACGCCCGACTCGTCCAACTCGGGTCGGCGACTCGGTTGACTTGGCCGGCGCCGCCGGTCCAACTCGGTCCGATCCCACTTTTTCTTGAACCCTCTGCACCCTTTGGACTACCCCACTCCCCTGCACTGTTTAAAATCTCTGTAATTAACCAGATAATTAAAATACCCCCTTTTAATCCTTTTTAATGCAAATTTAAATACAATTTTTATCACACCCTTTCACTACACTAAACCCTAGATTTTCCTATAAATACCACCCCTGAAATCACCCCCTCACTCACAAATCCCTGCCCAAACTATCAAGAAAATTCCCAAGACTTTTTGTGTGCAAGTGGAGTTAGCAAAGAGCGAAACTCCGACGAACTTCCGACGACGATCCGAGGAGATTCTGACGACGAAACGATGCACCGGCACCTCCTACCTCTTCCTCCTTCTCTGTTCTAGTCTAATAACCTGTAAGTCCCTACTTCTCCTTCTTTTCTCTATTCTAAAAACATTCAAAACTAAAACCCGATGGAAGCGGAGTTAGTCCGACTTCCGATTCGGTTTTTCTTTTTTAGATACAATTTTTCTTAATCAAGATAGCTTCATATCATTACATATTGTTCATTAAATATTAATAAACATCTTTAACAAGTTTCATCACAAAATATTGTTAAATGCATCTTTTATCGCAATTTTACATTAAAATATCTTCATATTTCATTTCGACATGCTTGAACTTTTTAAACCGTATTACCTTAGAAAACTCATGAGCTAATGACCAACCTCCTCACAACATACATATCTAACATAGCACGATGAAATTTGGGAACATACATTTGGGGAAAATACGACTTTACACATAACTACTTCCGACCTATAAAAACCTTTTTCTACAAGATGTGTATTTTAACAAATCTTTGCAATTGCGCCTCTACAACCTATTTCGGTGAACCCGTTCAGTATGGTGCAGATTATCGCACATCCTCGGACTTAATAGAGTGAGATGCAGACCTCCGCAAGGAGCATACGATCTCGAAAGATTTAAAATACAATTTTCTTTAGAAAATGAGAAATGTCACACTGATAAAATATATATCCATGAAAACTCTAAAGACGATAATAAAATACTTGACGTGTATTTTGAAAACTATACAAAATTATGTTACATAAAACCCCTTCAAGTTATACTAAATTACAATAAGGACCCTAGTAAACATGGGTTTAAGCAGGACCAGTCTCTTGAGTCTCAGGGAGACGGAGATATGGGTGCTTGCCTATTTAAAATAGAAAACTTAACAAACGGTGTTATCAACACGGTAGTTGTCTTTGAAAAAGACAAATCCTGCCGTCCATGTGCAGCAGTTACCGATAGAACCAAAACATAATTTAGGATTCAATTTCTTTTCAAATTGTCTGACTCAGACCGAGTCTCAATATAATCAATCTAACTTGAATGATTCAAATATCAAACTTCAATATAATATGGATCTATGAACCCGTCTATTCAATCTATAACAAACTACATTGACTGAACCAAACCATGGATATATTCCATCTACATGATCATCCATTATATCCGTTCCATTACTGATATCATGGTTTTGGTAAGTCATCCATCTATATACAATATACAATTCAAACAATACATCAATACAATCAAGACATCGTGGGGTTTATAAGGGGTAGAGTGGTACGGAAGGTGTTAAAAGTGGCACGAGACAGTAACCATAATACACCTAATCTGAATTCAATTGTCGTTGTTGTTCCCCTCCGAAAGACGGCACGGCGGACATCTTGCCTGAGATTCGGGGCAGATACTAATGGGTGCTATCCGTCTATCTCTCCGAAAATGCCAAGTTGATTTATGGAACCGTGTATCGAAGGTTTAAACGGATGCGTCCGATGTAGCAGACTTCGTCAGATTCCCCCTCGCTTGAGGGGTTTTTGATTGTGGGGACGCTCTTCCCTGCAGGCGCAAGCCCCTGCAGTTAATTACGCTACCGCACTGCAGTAACTACTTTCTCCTTCTCCAGATGGTCACTTCGTGTCGTGTGTGTTTATTTTGTGTTTGGTTGCCCGTGGATTGTATACGGAGACTGAGTTATGTCGTCGCCCGTTGGGCGTGGACTAGTCCAAATCCGTATTATCTTAGATTTGGGTTTGGGGGTCTGGGTTTAAGGATACGTTAGCCTCAATGGAGACTAAGATCAACTTAAACGTTTATTAAGGATATGTTAGTCTAGTTTTTAGACTAAGATCGACTTAACGGGACCGTTTAGATCCAACAAAAGAGCAATTAAGGGAGCCCTGTTGTTTATTTTAGTGACATTGCGGTCAATAGGTAGTTTAAGGACATTGCGGTCCAATGTTAGTTTTAAGACGTTGCAGTCAAGGTTAAGAACATCATAGTCCGTGGATTTAAGGACTCCACTGTCCGGCATTAGTTTTAAGATATCACGGTCAAGGTTAAGGACGTCATAGTCCGTTGTTAGTTTTAAGACGTCCAGGTCAAGGTTAAGGACATCATAGTCCGTGGATTTAAGGACTCCACAGTCCGGCATTAGTTTTAAGACATCTCGGTCAAGGTTAAGGACGTCATAGTCCATGAGTTTAAGGACCCCACAGTCCGTGTCAATGTGTGGTCATCGGGACCCATCACCTCTCTGACGACGTTGAGGAATTACAACGCCAAGTATCAAAGGAGTGAAGAGATGTACCCTTGAACCAAGGTAGATTAAATAGTCTTTGGCCCAATTTGGAACCAAGACCAATTAATTATATTATGAGCCCATTGGCCCAATTAAGTTTGCATTGAGGACTTATGGCCATCTTGGGCTAAGACCAATCATGCTTAAAATATTGGCTTTCTGTTGGTCCATTGGAGGAGAGGCTTTTCCTCTAGAACTTAACCAATTGGGCTGAAGCTAGTCTTAAACACTAAAGACCAACAGTGTTGAACACTGGGATTAAGATTAACAAGTTAGTGTTAAACACTAAAAGATAATCAATGTTGAGCACTAGCAACAGGGCTTTCAAATTAGTGTTAAACACTAAAGCAAATCAGTGTTAAACACTGGCAACAGAGATTTCAAATTAGTGTTGAACACTAAAGCAAATCAGTGTTAAACACTGGGAACAGAGTTTTCCAAATTAGTGTTAAACACTAAGAAAGTCGGTGTTAAACACTGGAAATGGAGTTTTCAAACTAGTGTTAAACACTAAGGAAATCAGTGTTAAACACTGGGAACAAATCATCAGTTTGATGTTAAATATTGACAGAGAAGAGATCACGTGGGAGCACGTGATGGCATCCAAAAGGTGGGGCCAGATCCCCTTCATTTTGTTCTACAGATAAGTGTTTAACACTTTTAATTCTGAAAGCCATCACGCTTTGATCTGTTAGAATGTTGATTAGGGATCACATGGTAACACGTGAGGGCGCCCCAGAGCTTCTTTTCTTTTGCTTTTTCTTTGTGTGCTTTGGGGGTCACGTGGAGCACGTGAGGCGTTGCCTCAAAGTTCTTTTCTGTGGATCTTTACAGGGGTCACGTGGTAACACGTGACCCTGCTTCTTTGCCTGTGTTTATCTTTTTTAAGAATTAAATTCTTCATAGGGTTAAACCCTAGCCATAAACTTTAGAGGAATTAAATTCCTATTTTCTTCTGAAGAATTTATGTTCTTAGATAGGGTTAAACCCTAATTTTCATTCTGTAGGAATTAAATTCACATATATGTGAAGAATTAAGTTCTGGCATAGGGTGAAACCCTAATTTCTTTTTTAAGGGAATTAAATTCCTGTGAGTTTGAGAGAATTAAGTTCTCAATTAGGGTTAAACCCTAGTTCTGTCCATTTTTGAAGGAATTAAATTCCTATTACATAGGGTTAAACCCTAATTTCTTCTCAAAGGAATTAAATTCCTATAATTCTGTGAGAATTAAATTCTCAAAATTCCATTCCCTCTCTATGCTTTGGATCTGCATGGCAGGATCTCAACCCAATAAGAATTAAATTCTCAATTCATGGGGAGATGTGCACTTTGCAGATCCTCCACTAGAGAAAGAACTAAGTTCTTCTTTTTTAATATAAGTGTTAGACTCTTTTGAGAATTAAATTCTCTTTTGAAGCCTCTCCTTTCTTACCTACGGTTTTCTTTTGCAGAGGATCAAATCCTTCCAAAATCTCAAGGCTCTATTTCTCTCTCTCTCTATGTCTCTGTCTATCTCTCCCTTCGTATTTTCCTGGCTCCTATTTATAGGAGAAGGAAGAGAATCACTCAGTTTTAGTGAATCTTTCATTGAGAGATTTGATTTGTTTATTGAGAGATTTGATTTACATTCATCATTCATCTGGACCTTTAGATTATTAGGTGAATTTTATTCACCATTGGATTTTAAATCCAAAGATATTCCTTTGTTATTTCGGTTAGATTTTAAGGGGAAATCTTTCTAAGTTCAAGATTTTTCCATAAATAGGTGATATTTAATCACCTTTAGATTTTTAATCCAATCGGTTCCAAATAATCATTCTTCTTTGGAAAGATTTGAATGCTCTTCAGAATTTAATTCTTTTAAATAGAGAAGCTTTGAAAGCCGGTCATGTGTGACCACGTGACCCTTGGTCACGTGTAGGCACGTGACCCTTGGTTACGTGTAGGCACATGACCTCCTGGAACGAGCTTTTCTTCTCCTTTTGCGCTTTGTTTTCTAGCCGCTGCTCAACCGTCACGTGCCAACACGTGACCCCTGGTCACGTGTGAGCACGTGACCTTTTCTGGAGCCTTTTCTTTGATTTAATCAGGGAGTGAATCTGCCTTTACCGCTGCTTTTAAATCTCACGTGCTAACACGTGACTGCTGGTCACGTGCTAGCACGTGATGCCTCTTCCATAGGCTTTCCTAATTTTAAATCAGGAAACAAATGCCCCCACAGCGTTGTTCTCACGTGTCTGCACGTGAGTGCAACGCTGTCACTTTTTGTGACCGTTGGATTCCTCTAGGGATTTGGGGAGATGAAGCGTCTCCATCACATCCTATAAATATAGGGGTCATTTCAGAAACGCCTCCACTTTTGCTTATCTTCCTCCTTGCAAACTTTTTCTGAGAATTTAATTCTCTTCTTCCAGAGCTTAGTTCTCTGCCTTGAGACATTTTCAGAGTTTAACTCTGTTCAAAAAGACTCTTTTCTTCAGGTAATGCTCTTGAACGAACGATGAACTTTCACATTCCTCTGGATTTTAAATCCAAAGCAAGGGGTTTTACCCTTTTTAACAGGAACCCATTCTTTCTTTAAGCTTTTCAACCAAAATATGAAACCATTTAACCTTCAACAGTAGATCTCTTAGGGTTTAGATGATCTTTAGGGAGATGATGATGGCGGTTCAAATCCATGGAATTTAATTCATCCCAAAAATGTTTCTGGGAATTTAATTCCCTTTTCTCAATAAAGAATTTGATTCCTATGAATAACTCAGTTTCTTCGCATGGAGGCTTCTTAGGGTCTCTTTGCCCTAGGTTGTCCTTCTGTAATTAATGGAGCAGAAGCTTTGCAACAATTCTCATGACCTTTATTTCAGGTATCATGGATGCCCATATGTATGGTCTTGACGAAATCATTTCCTATGGGAATATTCGTGCACTGGGCCGCAGTCAGAACCAAGAGTTCACCAATGCTCAGTGCGCCGAGATCATAAGCCGCTTCGACGAGTACAACCATCGGCTACTCCCCCGTCGCTCTTCTCTTCTGAGACTGATCGTGCTGGCGATCTGGGAGGCACTCCCTCTCTTTTGCACCGGCGTACCGCTCGGGGCCTTAGACACTGCTGAGGATAAGGTACATTCGGTGTACCTGATGAGCTTGATCTCAAAGAGGAGGCGAGATCACCTCATTGATCTCTTGCACCAGGCCTTTCAGCAGTCAGCCATACTTGCCGCCTATCGGAGGGTGGAGGACATTCGTGAGGACCCCGACGCTTGCGACCGTGAGAGGAAGCATACCAGGATGGTTCGAAGTGCCTGGAAGATCCTGGACAAAGTTACATTCGAGTTTCTCAATCCATGCCCTGCGTCTGAGGTCTTACCGTTGTAAACGTGTTCTCTTTATTTTGTATGAACTTCTTAAAGCATGAATGATAAGTTTTATTATGTCTTTGTATGTTTTCATGCCTTTCTGTGGGATTTTATCATTTTGCTATTGTTGTTGGTGGTGCTTTTAACGTGCAGGGTGCTATTCCATTTTTAGTGCACGTCAAGTTTGGGGCTCACGTGCTCCACACGTGGGGTCCTTTTGATGAGACTGTTCAAAAAACTTTCCAATGTCATATTTTAGTGCACAATATCAGATGCAGAAAAGGAGCCTTAGAAATAGTTCCATCTCCTTGATTTCCGATGCCTTTCCTCTTTTTTTTGCCTTGGAAATAGCTTTAACATGCAAGATTTTCCGCGCGTAGCACTTAATGCACCTCTTTATATCTGAGGCCATGGCCTTCTTTTCTCTTCACAGGGAGATTTATTCTCATTTTGGTGTGATTTGTCTTGAGAAACAACTGAGCGCCATGGCCTGCAATCGCCCTCATGCTCATCGATAGCCATGGGAAGTTCCTATCGAGGAGATGATCCCCCGCTTTGCCGCCCGATTGGTGGATCCACTCCTTACTGATGACGAATGCGACTCGGCGATGTATGAACTCTCGATCCGTAGGGGGTCCCCCCTCCCGATGGGGTCCCTCTGGCTCCGGATGATTCTCGCGGCCGTGCTTGCCGACATCCTTCCTCACCCGGTGGAGATGACCCTGGTGATGCTTGACGCGGCTGAAGAAAAGCTCGAGGGTTTTCACGAAGCGTGCCTGATTACTCAGGCTTTGAAGGATTGCTCAATTCACCTGCTGAGCCAAATAAGGGCCCGGCGAGCTATTATGTCTGCTTTCGCAGACGAACATGGCGCCAATCGATGGGGAGCGACTCCTCGCGAGAACCGTCGCTTTGATGTGCAGGTGATGTGAGCGCGTTTTAGATCGATTATTGCTGTCGACTGGAAGCCCATTTATACGGTCTTGAGCGTGTATGTCCCGTTTCCAAGGTTACGGTCGCGAAAGTGAGCTTAAGTGGCCTGATAGGGCGACACGTGGCGAACACATTGTTGTGCGAGGAAAGGGCTCGGCCGTAAATTCTGGGAGAGGGAGCTGACTTCTGAGGCGCTGAGCGAGCTTCAAGCTAATCTTACCGCCAAGGCCAACAAGGCATATGAACTCTGGCGGGTGCTTCAAGAGTCTATCAAAGAGGTGGTGGCTCTCGATAAAGCTGCCACGTTCACTCGCGAAAGGGTCGAGGCCCATAAGGCCACCGAGAAAGAGCTTGAAGGTCGGCTTGCTTCGTATCAGGCCCAGCAGGCTTAGGCGGTGGCTCGTCTTCTGGAGATCCTGAATCATGAAGCCGTGACTCAGCAGAAGAAGGATGAGCTAGTAAAATTTCTAAATCGCCCGCCGGCTTAAAGACTTGTATCTTTTCCTTTTTTTTTTGTACATACTCCTGGATGAGAGTATATTCTTTTTGCCTTTTTATGAATTGTACTTTGTATCCATTTTGGTCTATGAATAAAAGATACATTTTTTCTTCTCGCTGATGTGTCTCTTTTTATTGAATGTGCTTTGCGGACAATTTATCTTGGTCTCTTTGCAGGGCAGCAATGGCTTAGGATTCAGGGTTAAGATCTGTCTCCTAAAACTTTTGAGCTTTATGAGCCGTGAGGGTCTCACAAAGAGTTTTTCTCCCTACAGGTCGAGAGGGTCCCGTAGGTGTGAGTTCTTCTTAAGAATCGTGAGGATTCTTAAGCGGGTTTTCCCTTGAGAGTCGTAAGGATCTCACAAGAGAGTTTCCTTTCTTACAGGTCGTGAGGACCTGCAAGTGCTGGATGTGGTCACCCTTATCCGTGTTTCATGGGGTCAGGGGTTGCTTAAGGTATCGTAGTTTAAAGACGTCGCGGTCAAGGTTAAGGACCTCATAGTCCGTAGATTTAAGGACTCCACAGTCCGATGTTAGTTTTAAGACATCCCTGTCAAGGTTAAGGACTTCATAGTCCGTGGATTTAAGGACTCCACAGTCCGATATTAGTTTTAAGACATCGCGGTCAAGGTTAAGGACATCATAGTCCATGGATTTAAGGACTCCACAGTCCGATGTTAGTTTTAAGACATCCCGGTCAAGGTTAAGGACATCATAGTCCGTGGATTTAAGGACTCCACAGTCCACAAAACGTGTGGTTACTGGGACCCGTCACCTCTTCGAAGACGTTGAGGAATTACAACGCCAAATATCAAAGGAATGACGAGATGTACCCTTGAACCAAGGTAAAATCAGTCTAGAATCATGGTGGTTGATCGTTACTTTTAAGACATTACGGTCGAGGTTAAGGACATCATAGTCCGTGGATTTTAAGGACTCCACAGTCCGATGTTTGCTCTGGAGGCTTCACACGGGTTCACTGCCGTGTTCGGCGAGGACCAGGCTCCGCTCTGGGCGTTTTCCGCGGGGTCAAAGAGTGACGTTATCCGCGTTCCACGTGACCCGGAATTTTGCACTAGATGCTTCACACGGGTTCACTGCCGTGTTCGGCAAAGACTAGGCTCCACTCTGGATGCTTCACACGGGTTCACTGCCGTGCTCTGCGAGGACCAGGATCCGCTCTGGATGTTTTCCATGGGGTCAAAGAGTGACGTTATTCGTGTTCCACGTAACCAGGAATTTTTCACTAGATGCTTCACACGGGTTCACTGCCGTGTTCGGCGAAGACTAGGCTCCGCTCTGGATGCTTCACACGGGTTCACTGCCATGCTCTGCGAGGACCAGGATCTGCTCTGGACGTTTTCCATGGGGTCAAAGAGTGACGTTATCCGCGTTCCACGTAACCAGGAATTTTGCACTAGATGCTTCACACGGGTTCACTGCCGTGTTCGGCGAGGACTAGGCTCCGCTCTGGATGCTTCACACGGGTTCACTGCCGTGCTCTGCGAGGACCAGGATCCGCTCTGGACATTTTCCACGGGGTCAAAGAGTGACGTTATCCGCGTTCCACGTAACCAGGAATTTTGCACTAGATGCTTCACACGGGTTCACTGCCATGTTCGGCGAGGACTAGGCTTCGCTCTGGATGCTTCACACGGGTTCACTGCCGTGCTCTGCGAGGACCAGGATCCGCTCTGGACGTTTCCCACGGGGTCAAAGAGTGACGTTATCCGCGTTCCACGTAACCAGGAATTTTGCACTAGATGCTTCACACGGGTTCACTGCCGTGTTCGGCGAGGACTAGGCTCCGCTCTGGATGCTTCACACGGGTTCACTGCCGTGCTCTGCGAGGACCAGGATCCGCTCTGGACATTTTCCATGGGGTCAAAGAGTGACGTTATCAGCGTTCCACGTAACCAGGAATTTTGCACTAGATGCTTCACATGGGTTCACTGCCGTGTTCGGCGAGGACTAGGCTCCGCTCTGGATGCTTCACACGGGTTCACTGCCGTGCTCTGCGAGGACCAGGATCCGCTCTGAACGTTTTTCATGGGGTCAAAGAGTGACATTATCCGCGTTCCACGTAACCAGGAATTTTGCTGATTGTATCCGCATTTCACGGAATTGGGATTTGACTTTTCGGTGATCAGTATATCGCCGAGCCATGGAACTGGGAGTTGCCGCTGTTCCGTTTCGCTTGAAGTTGTGTTTGTTGTTACGAGACGAGTGTTGAGATGATCTCTAGGTCACTTGCGGGCCGTCGGGATTTGGCTTCTTCTTATGATGAGACCTGGGGGAGGAGTATGGTCACTTCTTTGTTTATGCCCTTGGATTGTATACAGGGTGTGATGTAACATCACCTGTAGGGCATAAATTAAAACTTTTTTTATTTTATTTCTTTTTCCGCGATGCTCTATCATTTCATCTTTTATATCGCGAAGGTCGCGATTGCCCTATCATTTCGGCTATTTTTCGCGGTGCCCAATCATTTCGGCTATTTATTTGATTTTCACTCGTTGGTTTTTATTGCGAGTTGCCCCATCATTTCGGCTATTTTGCGTGCATACATTTTTACTTGCTGCTTTTTATTGCAAGTTGCCCCATCATTTCGGCTATTTCGTATGCACGTGCGGCCTACTGGCTTTCGCCATAAATCTGAAATTAGACACCGATTTCGGTATCAGCACCGCTACAACTGGGATATAGCCAGGAGCGAATCATCATCTGCCTCTGTCGATGTTGAACAAAGGTGGCTTGGCAAACAGGGTTAGGGTCCTGTCGACTAAGGTTTTTGACTTCATGAGTCGTAAGGGTCTCACAAAGGTATTTCTCCCTACAAGTCGTGAGGATCTTGTAGGTGTATTTTCTCCATAGGAATCGTGAGGATTCCTAAGTGTATGTTCCTCTGTAAGTCGTAAGGATCCTACAAGAGGGCTTTCTCCTTATAAGTCGAGAGGACTTACAAGGGTTGTTCACCGTGCGACATATCCCTAGTCACGGGTGGGATTTGGTTAGGGAAATGTTTATTCGTGCCCGTGGATTGTATACAAGGGTCAGTATTGAGCCACTTTTAGGACAATATCGAAGGTTATGGGGGTTGCTTAAGAACAGGTTCAGGTCTCTGTAACTTAAGACTTTCAAATCTTATGAGCCGTGAGGGTCCCATAAGAGAGTTCTCCTTACGAGTCGTGAGGATCCCGTAAGTGTAATTTCTCCTTAGGAATCATGAGGATCCCTAAGTGTGTTGTTTCCCTATGAGTCGTAAGGATCTCACGCGGGTGGTTTCTCCTTACAAGGTCGTGAGGACCCTGCAAGTGTCCTTTAACGAGGTTGCGCCCTTTCGGGTTTTCACAAACACTCGCCGGTAGTCCTGTTGTCTTTACTCACGGAGCCCTTTCGGTTTTTCATCCGTGCCCATTTTGCTTATGGACATACCGTTATTATTATATATTTTTTTCTTATCTTTTTTTTTACGAGGTCGCGCCCTTTCGGGTTTTCACGAACACTCGCCGGTAGCCCTGTTGTTTTTACTCACGGAGCCCTTTCGGGTTTTCATCTGTGCCCTTTTTGCTTATGGACATACCGTTTTTATTTTTTATTTATTTTTTTATTTTTTTATTGTTTTTTTATTCATCTCGTCAGCCTAAGGATGCTGCGGTAGTAGTTTTAAGGACGTTTCGGTCCATCATTAGTTTAAGGACGTTTTGGTCCGTCTTTAGTTTAAGGATGTTTCGGTCCATCGTTAGTTTAAGGACGTTTCGGTCCGTTGTGGAGAGGGCCGGCTACTACTTATAGAGCTTGAGCTTAGGAAGATAGCGAGCGGATATAGTCGTCGTCATCTATCATTGACCTAGGCTATGGCTCATTAAGCGTAGTATTTGTTTAGGAAGCGACCGTTTATTGGCCTGAAAGGCCTTTCACCGTGCATGTCCATGAGTAGATAGGCTCCACCCTGGTAGACCTTGTCTATGATGTACGGGCCTTCGTAGTTCGGCTCGAATTTTCCCCGCTTGGCGCGATTGGGGATCATAGGCCTTTTGACCACTAGCACGAGTTCGCCTTGGCGGAATGTCCTCGGCCTGGTCAATCTTTCATACGAGCGCGTCATTTTCGCTTTGTAAGCCTCCATGTTTTGTTGTGCTATGAGCCGTATTTCATCAAGGGCATCAAGCTCTTTTAGCCGAAGGTGAGCATTTTCTTCGCTCGTCAACTCGCAGTAGACTGCCACTCGTAGAGAGGGTAGCTCTATCTCGAGGGGGAGTACCGCTTCCGTACCGAATACTAATGCGTATGGCGTCGTGCTCGTGGCCGTCTTGAACGTAGTTCGATACGCCCAAAGAGCTTCTTGCAGTCTCTCATGCCAGTCCTTCTTATTTCCGGACACCGTCTTTTTTATGATCTTTGTCAAGGTCTTGTTGAAGGCCTCAGCTAGACCGTTAGCTCATGGATTATAAACCGAAGAATACCTCCAGTCTATATTGTGTTGTTGCGTGAAGCGACTGACCTTGTGGCTTCTATAAGCTGGTCCGTTATCGGAAATGATCCGTCGCAGAGTTCCAAACCGATAAATGACGTGCGTCTTGAAAAAGTGGAGGATATTCTCCGTCTTCACTTCCCTCAATGGTACTGCCTCCGCCCATTTGGAGAAGTAATCAGTCGTCGCCAGGATGAAACAATGTCCTCTAGACGATGCTGGTTCGATGGGGCCGACTATGTCAGTCCCCCACATTTCGAACGGCCAGCTAACCACCGTTGGATGTTGTGGATTTGGATGCTGGTGGATGAAAACCCCATGGATTTGGCATGAGTGGCATTGCTTCGCATATTCGAGGCAGTCCTGGATCATCGTGGGCCAGTAGTAACCCATCCGTTTAATCTTTAGCTTCATCTTTGGGCCTGCTTGATAAGAACCGCAGAGTCCGTCGTGAACTTCCTGAACGACTCTTTTCGCTTCGTCGGGTCCCAGACATCTCAACCACAGAGAATCAAATGACCTCTTGTATAGAGTATCATTGACGAAAGCGAAAGACAAAGCTCGTTTCATGAGCTGATGTCTTGAAGATGCATCTTCAGGCGTTCAACGGTATCTGAAGTAGTCTATAAAGACTTTTCTCCAATCCTCAGCCTTTTCCCGGTCTTTTATTTGCAAGGTCGTCTGTTCAGTCGCTCCCTTTTCTTCGGATGATTCCGGGGGTATTTCTGCTGGGGCAAGTACCCGACGACTTTGTACCATGATTCTTACGTCGTCGAGGTTCTCATCAGCCAGTTCCTTAGTGAGCTTGGCCAACGTGTCTGCTTTACTGTTTTCCGCGCACGGTATGCTTTCCAAAGTGTAGGAGGGAATTTGAGTCAACAGCTGTTGCACCTTTTCACCGTACTTCACCAACTCCGGTTTGCACGTTTGGTAGTCGCGTTTACTTGACTAACGACCAGTTGAGAATCTCTATATATGAGGAGTTTCTCAATCCCCATGTCGATGGCGATCTCAAGGCCTGCTATCAAAGCTTCATACTCGGCTTCATTGTTCGTCCTCGGCTCTCTTAAGGAGAAAGCGAAGCGCATTATTCCTCCTCGTGGAGTTACAAAGATGAGTCCTACCCCCGATTTGATTATAGGGGTACTTTGTTTGCGTTTCTTCACGGAAGATGCTCCATCGAAATAAAGCTCCCATTGGGTATTGTTCCCATCGATAGTGTCAAATGCATGTTCGTCTGGCAAATCGCAATTCAGAGGGGAACCGGCAGGCACGGGATGCTCAGCAAGGAAGTCGGCGATGGCTTAGCCTTTCACTGCCTTAAGAGGCTGATAGGTTATTGAAAACTCCATCAAGAGTAGGGCCCATTTAGCGAGTCTCCCTGTCAATATGGCCTTTGACATTAGATATTTGAGGGGGTCCACCTTTGATATAAGACAGACTTCATGTGCCAATGCATAGTGCCAGAGTTTTGTTATCGCAAAGATTAACGCCAGGTAATGTTTTTCGATAGGGGAGTAATTGCTTTCTGCCCCCAGAAGAACTCGGCTTAAATAGTAGAGCGCTCTCTCCTTCCCTTGGTCGTTTTCTTGCACCCATAATGCGCCTAAGGAACCCTCAAGGGCTATTGTATAAAGAATAAGGGGCTTTCCCTTGACTGGAGCAGTTAACACCGGCGGGTTTTGCAGGTACTGCTTGATCTCATCTAGGGCACTGTGGCATTTTTGGTCCCAGACGAACGGGGTTCCCTTCTTCATCAGGTGGCTATAAGGACGGCACTTGCCTGACAGGTTGGCGATAAACCGCCGGATGTACGCGTGCTTCCCTTGGAGAGACCGCAATTGTTTGAGAGTCCTTGGCGGTGGCATTTCCATGATCTCCTTGATCTTAGATGGATCTATTTCGATACCTCGGTGTCGGATGATGAATCCCAGGAATTTACCCGAGGAGATTCCGAACGCGCATTTGAGGGGATTCATCTTCAAATTATATTGCCGAAGGCGTTGAAATACGGTCTTCAGATGCTCTAAGTGCTCTTCGTATGACATGCTCTTCACTACAAGGCCGTCAATATAGCATTCGACGATTTCATGTATGAGATCATCAAAGATCTTTGTCATGGCCCTCTGATAGGTGGCGCCGTCATTCTTTAAACCGAAAGGCATAACTTTGTAGCAGAATATACCGAAAGGAGTCCGGAAAGCGGTGTGCTTCTGGTCTTCGGGAAGCATCTTTATCTGATTGTACCCTGATGAACCGTCCATAAAGGAGAAAAGCTCATGAGTGGACGTATTTTCTATCATCAGTTCGGTGACCGGCACTGGGAAATCGTCCTTCGGGCAGGCTTTATTGAGATCTCGGAAGTCCACACATATACGTACTGTCCCATTTTTCTTCATCACCGGGACGATGTTGGCGACCCAGTCAGGATACTGTACCTCCTGGATAAACCCAGAATCGATCAGCTTCTTGATTTCGGCGTTAATGCTCATCTCAAGCTCAAGCCGCATCCTTCTCGGCGCCTGCTTGACTGGCTTGATATCCGGGGATATTGCTAATTTATGCACAGCAATCTCTGGATCTAATCCTGGCATCTCGGAATAGTTCCATGCGAAGCAATCTTTATGCTGTAGAAGCAGTCCTTTAACGCAGCCACCCTTTCTTCAGATAGCAGCTCGCTGACGAATGTCGGTCGCGGATCGTCTGCCGACCCCAACTTAATCTTCTTAAGGTTATCTGCAGTAGTATGTATGCCATCTTCCAGCTCTTTCGGTGCTGGTGGAAATTCTGAGATTACCTTGTTGTCATTGTTTTCGAAGCACCAAGGGAGGTCATCCATATTCTCGGGCTCTCCTTTTGATATTGTTATCATATGACAAGGACGAGCTCACTTCCAAGACCGATGTGGATCTAGTTCTGCTCTTGTGTCTTTGGGTTCGTGCTTTTATGGCGGCGTTACCCTCCAGCTGCTGGATAAAGCAAACCTGCCTTGCTAGTACTGGTCTTCTACCCAGTTTTTAAATGTGAAGCAGTCTTCGATAGGGTGTCCTATGGCTTGGTGATAAGAGCAATAGCCCAGATGAGAGACCTCGTTAGCCTGCTCAGGGTGCTTGGACTCCGGAAATGTGATCATTTGATGTTTTATAGCGAGTTCGAGTATCTTCTTCGTCTTGTCTCGAGGGAAGGAATACGCTCGACTCATCTTCTTCATGAGGGACGAATCCGGACCGCGCGATTCCCGATCGCGTGACTTTTTGGTCCCGCGTTGTCGTTGTTGGCTTCCTTTTCTTCTTTTTGACTTACTTCTGCCTCTACGTCGAGCCTTTTGCGCAACGGGTTGGCAGGGAGGAGCGTCTTCGTCTTTTGCAGCCTGTTGAAAAAGACGCTGCATCCTTGCCTTCTTGTAGATGGCCATTTCACGATTATGGTCTTCTTGAGCTTTTTGACCCGCTTTCCTGATAAGCTTGTCCATTTGTTCTTCAAATGACGGACTCGGCACTTCGATCGCGGGATCTAGTTTTGATGAGGGGTTGGCATTTCCTGATAGGGCGTCCTCTTCTTCATCGAAGTTATATATAGCGTAGCTACCGTGGACTCGTTCCTGTTTCCAGGCTCTCACGTATCCAAGCCCAAGCGTTTCCATTCTCCCGTTGGGCAGTTTGCGCTGAGTCCCAGGGACATCCCAAATCTTGTTATAGAATCGAGCTTGTCGAATAGTTTGTTTTAAGGGTACCCCTTGGCGCTTCAATAGCCTTTTTAGTCCGTTTGTGTAATACCTGGGCAAACGGATGGGTTGAAGCTTATCGAGTCTAGAATCCGTGCCATGCTAGATTTCTTTCTCGACTCTTGTTTCCGTGGACCAGTAGAATAGGATTACCTTTTCACCCTTTCGCCTGGGGAGGACGTAAAACGTCTGCAGGTCCTGCACCTTGTAAGCTTCAAGTGCATTAAGGTCTTTATAGTGTTCCAGCGGCACCATGGTGATTTGCAAACTCTGATCATCGCCAGGGGATGCTTGTATTGATGGCCGACTGGAGAACACGGCATTAACCTCATCTTCTGAGTCACTTCCGAAGATCAACATGGGGGCGGACGGTCCCGGGTTGTTGCGTCGAGACGGGCCAGCGTAAACTATCTCTTCTTCTTTTTCGGTATCGCTTCTGAAAATAGGGATGGTGGCGGCGGGCTTGTTCTCTGATTTGCGACACCTTTCTGTATCCTCAAAATCTGGCAAAAAGTACTTTGCATCTTCGTACTTGCGGACTTCATTCACGGAGAATGGGTTCAGCTCACCTGTTACGGTATACTCAAAACCATCCTTAAAGTACTTCATACACTGATGCTGTGTAGAACGGATGATGTTGTACTCGTGTAACCAAGGACGACCGAGCAAGACGTTGTAGCAGGTCTTGGCGTCAATGACATGAAACTTGATGTCCGTGAAGAGTGGTCCAAAGCGTAATGTTAATATCACGGATCCGAGAGTCCGTGATGACTGAGAGTCGAAACCGGAGATGGTAATTTTGTCACGAGCGAGGTGCTGCACGCTCATGCAGATTTCCTTCAACACCCGAACATTAAGGAGATTGACGGAGGATCCATTATCAACTAGGATTTTGCCTATCTTGATATCATGGCAATATCCGGAGACGTATAGGTGACGGTTGTGGTCGCACGTCCCGAGGAGACGGTCTTCGTCATCGAAAGTGATGTCGGCCGTGTGCACTTCTTCCAGTTCATCCTTCATCCTTTCTTCGGCGAGGAAGGCTTGGAATTGCTCGGGCTCTTGTAACGCCTTGATTAATGAATCTCTCGCTTCCTTTGATAATAGGAGGGCGTCGAGAATGCAGAGCTGAGAAGGTAGCTTCCTTAGGTGTGCTAGGATGTTGTAGTCCATCTTACCCTTCCTGGGAGGATCTTTGGCAGCCAACTCTTTCATGACTTGGTCATCTAAGGTGATATCCTCAGTGACCTTCTCCTTTCCCTTATCTTTTCTATTCGCAGGTCCGAGATTCTTTTCCGGGAGTGTGCGATTGCGCAGCTGAATGTTCTCGCAGGCCTCCGATTCTTCCTCTTTACCTAAGACGGACTCTTTAAAGAGAGGGCCTAGAGCCATTTCCTCATCAGAGTCACTCCCAAAGGTGAGAACTTGTGACCCTCCGGCGTTGACCATGTAACAGTTGCCGGTAGTTCTTTTGTGCCTGTCGGTAGTACTTCTTTTCTCCCTACGAGCCTTGCATTTCATGTGCTTAAAATGTTGCCGGTGAGCAACATATCCCTGCCACCACATCTTAAAAGCGTCGCACTCCTCAGTGGGGTGCGAAATCTTTCGATGATATGCGCAATAATTAGGATGCCTCTCCGCCCCATCGAATGTGTTTTCTTCCGAGGGTGGTAGCTTCATTCCCATTGACATGGCTTTGGCAAACCTTTTCCTCATCTTGAATACGTTTTTATTCGCATCGCATGTCTTTTGATCTGGCGGGAGTGCTTCGACTCTTTCGTTTAGTCGCTTGCGTTTGGCTCCTTCCGATGTAGCCATCTCACGCTCCAGGTCGGCTTTACTTTTCAAACGAATCTCGTCTAGAAAGGCGTCAATCATTTCATCTGTTGGCCATACAAGTTCTGGCTCAGGGTGTGCCCCCAGTTTCCCAGTGCCAGGAGTTTTCTCATTGTCCGTAAACGAGTGGGAAATCACATGACAACTCGCCACATATCCCTCGGATTCGTCCGATGAGCTTTCTCCATCATCTTCCTCCTGAAAGACGTGGTTGAGTAACTCTTGGAGTATGACGGGAGTCCGCGCCTTTTGATTGTTCTCCTCCAGCTCGTCAATCTGTTTCTGCAAATCCGTGCGCTTGTCTCTAGGCTTCACGGGCTTCTTGGACTTCTTCTTCTTTTTCTTCGAAGATTTTGACGGTTGGGTGTGAGTACTTGGGCCATCACCACCGATCTTTGTAGTTGGGCGCGGCTTCAACATCCCTTCGATGATTTGAGGTTCGAGCGGGTTCTTCCATTCGACCGCTGGGTATGCATGAAGATCACTCAGCATCTTTTTGGTTTTAGCTGATAGCACGACCTCCCATGGAGCTTCTTCAATGAAAGAACAGGTTGCCCCCGGTGTATCCGCTTTCTTAGGAGTATGCGGCTGTGGCGGATTCACCTTCCACTTTTCGGACAGTGCAAACTTTCCCTGGAGGTATTGATCCTCAATCTATCCTTTGAAGACGAAGCAATCCTCAATCGGATGGCTTACCGTTTGATGGTAAGGGCAATAATTGGGGTTATTCACCTCAGTGGGTTGTGGCGGTCGCCTCGGATTTGGCAAGTTTATAAGCCTGTTGCGTACCGCCAGCTCGAATAACCGTTTCGTCTTGTCCCGAGGGAACGAGTAGGGACGCTTCATCTTCTCATTATAATA
Organism: Agapanthus africanus; assembly: GCA_030015575.1. NCBI lineage: Eukaryota > Viridiplantae > Streptophyta > Magnoliopsida > Asparagales > Amaryllidaceae > Agapanthus > Agapanthus africanus. Next base: position 369,592,286 of record CM057338.1, on the reverse strand, counting down.
CCGCCGTCTTTCTTCCAACTGATCTGCCAGCTTTGAGGCACTGGGTTGCTGCTGAGCATTCGCGACGAAGGTTGCCTTTCCTTTACCCTTGTCATTCCGGGTTCCGGATTCGGGGGAGATGGTCTGTGACCCATCTGATCCATCTGAGCCAACTTGTCGATCAAAGCCTGGAACGTGGTTGGCTTAAAGAACATCATGAACTGGGTGATAGTTGCATGAGGGTCTAGGGTTCCCACGAACATGCCCACCGCGGGCGCTTCCTCAATGCATTGCTCGCATTTCGACCACAAATTTCGCCAGCGTATAGCGTACTGGACCCACGTATCGCCTGGTTTCACCCTGCCATTAATCAATGCCGTTATCGGAGTGCGTTCGCTGGCGCTTGCGAATCGCTGAGTGAATAGCAACTCCATTTCAGCGAACGTCTTGATAGAATCGTTCGGGAGTTCCGAATACCATTCGAACGCTGTTTCTGATAAGCTGTCCACGAACTGGCGAAGCAACAGTTTATCATCACCGCTGGTGTTACCGCAAAGGGCCCTGAACTGGGCAACATGTTGGTAGGGATTGCCAGTTCCCTTATACACATGGAATTTCGGTATTGTATAACCCGGCGGATATTTGATTTGGTCGTACCAGCATGGATACGGTCGCCCCGTTTTTACGACTTGACCAGCTGCCTCAGTCGCATGATGAACCCGGATCTGCTGGGCTATATAGTCGTCCAAGTCAGCCTTGGAGATTGTCTCCTCCTTGGCCGTTGAAAGAGCCGGTGGTGGATTCGACGTTTCTCCTCTATCATCTTCGAGGACGGTCGGGGGATCTTCAGCGGGAGGATCTTGTTGAATCATCATCCCAACCATGTCCTGAAATAAGTGGGCTATTTGCTTTATATTGGCCGCTTGTTCCGCAGCCTCTTTATCTTTCGTTTCCAATATCCTCCGAAGGAACTCAGCGTCGGTTTCCTGTTCTTGTTGCTAATCCGAGGACGCCTCGGGGCTTTCTTTCGGCCTAGCAAGCGCGGCCATTGCGATCATCATTTCCTGGAGCTTTTGTTGTTGCTCCTAAGCTTTGGTTACCGACCGTGTAAGCGGTCTATGACCTATAGACGCACGGCTGTCTTCCTTCCCCGACGCCATGTATACAGTGTGGACCATCATGCCCCCAGACTTAGGGCGTCTGGGCTCAGCGCCTTCAGCACTCGTTGCAGGCCCGGGGATCTTCTCCGGCCTCCTCTTTTTATGAGCAGTGGAAGTTGATGGGGTCGTTGAGGTGGGCACCCAGAAAGCTTTTCGTGGCTTAGCGTGATGACTGACTTCCTGTTGGATTTTCAGCTTCTTGTGCTGGCGGAAGAAATTTAGATCGATCACCGAGTCTCGGGTCTGCAGTCAGACTTTATAGATTTTGGAGGACAGCCGTTGAGGAGATTGGGGCTGTTCTGGCTTTATTTCCGCAGCCTTTTTCAGCGGAGGGGGAGACCTCTTTAGCACCGCGGTGGGAGAATTCCTACGCACCTTATTCAGCATCTCAAAGCTGTTCTTAGTTGGGACAGCAGCATTAACTTCTGTCGTCGGGGCTGGAGGAGTTAGCCCAGAAGGGGAGTTGCCTCCGGCCTTCCTCACTCGGCGCCAGTAACGACGTCGAGCGTGTCGTGCTGATGGAATCGGCTTTGTGATGGCGCTAGCCTCGTCTTTCCCCCTGTGTAGGTGAGGGGTCGCTGCTGGTGTTAGCCTGTTAAAGACCGATGTCCTTTAGATAGCAGGAGCGGGAGCTGGAACAGCCAATCTTGTAAAGACCGAATTTTTGGAAGGAGAGGCCGCCTTGACGACTTCAGGAGCAGGATTGGTTGTTTTCTTAGGAGCAGCCTTCTCTAGGATTGCAGGCCCCCACGGGAGCTCTGGCCCAGTCTGAAGAAGACCGAGGCGCTGGTGTTGGGTGACCCGTTGAGAGGGGCCGTGGTAGGTGTAAGCCGATCAAAGACCGACTTTTTGGGAGCTTCCGGTGTCAGCACAGGAGCGGTGAAGCGCGTTGGCGGGAGCATGGTCCCGAAAAACAACCCTGTGGTGGCTTGAGTGACCTGTTCTACGGGCATTATGAAAAGCGAAGCAGCTTGGGGCCCGTAGGCTATAACTTGTGGCGAAGCAGAGTGCCGGTCGCAGTTGCAGTTGGAGCATTTCGCACAAGTGGAAGCCATTGATTCTTTACTTTCTGCAATAAGAAAAACGCCAAATCTTAGTACCTTGAAACCCAAAGGCAACCATTAGCGACCCGTGTTTGGTTCGCGAACACGACACACGAAGTGTGGAGTGGAAAGAGAAAGAGGTCCCACCGGGCGTGCCAGAATCTGTTCCCCTCCGAAAGATGGCGCGACGGACGTCTTGCCTGAGATTCGGGGCAGATGCTAATGGGTGCTATCCGTCTACCTCTCCGAAAATGCCAAGTTGATTTATGGCACCGTGTATCAAAGGTTTAAACGGATGCGTCCGATGTAGCAGACTTCGTCAGATTCCCCCTCGCTTGAGGGGTTTTTGATTGTGGGGATGCTCTTCCCTGCAGGCGCAAGCCCCTGCAGTTAATTACGCTACCGCACTGCGGTAACCACTTTCTCCTTCTCCAGATGGTCACTTCGTGTCGTGTGTGTTTATTTTGTGTTTGGTTGCCCGTGGATTGTATACGGAGACTGAGTTATGTCGTCGCCCGTTGGGCGTGGACTAGTCCAAATCCGTATTATCTTAGATTTGGGTTTGGGGGTTTGGGTTTAAGGATACGTTAGCCTCATTGGAGACTAAGATCAACTTAAACGTTTATTAAGGATAAGTTAGTCTAGTTTTTAGACTAAGATCGACTTAACAGGACCGTTTAGATCCAACAAAAGAGCAATTAAGGGAGCCCTGTTGTTTAGTTTAGTGACATTGCAGTCAATAGGTAGTTTAAGGACATTACGGTCCAATGTTAGTTTTAAGACGTTGCAGTCAAGGTTAAGAACATCATAGTCCGTGGATTTAATGACTCCACTGTCCGGCATTAGTTCTAAGACATCACGGTCAAGGTTAAGGACGTCATAGTCCGTTGTTAGTTTTAAGACGTCCCGGTCAAGGTTAAGGACATCATAGTCCATGGATTTAAGGACTCCATAGTCCGGCATTAGTTTTAAGACATCTTGGTCAAGGTTAAGGACGTCGTAGTCCATGATTTTAAGGACCCCACAGTCCGTGTCAATGTGTGGTCATCGGGACCCGTCACCTCTCTGACGACGTTGAGGAATTACAACGCCAAGTATCAAAGGAGCGAAGAGATGTACCCTTGAACCAAGGTAGATTAAATAGTCTTTGGCCTAATTTGGAACCAAGACCAATTAATTATATTATGAGCCCATTGGCCCAATTAAGTTTGCATTGAGGACTTATGGCCATCTTGGGCTAAGACCAATCATGCTTAAAATATTGGCTTTCTGTTGGTCCATTGGAGGAGAGGCTTTGCCTCTAGAACTTAACCAATTGGGCTGAAGCTAGTCTTAAACACTAAAGACCAACAGTGTTGAACACTGGGATTAAGATTAACAAGTTAGTGTTAAACACTAAAAGATAATCAATGTTGAGCACTAGCAACAGGGCTTTCAAATTAGTGTTAAACACTAAAGAAAATCAGTGTTAAACACTGGCAACAGAGATTTCAAATTAGTGTTGAACACTAAAGCAAATCAGTGTTAAACACTGGGAACAGAGTTTTCCAAATTAGTGTTAAACACTAAGAAAGTCGGTGTTAAACACTGGAAATGGAGTTTTCAAACTAGTGTTAAACACTAAGGAAATCAGTGTTAAACACTGGGAACAAATCATCAGTTTGATGTTAAATATTGACAGAGAAGAGATCACGTGGGAGCACGTGATGGCATCCAAAAGGTGGGGCCAGATCCCCTTCATTTTGTTCTACAGATAAGTGTTTAACACTTTTAATTCTGAAAGCCATCACGCTTTGATCTGTTAGAATGTTCATTAGGGATCACATGGTAACACGTGAGGGCGCCCCAGAGCTTCTTTTCTTTTGCTTTTTCTTTGTGTGCTTTGGGGGTCACATGGAGCACGTGAGGCGTTGCCTCAAAGTTCTTCTCTGTGGATCTTTACAGGGGTCACGTGGTAACACGTGACCCTGCTTCTTTGCCTGTGTTTATCTTTTTTAAGAATTAAATTCTTCATAGGGTTAAACCCTAGCCTTAAACTTTAGAGGAATTAAATTCCTATTTTCTTCTGAAGAATTTATGTTCTTAGATAGGGTTAAACCCTAATTTACATTCTGTAGGAAATAAATTCTCATATATGTGAAGAATTAAGTTCTGGCATAGGGTGAAACCCTAATTTCTTTTATAAGGGAATTAAATTCCTGTGAGTTTGAGAGAATTAAGTTCTCAATTAGGGTTAAACCCTAGTTCAGTCCATTTTTGAGGGAATTAAATTCCTATAACATAGGGTTAAACCCTAATTTCTTCTTAAAGGAATTAAATTCCTATAATTCTGTGAGAATTAAATTCTCAAACTTCCATTCCCTCTCTATGCTTTGGATCAGCATGGCAGGATCTCAACCCAATAATAATTAAATTCTCAATTCATGGGGAGATGTGCACTTTGCAGATCCTCCACTAGAGAAAGAACTAAGTTCTTCTTTTTTAATATAAGAGTTAGACTCTTTTGAGAATTAAATTTTCTTTTGAAGCCTCTCCTTTCTTACCTACGGTTTTCTTTTGCAGAGGATCAAATACTTCCAAAATCTCAAGGCTCTATTTCTCTCTCTCTCTATGTCTCTGTCTATCTCTCCCTTTGTATTTTCCTGGCTCCTATTTATAGGAGAAGGAAGAGAATCACTCAGTTTTAGTGAATCTTTCAGTAAGAGATTTGATTTGTTTATTGAGAGATTTGATTTACATTCATCATTCATCTGGACCTTTGGATTATTATGTGAATTTTATTCACCATTGGATTTTAAATCCAAAGATATTCCTTTGTTATTTCGGTTAGATTTTAAGGGAAAATCTTTCTAAGTTCAAAATTTTTCCATAAATAGGTGATATTTAATCACCTTTAGATTTTTAATCCAATCGCTTCCAAATAATCATTCTCCTTTGGAAAGATTTGAATGCTCTTCAGAATTTAATTCTTTTAAATAGAGAGGCTTTGAAAGCCGGTCACGTGTGACCACGTGACCCTTGGTCACGTGTAGGCATATGACCTTTGGTCACGTGTAGGCACGTGACCCCCTGGAACAAGCTTTTTTTCTCCTTTTGCCTCTGTTTTCTAGCCGCTGCTCAACCGTCACGTGCCAACACGTGACCCCTGGTCACGTGTGAGCACGTGACCTTTTCTGGAGTCTTTTCTTTGATTTAATCAGGGAGTGAATCTGCCTTTGCCGCTGCTTTTAAATGTCACGTGCCAACACGTGACTGCTGGTCACGTGCTAGCACTTGATGCCTCTTCCGTAGGCTTTCCTGATTTTAAATCAGGAAACAGTTGTACCGTGGCTGACGGTTCCTTGTGCTCCGTATACCTTAGTCTCCGGAATAGTGGGACTCCTCTCGTATACACTGGCATTCTTCTATACCAAGCTACAAACAACAGCGTTAACAATATAATACAACTTTAAAAGTTACACTCTCTCTCTGTCTATTCTATTTCTCCCTCATCTTTTGGACTTACCGAGTGATTTGTTCGCTGACGACGTTCTCTTTCTTCTTCTTCTTTGGAATGTCGTCAGGTGATTCGGACTCACTGGAGATCAAGCCCACCTTCGAGGACTTGGATCAGCTAGCCTTTGACCCGGAGCTCTAGTTACTTGTACACATTTACATTCTTTATTTTCGATTTCTGTTATGCCACTGTTTAGGCATTGCTTTCCATTCCATGTATTTACTTTTTAGATGTATTGTAAAAAGAATATTAATAAATAAAGTTACTGTTCATTTACATCATGTCTCTTGTATACATTACATTTTATATTACTTAGATACGCTTGGCGTGTTTACTTCTGAGTACATACGTAGCGGCCTCGTCGCGTCCTCTGCCCATATACTGGGAAGCGGGGCGTGACAGGTTTTGTTGGTGGCCCATGGAGGTCAGAGCTATATGGAACCCTACCATGCAGTTCAGCACTGTATGGAAAACCTAAGCAATATAACGCAAGAACCAGCAACTGAAAACATTCTTTACAATTCATATTCCTTAAATCTTATCATTTCAAATACTTTGAATCTATCCTAAACCAAAATTTTCTTTCAAAGTTATGGATTCCCCAAACAACACCAGCACGAATGTCAACAACAAACCCCCACCACTGCCGATTACACATGTCGTCGCTGCTCCAATCAATGAGTAGACGGTACTACTTGAGGCAATCTGAAGCCTCCTGGAAGGACTGCAGCAGCAGACTGCTATATTATTGAACCGAACAGAAGCGGAAGCAACCGGTATAAAGCGCTCTGCCACCCAGATGGCAGGAGGAGCCTACCCTATACAACCTTCAAAACCCAAGAGACAAAAAGAAACAATTAACCAGTCAAGTCCAGATTTTTTTTCTAGTTTGTGGAGCATCCAATCATGGAATTGGAAACTGTCCTTATAAACACAACCCGGCTCACACACACACCAACTACCCGCAGCGGCCAGCTATCTAGGCTCCTGCACCTCGTCTTGCACTCACAGCTCCACCACCTGCACAGCCTAATCGCCAATTCCATCAGGCACTGAGGAACATGCCTCGAGGGCAGAGAAACATACCCCAAGGACAGAGGAATGTGCCTCTAGTTAGGAGGAATGTACCATGGCGTCAGGCTTTCCTTTTAGCGGCCGAAGAAGCAGAGGCCGTAGACCATGGTAAACCTGGTAATTTCCTCAACTCTTTTCAAATCTCTCACATTCTTTCGTTCTCTCACATATTTTTCATACACTATCAGTACTTCTATCAACAAACTTTCCTTCAATCCGTTAAACATTCCTTTTACAACTTTCGAGAACGAAATTTTTTTTAAGGAGGGTAGAATGTAACACCCCCAAACATTCTGTACAATTTTTTTTCAAAAATACAGAAATGGGTACTTGAGCCTGAGCACAAGTTATAAGTTTGATTTGCTTTTGAACAGCAAGAAAGAGCTTGTAGCTTATTGGTAAGACCTTGCACTGCTGAACCAAAGCACCAGAGTTCAAATCCCATCAACCATACATTTTTTTTAATTAAATTCTTTTAATCTTTTAGAAGTCCAAGAGTCTACACGTGCACTACACGTAATAGGGTAAGTTACAGAATAAACAAACGTGACCACGAGGCTAGACCAAGCGTCAGGGACATGTGGCATCAAGACGCGCCCAACTCGCCCAACTCGGGCCGGCGACTAGGTTGACTCGGCCGGCGCCGCCGGTCCAACTTGGTCTGATCCCACTTTTTCTTGAACCCCCTGCACCTATTGGACTACCCCACTCCCCTGCGCTGTTTAAATTCTCTGCAATTAACCAGAGAATTAAAATACCCCCTTTTAATCCTTTTTAATGCAAATTTAAATACAATTTTTATCACACCCTTTCACTACCCTAAACCCTAGATTTTCTTATAAATACCACCCCTCAAATCACCCCTCTCACTCATAAATCCCTGCCCAAACTCTCAAGAAAATTCCCAAGACTTTTTGTATGCAGGTGGAGTTAGCAAAGGGCGAAGCTCCGACGACGATCCGAGGAGATTCCGACGACGAGACGACGCACCGGAACCTCCTACCTCTTCCTCCTTCTCTCTTCTAGTCTAATAACATGTAAGTCCCTACTTCTCCTTCTTTTCTCTATTCTAAAAATATTCAAATCTAAAACCCGACGGAAGCGGAGTTAGTCTGACTTCCGATTCGGTTTTTCTTTAATACCTACAATTTTTCTTAATCAAGATACCTTCATATCATCACATATTATTCATTAAACATTAATAAATATTTTTAACAAGTTTCATCACAAAATATTGTTAAATGCATCTTTTATCGCAATTTTATATTAAAATACCTTCATGTTTCATTTCGACACTCTTGAACTTTTTAAACCGTATTACCTTAGAAAACTCATGAGGTAATGACCTACCTCCTTAAAACTCACATATCTAACATAGCACGATAAAATTTAGGAACATAAATTTGGGAAAAATACGACTTTACACATAACTACTTCCGACTTATAAAAACCTTTTTCTACAAGATGTGTATTTTAACAAATCTTTGCAATTGCGCCTCTACAACCCATTTCGGGGAATCCGTTCGGTATGGTGATTATCGCACATCCTCGGGCTTAGTAGAGTGAGATGCAGACCTCCGCAAGGAGCATACGATCTCGAAAGATTTAAAATACAATTTTCTTTAGAAAATTTGATTTCTTATATTTTTTTATAATTAAATATATATGTAATTAATATCAAAATATCTATTTTTAATATTTATAATATTTCACATTTCCAAAATTCAAGAAAAGCATTCCATTTACAAAAAAAGCCATACAATTCCAATATTACAAATAAATACCATATATTATGAAATTAGGTTTTATTCACTAGAAATGTCACATTGATAAAATATACATCTATGAAAACTCTAAAGACGATAATAAAATACTTGAGGTGTATTTTAAAAATTATACAAAATTATCTTACGTAAAACCCCCTCAAGTTATACTAAATTACAATAAGGACCCTAGTAAACATAGGTTTAAGCGGGACAAGTCTCTTGAGCCTCAAGGAGACGGAGATATGGGTGCTTGCTTATTTAAGGTAGACAACTTAACAAACGGTGTTATCAACACGCTAATTGTCTTTGAAAAAACACAATTCCTGCCGTCCATGTGCAGCAGTTACCGATAGCACCAAAACATAATTCATGATTCAATTTCTTTTCAAATTGTCTGACTCAGACTGAGTCTCAATATAATCAATCTGACTTGAATATGATTCAAGTATCAAACTTCATTACAACATGGATCTATGAATCCGTCTATTCAATCTATATCAAACTACATTGACTGAACCGAACCATGGATATATTCCATCTACATGATCATCCATTATATCCGTTCCATTACCGATATCATGATTTCGGCAAGTCATCCATCTATATACAACATACAATTCAAACAATACATCAATACAATCAAGACATCGCGGGGTTTATAAGGGGTAGAGTGGTACGGAAAGTGTTGAAAGTGGCATGAGACTGTAACCATAATGCACCTAACCTGAATTCAATTGTCGTTGTACCGTGGCTGAACGGTTCCTTGTGCTCCGTATACCTTAGTCTCCGGAATAGTGGGACTCCTCTCGTATACACTGGCATTCATCTGTACCAAGCTACAAACAACAGCGTTAACAATATAATACAACTTTAAAAGTTACACTCTCTCTCTGTCTATTCTATTTCTCCCTCATCTTTGGGACTTACCGAGCGATTTGTTCGCTGACGACATTCTCTTCTTCTTCTTCTTTGGAATGTCGTCAGGTGATTTGGACTCACTGGAGATCGAGCCCACCTTCGAGGACTTGGATCAGCTAGCCTTCGACCTGGAGCTCTAGTTACTTGTACACATTTACATTATGTATTTTCCATTTCTGTTATACCACTGTTTAGGCATTGCTTTCCATTCCATGTATTTACTTTTTAGATGTATTGTAAAAAGAATGTTAATAAATAAAGTTACTGTTCATTTACATCATGTCTCTTGTGTACATTACATTTTATATTGCTTAGATACGCTTGGCGTGTTTACTTTTGAGTAAATACGTAGCGTCCTCGTCGCGTCCTCTGCCCATATACTGGGAAGCGGGGCGTGACAGGTTTTGTTGGTGGCCCATAGAGGTCAGAGCTATATGGAACCCTACCATGCAGTTCAGCACTGTATGGACAACCTAAGCAATATAACACAAGAACCAGTAACCGAAAATATTCTTTACAATTCATATTCCTTGAATCTTATCATTTCAAATACTTTGAATCTATTCTAAACCAAAATTTTCTTTCAAGGTTATGGATTCCCCAAACAACACCAGCACGAATGTCAACAATGCACAACACCCCCCCCACCACTGCCGATTACACATGTCGTCGCTTCTCCGATCAATGAGCAGACGATACTACTTGAGGCAATCTGAAGCCTCCTGGAAGGACTGCAGCAGCAGACTGCTATATTATTGAACCGACCAGAAGCAAAAGCAACTGGTATAAAGTGCTCTGCCACCCAGATGGCAGGAGGAGCCTACCCTATGTTGGAGATAGTGCCCTCAGAGTCAATTATTGGATCACAGGCACGTGATTGCAATGATTGAGGGAGGACATATCCCGGTAGAACAGTCTTACTCGAGATGATAGTTTGCTATCTGGTTTACCTTTATCATCGTGTACTGCTTTAGGTGACCTGACAGGTCGCTATTGCACGTTGATAGAGCCCCTAGGATTCTTGCTTGGCTGCCAGCAGTATGAGGGCGATCATATAAGTGCGAGCTGGAGTCTATAAGCACATCCTTAAAAGGTCCCTAGTCGTGGGAGTTTCGAGACAGGGCATCGATTCTCCAGAGTAGACTAGTGTATACAGTCGAGACCCCGACGAGAGGCGGTGGCCGGTCTCACAGGCCACTGGTGTCAGTTGGTTCACCTAAGATGTATACAGGTGCTCATTGGGTTATGAGTACACCGGACAGGACTCGCCGGGAACATGCTAGTTGGTCTTATACTTGACGTCAGATAGCAGTTCCCTGGTGACATGTGTACAGGTTAGTTCATCGACCTGGGGATCGTCATTTGTCTCGTGTGAGTTCCCACTGTACTTTGATTACGACCCTACCACGGCTCAAAGGAGTCGTGCAAACAGTTTTTAGTTGGGTACAGTCCCGAGCCACATGGAGGCAGTGAGCGGATCTTCAGGGGTTCGTCTCTCCCGGTATTGGGGGTGAGGTCGCGCTGTGTCTAGGAGAGCCATTACACAAAGTCCTTGGCCAAGGCAGGAGATTTACTGGTAGGTATTCCAGTAGTATCTCAGGGTGTTCTGGGCTACACTCCGACACGACTTGTACCGCTTTTGGGGGTCTGACTTTTACCCACCCCCTAGGCCCGACATGCGATACTCATAGACGAACGGACCGGACTGTACGGATATTGTCACTGACAGGCTCAGTAGGGTGTCAGGATGAGTTCACTCATCGACGTCCCTTTTAGTCAATAGCTGGTGGCCCGTTACGTATTGGCTTATACCTCTGACGTGCTAGTGGTTAAATCCACAGCCATAGTATTGACGAGTCTTTAGAGTCCACCACACTTTCAGTTACTCAAGCTTTCGGGCGAAACGCTGTAGAGGCCGTATAGAGATATGGTAGGGTCCGATCAGATACGTGCGGTATTGCACGGATCAGGATCGGACAGCTTTGTACTAGTGGCCGTATAGAAATATGGCAAGGTTCGATCAGATACGTGCGGTATTGCACGGATCAGGATCGGACAGTTTTTACTAGCCGGTTTTGGTTTAAGCCGGTCCTAGTTTAGTACAGTGTAGATTTTGTCTCATTGCATTTGTATCCGGACGGAATACAGATGCGGGTGTGTATGCACAGTATCGGGGTTTTCCTGTAATTTATTACGGGACCAGTTTTCTGGAGTTGCCAGTTTGCATTCCGTTCCGGCCAGTTTTCCTTTGTTCTTTCCCGGCCGGACTTTTCCGATGGAGGGGGTTATTTGCAAGTTTGCAAATAACACTTTGTGGAGGTTTTATTTGCATAAGGATTGATATGTTAAGCATCTTTGCTTTTCATGCATTTATTGTGATAAGAATGGATTTGATTTGGATTTGAGTTTTGTGATGATTATGTTTTGGATGTGGTCACCACTTGTGCTCCTACCATCACCTCCCTTCATGCTTCATATTCTTTCCTCCACCATTTCTAAGTTAATAAGTTTTTTCCATGGTTGAGAGAGAAGAAGAGGAGAGCTTCATCTTTGAGAGAGTAGCATTCTTGATCTCATTTTACATGTTAAGAAAAATGCAAGCACCATTTTTCTTATCTTGTTTCCTCCATCATCTTCTAATGGCAACGAACCCAAATGAGACATAGCCTCTACACTACACTTCCTACAGCAAATCTTGGACGCGTCGACTCGCCAGCTTCGCGCCCGAGTTTCCTCGGTATTGAGGTGGGAGCCCGTAAAAGATGCAGGCGATGTGGTGCCCTTCCGGCGAAGAGGCGACAACGAGGAGATGACGGACGAAGCATCCGCGAGAGATCGGAGTGGAGACGAAGACCGAAGGACTCGGATCATTCGGTATATCTCTTTCCCTTCTTGTTAGTAGCTTAGACTTGTTAATGGTTACCATCCGGGGTTTAGTGCGCGGTGGTGCCGGTTTGCTAAGTCCGCAAAATAAAAGTTTATCACCGTTTCCGCATTTGGCCGTCGGATTGACGGCCGGAGCGCCGCCGTGCACTTACAGTGGTATCAGAGCCTCGCCATTAACTTCGTCTAGCTTTGTTTAATGTGTTTTACGTTTCCGATCGAACAAAATCCCGAAAATGCGTTTTTCAAGCACATCAGTTTCTGTCGAATTTTTTTTGAGTCCAAAAATTTTTCAGGTTGTCTCAGAGTGATGTGCAGGGAAATATAAGCATACTGTAAAAATTTGGTAGCATGAACTCTCCATACCACTGCGGAACCACGGCCAAACCCCTGCTTGGGCCGCGGTTCCGCCGCAATGTTAACTGTTCATGCCCCCAAAACTTTGCAGAATGTTCCTGAGTTAAAAATGTGGTTTCTGGGAGGTTAATTTTGGGCCCATAATTTCTGTGAGTGCTACAGTATTGTTTGGGGGCCCACTTGTTAAGTTTGATCGATCGGATATTTTAAACACATTATTTCACAGTATTTACATTATATCTGCGACCGTGAATGTCACTCGATCGGTAAATCCGGTCTAACTGCTATAGCCCGGTTAGATGGATTTGCGAACGTGACTTTCACAAAGATGTTCTATGTTTATGCTGTGATGTTGCGGATCGGTCGTGGGGGATAGCCTGGATGCAATGCTAGTACAGTTTTGTTGTATGATGTACATTTGTTATTGCGGGGCGAGCGTTCGACATGTGGACTGCCGTCACTGCCTGTTTGTATAATTTTGGGGCACGACCTGGTTGCGGTCGATGTACCCGTTGTATGTATATTTTACTTTCTGTACTAGGTTTACCCCGCGGAGGGGTGCACGGATAGCCGGGTTCTAGAGGGCAACGGGCCCGCATCTCAGGGCATTGAGACGGGGAAGCTTCTGTCTGGAATTGGCGGGCTATTCGCCGCACTCGTAGGGGGTACAGGTTGACCCAGGAGGGGTGCCCAAGTTACCGGATTCCGTGAAGTGCTGGGTGGTCCATTCACGGTGCTGAAGGGGGCTGCCTCGCTTCAGGTTTTGGCGGGTGACTTGCCGCGCCCGTAGGGGTCTAGGATTTCATTGCACAGGCTATCCACACGACCAGGGGAACGTCGGGTTTCAGTAGTGGCTCTGTGAAACCCGGGGATCCCAGATATCTGTATTGTTCTGTGATGCTGTACATTTCTGTGATGTTGCATTTTATTCACGCCTTGAGCGAAATACTATATATTGGTATATATATTAGTAGATGTTGTATACGTTTTTCATCCGCGCTAGTCCAATCCCCGCTCTGCCGTTAGTTAGCTAACCTAACGGGTGATGACGGGATCCAGTGGCGAATGCGGATGGCATATACGTACGTCAGTATATTTTCGTTCTTTGTGGTGTGATCAATTGGTGGGACTGCGTTGATTCGGATCAATGCAAGTTAAACAAACCTATTCTGATGTTGTTGGAACATTTTTCAAAAAGCTGTTATTGCAAGGACGTTCAGTTTTGTTTTGCATCGTGGTATTCATTTGGAATATCCTGCTCCTCAGTCGACGAGGCAAGGGCCGAGATCCCTTCACCGGGAGTGACCCCTTGGACAGAAGTTTGCGTCAGGGCATTAACTTCACTATAGCCGATTACTTTTGCTTTGCATCGTGGTATTCATTTGGAATATCCTGCACCCCATTCTACGGGGAAAGAGCCGAGATCCCTTCACCGGGAGTGACCTCTTTAGTAAAGGTTTTCGTCACTATATTTTCTAAAAAGCTATCCGTTTCTTCAACGATATCAAGTTCATTACGTTAAAGGTTTTCGCCAGAAACCATTCGTAGCCATCCGTCGTTTCATATGGGTAGTCAATAGTATTCAAGCTGTGTTTGTTGGCCAAAGTCAAGGCACAGTGTTTGGTAGCTGTTGGTTATTCATATGCAGCATAGATAGATGCGTTGGTTTGGAACAGTCGTACTGCCTTGTTGGCCAAAGTCAAGGGTAGGTACGGGTGGATTCAAAACAACCTGGAGAATGACGGGCAGAACTTGACATGTGACTTATGATTTGTTGGCCAAAGTCAATGTCATAAGAGCATGGGGCAGAAATCACATCGGGAGTTTCAAAAGAACTGAAACTTGCCAGATATGCGCATACCTTCTGGAGTGTGGTACCGTGAGCGGATTCCGTCACGTTATCATGCGATGATAGTTGGATCCCGATTCCCACTGATGAGTTGGTTTACTCCTCGGGTGACCCCGACTAATTCTTCTTTTAGGTTTGGAGGAGAATTTGAGGTACAGTGGGAGGTTTCCAGATTAGATTAAGTGATAACCATTCTGATCTAGGTTAGAGTGCACGCTGAGTGTTTCTTTTCTCTCTCTCTCTGGCAGCGACCATTGACCCGACCCTAAGACTATGACTCAGTGACCAAGTTGACCGAACCTTTTTAACACTGGCTTTTGGATTGTCAGAGTTGCAGACCTCATTGCCACTCCTACTTTTACCCTTTTCTCCAGGACACCCCATATTACTGCGAACGTCCACTTCCATTGGACAAAACCATCGTATGGTTAGATACGAACTCGAAGGAATTCGAGGATGGTTTCCGGTTCTGGAGAAAACGGATAGGATTATTCAGTTGTCTTTTCCCTTTTACCTTCTCTCAAGTTGTGAGTACTCCTTGGTTTAGGAGATAGTACACCTATTATGCAAATTGGATAGTCTTCTTCCAAACCTTAGGCTGGTGCCGACCGGTAGGGAATGAAGAAAACCAATTAGCCTAAACGATGTGCAGAAGGTATTAAGATTAAGACAAAGCAAGGGATTAGTAAGAGGGCAAAGTAAATTGCGACTGATATTCACGACCAAACCAACTATTTCTTCGCCAATCCTAAATCACCTTTATATTTCTCTAGGACACTCCGTATCACTACGAAGATCCACAGTTTATTGGATACTCCATCGTATGGTTATATACGAACTCGAAAGGAACTTGTTCCAGTTCGGGGATGGATTCTGGTCCAGGAGAAATAGGAATAAGGTTTATTCGGTTGTCTTTTATCTTCACCTTCTCTCGCATTGCGAGTGCTCCTAGGACTAGGACAGTACACCCATTATGCTTATTGGATAGTCTTCTTCCAAACCATAGGCTGGTGCCGAACGGTAGGGAAGGAAGAAAACCATTTGGCCTAAGGGGTGTGCAGAAGGTAACGACTAAAGACATATAAAGGGATTTGGAGAGGTGGCAAAGAATTATGCGGTTATAGTTGTGAATCTGGATAATGGTAGAGGCATTACTAGGAATACCAGAATACCCCATCGAAACATTTCAATGCTTCAGTTCAACTGTGTATTGTTAAAGGAAAACTGATTTCCCGATTAGATACTTACTCCAGGGTATGTATTTACCAGATATGATTCTCACATCTGTATGGTTTTACAGATGATGAGTGGGAGTAGGTTATTGGGAATTAGGTGATCATCCTCATTATATCGGGATTCGTTGTAATCGGTGATATTTGAGGAGATCACCTGGGCTGTTTGCCGGTCGGCAAATATTTGGTTTTGAATATCCGCTGTTATGCACCAATTTCAAATTGATATATCTGTACGTCTATTTTCATAGAGTGAGATATACCTTTCTGAAATTATGTCTACGACATTTACCTATATCAGTGGATGGTTAGGTAAGGAGCATTAAACAGCGGTGTAATTCTTCTTAACCATAAGTACAGTTTTCAACCTACGACACACAGTGAATGAGTTATCAGACTCAAGGGACTTATACAGAGTATTGTATGTTGTCCAGGGTCCATCAGGACAGAGGGGTTGGTCCTCATACTATATTCTGTTTACTTTTAACTTCTCTAGTTCTTAGACATGTGTTTCATAGAAACACAGGGTCTAAGTTTTGAGGAGTTATAGGTATTTGAATAGAGTAGAGAACCAGGTGTTGCAAGTATCGGGATTCTTCAAAGTGATCGAAGATGTAGATACTTGTGTATGGTATTCAGTTGATAGTAATAATAAAGAGAAATTGCTTCTCTTTCAGGTTACACATAATTGGAAGCATTCCTAAGTTGAGTAACGCTGATCGGCCTCCTTCCATTTAGTTAACGTGCACTGGAGACAGCTGCATGATTTGAATCTGGTTCAATTAAATCAGTGCCTCTGGTTCTATATTGGATATAGTACAGTTCATATCTTAACATTGTTAAGGTACGGGGAGTTGTCCGGCTTATGATTAAAACCAGACTCTGGATAACTCAAGGCACGTTTCTGTAATGGCTGTTTGTGGGTTGACCCAGGCTATGACGAGGGTTGATTTTCTACCATAAGAAAGATCAATAGTGATATTGTTCTTGACTCGCCACAGTTTTAATAAAAATGGATTTTTTCAAAAACAGTAGTGGGAGTATGGTAGAACTGGAAGTGATTCCAGAACCGCAAACGATTACTGAAGATTTGATAAGGAACCTAAAGATTCAATCTGATTTGACATTCCATTGGCCACTCCGCAGATAAGGTGGGTAACTTCGGGCACCCGAGAGGTACTCCGGTAGCCTCAAGGACGGTGACAGGGAAGTTCTTGTTTACCCACACTTGCCATTGTTGTTGTTCCAGACTGCGAGACCCGGCAGGAGGATGAGTATAGCGTCGTTCTAAACTAGCTTTAGAAGTGCACGTCTATATGACTCTGCCAGAGGGTTGTCGTGGTCAGTGGGAGCAGCGGAAGCATTGGTGGACATCAGGCTTATGTCTATTTATAGACTAAAGCAGATATAGCGGAGATAGATCATCTATTTCTGATGTGACAGTCATAGGTTTGACGTCATCAGAATAGGGGATGGATCTGTTGAGAAGGTAGTAGGAAGTGATATTCCTATACTACGATCGGTTATATTTTGGTCGTCACACAGTGGTTTCTCCACATGGGACTTGGACATTATATCAGACATACTGGTTACTAGATCTATGGTTTTAGATCTAGATTTGGGTGGTTTTCCAATCAGGGTACTTTGACAGCATTCTAAGAGTATTTAGAATGGACGACTCCTGGCACGGTAGTGTACCTGCAGGTGATGGAGTCACCCTCTCTAAAGGTGTCTTATAGACTAAAGTAGAGAGGGATGTGCATGATTGGCAGATCACTTGCTTAGGCAATTGAGTCAATCATGAGATGTCAAGTACCACACCAGATGTTGTTCTTGCACTAGATGCAATAAGTTGATATTGATCCAATCCTGGAGAAATAGTCGGAAGCAGTTATAGAACATAAGTGGATGTTCTAGGGATATGATAACGATAGCCTAATTTGGGAGACAGTTATCATTCCAGGCTTCCAAGGTGACATGGACGACAAGGAGGTTGTCAGAGTTATAGTTTTCCCTCTGACGAGGGGCAGTATTTTGGACAGGTGATCCAAGGCAATACTGAGGGAGGCATGGCGCAGGATACTGATTAAGTTCAGTTGACGATACAGTCTAAGAAGTTTGGATTTGGAGTTCATTTATGAGCTAGGTCCCATCAGACATCCAGACATTCTAAGACAGGTATTGCTCATTTCGGGAGATGGCTTTCTCCGCGAACTTGAGATATAGAGAGAGACATAGAAAGAAACATCAGAGCGGATCCACTCGCTGAGGCTATTCCTCGAACGCAATAGTCTCGCAAACGAGCTTTGTGAGACTGACTAGTAGAGGAGTTGGGTGTTCGGTATCACACGGGCTGTGAGTATGCGACATCGCAATAATTAGCCTTGAGTGCAAGTGGGAGATTGTTGGAGATAGTGCCCTCAGAGTCAATTATTGGATCACAGGCACGTGATTGCAATGATTGAGGGAGGACCTATCCCGGTAGAACAGTCTTACTCGAGATGATAGTTTGCTATCTGGTTTACCTTTATCATCGTGTACTGCTTTAGGTGACCTGACAGGTCGCTATTGCACGTTGATAGAGCCCCTAGGATTCTTGCTTGGCTGCCAGCAGTATGAGGGCGATCATATAAGTGAGAGCTGGAGTCTATAAGCACATCCTTAAAAGGTCCCTAGTCGTGGGAGTTTCGAGACAGGGCATCGATTCTCCAGAGTAGACTAGTGTATACAGTCGAGACCCCGACGAGAGGCGGTGGCCGGTCTCACAGGCCACTGGTGTCAGTTGGTTCACCTAAGATGTATACAGGTGCTCATTGGGTTATGAGTACACCGGACAGGACTCGCCGGGAACATGCTAGTTGGTCTTATACCTGACGTCAGATAGCAGTTCCCTGGTGACATGTGTACAGGTTAGTTCATCGACCTGGGGATCGTCATTTGTCTCGTGTGAGTTCCCACTGTACTTTGATTACTACCCTACCACGGCTCAAAGGAGTCGTGCAAACAGTTTTTAGTTGGGTACAGTCCCGAGCCACATGGAGGCAGTGAGCGGATCTTCAGGGGTTCGTCTCTCCCGGTATTGGGGGTGAGGTCGCGCTGTGTCTAGGAGAGCCATTACACAAAGTCCTTGGCCAAGGCAGGAGATTTACTGGTAGGTATTCCAGTAGTATCTCAGGGTGTTCTGGGCTACACTCCGACACGACTTGTACCGCTTTTGGGGGTCTGACTTTTACCCACCCCCTAGGCCCGACATGCGATACTCATAGACGAACGGACCGGACTGTACGGATATTGTCACTGACAGGCTCAGTAGGGTGTCAGGATGGGTTCACTCATCGACGTCCCTTTTAGTCAATAGCTGGTGGCCCGTTACGTATTGGCTTATACCTCTGACGTGCTAGTGGTTAAATCCACAGCCATAGTATTGACGAGTCTTTAGAGTCCACCACACTTTCAGTTACTCAAGCTTTCGGGCGAAACGCTGTAGAGGCCGTATGGAGATATGGCAAGGTCCGATCAGATACGTGCGGTATTGCACGGATCAGGATCGGACAGCTTTGTACTAGTGGCCGTATGGAAATATGGCAAGGTTCGATCAGATACGTGCGGTATTGCACGGATCAGGATCGGACAGTTTTTACTAGCCGGTTTTGGTTTAAGCCGGTCCTAGTTTAGTACAGTGTAGATTTTGTCTCATTGCATTTGTATCCGGACGGAATACAGATGCGGGTGTGTATGCACAGTATCGGGGTTTTCCTGTAATTTATTACGGGACCAGTTTTCTGGAGTTGCCAGTTTGCATTCCGTTCCGGCCAGTTTTCCTTTGTTCTTTCCCGGCCGGACTTTTCCGATGGAGGGGGTTATTTGCAAGTTTGCTTGCAAATAACACTTTGTGGAGGTTTTATTTGCATAAGGATTGATATGTTAAGCATCTTTGCTTTTCATGCATTTATTGTGATAAGAATGGATTTGATTTGGATTTGAGTTTTGTGATGATTATGTTTTGGATGTGGTCACCACTTGTGCTCCTACCATCACCTCCCTTCATGCTTCATATTCTTTCCTCCACCATTTCTAAGTTAATAAGTTTTTTCCATGGTTGAGAGAGAAGAAGAGGAGAGCTTCATCTTTGAGAGAGTAGCATTCTTGATCTCATTTTACATGTTAAGAAAAATGCAAGCACCATTTTTCTTATCTTGTTTCCTCCATCATCTTCTAATGGCAACGAACCCAAATGAGACATAGCCTCTACACTACACTTCCTACAGCAAATCTTGGACGCGTCGACTCGCCAGCTTCGCGCCCGAGTTGCCTCGGTATTGAGGTGGGAGCCCGTAAAAGATGCAGGCGATGTGGTGCCCTTCCGGCGAAGAGGCGACAACGAGGAGATGACGGACGAAGCATCCGTGAGAGATCGGAGTGGAGACGAAGACCGAAGGACTCGGATCATTCGGTATATCTCTTTCCCTTCTTGTTAGTAGCTTAGACTTGTTAATGGTTACGATCCGGGGTTTAGTGCGCGGTGGTGCCGGTTTGCTAAGTCCGCAAAATAAAAGTTTATCACCGTTTCCGCATTTGGCCGTCGGATTGACGGCCGGGGCGCCGCCGTGCACTTACACCCTATACAACGTTCAAAACCCAAGAGACAAAAAAAAACAATTAACCAGTCAAGTCCAGATTTTTGTTTCTACTGCAAGAAGGATGGACAGTTGTGGAACGACTGTAGGCGCGCAACAGGCTTGTGCCTAGTTTGTGAAGCATCCAATCACGGAATTGGAAACTGTCCTTATAAACACAACCCGGCTCACACACCCACCAACTACCCACAATGGACAGCTATCTAGACTCCTGCACCTCGTCTTGCACTCACAGCTCCACTACCTGCACAGCCTAATCGCCAATTCCATCAGGCACTGAGGAACATGCCTCGAGGGAAGAGAAACATGCCCCAAGGACAGAGGAATGTGCCTCCAGTTAGGAGGAATGTACCACGGCATCAGGCTTTCCATTTAGCGGCTGAAAAAGCAAAGGCCGTAGACCAAGGTAAACCTGGTAATTTCCTCAACTCTTTTCAAATCTCTCGCATTCTTTCGTTCTCTCACATATTTTTCATATACTATCAGTACTTCTATCACCAAACTTTCCTTGAATCCGTTATACTTTCCTTTTACAAATTTCGAGAACGAATTTTTTTAAGGAGGGTAGAATGTAACAACCCCAAACATTCTGTACAAATTTTTTTCAAAAATACAGAAAGGGGTACTTGAGCCTGAGCACAAGTTATAAGTTTGATTTGCTTTTGAACAGCAAGAAAGAGCTTGTAGCTCATTGGCAAGACCTTGCATTGCTGAACCAAAGCACCAGAGTTCAAATCCCATCAACCACACATTTTTTTAATTAAATTCTTTTAATGTTTTAGAAGCCCAAGAGTCTACACATGCACTACACGTAATAGGGTAAGTTACAGAATAAACAAACGTGGCCACGAGGCTAGACCAAGCGTCAGGGACATGTGGCATCAAGACGCGCCCGACTCGTCCAACTCGGGCCGGCGACTCGGTTGACTCGGCCGGCGCCGCCGGTCCAACTCGGTCTGATCCCACTTTTTCTTGAACCCCCTGCACCCTTTGGACTATCCCACTCCCCTGCACTGTTTAAATTCTCTGCAATTAATCAGAGAATTAAAATACCCATTTTAATCCTTTTTAATGCAAATTTAAATACAATTTTTATCACACCCTTTCACTACCCTAAACCCTAGATTTTTCTATAAATACCATCCCTCAAATCACCCCCTCACTCACAAATCCCTGCCCAAACTCTCAAGAAAATTCCCAAGACTTTTTTTGTGCAAGTGGAGTTAGCAAAAGGGCGAAGCTCCGACGAACTTCCGACGACGATCCGAGGAGATTCCGACGACGGAACGACGCACCGGCACCTCCTACCTCTTTCTCCGTCTCTCTTCTAATCTAATAACCTATAAGTCCATACTTCTCCTTCTTTTCTCTATTCTAAAAATATTCAAAACTAAAACCCGACGGAAGAGGAGTTACTCCGACTTCCGATTCGGTTTTTCTTTAATAGCTACAATTTTTCTTAATCAAGATACCTTCATAACCTCACATATTATTCATTAAACATTAATAAACATCTTTAACAAGTTTCATGACAAAATATTGTTAAATGCATCTTTTATCGCAATTTTATATCAAAATTCCTTCATGTTTCATTTCGACATGCTTGAACTTTTTAAACCGTATTACCTTAGAAAACTCATGAGGTAATGACCTACCTACTCAAAACACACATATCTAACATAACACGATGAAATTTAGGAACATAGATTTGGGAAAAATACGACTTTACACATAACTACTTCCGACTTATAAAAACATTTTTCTACAAGATGAGTATTTTAACAAATCTTTGCAATTGCGTCTCTACAACCCATTTCGGGGAACCCGTTCGGTATGGTGCGGATTATCGCACATCCTCGGGCTTAGTAAAGTGAGATGCAGACCTCTGCAAGGAGCGTACGATCTCGAAAGATTAAAAATACAATTTTCTTTAGAAAATGTGATTTCTATTATAAATAAAACTTATTTTTTTTATAAAGAAATATATATGTAATTAATATCAAAATATATTATTTTAATATTTATAATATTCCACATTTCCAAAATTCAAGAAAAGCATTCCATTTACAAGAAAATACCATACAATTCCAATATTACAAATAAATACCATATATTATGAAATTAGGTTTTTTTCACTAGAAATGTCACATTGATAAAATATACATCTATGAAAACTCTAAAGACGATAATAAAATACTTGAGGTGTATTTTAAAAATTATACAAAATTATCTTACATAAAAACCCCTCAAGTTATACTAAATTACAATAAGGACCCTAGTAAACATAGGTTTAAGCGGGACCGGTCTCTTGAGCCTCAGGGAGACGGAGATATGGGTGCTTGCCTATTTAAGGTAGACAACTTAACAAACGGTGTTATCAACACGGTAATTGTCTTTGAAAAAGACACAAATCCTACCGTCCATGTGCAACAGTTATCGATAGCACTAAAACATAATTCAGGATTCAATTTCTTTTCAAATTGTCTGATTCAGACTGAGTCTCAATATAATCAATCTGACTTGAATATGATTCAAGTATCAAACTTCATTACGACATGGATCTATGAATCCGTCTATTCAATCTATATCAAACTACATTGACTGAACCGAACCATGGATATATTCTATCTACATGATCATCCATTATATCCGTTCCATTACTGATATCATGGTTTCGGCAAGTCATCCATCTATATACAATATACAATTCAAATAATACATCAATACAATTAAGACATCGCGGGGTTTATAAGGGGTAGAGTGGTACGGAAGGTGTTAAAAGTTGCATGAGACTGTAACCATAATACACCTAACCTGAATTCAATTGCCGTTGTACCGTGGCTGAACGGTTCCTTGTGCCCCGTATAGCTTAGTCTCCGGAATAGTGGGACTCCTCTCATATACACTGGCATTCTTCTGTACCAAGTTACAAACAACAACATTAACAATATAATACAACTTTAAAAGTTATACTCTCTCTCTCTCTGGCTATTCTATTTCTCCCTCATCTTTGGGACTTACCGAGCGATTTGTTCGCTGACGACGTTCTCTTTCTTTTTCTTCTTTGGAATATCGTCAGGTGATTCGGACTCACTAGAGATCGAGCCCACCTTCGAGGACTTGGATCAGCTAGCCTTTGACTCGGAGCTCTAGTTACTTGTAAACATTTACATTCTGTATTTTCTATTTCTGTTATGCCATTATTTAGGCATTGCTTTCCATTCCATGTATTTACTTTTCAAATGTATTGTAAAAAGAATGTTAATAAATAAATTTTCTGTTCATTTACATCCTGTCTCTTGTGTACATTACATTTTATATTGCTTAAATACGCTTGGCGTGTTTACTTCTGAGTAAATACGTAGCGGCCTCGTCGCGTCCTCTGCCCGTATACTGGGAAGCGGGGCGTGACATATATTTAGGTTATGGACATAGCGGTCTGACTAACAGGGTTATATCCCGGGCAACAGCGGGTCATAGTCTCGGGTACGCATGAGACCCTCGTTAGACATGATCACTCTTTTCTACATTTCGATTTCAAATTGACCTAGAGACCAATAGGCTATGGATCATATAATGCATTGATTATTGATACACTGATTACCTACATTCACTGTCTCTACTGTATTATATTTCATTTCATGCTTTATTATATTGCTATTATATATTTGCTATTACATCGCTCTGACGACCTGAGTATGCATGCTTAGAGCTTGGAGAGAACGCAGCTCAGGAGTCAGATCTACCATTCGAGCTTGCAGAGATCTAAACGGTTTACTTCCAGCACTTTCACTGCTTTCGCTAAAGTAACTCTGTATTCGCGCTTGATTAGTAGTTTCCTTTCCAATTGAACTATTGTAAATTGTGAACAATGAAAGTTGATGTAATAAGCTAGTAATGTGTTTCATTTACTTCTGTGATGTATTTACTGATTACCATATAATGCTAGAAGCCAAAATGTGACTACGGCGGGATTATCCCTTGACCGTAGGCATATGGCTGACCTAGTCACCTCCTGTATTCTGTATTTTGGGAAGCGGGGAATGACACAGACTTCTTCTGGGCTTCCTCCTTCGACATTGAGGAACCGAGAGTAGGAGATGAGAGTATCGACCCAAAGAAAAGCCCGTTGATTTCTTGAAGAGCCAGGATGCAGTAAACTAGGGCTGCAATGACCCATACTTGACTCCACTGGATGTAATAGAGCCTGAGTTGCAGTGAGTGGAAGCGAACGCCATTGATCCGTACATAGAGACGGAATGCCAGCTTCAGTATCCCGTCACCCAAGGGCAACTACAAACATATATATACCATGATTTTTGTTTGCGAAAAATATGACACACGAAGTGTGGAGTGGAAAGAGGAAAAGGTTCCACCGAGCGTGCCAGAATCTGTTTACCGCCGAAGATGGGTCTGAGGCATCAGGAGGTGTCTAACTTGAATACGGAGGCAAATGCTATTTTTAACATATTCATCCACCTCTCTGAAGATGCCAAGTTGATTTATGGCACAATGTATCGGAGATTTGGATAGATGCGATTGATGTAGCGTGACTTATCAGATTCCCCCTCATTTGTGAAGGGTTTTAATTATGGGTACGCTCTTCCCTACAGGCGCAAGCCCCTGCAGTTAATTACGTTATTGCAACACGATAACAACTTTCACCTTCTCCAATTGATCACTTCGTGTCGTGTTATGTTTATTTATATGGGGTTTTGAACTTAAGACGCAGATCTCATATAAACGAGGTCCATCAGTTCATGGGATATATGGGTTTGATCTAAGGATCGTTAGTCGTATATCGGACTAAGATCGACTTAGGAATAGTGAGCATATGGGCTCAACTGATCATCAAAACATATATGAATAGCCCATGGATAGCATATGGTAGTCAATATGGAGACAGTCCATAGAACCAAACATATTAGTATAAAGACATCGTGGTCCATAAGAGATATAGATGGAACATGGATTGTTTATGCCCGTAGATTATATATGGGGATCAATATGGGGATCAGCCATAGGGCCAAATATATTAGTTTAAGGACATCGCGGTCCAATATTAGTTTAGAGACATTTCAGTCCAACTTTCATCATGCGCGCACATGTGTATGTTATATGACGAAGTGAATGATGGTGACATGGGATGCACCCAATATTAGGGTGTGATCCAATTTGAAGGCATTTATATTTCCTTCAAAGATTTACATATACATATGTGTATAAAGTCGGAGCTCAATATGAGATGCGTATCAATATGAGATATGCACATCAATATGGAAGTGCATCAATATAGGGTGTATTGATATGAGGGTGCACATCTATATGGGATGCATAAAGCATTCCCTGTCTTGATGAAATTTCATATCTTTCATCAAGTAGGGACGAGAAAGAAGTTGTTGGGACCCGCCACCTCTTTGAAGACGTTTAGGATTTACAACACCGTATATCAGAGGTGTGGCAAGATGTACCCTTGAACCAAATCCTATATATGAAGGAGGAGATCAAGTTAAAACTGAGGATTGTTAGTCTTATATAAGACTAAGATCAAT
This sequence comes from Agapanthus africanus, assembly GCA_030015575.1. Taxonomy (NCBI): domain Eukaryota; kingdom Viridiplantae; phylum Streptophyta; class Magnoliopsida; order Asparagales; family Amaryllidaceae; genus Agapanthus; species Agapanthus africanus. The sequence goes on along the minus strand of CM057338.1, from coordinate 369,566,340 downwards.
TTGGATATCGATATGATCGAGGATCATTAGTCGTATATGAAACTAAAATTGGCTTGGATGAAAGATCATTAGTCATATATGAGATTAAGATCAATATGGGTATCATGGATGAAAGATCATTAGTCATATATAAGACTAAGATCAATTTGGATGGCATCGATGAAAGATCATTAGTCGTATATGGGACTAAGATCAATTTGGGCATCATTGATATATTGATCAATGGATCATATATGAGAAATATAAACTTATATACTTAGTTTATTTTAACTAAGTAGTCAAGCAAAGGCTTATTTTCTATGTGTGCATATGCACGTATATACATGTATCATCTTTAATAAGGGTGCGCACATGCATATCACGTGGGTTGCGCACTTGCTTGTGATCGGGGCTACGCACATGCATATCACGTGATTCACACTTGTTTGTCAGGTCAAATTTCCATACGCACATGTATATATATGTGTGCATCATCTTTCATTTGTGTGCGCGTGCATGTCATGTGACACGCATGCCTTCATAGATGGCATTCATCAAGTGCGTTCACGTGGATATCATGTGATGTGCATGTCTATATAGACAATTTTTTATCAAGTGCGCTCGCGTGGATATCACGTGATGTGCATGCCTTCATAGGCAATGTTCATCAAGTGCGCACACGTGGATATCACGTGATGCGCAAGTCTGCGTAAATGATTTTTACCACATGCACACATAGTTTGGGTGCGCATGTTTGCAGAAAACAAAGGTTTTCAAAAAGAACCAGTGATTTCTGTTATTTTATTTTCTAGTGATAATATCATTACAAGACCATTTTTATGTTCATGGCCAAGTAGTATTTTGATTAGGATATCAGATCTTTAAGATCGGTCTCTTATAAAAGTGTGAACTTTTATATGAGAGCGATCGAGCATGAAATCCATTGATTTCTTTTGTGATGAATCAATAGATTCGATGAAAAGGGAAAGCTTTTATGAAGAAGCGATGGCTTCTATGTTGAAAGAGAAATATTTCTCTTTTTTATATCTTCACCTTTTTTCTTTTTTGATTGAAGGAGGTGAGTTTTTTTTTTTTTTTTGCAGAAGCTTATGGGGGTCTTTCCTTCTCACGATTTAATCTTATAGGTCCTTTATATAGGGCATGAAAAATATCAATCAATTTGAGAGAATCTCTCATTTAGAGATCTCAATTGGTTTCATAATCAGGTGATGATCTTTAATCACCGCTGGATGGAAATCATGGATCTTAACAGAAGATTTTTCTACTAATTAAGGACTTAATTCCTTATTAACAAGATTTATTTCTTGTTAGAAGCGTTTGCTTCAAGGAATGTACTTGCGCACTTATGACCTTTGACACATGCGCACATGCATTGCACTTAGCACACATGATTTAACTTGGCAATCTTGCCAAGTGCACATGTATAGGTGCGCACAACTTGGATTGATTCATTTGACTCATGCGCACGTGCATCGCACGTCGCACATGTGATACAACTTGGCAATCCGGCCAAGTGCGCATGTATAGGTGCGCACTACTTGAATACGAGAACAAATGAACGATTTTGGGCCAAAAAATTTTGGCATAAACAATCATAAGCACCCAAGAAGCATCCATCGATAACGTCTCTTCTCGACAACATCGCCGACAAGCCTCATCATCTTTGTCTCCTTCTCTACGTTCGTGGCTACACGTGGATTGAAGTCACCAAGTTGAGATTCACCATGGTCGCTTGTGATCTTATGAACCAATCACGATCAGGCAAGTACTCTTTCTCCCCTTTATTAATCGATGCAACATCAGTTATCTTCTTGGTTAAACTCGCTTGTTGTAGATTTTAATGAACATTATATTCAATGTCATGATTCCTTATTGATATGTGATCCTATGTTTGTTGTGTTTATGATGGAAAAACTTAAGGATCCAGCATGTCCACTAATCGAATCCATCAGATTATGTTTAAAACCATGTTTGCTATTGACAGGTCAAATTGCCATGTTCATGATAAAGTTGAATCAATATTGAAAAACGATTTATGTATGTTTATCATTTATGCTATTGCTACAACGTGTTTCACTCATTATCATCGATATGCATAAGAGTTCTCGACATACTTATATGATCCATTGATAATATTTGCTACGGCATAATTCCCGCTTTTATCAACATGCTTGAAAACTATTGATATAATTACTGTTATTAATTGACACACTTTATATTTGAAACTATTATTGTTTGGCACATATGAAAACTCGTTGACAAGCTATATGCATTCGTGACAAGTAGTGTTGAACGACAGAACGTGATTACTGATTAGAATACCAAGACATATGCATATTCTGATTGATTCGGCACTATTTTATGATTCAATGTTTAAAGTGATACAAGTGTTTACAGTGATATAAGTGTTTATTCATGATTAGTTCTTATTCGTGATACGTGCCATTAAATCGTTTTAGTCGGTATTCAAGATCTAGTGATCAGGTTTATTTGTTGTGATTTAACTTAGAAACAAGGGGGATTGGGAAAATTGAAAGGTGGAATGTGGACCCGTATTTTGGGGGATTCTAGAGTTAGAGATTGGCCAGTCAAACATGCAGTTTGCGTAAGAGTGGTGTGCTGGATATCACCAATAGTAATAGTGAGTGTAAGATTTCGCATAGCTGCACGCTCGGGATCAGCACCAAGCACAGTGGGTCGTGGTCCCGGATATGTACGGGATATCCTCCAAGGTTCGAGAATACTTTCCACCAATCAATTTCAAATATACGTTACGTTAGTTAAAGATTTACAATAGTGACATTTAGAACCTGGCTTGATTTTATTATCATGCATATTACTGTTTTTTGTTGTACCTATATCTACATGTACACGCGAACATTTCACGACACTCACCTTATCATGTTATTACACACACTTTAAGTTTTAGCACTTGTTGGGTGTTCTCACACCCATGGGATTTTCTACCTCAGGCTTAAAGAAGGACGCATCAGCAGAGCAGGATCATGGTCATTTCAAAGGCTAGCCGAAGAGCATTAGTTTAGTGTAGGTTTATTTCCTTTATTTATTTCGGTTCATATTTTAGCATGTGAGCCCCTCGTGGGACGTAGGATTTATGTACTTTTCTCTTTTGGATCGGTATTCCTTATTCAACTCTATTGTTATTTGGATCTTTTGTTATTTGAATCTATTATTATTTTGTGGACCCATCTTTGCACTCTTTGATATTTTAATATAGCATGATTATTAGATTTATCTCTTGTGTATATTGGTATTCATCTTGGATATTATCGTGTAGGTATAGTTTAGAAGTCTTAATGTGACTATAAAAGGATGATTCCTTACCATAGGTTGCATGGCTGGCTTTCGTTGCTCTCCGCATTCTATATTTTAGGAAGCGGGACGTGACAGAGGTTTTACAAAAATTTCTTTTTTTTAGTTCAAAAGTGAGAGACTTTAACACCGTTTGGATCAGGGATCCTGCGTCGTGTAAAGGATGCCTCGATAATCAAGGCTTGCATGGCGATAGGGTTGTTCGAAGTTTTAATAGGAGAACAAATATGGAGGAAGGAAGACGGAAGAAAGATAGGGCTAAGATTTATTTGTAGGAGTAGAGATTATGTTTTTTTAAAAATTAAGGGTTATGATTAAATTAAACCCACCGTTGTCGGTCTCAAGTCCGGATGAGAAAGGGTGAGAGTTGTGGTAGGCTTGTGACAGCTAATGTAAAACTTTGTCACATTCTATGACATGAACCATAAAAAGAATATCGTTGGAGCTTCCCCTACTCAGCAACGTGCTATATCAGATCCCGAGTGTTGTGTTAAGTATGTAAGGGCTTTTAGGTCATCGTCCGGAAGCGACGCGCTACATTGGACCTCGGGTGTTGTAAAAAATAAGCAAGGGTGTCATAGTATAACAACTCCAATTTCAATGTACAGAAATTGTTTAAAAGTTAATGTGCAATTGGGGTATTTGCAACTCCTGTGTATACTATAAGTATTTGTTTTAATTTAGAACAGCAAGAAAGTACTTGTAGCACATTAGTAAAGCTTTGCACTGCTGTGACATAGCCCCTATGATCGAATCCCCCCAGCTACATTATCTTTTTATTTAAATTTATTTTAATCTTTTAGAAGCCCAAGGGTTTGCACATGCACTACACGTAGAATGAAGAGTCACAGAATATTTAAACATGTGCACGAGGCTGGTTGAAGCGACGGGGATAAAAGTCGATGCCACGAACCCCACGTGTTCACGGGGAGGTGGAGTTTTCAAAAAACGATTTTTAAATGCGTCGTAACATCGAATAAACTCTAGGATCGATACTAAACCCTAACTAAAATACTAACTCGGAGGTTTAACTACTATGTGAGAATGTTATACCTCAAGTTACAAGTCCTTCTTCTTCCCGCTGTCCTTCTCCTTGTCGTGAGCTCCTCGAAGTGAGAATGGATCGTGCCCCCTCATCGGTTTCTCCATATCGAAGAAGATCCACCCGAGAATGTCTACCTTAAGCTTTCACCTCCAAGATGAGGTAACTAGGTCACTTAGTGTGCTAAACTAAGTATCCTAGAGTGTGTAGAGAGTGATTAGGGATCTAGTTGTCCCACAAACCCTAGGATTCTCAACTCATGAGACAATTAAGGTTTGAGATGTGAGAAGAGAGCTTGAGGAGAATGAGAGAGAGAGAGTATCTGATATATGATAATGATAAATGAAAATGGCTCATTTTTAGACTTTTAAAGAAAATGAAAATATCTAATACAAATATCTCAAAATATCTAAGTATTCAAATCTCATATGAGTCCAAGAAATTCAACATGAAGCCATGTTCATATTTCACTAAAATACCACAAAGTATTCCACCTCATTTCCTACACCTCACAAAAGATTTAATCAAAAATGAAAAACCCTAATAGAGGTGTCTCACTTTTAGAAACAATATTGATCAAATTACAAGAATGCCCCTCTCAACCGTATATACATACCCGCATCCGTATTCCGAGAAACACGAATACAATAAGACAAAACTAATCCAATAATCAAAAACTAGTATCCGGCTTAAACCAAAGCTGACTAATATTGTCCGCCCGAACATCATATGCGCACAAGTACACGTATGTGATCGAACCCTGTCGTAAAACCATACGACCTCTACATCGTTTCGCTCGAAGCAGGGAAACCTTCCGTGTGGGACTCTAAAGACTCAACAGTACGCTGGCAGTGAGTTTAACCACAAGCACGTCAGCGGTACTAGCTGCACGTAACGACTACCTAGGTGTCTGTCGATAAGAAGGATGGCAACCAAACTCATCCGAACTCCTACTGAGTCTGTCTGTGGCAATCTCTGTACAGTCCAGTCTGTTCGTCAAAGAGTATCGCATATCGGGCCTAAGGGTGCGGTAAACGTCAAACCCCTAATAGCACAATAAGTCGTGTCGGAGTGCAGCCCAAAAACACCCTGAGAAACTACTGGAGTACCTACTAACAAATCTCGCTTTCCCTGGCTAGTGACTTTGTGTAATGGCTTTCCAAACACAGCGTGATATCAACCCCTAATACCGGGAGAGACGAATCCTATCTAACCGCCACTGCCTCCAAGTGCTTCAGGACTGCACTCAACTACTACTTGTTTGCACGACTCAATAGAACCGTGGTAGGGTAGTAATCTAAGAACAGTGGGAACACACTTGAGGCGAAGTAGCAGTGTCAAGTCAACGAACTATGTTGTACTCATGTCACCTGGGAACTGCTACCTGATGATAGGTATAGTACCAACCAGTAGTTCCCCATGAGTCCGTCCACTGTAACTCATAACCCAATGAGCACCTGCATACTATCTCCATTACGACGTACTGATGGCTATAGGACAGACCATCTCCCCTGCTGGTATGAGAAGTGTATACACTAGTCCACTCTGGAGTATCGATGCCCTATCTCGATAATCTACGACGAGGGACCTTTATAAGGATGTGCTTGTAGACTGCCCAGCCCTTACTAGTGTCACTGCCATCACAACGCTGGTAGTCAAGCAAAGATCCTAAGGGCTCTACCAATATGTATTAACGATACGTCAAAAGAAACATATACACATATTAAGATAGATACAAACCAAGTAGCATACTGTCATATTGAGCAAGACTGTCATAAATCCGTGTAAATATCCCAAGCTTCCAAGATGTAATATACAAACTAGTACTATACAATAATGGCCTCTACGGCATATTACACTAACAATCTCCCACTTGCACTAAGGCCATATGCTGGTATATCGCAGACCTATCATCTCGAATAGCCTCTTGAACTGCGTCTGAGAGATGGCTTTTATGAATGGATCTGCAGTGTTGTCCTCAGCAACAACACTCTGCGCCTCGATCTCCCGCGATCCACGATCTCCCTGATCAGGTGATACCGCCTCAAGATGTGTTTGGACTTCAGATGGGACCTGGGTTCCTTTGCTAAAGCTATAGCTCCATTTTTATAACAATACAGAGGTATTGGATCAACAACGGACGGAACTACCTGAAGTTCTGTTAAGAACTTACTCATCCAGACTATTTCTTTTGCGGCATCACAAGCTGCGATATACTCCGCTTCTATCGTCGAGTCAACAACTGTGTCCTGCTTGGAACTTTTCCAACAGACCACCCCTCCATTGAGGGTAAAAACATAACCCGACATGGACTTGGAGTCATCCTTGTCACTTGGAAGCTGGAATTGGCAAAGGCCTCATCTAGAGGTCTTTTCCGCCGTACACCAAGAACATTTCCTTAGTTCTTCTCAGGTACTTGAGAATGTTCTTTACTACTATCCAGTGCTTCTCCCCAGGGTTTGACTGATACCGGCTTACCACGCTTAGTGCATAAGCAACATCTCGTCTGGTACACAACATCGCATACATTATAGAGCCTACTACAGAAGCGTAGGGTATAATAGACATGCGATCCCTTTCCAAATCAGTCTTGGGAGACATCTCTTTGGAGAGGGTGATTCCGTGACAAGCCGGTAAATTACCACGCTTTGAATCTTTCATACTGAATCTCTTCAGTATTGTGTCGATGTACCTGAACTATGAAAGTCCCAACATCCCTTTAGATCTATCACGATAGATCTGGATCCCCAGAATGTAATAGGCATCACCCAGGTCTTTCATGGAGAACCTTTGTCGCAAGAATCCTTTGACAGATTGTAGCATAGGAATGTCATTTCCTATCAAGAGAATGGCATCCACGTACAAGATGAGGAATACAATAGTTCTTGCTACAATCTTACTATAGATGCATGGCTCATCTGGATTTTTGATAAAGTCAAATTCTTTGACCGTCTTATCAAAACAGATGTTCTAACTCCGCGATGCCTGCTTTAGTCCATAAATGGACTTAAGCAACTTGCACACTTTCCCGCTGCTCCCACTCTGAATGAAACCTTCTGGCTGGTCCATATAGATGCACTCTTCCAAATTTCCATTTAGAAAAGCGGTCTTTACGTCCATCTGCCAAATCTCATAATCGTGGCAGCAATGGAAAGAAGAATCCGGATGGATTTGAGCATAGCCACTAGTGAAAAAGTTTCATCATAGTCCAAACCAGGACATTGGTGAAATCCTTTTGCAACAAGTCTAGCCTTATAGGTATCAACCTGTCCATCTACACCAATCTTCTTTCTGAAGATCCATTTGCAGCCTACGGGTTTTATCCCTTCTGGAGCAATGTCCAAAGTCCATACTTTGTTGGTGTACATGGACTCCATCTCGGTCCGTATTGCATCCAGCCATTTTACCGAGTCTGTGCTCTGAATGGCTTGCTGGAAGTTAATTGGATCATCATTATCAATGATGCAATCCTCTCTATCCCCGTGTACAATAAAACCGTAGTATCTTTCGGGCGGATGAGACAGCCTACTACTCCTGCGGAGTGGCGCGGGAATGTCCTGTTCTATTGAAACTTCTGGTTCCACCATACTTTCAGTAATAGATTATGGTTCTGGAATTTCTTCCAGTTCTATTGCGCTCCCACTAGTTTCCTTTTCTAAAAATTGATTTTCCAAAAAGTGGGCATGACGAGAAACAAAAACCTTTTGTTCCTCTGCGTAATAGAAAAGATACCCCATGGAGTTCTTTGAGTACCCACAAACTTACACAGTACTGAGCATGCCTCGCGTTTGTTCGCATACTGCTTTTTGACAAAAGTTGGACATCCGCATATCTTTAAATACTGAATACAGGGTTTCTTCCCACTCCACATCTGATATGGTGTGGTAGGCATAGTCTTGGTAGGAATCTTGTTCAAAAGATATGCAGCTGATTCTAGTGCATAGCCCTAGAATGATCGTGGTAACTCAGCGTTACTCATCATGGAACGCACCATATCCAATAAAGTTCGGTTCCGTCTCTCTGATACACCGTTGTGCTGTGGCGTGTGTTCATATCATAATTTTTCATTATTATATTCCTCATTCTTATTCATTTTACAAATAAATAGGTGCTTTTGGTCCATGTCTGCTACATAGTTGTAGGTTACAAGTTCTCGGAACAAAAACAGTGAAAATGATGAAAAGAAGATATAAAGTGAGACTACGACCAACAAATAGAAGAATCTTGATCATGCCTATAGTTTGAGGGACAAATGAAGATCAATGGACAATTTCATAAAGTACAAAGGCGGCGCAAGGTTCAAGACTTCGACACGAAGCAAACGGTAAAAGTCCACGACATTATGCACTGTGGAAATCTGGAAGAAAACTAGAAAACAATCTGAGAAACTAAGTGAAGAAATAAGAAGCCAAATACAACCAAAAGAAGCATGGAAAAATCCAACCAAGAAACCCATAACATGGCCGCGGAACCGCGGCCAAACATGCCTTCTGGCCGCGGATCCGCGGCCATATAGAGCACGTGTCGGTGCATTTTTGTGACGGTGGCGGCGGTGCGTTGACTAGTCTTCTTAAGGTAAATTTGTAAATGCAGATATGTATCGAATGTAACCATAGGGTTTCTATGATCTATAAATAGAAACGCTAAACCTCTTTTTGAGGTATGCCACTTTTTATTCATCTATTTCAGAATTTTAATTCGTTGTAAATGTATGAAGAGAGTATCAAATAAAATAGGTAGTTTTTCTTTACCTTGCCCTAGTTAATTTATTTCCTGCCGTAGTATAGAATTTTAATTATCTGCCCTAGTTAATTAGTTTAGCACTTTTAATTATTTGCCGTAGATGAAAAATGTTTCTTTTAATCAATTCCCTAATGAGTGAGTAGTTCCTCACTTGTTAGGGTTAGGAATAGGAGAGTTTGAGAAATGAAAATCTCTCACCCCTTTCTTGCTCATCACATATTTTTATAGGACTCCATGCATACATACACACACCGCTCACTACGGCACCCTATCCCACGAGGTAGCGGTGATACCGTAGTTTAAAAGACCGGTTGTATATGTTTTCCATGGAGGTTAAGGTAAGAATTAATAAAGGAAGGACAAGAACCTAGAGGAAGAAACCTAGTTTCTTCCCGATGGTACTAATCCACTTTATTAATTATTACCATAACACCTAATAGATCTTAATTAGGGCATAGAAAGCGGTGAGGAATATTGAATTTCCAAACATAACCTAAACCTAACCCTAGCAAGGTTTTAATCCTAGTCTAGATCAACCTTAGTTTTTAGTGATAATCTATCCAACACCAATTAGAATTAAC